>BSBN01000801.1:13669178-14948767 GCA_027924645.1 Cunninghamia lanceolata
AAGGTTTGGGTCTTCCCCACCCTAGGATTATCCATCATCATGAATCCTCATAGGTCATTTCCTTTTCTTGATTTACATGAATACCTTATTGATTATGATCTATTCCTATCTTTTGTGGCTTTGATCCTTCCTTCATTGATTCTCTCATATCTTTCTATTCTATGGATGAGGATGTGTTTTGTATGAAGGTGAAGATTGCTCTACCATGTACATGTCTTTCCCTTCTTTAAAAAGTTAGTTAGCGATTATCCTTTTCTTTTTTATTTTCCCATCTTAGTTATCCATGAGCTTCACATTGATCCTATCTCTCCCATGGCTTCTGATTTTAATGAGCATGTACCTAGTAAAGATTTACCTTATTATATATTAACACACCTTGTGTGATGGAAATTGATGAGGTTCCACCTTTACATATTTATGATGTTGTGGTGTCTTGTGATGTTATTCCTCTTGCATGTCATGATAGGCCTATTTCTATAAATTCATGTTCTTTTGATGATGCATCTTGTGATGAATCTAAGGATAATGAGTGTTGTGTGTTACCTTGTTGTATACATGAAAATATGCCTTGTGATGATCATTCTTTCACAACTCATGTTGGTTCTATGGATACTCATTTGAAATAGTATTTTTCCTAGTGATACACTACATGATGATAACTCATGGTTTGATGTAAATCCATTAGTTTCTATGATAATTCTACTAATGCCTTGTGTTCCTTAGATGATATTATTTCTCTTAGTGAGAAATTATTACATAATAACTTTGATTATAGTATTGATGCATTTTTACATGTTAAAATTTTCTTACTAATTATGAGTATTTAGATGATGATATCCTTTTGATTAGTAAGTTTAGATTTTATTTAAATGGTAGAGAAGAAACATAGTTTGATTCATCTTTCTTATGCTATCATTCATTTATGGAATTAGCACATGCTTCTATTATTCATTTCTCTTCCCCTAGTGTGCTTAAGGATAGTATGGATTTAATCAAGAGTATTCTCATGGCCTAACTTTCAATATATGTCCACTCTCTTCTCCTAATATTTATATGGCTTATGCATCTATTATTCCTACCTTTCATATCATTGTATCTCCTCCTAAGGATATACCTAATTTTTATGCTAAGGATACCTCACATGGATATCATATAGATGGACATATACATCAAAGGCCAATTAGAGGTCAAAATGTTCAAATTTGATAACCAATTTTACCATGTAATGTAGTTGAACTTCCTCTCATACCTAAGCTTGACTCTAAGGAATCAAAGGAATTTAACATCATTCAACAACTTAAAATACATAAGCCAAGATATTTCTTTGCGATTTAGTATGGATGATCACCTTTGTATAATGATATCATGCTAAAAGACTTAAAGAAGATTCAAATAAATTCTAGTACTAATCCACAATTAGTGACTTATTTAGTATAATTCATCGGTAATAAAAATATAGTGCTATTTCATTTGATGACATTCAACTCCCACATGAATTTATTTTTAATGAAGCTTTACTATTATATATTATGGTGAGCTATGATAAATTATTGAACGTAAAGTTCTCCTTAGTTGACAATTGATCTAATTTAAACACATGCATTGAAGAAATTACTTGAAAATGTTGAATGTGGCTACATCAAAATTATAGCCATCCAATCTTACTATTAGAATATTTGACAATGTAGGTAGAAATTATTCAGATACCATTAATCTTCCTATCGCAACTAACCAACTTAAACTAGATACATTGTTCCATGTGATGCTAGAAAATTTATGTTATGGTAGTATATTAGGTGTGTCCATGGTTACATGTTATGGGAGTCATGCTTACTACATTACATAGATGCATTAAATTTTGGTAGAATAGTCCAAAATGTTACATATTAGCTAATTCTCAACCATTTAGTTATTTTTCTATTAAATACAAGGTAACATTGAAGACTTCATTACATAAAATTAATTAATCAACTTGATGAAATAATAGCAGAATATCCTCCAACAAATGATAATGAATTATCTAAAGATTGAAATTGGGGTTCATAAATTTAATTTATATTGTGGTGTTGGAGAGTATCAAGTTAGTCCAAAAGATTATAACATCCCATTTCTATACATAGATCTAGATAGCTATGGGAAACCACCTTAGGTATATAATGATGACAAAGCAACTTGTGTATGTGATAGTGAAATAAAGGGTGATACTTCTAGTGATTTTTGTTCTCCTCCATTAATTGATCAATCATATAGTCTTCGATTTAGGATTTTATGAAAACGTGGTTATAAAGGTAAGTGACCTAGTAAACATTAAAAGTGGTATACTTAAACCAGTAAAATCATAAGAAAATAAACATTATGGTATTGGTTACATGCCTAATGATATGAAGAAGTGGTTAGGAGAATGAAAATGCCAAGGGAAATAGTTGGAGGATAGAAAAATGTGCAAGAAAACAAATAGAAAGCATAAGAAAAACTTAAACGACACCTTCAAATCCCTGCACAACTTCTTCTCACCTAGATAGAGCTTATTGGAGTTGCACCGAACACCCCAATGGATTTTCTCAGTGATTATAGGTAATGTGGATTGCTCTCTATTAAACTAGCATAATTAGGTTGTATCATGGAGATAAACAAGCAAGGATGGATGTGGAGATAGATGTGTAAAAATGGTTGCACAAAGGTTGATAATAGAGACAAATTGATAGCATGAGGCTACAACAAATAGACCTAGAGTACATAATGCCTAGAGAATGTCAATTTATAGAAATTTGGAGCTAAGATGATCAATGGTTGTGGTTGCAAGTTGAGATCAATGATTATGATTGAGAAGTGTTGCAGGATAATATGAATGAGAGGTGATGAGTTAAAAATGGGTCTGTGAGGTGGAATGAATGGCCCAAATCATTACCCAAGGCATCTTCTAAAATGGAGGGCTAGGATCAATTTAAGAGTTGACTTTTAGATTTTTGGCATTTTGTGGGAGGAATTTTAAATTTGGGTTTATTTGAGAGAGGGATGAGCAATGAGACAAGTGTCATTCCAAATAATTAAATAATGTGTATTATTTAATTATTTGGGGGAGAGGGATAATGGGAGGATTAGGATTAATTAAATATGCTTTATTTAATTAATCTAGTTATGGGAAAATTAGTGGGATCACATTATTTAAATAAAATGGGTTTTATTTAAATAACATAGGAATATGAAGGTTTAGGGGTTAAATTAATTAAATAAAAGGGTATTTATTTAATCAATTTAGGCTTATGGTGGAGAGGGATAATTAATTAAATAAAACAAAATTCATTGAATTAATTCTAGGGTGATGGATAGAAAAGGGGTAATTAATTAAATAAAAATATTTAATTAATTAAGGATGGGGATGATGAAGAATAGGTATATTAATTAAATAAAACAATTTATTTAATTAATTTACATGACGAAAGGGGGATAAATTAGTGTGAAAATGATGTTAGTAGGGAGCAGGAAAAGGTGGTGGAGACCCTGTCTTTTTCTGATGTCTACAATATGCCCCTCTTTAATGTGGCATCATGACTAAGCAGAAGTAGCATCATATCAAAGAACAAATTTTGTCCTAGTTGACCAAAGGGAAGGGGAAGAATGGATGAGGTATGCCCCCTCAAGAGATTGGCCAGAGAAAATAAATTTTTTGGGTGAACTCTTGAAAAGAAGAGGAAGGTGGATGAAAGGATTCAATCTTGTATTTCATTAGAGATCTTATGCTTTTAGGAATATCTTTCAAATAACTATTGTTCCACCAGTGATTTTTGAGGCATATACTATTATCTATATTTCCCTAGGGATTTTTCAGGCATATCTTTCAAATAAACATTATTTATATGCATTGAAGAAGAGCTCCAAGATGAAAATGAGATCAGAGGAAGAAGAAATGGTGAGAAATGAATAGGATACAAGGGCTAGGCTAGAAAAATGGTAACAGGGGGGCTAATTCAGGAAAGGGTGGAAATTAGGACATAAATGGCATGTATAAATAGGTTATGGGGGCCATAAGACTCATTTGTACACCGAAGCCTTAGAAAATCTTGAGTGATAAAGAGTGATAATATTCCATGTGATAAGCATCATGCAGAGCGAGTTAGGACTTACAAGAGACCTCCAAGCACTGGACCAATGGTATCTTCCCTTTCTCTAGTCTTTGGGTTCATTTATGGTTCATTAATTATGCAATAAATGCTGGTAGACTATGTGAGAATAGAAGTGCTACAGGGTAGATTAGCACCTGTGAATCACAATTAGCACTTAGTTTGGGTGCTTTAGCGCTTCTACAAGATCTTAGTGCTTATGAAGCATTTTTGCATTTTTGCTAGGCGGTTTAGCACCTATGTGTTTTTTAGTGCATATGTAATAAGATTTAACACCTGCATGCCATTTAGCACTTGTGCATGGGATTTATTGTACGAGATCATCAATGTTGGGATGACTCTAGACTATGATGCATGGTGGGTGGAGCAGTAACTGGTACGATTGATCAATCCAGTAGGATAGGTGGTGGCAATAAGAGGAGGTGATGATGAAGGGAATGGAGATAAGGGACCTGAGATGGGGGAGATGGAGGGGATGGAGGTGGATAGCAAGTATGGTAGAGAGTGGCTGTCGACGAGGAGGAGGAGGAGGAGGATTTAGAAGTGTTTAGTGGAAAATTAGATTTGTTAATGTTTTAGTGTTTTGATGTATAAATCCTCCTTTCCACTTTACATTCAAGGATCTAGGGTTGAGTGGCAATTCACTATCATACAGTAGATCAATGTGAGATGTAGGGAAACTAGGATTAGGGAATTTAATTATCAATTTCTCTTCTCTTATGCTCAATTGACCCTTAAAACCCTAATTATGCAAATATGGCAATAAACTAATGAATAACGGAAAAAGATCTTGTAGACAGAAGTAAAATAGAAAATCACAGAGTACCTATTTTTGGGGTTCTAAGGTGGAATAGTCAGGGACTAAGGTGCGGGTGCCCAAGTCCAAGGTACTAGTTTCTGTGTGGAATCCGGACCTCCTTCTAACACTGATCAACACTGTAACTTTTGTTTTCCAAAAATTTCTCTACAAAGGACACTAGTGCGAGCCCCCAAGTCCTAGAAATGCTCTGGTGTCCTGCTTCTCTTCAGATCTTGAATCCTTGATGTCTACCAATCCTTCCTGCAACTTCACTTTTCCCAAATGCGACACCTATAACCTGCAATTGCAAGACTTTGGGAGGGGGTTGTGGTGTTTAGAGGCTTGCCTTAGTCAAGCCCCAGAGGACACTTAAGTCTCTGAACATTGTTGTCAGATAGAGAGTGTGTGCCCTTGTGAGGCAAAGGCAAAAACTAAAGGAATTGATAATGAAAACACAATATAATGTCACCTTGTAGTGAAGATATCATAGGAGGAAGATGCTCTTCGTTCCATGATGAAATGGATGCTCAAATATGTAAGTACAAACACACAAACCACATATTTCTGCTCTTGCAACATAATGAAAGCCTTGAATCACCTTGAGAACACAATAGCTTGCTAGTAATCATCTAGTTTACAAATGAATGCCTAAACATGCTTTTATATGCAACTACAAACACTCTTGGCAAGATTTTCATAATTCAAACTTACCGTGTTGGCAAAGGACCCAAAACTGATACCTAGAAATTAGGACTGCCCCAAAATAGGGTAGGACTAGGGCGTAGATGCCCAAGTCCTCACCCCCTATTTTGGGCAAGGTACAACTCAAGGGGTCCTCCTAGGTCCCATTTGTCATGTTACCTAGGGCTCATTCCATCAGGATGCCAAATTATGAAGTAAGATGTCCTAAATGCATGCATTAAAGTAAGGTCACAAACACAACAAACATGTTACATTTAGCCCCCGCTTTAATGTATGTATAAACGTGAGGCCAATACATGCATTAAAGTAAGGTCACAAACACAACAAACACATCAAGCATGGAGAAGACACAATAATCACATAGAAAACAGTAACAAGCATGCAAAACATAGAGAAGACAGTTACAGTCACGTAGAACATGGAGAAGACAGTCAATGCATAGAAGACACATTAATGCATGGAAGACATGCATGATTCTTTTCTTTTCTTTTTCTTTCATATTTATGAAATGCATATGCAAGTACTGGAAAGTAAACAAACCTCCCATAATACATGATGCACTCATCACACAAGTCTTTATATATGTGGGGAAACACACATGCAAAACCTCCCAAAATGCAAGAAGCACTACCCTAAGGCACTGGTCTTTATTCTACATATGGGGCAACAAACACACCATACAAAACAGACAAGCCAAAACACACACACTTGAAGACATGGAGAAAACACAGCAAACCTATGATGGAGTGTACCTATTTCTAGGTCCAACACCATCTCAAGCACATTACAGGCACACACCAATGATTGGGCTTTGCAAAAACAATCACCGAAGACACGCTTAAGGGTTGAGTTAGTTACAAAAATGCTCCTCGCCTCCACAAAGGACTTTTGAAAATGATAGGATGATGCAATCTACTCTGAGAAGTTCACCATCCCCGCCTTTGTAGAGGGCTTAAGAAAAAGGATATGCTTGATTATCCTGCCTCTGCAGAGGGCTTACATGATTGATTGATTGCAAATAAACTCAGGATGCATGATGTACTTCATCACATAGGTCTTTGCACCCGAGGACAAACACATTGCTAACATCTATAACATATAACTTACCTTATATACGCCCCCACCTTAAGGTAGTTGATATCAGTTATCAATCTCAAGCATGTTAAGGTAGAAAGAAAATACACAAAGGAACACTAAATTTTGCAAAGCCCATGCCCCCCAGAGGTGACATGTACTTCACGATCGCCAAATGTTCCCACAAACACATCCCTGCAAGAAACATGTTAGAGTTTACAACATCATGATAAACAACAACATCAATGCATATGATTAACCACACAAAGAGGCAAGGTTATACAATGAATCCAGAGTTCAAGGATAGCCATAGGGCTATATCACAAAGCTCTCTGAATCAAGTACCGCCAAGGCTAGATTCAAAGACAAACAAAGGTGCATAGAGTAGCAGTATTGTTAAGGTTTGTAAATGCAATAGAAACATCATGAAATTCACTATGCAGAAAGCATGAGTGCTTCCACTATCCAAGTGTCAGAGAAGATATACAACCCCATCATCATATTAGGAACTAAGTCCATTTTTTGATTGCTCTCGAAAGGGACACTAGGTCCACATCAGTGTAAATGTTTGTTGTCATCCGCCCACTAGATGGAAACACTAGAGGAAGGGAAATAATAAATAAGAGAGGAGAAACAAGTGTCTTAGGGACAGTCACATAGGAGGGTACCTCCAAGTCACCAACCACAATGCTATGTCCATTAGACACAATACTCAACAATGAAATCAAAGAGAGATAATTTAGAAGAATGATGATACAAATAGAAGGTCACAACAAAGGTGGTCTCTTGGTATCCTGGACCTTACCAGAGAATCAGGGGTCATCCCAAGAGGCCTAAACAACACATAACACATCATGGGGGAAGCACATCACGAGAGAGATAAAGGGTTAGAGATACTTACCTATAGGGTCTTCATATTATATCTTGGAGCTCGCGAACCTCTTGGAGAGGTATTCGATCATTTTTAATGCAAAATTTGAGTGGTTCTTATGAAAGTTTTGTTTGTTATCATGTGATGCTTCTTCCTTAAATCCTTGTTTAAATGAGACTTTTTGTTGCTTGTGAGGGGGAGAACCACTATTATTTCTGACTGTTGATTGTTGTATTGCTCTTTTCCAATTTTTAGCAAGTTTTCGTTGTTGAATCTTTCTAGAATAGTAATGGGAATCATCCTGTACCATCTTACTCATCTATATCAGTTGTTGTTCTTTCTTTTATGATGCATTTTTATTATCTCCTGATCCATATAAGGATAACAGAGGAGGAACTTCAACATAAATTCTATTTCTTCATGGTTGAGGTGGATTATCGACTTGTTTCTTATCCACTTCAATCATTCCCATGATACTATCATAGTCCAAGTAATCATCCTCATCTACTTCCATTAAACCCTATTCCACCATATTGTTTTCAGTATGCTTAGGGAAAGGATTAGTGAAGATTTGTAAGTTCTAATTCGACAAAGTAACCAAATTGTTTCCATTTTTATTCACACCTGATACTTGGATGACATTTGAATCAATAAGGTCCTGTATCTCATGTTTAAGATGCATACATCATTTAGTGTTATATCCTTGTGTTTGATGATAATGACAAAAGGTGTTAGCATCGAAGTAAGGTCTTTATTTACTAGGATCAATAGGCTTGATAGGGGGAAGCTTCAAAATGTTGTTGGTCATAGCTTGGTTCATGATAGAATGATAGGACTCAGATATCAGAGTAAACTTTCTTGGTTGATATGATGCTTTCTTCAGATTATTTATAGCAGACACATTCATATTTGGTCCATTAATCTTGATGAAACTCCTATTATTGTTTCTCTTAAAATTGCTTTGTGATGATCCACCCATGGATTGGCCAACTTGAGCCAATGAGTTTTGGTTTTCATACTGACTAGATGAAAGTTGATAATCATGAAGGGCGGTGCATAAATGTTGAAAGGAGTTATATTTCATCAAGAGAATCTTATCACAAATGTTAGGTTGTAGATTTGTAATGAATATATTTTGAACATCCTCATCTTTCATCTAATATGGAATCTATGCATAAAGTCCTTGATACCAACTAATGAATTCAGTCAACTTTTCTTTGGGACCTTGTTTGCATTGAACCAAGTCAATAAGGGTGACTTGGGGTCCGATATTCACTTGAAAATATTGTAAAAATTGATCAATCAACTATGAAAAGGAGTGTATTGAATTTGGAGGAAAAGAGAAAAACCATTCTAAATTGGTATCTTTTAGAGATCACGGTAAATTTTTTTCTAACAAATCCTCTTCAAAATAAAAATCACTACACATAACTGTAAATGCTGCCACATGAATATTAGGATCACCTTTTCCACCATATTTTTCAAAGTGGGGAGTTTCAAACCTCTCAGGCATAGGAGTTATCAAGATTGCATAGGAAAGGGGATTACGGGCACGATATGTTGATAGACTAGGCTACGAATAATTTGTTAAGTTTGTTACCTTTTGTTGCAAAGCAGTCATGCCCTGTAAAAGTTAGTTTAAGATGGCGTCATTGGGAGATGTAGTTTGTTGTGAGGAATTAGAACCAAAGTGAGGAGGTGAATGAGCTTGAGATACGGTAGGTAGAGGCTGAGAATATGTTAATGGTGGTTGGACATAGTGATAGGTGGAAGATGGTTGTGAGTAGGTAATATGTGGTTGGAAATGAGTGGAATAGATAGGTGGTTGTGAACAATTATGCATAGAGGAGGTCCCTTTAGGAACCAAATTTTGATAATCAAATCCCACATCTTTGTAATTAGTACCATTAGATACTCCAATATGAGTGGTAGCATTACTACAAGCATTTGCATCAGTTGTTAAGATTTTTGATGTAAAAGTCGATATTCCCGTAGTTGGTATAGGTATGGATACTTAAGTATGAGATGGTGATAAAGTGTTATTTATCGCTTGTGCACATTCAGTCACCGGCATGATATTGGTTTGTACAATATGTGCTAGGCCATGCATTGCATTTACACCATCTTGTCCCTCTTTTATCAATTATCTTATATTATGAGTTGTAGGGACAACTTCAGCTATTCTCTCATTTTCCATAAATGATTTAAATTCAGCTAGCCCTTTATCCAATTTTTCTATTTGCTCATTAGATACATATCCTGTTGCCTCAATAATATTATCAACATCATGAAAAGTTTGTTCTTCCATTGAGGTTGGAGGATGTATAATATCTTACACAATTTGAGTTTCTCCCTTTGCAAAGAAGGTGTCCAAAGTACTAACGTCTTCAAGAGCACTAGATCCCATTAACCTTTTACTTCTTCTCAAAGGGATATTGTTTTTAGTATAGTGTGTTATAAATCTTATGCAAAAGCATACAACACACAACGCACAAACTAAGAGAACAAATCTTAAGAGAAGGATATGATTAAAGGCCAAAATGCTTGGTTTTTTGTACCTTTTTCAATGCAAATGAATGGAATAAAGGATTTTGTAAGGATTTTGATCAAGTTAAGAATATTATATGTCTGATATCAGTCCAAAATAGCAAATCCAAGATAATGCCAAGTCAAAATATAGTGAAAATATGTCAAAATAGGCACTTTTTTCACCAAAACTCAATGCAAAAGAGCATAACAAAGGGTGTTGTGAGGAAAATTATTATGTAAATAAAATAATATCAGTAATAACAGCCACTTTGTGTGAAAATACCCAACACAACATGCTTTTAGTGCCACTTAAGGTAAAACCCTAGTGAAAATATAGCAAAAATAGGCTATTTTTCACAGTTTTTCAATTCCAAGACCTAGAAAAGGGGGTGTTGTAAGAAATTTTAGGAGGTACAAAAAATAATATCAATTATATCATTCACCTCAATCCATAAAATTGATCACAACATGCTTGGACTGCAAACTAGGTCAAACCTTAGGGCAAAAATAGCCAAAATGTGTAGTTTTTCACCAAAATTTCACTACAAGAGCTTGATAAAAGGGTGTTGTGAAGATTTTTAGGAGGCACAAAAAATTATTACCCTAATAGAATAAAATTAATTCACAAATACTTTTCACAACATGCCTATGGTGCAAGTTTATAGAGTTGATAAGGCCAAATTTAGTGAAAATCGTTGTTTTTGAAGCCTTAGGTTTGAGATCTTGGGAAAAAATGCTATGTGAATGTTTTGAAGTCTGATTTATGATGGAAATGATTTAATCTTAGATCTAAAAATTAATTTCAATCTCTAATATGCAAAATACCAATGCAAATCTAATGAAAATGCATGAAAATTGCTAGTTTTTGTTGAAATTTTCTATGCAAAAATGCAAATGTTTTAAATCTAAATGCAAATTTACACTAAAATGCAAGAATATAGAAAAATCCAAATTTGAATGAGCCTCTAAAATTAGTAGAAAAATCAAAAAGAAGATTTTTCCTACTAACCCTAGATTTTGGAATTACTAGGTTTAATGAAAATTGTCAAAATTTCTACAAAAGCCTAGCAAATTAATGATGAAAATGCAATGCAATTTTTTGAATTTTTGTATTTTCTATAGTTTATATCAGATTTCATGAAAAAATCATGAATTAGGAAAATTTAGAAATAACTGATGCAATTTAGTAAGCCAAACAATGCATTTTTTTAATTTTTCTAGTTTTTCTAATTTTTTGAATTTTTCTCAATGCAACAAAGTGAAAGACTATATGAATGAATGAATGAAATCCAAATCTGAAGACACACACTTAGAAAGTTGCAATTTAAGTCTGAAAACACGGGTTCACCAAAATGTTTAGCAAAAAATTGGATTTGTTAATGTTTTAGTGTTTTGATGTTTAAATCCTCCTTTCCACTTTACATTCAAGGATCTAGGGTTGAGTGGCAATTCATTAGCATACCCTCGATCACTGTGAGATGTAGGGAAACTAGGATTAGGGAATTTAATTATCAATTTCTCTTCTCTTATACTCAATTGACCCTTAAAACCCTAATTATGCAAATATGGTAATAAACTGATGAATAATGGAAAAGGCTCTTACAGACAGAAGTAAAATAGCAAATCACAAAGTACCTATTTTCAAGGTTCCAAGGTAGAATAGTTAGGGACTAAGGTGCAGGTACCCAAGTCCAAGGTACCAGTTTCTATGTGGGATTCAGACCTCCTTCTGACACTGATAAGCACTATAACTTCTATTTCCAAAATTTTTTTTGGGGAGGACACTAGTGTGAGTGCCCAAGTCCTGGAAATGTTCTGGTGTCCTACTTCTCTTAAGATCCTGAATCCTTGATGTCTACCAATCCTTCTTGCAACTTCACTTTTCCCAAATGCAACACTTATAACCTGTAATCACAAGACTTTGGGAGGGGGTTATGGTGTTTAGAGGCTTGCCTCAGTCAAGCCCCAGAGGACATTTAAGTCTTTGAACATTGTTGTTAGATAGAGAGTGCGTGCCCTTGTGAGGCAGAGGTCAAAACCAAAGGAATTGATAATGAAAACACAATATAATGTCACCTTGTAGTGAATATATCATGGCAGGAGGATGCTCTTCATTCCATGATGAAATGGATGCTTAAATTTGCAAATACAAACACACAAACCATATAATTCTACTCTTGCAACACAATGGAAGCCTTGAATCACCTTGAGAACACAATAGCTTGCTAGTAATCATCTAGTTTACAAATGAATGCCTAAACATGCTTTTATATGTAACTACAAACACTCCCGCCAAGATTTTCATAATTCAAACTTACCGTGTCGGCAAAGGACCCAAATAACGGTCATAAACTGACACCCAGAAATTGGGGTTGCCCCAAAATAGGGTAGGACTATGGCGGAGATGCTCAAGTCCTCCCCCCTATTTTGGGTAGGGTACAACTCAAGGGGTCCTCCTAGGTCCCATTTGTCATGTTACCTAGGGCTCATTCCATTAGGATGCCAAATTATGAAGTAAGATGTTCTAAATGCATGCAAAAGGCTTGGGAGATAAACCTTATAAGGGAAAAGCCCCCAAGGGGACATTTTCTGACATTACAAGAAGATATAGACGCAGTGAAGATTCATCTTGGGGTAGTGACATTTGAGTTAGAGGAGTGTAGATGAGAGAGGGGTGAGATATGCATGGAGCATGATAGTCTGTAGGAAGAGCTAGACAGGATTAGGAGGGTATAGGGGCAGGGTGAGGGTGGGAATGGTGATGGTTGGCTAGCACAAGCTCTTGTTGATGTAGCAAGGTTGGAGAGGGAGGTGGTAGATTTTTAGGTGGATTATGCCACTATGCAGTCCCTACAAGATGCTAATTAGCTAGAGATTGAGTGGCTGTAGGATGAGATGAGGATAGATAAGAGGTAGGTTCAGGCACCTAGAGAGGTTAAGGGTGGGGAGGAGTTATCTCAAGTTATTCAGGAGAGATATGCAGTGAGCGTGGAGAGAGATGTAGTGAGGGTGATGTAGTAGAGCGTAGAGGCATAGGAGGCACAACTTCATTGAGAATGAGACATTACTAGAGATCTACTGGGTCCATAGGAGCTAACTGGCATGTGGAGGAACATGGTGCGAGTCCAGGGAGAGCTGATGTAGGCCACATAGAGTGATGCAGGCCACATAGAGGGGTGATTATTATCATTGTTTATATTATGCCACTGTGCCTACACCTTAGAGGTAGTCACGTTTTAGTGGACAGATCTATTCAGGGGCTAGTTGGTCAATTAGGATAGGGACACCCTTGGTTATGGGGCGACCACCACCACAAAAGGATCTAGGAGCAGGGCCATCCAGGGCAGGGCCATCAGGTACACCACCACCATAACAAGATCCCCCAGTAGGGCCGCCACGGCAACCAAGTTCACCCTCACCATCTGGGGAGGGTGTGCTAGATCTTATGACATTCTATATTCCTATGGGCTCATTGTTATGTATTGTATTTTTTTTGTACTGAGCCTATGGGCATATTTTGTATCATGACCATATTTTTTTATCAATATATATGATGAGACATCTTGTTGGTTGATCATGTGATGGTTTGGATTATAATTTTATTATGATTATGTCATGGATGATGTTATGCTTATGTATGTGATGTTATGGATTTTTTATGCACATGGTAGATTAGATGGTTTATAGATGATGTTTTTATAGAAATATTATGGATGCATATATGATTTTGTGGTATATGATGTGTATGGATGCAAATGATATGACTATGCAATGGATGTACATAATAGAAGTATGTATATGATAGTATGACTTTGATTATGTATGGATGATGGTATATACATTGCTGTGATGATTTACATGTTACATGGATGTAAATGTTATTATGATATGGATGCATGTTAATTTGCAATGTATGGATATGGTAGATTAGATGGATGTATGTTATTTTATGGATATGATGGTGCATATGATTATGAGGATGCATGTGGTCATTATGTATGGTATGGATGATTATATATGCTAATGATTATGAGATGATCATGACTATGTTTATGGATGCAAGTGGTAGGTGGATGTAATAGGAGATGAGTGATGCACATGACTTTGTTTGGTCATGATACAAGATGTCATTTATTATGGGTGATGTTAGTAATGTCAATGGGGGGTTAGAATGGAAATGATAGAATGGGATGGGGAATCTGATTAGGATTTAGAAAGATGCCTTAGGAAATGAGCAGACATAATGGATTTTGGGCCAATGGGTAGATGGGTAAATGATAGGGTGATGATAGGTGTCATGCCCACATTTCCCATGCGGTCATGACATGCAACACACGTGTCATGTCCACATTTGTCATGTGGTCATGACATGAAATATCAAAAAATTTCCACGCATCCCTAGAAACTCCCTTGCACATGTCAGTGTGCTCGGTGGCAATACACATAAGGCATAACCATGTTAGTCAAATTTGAGGTAGTGCATCCACATGCACAATCCCCTATGTGATAAAATCTAACTAAGGGGGTCAATGTGACACAAGAAGCGTCTCCATTAGGATTAGGATTGATTGATCAAAACCCTAAGTTTTCCTATGTGAGTGAAAGGATTTCGACATGAGTCGAAATCAAAAGCCTAATTCTAAAGCATAAGAGAATTAAATAACAACTTAATTATAGTTATTAAATATGTGGAAACATTAAATTTTAACTCTATGCAAGGTTTAAATTGCTAAGGAAAGTCATTCTTGAATCCTGGAAAAATCCGGTAGCATAACGCCTCTCGAGCGTGAATAGGATTTATTTTGATAGAAAAATTTAAATTAAAGGTTCCCTAGGTTCACTAAATTGGATTCAGGACTAAATTAATTAATTATTTATTACACACAAGATTAAATAAATTAAATCAACTAAATTGAATAAAGTAAAATTAACCTCTTCGATTAATGTCTACATGCGGTTAATTAAATTAAATCGATTTAAAAATAAAATAAAAAATAAAATAAGGTGGCTATAGATAATTCGAAAGATACCTATAATAATAATTAATCCCCACCTCAAAATAATTCAAACAATTAATAAAATCCTCTAACTCAATAAACTAAACTTTAAATGAGATCATAAAATTAAATAATAGAATAAATCCCTAACCCCTAACAATTGAAATAAATCTAGTAAATTAAAATTACCCACAAAAAAATGAATTTATCCCTAACCCATGATATTAGGTCACCTCATTATAAAAATAGAAAAACATGGTAATATAACAATAACAAATATCCTAAGTCAAAAAGTGAGGGAAGAGAATTAAAAGCTAAATTAAAAACTCAATCCCTAAAAGCCCTCCAATTAAAATAGTAATTTCCTTATGCACAAGAAAATAAGCCCTAACCCTATTTTGCTCTCATACTTTTCTTTTCTCCATTTTCTCTCATTCTCTCTCAATTCTTCTTTCTTATTTTTTTGTTTGCAGGCCTGAAAGTGGGCATCCATGGATTCCTCCTTGCCACAGAGGTATACTTATTTTGTATATCTGTATGGGTGTTTTTTTTTGAGTATATATATATTGCAAGAAATGTCAATGTTTGCAGGTTATAATAAGGTTGAACGACCATGGGACTCGCTACACAAAGGTGCCACTGTCAAGGGAATATGCCACCACCGGCAGTATGAGGAGGTTGAAGGTGTAAGGGATGTGGGGAGGGTTTACTTCCCCCCCATACCCGTTTTGAGTTTTAACAATGGAAAAGGGGCCGCAGTGGGGGATTCAACTCCCCCCACTGCCCAACACTCCTAACACAAAGTAGCGACGGGGGTTGGAGCGACAACCCCAACCCTAAACCCCCGTTTATCTCTCATTGCTAACAGTTTAAAGGAAACGCCACCGCTATGTTAGAAGACGTTAGAAATTTTAATAAGGTTTTCACATATTATTCTTTGTTTAAAATTTACTTTCTGTATAAAAATAGTTCAGCATATATATACACACACACACACACTCAAGGAGATATACACAGGTTTCTCAATATCACAATTTTTT
This sequence comes from Cunninghamia lanceolata, assembly GCA_027924645.1. Classification (NCBI taxonomy): domain Eukaryota; kingdom Viridiplantae; phylum Streptophyta; class Pinopsida; order Cupressales; family Cupressaceae; genus Cunninghamia; species Cunninghamia lanceolata. The sequence goes on from BSBN01000801.1 coordinate 13,685,312, forward strand.
TTAGTTTATTTAGAATGTAAAAACTATTGTGTGTGTATATATATATATATATATATATATATATATATATATATATATATATATATATATATATATATATATATATATATATATATATATATATATATATATATATATATATATACAGTTCCTCTATTTCACAAATTTTTTCAGCAAGCTAAACAATAAAAACTTAATATAAATGGATGTATATATATATATATATATATATATATTATAAACATATTCACCAATGAAAATCTCATAATGGCATATCCTTTTTTAAAAATGAATGGTAAGCTAAATATGTATATATTTTTTTAAATGACTACAAACACATTATATATCTCTTTTTTTTTTGAGATAAAAACAACTTTCTTCTTTTTTTGCATACATTTTAATTTAAAGGTAGCAACACTAAGTTTCATATTTTCTCTTTGGAACACAAAAATCAGTAAACTAATAAATTCTTTTTTTTTTTGAAAACGAATACAATGAAAAGAAACCAATTGTAGGCAAATTTTAACAACCATCTAAAATAACCATTGCACACAGTATATATATATATATATATATATATATATATATATATATATATATATATATATATATATATATATATATATATATATATATATATATATATATATAATGACAAAACTCCAAGATAACTAGTCTTTTTCTTCCAAGATCCATAGCTTCAAATAACCTACAATAAACACATATGGGAAGGGGGAAAAAAGCCATGTGAATACCACTCTCCTCCCTACCATAGACTCACTCATGAGTCACCCCCGAGCTTGGAGGTCATCCTCACACAAGGAACACTCACTCCACTTCACAACAAAACACTCAAACAAAAAGCAAGAAGAACACCCATGGCTTGCACAAAACAAAACTCATAAAAATGAGTTTATAGGGGTAGGGGAGTGGACATCACTCAACTTGAGTGCCACTCCAAATGTCTCACGAAAACCAATATTCACAAGGCCCCAAGCCATCACATATATCACAATTTTCACAAATTTCTCCATGGCTCTCAAGCCATTAAAAAATGCTCAATCTCATAACTTGCCCTCAAGGCTAAAATACTAAACTAGGAGGTGACCTCGAGGAGGTTCACGCCTCCCCCACCCCACACATGTTGATAATTTTCTCCAAGTGGAGAGGCTCTCACAACACCCATAAAAATCCCCACAACATCAAATGTAAAAAATACACACACACATACCATCACACAACAAAAGTAAAATTACATAAGGAATAGGTTTAGCCTTGAATCCTACCTTAAATAGCCCACAAGGAAGATAGTTGAAGAAGAGCCCTTCCAAATCCACCTCCAAGTCCTCCTCCAAAATGAGCCTCCAAAAATTCCTCTAACTCTCTCCCCAAATTCAAATAAAAATGCAAATTGAAATCAAATTAACAACCCTTTCCCTCTCTTCAAGAGGGATTAAAATAGGCTCTACTCATGAGCCTTGAGGAATGGGGAGGTGACACATGTCACCTCCTTCTTCCTCCACACAACCACTTGCAAGCTTCATGGAATGTGGTGGTGACACATGTCATCCACCCATTCCACCAAGTCTTGCCCCCTCCACTTGTGCTCTCTCACAAATGTGGGAGAGAAAAGTGGAGCCAAAGAAGGAAGTGGGTACTACAAGTGCCCCAATCATATCCTCCTAGGAAAGCCTACAAAACCCCAAGGTACCCTCACCAATTGTAGGAGAGCCTTGGAGTTTAGTCCTCCATAATTTAGGGGTCTTGAAGACTTCCCCAAACCTTGGAAAGAGGTGTGGATGAGGTTGAGTGTTTGACCCAACCTTCCACCCCTTCCCAAACTTCCATTTTCGTCACTTTACTTCAGGGTGAAGTTTAAGTGACCAAATGAGAGTTTACCTAAGGTTAAACAAGCTCAAAAGGTCCCTAGACCCTAGGGGTACAACCCAAGGTCACTTTTAACCCATTTTGAGCACCATAGGGTGAGTAAAATCACATAAAAAGGGGTCACAAAAATAAAAACTCAAAAATAAAATCAAATAAACATTACACCTTTACAACACCAAAATAAAAATCAAATATAAAAGGGTGGACCTATCCCAAACAACACCACACAATAACATTATGAAATTTCATCATGCATAACATAGTTGATCTTGGTTCCTCTTGGAACTAGATTGGCTTTACACAGGAATTCACAAAATGTGTGGGATAATCTTCAATTATCCGTGGCTTAGTTAGAACACTTGTGCGCTTAAACAAAAGGTTAATCCAACATGTATATCATAGCCGAAGCAAAGTAAAAATATACTCACACCATCACATAATAATATAAAACAATCATAAACATCACATCATAATTAGATTCATAATTATGTATTTCTATAATCTATCACAAGATAAATTTTGCCTAATAAATCCATCACATAAGCACATAACTAGTATCTCAATAATGTCATAATGCAAATCACATGTCAAATCATCATTAGTGAATCAAATCAAGATCTAGTCTCATCACAATCATGCTAACATAATAAATCAAAGGTAAAAGCATGTAGTCTAATAGTCCAACATATCGGGATCAACAGTCCCCAAAAGTCTAAAATGTGTCTCCAATAGTAATATAAAATGTGGTGTAGGAGAAGCAAGAGGATCATGAAGATCCATGGTTGTTTTGTTTTGTTTCATGGTTGATCATGTTGTAATAAGGTCTTGAGGACCATTTCTATGCTTTGTAATAAGGATCATGCCCAATAATGTCATGTTTGTGGATGGGACAGTCATAAGAATCATGCATTGTAATGGGGCAGTCATACATTGTAAGCCTTTTTGGCATGTGTCAAGGAGTGTCAAGTCTTGTCAAAGGCTTAGTTATATTTTAAAGATGTTTGAAGGCATTGCCAAGTCTAAAAACAACTGATGCCTATGTTAAGATATGTAATTAGTTGCAGTCATTAACAAAACAGGGGTAGTTTGGTGGTTGTGGATAGTTTACCAGTTCCCACCAATTCAAACTGCCCCTCCAACTACTCCAAACCATCAAGGCAAGCTTCTTAAAGCCTTGCATATGTTCCTTGTAGAGGAGGAAGTAAATTGGTGAAGAAATCAATAAGGAACACCAATTTTGTGCCTTCATATTCTGTGTTTTTAGTTGTTTCTATATGTGCTATGTCCTTGTACGGAAGAGTCATAGAAGACTATGATGGTGGCTTGAAAGTAGGGTGAGTCTGGAACATTTTGTAGTTTATTTAGATTTTTGAAACATCTGTAGAGAGGATATATCTGCATTTTTTTGAATTTGGTTTGATAAACCCTCACCTAGGGTTTTTGACAAAAAACCATGGGTTTCTCACCATTCCACTGAATCAAACCCTCCTTGATCAGTGGAATGGATTTATTAGTGTTTGTTTCAATGCTTTTGGAAGGTGTTTTGGCAGGAGTCTATTTTTGATAGAGATTTCTTGAAGTGACCTAGCAAAACCTTGTGCTAGGCATGTGTAAAGAGGAACAACATAGGCAAATCCATCACAGTCAACTGTGGAGTCACAAAACATGTGTAACCTCCTATTTTAGCATGTGTCTAAGGTGTGCAGAGGGATCTGTGAGTCTTTGGAGGGGCAATTGCTTACAAAACAGACCTAATTGACCAAGGGTTGTTAGAGGACAATTATAGGTTAGGGTATATGGTCCAAAACAAAGTACCCCAAGTTTGTGATATGTTAGAGGGCATCAAAAAGGGTATCTTAGGATTGTCTAAGATTGAAGTTTGCAAACCACTAGTAGAAGTTATATTAGATTGTTCCATTTTGGAGGCCTAATTGAGGCAATGTTATAGGCTTGTCAGGAGAAATAGTCCACATGCTCAAAAGGAGCCCATGCCAAGTCTTGGATGTCTTGTCAAACCTTGAAAGAGGACCCCTCCATGTCTGTCTTAAAGAAAGTTTTGTTGGTCTAAATCATTTCACAAGAGAACCATGCTCTAGGCTTGAGTGTTGTCTTGACAAACTCATTGAATCACATTAAACACCAATGGACTCTGCATCATAGTGGTATCAGAGCCATAAAAGGTTCTGTTAGTTGGTTATGTGTAAGATCTGGTATATGTTAGTAGAGGAGAGTGAAGGAGAGGCTATCAACATGCCTCCAAAAGGGATGACCACTGAGGTGGTTAAGAAGTTCAAAGAGATGGAAGAGAAGATTAAGAGTCGAGTCAACGAAGCACTCCAAGATGAGTTGAAGGCACTGAGGATAGGGAAGAGGATAGATGAAGGTTCTGATGGAGAGGAAGAAAAAGAGGAGGAAGAAGAAGAAAATCAAGAAGAGGCAGAGATACCTATAGATCAAAAACATTTCCTTGAAGCCATCAAGGTAATTGGAAAAGATTCTTCAGAGGCTTGGATGGAGATTCTAATGTTTAGTGGCAAGATGAATGCTGATGAATTTATGGAGTGGATTGAGGCCCTAAATAACTACTTTGAGTACAAAGAAGTTCCTGAGAATAAGAGGGTGAAGTTTGCAAAAACTAAACTCAAGGGTGCTACCCTCACATGGTGGAATTACATCCAAGGTGAGAGGGTGAAGAGTGGGAAGAGCATGATCTCTTCATAGAGCAGAATGTTGGAGAGGATCAAGTCTCAATTCCTTCCATTAGACTATGAGGTGCAGATCTACAAGAAGATGCAAAATCTCAAACAAAGAGATTTGGATGTGGCCACCTACAACGAGGAGTTTCACAAGTTATCTCTTTGTTGTGGACATGTGGAGGATGAAAAAGGTAAAGTGGCAAGGTATCTAAATGGTTTGAAGTTTAGTATACAAGATTGAATCAGTATACTAACCCATGAAACAATGGATAAATGCTTTCAAATGGCACTAAGGGTAGAAGAAAAGTTGAAGAGGAAGGGAGAGCAGCAAAATAGAGGAAGAGGGGGCAGAAATTTTAGAAATAGGGGTAGTTTTGGAGGTAGAAATTAGTTTCAAAGAAGTCAAGAGGAATCTAGTTCCCAAGAACAAAGTGGAGAATTAGGTTCAAGAGGAGGCTTTAGAGGAAGGAGACCCAATGGAAGTGGTAGATTCGGTGGACCAGGTAGAGGCCCTAATGTCTTCACAGGGAGATGTTTCAATTGCAACCAAGTGGGACACCCAACCTTCAAATGTCCTGAGAAGCAAGCCTCAAGCTCTCATGGAGGAGAGAGAAGGAACTAGTTGATCCAAGCGGAAGATTGCCAAAGTGTTAACTCTCCAGTTGGGAGTGCAGCCCCAGCCCATGAAGGAGAAAGTTTGATGATGAGGAGAACCATGTTGAAGGTGCTTCAAACACAAGAACCCCCTTAGATGAAGACATTGTTTAGGACAACATGCAAGGCCTATGGTAAGATTTGCAAGGTAATTGTTGATTCAGGTTCAACTAAAAATTTGGTTTCTATTGAAATGGTAGACAATTTGAAGTTGAAAAGACTTCCTCATATTAGTCCTTATAAGGTGTCATGGTTGAATAAGGGGCAACAAGTTTTGGTAGATAAACAATCTTGGGTAGAGTTTGAGATAGGGGAATATAAGGACAAGATTTTGTGTTATATAATCCCCATGGATGCTTGTCATTTTCTGTTAGGACATCCATGGCAATATGATGTTCAATCCCAACATGATAGTAAATCTAACTCCATCATAACCAAGAATGGTAGGAAGTATAGAATGGATACATTGCCGGATGAGAATGTAGAGAAGAGTGTGGGTCAAGTGTCATGATTGTGAATGGTAAGGATTTTCTTAACACCCTTAAGGAGGAAGGAACCCAAGGGTATGCTTTGATCTTGATGCCCACAAGTAGTCCTACTTTGCATAGTCCTAGTGAGGAAGAGATTCCTAAGGAGGTGTAACAATTGTTAGAGAAGTATAAGGGTGTCATGGTAGAGGAGATGCCTAATGAGTTGCCACCTATTAGAGACATGAACCATCAAATTGACTTCATACTAGGGTCTACTTTGCCAAACAAGGCAGCCTACAAGATGACACCTTCTCAAAATGAAGAGATTGCCAAGCAAGTGCAAGAATTATTGGAAAAGCGTTTGGTGAGAAAGAGTCTTAGCCCATGTGCTATCCCAAAATTCCTAGCCCCTAAAAAGGATGGTAAATGGAGACTATGTATGGATTCTAGGGCTAGTAACAAGATCACCATAAGATATAGGTTCCCTATGCCAAGAATTGAGGACCTAATGGACTGTTTGGGAGGGGCTAGATACTTTTCCAAGATTGATCTTAAGAGTGGGTATCATCAAATTAAGATAAAGCAAGGGGATGACTAGAAGACAAGCTTCAAAACAAATGAGGGTCTTTATGAGTGGTTGGTGATGCCATTTGGCCTATCCAATGCCCCGAGTACTTTCATGCGTCTCATGAATGAAGTGTTGAAGGATTCATTGGCAAATTTGTTGTGGTGTACCTTGATGACATTCTTGTTTTCAGCAGGACCAAAGAAGAACATTTGCAGCACTTGGATTAGGTTTTGAAGAAGTTGCATGATGAGAAATTGATGATTAACATGGAGAAGAGTGTCTTTATGAAGGAAGAACTCACCTATCTTGGTTTTGTCATCTCCCAAGGCAATTTGAAGATGGATCCAACAAAGGTAGAGGCTATTTTATCATGGCCAACTCCTAAAACAGCAGGTGATGTAAAAAGTTTTCATGGTTTGGCAACATTCTATAGGAAGTTTATAAGGGGTTTTAGTCATATTTGTGCACCTATTTTGGATACCATCAAAGGGGGGTAGAAATGTAAGTTTTCTTGGACAAAGGTAGCTAATGATTCTTTTGAAATTTTGAAACAAAAGGTAGCACAACAACCCATTCTTGTTTTGCCTAATTTTAATAAGTTGTTTGTGGTAGAATGTGATGCTAGTAACCTTGCTATAGGGGCTGTCTTGAGTCAGGAGGGCAGACTAGTTGCCTTCTTTAGTGAAAAACTAAATGATGCTAAGAGAAAGTATTCTACTTATGACTTGGAGTTGTATGCAATGGTGCAAGCTTTGAAAAAACAAAGGCACTATCTATTACCTAAGGAGTTTATTGTTTATACTGACAACCATACACTTAGTTTTCTAAATTCACAGGAGAAACTTAGTCATAGGCATATGAAATAGGTTGAACAACTCCAAGCATACACATTTTCAATCAAACACAAGAAGGGGAAGGCCAATAAAGTGGCAGATGCATTGAGTAGAAGGGTGTGTATGGTGCAATAAATTCATTTACAAAGTGTGGGGATTGATGCTCTCAAACATATGTACAAAGATGATGAAGATTTCAAGGAGGTATATGAAGTTTTCTCTCAATTTTTGGATGCATATCATTCTAATTTTTCTGAGTTTTTGTTACAGCAGGGGTTGTTGTTCAAAGGCAGCCAATTATGTGTTCCTAGGTGTTCCATGAGGGAGAACATCATAAAGGAAAAGCATTGTGGTGGACTAGGAGGTCACTTTGGGCTAGACAAAACATTGGATCAGGTGGAAAGATTTTATTTTTGGCCTAAAATGCAATCAGACATTAGAAAATTTGTTAAGAGTTGTAGTATATGTCAAAGGGCAAAAGGAACATCATCTAATGCTAGTCTATACTAGCCACTTCATACTCCTAATAGGCCATGGAAGAGTATCAGTATGGATTTTGTCTTGGGTCTTCCTAGGACTTAAAGATGTTTTGATATCATATTTGTTGTTGTGGATAGATTTAGTAAGATGGCTCATTTTTTTCCATGTAAATCCACTAATGATGCTTCACATATTGCTAGTTTATTCTTCAAGGAAATTGTTAGAATCCATGGTTTGCCTCTTAACATTATGACTGATAGGGACCCTAAGTTTGTGGGCCACTTTTGGCATACTTTATGGAAGAAGTTGGGCACTCAATTGTCCTTCACTTTAGCCTATCACCCTCAGACTGATGGCCAAACTGAGGTGGTGAATAGGTCTTTGGGAAATCTTCTTATATGTCTTACAAAACAACATGGAGAGGCATTAGATACGATCATTCCTCAAGCTAAATTTTCTTACAATGACTTCACCAATAGAAGCACATGAAGGAGTCCATTTGAGATTGTCTATAGTATTCACCCAAGAGGCATTCTTGAATTGAGGGATCTACATGGGTTGGAGAGGAAGAGTGCTCAAGGTGAAGACTTTGTATTGGCCATGAAGGACATCCATGATAATGTAATAGAAACTCTTCAAAAGAATAATGAGAAGTACAAGGAGAAAGCCAATGAGAGGAGGTGTGTGCAATACAAGGTTGGGGATTTGGTCATGGCACATTTGAAGAAGGAAAGACTTCCAAAGGGGTAGCCAACCAAACTCCTCATGAAGAAGATAGGTCCTTGCTGGATTGTGCACAAATTTGGGCCTAATTCCTATGAGATTAAGCTTCCTCAAGGCTTGGCCATATCTCCTATCTTTAATGTCTCAGATTTGTTTCCTTTTAGAGGTGGTAATGATGCAGATTTAGAGACAGATGTGATAGCAGTAGGAGATGAGGAATGGATTAAGGGTCTTCCACCCAATCAACCCTTGCAATTGGAATACATCTTGGACACCAAAGTCTTGAAGAAGACTAGGAAGAATACCTACAAGTAGTACCTTGTCAAATGGAGTGGTCTACCTGCTGATGATGCCACTTGGATGACTAAAGAAGACATTTTGAAACATGGAACCAATGTTGCTAATCTAGTTCCTCAAGGGACTTGAGTCTTCTCCCACCCTAGGGAGTATGGCATAGGAGCACCAAGAGGATCATGAAGATCCATGGTTGTTTTGTTTTGTTTCATGGTTGATCATGTTGTAATAAGGTCTTGAGGACCATTTCTATGATTTGTACTAAGGATCATGTCCAATAATGTCATGTTTGTGGATGGGATAGTCATAAGAATCATGCATTGTAATGGGGCAGTCATACATTATAAGCCTTTTTGGCATGTGTCAAGGAGTGTCAGGCCTTGTCAAAGGCTTAGTTATATTGTAAATATGTTTGAAGGCATTGCCAAGTCTGAAAACAACCGATGCGTATGTTATGATATGTAATTAGTTGCAGTCATTAACAAAACAGGGGCAGTTTAGTGGTTGTGGATGGTTTACCAGTCTCCTACTGATTCAAAATGCCCCTCCCACTACTCCAAACCATCAAGGAATGCTTCTTAAAGCTTTACATATGTTCCTTGTAGAGGAGGAAGTAAATTGGTGAAGAAATCGATAAGGAACAATAGTTTTCTGCCTTCATATTCTGTATTTTTCACTATTTCTGTACGTGCTCTATCCTTGTACGGAAGATTCATAGAAGATTATGATTGTGGCTTGAAGGTAGGGTGAGTCTGGAACATTTTGTAGTTTATTTGGGTTTTTGAAACATCTATAGAGAGGAGATATCTACATTTTTCTGAATTTAGTTTGATAAACCCTCACCTAGGGTTTTTGATAGAAAACCATGGGTTTCTCACCATTCCACTGAATCAAACCTTCCTTGATCAATGAAATGGATTTATTAGTGTTTGTTTCAATGCTTTTCGAAAGTGTTTTTGGCAGGAGTCTATTTTTGATAGAGATTTCTTGAAGTGACCTAGTAAAACCATGTGCTAGGCATGTGTAAAGAGGAACAACATAGGTCAAATCCATCACAGTCGACTGTGGAGTCATAAAACTTGTGTAATCTCCTATTTTAGCATGTGGCTAATGTGTTTAAGGTGTGCAAAGGGATCTGTGAGTCTTTGGAGGGGCAGTTGCTTTACAAAACATGCCTAAGTGACCAAGGGCTGTTAGAGGACAGTTATAGGTTAGGGTATATGGTCCAAAACAAAGTACCCCAAGTTTGTGATATGGTAGAGGGCATCAAAAAGGGCATCTTAGGATTGTCTAAGATTGAAGTTTGTAGACCACTAGTAGAAGTTATATTAGACTGTTCCATTTTGGAGGCCTAATTGAGGCAATGTTATAGGCATGTCGGGAGAAATAGTCCACATTCTCAAAAGGAACCCATGCCAAGCCTTGGATGTCTTGTCAAACCTTGAAAGAGGACCCCTCCAGATTTGTCTTAAAGAAATTTTTGTTGGTCTAAATCATTTCAAAAGAGAACCATGCTCTAGGCTTGAGTGTTGTCCTGACAAACTCATTGAATCACATTGAACACCATTGGACTTTGCATCAAAATGATCAAAATAAGGGAGTAAAAAGGTAGGCCTCAAAATAATGTATGTTATGGCTAGGGGGGATAGGATGACTTTAGATTATGCTGTTATGTTTTAGATAAATCCTAATTTTGATATAGCAAAGGATACTATGTACTAAGGTATGAGGAACCAGGGTTATGTTATATCTGTTTGCATGGACTTTGACACTTCAAATAAAGGTTGTCCCTAGGCATGTTTGACATAATATAACCTTGGAGGATCGTGTGATGATAGGTACTTATAGGATGAGCATGTCCTGATTGTTGATCTTAGTGTGTAGGAAGTATACATCATACCTACAAGCCTTTTCCAACACAACCAAGATAAATATTAGTCTTAATGTAAAGGAATAACCAGCAAACACAACATACAACAACAGATGACTTTGCCCCATTGTATTCTATCCAATACCACACCAAGATATAGAAAGATCTAAGTGGTTGTGGAGAAGGATAGAAGGGGTATAAAAAAGATAAATTAAAGACAAAAGACCAACTGACAAATATACCAAACAGCCATTGAATCTCTTGCCAAGATTGTGGATAGATGAAATTAGATAGGATTATGCCTAATATGTGAAGGATATATCCCTAAGGTATGGCTAGTGATGATGGATGTTGATAGATTTGGCACAAGATAGGATGGCTACGTGATATAATGTGAGTTGGGCTTGATGCATGATTTATGTTATGGTACATTTCTTGGTATGTTTGGTTTGTTTGGAATGTCTGAAGATGTCAAGTAAGTAAAAACATCTTTGTCATGGGATGGGATGGAAATGGGATGAGGTGATGAGTTTTATCATGGTGAAATGAGGGTGGTGTTAGCACTGATTAAAGTTTCAGGGTTTTAGTGTGTTTGCCTAGGTTTTAATATCATTTCCTAAAATCCCTATACACTTCATACCTTTGTAGTAATCCTATTTCTCTAATCAATTGGTGACTTTCCTAGCTGGTCACCCTAGGACTTAAGTCACAAGTTGTCTTCTATCTCTTCATGGTGATACTAACCCCCCATTTTAGAAGAACTAGTTGTTTCCCATTTTCCATCCCATTTGCTTAGCCTTTGAAAACCCACGCTAATGAGCACATGCCAAGTGTCCAATCTTTACTTGAAATTACACGCAACGCATCTACACTGAAGGCCCTCTTTTATCTCCTTGAGCTATTGTGCCAGCTTGAAACTTGGTGCATTATGTTGTTTTTTGGAAATGCACAAGCCCCAAGGATTTACGAATCAAGCAGATGTCAATAGGTGGTCATATCACAATGATAGAGGGGATTCACTTGTGGCTCCTAAGCCTAAACGATGTCACATGCTATGATGTTATTGGCCCCAGAGTATGAAAATCACATCATTCATGAGGATTTAAGTCAGAGAAATTCTAAACTACACGGGTGTGCGGTAATGCCACCTATCCCCTAGTCAGATTGGGATCAATGACAATGGTTTAATATTTTCTAATGATGTTGATCTAATGATGCACGCTCTACGCAAAGAATTGAAGAACGTTTAAGTCATGAGCACACCGGTGCACCATGAGGACACATGTTCTTTCCCAAGTGGGTAATTGATGGTGTTGTTTCATTTGAAGCCGATCAAATGGCTTGCACCTTCTCTCATTTCATAGAGGGGGTTTGAGGTAAGGGTTTGTGCTATGCACACTGAACATTGATTTGCTTCCCACAAGTGATCTACGTCATAGATTCACATGAAATGATGGATTGGCAGTGCACGGTGAATGAAAATTAGAGCTGTCAACTAGAAATCAAAGAGTAAAGCTGAGCATGTATTGAATCCTCCTCTGTCATATGAGAGAAACTGGTTAGGTTTTTTGAGCAAGGTGACCACTTTCTAGAGCCAACTAGATGTGACACTTAGGGATAAATTGGATTATTTTAAATCCCTTAAGGAATTCTCCATGCTGTCATTGTACATTATGATGAGGTCTAAAAGGGGACTGACAAAGTGAAAGGAGATTTTGGAGGCCTAGTATCCAGGATTATCGGGACATTTTCACCTAACATTTAGGTTGAACAAGACAAGGTGTAGTATTGAATTGGGTAAAATGCAAAAATCAAATGTTGGCCTTAGGATTCTCATTATGTAAGCAGGGGTTTTGTTAAATGCAAGATCTTTTGATCACATAAGCAGAGTTGGAGTACTAAGCCACAGTTGGGCTTCTAAAGAAGTGTTTACAGCTTCAGTACAAATATGTGTGATGTGGCTCTCAAGTATACTATTTTATGAGGTTTCATTGCTACCTCTCTAGATGTTCTTAAATTGATTTGATAGGTTCTTCCTGCAAGGGAATTTAAATCAAGGTAGAATGTGGTTGGTGTGAAGATTATCGCGCATCCATTTCTACTTTTGGGAACAAGTTGTGATTGCCAGAGATAGCTAATTGAAGATTGAGTACATCACTGGTACATGTAGCTAAGATAAAATGATTAAAATACTGAAGGAGGAATGTTAGTCAGTTGTAGAGGTCTTTATGTCTTTGATATTAGTGGAGGCTCCTGTATCCATTGTGTACACCATTCTTTTCCCGGAGCACAATGCAAAATATTTCCTTTTCTATTATGCTTAGTATGTCATCCAATTTCCTAGGACATACCTCCTTATTTTCATGGTTGTTACTCTATTCATATAGAGTCAAACATAAGAGGAGTGTTTCTAGTAATGGATGGTTTGGGGAAAAGGCACACTGAGAAGTAGCATTAGGCAACTTGCTCTTATTTCCCTAATTCTTCATAGTGTCATTCTCGTGAGGGAGAATATGGCCTATTTGGAGACTCCAATAGCTTTGTGCTGTTTTGAGTCTTCAATCTAGGAAAAGAGGAGGAGCTGCCTCATTGCTCCCTATTCTCATCCCTAAGATAGATGGCACTCATTAAATACCTAGCTATGACATTTGCAGAGTATATCATTAGGATGGTCAAATTGGTGATAATGAAATAAAGGTAAGTTGACAAAACTAGTTAGATGTTTGTCTGGTTCATAGTGACACCTACATCTGCTTCCTCATGAAGGAAGTTTCACCTGCTTCCTTTTTTAGTGACAGGTGCTTGCCTCAAGAACCTTTAAGGCAATGATGTTTGGCAGCCCCAAATTGAAAGATGGGGAGTCATGCAAACCCATGCTTGAAGGTATGAAGTAAAATAGAAAATGGTTATACTTAAGTGCCTATGTGATGTAATGTGACCCATGTTCTAGGAAGATAACAAAATGATTACTCATTTAGCATGCTTGAAGGAATGAGCATATAGGACAAAATTTAGTTTGCCTTTCCACTATGCAAAATTATTTGATTCCTAAGAATAATGGTCTCCTCAACTGAATATTGTTACTCGTGTTGTCTGGATGTTTCCCCATGATGTAAGAGACCCCTTGCAATTATAAAAGGGAGGTTCTCATTTGTAATAAGGGTTCAAGTTTTCTAAGTCTGTGGCTTGGCATATTGATTTGTGCAGTGTAATTTTATGGGAATAGGGAAAGATTAATTTCATCAGACACATTTTGTATATCAAAGTTTTGATCAGAGTGAAGAATATAATACATGAATTCTAATTTATATTGTCTCCATATGTTGCATTTAAACTTTTATTGGAATTAATAGAAAGTCTGATTAATTTCATATTTGTGTCAAGGACATGTTTTGTTTCTTGTTTTTAGCATCGACTTAAGGGGTAGATTAAATTGTTGTAATAAGAATCAAGGGTTTGAATACAATATTTTGGATCTCTAAGTAGAATTTAAACTAGAACTCAAATTAGGAATGTCTAATGTAAAGCATTGACATAATGAGCCCTATGATTAAATCTGTTTAATGTATTAGATGTATTTGATATCTAAGATTGACTCTATACCCTAGATAAACACCGATCAGGAAGCCATAACCCTACCAGAATTGAACCACTCTTTAATAAATCATCATGAATATCTTTTGTTTTAATGTATTCTTTAGTTTTAGAATGCCTTCTCTCTAGGCATGTAATCCATAGTTATCAAGAAACATTGCCAAGTTGTTTTGAATCTTATGAATTCTTGATCTTAAGTAGAGAGAAGATTTGTCAAACAATACTCCAGTTGTAAACCAATGGAGAACTTTGAGTATTACAAATAGGGCAACCCCCCTTGGTTTAATAGAGCCAAAAGTGCAAGGGAATACCATTGGATTGACTCTTGTTAATTGGCCACTTCCCTAGAACCCTAAAGCATAAGTGTATGGAAAACTTTTAGAGGATTTTAGGTAATCAGTTTGAAAGACCAATAGATTGGTGACTCTACTTGGGACTAACTAGGATTGCATCTTATCCTAAGTCATAGATCAGTTATTATATTCCCTTGTTTACAAATACCAAAACTCTTGTTTCTCATTATCAAGAAGGCTTGCCTAGTTGAGCCACTAATAGATTGGCAACTCTACTGGGGACTAGTCAGATGCATATCTATTTGGTACGAGTCAAATAATTTGAAGATTGGAAAACCTTGTTTCTGAAGAAAGTATTGCGGCATATCTAGATATTTTCTGAAATAATGGTGCTCTACTGGTGGAATGGACTTAGAAAAGTATTTGATCTTTGAGGAGCTTTCAGTTGCTTGAAGATTTTGTCCTCTTTGAAGAGGTGGTGACTCTATGAATGAACTTGATGAATTGTTGAAAATTTATTTTTGTCTATGCAAGTGTATTGCATAGATCTACAAAGTTTCCAGTCATAGGAAGAAAATTTGTGAGGTCTGCAGTAATTTCTAGGTATTTGGTCCTTCATTATTGTTTCATCTTCAAAGTAGAATAAATCAAATGTGTAGAAGTTATTTGTGAAAATGCTTTGTGTAGAATGTTATTCCCATATTGAATGAAGATCTACTTTGAGGATAGACTTGTAAGATTTCTATGACCCACAAAAGCATATGAACATTTTATGTTAAGATTTGGTAATAAGTAATGATCAGACAAAGGAGAAATAAGGGTTCTGTTGGGAAAACTTAAGGTCTTGTTGAGTTGAGAGAGCTATGAGAAAGTAGTTGTGAGGGAAATGGGCTTTCATTGAAAGCATATTTGAAACATGGATTATTGTTCTTTCCATCCTCCTACAAATTTAAATGTCACAATGCAAATTTTTCAATTGCCTCTATCATATCTGCAGAGAAATGCTTTCTTTGTGGAAAGATACCGACCAATAGTTTTTAGTGGTATCCAAGGGTATCCAAACACTATTCCCAGTGAAGTTAGAGAATGTTTGCCCAAGTTTAGTGGGAAAGTTTCTGAATCAACAAATAAACACCTATAGACTTTCAGTGACTTGATGGGAGATTATGTAGTTGATGTAGAGGATGTTGTCATGAAACTTGTTATTTATTCAAACTTTGAAAGGAGATGCAAGGGATTGGTTTTCAGATTTACTTGTACATTGCATTTCTTCATGGAAGGAATTTAGAATAGCATTTATTGATCAATTTGGTGAAAGGGTTAATGTAAGTTCATTGATCAATAGACTAATTCACATTCAGAAGGATGAAGAAGAGCTGGATCCAGCTTTCAATTTGAGGTTTGCAAAGACTATAAGAGTGGTAAAAACACAAAGTTGTGTCACACTTTATAAAGGAAATAACTAATGTTGATCCAACTTTTAAACTTGAATCACTAAAAAGTGACATGTTTTGAATTTTGAAATGATGTAAACTAATAAAATATTTTTTTTAGTATATTTTATGTTTTTTATTTTTTGAAAAAAATTATTTGAATATAGTTTTTAATAAATTGACACTATAATTTAGTTGCTGATAAAATGCCGAAAAATGAAGTTACATGAGACGTCAATCTTTATATAGTAAATTTTATTTTTTTCTTCATTTTTTTATGTGTATTATAACTTGAAACTTTAGTGCATGGATATATTTTTTTCTAATTTTGATAAATATATAATTTTAAATAAAAAATAAATTGTGCGTGTATTAAAACGAGTTGTTTCCATTCGAAGTCAACTTTCATATTAACTATTTATCTAAAATAGAAAAAAAATTATACCATCTTGATATAGATTCTTTTATCTAGTGCATCATATTTTTTTCAATTTTTTTAATAAGTTTTACTATTTTTCCTTGACATGGTAATCGACCTAATGTTTTGTGCTGATAACCTAATTTTATTAAAAATAGAAAGGAAAATATAAATAATAATTAAACTATTAAAAAATATATATTTTTGAAAACTAAACTTATAGATCTACAAAAGGGTATTTTTATATTTTAAAAAACATGTTTTTTACACGAGTAGAAGTTGTTGAAATATCAAGTTTTTCAAATAATTTTATTTTTTTGGTAAATTGGCCTCATAGTGGTGCTACATATGCATTTAGCCAATAATTTTGGTTGGAAAAGTTGTGGACATATCTAACTTAGCTAGAATTAATCTTACAAGATCATATGTTTGACCAAAATTGATTTTTAGTTAGAAATACTTAAATTCACTTGTACTGATAAGTTGGCTAAAAGTGTGACACAGCTTTGTGCTTTTACCCAGTCTAGATATTCTAGAGAATGTCAGGACAAATAATGCAATGTGTTTGGTTATATGCCTAGGTGCATTTGATGAAGAGGTAAGCTACTTACTAAGAGATAGAATTCCTACAACAGTTCATCAAGCGTATTCTATAGCTATGGATATTGGGAATAATTTGAAGTATTCTATGATGAAAAGACATAGGTATGCTAGTATCGATCATGTTAAGCCAACTCACATAGATGAAAGGTGTAGATCAAAAAGTAACAATTACTATCAAGACAGTAGCAATTTTACTACTACAGTTAATTCATCATTGCATCATCCAAATCATGGGAAACTCCAGGCATATGTCCCAAGTTGTCCAAGCATTGTTTAATATAAAAAGGCACGAGAGAGAATCATCATATGATCTTTATGCCAGGTTTATGTCATGCCTGTGATGAGTCCACCTATATGTCACCATACAAGTGGGCTAAAAAGGTAGGAATAATTTTTTTTTAAAATTTTAAAAGTTCAAATGTTAACTTGCAAGAATAAGTTTACCTATAGTCTTATTGATGTCAACAAATCCTGAAAGTTAAGTTGATGATTGTTCTCATTAGCAAAGTCCTATTGAACCAAATGTAAGTTTTAGAATCATAAAATGATTTGATAAGTTTCACTATACTAAATTATTCATTTTGCTAACATCCTTGTTACAAGTAATATGCAAGGTTCTAACATTTAGTTAAATCAATTTAACTATAATTTAAATAATTTTACTTTATAAATAATATCCCATTTGTAAAATTAAATTAAACTAAATTAAATACAACATTTATTCTCAACTTAAACTAATAAATTTGAATTTATTTTTCCAATTTAAATATAATCATGAAGATAAAAATTATATTCTTTCAAATTTAAAACCAATCCTAAAAACATTCCTTCTTTTACTAACTCAATAAAACAAATGCTTTTCCTAAATATAAGTAAGATAAAGCAACTTTTCTTCACCACTAAATATAAAACAATTAATTTGTTTCCCTAATTAAATCTTAAGCTTGCCTTTTCTTTTTTATTTCTATTCTAAACTTAAAATTATCTTTTCCATAATGACATAAACTCATATTATTTCTATAAAACTTGAATTAGTTCTATTCTTTTTAAAATAAAGCAACAATCTTAATATAGAATCTAGTTTCTTTAATTTATCCAAAACTATACTAGATTAACTTTCTGTATGTTGTTTTTGAAGGTCATATATACAAAGAGTAAATTAGATATGATAGAGAACAAGTTATATATATATATATATATATATATATATATATAACACTATGTTATTATCTGTGGTAGATATTGAAAAAATATGAACAAATATAACATAGATTTTAAATCTTAACAGAGTTGATCAAAAGAATGGAATGAGCGAATTTAACAGTCATGAAAGTTTTTGCATTAAAGTTTTAAATTGCATAGAAGAGGTTTATAAGGGGTGGTGGGCTCCCTTGGGAGAATGCTATGGGGAGGTTGTGGCCTCTCCATGCCCCCCTATGGGCGTCGAATAACAATCTAATAACAATTGCAACTTCAAATGATTGCAATTAAATTTACTTCCTTCATCAATGTTGTTTGATAATATGTATATGTTACAAAACGTAATCTCTGCTGCAACATGAACAATGAATAAAATAAAACACTACAACATCAATATATATATATATATATATATATATATATATATATATATATATATATATATATATATATATATATATATATATATATATATATATATATATATATATATATGATCTTAAATCCATGAGATATATTGTATAAATAGTGAACAGTGATCTAATTGATAATGTTATAAATTTTCATTTTTAGATTGATTTAAAATACCAGGAAACCAATTTTTGAAATGATCCCAATATTAGAAACATGAATAAAATAGGGTAATTGTATCTTTTCTTTTTTAGATCAAAAGGAGAACATGCTCATGATTCATATTTCTTTTTCAACTTCGTAATATACTCACAATACACAAAATTTACATATTTACACAAATGACTCAACTTATACATGGAATAGGGGGTTTCTTCAACAACCAAATAACGTTTCCAAAACTCTTTGATATACAAAAAATAGATTCCAATGGAAAACATATCCAAGGCACTCTTGCCAAAACTTCATAAACACATTAATCTTTTCTTGAAACCCTCAATAGCTTCTTTCAACCAGTCACTTGAAACAGAGCTTTTCTTTAACTTGCACACATACAAAGGCCAAAAAAGGTGGCCAAGTCCTACTCTCCACCCTACCATAGGGATTGCATAAGCACATCCCACCCACGAGAAGGAGAACTCCATAAATTGGTTTCACATAAACATGCATCAACTTGCAAAAACACAAAATCCAAAAAGCAACAAATCAACAAGTTTCCCATGGATTGACTCACAAACAAGGATCTATCTTGGATCAAAAATAGGGGGAGGGAGGGGAAAGTCAACACTCTTGGGGACACCACAACTATCAAGAATCACCATAAATCAGAATACACAATTCCATTACCACCAATCCTTATACCTCCACACATACCTCCACAACAATGCAAAGAATCAAACCCCAACACCACCAATCACCACCACAACATAACAACAATCACCACTTCTTCACACACCTCCAAAACCTCCATACACCTCAATTATAGAAAGATATGCCAACATGCATCTCCACAACCTCCACAAAAGTACATTAACACAGCAAATTTTACCAATATACATCTCCACAACCTCCACAAATACACATCAACATAGCCAATTTTATCAATATACATCTCTGTAACCTCCACAAATACACATCAACATAGCCAATTTTATCAATATACATCTCCACAACCTCCACAAATACACATCAACATATTCAACAATGAATCATATAAAACTTGTAACCATTCCCCAAGATAGGTTCATGCCTCCCTCAAACCCCAAGACTTGGGAGGCTCTCATCAATTTGGAGAGTTGCTCCCATACAACCCAAATCCCACAACATCGACAAGAGACAAATAACCCAAAAATATCATACAAATCCCATATCACATACCATTCATACAATTCTTTATAAAAATCAAAATGCAAGACTATTTAGAGAGTTACCTCAGCTCCCCAAGTTAGGGTGAGCCCAATTCTAAAACCCGAATAAAATGTCAATCCTTTGCTCTTGAATAAAAAATTCTTCAATTCCAAAGTTCACCAAACTCTTCAAGCCAAAATCCTTCTATGCTTCACAAATTCTCCATTCACAAAAAAAATCCAGCATAGCAAAAGTGTGTAAAAACCCTTCCCAAAAATCTCCCTAAATAAAACTTCAAAACTTCAAAAAGAAAGAAAAACAAAAAGAAAGCAATCTTTCTTTCTTTTTAAAAAAAAAAAACTCTTCTTTTCCCCAAAATTAAAACAAATAGATAAAATCCTCTCTTAAAAAGAAATATTAAAATATTAATTTTAAAACATTTATCCTTATCCCACAAAAGTAGTAAATTAAAATAAAATAAATAATTAAAATGACTTTCACCCCAAAAAGACAATTTAAATAAAATTTATAAAATAATAAAACTTCACAATAACACTAAAAAAAAATTGAAATTAAAATAAACAATAACTATACATCACATTTTAGCTTTAACCCCTTCCACAAGTTAGGCTAGGCTAATTAGTCTAACACAAGGTTTATGGAGTCTCCAGAACCATTTAAGGAATCTTGGCCACCCACCTGCACACTTGAATTTTGAATATCAGTTTGTCATGAAAATCATAGCTAAATCAACTTAATGCATAACTAAAAACCATTTAAATAACCCATTTTCATTCATAATTATATTCTCAAACAATTTATTTAATTACTAACACATAAGCATCAATTTTTTCCAACACTTTCTTTCTTACATATATTTAAGTCTAAAAAAATCAACTACTCGATTTAATTAAATCATATAGTCCAACCACATAAGTCCATAAAGTATAAACATAATAAACATGTCCAAAGTATCATCTATCATAATGTCTAACATAATAACCATAATTGTCCATAGTACTAACAAAATTTTTCACGCACATCAAAAATATAATCCAACGAATAAAGTCTAGTACTGTAACTAAGTCAACTAAAATGTCTAAAAGGGATGGGCCTCACAGTTTATGGCTACTTTGTCTACAATTCCTGAGCATCATAGACCTAAAAATTCAATATGCATTGATTTATTTTGTGAAGCTTATGAATCGGGTTGAGTGCTCTACTAAAAGAATTGAAGCCTTGTAATTTTGACCAAGTATGTGAATGGATTGTAATTATGGAGAAACTTAGAGATGATTATGAGAAAAATATTATGGCTGACCTAAATAAACAAAAGAGGGACTTGACATTTGTGAATGAAGCATATAGGGAAGAAAATGAAGATGCCTACTATAGTGAAGGTGTAGTGCCCCTCTAGTTTCACCTTGTATGTGCAGGTGGTCAGACTATGAAGCATGAAGATGAAGGTAAAATACTCGGAATACTTAGGGTATGTTAGATAGGTTGAAGGTAGGTTTACTATTTTGATGTAGTTGATGACACTCATTGATGGTTATTATGATGGCACTGTTCATGTTTATGATTAATACATTATGCTTATGATGTGATCATTTATGGGTTAATTGATTATGTAGATTAGTTTAGTATGTGATTTATGCGACTATTTGATGATGTATTATTAGGTTGTTTATGAACTTGGTTAATGTGGATATTTTTGATGTGTTTTGTGAAGGGACAGTGTAGTATTACTCATGTTGAGTACCCTACTACACTGCAATTCCCTATCACAGTGTGCCTATTGGATGATTATATATATGTTGTATTCGACACTTTTGTTTGTTGCAGGATTGCAGGTACCAGGCATCAACTCCACCTGATTTAGGAGGTCTGAGTGTACCTTTACACCAATGGATAATGTGGATGGGAGATAACATGGGGTTCCCTCTATCAACCAATGTCTTCAATTTATTGTCATCCATATATTTTCAGTCATAGGTGTAGTTGTCATCAGTTGGTACTTGTCCTCAGCTATTGGTCATTCTTTGGTATGTGGTTGTTATTGTTTGTTTATTGTAGTTTAAGGTTCATTTTATTGAACTTAGTGACCAAGGTATTAAGTTGTTGATTATAGTTGTTGGTTCATTTTATAGAATAAGTGATCTGTGTATACATGTGTTGATGTTTGATTATTTTGGTTATATAGTCAATGTGTATTTGTTGGAGATTTATTAATTGTTATAATAATAATAATAATAATAATAATAATAATAATAAGTTTATATATATACATCAATATTAGTTATTTAATTAATGTAGAAGATTGAGAATATTAATTAGTTGATTTTTATATTAAATTAAATTAGTAGATTTGAAAGCTAGCAATAATAATAATATTGTTATATTTAGTACTTTATTGATTTTATCTGACATGAGATATTTTATTTTATTTTGCCATTAATTTATTATTGGAATGGGTTGTCAGAAATTTGAAAGAAAAAAACTATTCCTATTAGTGGTGTTATGCATGCATTTAAATTTTGAGGAAGTGGATTCCTGTAACAGTAGTGTGGAAATGGTGAATTAATTGGTTTATCTAGTTTTATGATAGTGGTGGATATTTGAAGGGGGTTCTGTGGAAAATTTTGGAGGAGAGTTTTGCAGATGAAGTATTGGGGAAGGAAGGCAACATAAATGGGGAGGAAGAAAGAGGATTCATCTAGAGGAGGCTCAAGGATAAAATTTCTAGGTATGTCCATTTGACTAATGTCTGTGTCTCTATATATGGATCTCTATTTAAACTATTAATTTTTCTTCTTCGAAAATTCTTATGTGTACGCTTGTTGATCTGAGCATTTCTTCAATTTGCCATCATCATGACCTGATAAATGTAAATACTCTTATGTCGCCTTCTGTTTTGAGAGAAATTTTCTTGTAATCCTAGCTTGGGTCTTTTTATGAACACATTTCAATCTTCCATAATTGATCATCCTTGCAATCACCTTTACACCATGCTACCCACAACTTTGTCTCAAAAATTCCATAGCTTCTTTTCTACAATGATCCAAATTGTGCATATCTTGAATTTTTTTTTATGAGACTATTGGGGTTTTATGCACTTTGTTTTTTGTTCCTACAATTATTGCTTCTCAGCTGGATAGAACCATCTTGTGCCCTATGCATTCTTCTTCCTCTTCCATGATTAAGAATTGTGGCTTCTATAATAATTATTCAATTACTGTATGAGCTATCATGATCTCCTTGACCTTGAATACAAAAACAATATATATATTAAGCATACTACCATGCATTCATTGTTAATCTCACATATAATGTTTTTATATTGTCTCTGTAGATCACTTTGTAGTAAGGCTCAAGAATAGTTTACCTTACTGTCTTTATTACAAATTATTCTTCGTTTAATCATCCTTAAGCCATAGCTAGACTTTGCTATTGTGTAATATTAATAAGTCTCCTTGCTTCTAAAAATCCATTTGCTTTACCTTCACCTATTTCTTTTTTTTTGGATTTAAAAAAAAAAACTTGATTGCAAGCATAAATTATGGGAATGGCTCTTCTCTTTAAAACATTAATAATCATTGATTTTATTCTTTTTAAACATTCTAATCAGAAGTGAAAACTTAGGGATTCTCTTACAATCTCTTTAATTAGAAACTAAAGTTTTCTTTCCTTATACCATAACTTTCTTCTTAAGTAATTTATTTAGTAAGATTGTTATCTTATTCTTTTGAATTTGATTTAATTAATTATTGCATATAATAACTTATTTTAATTTTAATTTAAGAATTTAGATAATTAAATCTTATTAGCTAAATATTAAGTTTTGTTGCATAATGTTAATTATAAAGTTTAATTATCTTTAAAATTGTCCTTTAATAAATTAGTGTTTTAATTTGAGTTTTATTTCTTTTTTTGAAGGTGTGATGTCAATTCCCTATTTAATAGGGAAGAATAGTTTTATGGATGTGTTTTATTTTTAAGTATTTTTTATATAAAAAAATCAAATCCCTATTATTTCGGGATGTGTTTATTTAAGTATTATTATATTTCAAATCAAATCCCTATTATTTCGAGATGTGTTATATTTAAGTGTTATTTTATTTATGAGAAATCAAATCCATATTCTTTCGAGATGTGTTATATTTAGGTGTTATTTTATTTATGAAAAGTCAAATCCCTATTATTTCAGGATGTGTTAATATTTAAGTGTTATTTATTTATGAGAAATCAAATCCCTATTATTTCGTGATGTGTTATATTTAAGTGATATTTTATTTATGAGAAATCAAATCCCTATTATTTTGGGATGTGTTATATTTAAGTGTTATTTTATTTATGAGAAATCAAATCCCTATTATTGAGGGATGTGTTATATTTAAGTACTATTTTATTTCATCCATGTTATTTAGGGATATGTTATATTTAAGCATTACTTTATAAATAAAAAGTCAAATCCTTTTAAAATAATTTATTGATTTGTTATTTTATCTTGTGTATTTAAGAATATTAGTAGTTTTATCTATTGTAAGAGAGTAGGATATGGATAATAAATAAGGTTTCTTAATATATATTTGTCCTAGTCAAATTGATGTAAATTATCACATTATAAATATTGAATTGTTTTTTTAGATCTAGTTATAAGGTGTGTATGATGACCTTAGTTAAGTCTTTAATTTTAGTATGAATTAGAATATTTTAAGTAGTGTGCATAGAGAGCCTATGAATTTAATTTGTGATTGTTATATGTCATCTTGATATATTTTGAGGGAAGATAACATTTAGTTTAGATTTAATAAGGTTTGTCAAGTATATATTTATATATCTTGCTTTCTCTTCACCTTAAGGAACTTTGTGGTCATATAAAGGAGTCTAATATTATTTATGACTTAAATTAAAGATTGTGCTTAGTTATGAAATTGGGTGAGTAAGTGGAGGTTAGGTTTGATATAGTATAAAACGTTTAGCATTTAACTCATATACTTTCTAAAGATTTAAATGGATGATCTGTTTTAATCTACTTTATGATCCTTTATGTTTTTCTTATGCAATTGTTTTGAATAGAAATCATAAAGTTGTCAAGAATTTTAATAAGATCCACATTAGTGTAGAAAGAGGTTTAGTCCAATAATGAGTAGTATCTTGTTTGACTGAATTTTTTGTTATGGAATAATTGGTAACCCTTTTAAGTTATTATTGTTCTGCATTATTGGGATAGAGCTATCTTATGTTGTTAGATGATTTATCATGCTTGGAATAATGTTACATTCTTTAAGACCATTATTAGTGCATCAAATCATATGTTACAATTGTGGTTTTGTTATTGAAGTATTGATGAGGGATCTTGGTTTATGATGTGTTTTGGAAGTGATCATGATGTGTGACCATTATGTTTTAATGGTGTCATGCATTGTGTAATTGGGGAAAGTGATTTCCAGAGGCCTAGGAGGGTGTGATTGTGTGGGGGTTGGCTTTGTGTGCATCTTGCGAGTTGAATGAAATGTATTCTTGAAATATGGTTTATTTTTCATGTTGGTATGATACATGTGCAAGATGGGTAATGCCTTGCTCAGAGTACCTATTCTTGTGGTTTTGTCTTGAACTCATGTTGATGTCATGTTCGTGATGTGGTTGTAGAGTCCTTCTTGATTGTTAGGGTTCATTATTGTATTAAGCATGGAATAAAGTTATTTATGGTTGTCGTGACTGTTTCAACTAGAAGTTTTGGGACAATGATTCAAGAGTTGGTCCTTGAGATATGATTTGTATGCAAGAGGAGAGATGCCTTGCAGTGTCATTATCATGCATGGCATTTTGGTGAATTCTATTTTTTTATCTTGATAGGGGTACTAGTTGTATGTAGGAGATTGGCTTTCATGGTGGGGCCGGTGCCCAAAGTGGCTACTTGGATAACCCCATGAAAGTTGTAATCAAGTTATAACATAATAATTAACCTAGATGGGTTAGGTAGTTAAACACATAATAAGATAATTATGAGGCCTCACCCATGTCTATAACATTTTCTTAGGCTAAGGATGGGATGAGAAGGCCTGGTTGGCAAGATTGACCTCCTTGTCTTCATGACACCCTATGGGGCTGGTGCCTAGAGAGAGGCTGCCAGGATAACCATAGATGGGGGTTGGTTTCTAGAGAGAGATAACCAGGATAACCCATGCTAGGACCATGCGATGACACTCTTCCTACTGCAGCTTAGTTACTTCCTTTTTGTTATCTTCTGATGTTGCCTCTGGAGTAGCGTTAGCCATTATTGATCTATGTTTCTATGTCAACTTTGTATCTGCTTATTTGTACCTTGTGATCTTTGATTTAGTGGAACCTCATTGTTATCTCCTAGCACGGGGGGTGGACCTCAGGGTTCCAAATGGTCAGGTGGTTGTGCTTTATTCCAATAGTTTTCTAGTATCGTGGCTCGTGTGTAAAGAAGATGTATCTCTCTTGATTCTAGTTTTGCACCTATATCGAAGACGGACATTTGTACTATTTGTGTTTAAATCTTTTGTATCAAAAGAAATCCTTATATAATTGATGTATCCAGAAAAAGAGCTTTTGTATCAATGAAACTATGTTGTTCCTCTTGTAAGATATACTATTTTGTACTTGTAATCTTAATTCAAACTTCTTGATGTATTTGGATGTCGTAATGAAAGATGCTAGTTGGTGTATTTGATTAAACTATGTATGTTGTTGGTTGTTGTTATATTTCAATAATGCAGCTATGTAATCCCTAGAGATGTTAGTTTAACTTGTTGCTATTAGACCATGTTATGTTTTGTTATTACCACTTCTATAGAAAAAAAAATCACCCTTTTTGTTGCTTAGTTAAAATTATATTTAGGGTTGCATGGCGGGGCATTACAAAAGGAAATGGATCAAGTAATCAACTTGTGGATAGACTATGTATTGATAGAGATCACAAAGAAAACAATCAAAACCCAAGGTATACTAAGGAAGTTGGAATATGCAAAGACTCACCTCTGGGTAGTTTTGTGAGTCAGATGGTAAATGCATACTCAAGACTTTTAGTATGATGAATCAACTCAAGTGAGTGGCGATGTGGATGTAGTGTGTATAAATGTCCAATCTAAAGAGAAAGAAATGGAAAACTTATTTAGTGTCCTCCTAGGTTTTGATTCTTTTGAAGAATTTAGTAGCATTAATCCTTTTGATATAGACACCTGCATACAAAAGGATGAGGTGAATTGTTGTGTGTTTACAAGTGATTATGTTGATAAGAACAATGGTGTGGACACTTATGTGTAGTTTACTAATGGTGCTATTGAAGAAAAAAATTTATGCATTCAGTTTAGAGAGCTTGAACATAGTTTTAGCATTGATAAGTCCCCTTGCTATGTTAATTATGATGACAATGAATATGATCATTTATTTACTGATTATGATTACTCTTATGAAGGGTAAATGGAATTCTTTGCCTCAGATAAGGAGTGTGTTGATGTGAATGATGATAAGGAAACATGTTTTCTTATGGATGAACAAGCTTCTTGCATTGGCAAGTTTTGAAAATATGGGTCAGAGATGCTAACTATTGATGGTGTAAATGATGGTGAAGATTTATCTTTATGCTCTTTTAGTGATTATGATGATTTTGAATATATTGATGCTGGGAGAGTTTTAAGTCTTCATACTAAGAAAAGGGAAGACAAGGTTACTCATGAAGTTCATTGTAGTTATAACTCTATTATGACGAATTTCTATGAATGGTTAAGAGTAGATAAGCACTCTGAATTGTTTAGTCCTTCACTTGAGGCATTTCATGTTGAGTTGTATGATGATTTGCAAGATGAATCAAATTCTATTCTCATTCCTGAGATGGAGATATTTTTTGACACATGTGATAATGATGCAAGCTGGCAGCTTGGGGTTCAAGGATTCAGTGAACATATAAATATAGTTGAAGATGCATATTCTTGTGAGGATCATGACATGATTATTGATGAAAATGTTGTTATGATAACATAGTCTTCTTTGCAAAGCATTGAAATACATAGTGATGTAGATGAGTTGCATTACCTAAATGCAGAAGAATACATATGTCATGTGGATCAGATCAAAAGTGAGCCTGTATATGAACATTTTATATTTAGTGCACCTGAAGAATGCTTGTGACATATGGAACAAAATTTAGACCATAATTTAGTTGATATGCCCCATCTTTATGATATTTGTCTAGTTAACTTTTTAGACCTGGGATTGAATTATGATTTTAACAAATCAGAGAAAGTCTATACAAATGTGTTCATTGAACATAAGGCCTATGAAGGTTTCAAGTTTGATTTGACAACAAAGGATGAGGAAAATATTTGTAATGCCATTTATCCAATGGATTATGATCATTTTCAGTTCTCAATTCAGCTTGATATAAATTTATTGGTGCAAGATAATGACCTTGTTGATGAGAGTCATTGCAAGATTTGGCATGGTATGATAGACAAATGTGTTGTTCTCTTGGCATGTGGAAGTATATTCAAATGGGAATTTGATTGGAAAATTTAGAGGAACACAAAAGACTTTGAAAATGGCAGATTCAAAAGTTATGTGAGAAGTATCAATGTCCAAGTTAGTATACAGGTAGATTATGATGGTGTTTTCAAATTAGGCTTGGAGAAATCATTAGAGAACAAAATGTTTGACCAGGGGAAGTATTATTTCCTCCTTTTTGGGGGCCCATGGCCACCCTGTAAGTTTTAAAATTTTGTGAGATCAGGCCATTTGCAGTTGGGTAGTTTCAGGGTATAATTGAGGGCACTTGGTCTACATCTTGGAGGT
Organism: Cunninghamia lanceolata; assembly: GCA_027924645.1. NCBI lineage: Eukaryota > Viridiplantae > Streptophyta > Pinopsida > Cupressales > Cupressaceae > Cunninghamia > Cunninghamia lanceolata. Next base: position 13,713,906 of record BSBN01000801.1, read on the forward strand.
TTCTAGTTTCTCACACAGTTCTGCCAAACAGTTGTCCCCAACTAGAGCCATTGTTGGCACTGATTAAAGTTTCAGGGTTTAAATGTGTTTGCCTAGGTTTTAATATCATTTCCTAAAAGCCCTATACCCTTCATACCTTTGAAGTAATCCTATTGTTCTAATCTATTGGTGACTTTCCTAGTCAGTCACCCGAGGACTTAAGTCACAACTTGTCCCCTATCTCTTCATGGTGATACTGACCACCCTTGTTAGAAGAACCAGTTATTTTTCATTTGCCATCCCATTTGCTTAGCCTTTGAAAACCCATGTTAATGAATGCCTACCAACTGTCCAATATCTACTTGACCTAGCATGCAACGCGTCTATGCTAAAGGTCCTCTTTTATCTCCTTGCACTACTACGCCAACTTGACAATTGGTGCATTCTACCATTCTTTGGAAATGCCTAGGCCCCGAGGATTTATGAATCAAGTAGATGTTGATAGGTGGTCATTTTGCAGTGGTAGAGAGGATTCACTTATGGGTCCTAAGCCTAAAGGATGCCATGTACTATGATGTTGTTGGCCCTGAAGTATAAAATGCACATTGTGTATGAGGCTTTAAGTCGAATAAATTCAAAATTGTGCATCGCCACCTATCCCCCAGTCAGGTTTGGATCAACGGTGATGTTTTAATATCTTCCACCGATGTTGATCTAATGGTTTGTGCTCCGCTTAAAGCATTGAAGTAGATTTTAAGTCATGAGCATGTGGGTGCATAGTGAGGACATGTGTCCTCTTCCAAGAGGGTAATCAATGGTGTTGTTTCATCTGAAATTGATCCAATGGCTTGGACCTTCACACATTTCATAGAGGGGGTTTGAGGTAAAGGTTTGTGCTATGTGCATTGACCATTGATTTTCTTCACACAAGTGATCTATGGTATAGATTCAAATGAAATGACAGATTGGCAGTGTGTGGTGGATGATAATTAGAGATGTCAACTAGAAAATGAAGAGGAAAGTCAAGCGTGTATTGAATCCTCCTCTATCATCTCAAAGAAACTAGTTAGGTTTTCTGAGAGAGGTGACCACTTTCCAGAGTCAACCAGATATGACAGTCAAGGAGAAATTAAATTATTTTAAATCCCTTAAGGACTTTTCCATGCCACCATTGTACAGTATGATGAGGTACAAAAGGAGGCTGACAGAGTGAAAGGAGATTTTGGAGACCTAGTATCCAGAATTGTCAGGATGTTTTTGCTTGACATTTAGGTTGAACAAGACAAGATGTAGTATTGAATTGGGTAAAATGCTAAAATCAAAGGCCGGCCTCAATATTCTCATTATAGAAACATGGGTTATGTTAAACACACTTAATTAAATACAACATTTATTTTGAAATTAAACTAATAAATTTAAGTTTATTTTTCCAATTTGAATATAATCATGAAGATAAAAATTATATTCTTTCAAATTTAAAACCAATCCTAAAAGCATTCCTTCTTTTATTAACTAATAAAACAATGCTTTTCCTAAATATAAGTAAGATAAAGCAACTTTTCTTCACCACTAAATATAAAACAATTAATTTTTTTCCTTAATTAAATCTTAAGCTTGCCTTTTCTTTTTTATTTCTATTCTAAACTTAAAATTCTCTTTTCCACAATGACATAAACTTGAATTAGTTCTATTCTTTTTAAAACTAAAGCAACAATCTTAATATAGAATCTAGTTTCTTTAATTTATCCAAAACTATATTATTTTTCATTGTTGATTAACTTTCTGTATGTTGTTTTTGAAGGTCATATATACAGAGAGTAAATTAGATATGACAGAGAATAAGTAATATATATATATATATTACTATGTTATTATCCGTAGCAGATATTGAAAGAATAGTGAACAAATATAACATAGATTTTAAATCTTAACAAAGCCAATTAAAAGAATAGAATGCAGCAAATTTAACAGTCATGAAAGTTTTGTGTTAAAGTTTTAAAATGCATAGAAGAGGTTTATAAGGGGTGGCAGGCACCCTTGGGAGAATGCAACCTCTTAAGAGGTTGCGGCCTCACTTGGGAGGCCACCGTGGGGAGCCCATGGCTCCCCAAAAGCCTGCGGGCCTATGGGGAGGTCGTTGCCTCTCCACGACCCCCTATGGGCACCGAATACCAATCTAATAACAATTGCAACTTAAAACGAATGTAATTAAATTTATTTCCATCATTAATGTTGTTCAATAATATGTATATGGTATAAAATGTAGCCTATGCTACAACATGAATAGTGAATAAAATAAAACACTACAGCATAATGGTATGCATGTGGAGAATTGTGCAAATATCATTAATAATATGTCATCACCAACTCATACACAAGTATCAACACCTATACCGACTACTGGAATGTCTACTTTTACATCATCAATTCTCACTACTAATGCACAAGCTTGTAATAATGCTACCGCTAGTATTGGAGTATCTAATTGCATTAATTCACACAATTATAAGGTTGTGGGATTCAATTATCAAAACTTGGCACCTAGGGTGAGTTCTTATATGAATAATCACTCTCAACCACCTCTCTATTCCACCTATTCTCAACCACCTTTTACTTACAATGGTTATCAACCTCCTTTCATTACCACTCACAACCAATCACCTCAAAACTTCATGACCATAGCATCTAATTCTTCTCAACAACAAACCACATCTCCTAATGACACCCTTTTAAATCAACTCTTGCAAAACATGACTTCTTTACAACAGAAGGTGACAAGCTTGACTAATTCTTTCCAACCTACTTTACCAACATATCATGCCCATGGTCCTTTGTCTTATTCCATCTGATGCAGAGGTGGCACAAGGGAAGCAACACACAAGGGTTTAATCTACTGTCCTTTGCCCACTCACCCACTTCAAATAGCCTTCAACCAAGCAACCAAAGGCACATTCAAGGGTGTATGAAGGATTTGGTATCCTAGTGATGGCTCCACCTTCTAAGCTTCTCCAACACCTCAGGACAGATCAACAAACACCTTCTATAGTTGGTTTGATCTCCAACTTCCCAAAACTCTTCAACCTATACCTTGACTAGTAAGGCTACTAGCCCTCCAAACTAGGTTTTCTCAACAAAACTTGACAAAATCCCAAATGACTAGGCAAGCAAATGATGGTTTTAGATACCCTTTATGGGACCCTATCAAACTCCCAAGTCTCCTGTTCCAACTCCACTCCAACAATCCAGAACACTCATTAGGTCTCTAGGCCTAATTGATCAGGTTAGGGCTAGGTTACAAAGTAAATGCTCAAAATTGGGTGCATAGGTCAGGGGCAAGAATTTGGAATGTCTCTACCATGCCTAGAAAACTCAAAACCATCATTTATTTGCTCACCCTATCAGGATTCTATCATCTACAACCTCAAATAGCATGAATTTGGTCAAATACAATGAAATACTTGACCTAGGGCATCACCTTAAAAATCAAAAACAACATCTCCCAGCAAATTGCTTCTGGAATCCTAGAGTACACATCCCTAGCCTACATTTCACCAGTTTTTGTGAATTTTCACTAGTGGGAATGCATTCTAGGGCCGGTTTTAGGTGGCAAACCCTAGAAAACAGGGTTTCTAGACCTGTTTTGAAAGAAAAATCAATAACTTGTGACTCTGACCACTTCAAACCCTCAAACTAGTTGCATATGAACCCTGACTCCAAGCACTTTTAGGAAAATGACATTTGCACACGTGACAAGTCCGTACAGTCCGTACACAGTGAGAAAAGTAGGAAAATTTGTTGTTTTTTATAGTTTCAATGCCCCAAAACTCCGTACCAGGTTCCCTCTGCCATACAGGAGTGAAATACAAATGTTTCCAACCAATCCAAGTTAGTTTCTAACTCCTAAAAGTAGTTTGCAACTGTTAAAACCAAGTGACAACTGGCCAATGTGTCATTGACACTATTGGCAACTTGTTACACTATGGAGTTTTTGCATTTTCAAGAGGATGGCAATTAGGTTTGCTTGTCAAATGAGATCAAAACCACCATCCTACTTCCTACAACATACTAAAACACTAGAACCAATCAAAAGACTCAAAAACCACTCATTAGGCCTACTAGGCCTAAGTGGTTCAACAGGGGTCCAAGTGGACTAAGACTAAGTGGGGTTTATATGGTCACCCTAGACATCTTGACCACACAAGAGGACCTTCCATCCATGGCTAAAGCCTTATTACAATCAAAACCACAACTTTAAAAAAAAATGCAAACAAAGTGACTTTAGGAACCAAGGTGCTCGTAGGTGCCCTGCACCATACACCCACTGTCAAAGAGAACTCAAGTCTCTTGAGTTTGAATGTTGTCAAATGTGAAACCTGCCTTCTCAATGTCTGCCCTACTCATCCAAGTGGCATCCTCTTGAGGTTTGTTTAGCCACTTCACCAAGTATTCATGATAGGTGTGCCTCCTGGTTTGTTTTGCAATCCTCTTATCCAAAATGCACTCAATCTGATTTGGAGATGAAGGAATGAGTTCCTGGAGTGTCTGATCAGTTTGATCTTCTTCAACAACAGTCTGAGGATCAGTTCCTTTATAGGGATAAAGGTCTGAAACATTAAAAATAGGAGACAAAGCAATGCCATCCGGAAGTCTGATTTTGTAGGCATTTTCTCCACATTTCTTGAGAACTTCACAAGGCCCAATCTTCTTCATGAGCAGCTTGGTATGTTTACCTATAGGGAACCTCTCCTTCTTCAGATGGACCATTACCAAATCACCTTCCTTGAACAGCAAATCCCTTCTTTTCTTGTCAGCAAACTGTTTGTACTTCTATGAAGTGGACAGCAATTTCTATTGTACTTATTCATGGACATCTTTCATGACTTGAACGAAGTCTTCAACCAAGGCACTACTATTTTCTAGTCCTTTAACCTCCCTAAGTTCCAAAATACCCCTTGGGTGAGTGCCATAAACAATTTGGAAAGGATACAGGCCGGTGCTTCTATTGACAGTGTTATTGTATGAGAACTTTGCCTGAGCCAAAATTGAATCCCAACTAGCACCCTGCTCCTTCGTGAGGCATCTTAGGAGGTTGCCAAGAGACCTATTAATCACCTCTATTTGTCCATCAAACCGAGGGTGATAGGCAGATGATAATGACAAGTTTGTACCTAGTCTCTTCCAAAGTGTCCTATGAACTTGGGGTCTCTATCAGAGATTATGGACAAAGGTAAACCATGCAACCCAACTATTTCTTTGAAGAATAGACCTGCTATGTGTGAGGCATCATGTGTAGTTTTACAAGGGATGAAGTGAGCCATTTTTGAGAACCTATCAACAACCACAAAGATGCTATCATGTCCATTCTTGGTCCTAGGCAAACCAAGTACAAAGTCCATGCTGATGGAATCCCAAGGATTTGAAAGAATAGGTAGAGGAGTGTATAAACTTGCATTTGATGTATGCCCCTTTGCTCTTTGACAAATTTGAGAAGTTTCAACAAACTTCCTTACATCGGTTGGCAACTTGGGCCAAAAATAGTACCTCCTAACCAGTTCTAGGTTCTTGTCAATACCAAAGTGGCCTGACATGCTACCACAGTGCTTTTCCTTGATTATATTCTCTCTAACAGACCCTCTTGGGATACACAACATGCTACCTTTGAAAAGATATCCATCTTACAGCAAAAAATTAGAAAAATCAGTATTATACCTTCCTGTCATGGCCTTGCAAGAGAGGTATGGTTCTTTGAAGTCCTCATCTGCTGCATACTGATCCTTGATGGCTTGAATACCTATACTTTCCAACTGTATGGTCTGCACAACAAGATTCCTCCTACTTAAGGCATCGGCTACCTTATTAGCCACTCCTTTCTTGTGTTTTATGGAGAAGGTGTATGCTTGGATGTACTCCATCCGCTTGACATGTCTGTGATTCAACTTTTGCTACTTGTTCAAGAAGCTTAATGCATGGTTATCAGTAAAAACTATAAATTCCTTTGGCAATAAGTAGTGTCTCCATTTCCTCAATGACTAAACCATGGCATATATCTCTATATCATAGGTGGAGTAGTTTTGTTTTGCCTCATTTAACTTCTCACTAAAGAATGCTACAAGCCTCCCATCTTGACTTAGGACTCCCCCAACAACCCTCTTACTTGCATCACATTCTACCACAAAGACCTTGTCAAAATCAGGAAGAACAAGGACTGGTTGTTCTAATATTTTTTTCTTTAATAGTTCAAAGGATTGGTTGGCCTCATTTGTCCATACAAACACACATTTCTTGCCCCCTTTTATGGTGTCAACAAGTGGAGCACAAATGCCACTAAACCCTCTAATGAACTTTCTATAGAAGCTACACAAACCGTGGAAACTCCTTACCTTAGAGGTTGTTGTAGGTTTTGGCCAATTAAGAATGGCTTCAACCTTACTTGGATCCATTTTTAGCCTGCCCTTGGAGATGACAAACCCCAAGAATATCAACTCTTCTTGCAGGAAGACACATTTGTCAAGGTTGATTCTCAACTTCTCCTCTTGAAGCCTCCTGAGCACTTGATGGATATGCCTTATGTGATCTTCCTTGCTATCACTAAAAATTAGTATATCATCCAAATACACAACAATAAACTTGTTAAGGAAAGGTTTTAGCACTTCATTCATCAATCTCATGAAGGTGCTTGGTACATTTGACAAGCCAAAAGGCATGACAACCCATTCAAATAGTCCTTCATTGGTTTTGAAGGTGGTTTTCCACTCATCCCCCTCCCTTATCCTAATTTGGTGATAACCACTTTTTAGATCTATCTTTGTAAAATACTTAGCCCTACCCAAGCAATCCATTAAATCTTCCATTCTAGGCATTGGAAATCTATACCTGATAGTGATCTTGTTGTTGGCCCTGGAATCAATGCATAGTCTCCATGTTCCTTCCTTCTTGGGTGCAAGTACTGCAGGTACTGCACATGGACTAATACTCCTCCCGATAAGCCCTCTATCCAACAAGTCTTGGATTTGTCTTGCCACTTCAGCATTTTTCTCTGGTGTCAACTTGTAGGCTACTTGGTTTGGTAGGGTGGATCTAGGGATGAGATCAATGCAATGACTAATCTCCCTCTTTGGTGGAAGTGCATCCTTACTCTCATCGGCTATCACATCATGGAACCTTTCCAATAGTTCTTCCACTTCCTTTGGTCCAATCCTCCTAAGAGGTTGCTGCACTTTGACCTTCTTGGGATTCACATCCTTGGGCTTGATGACTACTACAAAACATGGCACTTTCTCTTCCTTGAGGTTAGCCAAAAACTCTTTTTCACCTACCAACATAACTGAACTAGAAATGACCTTCTCTTTGCAATCATCAATCAAAGGAGTCATTGTGAAGTTTTCACCATTTTTGGACAAATGAATCACATTTTGCTTACCATCATGTTGGGCACTTGTGTCATGTTGCCAAGGCCTTCCAAGAAGAAGGTGGCATGCATCCATATCCACTATCTCACAAAGAATCCTATCATGATATTCACCTATCTTGAATTCAACCCAACATTGCTCTTTCACCACAATTTGTTGTTCCTTGGTTAGCCAAAAGACTCTATAGGGGTTAGGATGAGGCATTCTTTCCAATCCTAACTTAGTCACCATTTCATTAGAAGCCAAATTTTTAGAAGAACCTGAATCTACTATTACCTTGCAAACTTTTCCTTTCACCTTGCAAGTGGTTCTGAACAAGTTGTTTCTTTGGGGCTACTCCTTGGTGGCTGGCATGATGAGTGACCTATTAAACATGATGCATTCTCCACTCTTAGGTGCTGCAGACTTGGAAGAGGCTATTTGGTATGATGTGGTGCTTTGACAGTCTTCTTCTTGAAGGAGTTGCACCCTTCTATCTTTCTGATTTATAACAATGTTTCCCATCTTCTCCGGGCATCTAAAGGACTGATGTCCAATCTAATTACAAGAGAAACACCTTCCAGTAAACACATTGGGACCTCTACCCCCACTTCTTCCTCTGCCATTACCTCTCCCTCTAAACTAACCCTTATCAGCACTGTTTTTATCAGCCTGCCCTTGGCTGCCTTCTTGTGATCTGCCACCTTGGAGTCTAGAGAAATTATCTCTGTTTTGAAATTTGCCCCTGCCCCTAAAGTTCTGATTTCCTCTGCCTCTGCTACTACTGTTAAAATCCCCTTTTCTTCTCTGTTTATCCTCAATCCTTAGTTCCATTTGAAAGCACTTATGGACTGTCTCCAGGTTAAAGAGAGTTAATTCATCTTGAATGGAGAACTTGAGGCCATTAAGATACCTTGCAAGCTTCTGTTTTTCATTCTTAGGCATCTTGGCTTTCAATGTCATCTTGTGAAACTCCTCTATGTAGGTGCTCACATCCATGTCCTTCTGTCTCAAGTTGTGCAACTTCTTGTTCAAGTTGACTTCATAATCCTCAGGGACAAATTGCTTCTTGATTTCAAGTACCATCTTCCTCCATGTAGAGATAGGGTTCCTATCATCTTCTATCCTCTCATTTTGAATAAAATTCCACCAACTCAAGGCTGGTCCTTTCATTCTTGATTTGGCAATCTTCACTTTCTGATTCTCTGCAACTTCTTCACATTCAAAATAGTTCTCCATTGCCTCAATCCAATCAAGGCACTCCTCTGGATTCATCTTACCAGGAAACATAGGTAAGTCTCCCTTAGTGTCCTTCCTACTCAACTTTCCAAGTGCATCTAGGAATTGTCTCTCTGACATGCCTCCTTGTGGCTCTTCCATAGGCACTTCTTTTTCCTCATCTTGATCCTCTTCATCTGAATCCAAGATGACCTCTAGCTTCTTCTTCTTGTCTTTGTCTCTCTTCAACTTTTCCATCTCAGCCTCCATCCTTTTGTTCTTGGTTGCTTGCTCTCTCACTATCTTTGCCAACTCAGCATTTATCACCTTTGAAGGAATTTCCTCCTCTTCTTCTCTATCTCCCATCTCTTTGATCGCTTTGATACCACCTGATGCAGAGGTGGCACAAGGGAAGTAACACACAAGGGTTTACTCTACTGTCCTTTGCCCACTCACCCACTTCAAACAGCCTTCAACCAAGCAACCAAAGGCACATTCAAGGGTGTATGAAGGATTTGGTATCCTAGTGATGGCTCCACCTTCTAGGCTTCTCCAACACCTCAGGATAGATCAACAAACACCTTCTATGCAGTTGGTTTGATCTCCAACTTCCCAAAACTCTTCAACCTATACCTTGACTAGTAAGGCTACTAGCCCTCCAAACTAGGTTTTCTCAACAAAACTTGACAAAATCCCAAATGACTAGGCAAGAAAATGATGGTTTTAGATACCCTTTATGGGACCCTATCAAACTCCCAAGTCTCATGTTCCAACTCCACTCCAGCAATCCAGAACACTCATTAGGTCTCTAGGCCTAATTGATCAGGTTAGGGCTAGGTTACAAAGTAAGTGCTCAAAATTAGGTGCATAGGTCAGGGGAAGGAATTTGGAATGTCTCTACCATGCCTAAACAACTCAAAACCATCATTTATTTGCTCACCCTATCAGTATTCTATCATCTACAACCTCAAATAGCATGAATTTGGTCAAATACAATGAAATACTTGACCTAGGGCATCACCTTAAAAATTGAAAACAACATCTCCCAGTAAAATGCTTCTAGAATCCTAGAGTACACATCCCTAGCCTGCATTTCACCAGTTTTTGTGAATTTTCACCAGTGGGAATGCATTCTAGGGCCGGTTTTAGGTGGCAAACCCTAGAAAACATGGTTTCTAGACCTGTTTTGAAAGAAAAGTCAATAACTTGTGACTTCAACCACTTCAAACCCTCAAACTAGTTGCATATGAACCTTGACTCCAAGCACTTTCAGAAAAATGACATTTGCACACGTGACAAGTCCGTACAGTCTGTACATAGTGAGAAAAGTAGGAAAATTTGCTATTTTTTGTAGTTTCAATGCCCCAAAACTCCGTACCAGGTTCCCTCTGCCATACAAGAGTGAAATACAAATGTTTCCAACTGATCCAAGTTGGTTTCTAACTCCTAAAAATAGTTTGCAACTGTTAAAACCAAGTGACAATCGGCCAATGTGTCATTGACACTATTGGCAACTTGTTACACTATGGAGTTTTTGCATTTTCAAGAGGATGGCGATTAGGTTTGCTTGTCAAATGAGATCAAAACCACCATCCTACTTCCTACAACATACTAAAACACTAGAACCAATCAAAAGACTCAAAAACCACTCATTAGGCCTACTAGGCCTAAGTGGTTCAACAGGGGTCCATGTGGACTAAGACTGAGTGGGGTTTATATGGTCACCCCAGACATCTTGACCACACAAGAGGACCTTCCATCCATGGCTAAAGCCTTATTACAATCAAAACCACAACTTTCAAAAAAAATGCAAACAAAGTGACTTTAGGAACCAAGGTGCTCCTAGATGCCCTGCACCACCATCCTCAGAACTCCTATGCTGAAAAAATTTGAGATTCCATGCTTTGAAAAATATGGTGGTAACGGTGATCCTAATACTCATGTTGCAGCATTCACAGCGATTTGTAGTGATTTCTTCTTCGAAGAGGACTTGCTAGCCAAACTCTTCCCACAATCTCTCAAAGATACTGCTTTGGAATGGTTTTTCTCATTACTTTTGAATTCAATAAACTCTTTCTCGCAACTAGTTGATCAATTCTTACAGCACTTCCAAGTGAACATTGGACCTACCATCTCTTTCATTGCTTTGGTTCATTGTAAACAAGGTCTGGAAGATAAATTGATGGAATTCATCAGTCAATATCAAGGTCTCATCTTCCAAATACAATATCTAATTAAAGATGAAGATCTTCAGAAGGTATTCATTACAAATTTACAACCTAACATCCATGATAAAATCCTCTTGATGAAGTATATCTCTTTTCAACATTTATGCACAACCCTTCTTGATTACCAGCTTTCGTGAATATGAAAATCAAAACTCATCGACTCAAGTTGGTCAATCTACGGCTAGACCTTCACAAAACAACTTTAAGAGGAATAACAAGAGTTTCATCAAGATCAATGGACAACATTCAAATAATTTTCAATCACAAGTGTCTGCTATTATTAATCCTAAATGGGCACCATTTCAATTCAAGCAGCAATATCAATAGTTTACTCCATTATCTAAATCTCTCCAATCAATTATGAATCAAGTAGTAAGAAACAATCTTTTGAATCTTCCTCCTATGAAACCACTTGATAGTAACATGATACAAGGACCTAATTTTGATGCTAATGCTTTCTATCAGTATGACTAATTGGTAGGACATGACACTGAACTATGTATGTGTCTGAAACATGAAATTCAAGACCTCATCGATTCTAATATAATATAGGCGACTAGATTGAATGATAATGGTAATATATCAGTTTCCCCTCTGAATCAAAATTTGAAGATATTTACTAATCCATTTCCTAAGCATAACAACAACAATATGGTAGACCGAAATACAATAGAACAAGAAGATGATTATCTAGACTATGATGAAATAGTTGGTATGATAGAAGTTGATAAGGAGAAGATCGAAGACTCACCTCGTCCATGAGGAAAACATATCTATGCTAAGGTTCCTCTGTCGTTATCCCTTCAAGGATTAGGAGTTAACCAAAATGCATTGGATATGCAAATTGAACAACCGTGACAAGATATTATGATACAAGAAAAGGTTGCCACAATGGAAAGTATTCCAATCCACCATGAAAGGTTTATTCATCGAAATAAAAAAGCAAAAGATAAAAAAGAACAAGGTGACTATCACTAGTGGGAAATAACACTAATTCCCCTCCTCACAAGCAAAAAAGATTTCAAACATACAAGGATTTGAGAAACAAGCATTGCATGGCTGTTTTGAAAATAAGAATCAATCAGGTACGAATTACTCACACTTTTTACAAAACTTGATGGAGCACCTTTCTAAGATGCTCACAAGTTTGAACTCCTCTTAGATAAAAATACATATATATATTTATGTGTGTGTGTTGTGTTCCACCATGATGTGTTATGTGTTGTTTAGGTCTCCTTAGATGACCCTTTATACTCTTTTAAGGTCAAGGATACTAGGAGACTGCCTCTATTGTGACCATCATTCTATTTGTTTCATCGTTCTTCTATCTTGCCTCTCCTCTATTTTATTTTTGTGTGTCATGCCTTAGGGGCATAGCATTACGGAGGGTGTTTTGGGGGCATCCTCCTATGTGGTGTTCTGAAGGCACTTGTTCTCCTCTCTCATTTTTATTGTTTACCTTCTTCAGTGATTCTACCTAGTTAGCAGATGACAAAAACAAACACATACTGATACGGACCATGCATCCCTTCAGCAAGTAAGCAAAAATGGACCTAGTCCAAATATGAAGATGGGGTTGATATATATATTTGACTCTTGACTAGTAGAATCACTCTGTGTGATGTTTCATCTTATGACATTTCTTATGACTAACATTTTACAATCCACTCAATTTTCTCTTGTACGCTTTGAATGGTATCTCACTTTGTTGCTACACTCAGTTTCAAGGTACCTACAGTATAGCCCAATAGTTATACTTGGCTCCGAACTTGTGAGTTTAGCCTTGGTCCTTGATGTGACTATTTTCATGCATAGCTTTCATTATTTAATCTTGTTGTTTATCTTAGCATATCTTATCAATGTGTTTCTGGGAACATTCGGCGATCATAATCACATGTCACCTTGGGGGCATGGGCTTTGTGAAAGCTCTTATTTCCTTGTGTGTCTTATCTCTACCTTAACATGCTTGATATCGAGATACGACTTAAACACCTTAAGGTGGGGCATATATAATGATATCTATTTGGTGATTTTGATACTAATGAAGCATGTTTGTAAGCCCTCTCCACGAGACAAGATGTTGTATCTCTGATGCAAGTGCACATCCTTATATCAATTGCAATAAAAAACCCTCTCCACAAGGTGGGATAATGTAGCTCTTGAGCCAATGTGTATCCTTTTATACAAAAGCCTATTGCAAGTATGTGTAGTTAGTGTTGTCATTGGTGTCAACTATTTGAGGAAGAGATTATTAATAGTGGTATTGAGTTGATGTTGTCTTTGATGATGAGGAAGTGTTGAAGATGTTGATGATATGCTTCTGGTGATTGGTTTCCAAGTGCTTTTGAGAAAATTTGAATAAAAGAGGAAATAGTGTGTTGTAAAGGTATTCTAGCATACATAGTGGTGTTCTAGTTTTGCTCCGCATTTCTTCTATATTGAATATCTATTTGTACAGTTCAGATATGTTGATCAGTGGTGTTTAGAGGTGCTTCATTCAAAATTTGGTGTGTTGGATCATTGTGCAGAGGAGGCTATGTTCACCAGTGTGTGAACTGTGCATTGCAGAGGTGTCTGGGAGAAATGTTTTTACTCTGCATTCTCCGCAAAATGGTTTCAGGTCTTGCAGTTCTAGAAGTATGTTTATAAGGTTCACATCTACCTTTAGTTGAAGTTGTTCATGATTTGGTGCTCCACAAGTTGATTTCTTGAGTTGCAGTGTATAACAGAGATGTTTGAGTATACTGGGTAAACATGATAAGTTTTTTTGGCAAGTGAAAGTTGTTGCGAAGGAATTTGTTGGATTTCAAGATGTTTTTGGGATATTCTAGATTGTGTTCAAGCATGGTGTGTGGTCTACGAGTCATCTTGGCTTTTGAGGAATCGTGTACTTAAATGATTATGGTGTTTATTGGTGCCTTAAAAAACTAGTTCCAAGGTGCCCTTTCTGTCCCCAAAAAATCCCAAAATCATGTGCAAATTTTCTTAGCAAATGTCACCATTGGATAGAGAATTCCATTATGAGCAACTTTATTTTTTGAATCATTTCAAAATTCCTTAAAATGAAGAAGTTGGTCAAAGTTTGGTAAAAAATGGTTGACTTCTGTTTCGTTGAAAATTTTCTTCATTTTTACCCTTTGTCAGCAAATCGACAAATTGCCAAACTTGTGAACTTGTTCACAAGTTCAATTTTTTCCTGGTTCATCAACAATAGTATTCGCTAATAGAGGGAGGAAGTTTTCAAAAATTGACTAAGAGAATGCCTTATCGGCAATTTTCCCAAATGGTGAACTCAAGTAGAGTTCTGAGTTTCACCGGTTCGCTGACTCGACATTTTGCTGATAAAGGGCCAGGGGTGGAATGTCTTAAAAAATGTGGCTAACGTAAAGGAGAACAAAGACTGCCTTTATCGGTAAAGTTCATAAAACATGAACTTTCCATGAGTTCAAAATCTCCACAGTTCACTGACAGAGTATTTTGTCGACAAGGCAAGGAAGGGAAGGTTTGCGATAGAGGAGAAAAGTTGATAAGGAAGACAAGGCATGGTTTGAGATTCTTCAGTTTTGCTGATAAGGCAAAGTGCATAGTGAAGAAGTGTCTAAGGAAAGTAATGTTTGGAAAAATAGAGTTTTGTCGACAAGGAGTGCAAAGTTTGAAGAAAGCATACTTTGTCGATAAGGAAAGAAGGCCTTATCAGTGAATTGGCATAAGGTCGAACTTCTCAAAAGTTCAAAGTTCCTTAGGTTCATTGACATGGTTTTTTACTGATAAGGCAGAAAGATAGCCAAAAGGGAGATCAAGGAAAAGTTGAATGTGTTTCATTTTGCTGACATAAGGAAGGGGAAGCACAAATGGTTCGGCGAATGACATTTTCACCGATAGAGGTGATATGGAAATAAAAGGATAAGTTCAACAAATTTGAAATTTACCAACAAAGTAGAAAAGGGGCAAATAAAGAAAGTTCGATAAAAGTCAATTTTGCCGATAAAGGCAGAAAAAGGTGAAAAGAGGCAATGTTAGAAAAGATGCCTTTTTGTCGATAAGGTGTTATTTTGGCAAAAGTAAGTTTTACCAGTAAAGGCTAAAATGGAGCTAAGGGTGGTAGGTTCAAAAAAGTGAACTTTTGCTGACTAAGCGGTGGCAAAGGCAAAAAGGTGAGGTTCGGCAAAGTTGTGTTTTACTGATAAAGCAAATGAAGAGGATGAAAGACAAAGTTTGGCAAATATGTAATTTGCCAATAAAGGTGAATTGGGTAGACAGACAAAGTTTGACAAATGTATAATTTGTCGATAAGGTAGGAAAATGACAGAGCAAGACAAGGTTTGGCAAAAGAGGAATTTGTTGATAAAAGGGGGAAATAACTTAGATCTAAAATGACCAAATTTGCTGACAAAGTACATAAATAGAGGCAGCTGAAAGTATAGAAAGAGGTGAGTTCCCGCTGGAGGACTTTTGCCGACAAGGCAAAATTTAGATGAAAAAATCAAATGTAAAGCATGGATTCATAAAGTATAAAGGCTTTAAAATTTTAAAGTGTTGTAAAAGCTGTACAAACACTATTGATGGGCTCTTATTTAAAAAAGGCCTTTCTTCCCCCTTTTCCACCATGAAAGCATGAGGTTGTAGAAATACAACATCAATATAGTGGCTAGAATAGTGTTCTCCATCAATGTGTAGGTACAAAATTTAATAGGGAGATGGTGTCTTTCAACATCCATATTCTCTATAGGTCCTCTCAAGGATGTGAAACAAATTTGCAGGGCATGGGGGCCCAAGATATCCACTGATCTTTTTGACAAATGCATGGGCTTCCTTGTGTTTCGCTAATTCTTCTAACTGTGATCATGGGCTTACATTCAATGTAACATGGGTTGCTTGTTGACCAATCTTTCCAATGCCCATGACCATAACGACTATATATGCATCAATTTCAGATATCTTCAGGGTTGGTCTCTGAGCCAATTGTCTGGTTTGGGAGAGCCTAAGGATTCTTCTAGCATCAATACATGATTTGTCCAATTTGTAAGTGAAGGGATATATTCAGTATTGTGTAGGAAGGTTTTATATTATAGATTTGAATGTAGTGAATGTCTCCACGGGAGTTTGTAATGATTTTGGTAAATATGTAATCGTAGTTATGTATTTTCCTTTGCCACATTTGCTGGTACGAGTGTAACAAGTGTTTGGAGATGTGTGACGACATCTAAATAGATACAATGCTTTATATTTGCCATCATTTTGTTATATAGGAATCACTACAGTCCTCTTTTGGATTATTAAGTATGTTCATTGTATGAAAATCTATTAGAAAGTCATATATGTAAATGTCTAGTTCTATTGATCCTTTGCTATGTATTTCTTTTCCTCCTTGCATTTTATGACTCTATTGCCCAATGGAATAGGCACTGGTCCATATTAGAGGAGGACCAAATAGTATTTTAAATCAAACAAATCTTTCACCCATGGTTCAGGGATAAAAACCATCTTTCCTGTGCATGTACATTTGGACAATTGAATCAGCTTAATGAGAGGCTTGTGTAGCTAGTTTGTCTTGATCTAGTGACAACTTTAGGGGTCAAGTGTACATTGGGTATGGCTATGTATGTTTATCTATATTTCATTTCATGCCTTTAGGAATATCCCTCCTAGGTCTAATTGAGCCTAAAGAGCAAAGGAGTTTACTCACTCATGTAGTTGGCCAAAATTTCCCTTTACTTGTTGATAAACCTCTTTCTTTCACCTTGATGACAATCCCTAGCCTGGGTGTTTTAGGAATGTTTTAGAGTTTTGGGTTGGAGTTATTTTGGGAATTAACAGTGTTAACACATGTTCAACCAACCTTGGGTGTTTACACTAATTACAGATCTGCTTTGGTGATTGTGGAATCATGACATATCTTATATGAGTGAATTTAGGTCCAAGCTAAGGTGTGTTGTTGTCCGCCTTCATTCCTTTCCACCATAGGAATATTTTGGTGCAAGCCTAATTTGAATTTACATGGTTAAGGTGTATTTCCAACCTTGGAGAATGATTTCAAGATTGAAGATAGTATAAATAAGTGTTGAGTTGTTGAGGAATGCGAAGGAAGATGGGTGTGATGAGAGAGATGCAAATTCCATAGTTGTAAAGTGTGAATGTGTAAAGTGCAGTGCAAGCTTTCATGTGTTAGATTACTGGATGCAGTGAGCAGAAGGTGTCTACAATTCATTAGCCATACTGTGAAGGTGTTGGTGATGTTGTGGTGGATTTCTCTATTGCATTGAGATGGTTTTCTCATTGTAACATTCTTCTCTATCTTCTTTTCTATTCTAATAGTGAGCCTTTCTTTCTTTTGGGCAGTGAGCCCTCCGGTAGTGAGCCCTATTGTATTAAGTGTTGATATTAATTTATATTATGAGGTAATCCTCACTGTGGTTTTTCCCTTCTTATGTTTTCCTTGTAAATTTGGTGTTGTCTTGTGTATGTTGTTGATTTAGTTCTATTTATGTTATCTTCTTTCATGATTAATCATTTTAACAAATTAAGGGTTATTTGAGTTAATGTGGATCTAAATATTTTTTAGGTTTTTGAAGTTTTAAGTTACAACTGATTCATCCCCACTCTTAGTTGTGTTGTGTATTCAATAATTGGTATCAGAGCAAGGTTCGTTGGAAGAAAGCTTAACCACTTGAGGTAGATCTGGGATGGCACACAAGAAAGATGTTCCCCTGTTTGATGGATCAGACTATGCTTTCTGGAAAATAAGCATGGAAGGTTATCTAGTTTCTCTTGGATATGAAATCTGGAAGTCTATTGAGTCTGGATATACTATACCTAAGAATGGTCCAAGTACTGCTAATGAGATCAAAGCCTACAAAAACAATGGTAAAGCAAGCTATGCTCTTTTAAGTGGTCTTACTAATTCTGAATTGGTGAAAGTTATGTGTTTGAAAACTACTAATGAAATTTGGGAAAAGTTAAAAGGAATTTATGAAGGAGATGATAAGGTCAAGCAAGCTAAGATGCAAAATTTGAAGATCATGTTTGAGACACTATGAATATCTAAAGATGAAAACATCACAAGCTACTTGTAGAAGGTGGATGAAGTTGTCAATGGCATCGGATGTCTTGGTGGACAACTGGAAAAAAAAGAAGTGGTAAAGAAGGTACTCAGAATTCTTCCCAAAGCTTATAGTCATAAATTTTTTGCTATTGAAGAATTACAAAATCTAGACTCATATAACAAAGATCAGTTGTATGGTTCTTTAACTGCTTTTGAAATGAGAGAATTTGGTACTAGTAGTGCAAAAGTTGAGACTACTTTTAAGGATGGAAAATCATAAAAGACTGTGGAATTAGATCATGAGGATTCTGATGATATGGAAGCTAACTTTGTAAGAAGAATGAAAAAGGGTACTAGTAACTATAGTGGTAAGTTTCCTTTCAAGTGTTTCAGTTGTGGAAAGGTAGATCATTATGCTTCAAGATGTCCAAAAAAAATCTTGAAAAACAAAAATAGGGAGAACAGAGGTAAGATGATTAAGAAAATTTATTATGTTAGAGAGGATGCAAGTATATCTAATAATAAATCTAATTATGAGAATGATGAGGATGGTGAATTCTTGTTCATATCTTTAAAAGATGATACTATTTCTGCTAACTCTAAGGTATGTGTGAAGGAAAGGGCTTCAGAAGTAAGTACTAATGCTGAAGGTACCTTGATATCTGATTTTCATGCTAGACAGGAAATGAATCATTGGATCATTCATAGTGGATGTTCAAATCATATGACCGGTGCTAAGAGTAAGTTTGTTAAACTTAAAAAATATGATGGAGGACTAGTTAGGTTTGGTGATGATACAACTGTTAAGATTTGTGGAAAAGGTTCAATTAGTTTTGATGGAAAGCATAAGACTAATGATGTTCTTTATGTTAAGGGTTTAAGACACAACCTCTTGAGTGTTGGACAAATGTGTAGCAAGGGATACAATCTTATGTTTCATGATAATGGTTATGAGATCAGAAAAGAGTCTAAAACTATGATTGTTGCTAGAAGGAGGACAAATAGAAATATCTACCAGCTCAAAGGTGCTGATTAATGCAGAGCATGCAACGGATACTTACATGACAGAGTATAAAATACCCATCAACCCACAAAAAGCTAGGGTTTAACTTAATCACCTTTCAATAAAGACCATACAATATCGAAATATGTATTCACATCCCCATCGGCAAGATAACCTCTATTGGCCACCTCTAAAATCTCTATACTGATTGCCACCCTCTTACCGATGAAGAATCTCCTTTTCGCCTATCAATGGGACTTCCACTATTGGCGAACTCCTTGAGTCTTTTGCTGATCTCTATTGTCTCCCTGATACTACCAATGCTGGGCTCCACTATTGGCCAGACTATGACTATCGGCGACACCTTTAACTTCTCCACCGATGGCATATCTCATGCCAATATACTCTTCGTCGACAGCACTTTGTAATTGTCACCCTGATCAGTGAAAGTGCCCCCTGTCGGCTCAATGCAACTTTCTCAACCTGATGGTTCTTCTCACGCCGATGCCTTCACAAATTTTCACCGAAAACTTTGAGCTCGACCCGATCCACTTACTTAGCAATCTCGACATGGATTTCTTCCCTCTAAACCCTAGCACATGAGGATGCTAGGTTTGCTCACTGCATGCAATATTTCAATCCCAAAAACATGAAATGTAAAAATAGAAAAATGAAAATGCAAACTAAACTACTGAACATGTCCATTCCAAACACAATGTCTCTGTTTTCATATACAATCCTAAACTGTGTCTAAACAAACTGATCTAGGGCATAAATAACTACTCCTCTCGAGTAGTACAGACTCGATTCCCAGCGGCTAGGAGGACAGCTAGCATAACAAACTATAACTATCAACACACAATCCCAGATTGACTTAAAACATAATAATTGGTCACTTGGACCTTATTACATCACAAAGTAAAACATACTATAATTAGACCTAATTTGCATTTCAAAGGGGTGCTCCTACACCATACTCCCCAGAAGAAGAAATCTCAAGTCCACTTGAGATGAGAGTATGTAGGTCTGAACCATGTTGGTTGATCTGTTCTTGAGTCATCCACACTACTTCAGAATTAAGTTTTCCCTGCCAAGCCACCAAATATTCCAAATATGTTTTGTTCCAGGTCTTCTTGATCACTCATGTGTCTAAAATCTTCTGCAACTGTGGTGGATCATGTTTTGGAATGTCATCAGCTGCTATATCCTATAGTAGTTCCTATTCTTCATCCGGATTATGCTTGTATGGAGTTAAATCACATACATTGAATATACATGATAAACCAAGATCAAAAGGAAGTTGTATCTCATAAGCATTCTGTCCATGCTTTCTCAAAATCTAACATGGTCCAATCTTCTTTTGCATGAGTTTGGTATATTTACCTTTAGGAAGTCTTTCCTTTTTCAAATGAACCCATACCAAATCTCCAACATCAAACTATACATCTTTCTTCTTTTTATCAGCATACTCCTTATACTTTAAGGTAGTTTGTTGGAGTTGGTTCTTGACCTGATCATGTACCTCTTTTATGGCTTCTGCAAAAGCTTCACCATCTACACTAACAAAATCTCCTGTAGGTAGATCTCTCAGCTCCAAAATACCTTGTGGATGCATACCATACACTATTTGAAAAGCTGATTTCCCTGTACTCCTATTGACAGTATCATTATAGGAAAATTCTACCTGAGATAGGATATTATCCCACTTGTCTCCATGCTGTCTTGTCAAACATCTAAGCAAATTCCCTAAGGAACGATTTACCACTTCAGTCTATCCATCCGTTTGAGGATGATATGTGGATGAGAAAGACAAATTTGTTCCAAGTTTCTTCCAAAGAGTCCTCCAAAAATGACCAATGAATTTCACATCTCTATCTGACACTATGCTTAATGGCAATCAATGTATTCTTACTATTTCTTTGAAAAACAAATCTACAATATATGAAGCATCAGCAATGGCTTTGCATGGCAAGAAATGTGCCATTTTGCTGAATCTATCCACTATGACAAAAACACTATCATATCCCTTTCTGGTTCTGGGTAAACCCAACACAAAATCCATACTGATACTTTCCCATGGTCTGGAAGGAATGGGTAATGGCTGATATAAACCTGCATTAGTGGATCTCCCTTTTGCTTTTTGACATATCACACATGTCTCTACAAATTTTCTGACATCTGATTGTAGCTTAGGCCAATAATAATGTCTTCTGATAAGATCAAGAGTCTTATCCAAACCAAAATGTCCTGCCATAGCTCCACAATGTTTCTCTTTAATGATGTTCAACCGCATAGAACACCTTAGAATACACAACTGTCCACCTTTGAATAGCAATCCATCCTGGATAAGAAATTCAGAGAATTCAACATGATATTTATCTCCAAAAGAAGTACATACCTGATATATCTCTCCAAAATCTTCATCAGCATCATACATGGTCTTCAATGAATCAATGCCAACACTTTCCAACTGAATCTAGTTGACTGTTAGAGCTCTCCTACTCAAGGCATCTGCTACCTTATTCTTGACTCCTTTCTTATGCTTCAATGTGAAAGTAAAGGCTTGCAAAGTTTCTACCCATTTCATATGTCTGTGGTTCAACTTTTCTTGGTTGTTTATAAAACTTAAAGCCTAATTATTTGTGAATACAATGAATTCTTTTGGCATCAAGTAATGCCTCCACTTCTTGAGTGACTGGACTAAAGCGTACATTTCCAAATCATATGATGAATACCTCTTTTTAGCATCATTGAGCTTCTCATTAAAAAATGCAATTGGCCTACCTTCTTGACTGAGTACTGCTCCAATTGCCATGTGACTTGCATCACATTCTACCTAAAATTTTTTGTTAAAATCTGGAAGTGCAAGGACTGGCTGCTATGCCACCTTCTTCTTCAATGTTTCAAAGGAATCATCTACTTCCTTAGTCCAAGCAAATCTGCACTTCTGTCCTCCTTTTCTAGTATCAAGCATGGGCGCACAAATATGACTAAATCCTCTTATAAACTGTCTGTAGAAGGTTGCTAACCCATGGAAACTTCTGACATCATTCATAGTCCTTGGAGTTGGCCAAGACAATATGGCACTCACCTTCTCCTTATCCATTTGCAGCTTTCCTTGTGAAATGACAAAACCTAAATATGTGATCTCCTCCTGCATGAACAAACACTTATCTAAATTTATCATCAGCTGCTCTTCGTGTAACCTCTTGAGAACCAAATCTATATGTCTGAGATATTCTTCCTTTGTGGTGTTGAAAATCAAAATGTCATCTAGATATACTATGACAAACTTTCCCATGAATTCTCTCAAAACCTCATTCATCAATCTCATAAAAGTACTAGGTGCATTAGATAAACCAAAAGGCATAACTTTCCACTCATACAACCCTTCATTGGTTTTGAATGCTATTTTCCATTCATCTCCTGGCCTAATTCTAATCTGATGATAACCACTCTTCAAATCTATTTTTGTAAAATACTTAGCACCTCCCAAATAGTCAAGTAAATCCTCTATCCTAGGTATTGGAAACCTATACCGGATTGTTATCTTATTAATAGACCTAGAATCTATACAAAGCCTCCAAGTGCCTTCTTTCTTTGGTGCTAGTACAGCTAGTACTGCACATGGGCTTAAACTTTTACCAATCAGACCTGTGTCTAATAATTCCTCGATTTGTCTTGCTACTTCTGCATTCTGTTCTGGAGTTAGCTTGTATGCTACTTTGTTTGGAAGTGTAGATCCGGGGATTAGATCTATGCAATGGCTAATATCCCTTACAGGTGGTAGGGATCTTGGCATTCCATTAGAGATGATGCCTTTATACTTATCCAATAGCTCTTGGACAGCTAGGTCTATGAACCTTTACTTCTTCTCTTTCTTGACTTTTGCTGCTATTCTTTATTCACTGTCAGACATGGAATTAGGGCATATGCAACTACACCTTCTACTGCTACTTCTTTCATGAATTGTTTTCCTTCCATCATCATCACCTTTACCTCTTTTCCTTTTGATTTCTCCTCCTTCTCTGTCCGTGGGATCAACTCTGTCACCATACCATCTTTGGTGATTGTATAGGTGTTCCTAACACCATCATGGCATGCCTTCAAGTCATATTGCCATGGTCTTCCAAATAAGATATGGCAAGCATCCATCTTGGTGATATCAAACAACAACTTATCTTTATATGCTCCAATCTGAAATTCTACCCAAGCCTACTCTTCTACAACTATTTGCTAACCTTGGGTAAGCCATGAGACCTTATATGGGGATGGGTGAGGTAGTCTTCTAAGCTTAAGCTTTGTTACCATTTCATCAAATACAAAAATTTTAGTAGAACCAGAATCAATTAAAACTTTACATGCCTTACCTCCTGCCTTGCAAGTAGTTTTGAAAAGAGACTTTCTTTGTGGGGTTCTTTGTTAGGTACCTTCATGGTGGTCATTGTTCTTCCCATCATCAGAGATTCTCCACTCTCTGGATATCCATAATGGTCAGGAGCATTCACACTTTGAAAAGTATTTGAGCTTGTTGCACTTTGACTATCAGGTTCTTGGATTAGATTTGTTCTCCTTTCTCCTGTTGAACTTTTTGCCTTTTCTGGACATCTGCTGGCTATATGGCCTTCTTTATTACAGTTATAACATCTAATAGATCCTCTGCCCTGGGATCTTTCTCTGAAAGGTCTTCTACCTCTGAAATTTCCTTGTTGATTGTAACTTCCTCTTTAGTTTTTACTGTTATCTCCCTTGCTATTGTCATGACTGGATTCTCCCTAATATCCAAATCCATGTCCTCTACCTCTGAAAGGACCTCTTCCACCTCTTTGCTATTTTCCTCTTCCCCTATTGTTCTGTTCTTGTCTTCTTTTTAACTTCTCTCCCACTTTCTTTGCCAACTGAAAACATTTTTGAACTATATCTGGGTTATGCAGATTCAAATCTTCCTAAATGTTGAACCTCAATCCATTAAGGTATCTAGCTACCTTTTCTTCCTCACTCTCTTTTACCTTTGTCTTGACACAAAGCTTCATGAACTCTTCTGTATATGAGCTGACATCTAGCTTCTTTTGCTTCAAATTTTGTTTCCTTTTATGCAATTAGATGTTGTAATCCAATGGAACATAGGCTTCTTTCACTAAAGCCATCATCTTCTTCCATGTTGCAACTCTGTGCTTTCCTTCTTGTACTCTGTCATCTTGGATAAAATTCCACCAAGTTAATGCAGCCTCTTTCATTTTTGATTGGGCTATCTTCACCCTCTGGTGCTATGGTATCTCCTCTGTCTTAAAGAAATTATTTAGGGAGTCTATCCACTCCATCACCGAATCAGGATCCATCTTTCCTGTAAACACTGGTAAATCTAGTTTCACATCCATGGTTCTCCTCTCCATGGATTTGAGGGCATTAATCAAGGGTCTCTGGTCTACAGGAATGTCTTCCATGTTCCACCTAGGGATCTCTTCCTCTTCATCCCTATCTTCTTCTTTACCAGAACCTCTCTGTCCCTCAACTTCTCCAACTCATCTTTCAATGCCTAATTCTGAGCCTTTACAACAATGCTCTCTGTAATTTGCTTCTTTACCAGAACTGCCAACTCAACGTTGGTCATCCTTGCCAAAATCTTTGATGTTCCTCCTTCATCCGACATCTTACTATCTTCTTATCTTTTCCAGAAGATCCTTCCTTCACTCTGATACCAATTTGATGCAAAGCATGCAACGGATGCTTACATGACAGAGTGTAAAATACCCATCAACCCATAAAAAGATAGGATTTAACTTAATCACCTTTCAATAAAGACCATACAATATCAAAATATGTATTCACGTCCCCATCGGCAAGATAACCTCTATCAGCCACCTCTAAAATCTCTATACCGATCGCCACCCTCTTACTGATGAAGAATCTCCTTTTCGCCTATCGGCGGGACTTCCACTATCGGTGAACTCCTTGAGTCTTTTGCTGATCTCTATTGTCTCCCCGATACTACCAATGCTGGGCTCCACTGTCGGCCAGACTATGACTATCAGCGACACCTTTAACTTCTCCACCGATGGCATATGCCATGCTGATATACTCTTCATCGGCAGCACTTTGTAATTATCACCCCGATCGGTGAAAGTGCCCCCTATCAGCTCAATGCAACTTTCTTAACCTGATGGTTCTTCTCACGCCGATGCCTTTACAAATTTGAACCAAAAACTCTGAGCTCGACCCAATCTGCTTACTTAGCAATCTCGATACAGATTTCTTCCCTCTAAACCCTAGCACATGAGGATGCTAGGTTTGCTCACTGCATGCAATATTTCGATCCCAAAAACATGAAATGTAAAAACAGAAAAACAAAAATGCAAACTAAACTACTGTACATTTCCATTCCAAACACAATGTCTCTGTTTTCATATACAATCATGAACTGTGTCTAAACAAATTGATCTAGGGCATAAATAACTACTCCTCTTGAGTAGTATAGACTCGATTCCCAGTGGCTGGGAGGACAGCTAGCATAACAAACTATAACTATCAACACACAATCCCAGATTGACTTAAAACATAAGAATTGGTCACATGGACCTTATTACATCACAAAGTAAAACATACTATAATTAGACCTAATTTGTATTTTGAAGGGGTGCTCCTGCACCACTGATGGTTATTGTTTCATGACTTAGATCAATGAGAGTTGGCTATGGCATAGAAGAATGTGTCAAATCAATTTTGATAGCCTAGTAAGGATACGTTCAGTTTAAGTTGTGAGAGATCTACCAAAGATTACAAAGCCTATCAATGTTGTCTGTAAGGAATGTCAAGTTGGAAAGCAAGCAAGAAGTTTCAAAGTCAAAGATCAATCTTCTATCGGACTATTATAATTGGTATATACAAATCTTTGTGGCCCTACCAGAGTAAGGATTTTTCAAGGTGACATGTATTTCATGCTATTGATTGATGATTGTTCTAGAATGACATGGGTTACTTTTCTTAAACAAAAATTAGGAGCCCTAGATAAGTTTAAAGCATTCAAAGTCATGGTTGAGAATAAAATGGATATGAAAATCAAATGTTTGAGGTCTGACAGAGGTGGAGAGTTCACCTCTAATAAGTTTAACATGTTTTGTGAGAATCATGGAATAAAGGGCATTTATCTGCCCCTGGAACTCCTCAACAGAATGGAGTGGTTGAAAGAAAAATAGGATTGTTCAAGAAGCTACAAGGACAATGATAAAAGAAACAAATCTATCAGAAGTGTACTGGAGAGAAGCAATTCATACTATTGTTTATATACTGAATAGAGTGCAAGCAAGAGCAAATAGATCAAAGACTCCTTATGAGCTATGGTATGGAAGGATTCCTACTTCGAAATACTTCAGAGTGTTTGGAAACAAATCTTACATCAAAAGAGATGAAGAAAATTTAGGAAAGTTTGATGCAAGGTCTAATGAAGGTATCTTCCTTAGATATTCTTCTAAAGGTAATGCTTACCAGTGCTACAACAAGAGGCTAAGAAAGATTGTTGAGAGTGCAAATGTCAAGGTTGACGAAGACCTACAGAAGAATTTAGAGGTGAATGGATATGAATCAGATGAATTTTCTTGCAATGAAGAAGAAAAAGATAAGGCAAAAGAAGTATAGATTGAAGAGGAAGAATCTCCATAAGAGATTCCTAAAACTCACAAGTATATGCAGAAGCATCATTCTGAAGAAAAGATCATTGGTGATAAGAGCAAAGTTGTATTGACAAGAAGGAAAGTTGCCAAAGAACAGTTAAATCTATGTTTACTTTCTAAAGTTGAACCTAAAATAGTGATTGAAGCATGAAAGGATGAGTATTGGATAAAGGCTATGGAAGAAGAACTAATGTAGATTCAAAATAATCAGACTTGGGAACTTGTCCCAAGACCAGCAAACAAAAAATGTGATTGGAACTAAGTGGGTATTCCAGAACAAACTGAATGAGAATGGAGAAGTGGTAAGAAACAAGGCAAGGCTTGTGTGTAAAGGATACTCACAAGTAGAAGGAATAGACTTTGAGGAAACATATGCTTTAGTGGCAAGAATGGAAGCCATCAGAATATTTTTGGCTTTTGCAGCACATAAGGATTTCAAAATATATCAAATGGATGTGAAGTCTGCTTTCTTGATTGGTGAATTGGAAGAAGAAGTATACATAGAACAACCAGATGGATTTTAGTTATCAAATAAATTGGACATGGTCTGTAGACTGAAGAAGGCACTATATGGATTGAAGCAAGCTCCTAGAGCTTGGTATGCAAGGTCAGATAGGTACTTTTTATAGCTAGGATTCAATAAAGGTAACGCAGATAGTAATCTTTACTTCAAAGTTGAAAATGATCAAATCTTGTTTATAGTTGTGTTTGTTGATGATATTATTTTTGGAGGAAATGAAGCTATGTGTAAGAAATTTGCAAAGGAGATGCAGAAAGAATTTGAAATGTCAATGTTTGGGGAGATGAATTTCTTCCTTGGGCTACAAATCAATTAGACAAATAAAGGTATTTTCATTTCACAATCAAAGTATGTCAAGGAAATGTTGAAAAAGTTTGAAATGGAAGATCATAAACCAGTATGTACCCCTATGGTTATTGGTTGCAAGATGAGAAAAAATGATGAGACTCCTGAGGCTGATCAGAGCAGGTATAGATAAATGATTGGAGGATTGCTCTATCTAATTGCTACTAGACCAAATATTATGCATACAGTTTGTCTTGTGGCTAGATTTTAAGAAGATCCTAGAGAGTCACATGTTATAGGAGTAAAGAGGATATTTAGATATTTAAAGGGCACTCCAGATCATGGCTTGTGGTATCCAAAGGATACTGAGTTACTCTAAGTGCTTACACAGATGCAGATTGGGATGGTTGTGTAGATGATAGGAAAAGTACAAGTGGTGGTGCATTCTTTCTTGGATGTAGATTGGTGTCATAGCTAAGAAAGAAACAAGATTCAATGTCTTTATCTACTACAAAGGTAGAATACATTGCAACAACATCTTGTTGCACACAGGTGTTGTGGATGAGGAAAACCTTGAATGATATCAGAGTTGTATATGATGAACCAATTCCTATCTTCTGTGATAATACAAGTGCAATTAAAATTTCAAAGAATCTGGTGATACTACCAAAGACAAAGCATATCTCAATCTAGTATCACTTTTTGAGAGAAAAGGTTGCAGAGAATGAAGTGGAGGTTGAGTATGTGCATTCAAAGGATTAGGTTGCTGATATATTCACTAAGGCTCTTCGTAAGGATACTTTTGAGTATCTCCAAGAGAAGTGAGGGGTTATTGTTCCTCCTTTGAACTAGATGCATAAGGAGATGCATCAATCCATTGGATTTCAAGATTCATTCTTTGTTCTAGACTGATGTTGGAGGCTGCCTCTCAAGGGGAGTAGGTAGTGCCTTTGTTGGTTGTTACAGTTAGGTGGAGTAAGTGCTAATACAATTTTTGTTAGCTTCTAAGGGGAAGTATGCAAAGTAGTAAAATAAAAGATATTGTAGAATAGAGGTGAGCAAGTACAATATTGAGTAATGTCTAAAGGGGAGAATGAGAGAGAGGTGTCACCTTTTACCATTGATGTTAAAGGGGGAGAGAGAATAATGTGAAAAAGGAAAGAGTCTATTGGGAAAAGGAGAGTAGTAAGCTGAGGGGGAGAGAAAGAGAAAGAAAAAGAGTTGGTATGAAGTAGAGTATTTAGGATGATATTGTGTTGATGGTATTTCACATCATGTGTTTCCATCAATGACAAAGGGGGAGATTGTTTCAAGTATGTGCAGTTAGTGCAGTATGTGCAGTATGTGAAGTATGTTTATAAGGTTCATATCTACCTTTAGTTGAATTTTTTTGTGGTTTGGTGCTCTGCAAGTTTATTTCTTAAGTTGCAGTGTATAACAGAGATGATTGAGTATACTGGGTAAATAGGATAAGTTTGTTCGATAGGTGAAAGTTGTTGTGAAGGAATTTGTTGGATCTCAAGATGTTTGTGGAATATTCTAGATTGTGTTCAAGCATGGTGTGTGGTCTGTAAGTCATCTTTGGTTTTGAGGAAGTGTGTACTTAAATGATTATGGTGTTAACACAGGTTTGGTCAACCTTGGGTGTTTACACTAATTACGGATCTACTTCAGTGATTGTGGAAGCATGGCATAGTGTGTATGAGTGAATTTAGGTCCAAGATAAGGTATGTTGTGGTCTGCGTCCATTCCTTTCCACCGTGGGAATATTTTGATGTAGACCTAAGTTGAACTTACATGGTTAAGGTGTATTGCCAACCTTGGAGAATGTTTTCAAGGTTGAAGATAGTATAAATAAGTGTTTATTTATTGAGGAACATGAAGGAAAATGGGTGTGATGAGCGAGATGTGAATTCCAGAGTTATAAAGTGTGAATGTGTAAAGTGCAGTGCAAGATTTCATTTGTTAGATTACTAGATGTAGTGAGAAGAAGGTGTCTACAACTCATCATTCATACTACGAAGGTGTTGGTGATGTTGTGGTAGACTTCTCTGTTGCATTGAGATGGTTTTCTCATTGTAACATTCTTCTCTATCTTCTTTTCTTTTCTGGCAGTGAGCCTTTCTTTCTTTTGGGTAGTGAGCCTTCAGTAGTGAGTCCTATTGTATTCAGTGTTAATATTACTTTATATTGTGAGCTAATCCTCACCATGCTTTTTCCCTTCTTTGATTTTCCACGTAAATCTAGTTTCCTCTTGTGTATGTTGTTGATTTGGTTCTATTTCTATTATCTGCTTTCATGATTAATCATTCTAACAAATTAAGGGTTAATTGAGTCAATGTGGATCTAAATGTTTGTGAGGGTTTTGAAGTTTTAAGTTACAATTGATTCACCCCCCTCTTAGTTGTCTTCTACATTCAATAAATCCCTCATCACGAGGTGGGATGGTGTATCTCTTGAGCTAGTGTACATCCTTTTATTACAAAGTCCTCATTGGGAGGCAGGATTGGATCTTGAGCTATTCTCCCTTAAGAGTGTCTTTGGTGGTTGTTGTGGCATAAGCCCAATTGTCAAGTGTGTCTGTAGCATGTTTGAGATGGTGGGATTTAGCAATAAGCTCCTTCCATCGCCCATGTTTTTCATGTTTAAGACATATAGTATGTCAATGGCATGCTATACGATGCTCATGTATTTTGTGTGACTTCTATGTGTAGTTTCAAGGGTGTAGCGATGAGCTCCTCCCACACTCAGGTTTTGTTTGGTGTGTTTTCCCATGTGTGTGGTTTAAAGGGTGTAGCAATGATATCCTCCCACACTCAGGTTTGGTATGGCATGTTTTCCCCCAAGTGTAGTATCAAGGGTGTAGTGATGAGCTCCTCCTACATTTTGGGTTTTGTATTACATGCTTTTTAGGATTTCATTTTATGAAGATGTTATGAAAATGCTATATCAATGTATTCATCATGTTTTTTGTGACTGCTCTCATGTCTTCATTGTGTTTTGAATGTCTTCAATATTGTTTACTTTGCATTTTACGTGCATGTTATTGTATTCTCCATGTTTTGTGTGTCTACAATGTGTTTTCTAGTGCTTACCTGAGATTGGGGGCTAGAAATAGTTCTTCAATCTTTGTGTATACGTTAGCTTCAAGTGCCTAGCATGTTTGATGTGTTTTTTACCGTACTTTAATGCATGTATGGGTCATAATACCATACATACATTAAAGTGGGGGCTAAATGTTATGTTGTAAAATGTCCCCCTAGGACTTTTACCTCCTAAGTTCACCTCCTAGGTCCCTTAGATTTAATTATACATGTTAAAAATGAATCCCAGAGAAAAATCACCTGAAACCCATGTCAAATGGGGCCTAGGGGTGCATCTTAAGCTTAATCAAGTACCAAAATAGGCCCATGTGTTAGAAATGAAAGGAACACTACTTCAATGGAAATTTGATACAAGATAAATTTCAGCAGTCTTTAACTATGTGTTATTAATGGAGATTGTAACACAGAAACAAAACTATGCTTCACATAAATGCAGAATTAGAAATATAAACACATAACACAATGTTTAATGTGGAGAAAACCCTTTCGGGTAAAAAACTCCACATAGGAAAGAGGCCCAATGTTTGTATTAATTTGAAAAATGATTTACAATACAACACTTCAACTCTCTCCACCAGTCTTCAATCTGACAACATTCCGGCAGCACTCGAGTACCTAAAATCTATATTGCAGCAACTAATATATGGAAAATACTTATAGAAACATTTTCTAACTCATCTTAGGTGTTCACCTTCTCTCTCCTAAGATTATCTAACATACAAATATTAAATGCCATCTTACAAGCACTTTCCACTTGTCGAAAAATAGTCATGCAAAGGTTAGGTGCCCAAGACTAAATCTAGCCTCTTACAACATCTTATGACACATCATAATCGTCATAGATTGTAGAAAAAGAGTATCTTTCCAAGATAGGAACCTTGGGCTAAATATAGCAAATATACAACTAACATATTTGTCATATGTGTCATAGAATCACAGAATCTTATGACAACTTGCATCTATCATAGATTCACTCACCAAACATTATGACAATTGTCATACATGCCAAAAATAGTATATTCCTCAAGGGAACACACCTACCCCAATTTACTTTGATTTTTTACATTTGCCAACCATAAATGTCACTTCGTAACTATCGCTGATAACTTCAAAATTATAACTGTCAATGAGACTACCTCATTCCCTTATGGGTAATTAAAAATAACAAATAATAAATGGAATAAAATACAATATTGGAATTTACAAGGTTAATGGCACCTTATTCCAACATTCTCCCACTTGACATTATACATTGTAAATCAACCCATAGGAAAACAAATGAAAATAATCAAGCACTAGAAACAAGGCCCATGGCTTCTCTACACCACATGAACTTCTCTGTTCTCATAGGCTTAGTCAATGAATTTGCAACATTTTCTTGAGTGTCTATATTCTTTAGCTCAATCTCTCCATTTGCAACCAAATCTCAAACAAAGTGATACTGAACATCAACATGCTTAGTCCAAGCATGATACATGGGATTCTTGGCCAAACAGATGGCACTCTGGCTATCACAACAAATCTGAATGATCCTACAATCAAAATCAATACCTATACACAATCTCCTCAACCAAACTATCTCCTTAGAGACATGAGTAGAAGCCATATACTCTTCTTCTATAGTGGACAAAGCAACTGTGAGCTACCTCTTACTCATCCAACTCACTGCACCTCCAAATAGAGTAAACACATAGCCACTAGTGGACCTTCGACTATCCAAGTGACCTTCCTAATCTGCATCAACAAAACCTTGTATGTCCAAAGATTTATCAGTACTATCAGTACTAGAATAAACCAAACAATAATCAGGAGTACCTGCAAGATATTTAAACACCTTCTTCGCATAGTTTGAATGTTGTCTACCAGGGTTAGACACAAATCTACTCAAAACTCCCACTGCTTGGGCAATATCTGGTCTAGTGCAAACCATTGCATACATCAAACTCCCTACAACACTAGCATATGGCACATTAGACATATCCTCAAGATCATCCTTAGTCTTTGGACACATATCTAATGAAAGCTTAGTACCAATGGGTAAAGGAACTCTAACTAGGTTACAATCTTGCAAACTAAACCTCTACACAATAGTATTCACATACTTACTTTGTGACAACCAAAGCTTTATGTTAACTCTGTCTCTCCTAATCTCCATTTCTAAAATATACCTTGCAACACCAAGATCCTTCATCTCAAATGCACCTAAAAGTTGGGCTATAAGCTCACTGACCATACACTTAGTATTGTTGAAAAACATGTCATCAACATAGAAAGCAATAACCAGTATATAATCATCAACACAATGAATGTAAACACAATGATCCTCCTCGCTTCTAATAAAACCCAATTTTAAGACATATGAATCAAACTTTTGATACCACATTCTGGGGGACTGTTTCAGACCATAAAGAGACATCTTTAACCTACAAACCCAATGTTCTTTTCCTTTTACCTCAAAACCTATAGGTTGTTGCATATAAATTTCTTCTTCAAGATCTCCATGCAAAAATACAATCTTAACATCCATTTGCTCAATCTCCCAATCATAAGTTGTAGCAATGGATAAGAGAAATCTAATAGAAGTCAATTTAGCAACATGAGAATATCTCACCAAAATCAACTCCCTCTCTCTAGGAGTAGCCCTTGGCTATCAATCTAGCCTTGTACTTCTCCAATGACCCATTTGCTCCAAATTTCTTCTTGAAGAGCCACTTACAACTTATGGCCTTTCTTCATTTGGGCAAATGAACAAGATCCCAGGTGTTACAAGAGCCTAAAGCCATCATCTCCTCCTACATGGCTAGCTGCCAAGACTCACTATCATCTGTAGAAATAGCTTCCCTATAGGATCTAGGTTCATCGTTAGTACTCAATAAAGCATATACACAACAAAAATCTGGTGGGCTATACCTATCAACTAGATTCCATTGTCTTGTGGATCTCCTCAAGGGTGGAGTAAGAGACTCTACTTATTCTTCTGCATGATCATCTGCAACAACTTCTTCTGCAACTACAGACTCATCTTCATCAGAACTACTCAAATCTTCTTCTTCTTCTCCACCCCCAATCCATCATTCTATTCTTCTTGAGGTGCATCTTGCTACTCTAACTTGAAGTGCACTCTCTTTATCTTTTCATCTTTTCTTTTGGCTACTTAGGTTCAGAAATAGCTCTAAGTTCCCTAAAAATTACATCTCTAGAAAAGATAATCTTGCAGGTTAGTGGATTCCAAATCTTATAACCTTTTACATTATCACCATATCCAATGAATGTACATTTTTTGGCCTTTGGATCCAACTTAGATCACTTTTCCTTAGGCACATGAACAAAAGCCTCATAGCCAAAAACTCTTAAATGTGAAATAGAAGGTTTCTTACCTATCGACACTTCATAAGGTGTCGAATCAAGAGCCTTACAAGGAGATTTGTTTATCAAGTAGCAAGCAGTACACAAAGCCTCTACCCAAAATCATTTATCCAACTATGCATCAATAAGCATACTTCTGGCCCTTTCCATAATTATTCGGTTCATCCTTTCTACAACACCATTCTGCTGTGGTGTATACGGAGTTGTCTTTTGTTTGATTATACCTGCATGCTTGCAAAACTCATCAAATTCCTTAGAGAAATATTCCTCTCCATTGTCAGATCTTAATATTTTTATCTTTAAACCTAATTGGTTCTCTACTAAGACTTTGAATTCCTTAAACATAGAGAAAACTTCAGATTTATGCTTCATAAAATAAATCCATGTAAATCTGGATACATCATCAATGAAGGTTACAAAATAATGAGATTTTCTAATAGATTCATATCCACGGGTCCAAACACATCCGTATGAATAATTTCTAACTTCTCTTTTACTCTATTGCTTCCTGAAGGAAATGATTTTCTGTTTTGTTTACCAAACACACAATGCTCATAGAAATCAAAGTGCTCATCAAAATAGGAGAAACCATCCAACAAATTTTTATTCTTAATATTTTTCAGTACATTATTGCTTGTGTGGCCCAATCTATGGTGCCACAACATACATGCATTTTTAGTATTAGCCTCAAATACATAGGAGGCATTATAAACTATAGTGGCTTCAAGCTTGAACAGGCTTCTGAATCTCTTCCCCCTCACTACCACCAAGTTCCCTCTCACTAATCTGCAGCCATGCTTGTCAAATGTCCCATGCATTCCCAAATCATTCAACTTCGAAACTGAAATCAGATTTCTAGCTAATCTAGGAACATGCAAAACACCAGGGAGGGTTTTAATCCTCCCATCATTGAAACACAACAATATTGTTCCTTTCCCGACAATCAGATATGTAGAGTTGTCACCAAGGTAGATAATACCTCCATCATATTCTTCATATGAGGAGAACCATTCCTTATGCAGGGTCATATGAGACAAGCATCATGAGTCAACCAACCAGTGATCATTAGAAACAAGATTACATGTAGAAAGTAAACTTCTTCACCTACATTTGAGGACTTATCTAAAGCACTCTCCCACTGTTTCTTGGGGTTTCTGCACTCCTTTACATGTCCTCTTTTATCACAGTTCCAACACTTAACTATGTTCTTTTTACCAAGAGTCTTAGACTAGCCCTTGGACTTGTCCTTAGCCCTTTTCTAATCTCCTTTAGGTCCCCTTTCCTTAGACCTTCCCTTGACACTGAGAGCATCTCTTGAACTATCCAAACTCTTCTTCCTCAATTCCTGTGATAGTAGCACTAAAACAAGAGCATCCAAATTCGGATCCATGAGGTTAGCAGTGATAGCAAGGATAACGTTCTCCCAAGACTCAGGTAAAGAACAAAGAATTAAGATACATTTATCTTCCTCACTAACCTCAACATCTACTGAAACAAGCTGACTCACTAACAAATTAAAAGAATTTAAATGCTCTGCAACTGATTCACCTTCTCTCATTTTCATGGAAAATAATTTTCTTTTTAAATAAAGTTTATTTACCATACTCTTGGGTTGATAGATCTCACCCAACCATTTCCACAACTTGTATGCAGTCTCTTCCTTTGCGACATTCAACAAGACAAAGTCTGAAAGACACAATCGGATGGTTCCCCATGCCTTCTTATCTAGTCTATTCCACTCATCTTGAGAGACATCATCAGGTTTCTTCTCTTTTTGAATAGCCAACCATTGATTTCTTTCTTCCAACAAATCTTCTATTTTCAGCTTCCACAACTCATACCTTGTTCCCTTGAAATTCTCAATGTCCAATCTAGAGGTTGATGCAACGGTGGATGCAACCATAATAACAACACAAGATCTACAAAACGAATGCAACCAAATCTCCCATTGCAGCTACAGCTTCCACACTACCACCCAAGAGTCAAAGCTAGCTAGGCTCTGATACCAAATTTTAGAAATGAAAGCAAAACTACTTCAATGGAAATCTGATACAAGATAAATTTGAGCAATCTTTAACTATGTGTTATTAATGGATATTGTAACATAGAAACAAAACTATTGTTTACAAAAATGTAAAATCAAAAATATGAACACATAACACAATGATTAACGTGGAGAAAACCCTTTCAGGTAAAAAACTCCACACAGGAAAGAGGTCCAATGTTTATATTAATCTAAAAATGATTTACAATACAACACTTCAACTCTCTCCACCAGTCTTCAATCTGACAACATTCTGCCAGCACCCGAGTACCTAAAATCTATATTGTAGAAACTAATACATGGAAAATAATTACAGAAACATTTTCTAACTCATCCTAGGCATTCACCTTTTCTCTCCTAAGATTATCCAACATACAAATATTAAATGCCATCTTACAAGCACCTTCCACTTGTCCAAAAATAGCCATGCAAAGGTTGGGTGCCCAAGACTAAATCTAGCCTCTTACAACATCTTATGACACATCATAACTGCCATAGATTGTAGCAAAAGAGTATCTTTCCAAGATAGGAACCTTGGGCTAAATATAGAAAATATACAACTAACATATCTGTCATATGTGTCATAGAATCACAGAATCTTATGACAACTTGCAGCTATCATAGATTCACTCACCAAACATTATGACAGTTATCATACATGCCAAAAATAGTATATTCCTCAAGGGAGCAAACCTAGCCTCATTTAATATGATTTTTTACATTTGCCAACTGTAAATGTCACTCTGTAACTGCTGCCGATAACTCTAAAATTACAACTGTCAATGAGACTACCTCATTCCCTTATGGGTAATTACAAATAACAAATAATAAATGGAATAAAATACAATATAGAATTTACAAGGTTAATGGAACCTTATTCCAACACCTTGGACTTGGGTGCTCACTCCCTAGTCCAGACCTATTTTTCTAGGACCCAAATTTAAATTGTCAACAAAATGACCATTAAAAGGTTTCCCTTTGTCGACCTCTTCAATTTAAATTACAAATGTTAGCAGGAATGCATATATAAACATGTTTAGGGCTTCATTTTAAACCTAGATGGTTAATACAAACTTTTGATCTTGTGCTAAGGATATTTAAGGCTTTCATTACTTTGTATTGTGTTGTGTTTGTACTTGTTTGTTGCAGATTTGTCTTCATCAATTCATCTCCTCATGGAGTGAAATATCTTCATCTCCCCATGAGAGATTCACCTCTAAGGTGACATCTATTTTGTGTTTTAATCAATTTATAATATCATTTTCTTTTGCCTCTATCCACCAAGGACACACACTTTATCTAACAATGATGTTGGAAGGCTTGAATGCCATTCTAGGGCTTGACTGAGGCAAACTCCTAAACACCACAACCCCCAACCCATATCTTGTGTTATAGGCTATAGGTACAAGATCTTGTTGAGAGGAGTTGCAAGAGGTTGGAACAGAGGATAAATATTTGGGATTTGAAGAAAACATTGAATAATATTCCATCCTAGACAAGGGTGCCCGCCCCTATGTCCTCCAGTTTGGCTTTTTTGAAAACTCCTAAGCAGGTTGCAGTCTTCATCATCTGATAGCTCCAGATCCACAAAAAAAGCTTCTTATTAGACTAGGGTGCCCGTCCTAGTGTCCCTAAAGTTTCCTCTTTCTAGAGTCCAAATTCTGGTGCGTTTCTAATCTGCATTTAGTGCCTTCCTGTGTGAGCATTTGTCATTTTTCATCCGTTTGTTTATGATTTCATATAATTAGGGTTTAAGGCTTCATCAAATTAGGGTTTGAACAAAATAGCAATCTATTCTATCTTTCCTATCATCTCAAAGTGACACCAAACCTGAAGCTAAGTCCTCTTGCAAGAGAAGTGAATAAACTTAGTTAATGTTCATGAATGAATGTGTTAAAGAAGGGTTTGATTGAATCTAATTAACATACATTTTATCATCCCCATTTTTCATACATTGTAGGATTGAATTTTTGTTTAGGTGCATTGTTTTGTTTAGGTTGGCCCTTGGGTATGTTAATTTTTTTAGTTGTTTGAGGATTGGATGGTGAAGGTGCTTGTATATTTTGAATGTTTTTAATTCTCATCACACTATCATTAACAACATTTTTTTCTTATCCCATAATAGAGGTTTTTCATTGGATTGTGTGTTGCTATTGTTGTTATGGTCTTTTTCTTTATAGAGTTGTACAACCCCTTTGGGGATGAGGGATTTTTCAATTTGTTAGATGGAAAAGGGAAACTTGGCTTAAGATGTTAAACTACATCAAACCCTCTTCTATCAACATTAAAACACAAATTGATTTTAGCTTCTACCTTTTGAAGGAGAGCCAAACTACATGGGTTTTATCCCTTTGTTGTATAAAGGAGTGTCAACCAAATTTAACCAACCAAACTAGGGTAAGTCATGAAACCCTAAGTGAGAAATATTAACAAATAAATGAGTGTCATAAATAGATATAAAGATTATGAAAGGACAACAGAGATCAGGAGATAGTGCAGAATAGGAACCTGAGTTCAGGAGTAGAGAAGTACCAGAGCATTGGGTGCCCTAGACCCAAATTAGGGTTTTGCAAAATGCTAGGATCTAGGTATCTTCACCTGTGTGTCTTCCTCCTTCATGTATCTTGTTGTTGTCTAATTCCTCTAAATGTGACTTGCACACAAACAAGAAGGGAAAAGGGTTGTGTTGTGTTTAGGGGCTTGCCTTAGTCAAACCCTGTGTTGGTGTTTCCACCTCCACTACTACAATGATTAGAGATCCAAGAGTGAGTTCCCTAGGAGGGTAGAGGCAAGATCTTAAATAAATGATGAAATAATGAATGTAAATGATAAAGGCTACCACAAGATATGAAACCCTAGTTGGAGTAGGTGACTCAAGACCATGCACCAACAAGGAGATAGAGAATGGAGGCTTGAACTTACTTCAACACCTACAAAAAAGCATCATGAAATCCACACAAAGAGATTTTCCAACCATGAAGAACACTTGAGCATAGGAGATCAATTCATAAAAGCATAAGGTAAGTACTTCTAATCTTCTCTTAACTAGCTAGGTGTAAAATGAATAACAAAACTCCTCCTTTTACGCATTCCTACTCACTATTAATGAATAAAACGGAATGAGGATGACAATGATAAGCTAAGGAGGTGTTCTAAGTTAATACCACAAAATAGGGTTGGGATAACATCTGGGACCAGAACGCTAGGTGTCTTGGTCCTTTAGCTGCACAAACCCCAGAGAGTGTTAAATGAGGCGGGCTTAAACTAGTCCTAAGTTAATTTTTTCACGTTTATTCATTGGGATTGAGATTCAATTGTTTATTGTTCCAAAAGGTGTCAAAATAGGTCTTGATTAGCAAGGGTAAACATTTTACTCCATAACATTTAGCCCCCACTTTAGCGTGGGTACAAACTTATGTTTGAACTTGCACTAAAGTAAAGACAAGATAGATTTCCCACATGAAAACATAGAAGCCCAAAGAATTCCATCAAGTTATGGAATATAGTAGCCCCCAAGCTTAGGATTCTAAGGTTGCAGAAGTGCAAGACATTTTAACATAATTCACACATACATTGAATACTACAAACATATATAAGGAATACACGCGAGGGATAGATAATACACAAAGGTAATACATGCCATACACAATGCATACACACTTGACATAAAGCATAGACATAAGGCATAAAGTATACATGGAATAAACATGAAAAACATGATGAAGTCACACAAAACACATGGAATCATTAAGATAATAGAAGTTCAAACAATACATCAAACAAACAAACATGGAAAAAAAACACACAAGCAACATGACTCTGACACTAGCTTGCTCTAATGCTAGGGGTCATGTGAAGAGAAGTGCTCTCATGGATCACGAACTAGTAAGGACCACCAAAGTACTAGGTGACCGTGACAAGTCACATGAAACACACAGGCTAGCAAACTTTGTTATACTAGGTGGTTCATGGACCAACAATAAAATTAAAACATCAAGAGCTAGTGAGGACTATTGAATCACTAGGTGAGTTCCATGTCAATCATAATTAACAGGTGTATATTCAAAAGAGCATAGCATGATGTATGCCCCCACATTAAAGTGATTGCTTACTTCCTTAGAGAGCAATTTCTTTAAGGTAGAATAAAATACAAAATAGGCATGAGAGCTTTCTAGAAGCACATGCCCACATGATGTGTGTTCCCAAAAGATACATCACAATAAGGGGTTGCCCCTAGAAAAAGGAAACCCAGGGTGATGTTGTGAGCATGATACACCATGGCTTGTGTAGTCATGGTATGATGATAAGCATGCCAAAAAGATGCCACATAAATCAAATCATACAAGTAATATCAAGTTAGCGTGAATAATATAAAGTAATAACACAAAGGGATCTACTAACTTTCATTAGTATATGAATGGTTGTGTAATAAGAGATGTCTCGTGATTATAAATATTTGGAATTGTCATCATCTACTAGTTGGTAAAAATATGGAGATAGAGGAGTAAATATCACATGAAAGAAAATATAAAACCTTGGATCAATAAGGAAGTGTTTAGTGGAAAATAGTCACTTAGCCTAAGAGATTAAACTAGGTCAAAACCCTCTTCTATTAAACATTAGAACACAAACCAAGCTTGGCTACTACCCATGGAGGAGAGCCAAACTATAAGGGTTCTATTTTTTTGTTTTATAGAGGAGCATCAACCAAATTCAATCAAGATCTAGCAGACAAACTAGGGTAAATGACTAAACCTTAAATGATAAAGATTTGCTAATAACTAATTTTTGGAAACATATATCAGAAATCTAAAAGTACAACAGAGTTTAGGAAGTAGAGAAAAACCTGGATCTAGATTACGAGGCATCAGAGACCAGGGTTCTTTGGTACCCTAGACCCTAATTAG
Organism: Cunninghamia lanceolata; assembly: GCA_027924645.1. NCBI lineage: Eukaryota > Viridiplantae > Streptophyta > Pinopsida > Cupressales > Cupressaceae > Cunninghamia > Cunninghamia lanceolata. The sequence goes on from BSBN01000801.1 coordinate 13,754,657, forward strand.
GGTTTCACAAAATCTCTAAGTTTCACTAGACCTATACCTGCAAACCCTTTCTTCTTCCCGGATCTTGTCTTTAGAAACTTGTATCTTCAACTCGCACATAAGAAAAGAGGAAAAGGTTGTGTTGTGTATAAGAGATTTCATTAGTTAAACCTTGTGTTGGTGTTTCCACCTCCACTAAAATGATGATTAGATTCAAGAGTGTGTGCCCTAGGAGCATAGAGGCAAATAAACAATATATGATGAGAGTATGAATGAAAATGATGAAGATTACCATAAGATGTGAAACCCTATTTGGAATAGATAACTCACGAGCATGCACCAACAAGGAGAGAGATGGAGAAGGCTTGAAACTTCCTTCAATACCTACAAACAAACTTTACAACATTTGCAAGTAGATAGCGATTCCAAGCACGAAGAGAACTTTAGCATATAAGATCAAAATATGTGAGCAAACCCTAATTTTACATTAGGCATCCTCATGTAAAATGAATTTTAAAACTCCTTTATATATGCATTCCCTCTCACAAATGATGAATAAAACCAATGGGGTTGACATGTACAAGCCAAAGAGGTGTTCTAAGATGACACCACAAGGGAGGGTCTAAAGGACCCATCTGGGACCAGGACGCTTGGGCGCCCTGGTCCTTTAGCCCCACAAACTCTAGGGAGTGTCTAATGTCATGGGCTTAGGCCAATCCTAAGTTTATTTTGTTGGGTTTATTCATTAGGATCGAGATTTTATCATTTAATGCTCAAAAGGCGTTAAAATAGACCCTGATTAAAAAAGGTAAACATTTTAGGTCCAACCAGGTGCTAAACTAGGTGTAGAATGCTAGTATACACATTTTAATCCATACCATTTATCCCCCACTTTAGCATGGGTACAAACTTACTTTTGAACTCACACTAAAGGAAGGAGAAGATAGATTTCAAACACGAAAACATAGAAGCCAAATAATTCCACCAAGTTGTGGACTATTAGTAGCCCCCAAGCTTAGGATTCTAAGGTTGCAAACACATAAGCAAAGAGATTTTCAAACACGCAAGACATTGTAACATCATTCACACATACGTGGAGTACTAAAAGCATACATAAAAATACACATAAGAAACACACCATACACAAAGGTAATACAAGCCATACACAATGCATACACGCTTGACATAAATCATACACACAAAACATAAAGTATACACATAAAACATAAAGAATACATAGAAAACACATGGAAAACATGATGAAGATGTTAGGGTTCAGCCATATCGGAGCAATAAACATTAACAATGAAGGACAATGGAAAATGATGAGGAAATCAGTTTCTCTCGTGTAACTGTCTTTGTGAACATATCTGTAGGATTCTCACTTGTGTGAATTTTCTCCATCTTCAACTGTCCATCCTCCAAAATTGACCACATGAAGTGGTATCTAAGCTGTATATGCTTAGTTTTTGAATTCAGAGCTAAATTCTTAGCAAGATGACTAACACTCTGGCTATAAATGTACAAAGTCCTATCTTTTTGTCATTGTCCCAATTCCTCCAAAAAATGTTGTAACCAAATCATCTCCTTGCTAGCTTCCATAGCAGCAACATACTCATCTTCAGTTGTTGAAAGTGCAACAACTTTTTGCAGCCTTAAAATCTAACTAATTGTAGTACCTCCTCTCGTAAAAACATGCCCTATAGTTCTCCTCCTACTATCAATATCACCTGCTAGATCAGAGTCAACATATCCTTTTAGAGAAGAATTTGTTCCTCCAAAACATATTTTCTTTAAAGTAGCACCTCTCAAATATCAGAGAATCCATTTTACCGCATTCCAATGTTCCATTCCCAGATTGCTCATATACCTGCTCACAACTCCCACTGCATGTGCAATATCTGGCCTTGTGCATACCATTGCATACATCAAGCTACCAACTGCTGATGCATATGGTATCTTAGACATTTTTTCTTCCTCCTCTTGTGTCATTGGACACATCTCCTTAGTCAACTTAAAATGATTAGGCAAAGGTGTACTAATTGCTTTTGCATTCTGCATGTTAAACCTTTTCAACACCTTCTCTACATACTCACTTTGAGACAAAAATAATTTTTAATTTGTCCTGTCCCATGTGATCCTCATACCAAGGATTTGTTTTGCTACACCCAAATCCTTCATAGCAAATGAATTTGTTAATTTTGCTTAAGTTCATTAATATGTTGCATGTTAGACCTGACAAAAAGCATGTCATCAACATAAAGCAACAGGATAATATAGCTACCATTACCCAACTTCTTAAAATAAACACAATAATCAAAATGACATCTTTTGTAACCTTGTTCAGCCATAAAACTATCAAATTTCAAATACCATTGCTGAGGTGCTTGTTTCAGGCCATATAATCTCTTCTTTATCCTGCACACAAATTCCTCCTTACCCTTGACCTCATATCCCTGTGGTTGTTGCATGTATATTTTCTCTTCCAAATACCCAAGGAGAAATGTCATTTTCATATCTAGTTGTTCAAGATGCAAGTCTTCCGCAGCCACATGACTTAGAATAGTTCCAATAGAAGTCATCTTTACAACCGGATAAAATATTTCATCAAAATCTATACCTTTTTTTTGTGCAAAACCTTTTACCACGAGTCTGGCCTTATATCTTTTCTTGTTCCCATCTTCTTCCTTCAACCTGTAAACCCATTTATTTGGCAATGCTCTTTTACCTATAGGCAATTGGACTAAGCCCCAAGTCTGATTCTGTAGCAATGAATCCATTTCCTCTTTCATGCCTAGCTCCCACTTCTTTTTGGTATCTACTTGCATTGCTTCTTCATAACCTGTAGGTTCACCAGAATCGGTTAATAATATAGAATATAATGATGGAGAAAATCCTTTTGGAAGTCTAGTTATCCTTGTAGAATATCTAACACTTGAAGGAGTTTGTGGGATAACTTGTTGTTGCTAAGCATCAGGTACCACTGGCATTTTATTTTCTGGAATCTCATCCACCACCACATATTCCTTTTTGGCCTATTCATGCTTCTTTTCTTGCAATTGGTCCTTATACATGACCTTCTCATTGAATATAACATCTCTGCTCCTAATGATTGTATGATTTTCATAATCCCATAATCGATAACCAAATTCATCTACTCCATATCCAATGAGGGTACATTTTTTAGACTTAGGCTCAAGCTTGGTTCTATTTTCAATATCAACATGGATAAAAGCTTCACAACCAAAGGTTTTTAGAAATGAATAGTGTACCTTTTTACCCATCCATGCCTCCTCTGGACTGCCACCATCCAAAGGATTTGAAGGTCCCCTGTTTATTAAATAGACAATGGTATGTACAATATTTGCCCAAAAGTGTAAGGGTAGTCCAACATGCAATCTCATGCTCCTTGCACACTCCATAATGGTCCTATTCATCCTCTCAGACACACCATTTTCTTGTGGGGTTCCAGGAACCATTTTCTGCCTACGGATTCCATTATATAAACAGTAATTTTCAAATTGTCTGCTACAATACTCACCTCCATTATTAGATCTGAGACACTTCAAGTTTTTTCCTATCTCAGTCTCAACCAAAGCTTTCCACATTTTAAAAGTTTCAAATACTTCTGATTTTTGTTTTAGGAAATACACCCATGTTTTCCTAGCTGTATCAATAAAAGTAACATAATAGCAAGAGCCACCAAGAGAATATACCTAAGTTGGTCCCATAAATTTGAATGCACAAGCTCTAATTTCTCACTCTTCTTCTCTTTCCTAACTTTGAGAAATTAGACTCTTTTCTATTTTTCATAAACACAATTTTTGTAGAACTCCAAGTCAACCTGCTTCAAATCTGGTAGCAACTTTCTGGAGTGAAGGATCTTCATCCCTTTCTCACTCATGTGCCCACATCTATGGTGCCATAATTCTATTTCTGTCTATGTAGCAAGTGCTATAATTGTCTTAGTAGCAACTGTTTCTATAGCATCTAAGGTAGAATAAGTATTACCAGTACACAAATACAATGTGCCTACCTTTTCACCTTTAGCTACTACTAATGCACCTTTAGTAACCTTCTAGACTTTGTCTGAAAAGGTAACTATACAGCCTTCACTACCCAGTTGTCTTGTAGAAATCAAATTCCTTCTCAAATTTGGAACATGCCTTACCTCCTATAACAACCATTCATTTCCATTCTATAACTTGATTTTTATCTTTCCTTTTCCAACAATCTGACAGGGTTCATCATCACCCAAATATACCTATCCAAAATCACCTTGAACATAATCTACAAAATATTTCCTATGGGGTGTGGTGTGAAATGAAGCCCCTGAATATATTACCTAGGAATCATTAGCATTATCTAAACATATAATTAAAGAATCTTATAATTTATTACTTGCAACATTAACTTCATTACTATCATCATCTTGTCCATCTTCATGTTTGCCCTTTTGAGACCAACAATCCTTCTTCAAGTGTCCTGGCTTTCCATAGTGCTAGCAATCCATTCTTCCTCTAGATTTAGATAGATGACTTTCTTTGATTTCCCTTGTGACTTCCCACAATTTGTTGGGATTTTTCCTCTCTCCTTTTTTCTTCCCCTATTCTCTATAGTCAAAGCATAACCTGATGTTGAACTCTCACTTGTACTTTTCCATTGCATTTCCTCGCTAAGGATAACACCAACAACATCATCAAATTTCAAATTATTTGAACTAGAGATAGAGTTATTTACAGCCATTACCAAGCTATTCTATCTTTCTAGCAAAGAACATAAACCAAGAGAGCCCTCACCTCTTCATCAAATTTCACTTTTACAGAAGTTAACTGACTGGTAATCATATTAGACTCATTTAAATGATCTGTCATAGATCCACTTTCAATCATTTTCAGATTAAACAAATGCTTCATGAAAAATACCTTATTTGAGGCTGAGGGTTTTTCATATAATTTAGCCAAATCTTTTATCAGTTCATCTGTTGTCTTTTCTTCTGTTATATTGAATGCCATAGATGGTGCCAGACACAAACAAATGCTTCCTAGGGCCTTTCTCTCTAGAAGTTCCCAATCCTCATCAGTCATTGCTATTGGTTTCTTGGCTTTTCCTTCTAACGGTCTCTATAAATCCTTCTAATAGAGATAATCCTCCATCTACATCTTCCATAACTGATAGTTCTTCCCATTAAATTTATCTACCTTCAATTTACCCTCGTCCACCATTGCTTCCACTTAACTGTGAGACTCCCACTCAACCGTGAGACCTTCCTACACATGATAATCAAACACAACCCACTCTGATACCAGTTCTTAGGGTTCAGGTAGATCGGAGCAATTAGTATTAACAATTATATGCAGATTAAATAACCCAAATATAACAATGAAGAATAACACAAAAGAGATCAACACAAAATTTTAACGTGGTTCACCCAAAATGGGCTACATCCACAGAAATTCATCCATCCAATGATTTTATTATCCAGTGCAAAACAAATTACAATCTCATGAATTCCATTCCAGAAAATAAATCCTAGCCACTTATAACAAGCTTTTTGGAAGCTTCTAGAATTAGGGTTTTACAATGTCATTTTTCATTTGTCAGTTAACAAAAATTAACTACCGACCATGAACCCTGGCAAGGATATGTTATGAGTTTACAATATTTGCATGATCAGTCACCACATACCAATAAAAGACACACAAAGCACAAGTTCAAACATAATGCATCAAACAAACAAACATGGAAAAAAACAAAGGAACAAACACACAAGGCACATGACTTTGACGCTATCTTTCTCTGTCACTAGGAGTCATGTGAAAAGAAGTGTCTTCATGGATCACACACTAGTAAGGACTACCAAGTTACAAGGTGACCACAAAAGGTCACATGAAGCACATGGGATAGCCAACTTTGTTATACTAGGTGGCTCATGGACCAAAATGAAACATCACAAGATAGTGAGGATTGCTGAAACATTAGGTGAGTTCCATGCCAACTATAATCAACGAGCATGTAACCAAAATAGAGCATATGTATGCCCCCACCTTAAAGTGATTGCTAACTCCTAGCAGGGAGCAGATGCTTTAAGGTAGAACAACTCACAAGACAGGCACGAGTGCTTTCTGGAAGCACATACCCATAAGATATTTGTTCCCAAAAACCACATTGCAACAAGGGGTTTCCCCCACATAAGGAAAACCAAGGTGATGCTACAAACATGATACACAATGGCTTGTGTAGTCATGGTATGATGCCGAGCATAACAACAAGGTGCCACATAAATCAAAACATCAAACCAAAAACAAGTTAGATTATAAAGTAACAACACAAAGGGATCTACCTAACTAGTGTCAGTATATGCAAATGGTTGTTTAATAGGAGATATCTTGAGACTATATATATTTGGAACTGTCATCATCCACTAGCTAGTAGAACTATGAAGACAAAGGAACACATATCACATGAAATCAAATAAAAACCCTTTGAGTCAACAAGGGAGAATTCCAAAGCATCCTATGCCTTGCATCATCCCCAGAGGACATAAGAACAATGAAGCTTACAACATATAGAAGAATGATGATACAAATAGAGAGAATGTCACAATGAATTTTGGTCCCTTTGTATCCTTGCACCTACAAGGGTGTCAAGGGTTATCCAAAGAGAGCTTAACAACAACAACAATAACAAGTAACACATCATGGGGGAAAACAATCATATGCACTCATAACATAATAAAAATAAGGGACCCCACTATTAAGTTGGCCTAAAGCAAGTCATCCTCCTCCCAATCTTGCTCATCACCAATTTGGATTGGTGGACCAGATGCCAGAGGAAATATAGCAAGTGAGGTATAAGGAACAAAAGTCATACCTATATCATTGTTATCTTTAGATTCTCTATCAGAATATAGCACAATAGGTTCCATAGCAGCTTGTGAAGCTTTATCCTTCTCTAGAGTATTGGTGTGAACATGGTTATCACCTAACCAGTTTACCCTTGTGTGGATAATTCATCTTATTTAACTATTTACTAGTTAAATAATATCCACACATCACATATAATTCACACATGTTAAGTTGACTTAGTGAGTCTTCTAGATGTCTAGTTGAGTCTAGTTGTGTGTTGAGTTGTTGATAGTTGGAGTGAGTTGTCTTATCCTCCACATGTGCAATTAGATCATCCTTTAATTGACACATGTTGTAGGAATATCTCCACTTTCCACTCCACCTTTCACTCCACCTTTCTAGCTCTCACCTTGCCTTTATAAGCAAGGCTCTCTTCATGTATTATGTAATCCAAACAACAACACAATCTTTTGCATTCATTGATAGAATATCATTATTCTCTCATGTGATATCTCTTGTGCTTTCATGAAGTCCTAGATCCTGGGTGGCTCCAATCATAGCCAACTCTAACATGGTATCAGAGCTCTAGGAAGAACCACTTTGTGTTAGTCATTTTTTTTAGAGATCTTGAGTGCAATTCATAGTGGATCTTAATAGTTGAGTATGCTCTTCTCTTGCATTGAATGATGACTTGGAGAATCAGAAAGACTTGATAGAAACATCAGTTTTGTGAGGGTTTCCCCTTCTTGCCCTTGTGTTACAGGTGCATTTTGGAGTGTGTTGTTGCAAATCAGACTTCACCATTGCATCCAGAGCAGCCAAAATAGTCAAGATCGCCTTTTGTTTCGTCTAAATTGGACATCGGAGGAAAAATTGACAAGGGTTTCAATTTGGGGGTCTTTGTCGTGATCCAGGAGGTACTAGCAATTTTAGAGTAGTTTGGCCCAAATCAGACATCGCCATTGTGTCCGGAGTGGCAAATCAGTAAGGATCAACTGTAAAATCATCTAAATCAGACAAAGTTGGATCGAGAGGCAAAATATTTTTGGCCGATCCCGCCGTATAGAATCTACAGAGAATATTCTCTACACAAGCAGAATCTTTGACTGCGTCGTCCTACATCAGCGAAATCATGGTGCAACATCTTTGACCATCGGGTTGCAGGTGCAAATTGGTGGGCGCCAAGTGGTGTGGGCCCCGCTCATTCCTCCATTGACAAACGAAATCATCGTCCCGTACCCACGACGGATCTTCCACGGTCAAATCCATCACTCTGTAGTGGTCTCAAAGGCAAGATCTTCACGTCTGCCGATCTAAATCCTCTGGCATGAGTAAAACTGGCATTTGAATTTGCATTCAACGGTCAACAAAATAAAATTTGCAGGCATTTGAATCTGGTGGTCTTTCTGCAGTTGACCATCCAAATCACAAGCTGACAGTCTGCACTTTTTACACGGCAATCACTAAGATCAGAGACTTTCATGATCTTATCCACATATTCCATAGGATCTTCAGCGGCCATTTAACAAAATCACCACTGGTGTTTTGAAAGCCGAAAACACAGATCACCGCTAGCAGGCATATCACCGTGGTAACACAGCGATCTAAACCATATGAGAGCATATGTGAGCATTCAAAGTGCTTAGATTTGTTCCTAACTCATGGTAAAAAAAATTCCCACCAGAAATTCTAAACTTGTTAGTTGTTAAGCATAAACTGCCCACCAGAAGTGGCAACATCAACGGTATAAGGTTTCCCGGCGGCCTCAACAAACACTTAGCAGTAGGGAGATTGGACTTGTCTCACGTCGTTAAATATTCACGCCAGAAAAATTTCTAAACTTGTCAGTTGAACCCTTCAACATATTCCTTGATCTGTGGCTAGGCCACCTGCCTGAAATCCACAAAACCAGATCATGTGAGCCAGATCACATCTTCTATTTGCTAATACTTGAAGATGGTTACCCACTCTGCAAAATAGTGGTCGATAAAAATTGCCAATAGATAGTGGTCGATAAAAACCCCCACCCTAAATCTGGTGGTTTCCATTTGCTGAATGGTGGTTTCCACCAATTCTGGGCAGTTTTGGTATTTGCAATGGTGGAATCGCTAATTCAAAGGCAGTTTTCTAACAATTTGACATCTTCAATGGCGGTTTTAAACTTCAGTAAGGCGGTTTCGAAACAAAGGCAAATTTTCTAGCGATTTTTTTCTTTTACAAGAGGGGACATTTTTTTCTACCAAAAAGGAATATTTCAAGAATATTCTACTGACATCAGTGCCAGGGTGCCATTTTTGCCCCTCAAAGCCCTAAAAAGGGGCTTTTTTTCATTTTTGCATAACTTTTGCCCACAAAGGCAAAATTGGGAAAACAAGATATCATTGGAAAGATGATAGAGAGAACTTCATAGTGGTGTTAGTAATTTTCTAAAATTCTACTACAGGTGACTCCTATAGCAGTTTGAAGACAGATCTTCGTTTTTCGCTTCCGAGCTCACAACTTTCTGCCACGATCTTTGATTTTTGCAATTTTTGCAGCGTTAGAAATGTATTCATGAGCTCTTCAAATCCATCCATGCACTTTTCTCAGATTCTTCTCCAGGTTCTTTTTATTTCATTTGTCGGTATTTTGTCTTTTGAGTGATAACTTGGGCATTTTGGCACTTGAGATAGTGAAACTTGTTTTGAAGGGATCTATTTACTGTGGTCAATCAAAGTGAGTGATTGTAATCTCCTTTGAATCTCAGTTTTAAGAGATTTTCATACGTTCCCATTTTTGGTCCCTTGAGGACAATTGTAAATCACACTAAGTATAAAGTGCCACAATCATTCATTTTTGGGGGCCTGATCTCTTTGATTGAGTAACAGGGGGTGTCTTGTGTTCTTTTTTGTACTCTTGCATCATGGATACACACAAACTTCCTCTACTCACACCATATAACTATCATGAGTGGAAAACTAAAATGGAGATTCATTTAAGAAGTTTGAAAATTCATAGAGTAACAATGGGTATAGAAATTGAACCAACAATAGCTACAAAAAAGAGAAAGTGGTATAATAGATGTGATCAAGCATATGGAACACTATGCTTGTCTATCTCTCCTGATCTTATTTTTCATATTGAATCTTGTACAACACCTAATCAAGTGTGGACAACCTGTTGTTCTCAAAATCAGCTACGCTCATTTTTGTAGACAACCCCACGAAACTTGTCTGTTTCGTGAATCTACACTCTAAGATTGCAAATCGAGAAAAGATTTCCTTATTCTCGTGCAAGGTCATTTGACATTTTAAACTCGTCTGTGACATTCCCTTGAATTGATTTCTTGATTTTCACAAGGATCATTTAAAGTCGTAAACTAGTAAAAATGTCATTTTGGTTATTTTTAGGAGTTAGTAAATTTTTTGACTCTTGATATGCAAGAGTGGCAAAAAATGCCGCTCCTACATATTATTATTTTTAGACTTGTTCTTGTTTGATGCAATGACAACATTTTTTGCCACTATTGCATCGTTTTTAAGTTTAATGTGCAGAAGCGGCTAAATTTACCGCCATCGCATGTGTTTTCCGTCAGATATGCAATGACGGCATTTTTCGCCGACATTACATATTTGTCGATTGTAGTGTCGTAGCGGCCGAAACCGCCGCTCGAGCGAGATCTTCAAGATTTTGGTGTTGAGTGCCATTAATGGCCACTCATGCCAGGCATTTAAACTTCAATTTCAACCTTTTAAATGTGTTATCAAACCCATTATTGCTTGTCATTTTCTTTTACTAAAGCCTTTTAATTGATCCGCCAACGTTCTCTTCGACCGTTTGATCACATGCTCTCGAGTGGTAACGGATCTTGTGTTGCAGATTGAACCTAGGGTTTCAAGTTTTTACAGGTAAGTTTCTTTTGTTTCTCTTCCTCATTTTTACTCATTGATTGTTTGTATTGTTAGTTTATAAAGTTTTGTTAGGTTTTTATTCTTCTATTGTTTTGTGATTCGTATCCAAAGTGTTTTAGATTGCCATTAGGGTTTATCATTTTGAAAACGATGTGTCTTTCATCAGTTAAACCTTCACCATGTACCAACCCTGCCATTGTGTGCAACAACGGTGAATTTCACCGCTAGATCTTCCAAAAACTACCAACTCCCATTATGTGCAATGACGGCGGGTTTTTTTGCCCCTACACCAAAACTCGTTGTCACTTACCCGCATGAGTGGCGTTATCAACCGCTCGAACATGTTACAAAAAACTTTCAAAATACTTGCGACAGCGGTGTTTTCCGCCGCTTTTACACCTCAAGTTCCTTCTAACTTGCAATGGCAGCCAAATTCCCCATCCAAACACTTGAGGTTTTCAATCTTTACATGCGATAGCGGTAATTTTGACTGCTTCTGCAAGTCAAATCAAAATTTCCAAAATACATGCAGAAGCGGTGTTTTTCACTGCCTTTACACATGAAGCCTCCCCTAACTTGCAAGAGCGGCCAAAACATCCACCCAAGCACATTTTCCTGATTTTTCCCTAACCCTGGAAAATTCATTTTTCAAAACCAAAAGCCCACTTTCGCCTTCACCTTGATTTACGCACTCAAGCCCTTTAAACACATGCTTTCCCATCCATGATCGTCAAAAGGCAGTTGACCCAATTTATCCAATTTTTCCCCTAATTGCGAGATCATGGCCTTTTGCAGTTCACAATCAGCGTTCGTGGTGGTGTTCAAATTCACAGTTTTCTCCAGGGCCCATGTCAGAATCATCTCCATCAAAGTCCAGAGCCATGAAGTACAAGTACCAAGGTGTCTTTCCAGTAACAGCAGTTCAGTTGAACGTTGATGAAATCAAAGACATTGAAATTGGGCACATAGATATGGCTGAATTCATAGATAGAACTAAACAAGCAAATCCCTCCCAGCATATGCAGAAAATCATTGACAGCAGTATTCATTTGGTTGCATCATTTCCTGTCAGTGCACATAATCCTGAATTTGTTCTACAAGTGGCCAACCACTACAATAGAGACACTAGAGCTGTGACGGACTCACAGGGAAATGTTATCATGAGATTGGATGCAGAATTCATGGACAAAATCTTCATGTGTCCACCAATTGAAAATGTCGGGTAAATTGATTTTGCTCAGGGTCAACAAGACTATGACAATGACTTGGAATCTGCTAGAAGGCACATAAACAGCAAATGGTTGAAGATTCCTAGGGCAACTTTGACCAGATGGCCAAAAGACCTCCACAGGAGTGATTTTGTGGAGGAAGTGTGTGATTTGATTACTCTTTTGAGTCGCATCAGAGGACTCCCTTCTACTTCCAAATTCCAGGACTGGATGTACACTTACATCAAGGTGATCCTACGGGGTAACCAGAAGATATTCTGGGGTGAACAGATCAGCAACGCTTTGCACGAGCAACTGGTAAGGGTCAATACTACCTTCAAATTTTACATGACCTCTTACCTTGTCTATGTTGCTGCGAGCATGAGGAACTTTCCAGGTTTGACCCAAGTAGGGGACAGGAGGTTGGTCCCAGTGTATGAATACTACCCCCAAATCATACTGAAGGGGTCAATTCATCATTTCAAAAGAGTCAATGATGCGTTCTTCTCAGTTTTCATGTGCTTATGGGATGGTGAATTGGTTCAAAAAAGAGTTTTTGATGAAGCATGGCAGGTTGTAAATTCTTTTGGTTGCTTGTTCTAGCAATTTCCTACCTTCACTTATCTTCGGGTAGGATACTATCCTGGTTACCCTTACATGCTGCCATGGTATCCCAGTGATCGCATTGTTCTTATGGAGCTTTGTATACAACTGATTGTGGTACACAACAAACAGATGGAGCTTAAGAAGTCAGGGATAAAGTTTCTTATTGAGATTGGGAGGTATTCAGTTCAGTCTGCCAACAAAGCAAAGATAATCGACTCCGAGTTGCAGTTGGTCACCATGAAGACCTACAAGAAAAGAATTCATTTTGACTTCAGAAGGGTTCAAGATGAAATCAAGAGGAAGTCAAATTTTCATGAGCCAATGGTCGAAGACATATGGGCAGATCTCAGGACCCAAAATGAGATCAGAAAATTAGATTTCTGCAGGCTTCATCTAAGCCAAATTGAAGAACTAGGACTAGCTGATATTCCAGATGGAATGGAGGATGATGGAGATGTCCTAGATCATAAATATGAGGCAGAGAATGTTGAGGCTTCACCTCTCCCAAAGGTGAAATGGTTAGTTAAGGAGGAGACATCTATTAGAAAAATATTCCAACCAATACTGGCAAACACCAATCTGTGGTTGGAAAGTAAGGGAATTAAGTTGAAAGAGTTCCTGACAGGGTCCAAAGAAGGAACACAGGAACAAATGGGTAAGAAGGTGGAAAACTGAACTAAGAACAAGAGTGACACCCCTTCCTCCTCCAAGGTACACAAACCAAAGATCAAATTTGTATCCAAGGGAGGAAAGAAGAAGGGAACCGCAGAGGCTTCTGATGCCACTAAGTCAGATGTTGAAGACATCAATGATGATCATATGGAAATTGAAGATGTTGAGACTGAAGAACAAAATGTTCAAAGGTCTAAGACAAAGGTATCTACAGAAGCTAAACAAGGTGAAGATGAAGATACAGAGGTAGAGCAACTTGATGGTTCCCCGTAGACTCCTGTGAAAGACCTTCCTTCCAAGACACAAGTTCTTACACCTCCTCCTCATGTTCCATTTTCTGATGGTTTGCCAGTAATTTCAAATGTTCCTCTTTCTCCCATTTTTGTTGTTTCTTCTGACAATACTCCTCAATCCATGAGGGCTAGTCTTGGAAATGTTTTTGATTCTTCTGGTTCCATTCCAAGCTTATCTTCCCCTTCTTTTGATATCAGGGAACAAACTATTTTGGAGAACCTTCTTGATGCTTCACAAAAGGTTGTTGATACAGGTGTTGTGTTTACCAACACAAGTCCAATTGTCACCATCACAAGTATAAACACGGAGCCAACCAAGAAAGTAGTAGATCCCCCTCCAGCTGTTGATGCATCTAGACTTCCTCCATGGCTATCTGCCTATACTCCAAAGAGGAAGAAACAAGCCATCTCACTTGATGAGATTGACATTGAAAAGTTGTTGCTCGTGAAAGCAAAAAACCAAAAGAAGAAGCCTAAGATTGTTTCTACGCTGGTCACTACAAAGGGAATCAGATATGCTGAAATTGCCAAACCTCCTGAAGATGCCACAGTTGATACTTTTGACATGAGCAGTTATGTCATCTCAAGGGTTGAACTTGGTAAAGTGACTCATGAAGGTGTCAAAGCAGATTTTCAGACCACTGCCAGTACCCTACTTGAAAAGTATGATGAAGCCAAGAGGGAGAAGGAGCAATACAAAGCAAAAGCAGAACAACTGGCTGCTGTCCTTCAAAAAATAGTGAAGTCATCAGAAATAGTAGAACCAATGGCAGTGACAGTGGAAGATCCCCTAATACAGAAGGTTGAAAAAGCCTAAGCTAGAGGCAAAATAGTAGGGGATGTAGTGGAGCGGTTGTTGGCCCAAGGACAAGTTCTATTAAAAACTGCTGTGGAAAGAAAGGAGAAAATGGATAAGGCTAAAGCAGAGCTAGACAATCTGGTAGATCTTCTTTCACAAGAGCTACAAGATCAAGAAGAGAGCTTAGAAGAGTGGATAGATATGAAGAAGATCAAGATAAAGAATCTGATCACCATTGGGGTCATCACCAATAGGGAATCATATCTCAAGACCAAGGAGACTCTAGCTCATCGAATTTTCATAATAAAGAGTCTACTTGAAGATCTATGTCAAGCTCGAGAAGCCAGTGAAGACAGTGATGTCACACTCCTCCATCGGCTGGAAGAACTTCCTTGCACCGTGAGAAGGGAAGATCATAGTTTCCTCACAGCACAGAAGATGATAAGTTCTTTTGAAGAAATGGTACAGAAGAAATTTGAAGAGGAAGCTCCCTCTGTGCTCTCAATGGACAACCTGTATGATCAACATTCGACTCTAGAGAATTTGAAGGATAATCTAGACAAGCATGAAAAGGCAGTAAAGGCGGTGAAAGATTCAATTCTCCGAGCTCGCTCCATCTCTGAAAACACAGCAAAACCAGATGCATGCAAGATGTCAGTTGTTCAAACCATGTATTAGAATTTCCTGAGGAAAAAAGATGGAGGAAGCTAGTGCCTTAGCTTGTTTTTCTTAGATATTATGTAAATGGAATTTTGTTTTGGACATCTACACATGTAATTTTCCAAAATGTAATTACATGTGAAACAAGAGAAGTCATAAGTCAAATAGGATTCTCTTGTTGAATAAGTCAAAGTAGTTGTAGATTTCCTAGATTTTCTCAAGGTCTTTCCCTATAAATAAAGGGGACCTCTTTTGTAAAAACTATCTTTTGTCTATTGCAAGAAAACTCTGGCGAATTGAGAAACAAATCAGGACTTTGTGCTTTTTGTGAAAATCAATATTCAAATATTTATCAATACAAGAAAGCAAGTTCAATTCCAATCTTTGTCTTGGGATTATTTGTGTTGTGATAGTTTTGTTCTTACGTCTTGCTATCATAATCTTATTTGATAATAATTGAAGTGTGGAGTTTGTTACAAGTGATTGAAGAGCGCTCTTAATTTGATTCTGATAAACTTTGTGTTATAAAATCAGTTGTGGGTTATATGTTCATGTTTGTGAGAATACAATAGTTTGGAGACTTTGTGCTGCAAGTTGTTATATTTGATTTACTTTTACCATCTTGAAGAAGAGTGAAGACTTTGTGCTGCATTCTACTTCAAATAGTTCCATTTACAAGTAGCAAGTGAGGTAACAGAAAACTTTGTGTTTATGTGATTTTGCGATAATTTGAAGTCATTTATAAAGAGTTTGAAGTATTAACATCTATTTTGAAAAAAGAGAATAAGATGAGATGGAACCACCACAAACATAGTTTTTAGTGTACATAAATTTCATAAGTTGTTTGGTTTGCAAAAGTCAAGTAATTAGAGGGAACCTCCCCTTGCTGAGAGGAGAGACTTTGTCTCATCATACCTGTGGCTGATATACCCATTTTGCTGTTAGCGAGTTAATGACAAAATATTCACCCAATAGTTTTTTGGTGACTCTACTAGGGAAGGAACGCGCAACTTGAAGCCTCACGCTCTGAGTTGAAGCATTTTTAGTTCTTTTCCATTTTCTTGCAAAATTGTGTTTAGCCTAATACAGTCTGGCAGATTCCCGATACACCAGAAGTAAGAGAGCTCAGGGTATTATTGATCCTGCATTTGAATTGATGCAACAGAATAATTTTGGATTCTTAACTCCATGACCTCGTCTTCAACGCACCAGGAGTTTCCCCCTACAAACACCAGGTCTCCAATACCAGGTGAAGTTTCTATTGCCAGTGCTAATAGAGTTTTGGCTATTCATACGCCACCAAGGTTTGTTATACCACCTTTCAATTAGCGCGTCATGGCAGCCCAAGGCCCTTGGGGTAATACCTTTGGTCCTCTAAATTTGACCCCACCATTGCATGAACTACCTCGTAGTTCAAGAAAGAATTTCCCCAAATTCTATGGTGATGGGAAAGTTCATCCTGATGAGCACATCGCAGCTTTTTGTATAGCCTGTGGTGTGATAGGTGTCGAGCACGAAGACGTGGCTGTGCGACTCTTTGTAGAAACACTACAAGGCGCTGCTGCAGACTGGTTTTACCACCTCCAAGCTCAGACCATAACAAGCTGGGCTACTCTCAAAACCAAGTTCGAAGCCAGGTTCAAACCTATAGAAGATGCTCATGCATTGTTGGCACAGCTGACATAGATGAAAAAGGAACCTCATGAACCAATGCGAGATTTCATCGCTAAGTTCAACAAATTGAGAAATAGGATTCCCACCACCACTGAGCCCACAGTGGAGAACCTTAAATGTTTCTTTATCAATACGCAACTTCTGGAGGTGAGTTTCCTATTGAGGCGAGCTACTCCTACTGATCTTGCTACGGCTCAAATTCTAGCAACTAAAGTAGAAGATGATCTTATCCTGGCAGGTAAGATAAGAAGGGATACTAATAGAAATAAAAGCTCCTCTTCTACTGAGAACGCTTCCACAAGAACCATGGATCCCATGGTGCAAAAGCTAGCAAATGAATTGCTAGCTCTCAAGAGACAAATGTCCCAAGGTATATCTGCACCTCCTTCTTACCAAGATATACCAAGGAGGACATTTCCAAATAATTCATATCAAGGCAATGCTGCTAGGAATCAAGGACAACAAAACCATCTTCCTCCTACACAGGGGAAGCTTGCCATTGAAGCAGCGCCGGTCAACTCTGCTGTTGGCTACTATGAAGCTGAAAATGAACTTTCTTTCCAACCTGATTTGGAATATGAAAATAGTGCTAATCTCTTCACAGAAGGAGAAGAAGAGTTAGCTGGTGACTCTACCATCAGCTTTCTGAACTACCAGGATGAAGCTGAAAAAGGAGAAGTGAGTGAAGGAGCATATGCTTTTTTCACTAGGTTTCAAAATCAGTCAGCTCTTCAAGCTGATAAAGGGAAGGCGAGAGAAGAATCTCAACCGACGATTTCAATCGCTAAATGGGGGAGTTCGCTACCTTTCCAGTTAAAAGATCCGGTGGTCAATAAACAAGTAAGTGCCTCTAACGAATTTGTACCTTCCACCTCTACTCCTCAGACTAGTGCCGTCTCTACCAAAAATCAAAATGATGGTTTTTCTTCCTCCGTATCTAATTCTTTTCAGCAGTTTGATATAATAGATCATGCTAGGAGAACTAAGATACAAATGTCTGAAGTTGAATATTTACAGGCTAATCCTGAACAATTTGATAGATTAGCCAAATATGTCAAAAATAAGGCCGTCCCTGCAGGACAAGAGTTTTCCAAAGCTACTTATGACTCCTCCAAAAGTAAACCTACCCAAAACAATCTTGTTACTACTCCCCTTGAAGTCTCTAGAAAAATTGAACCTTTCTATGTTTCCCTATTAGTAAATGGTCATAAATTGAGCAATTGCATAATAGATTCTGGAGCCTCAGACAATGTTATGCCTGCTAAGGTAGCAGATGCCCTTGGCCTCACTTTAACCAAAACTTTTGGGAGGTGTTTCTCTATGGAGAATAAGCAAGTTCCACTTTTGGGTCAAATAAAAGACGCCCAATTTGCATTTGCAGCTTTTCCAGATAAGAGAATCAAGATGACAGTCTTGGTAGCTGATGTTCTAGCTTCATATGGCATTCTTCTTGGATGTAATTTCTGCAAGGATGTGGGTGGAGAGTTGAACATGGATTTGTCTGAAGCTAGGATACCTGTTAAAGGTGTCATGCAGAAGCTACTTCCTAAGAAGGAGGCAAAATACATTGTTACTCAAACATCAAACCCCAAAGTTCAAATTTTGTTTGAATCCTCGGGAATGGGTAACTATTTTCTATCTACTAAAGATTGTTCCGATTCATCAGATGAGGGTACATCAGGTGATAGCTCCGATATGTTAGATGGAGACTTAGAAGAGTTTTCAGATGAAAGTTCAGGTAAGGGTATAGCAATTCTAGATTCTTCCCTCACTGATGAAGAGGAATCTTCTGACTAGAGAAAGTCCAAGAAATCAAATTCTGATGAAGTCTAGATTTTAGAATTTGATGGCAGCTGTTCTTCTACCAGTTCCGGAGCCGGAGTGGTCTTGATATCGCCACAAGGTGATATTTTACCTTTTTCATACAAGCTACAATTTGATAATACCAATAACACCGCCGAATACGAGTCCTTGTTGCTCGGATTGGAAGCAGCGCATGCCAGAGGTGTTAAGATCCTTCATGCTCAAGGGGATGCCGAATTGGTGGTTTGTCAAGTAAGAAATTTGTACCAAACAAAAAATGAAAGACTGAGACACTATCGCAATCGTGTATGGGATTGCATTGAAGATTTCGATGCTTTCAATATTTCAGCAGTGCCAAGAGAGTTCAATGATCGCGCAAATTCATTGGCTATTTCTGCCACTCTCATGGTGCCTCACAAAGATTTCAAAGGAAATAAGTACACTATTGAGCTGGTCTTCTGACCAGGTGTACCTGATAACGTTGACCATTGGCAGGTGTTCAATGGTGACAATCAGATCATTGCTTTCCTAGAAAATATGGATAGTTTTGATGAGATTTACTTTGAAGGAAGTGAATCACCACCTCGTGAATATGTTTCTGAGGTAGATTCACAAACCGGCAAAGAATTTCTAGAGTTGAAAGGAAATAAAATCCCAAAAGGTTTGGTTTCCCTTGAGAAACTCTTTGATAAACATGACAGGTATATCAAGCAGCGGCAACAACAACAAGATTCAGGTTCCTCTATGAATTTGAGCAGGTCAATTTGGGTTTGGAAGTGGATCCTAAGATGGTCAACATTGGAAAATGTTGCACTGCTGATGAAAGATTCAAATTCATTACCCTCCTCTGCCATTACATTGATGTTTTGGCTTACTCCTATGATGACCTAAAGTCTTTCAGGCCTAAGGAGGTTCGACACGAAATACCCCTCAAGGCTGGATCATTGCCTCACAAACAGAAGCAGAGGCAATACAATCCAAAGATATCAGGTATGATTCTTTCTAAAATTTAGAAGATGCTGAATGCAAGGATAATTTTTCCAATTCATCATTCCACATGGATTGCAAACATAGTACCTGTAAGGAAGAAGAACAGAGAAATCCGTATCTGTGTTGATTTCAGGAATCTCAACCAGTCTTCCTTGAAAGATAACTACCCTTTGCCCATCATGGACCAAGTGTTGCAAACAGTGACAGGTTCAGAAATGTTATCTATGTTAGATGGTTTTTCAGGGTATAACCAAGTGGAGGTAAACGAAGCTGATCAGTTCAAAACTGCCTTCACCACACCATGGGGCACATTTGCATATCGCAGAATGCCTTTTGGTCTGATCAATGCTAGTGCAACATTTCAGAGAGCGATGGATCTTGCTTTCAGAGATGAGATGGGTAAGTTCATCATGGTATATCTTGATGACTTGACTGTTTTCTCCAAAAACCGTCATGATCATGCGCATCATTTGCAACAAGTGCTGGAAAGCTGTCAGCAAAATGGTATTTCCCTCAATCCCAAGAAGTCAGTTTTTGGGGTGACGGAAGGCAAGCTTCTCGGGCACATTGTATCCCGAGAAGGTACTAAGATTGACCCAGAGAGAGTTAAATCTATTCAAAGTCTCACTCTGCCTGCAAGTAAGACTGTTGTTCACTCTTTCTTTGGGAAGGTGAATTTTCTGCGAAGGTTCATTCCTGAGTTTGTAGAAAAAACCCATCACATTGTTAATATGATGAAGGGTAAGGCCACTTTCTGTTGGACTGCAGAAGGTAAGGAAGCGTTCAAGGATATCAAGAGAGCTATTGCTCATGCTCAAGTTCTTGTTTGTCCCAACTACACTAAGGATTTTGTAGTCTATAGCTACACTTCAAAGCACACACTTTCAGCTATTCTGGTTCAGCAGAATGAAGAAGGCGTCGAATCCCCCATATCATTTATGAGTTGTCCTCTCAAAGCTCATGAATTGAAGTATTTGAATATGGAGAAGCATGCCTATGCCGTAGTCAAAGCGGTTAAGCATTTCAGGTTCTATATTCTAAACTCACACACTGTTGTCATGGTGCCTGATACAATAGTTAAATCCATCCTAACTCAACAGGAGTTCGGAACAAAGAGAGGTAATTGGATCGCTAAGATCCAAGAATTCAATCTGGATATCAAGCCTACCAAGCTTGTGCGTGGTAAAGGTTTGTTTCAATTGATCGCAGATAATGTTCCAAAAGAGACAGGGGATGAAGAAGAAGAAGTTGTGGACACACCAACTATTCTTTTTGTTACTACAACTAACGAGTGGTATTCCAATATCGCTCATTTCCTTACCTATGGTGAGTGCCCTTCTCACTTGTCTTATAAGGAAAAGAGAACTGTCAAGTTAAAAGCTGCTAACTATGTCCTTTGGGACAATGGTTTGTACAAGAGAAGTCTTGCCGGTGTATTTCTCAGTTGCGTGGATAAAACGCAACAAGGTAGAATTTTGGAGTCTTTCCATAATTTGGCTTGTGGAGGACATTTTTTAGCACCTGTAACGGCTCACAAGATTCTGCGAGCTCGATACTATTGGCCCACACTATTCCAAGATGCATACAATTGGGTATGCAGGTGTGAGTTATGCCAACAGTTTGTTGGGAAACCAAAATTGGCAGCCTTACCTCTAAAACCAGTGGTGATTGAGGAGCCTTTTCAGCAATGGGGTATTGACTTCATTGACGCAGTGAATCCATCATCAAGTGTAGGACATAACTATGTTCTCACTGCAACAGACTATTTTACCAAATGGGTGGAAGCTATTCCAGTCAAGCATGCTACTTCAAAGGTGGTATGCAGTTTTCATAAGGAGAACATTATTTCCAGGTTTGGAGTTCCAAACAAAATTGTAGCAGACAATGCTACTTGCTTTTCCTCTCATGAGAAGAGTGAAGACTTTGTGCTACATTCTACTTCAAATAGTTCCATTTACAAGTAGCAAGTGAGGTAATAGAAAACTTTGTGTTTCTGTGATTTTGTGATAATTTGAAGTCATTTATAAAGAGTTTGAAGTATTAACATCTATTCTGAAAAAAGAGAATAAGATGAGATGGAACCACCACAAACATAGTTTTTAGTGTACATAAATTTCATAAGTTGTTTGGTTTGCAAAAGTCAAGTAATTAGAGGGAACCTCCCCTTGCTGAGAGGAGAGACTTTGTCTCATCATAGCTGTGGCTGATATACCCATTTTGCCATTAGCGAGTTAACGACAAAATATTCACCCAACACAACCTTAGAAAATCTATTTGGTAAACAAGATACAATGAGAGGTTTCAAATTGAAGAATGAACTAATTGGTTTGAATCCAAACAATTTTGCAAGCATCCTAGACTTCTTCACAAAGTTAAAATCACTTAGATTGCATCTCAAACAATGTGGAATTGAGAAAGAGGACACTCAATTGATTCTTTTAATCCTTTCCAAGCTTGGTCCTGACTATTCAGTTTTGTTTCTACCTTCTATGCTACAATGGATGCACTTGGGAAAGCTTTCACAATGCCTTCACTTGATGAGTTTGCTGCATCACTCACAAGGGAGCAAGCTAAGTTAGTACACATGGGCACATTGAAGTCTCCTAAATCTCAAGCACTTCTTTCTAGTCAAGGTACAAAGGATCAAAAGGCTTGAACTAGCAAAGGCAAGAAATAGAAAAATAAGGATTTCAAGAACAATGAACAAGGAAAAGAGTCAACCAAATCGCCTAAGTTCTCATCCTCTCCCAAGGAGGAATCATCTAAGAAGGAGAGACCAAAGTGTGCATTTTGCAAGAAACTAGGACATGATGAGCATTAGTGTTATGAGAAGGAAATTGATGAGTTGACTCACATTATTCAAAAGCACAACATCCAAATGCCATCAACATCACCTAGTACATCCTCTTCTTTGACACCATCATCATCTACACATACAGTGACAGCAGGCATTACCAATGGGACAATCAAAGGAAAAGGACAAGCACTCTTTGCTTCTACAAGTCTTCAGTCAGAGAGATGGCTTCTTGATTCTGGAGTTTCTCATCATATGGCATCTTCATAAGGGATGTTGGAGAGGGTACCTTGATTCTGGAGTCATGTACTTCGACACATATCTTGATGGGTAACAATACATACATGCATGCAACCTGTAAAGGGACAATTGATGTTGGAGAGGGTACCTTCAATAATGTGTTGTATGTACCTTCCTTGTCAACCAATCTTCTTTCCATCTATCAGATTACTCATTGTGGTGTAGGGAAGACAGTTGAGTTTACTCCTAATTTAGTAATCATACAGGACTTGGAGAGTAGAGATATCATTGCAGTTGGGATGGTTGATCATGCATCTCACTTGTATACCTTCTTCCATTTTGTTTCTTCTAATGATGTAGATCCATTGATTGATATTCACACTCATGCATCAAGTGTGAATCATGTTTCTAAGGAGAAGTTTGGTGACTTGAACCTTCGTGTTCTTTCATCTACTTTGGTTCATGAGACTAGTACTGAGCTTCCATCACCTCATCCTCCTACTTCTTCAGAGATTGACATCGACATGGTTTCATCTACTTCAGTTGAGTAGGAACATTCTATTCTTTTAGATACAAGTTTGTGGGATACTTTCTTGGCAGGTATATCAAACTTGTTTTGTGAGTCTCATATTACAGATTTGGAGGACACACTTGAGGGGTTATCTCTCCTCTTTGATGACAGTTACAACACAAATGTTATCCCATCTACTTCATCTTTGAAGGTTGTTCTTCATGAGTCTACCTAGGATTTTGGATTGGTCACACCTCATTGCATTGTGGTATTCTTTGATTCTGACATGTGGACATTTCAGCAGTCTTCAGAGGCATACATCATGAGGCTTTTTCCCTCATATCTTGAGATGGAGTCTCTTCTACATCAGCCTTTGGACTTGTTTCTTCCTAAGGGGATAAATGTTGTTTGTAGGTATAGTACACTTTCCAGTGTTCATCTTCAGGAATTCACCTTCAGCATAGGAGCTACTTCATTGTGGGGGGACCTATAGTCTCACACTTGCTCTCCTATGGGGGGGTGGTTGATTGTACATATGTGATAAAATTTGTCCTTGGGGGGTCATGTTGAGTCCTCCTACTATAACTTCTTTCACTTTCATTGTTTCATGCATTCTCACTTTTGGAGAGGAGTTTTTTCCCATGAGGTTTTCTCCTTTTCTCCACTTGAGATTTATTGTACATGGGTACCTAACATGGCCTAGTAGCCGAGACCCATTCATCATTCCATCTTGCTTTAGTCAGCTACTCCCTAAGTTGCACTTAAGGGGGGGTGTTGGTGTGAATAGGGTTATCATCTAACTAGTTTACCCTTGTGTAGATAATTCATCTTATTTAACTATTTACTAGTTAAATAATATTCACACATAACACATAATTCACACATGTTAAGTTGACTTAGTGAGTCTTCTAGATGTCTAGTTGAGTCTAGTTGTGTGTTGAGTTGTTGATAGTTGGAGCGAGTTGTCTTATCCTCCACATGTGCAATTAGTTATCATCCTCGAATTGACACATGTTGTAGGAATATCTCCACTTTCCACTCCACCTTTCACTCCACCTTTCTAGCTCTCACCTTGCCTTTATAAGCAAGGCTCTCTTCATGTATTATGTAATCCAAACAACAACACAATCTTTTGCATTCATTGATAGAATAGCATTATTCTCTCATTTGATCTCTCTTGTGCTTTCATAAAGTCCTAGATCCTGGGTGGCTCCAATCATAGCCAACTCTAACATGGTATCAGAGCTCTAGGAAGAACCACTTTGTGTTAGTCATTTCTTTTAGAGATCTTGAGTGCAATTCATGGTGGATCTTAATAGTTGAGTATGCTCTTCTCTTGCATCAAATGATGACTTGGAGAATCAGAAAGACTTGATAGAAACATCTTTCAGCATCATGATCGAAAGAGTGGTGAAATTGAAAAAAGGCCTTCGAATCAAAGGAAGATGATTGCATCTTGCTTGGATCGACAGGTATAATGGGTGGAATCTTGATGAGATTTTTTTTCAAAATTTGTGTCATTATAGAGTAAAGAGACTCTGATAATGGTGTGAAATGTCTTGTTTTTGCTTTCAATATATATGGGGTTGGAATAGGAGATGACGCTACTTCCGCATACTTTCTTATGTTACTAGCTGAAATTGCATTGATCTTGATGAAGTTTTTTTTGTGTTTTTTAAATGAATGATTATGAGAGGCTTCAGATTGACTAAATGGCTTTGATTTTGGATTATTCTCATATTAACTAATCAAAAGTTGGTAATCACAGAGAGCCATGCAAAGATGAGTGAAGGAATCATATTGCATCAATAATATCTTATCATGGATGTGAGATTGTAAGTTTCCAATAAAGATTCTTTATACATCAACATCCAGAATAGAATATTGAACTTGTGAAAATAGGGCTTGATAATGGCACATAAAATCTATTATTTTCTCTTTTATTCCTTGTTTGTAATGAACCAAGTCTGTTAAAGAGACTTGAGGTCCAATGTTCACTTGAAAATGTTCAAGGATTTTATTGACTAATTGCGAGAAAGAAGTTATAGAATTAGGATTTAATGAGAAAAACTAATCCAAAGCCATGTCTTTGAGTGACCTAGGAAAGAGTTTTTCCAAGCTTACATCTTCAAAGAAGAAATCACTAGACATAGATGTAAAGGTTTCCACATGGTTGTTAGGGTCTCCCTTCTCATTATATTTCTCAAAGCGAGGGGTCTCAAATTGGTGCATGGCACCTAGCAAGGTTCTTGGTGTCTAGTCTATTGAGTTAATTTTACATATTTTCCTAGTTATGTTAGTATGTTCTAGAGTTAAATTTTGGTGTTCTGCTCTCATTGATGAGAGACATAGTGGTTTTTGTGTTCAAATATTGTAATAAATCCATTTTCATGGCACACTTAGGTAGTGGAGGTCAAAAATAGTTTACAAATATTATGAAACTTTAAGTCCTATAAAGTAGTGGACTATCTATTTTTGGGCAGAGGCTTTAATGCCTAATTTTATGGCTTTTACACATTGAAAATAGAAGGAAATCGTGGCTTTCTATCTTGGTCATGAATTAATACATTAATATATGTATAGTGTGGTCGAGGAGGAGGGTGTGGAAGAGAGTTTTGTGAAGAAATAAAACAGAGAATAGTCTAATTTTCTACTTTTTCATTGTCTTTCTTATTCTTCTACTCCAAAGATGTACTTTTCCATATTGTCATGGGTACACACGTACAAATGGGAATGGTCTCTGCCTTTCCTTTTTTTCTAATGCATTTTAGATCACTTGCAAAGAAGTTTTTGTGAAGAGAAAAATGTTTTATCAGTCATTTTTCTAAGTTTTCATTGTTTCCTCTAACTTTCAGCCTCTGGTACTCGCCTGTACAATATAGTCAAGGGCACAAATGCTTGAAATATTGAAGAAAAGTGTATTAAATTCCATTTGAGTATATTTAGAAGGTTTTTCATTATTGTTGAAAGATTTTATAGTCTTTTTTCTGAAATTGCTCATTTAGCTAGGGTTTTTGAGGGTTTTAGAGGGATTTTGAAGAATCGATGGGTATTTAACCCATTCCACCTCTACCAAAGCTCAAAATGGATGGATTGACTCTTATTAGGATGGTTTTAACTAATTTTTGTGTTGCAAAAGTAGGGAATGGATAGAGTGAGTTTATTTGTGAAAGCTAGGCCCAATATCTCCATGTATTGGGCATGTGTAGGCTTGGAGAATGAGAGTTCAAGTGGGACAGTAGCTTGGATTGACCCAAGAGGCCCAAAATCTATATAGACACACCTTTCCTAGAATGATTAATGCATTGGAGCAGAGTGCAAAGGGTGAGAACAAGTTTAGAGCCATGGTAGTGTGTGGAAGAGGCCTAATTAAGCCTGTTGCAGTAGGGGACAACCCTATTTTGGGGCTTGTGTTGTAAAGAAACCTCCATTGCATCTGTTGATATGTAATGAATCATCAAAATGGGTATCTAAATACTATATCCTTTCATGGGTTTGATCTTTCCTTTGCAAGTTATGCTCTAGAAAACTCTTCATAACGGCTACAAGCCAAAAATGCCAATTGTGAAGAACAATAGAAAGATTGTGTTACCAAGTTCTTTGGTGAATTCCATAGGTGTCTACTCATCATATTGAGTTGGGCTCAAGTGTATTTGAGGGTTATAATTTTTGTTAAACCATCTACTCTTCATTTTTGCATTGTTCACTCTTAGCAGCCATGATACTTAGGGAGACAAAATAGTCACATTAGGACAGTCTACTAGTTAGTCTTTTGGGTCTTCCTTATCTGCCTTTGTTAGGTATAAATCAATCATTTTATGAAGTTTTCTATTTGTTCTGAAGGTGTTGGTTATTTTTCCATGCACTTATCTTATGTTGAATTACTTTCCATGCCTTGAAATGATCATGAGAGTAAGAAGACATCCAGAATCATGTTGCTCCAATCAAAATAACAGTCCTATAAACAGTGATAGTATTCCCTGCTCTACATCACAAACGTCTTGGGCATTTGAGCTCTTAGGATTGAATAGGAAAAAGGGCTATGGATAGAATGTGTTTTCATATTAGGTTTAGGTGGACTATTGCTTATGCTAGCCAATTGTTGTTGGATGGAGGTCATATTTTTCAACAATTGGTTTATGATAGGGTCAGAAGATGAATCAGGTAGAGATTGGAATGAATTGGAAGGACTAACTATCAATGTATGAGTAACCTTTTAGAAAGTGATAGGAGGTTTAGATGTAGGTGGAGTAACATTAGGTGTGGAATTTATGTAATTATATGGAATGGTACTATAATGATGAACAAGTTTCCCAGTAGATAACCTAACACATGTGGTAGCATTATTAATTGTCTATGTGGTAGTGGTGAGAATAGTAGAATTATATGTAGGAATAGGGGATGTTGATATGTGTGCCAAAATTTGAGTCCCTATTTGTTTAGAAGTGACAATTTCAGTGTAATTAGATATAGATAGAATGTTGTTATGCACTATATGAGCAACGCTACGCAAGACTTCCAATCCTTCTTAACATTCAAGCAAAGACTTCTTAGACTCTCAACAATAGGGATGACCTCTTTAGCTATATGTTCTGAGCTTACAAATTGCTGGAAACTAGCCAACTCAATGTCTAATCATTGAATTTGAGCTTCACAAACATGAGCCACAAGGTCATCAATGTTGATGGGTTCATGAAAAGTTGATGCTTTAGGAAGGTGTGAAGTAGGGATATTAGGAAGAAGTGATTGACCTTCTTGTGTGATAAGAATAGTGAATTGGGGTTCCAATGTATTGTTATCATCATTATTCAAAACATTAGAACCCATAATTTGAAGACTTCTTCGGACACGAGTGTTGGAAAAAGGGCACTAGGTCACAAAGCTCATAAAGCATCTACAAGCTTTAGTAACACACAAGATACACAAATAGAAGAAATGAATGATGTAGAAAAACAAGGGTTTGAATTTTTGTTTAAGTGAAGCAATGTTTTTTTCAAATGTAAAAACATAATGCACATAATATATCCTTGATCAAATTCAACTCTACTCAAATCTAGATATCAATAATGCCAATGCTCAAATCAAACCCTAATTTGAATGTTTTTTTAAGATGTAACCACTCAAAATTGTTCCTAAGTTTAAACTTAAATGCAAGATGACATTTTTAATGTGGTAAGGAAATGTAAAGTCATATTTGAAATGCAAATCAAAACAGAAAAATCTGAAACTAAATATTAATCACAAACCCTAGACTTCAACATTAACTAGGTTTTCACAAAAATACAACTTTTTTGATAAATCCTAGCAATGAAAAGATTAAAATTAACAATGTAACACTATGAAATGATTAATTAATGTAATGCCAATCAGATATGATGCAAAATTTAGAAATATAATTCATGCTATGATGATCTAACCTTACAAAATGTAAACAAAGTGACAAATATGTTTTTTTCCAAATCTAGAATGAAGTGTTTATTTTCCAAATTTCAAATGTAAGGATGCAAGAATGTTTTAAATGCCAAGAATGACAAGGTAAAGAAAATGAAAATATTTTAAACAATCTAACAATACAACAAGATTTGAAACAACACACAAATCTATAAACCCTAGGTTCAAAACTAGCTAGAATTTCTAGAAATGCAAGGTTTTTACAAACCTTAGTTTTGAAACTATACAAAAATTAACTATGTATGTATGAAAAATGATTAATGAACTCAATCCCAATCAAATCTAGGGAAGCCAACAACTCAGATCTAAAACAAGAAGGATGTGAAAGTGCAAGACAAGTTGGGTTCACCAAAATGTTTGGGATAAAAAATGGAGACTTAGCCTAAGAGATTAAACTAGGTCAAAACCCTCTTCTATTTAACATTAGAACACAAACCAAGCTTGGATACTACCCATGGAGGAGATCCAAACTACAAGGGTTCTATTCTTTTATTTTATAGATGAGCATCAATCAAATTCAATCAAGATCTAGCAAGGAAACTAAGGTAAATGACTAAACCTTAAATGACAAAGATCTGCTAATAACTAACTATCAAAAATAGATATCAGAAATCTAAAAGTACAACAGAGATAAAAAAGTAGAGAAAAACCTGGATCCAGATTCAAAGGTACTAAAGACCAGGGTGTTCAGGCACCCTACACCCTAATTAGGGTTTCGTAGAATCTCTGAGTTTCACCAAACCTGTACTTGCAAACCCTTACCTATCCATGGATATAATTGAAATAATTGAAGGATGGGAAGATTTGGTATTATTTAATGAAATGTTGTTAACTAATGAGAAGTTATCTGCTAAATTGAATCATTGTCTTGAAGAGGTGAACTCCTTAACCAAGTTTCATCTCTTATGATGCTTATAACAAGGAGAGTTACTTTAAAAGGTATATTTAGTGATTCTAGTTAAATAAGGAAAAATAAACACTAAGAATTCTTGAGTGATTGTAAATAAGTACTGGGAAGCAATTTCTTGAAATAGAACTAGTAAGAGATAAAGGGACAAATAGGAAACTAGTAAGACAATAGAAGTGCAAAAAGAAAGTTAGGTAACTAAATGAGAAGAAACATACAAATTTAAAAATAGAGGACCAAATATTATTTACACCTAACACCAACAACTCAAAGGAATCAAATATTACCATGTATCACACAATGAATCTACTAGTCTTTGAAAAAGGTACAACTAAGGAGTATAAACACATCTTTGTCTTGGAGTCTATGTGGAGGAGGAATGGGACACAAACCAACCATAATAAATTATATGATTTTTTAGGCATATTAAGACATGACACACTAAAATGGTATATGAAGAAGTACTGACAACATGATAAAGAATGGAAATACATCAAGGATAAATTCCTATCTAATTTGGAATCTCTAGAATCTTCATTTGAAAATGTTAGTAAAATGAGAGAAAGGATGCAATAAGAAGAAACTATCAAAGAATATGATCACATTTTTTATGAAGTAGTGTGAAAGATGGTGAAACACCTCACTTAAAAACAAAGAATTGACTGGTTCTTTTTTCGTTTATTATCAAAGTATAAGACTATATTAGATGGTAGAATATTTGACACTTATTCAAGTGTGATATAATTAGCATGTAGAATTGAAATCCAACCTTAGAGAATAAATAAAAAGAAAGTAGAAAGTAAAGAAATAGAAAAGATGAGACTAGAGTTAGAATAATTAAAAATAAAATAGCATTGCCAACCTAGAGAAAAAAGATTTGGTGAACATACCGCTCCAAAATGGGACACTTAAGAAATGAATGTATAATATGAAATAGTGAAAAAAGAGCCACAACACTTAGAGTACACCTATAGAGTGCCCAATGGATACTGAAAAGTGTGTATTTTGTGATATGCAACTGATGGGACAAACATTAAATTGATGACTACCCATCCTTCTTATTCAAGGTAAGAGGTGAAGAAGAATAAAAAGAATCATGATATCATCACCATGGTGAAATTAATGATCATATCTATAATTGAATGAATAGAGATAAGAAACTTGAAAAAAGAGCATTCCACACCCAAGACCGTGGCTATAAACATACTACATGGAAAACCTAATACAAAAGCAATGCATCACAATACATGCTACCACAAATTTCAAATGAACAACCCTCTACTAGCTACCCAATGAATCAAAAATAGAGGTTATTATAATAATTGTAGAGGAGGTCATGGTAGAGGTAGAGGTCACAACTAGAGAAGAAGAGAATAGGTTACATGTTATAAATGTGGCTAGTTAGGTCATTACGCAAATGAATGCCAAGAGGAAAAGAAAAAGACTTATGAGTTCTACAATGACATTAATCATGATTTACTCAATTACATAAGGGAACATTAGTGTTTTAAGAATACACCACTATAGACAAATAATAAAGAGTTATTTAGACCCAATGCTTTGAAAGGAGCTAAATTAATGTTGAGCATATCTAAACAAACTTTTCAAGCATCTAAGAAGTGTATGAGATCCAAATTAGATGATGAAGAAGAAAGAAGATAGTCCACCTTAATAGAAGAACACATAGAAATAGAGTATTTGGAGAAGAAATAAAATTAAAGAAGAAAACTATCACTAAATTTGATAATAAAAATAAATGTGTGGTAGTAACAAGAGGGCTCTATGATTTGTAACAACATGCTAAAAAGTAGAGGATTCTTAGACAAGGAATTAGATGGAGAGTGGGTAATGGTAAAAGAATTAAGTTCTGAGAGTATATTTGGTTAGAGGATGCCCCGTCTCCTCCCAGAAATAGTTCTTGAGATTAATACAACCTTTCTTAAGATTGTTTGGGAATGTTCTACATGGTTATGTTGTCCCTCAAGGCCACAATTTAAAGTTAAATATTTTTTAGGACTTTTTTCTTAGATGAATGGCTTGGAAGATACTATTGATGAATTTTAGACTTATATTGGCGGTTTTATTTTTTTCCATCCTAGAAGAGAAGATGAAGCTATTTTGGAATCCCATTTGTCTGGGAATTACATTGTTGCTTCTGCTTACACAATGATTACTAATCTCCCTAATTCTCTTTTTGATTGGAGGACTATTTAGAATCACAAACTTATCCCTAAAATTATTTTTTTCTTGTGGGATTCTAATCATAATAGGATCCTTACTCAAGATAATCTTCTAAAATGAAGATTTCATTTACCTAATACATGCCCTACATGTTATTCCTATGAGGAGATAGTCAATCATTTGTTTTTCATTGTAGCTTTTGTAGGAAAATTTGGGAGGTGATCTTCTCCAAGTTTGAGATACAATAGATTATGCCTGCAGATATTTTGACTTTTATACATAGTTGGAATGGTAACTCTCCATTTCAACATCTGGTCATAAGAGAGTTATTGAACCAAACCCCCCTCATGTTACCTAGGAAATATGGAAAGGAAGGAACAATATAATCTTTCATGATACTAGTAGAGATTCTAATAAGGTGTCTCAGATTGTTTTCTATGCCATTCAGGAGAACATGAATGTTGTGAATATTGATAAACCAAAAAAGTTGCCTACTACCCAATAAATTAGAGTTGGTAAGACTCGGAGTATCACTAAGAACATATCTAATGTGGATACCCAAAAATCCTTAATTCATAATCACACTAAATGGAAATGCCCCCAATAGGGCTAGTTGAAGCTCAACTTTGATAGGTGCTCAAAAGTCAACCTTGGAAAAACTTCTTGTGGGGGAATCATTCAAGATGAGAAAGGTACCATGATAGAAGGATTTACTAAATGAATTGGTTTTAAAACTATTAATGAAGCAGAGGTTATTTCTCTTTAATAGGGAATAAAAAGAGTTCTACATTATGGTTTCCAAAAAATTGACATTGAGGGAGATTAAAAAATCATCATAGACTTCGTTAAGAATAGTGTAAGTCCTCCTTGGAAGATAAGAGATTATATAGAAGATATAAGGAACTATTTAAACTATTTCAAAAACTTTAATATCCAACACATATATCACAAAGGGAATAGGGTTGTGGTTAGGTTGGCTAATATTGGTCTTGAGATGGATATCTAAAAGTATTAGATAGATGACAAGGACCTCCCGCTCTCTATGGGAACAATTATCAATGAAGAGGCAAATTAATAGGTGTAATTATTATTTGTATGTGACCAACTTCTATGGGGTCATATTATTGAGCAATTTGGATTTTTGTTATGAATTTCTATATCTTAAAAAAGTTGATCTTAAAAGGAAACATATCTTTAAAAAGTTGATCTTAAAAGGAAACATGTGTGAGATACCTATCAGATTGATTGCAGTCCTTAGGTCATTCATGCTAGGACTCTACCAGTCCTTGTGGGAAGTGATGATGATTTGGTAAATGATGACCAAATGGGTTATTTTCATTATGAAACCTAGTTGGAAGTACTTGGATGATGAGTTCAAAATTGGTAATATCTCTACAATGTTCCTCATCACCTTCTCTTAGTATTATAGTGAATATTATGGGATTTGTGGTTACAAAAGTTATAGAAAAATGGGAGGCCAGAGGCTTAGAGTGGAGCCATCTTCTTTTACTAATCTTAAGAAGAATGAGAAAATGTGGGACATTTTTGAGAAAGATGGTATTTCTCCCTACTTTAAAGCCATACAGGGGCATGATGAGGTCCTTACAACTCAATTTGTGAACTCTTGGGATAAACAATAGGTGGTGGTTGGTGGAATAAGGTTTACTATCATGGAGAGCATGATAGGTTGGGTTACAAGACTCAGCTATAATGGAAGAAAAGTACCACATTTTAGGAGAAACAAGGAGAAAGAATCCATCGACTCTTTCCTTGAGGAAGGTGAATGCCTAGTCTGGAATGGGTCAACCCATAATATTATGTCCTACTTTTTGGCCAAAGCGGGACATTGAAATCAAAATTTTTAACCACATTTTCACTTTTTGACATCTACAACAACTAAACTATTAAGAATTTGAAGATGATGTGAACTAGTGATTTGTGAGATTTTATGAGTAGATTCTAAATGTATTTTTTAATTTTAAGAAATAATTTGTGAATTTTTTAATGTAACTTTTAATAACTTATATTTATAGTTAACAATATTTCTAAAAAGTGATGTTTATACCATAAATCATAACTTTTTATATAGAAATGATAAAATTCTAAATTTTTAAACATAGATTTGTAATACCAATATGTAGTGCGTAGATAGTTTTTCATAAATTTTTGTTACATTTTTTAATTAATTTTTGAAGTGAGATTAATTATAATTTAGACATAGGTTTATACGATACAACATAACTTTTTCTATATGTATCCAAATTAAATTTTATTTCTTTGTTGAAACAAGGACATCAATACCTAGTGCATAGATATTTTTCAAATTTTTTTCTCTATTTTTTATTTTTCCATGTGTGTGGAATAGAGACCTTGATATTTGGTGAAAAACCTATGTTCAGTAGAAAATATAAAATAGATATAATAATCAAATGAAATATATTCAAAATCATACTTTCTAGAAAGCTTATACTAAGGGATACATAGTTACAAAATATTGTAGTGTAGAAAAGAAAGACTAGCTCAATAGATCAAACTATGTCAAACCCTCTTCTACAAAACATTGGGGCACAAACAAATCTTGGCTTCTACCCAAGAAGGAGAGACAAACTATAGGGGTTTTTCCTTCTTGTTGTATAGAGATGGAATTAGCCAAATCCAATTAATCAAGCTAGGGTCAAGATAGAAAACCCTAATTGAAAAAAATTAGAGTAAAATAGACTGTCGGAAGTGGAAACCCAGAAACCAAATGGATAGTGGAGATCAGGGATGAAGTCAAAACTTGGATCCAAAGGTTAAACTACCTAGGACAAGGGCATTTGGGTACCTTGGTCCCAGATTAGGGTTTACAAAAATTGTAGTCTTCGCTGGGTCTGTACCTATAAGCTTTGTCTTCTTCTTGGAGATCAGCTCTCGAAACTTGTTCTTCTAACCTACACACACACGAGAAGAAAAATAGTTGGGTTCTATTTAGGAGCTTTCCTTAGTCAAGCCTTGTGAATGGCGCTTCCATCTCCACAATAGAAATGATGATTGATAAAGAGCGCATGCCCTAGGAGGGCAGAAGCAAATATGAAGTAGAATAGAATGCTAACATGAAACATGAAGGAAAGAAGTCACCATGAGCATGGAAACCCTAGCATGCTTAAAGAAACATCTCAACTTAACTCAAGAAGTTGGTGTAGCCCAAAGAAATAGAAAGATCTTCACAAGACCTACAATATGTTAGTGCTGCAACAATAATACACAATATAGATCTATAGAGAAGAGTAGATAGCATGAGTGAGAAAGAGAGAGATTGCAAGAGTGCCTAGATTGCTTAGGCATTCAAATGAATAGAATAACTTACTTTTATATGCATTCCTATTGACTTCCAGAGAATTAAACCATATGATGTTGACATTGGGAACCTTTTAAGAGGTCCCAAGTTGACAAGCCAGAAATTAGGCCAGGGCTAAAAAGGGGACAAGGACACTTGGGCACCTTGGTCCTTTAGCCACAAAACTCCTAGGATACAACACTTAAAGTGTCATTAACCTTGCCTTATAATTACTTTTCCAGGTTTTGTGCACCAAGAACAAGAATTCCATGCTTAATGCTCAAAAAGGAGTTATAATAGGTCTTAATTAACAAGTGTAAACATTTTAGGTCCACTTGGGTGCTAAACTAAGTGTAAAATGGTGGTGTACACATTTTATGACACTATATTTAGTCCCCACTTTAGTGTGGGTACAAACTTACATTCAAACTCATACTAAAGGATGGATTCAAACACACAAGACATAGAAGCTAAAAGAATTCTCCTAAGATTGAGAGGTGATTAAGCCTTCATGCTTAGGATTCTAAGGTTGCAAACACATAGGATCATAGAAGCCATAGAATGTCACAAAAATTGAGGGGTGATTAAGCCCCCAAGTTTAGGATCTTAGGAGTCTATGATGAATTTCATACACATAAGATACAAAACATAATTCACTCACAAACATGAAGCATTTAGCAAACATGAGATAAGACGATATATACACGAGGCATACACTCGAGAAATCACAATGCATAAACTTAATACACAAAGCATCTAGATGTCATACACAAAGTTGTTTAGGGGAAAACTAGATTTATTAATGTTCTAGTGTTTTAGATGTTTAAATCCACCTCTCCACTATACATTCAAGGATCTAGGGTTGAGTGACAAGCACTATCATACCCTAGGTTGCTTGCAAATGTAGGGAAACTTGGATTAGGGAATTTAATTATCAATTTTCCTTCTCTTATGCCCAATTGACCATTAAAACCCTAATTATGCAAATATGGCAACAAATTGACAAATAATAAAAAAAAGCTCTTGCAGATAGGAGTAAAATACCAAATCACAGAGTACCTATTTTTGGGGTTCCAGAGCAGAATAGTTGGGGACACTGGAGCAGGTGCCCAAGTCCAAGGTACCAATTTCTTTATAGGATCTAGACCTCCTTCCGGCATTGATCAACCCTGTAACTTTTATTTCCTGAAATTTGGATGTGGAGGACACTAGAGCGAGCACCCAAGTCCTGGAAGTGCTCCTGTGTCCTACTTTTCTTCAGATCTCAAATCCTTTATGCCTACCAATCCTTCCTACAACTCCACTTTTCCCAAATACGACACTTGTAACCTATAATCACAAGACTTGGTTTGGGGGTTGTGGTATTTAGAGGCTTACCTCAGTCAAGCTCCAGAGGACACTTAAGTCTCTGAACACCGTTACCAGATAAAGAGTGTGTACCCTTGTGAGGCAGAGGCAAAAACCAAAGGAATCAATGATGAAAACATAATATTATATCACCTTGTAGTGAAGCTCTCATGGGAGGAAGATGCTCTTCATTCCATGAAGAAATAGATGCTCAAATCTACAAATATCAACACACAAAACACATAAGTCTACTCTTGCAACACAATGAAAGCCTTGAATCACCTTCAAAACACTTGAACATCACAATTGCTATCTAGTTTACAAATGAATGCCTAAACATGCTTATATATTCAAATACAAGCACTCCCTCTAAGATTTTAAAAATAAAAATTTAACATGTCGGCAAAGGGACCAAATAACGGTCACAAACTGACACCCAGAAATTAAGGCTGTCCCAAAATAGGGCAGGACTAGGGCATGGGCAACCAAGTCCTCCCCCCTTATTTTGGGCAGGGTACAACTCAAGGGGTCCACCTGGGACCAATTTTCCATGGAACCTAGGTCTCATTCCATCGGGATGCCAAAATATGAACTAAGATGTCCTAAATATATGCTAAAGACCCGGAAGCTAAACCTTATGAGGGAAAAGCCCGCAAGGGGACATTTTCTGACGTTACATTTAGCCCCCACTTTAATATATGTATAAATGTGAGACCAATACATGCATTAAAGTAAGGTCACAAACACAACAAACATGTTAAGCATGGAGAAGACATGCCAATCACATAGAAGATAGTAACAGACACGCAAAACACAGAGAATATAGTCATAGTCATGTAGAGCACGGAGAATACAGTCAATGCATAGAAGACGCATTAATTCATGGAAGACAGAAATGATATCTTTTCTTTTCTTTTTCTCATATATATGAAATGCAAATGCAAGTCCTAGAAAGTAAACAAACCTCCCATAATACAGGACGCACTACCTTAGGGAGCAGGTCTCTGTATATATGGGGCAACATGTTGGTGTTGGAAATAAGCCACACCTGGACCGACGATCGACTGGTCCAAGAGGGGCCAGTAGCTCAGTGGTAGAACACTCCAGCAGTGTATGGAAGGTCCTAGGTTCAAGTCCTAGCTGGTCCATGTCTCAACATGGTATCAGAGCTAGGCCCAGGCTAGGAGTCCCAAGCACACGAGAGGTGTGGCTTAAGGGGGGATGTTGGTGTTGGAAATAAGCCACACCCAGACTGATGATGGACTGGTCCAAGAGGGGCCAGTAGCTCAGTGGTAGAGCACTCCAGCAGCGTATGGAATGTCCTAGGTTCGAGTCCTAGCTGGTCCATGTCTCAACACACAAGACACCCAAAACATTCCAAATAGTAGGAAGCACTACCTGAGGGCACTGGTCTACATAAAGGGCAACAAACACACCACACAAAACAAGCACACTAAAACACACGCACTCAAAGACATGGAGAAAAACATGATAGACAAGTGATGGAGTGTACCTATTTCTTGGTCCAACACCATCTCAGGCACATTAAAGGCACACATCAACAATTGCACTTCGCCACAACAATCATTGAAGATATGCTTAAGGGTTGAGTTAGTCACAGAACTGCTCCCTGCCTCCGTAGAGGACTTCTGAGAATGACAGGATGATGCAATCTGCTCTAAGAAATACACCATCCCTGCCTCTGTAGAGGGCTTGAGAAAAAGGATATGCTTGATATCCTGCATCTGTAGAGGGCTTACATGATTGATTGATTGATTGCAAACAAACTCAGGATGCACGATGCACTACTCTAGGGTACAAGTCTTTGCATCTAAGGTCAAACACAGTACTAACATCTATAACAAATAGCTTACCTTATATATGCCCCTGCCTTAAGGTGGTTAATATCAGGTATCAATATCAAGCATGTTAAGGTAGGAAGAAAACACACAAGGGAACACCAACTTTTGCAAAACCCATGCCCCCCAGAGGTGACATGTACTTTATGATTGCCAAATATTCCCACAAACACATCCCTGCAAGAAACATGTTAGTGTCTACAACATCATGATAAACAACAACATCAATGCATATGATTAACCACACAAAGAGCCAATGTTATACAATGAATCCATAGTTTGAGTATAACTGTAAGGCTATATCATGAAGCTCTCTGAATTGAGTACCGCCAAGGCTAGATTCAAAGGCAAACAAAGGTGCACGGAGCAGTAGTATTGTTAAGGTTTGTAAATGTGATAGAAACATCATAAAATTCACTACGCGAAAAGCATGAGTGCTTCCACTAGCCAAGAGTCAGATAAGATATACAACCCCATCGTCATATTAGGAACTAAGTCCATTTTTTTTATTGCTCTTGAAAGGGACACTAGGTCTGCATAAGTATAAATGTTTGTCGTCATCTGCTTGCTAGATGAAAACACTAGAGGAAGGGAAATAATAAATAAGAGAGGGGAAACAACTATCTTAGGGACAGTCACGTAGGAGGGTGCCCCCAGGTCACCAACCATGATGCTATGTCCATAAGACACAACACACAACAATGAAATTAAAGAGATGCAATTTAAAAGAATGATGATACAAACAGAAGAAGGTCACAACAGAGGTGGTCTCCTCATATCTTGAACCTTACGAGAGAATCTAAGGTCATCCCAAGAGGCCTAAACAACATATAACACATCACGTGGGAAGCACATCATGAGAGAGATAAAGGGTTAGAGATACTTACCTATAGGGCCCTTGGTAGGCTAGCGGGTATCACGAATCTTGATCTTTATCTTAATGGTTAAGGCGTTATCACTTCTTCTGTCTTCCATATGTTTAGGAGTGTGCGAGGGTAATTGTGTAGGAAAACTTTCTCTTAATGATGGTTGAGAGGGAATGTTGCCATTGTCTATGTTAGCCATAGGAGCATTTGAAATGACATTTAAATGAGCATGTGGAGGCATCCAAAAGATACCCATTTCAGTCCTTATATAAGGAGTTGGAATGACTTGAGTAAGAGGGATAGCTTGTTCTTCCACAACATGTAGGATTTCATTACTTTCCATAGTATGTGATGGTTCATGATCTGTTTTCTTGTTTAGAATGTAATTGAGAAGGCCTTGAACATCTGGTTGCAAGTTATCATTAGATTCAAGCAAATGGTCACAAAGAGAATCTACATCATCCAAAGCTTCATCCTGTTTAGGGAGAGTGGGAAGGGATGGCAGAGTAGTATGGAGAAATGTATCAATGTTGTCTTTTTCTTGTGCCAATATATCCTCACCAAGTGGAGTTATGTTGGGACAAGTCTCTTTGCTTGATAAATCACCCATTGTTGTCATTCTCATAGGTCTCAGAGAGGATTTGCATTATATCATCATGAAACAAAGGGGGAGTGGGAGCAAAGTATCATCACTACTTTCCCCATGATTATTTTCAGCTATAAATTTTTTTAGATTCTCCATGATTGAAGGAAAAGCATCCATAGTATCACGAAAGTTATCAAAGTAGGCTATTGATAGAAGAATATCATATGTAGCACTATTGGTTATGTCAATGTCATAGATGTATGCGATTTGATGAAAGACTTGAGTATATTTGTCAGTGAATTTGCAAAAATTATCATAGTTGATAATGTACTTATATAAGTCTTCTAAAGATGTATCCTTAGGAGAATCCATAAATGCAAAATATATGCAAAAATGCTTGATTTTTGTACTCTTTTCAATGCAAATGAATGAAACAAAGGGTGTTGTAAGGATTTTGATTAGGGGCAGAAAATTATATGTCTGATATCAGTCCAAAACAGCAATAAGATCACTCTCAACACACTCTTGATGCAAATCCACTATAATGCCAAGTCAAATTATAGTGAAAATATGTCAAAATAGGCACTTTTCCACCAAAACTCAATGCAAAAGAGCAGAAAAAAGGTGTTGTGAGGAAAATGATGATGGAAAGAAAAAAATATCAGTAATAATACCCACTTGATGCAAAAATACCCAACACAACATGCTTTTAGTGCCACTTAAGGTAAAGCCCTAATGAAAATATAGCAAAAATAGGCTATTTTTCACGGTTTTTCAATTCCAAGACCTAGAAAAGGAGGTGTTGTAATGAATATCAGGAGGTATAGAAAATAAAATCAATGATATCAGTCACCTCAATCCATAAAATTGATCACAACACTCTTGGAGTGCAAACTAGGTCAAACCTTAGGGCAAAAATAGCCAAAATGTGTAGTTTTTCACCAAATTTTCACTACAAGAGCCCGTTAAAAGGGCGTTGTGAAGATTTTATGAGGGGAAGAAAATTATTACCCTAATAACATAAAATTAATGTCAAAATACCTTTCACAACATGCCTATGGTACAAGTTTATAAAGTTGATAAGGCCAAATTTAGTGAAAATCATTGTTTTTGAAGCCCTAGGTTTGAGATCTTGGGACAAAATACTATGCGAATGTTTTGAAGTCTAATTTATGATGAAAATGACTTATTATTAGATCTGAAAATGATTTCCAAGACTTAATATGCAAATAGCCAATGCAAATCTAATGAAAATGCATGAAAATTGCTAGTTTTTGTTGAAATTTTCTATGCAGAAATGCAAATATTTTAAATCTAAATGCAAATTTAAACTAAAATGAAAGACTACAGCCAAATGAAAATTTGAATGAGACTCTAAAATCAGTAGAAAAGTCTGAAAAAAAAGGATTATGCCTACCAACCCTAGATTTTGGAATTACTAGGTTATATGAAAATTATCAAAATTTCTACAAAACCCTAGCAAATTAATAATGAAAATGCAATGCAAATTTCTAAATTTTTGGATTTTTTAATAGTTTATATTAGATCTGATGAAAAAATCATGAATTAGGAAAATTTAGAAAGAATTGATGCAATTTAATAAGCCAAACAATGTAATTTTTTGTATTTTCCAAATTTTCCATTTTTTTTTAATTTTTCTCTATGCAATAAAATGAATGACTATATGGATGAATGAAATCAATCCAAATATAAAGACACACACTTAGCAAGTTGCAATTTAAGTCCAAAAACATGGGTTTAGCAAAATGTTTAGTGGAAAATTGGATTTATTAATGTTCTAGTGTTTTAGATGTTTAAATCCACCTCTCCAATATACATTCAACAATCTAGGGTCGAGTGACGAGCACTATCATACCCTAGGTCACTTGAAAATGTAAGGAAACTTGGATTAGATAATTTAATTATCAATTTTCCTTCTCTTATGCCCAATTGACCTTTAAAACCCTAATTATGCAAATATGACAACAAATTGACAAATAACAAAAAAAGCTCTTGTAGATAGGAGTAAAATACCAAATCACAGAGTACTTGTTTTTAAGGTTCTAGAGCAGAACAGTTAGGGACACTGGAGTGAGCACCCAAGTCCAAGGTACCAGTTTCTTCGTGGGATCTGGACCTCCTTCCAACACTGATCAGCTCTATAACTTTTGTTTCCTAAAACTTGGATGCGAAAGACACTAGAGCAAGTGCCCAAGTCCTAGAAGTGCTCTTGTGTCCTTTTCTTCAAATCTTAAATCCTTGATGCTTGCTAATCCTTCCTGCAACTCCACTTTTCCCAAATACGACACATGTAACCTGCAATCACCAGACTTGGTTTGGGTGTTGTGGTGTTTAGAGGCTTGCCTCAGTCAAGCTCTAGAGGACACATAAGTCTCTAAACACCATTGTCAAATAAAGAGTGTGTGCCCTTGTGAGGTAGAGGCAAAAACCAAAGGAATCAATGATGAAAATATAATATTATATCACATTGTAGTGAAACTCTCATGGGAGGAAGATGCTCTTCATTCCATGAGGAAATAAATGCTCAAATCTACAAATATCAACACACAAAACACACAAGTCTACTCTTGCAACACAATGAAAGCCTTAAATCACCTTGAGAACACTTGAACATCACAATTTCCATCTAGTTTACAAATGAATGCCTAAACATGCTTATATATGCAACTACAAGCACTCCCGCCAAGATTTTAAAAATCAAAACTTACCGTGTTGGCAAAAGGACCAAATAACGGTCACAAACCGACACCCAAAAATTAGGGCTGCCCCAAAATAGGGTAGGACCAGGGCACGAGTGCCCAAGTCCTCCCCCCTTATTTTAGGTAGGGTACAGCTCAAGGGGTCCACCTAGGTCCAATTTGCCATGGAACCTAGGTCTCATTCCATCGGGATGCCAAAATATGAAATAAGATGTCCTAAATGCATGTTAAAGACCTTGGAGCTAAACCTTGTGAGGGAAAAGCCCCCAAGGGGGCATTTTCTGACATTACAAAGGTATACATTCCATAGTCAAAGTATACATGCCATAGATAAAGTATACACATATGACATGAAATGCATATGGAATACATGATGAAAACACACATGGAATATATAAGAAACAATAGATAGAGCACATGTGAGGCACATGCGAGGTGTGAAGCATATATATAGAGAATAAGAATGCATGAGGAGAATATACATTTCATATATTAATCGTAAGAAGCATAATGCGAAAGACCTTGAGTCAACATGACAAGGGAGACCTTGATCTAAATGATGTCTCAATCACCATGCATCATTCCCCAAGATGCAATAAAGAAGAATGGTAAGGAGTGTTGTTATGACTAACATCATTATCAACAGTTTAAGTTGTTGTGTGGTTACACAACACGCCCCATTTTGCCCCAACAAAATAGGGGACCCAACTTTGTGCTTTTGGCTTGGCTTGTTTTGTTTCCCTTGTTTGGGTGGTATGGTAAAATTAGTAGCAGATATATGTTAGGATGTCATCCTGTGCATATAAGGATACTAGGATATAAGGCAAATTTTCAAGGTCAAAATTTCCCATCATAAATCTTGCCAAGTGAAAGAGCATGAAAATCTAAGCAGGTTTCTTTTTGAAGCACCCTAAAATTTGTTAAAACAAGGAAGTTATAGATGGTCAAAGTCTGGTCAACGGGGCATAGGGATATTTGCATAGCCATAACATCTGGACATTAACTAAATGTCCTAACCTCTAATAATGTCCTAACCTCTAATAATGTCTTGACCTTCGATATTGTCCTGACCTTCGATAATGTCCAGACATCAAATTTTAAGTACTTAATGGGTTAAACGTCACACACATGGATATTAGGTAACATCTAGATGTTAACTTAATATCTTTACCAAAAATATCCATGTCTCAATGATGTCATGTCATCCCAATCTTAAAAAGATATATGAACACACTAATATTACCTAGATATTGGGAAGCAGGGATATTAATTTTCATAAGATCCTGACCTTATTTTAACATCCATATCTAGATGACATCATGTCATTATCACATTGAGAAGAACGCTAAACCTGCTTACATCATCCAGATATTAACTTAATATCTGGACATTATCCTAATATCCATATCCTAATGACATCATCTTACCCTAACCCGCTATTAACGATATATCTTTTCTTACGTCATCAAGACATTAAGTCATAGGGATATTTTGCACTTCCATTGTCATGACATTATTTTAGTATCCTTATCTCGATGACATCATTCTATTGCACATCAATGAAAGACTTTCTCCTTGTTGACATCATCCAGACATTTTGACTGGATGGATATTTTACATTCATAAGGACCAGACCTTAACTTGATATGCAAGCCTTGGACTGAACCAATAACATGATGCCACATGTCCACATGAACACCCAGACCTATTGAAAGTGAATTAATGACCTAATGATGAATCTTTGGTCAATGAAGGTTGACCTGACCTGTGATGACATCACCTGATCATTCACATATGGATATCCATGTGAGGATATTCCTTACTCATCCATCCCCATATCCCTGCGCTTTTTGCATTTAATGTGGTGGAAAATTCATTGGCTTTTAAATTTGAACTCATGCCAATGGACACTTATAGCAATCTCCTATGATCTAGTCAAATGAAGCCATCAAGTCTTCTTGATGCCATTAATAAGCCTTAAAATTATGCTTTGAATAAATAAAAGGGATTTTCATCGTCATAACTAATAGAATTGCATTTGAGAGCCCTAATTTTTCTATGAAAGAGCTAATTGCGAACTAGAATGATAACAGAGAGTGAAATTGTAGAGGAGCATTCAATCCAGTGTAGCATTCAATCACCATTATCACCCTAATTATAGGTTAAGGAAGCATTCATAGGTACGTATAAAGCTTTAACCCTCTTTTAATTTTAAAAATTGTATCATGATCAGTTAAGGGTAAATAATGAAATATATTAAATGTTCATACAATTTCTAGTTAAATTCATAAGATTTAAATGTTTTGCCTCTTTCAAAACATAAAAAATTGATATGTGCTAACCCTAGATAGGTATGTGCTATTGTTTGGGACTCGTATGTTTATTTTGCAAGACAAAATGTCACAATCTAGGATGGACCAAAGGGATGCAAAATTCAAATACCTTATGTTCCCTAAGACACAGTGTATACAATAAGCTGGGTTTTGTAGAGGATACCCATTTGGGTAATACAGACATAGAAGCATTTTGAGCTCAAATCAATGTCTCGAGAGGATCATCCCATTCTAAAAAATATAGTCACTTTGGGGATGTATTACGCAATAGGTTTTCCTTATGCTACAGATGCTTTGGAGCTTGTGGTTGAGTGTTCCCATAACTATGACATAGCCACAAGGAAAATGGAGAAACAAGGAAGAATTTAT
Source organism: Cunninghamia lanceolata (assembly GCA_027924645.1). Lineage (NCBI taxonomy): Eukaryota > Viridiplantae > Streptophyta > Pinopsida > Cupressales > Cupressaceae > Cunninghamia > Cunninghamia lanceolata. The sequence continues at coordinate 13,799,559 of BSBN01000801.1, forward strand.
GTGGATTTAACAGTGGATGGAATAATCGATGCATTCAATTTGTCGTTGTCTAGAGGGATCTATGTGCTTGACTTAGATGCCCTAGATAAAGAATATGACACTAGTCAGAAGAGCTATAGAAAAGTAATCTACCAAGGATGGAGAAATCCGTCTAATATAGCCAAGGCTATGGCCAAAATGCCACAATAGTTATACAAGTGTAAAGGGTAAAATTTAGATGTTGAGTTTTAGGTAGTTTTGGTGTATATCCTCCTTTCACCCTTTCATTCAAGGACCTAGGGTCAAGTTGCAATGTACTATCCTACCCTAGGTCACTGTGAGATGTAGGGAAACTTGGATTTTTATGATTTGATTGCCAATTATCTTCTCTTATACTCAATTATGCCTTAAAACCCTAATTATGCAAATACAATAGTAAACGGATGAATTACAGAAAATACTGCTACATAAAGATGTAAAATGACAAATAACTGTGCACCTATTTTCAGGGTTTAGAGGTGGAAAAATCATGGAATAAAGAGCAAGCACCCAAGTCCAACGTACGAGTTTCTTTGTGGGATCTTGACCTCCTTCCGACACTAATATGCACTGTAACTTTTATTTCCAAAAATTCAAAAGCGGAGGACACAGGGACTAGCACCCAAGTCTTGAAAAGGCTCCAGAGTCCTATTTCTCTCTAGACCCTGAATCCTTAATCTCTATTGATCTTTCCTGCAACTCCACTTTTTCCAGATGCGACACCTGTAACCTACAATCACAAGACATTGGGAGGGGGTTGTGGTAATTAGAGGCTTTCCTCAGTCAAGCCTCAAAGAGACATTCAAGCCTTCCAAACACCATTGTTAGATAGAAAGTGCGTTCCTAGGGAGGTAGAGGCAAAAACCAACTGATAAATGCTTACAAACACAAATGAATGTCACCTTGTAGTGAAGATCTCATGAAAGGAAGAAGCTCTTCATGCCATGAGGAGATGATTGCTCAAATATGCAAACACAAACACATAAACAACACAAATCTACTCTTACAACACAATGAAAGCCTTGAATCACTTCTACAATGCCAATGCTCATCTAATGATTGTCTAGTTAAAATCTAGTTTGCAAATTGTTGTGTGGTTACACAACATGCCCCATTTTGAATGGCAAAACAGGGACCCAACTTTTTGTTTGGCTTGTTCTGTGCTTTCTCGCGGTTTGGTAAAAGTAAGTCATGTAGATCATCATGCAAGAAAGGATGGGTAAGTCATCATCATGAGGTCAGTTTGTCAAATTTCATATTTCATCCCAATAACCTCATATTCAGATAGAACATCAAGTTTCATGTAGGTTTGCCTTTTACATCACCCTGATATTCATTAGGATGTGATAGTTATGAATGGTCAAAATTTGAGTCAAACCTGATATTTCTAGGGGGACGATCATATTTCGTAACATCAGCCATATTTCAAAAGATCACCCCGATCTAATTTATCACTCGATAAATCATGCGGTCCGAATGTCCGGACGTCAATTTTAGGTGATAGTGACCTTTACCCATCGGCGACCTTATGTTTCCCACGAGGATCATATTTCTCAATGTAACATGATATTTCTCAATATCCTCCTGACGTGAAATATCCTCCCAAGCCATTATCCTGATGACATCATTTGAGTCGATAAACAAATAAACAAACATAACGATGACGTTGTCATCACATTTACCTCTCGGTGGAATATTTCATAAACATGATCTTGTTCCCATAACATGACGATGACGTCATGATACCTTAGCGATACAATGAATGAATATCTGGATGATGTCACCACAATATTCCAAGAGAGGGGTCATGTTTTATCTGGTCATCATCATTTCATAACATCACCTGACATATCGAAATATCCTCCTGATGTACTAAACATAACCAAAGGGTGAGTTGATCACCTGATCTTGTCACGATAGTTTTTCCTCTCAGGGAGGATGATCACATTGCACTCAGGATGATATTTACAAATATCACCCCGATATTTGAATATCACCCTGATATTCATATATCATCCCGACATTTGAATATCACCCCGCTCTCATTGCCGCCATTGACATTTAATGTGCGCAGAACATGGTAGGTAGTTCCCGCTGACCCCAAAACCCAATTGAACAGCTAGCAAAATCCTGACTTTTCATGCAGAAAATTAACGAATAAAATCTAATCTGTTAGGGTTTGCCCTAATTTCACCCTAAGCGCATGATTAAAAGGTGAATTCACCATCATTTCAGTTCTTACCTTGTGATAAAATTATTTTTACAGAGCACCAGCTTCCATATCCTCATACAGGCGATAGTCAGACGAACTGAGCTTATAAACGGGAGGAAGTGCGTGATCATCAGCGGAATTAAGAGCACTTTCAGAAGTCCACTGGTATAAAGGAAATTTGCATATCCAGGTAAGTAAATGAAACCCTCATCATGTTGTTTCTGTAATAGTCAGGTATGGTGTTGTTAGTCTGAAGTCCTGGTTTATGCACCCCCATGATAAGTTGATGTTGAATAAATACAGTAGGCATGATGGTTAGTAGAGATAATTGTTATCTACATGCAAGTGAGTTTAAGATAGTATTTTTGTTAATTACAGGCATCCATGGCTAATAAGAGGTTGGCTAAGTGTGAGGTTGAAGTAAGTAAGCCCATGTTTTCATCTCAGAGGGGCATCCTGTTCAATTATGGCACAATTACAGATACCCATCAGGGGAATACTAATTTGGAAGCCTGGTCAGCTAAGCTGAATGATGAGAAGAATAGAAGTCCTATGCTGGATGCCGTATTCATGTCCAGAATGTGGAATGCCACCGGTTTCCAATACTCCATGGAGTCTCTGGAGCTGGTTATCGAGTGTGCCCAAAACTACAACACAGAGACCTGGAGGTGATGAAGCATGTAAGGATATATGTAGAGCTATCCATCAAGGGTCTCTCCCAGGCATTTGGACTGCCATTGGGCAGGAAGGTCAACACTGTGGACCTAAAGAAATTAGAGAAAGAGTATGAAAATAACAAGAAAGAAGCCAGTAAAAATATGTACCAATGGAGGGCTGAGAACAACACATATCCTGCAGCTGCCAAACTTCCTGTACACTTATTCAAATATGATTTTAGTGATGAATACCAATACATGATTGCACTATTGAGTAGAGTCACAGGCCAGCCTGATGCTGGTAGTTTTAAAGATTGGATGTATGGTGTGATCATGTTGTGCATATATTCAGACATCAAGCCATTGTGGGGCCAACTAATAAGTGATGCTCTGCATGAACAGCTGATGAACTTAGGAGGTTCAAATTGTACTTTCTATATGACGTCATACATTGTCTACTCCTGTGCTTACAAAGGCACATTTGATGGACTGGTTACAGATGGAAAAGTCACAGGCACAATTAATGTTGTGCATATTTGGGATCATCATCCCCAGCTACAAAGAGCCAATTACCTCCAAGATTACAAACTGGTAAATGATGCATTCTCTATGCATCTGGTGAGAACCATGGAGGAGGACAGAATAAAATGATTGAGCATGGAGGCTCAAGAGATAATCTACAGGCATGGAGCCTGGTATATATAGTTTGCCACATTTTCCTACATGAGGATTGAGGGATTTGAAGGAAATCCCCTCATGCTACCAAGGTATCCCACTGATGCAGTGATACTGATAGAATTTATAAGGCAGAGCTCCACAATGTTGAAAATATAGAAGGATGCCTGAAAGCTGCCGCCAATTTTGTTTCCAGTCACCATTGGCTGGTACATGTGTCCTGATTCAGAGAACATCAAGAAGGTGATGGTCACCTTGAATAAAATGAAGTTGCAGCCTTTTCCACTGATAAGACCATATGATCCTTATGGTAGGATGCAAAAAATAATAGGAAAGCCTTATCACCAGAGGCACCTAGAAGACTTTTGGGTTGACTGTGAAGATGAAGCAGAAGCAAGAAGAAGAAGATATCAAAGGCTAACACTGAATCAAATTAGAACCTTTGACTGCATCCCCATCGCTCAACAATTGAAGAAGGATAATGGCAGGATAATTGCAGATGAGTATGAGGAGAAGAAGATATATAATGATACCATCTCTACACCTGACCTCACCATACAAGAGGACGTATCCTTGGACCCCTTAATTGCCAGGACCATACAGCTAACCCAAGCCTGGGTTGATGAACAGATAGAGGCTTTGAAGAAGAAAGGTGTTGCCATTACTGTGGACAACAAAAAGAAGGGGCAGGATATTCCTGATGGGGAGTATGATGACTTCATAAATGAGAAAAGAAAGTCTAAGGGAGATAGACTCCCTCCACAACAACAATAGAGCAAAAGACCCCCAAGGGGCAAGAAAATAGATAATGAACCCAAAGGGGTTATTATTGAATGGGTAGTGTTCATAGCTGAAGAAGCAGCAGCATCAGGATCTGCATCACCTCCACAGACAAGAAAACAAAAGTTTGAGAAAGGAAAGACATCAGAGGCTGGAATTACTGAGACCCAAGAAGAGGGTCAATCCTCAAGAAAACCAGATGAAGAGGATATCCTCATGGAGGAAGAGCCTGAGGAAGAAGAGGCCCCTTTGTTATCCAAAAAGGAAGAGAAGAGCTCCACAGGTGGTGGTATCTACCCCACCGAAGAGACCAAGAACCTCCATGAGAGGTGAAATAAGACAACCCCCTACATTGTTACAAGGGGCAAGTAGTGAAGTGCATAGGGAACTTTAGCACAATGTTCCACTTCCTACCATTGTCAAGTTCAAGACTGAGCTTGTAGAGGACCAGATGAAAGAGACCTCCCAGGCACATGCAGAAGGTCACATCTCACTGGAGGAGACAATAAATTTGTCTGATGATGAAGTTGTGAAGGAAGTGGCTTCACAAAAGATGGAAACCCTTGCTGCAGGTACACACATGACCCCTCACAAGACTCCACCAGTTCAAACTATACTGGATGAGATAAAACAAGTTGAAATAGAAAAGGAAAAAAGCCCAGAGAGGATAGCCCAAGAAATGGGGCTAGATACATTAATTGCATAGGTGACAAGTCCTGTACTGGTGGACTTGACAGAGAAACAAGATGTGAATCCTAAACATCCAACAGGATCACCCGATAAAGGGCAACCTGTAGAAGAAGTGAAGATGGCAGAATCAAAGGGCCATACTTTAGAGATAAGTCAACAGGATACATCAGCAGAGCCTACTATAGTAGAAGTTCAAGAAAAGAAGGCTGATGAGAAAGAGGTAATAAAAGATCCTATTGCTACAATTCAAGAAGTAAGTAGTATAGGTGCAGAACAAATTGTGGTTACAGAACCAGCACCAGCACTTAAGGAGACTTCCCAAGTATCCACTACTATGAATGTTCCTCAGCAAGAGGAAAAGTTGAAAGTGGATGAGGTGATAACAGAAAAGGATAATGATCATCATGATCAACATATAGATACATCACAAGATCCTCCACCTTAGGAAGATGCTCCTTCAGAGAAAGAAGTTTCTCAACAGGAGGATGTGCCACAGGATCAACATCAAAGCAAGCATCACGAAGAAGAACTAAGGAAATCACCTTCTCCATCACATCTGCTGATAGAAATAGGAGATAAAGGTGAACATCATGATGATGTAGAGAAACATGATCAGGTACCTCCATGGTTGGAGAAAGAGGTAAATACAGAGGTAGAATTTGAAATTCAAGAATTTGATGTATCTACCTTATTTTCTGAGAATATAATAAAGCCTAAGAGGAAGGCCAGAATGACTTCAGCCATTAAGAGGGATCCAACAACTAGGAGAAGGACTGTACAGATTGTAGTACCTACTGTAGAGAAAGAAAAAGGTAAAATTACCTTAGATGAGTTTCAGATCAGCATAGTGGACTTAGGATTTGCCAATGAAGACCAAGAGGGTCAAGAAGGCAAAGATATTATTGATTCTTTAATTTAGAAGGTGAAAAGAGAGAAGGAGAAAAATAAGCAACACAAAGAGCACATTACTCAATTGCATGCCTACATAGGAAGGCTGACTAATACTGAAGCTACTTCAACTAAACATGCAGTCCCATTGACTGCTATTTCTCAAGAGGAGGTAAATAAATTAGATCTCATGAAACATGAAGCATCTGTACTAAGGAAATGGATGTTATCCACATTGGATAATACGGAGGAAGTGGTAAAGGCCTCTTTGAAGAGGTGGAATACTCTCAGTGACTCCAGGTCAAGAGTAGATAAATTACAGATGTAGACAGGCAAAAGGTCTTACAAATTGAAAAGGATATTGGACATCCTGGGAGAAATAAGGAGGATAAATCCTCAGTTGCTTATCAACAAATAGGTACTGAATAGTAATACTACGTTGTCCGTTGATATATGGTATAAAGACATTCAATTTGAATGTGGAGTACTTAGAAGATGCAATAATAAACTGAGAGATATCAGCATGAAGTTGCATGATTTAATGTCTGTTGAGGTAGAAATGTTGGAAACACTAGAAGGAAAAGTGGAAGGGAAAGTAGAAAATCAAGATGAAGAGTTTGCCATCAAATCTTTACACAGCAACTTCCAATCAGTAGTTGATGATCCACTTGTTCACTTGACAGAAGAAGTCATAGATAAAATAATGAGAATCAAAGTCAAGATGGAAAATTACAATGAGACGCTACAAAATAGGAAAGACAAACTAGACAATAGTAGACACAAATATGAGGTGCAGAAGTATGCCATCATCAAAGCAAAGAGTTAGGATGGCGGAGAAGTAGATTAAATTGTGCAGTTATATGAGCAGATCCAGAGTAGCATGCAGCCTCATATGCGAAGTCATCATCATCAGGATGATGAAAGTTTAGGAAGTGATGCACATGAATCAAATAAGGTAGATGATGATGTAGCATAAAGTAAATATCAGCATCGGATACTTAGTGAAAATAAGTATTTTTAGATAGTTGCCAGCTGGCAACTTGTGCCATTTTGTAAGGTTGACATAGTCAAAGGAAATCTAGACCATAGATATTCATAGACAAATCAAGATCGTTGATCTTCTTGTAATGGATTCCTCACCTTGTTCTATAAAAGGTGCTAGAATGCCTCTTTTCTAACATTCAAAACTTAATTGAAATCTATCTACTGAAGTATTTAGGGCTCATTTCAAAGCTTCTTGTATACATCTATGTCTTTGCATACTTAATGAATGAGAAGACTGTTGTGATTACAATTCATAGTAAATCTTGAGTAATCAGTGTGTGAATTCTGGATATATGTTGTGATTTGCTACGTCCCTTGGAGTGCATATCTACTTGCATATGTTGTTTTCATATAATTCCTTTGAAGTTAGCATCAACTGTATCTAGCTGTGGAATGTCCTGGTGAACATATGGTTTGGTTTTCTTCTCTTCATGATTGTATCTGATATACATGTGGTTCAATAGCTGAAGGTTCAACATTCATTTGAAGCATTTCTTTTAATTTCTTTAAATTTTAGAGCATTTCACCATCATAATTGCAAATAATTGATAACCTCAAGCAAATAATATAAATATAGAGATATGTCATAGATAATAGTATATCTTTAGCATATTTAGAGACAAAGCATGTATAATTGGTAAATATCATGCAAATATTTAAGTACAACTACATCATTTGATCAAACAACTATGTAAAATGACCTCTCTGTGAAGAATCTTTTCAGAAATAGTGTCATGATGATGAACTCAACGTAAGGCCCCAAAGTAGAAATAGCAATTCACATCAACCTCTGAGTAACGTCAAATGATTAAGACCTAATCACCGAAGACTTGGGATCATGAATTCTCTAAATTCATCATATCTTTCAAGATGAATAAAGGCTAATGTGTACTTTAATTCTATGCTTGTTTATGACTAACATCATGACCAACATAAATTGGTGCTAGAAGGAGGGCTTGATCTGAAAGAAGATTCTCATCATCATTATTTTCAGGTTTGATGATGCAGAGAATAAGGTAACCCTAGTGCATTCGTGAATTTCAAATATTGCTCAAATCTTTAATGTAATAGGCTTGTAAATGCTCATTCTGTGTAAAGTTCCTGAAATTAGTCATAAATATTGCAAGCTTTACAGTAGATCATCATGAATTCACAAATATCAGCCAAAGTTAAGTAAATTTGTTCAAGCTTTGAAGAATTTTGGCCTTAGAAACTTGATATCTCATGCTAAGAGTCATCATACCTCAAATATCCTCTCATATTTGCACTATCTTTGCAAATACTTCATAAATATCCAGTAAGACCAGTCATCTGACCACAAATTTCACCTCAGCCAGTGAAATCCAGCTAATATTTGCAAAGTTCCAGCCAATTTGCCTCAAAATTGAGAAATCCTGGCTCACAGGATAAATACCAGGTCTAGGCCTAGTGGAATCTTTGAAGAATCACCTGTTAGAGGTTTCAGACCTAGAACTGTAGACATCCATCATACTCTCAGGTCCAATGCATCAGGAGCTTCACCAGAACCTCCTCCTGTAACTCCTGTTGGTTTGCAAATACCTTTTGGGATATCTATGATACCTCTTGTTCAACCTCAACCCCAGGTCCAACCTCAGCCAGCTGTACCACAGGCTCAACCTCCTCTGGTTGCAATGTCTTTCTTTGCAGCAGAGTCACTTTTGACCTTCAATGCATATTATGAGTTGCCAAAGAATCTGGACAAACTTTGTCCAAAATATCATCCTTATCAGGATGCTGATGATCATATTAGAACCTTTAAAGAAGCTTGCTGTAGGGCCAAAATAGAACATCAAGATGTTGTATGCAAATTATTTCCTTTTTCCTTAGGGGAAGAGGCTTATAATTGGTTTATTAGTCTTGGTTAGGGTTCTGTTGGTTCATGGGCTGTCCTAGAGAAAGCTTTCATAGATAGGTTCAAGGTACCAATTGATCCTTCAATGAACTATCAGTTATTAGCCACTATTAAGAGGTTTGAAGGTGAACCTATTGCCAACTTTAATGCTAGGTTCCAAAAAATGCTATCCAAGTTAGTTGCTCCTTATGTAGTAGGAGATGCTGCTGCTAGGAGTATTTATTACTCAGCTCTGGATCCATTGACTTCCATGTTCATCAGGAGAACACATCCTGAGATCACTACCTTGACAGGAGCTTTTCAAGAAGCTATCAAGGTGAATCAGCAGTTAGTTCCTGCCCCTACACCAAATGTTGCATTCCCTACATTGCTTGGCATGTACCCAACTTATCCTCCTGCATATCTTGCACAGCAATATCCTAATGGAGCAATGATACCTCCACCAGTCATGCCTACACCTTTGCATGTACCTCCAATAAGTGTCATGCCACCTCCTAATGGGAATGGCCAAACTCCACAATATCTTGCACAAACTCAGACACCTCAGGGTGCTGATCTGTCTAACAATAACCATGGATCCTCTTTCTTCAAGCCTCAAACTGAGAATGTAGTAGCCAAAGTCCAAGAAGAGAAGGAAGAAATCAAAAAAATCTCTGCTCAATTAAGAAAACTCACTACAGAGGTGACACATTTGAGAAATTAGAATTTCTATTCTCAGCCTAACCAAAACAGAAGTTATTCTAATGACAGACCAAATTATCCTAATAGAGGATACAATAACAATAGTAATTTTAATAATAGTGGTGGAAATAACAATAATCCTCAGAGGCAGCCTAGAGTATGGAACTCCAAGCCAAATAATGGTTCATTACCATCACCCTTAGATAATCAGCCACCTGGGGAAGCCAAAAAGACTACTAGAGTCAATCTTGCTGAAGCAGCCCTCACCAACTAGTGCAGGATACACAACACAAATGCTCATGTAGAGTTAGACTATCCACAATTTAGAATTGCTGCTAGCATTTTTCAGATAGAAGTATCTAATACTTCTGGAAATCCACCTCAGGTAGAGGGAAATGAACTTGTTCCTCGTGGATATGACTCTGCATTTGTATTGGAGAGCTATACTGATAATCATCATCAGTAGGATGTGCCCACCCACCGGCATTGTTCACAAGTATGTGAAGAATCTGCTTTAGCCTTTGAATCAAACTATGTCTTCCCCTTTGAAGATGAAAATGAACCATCCATTGAATATGAGGAGGTGCATGCATACCAGCAGCAATATCCTAGCAAGCATAACTATAACTTGAGAAGTGGTTCCAACAGACCTACTGGTCCATTGACCTCATCTCTACCTCCAAACAATTTCAACACACCTCCTGATCCCAAAGCTAGTAACAATCTGGGGTTTCCCAAGGTAAATGCCCAATATCTGTCACCACATAATACAGCATCAAAAGTTGTTGCCTTACCTCAGGAGTCTGATAAACTTGTCACATACTTGGCAGATGAAATGAAAAAGAAAAAGATCAACCTGTCTTTGTCAGAATTGTTGAAAACTCCTACAATTAAGAAAGCTTTTATGAAGTCACTAGATGATCCTACTCCTAAAGAGGATATTCATTCTCCAGGTCATCTTAGCAATAAAGAGCATGCTGCTAGAGATAGTAATATCAAGCCTAAGGTGTCAGCTACTGTCCAAGCTACAAAATCCTCACGTATGACATTATACAGAGATAAGAGTGAGTCACCACCTTTCCTCCTTACCATAAGGATGTTTGGAAAGAATTTACACAACTATTTAGTAGATTCAGGAGCATCTACAAATGTGATGCCCTTGTCCATATGCAATGCTTTAGGACTGCATCCTGCTAAATCCCTAAAGAAGGTGACATAGTTAGATAAGACAAAGGTGAGTGTAGTAGGAGAACTGACTCATATACACATGTAGCTAGCATCTGATCCCAGGATCCAGTACTATATTGATATTCAGGTAGTTGATATACCTGATACATATGGGATGCTGCTTAGGAGGGACTGGTCAAAGACTTTGAATGGATATATGTCCACTAACTTCAGTCACATGTGGTTACCTTGGAAAGGCATACCAAACCAAATAAGAATAGATGCTGAACCTAGGATGAAACACATGATCACTAAATATAACAAAACAAATGAGATCATGTATGTAAACGTTGAACCTGGAGTTTATGCCATTAGACCACAGACTATTAGGATAGAGGAGATCCTGATGCTTGACTTTCATCATCATCATGATGATGATCATCAGGAGGATATGCTGTTTGTAGAACCCGATACTAATTTTGAGAACAAGAATGAAATAGATCACTTCAGAAACTTTGAGATGCATCTATCCAAATAGGTAAGGCATTGTCAATTGTTAAACATACCTGCTAATGATATTTTGATTGATGGATGGTGCAGATTACACGACGAAGCACATTCAGAAAAGACGTGTGAAACATGCTTAGACATGATGATGCTGGAGCAGACATGTAGTGAGGCATCATCATCATATTTCGAAGTAAGTTCTACATCTGGTGATGATGATGATACTGATTCTTGTTTGTCTTCTGTAGGAACCACAGAAAAGGTGATAGATCATGATGAAGATCATGTACAAAGAACAGAGGAAATTTTGGTGTACAATCAGATAAATGTTAAGAAAAAAGAAAAGATCACCCCAGGGAGTGATTATCTGATGGAGTTAGATTATGAACTGTCTGATGAAGACAGAGGCAGTAATCTGACTAGATTTGAAGAGTTCTTATCAGGAGAAATTAAGAGGATGATAAGACAAAAGAAACATCCACAGGATGCACTAACTAAAGGTTGGTGTAGGCTGCATGAGGCACCTCACTCAGAGACCGCCGGTTCGCTATGTCTGCATATTTTAAAGAAATATACAATGCTTGATCTGAAAGATCATCCTCCTGATGATGGAAAACAAGAAGAAAAATTAGCTTCTTAGAAGGAAGAAAAGATGAAGTCTGAGAAGGCTGACATTCCTAAGTTAAAATGGATATCAGGTGGAGCAGCTGCTAGAGCTGCAAAGAAAAAAGAAGGTTTAGCTAAACCTCATGCTGAGGATAAGTCCTGGACTCTAAGATTTGATGGATCCAAATCCAAGCAAGGAGCTGGAGTAGGGATTGATCTCATTGATCCATCAGGAAAATCCTACTTAGCTGCATACAGATTACAGTTCCCCTATACTAATAATGTGACAGAGTATGAAGCTCTGATCCATGGGCTACTGTTTGCTCTCAAAAAGAAAGTGAAAATTCTGCATGTCTTTAGAGACTGAGAATTAGTTGTCAGACAGTTAAGAGGAATATACTCTTGCAATTATAAAAGATTGTCAAATTATAGACACAGAGTGTGGGATTTGATTGAAGACTTTGATGCATTTAACATCACCCATGTTCCTAGAGAATAGAACCACAGGGCAGATGCACTTGCCTAGGCTGCCAGTACACTGGAGCCACTATCTATATCAGGTCTGAAGAGATTTTTAGTAGAACTGGTATCTGTACCATCAGTACCTGATAATATTACCAATCTTCAAGTCTTCGATGATGATTAGCACATCCTTGATTTCATCTCTAATAGGGATATATTTGATGCTCATAGCATAGACGAGAACAGTGTGGAAGATCATGTTTGGGAAGAAGATGAAATACTAGAGTTGCCTAGCAACATGATTCCCAAAGGTATGATTGAACTAGAAAGAGCCTTTGATTTGGATAATATGATGAAACAGAAGGATCTTCCCAAGGCTGATGGAGGTCAATATTCACAAGTGAATATTGGATAGGATGATGACAAGAGAAATGTCTTGATAGGTAAGGTTTGCACACCAGAAGAGTTAGAAGGAATAACTCAGGCCCTTAAGGATTGCATCCATGTAATTGCATGGACTTATGATGAGCTGAAGACATATGACACATCTGTCATAACTCATACTATACCTCTCAAGCCAGATGTTAAACCTTTCATACAGAAGCAAAGGCTAGTCAATGCTTTGCTTGAACCAATAATATTTGAAGAAGTAAAGAAATTATTAAATGCCAGGATAATATTTCCTATAAGGCACTCCACTTGGGTGGCCAATCTAGTCCTAGTCAGAAAGAAGAATGGAGACATCAGGTTATGTGTAGATTTTAGGAATCTGGACAGAGCATCAGAAAAGGATAATTATCCTCTGCCCTCATTAGATGAAGTTCTGTAGATTGTAAATGGAGCCAAAATGATGTCCTTCCTGGATGACTTTTCAGGATACAACCAAGTGATGGTTGATAAGATTGATAGGCTGAAGACTACCTTCACCACCAAGTGGGGGATATTTGCATATAGACGTATGTCATTCTGACTTATAAATGCTGGAGCTACATTCCAGCGAGCAATGGACATAGCCTTCAAAGGCTTAATTGGAAAATGTATAGTCATATACATGGATGACTTGACAGTATTCTCCAAAGAAAGGAGAAATCATGTAACAGATCTCAGAAATGTGCTGAAGAAATGTGAAGAGTATGGAATATCCTTAAACCCCAAGAAATGCATATTCGGGGTGACAACAGGCAAATTATTAGGTCATTTGATAACTGAAGATGGGATCATCATTGATCCTACCAGAGTGGAGTCTATCATGAAAATACAACTCCCTGGAAGTAAGAAAGAGCTTAAATCTTACTTTGGTAAGATAAATTTTGTGAGAAAATTCATCACTGGTTTTGCAGAAATAGTCAGACCACTAAATGCTATGCTGAAAAAAGATGCCAAGATTGAGTGGATAGCAGAAGCTAAAGCTGCTTTTGAAGACATAAAGAAAGCCATATTAGATGCTCCTGTCCTAATCAGTCTAGATTACACAAAGGACTTCTACATCTATTCATTTGCCTCAGAACATACCTCTGCAGCAGTGTTGACCCAAAGGAATGAAGAGAAAGAAGAGAAACCAATAGCTTTCATGAGTTGTCCTTTCAGGGATGCTGCACTAAGATATGTAGATGTTGAAAGATAAGCACTTGCATTAGTCAGGGTAGTAAAGAAGTTTAGGCATTACATACTAAGAAGCAAAGTGATTGCAGTAGTGCCTGATGCAGCAGCAAAGATGTTGCTAATGCAGAGTGAACCTGGTGAGAAAAGAGCCAAGTGGATTACTACAAGAGTATGACATGGAAATTACACCAATGAAGCTGGTAAGAGGACAGGCTTTGAGCCAAATGATATATGAAATTGATCCAAACATCACAAGCTAGCAGTATGTTATCAATGATAGGGACAATAAAGAGTGGTATTCAGATATTAGGCACATCCTGATTATTGGAAGATGTCCTCCAAGACTGCAAGCTTCACAGAGAAGAGCCTTGAAGATAAGGTCACAAAAATATATGATGAAGGGAGGAGTCCTATTCAAAAGGAATTATGAAGGAATATACCTGATGTGCTTAGAAAACCTAGAAGCAAATAGGGTTTTATTAGAACTACATGACAAGTTCAGAATTGCACATGGATCAGCCTTGGCCACAACACATGTAATCCTCATAGCAGAATATTACTGGCCTACAGTTTTTAAAGACACGGCTTATCATGTTAAATGTTGTCATGTATGTCAGGTTGCTGCCAACAGAGAGAAATATGTTGCACAACCCTTATAGCCAGTGATGGAAAAGCGCCCATTTGCACAATGGGGCATGGACTTCATAGGACCAATCAATCCTCCATCATCATTAGGCCATAGGTATGTTTTAACAATCACTGACTATTGTACCAGATGGACTGAGGCTGTCAGCAACAAGACTTGTACTGCAGATGATGTTATTAAATGGAGAGCAACATTGTTACCAGGTATGGAACTCCTTATGCTTTGGTAAGTGATAATGGTTCTGCCTTCACTTCAACCAAATTGTCAAGTTGGACTTTTGATCATGGGATCATACTCAAGTTTTCATCCAACTACTATCCCCAAGGGAATGGATTAGAGGAATCCACCAACAAGAATTTGCTGAATATCATAAGAAAACTAATAGAGAAGAACCCTAGGGAATGGAACTCATTTATGAAGTATGCCTTATGGGTAGACAGAATTAGAATGAAAACTGCACCAGGAAACTCACCCTTCCAACTAGTATATGGGGTGGATCTTATCCTCCCTGTTAACTTGAAAATTCCTACCTTGCAGTTTGCCCAAGAATACCTAGGCATAGACAGTAGACAAGAAGTCAGGTTGCTTCAGCTGATGCACTTAGAAGAGAAAAGAAGTCAAGCAATTGACCAGAGCCAAAGTTAAGGCCTTCAGGATATCTGATTTAGTCCTGATGTGGGATAAAGCCCATGAGAGGAAAGGTGACCATGGTAAATTTGATAGATTATGGATAGGTCCTTTTCAAATTTCTGAGATACTAGGAGACAACACATATAGGCTTAGGAACCTGACAGGTGAGGATGTCCCATTGCCAGTCAATGGACAATTCCTCAAACATTATTTTCAGGCCTGAGTGACTTCATGACAGTCATGTGTATTATATCATACATTTGTATAGTTGTTTGTATAGTTTTGTTTTGTTTTGTTTTGGTTGAGACCTTATTCTGGTTAGTCAAGATGATGCACTTCATCACCATAGAAAATAACTAAATTGTTAGGATTCAAGTGATGAGATTAGATTTAGACATAGGTTATGATTCATTCTAAGAAGTATTCATGATTAGGTTTGTGATATCCTTTCATCAGGGTGCCTTTTCTTGACCAAAGTGGATCAATCACAATGAAACACCTAATAGCCTTGGGTTTGTTGAACACACAAGTATAGGTGTTAAGTGAAAAATCTAAAGGGACTCCCTTGCTACCAATACAACCTCCAACCTAAAGCTGTAGGTGATTATACCTTGTATAAATGAGCTGACATGATGATATCAGATACAAATTTTAAAAAAAAAAAATCAGAAAAGAAATAAAGTTAGGCCATCTAAGTAAATCTATTGAGGCTATAGACGCCTGCTGGCAGTGGGGCTCTACTTAGGGAGATTGTATAGATAACCTTGTCGGGGCTATAGACGCCTGCTGGCAGCAAGGCTCTATCCAGGTTGGCTATGAGGGATGATCTCCAACTATGTAGTTTAACACTAGTTACTTATATTTTCAATTTGCTTTCAAGATGAGGATAATTAATCATTTGCACACACATGATCCTTTCAGAAGATCATGATGCTTATGCTTAGGAAGAACTAGAATACTATGAATAAATATGATCACATCACTTGAATCATTGGAATTTGTTTGTTTTCTTTGGTGGCAAGTTGTTGTGTGGTTACACAACATGCCCCATTTTGACTTGGAAAAATAGGGACCCAACTTTTTGTTTGGCTTGTTCTATGCTTTCTGGCGATTTGGTAAAAGTAAGTCATGTAGATCATCATGCAAGAAAGGCTGGGTAAGTCATCATCATGAGGTCAGTTTGTCAAAGTTCATATTTCATCCCAATAACCTCATATTCAGATAGAACATCAAGTTTCATGCAGGTTTGCCTTTTACATCACCCTAATATTCATTAGGATGTGATAGTTATGAATGGTCAAAATTAGAGTCAAACCTGATATTTCTAGGGGGGAGGATCATATTTCGTAACATCAGTCATATTTCAAAAGATCACCCCGATCTAATTTATCACCCGATAAATCATTCGGTCTGAATGTCCAAATGTCAATTCTAGGTGATAGTGACCTTTACCCATCGGCGACCTTATTTTTCCCGCGAGGATCATATTTCTCAATGTAACCCAATATTTCTCAATATCCTCCTGACGTGAAATATCCTCCCAAGCCATTATCCTGATGACATCATTTGAGTCTGATAAACAAATAAATAAACATGACGATGACGTTGTCATCACATTTACCTCTTGGCAGGATATTTCATAAACATGATCCTGTTCCCATAACATGACGATGATGTCATGATAACTTAGCGATACAATGAACGAATATCTGGTTGACGTCACCCCGATATTCTGAGAGAGGGGTCATGTTTTATCCAGTCATCATCATTTCGTAACATCACCCGACATATCGAAATATCCTCCTGATGTGCTAAACATAACCAAAGGGTGAGTTGATCCCCTGATCTTGTCACGATAGTTTTTCCTCTCGGGAGGATGATCACATTGCACTCAGGATGATATTTTTGAATATCACCCTGATATTTGAATATCACCTTGATATTCATATATCACCCTAATAATTCATATATCATCTCGACATTCGAATATCACCTTGCTCTCGTTGCCTCCATTGACATTTAATGCATGTAGAACATGGTAGGTAGTTCCCACTAACCCCAAAACCTGATCGAACAGCTAGCGAAATCCTAACTTTCCGTGTAGAAAATTAATGAATAAAATCTAATCTATCAGGGTTTGCCCTATATTCACCCTAATCGCATGATTAAAAGGTGAATTCACCATCATTTTAGTTCTTACCTTGCGATAAAATTATTTTTACAGAGCACCAGCTTCCATATCCTCATACAGGTGACAGTCAGACGAACTGAGCTTATAAACGGGAGGAAGTGCATGATCATCAGCGGAATTAAGAGCACTTTCAGAAGTCCACTGGTATAAAGGAAATTTGCATATCTAGGTAAGTAAATGGAACCCTCATCATGTTGTTTCTGTAATAGTTAGGTATGGTGTTGTTAGTCTAAAGTCCTGGTTTATGCACCCGCATGATAAGTTGATGTTGAATAAATACAGTAGGCATGATGGTTAGTAGAGATAATTGTTATCTACATGCAAGTGAGTATCCATTGTAAGATAGGATTTTTGTTAATTGCAGGCATCCATGGCTGATAAGAGGTTGGCTAAGTGTGAGGCTGAATTTAGTAAGCCCATGTTTTCATCTCAGAGGGGTGTCCTGTTTAAATATGGCACAATTACAGATACCCATCAGGGGAATACTAATTTGGAAGCCTGGTCAGCTAGGTTGAATAATGAGAAGAACAAAAGTCCTGTGCTGGATGCTGTATTCGTGTCCAGAATGTGGAATGCCGCTGGTTTCCTGTACTCCATGGAGTCTCCGGAGCTAGTTATCGAGTGTGCCTGAAACTACAACCTAGAGACCCGGTAGGTGATGAAGCATGGAAGGATATATGCAGACCTATCCATCAAGGGTCTCTCCCAGGCATTTAGACTACCATTGGGTAGGAAAGTCAATAGTGTGGACCTAAAGAAATCAGAGAAAGAGTATGAAAATAACAAGAAACAAGCCAGGAAAAACATGTACCAATGGAGGGCTGGAACAACACATATCCTGCAGCCGTCAAACTTCCTGTACACTTATTCAAATATGATTTTAGTGATGAATACCTATACATGATTGCACTATTGAGTAGAGTCACAGGTAAGCCTGATGCTAATAGTTTTAAAGATTAGATGTATGGTGTGATCATGATGTGCATATATTCAGACATCAAGCCATTGTGGGGACAACTAATAAGTGATGCTCTACATGAACAGCTGATGAACCTAGGAGGTTCAAATTGCACTTTCTATATGATGTCATACATTACTACTCCTGTTCTTACAAAGGCACATTTGATGCACTAGTTACAAATGGAAAAGTCACAGGCACAATTAATGTTGTGCATATTTGGGATCATCATCCCTAGTTGCAAAGAGCCAATTACCTCCAAGATTACAAACTGGTAAATGATGCATTCTCTATGCATCTGGTCAGAACCATGGAGGAGGACAGAACAAAACAATTAAGCATGGAGGCTCATGAGATAATCTACAGGCATGGAGCCTAGTATATACAATTTGCCACATTTTCCTACATGAGGATTGAGGGATTTGAAGGAAATCCCCTCATGCTGCCAAGGTATCCCACTGATGCAGTGATACTGATAGAATTTATAAGGCAGAGCTCCACAATGTTGAAAACATATAAGGATGCCCGGAAGCTGCCGCCAATTTTGTTTCCAGTCACCATTGGTTGGTACATGTGTCCCGATTCAGAGAACATCAAGAAGGTGATGGTCACCTTGAATAAAATGAACTTGCACCCTTTTCCACTGATAAGACCATATGATCCTTATGGTAGGATGTAGAAAATAATAGGAAAGCCTATTCACCAGAGGCACATAGAAGACTTCTGGGCTGACTGTGAAGATGAAGCAGAAGCAAGAAGAAGAAGATATCAAAGGCTAACACTAAATCAAATTAGAACCTTTGACTACATCCCCATCCCCCAACAATTGAAGAAGGATGATGGTAGGATAATTGTAGATGAGTATGAGGAGAAGAAGATATATAATGATACCATCTCTGCACCTGACCTCACCATACAAGAGGATGTATCCTTGGATCCCTTCATTGCCAGGACCATACAACTAACCCAATCCCGGGTTGATGAACAGATAGAGGCTTTGAAGAAGAAAGGTGTTGCCATTACTGTGGACAACAAAAAGAAGGGGCAGGATATTCCTGATGGGGAGTATGATGACTTCATAAATAAGAAAAGAAAGTCTAAGGGAGATAGACTCCCTCCACAACAACAACAAAGCGAAAGACCCCCAAGGGGCAAGAAAATAGATAATATACCCAAAGGAGTTATTATTGAACGGGCAGTGTTCATAGCTGAAGAAGCAGTAGCATCAAGATCCACATCACCTCCATAGACAAGGAAACAAAAGTTCGAGAAAGGAAAGACAACAGAGGCTGGAATTACTGAGACCCAAGAAGAGGGTCAATCCCCAAGAAAACCAGATGAAGAGGATATCCTCATGGAGGAAGAGCCTGAGGAAGAAGAGGCCCCTTTGTTATTCAAAAGGAAGAGAAGAGCTCCATAGGTGGTGGTATCTACCCCACTGAAGAGACCAAGAACCTCCATGAGAGGTAAAATAAGACAACCCCCTACATTGTTACAAGGGGTAGGTAGTGAAGTGCATAGGGAACTTCAGCACAATGTTCCACTTCCTACCATCGTCAAGTTCAAGACTGAGCTTGTAGAGGACCAGATGAAAGAGACCTCCCAGGCACATGCAGAAGGTCACATCTCACTGGAGGAGACAATAAATTTGTCCGATGATGAAGTTGTGAAGGAAGTGGCTTCACAAAAGATGGAAACCCTTGTTGCAGGTACACACATGATCCCTCACAAGACTCCACCAGTTTAAACTATACTGGAGGAGATAAAGCAAGTGGAAACAGAAAAGGAAAAAAGCCCAGAGAGGATAGCCCAAGAAATGGGGCTAGATATATTAATTGCATAGGTGACAAGTCTTGTAGTGGTGGACTTGACAGAGAAACAGGATGTGAATCCTGAACATCCAGCAGGATCACCTGATAAAGGGCAACCTGTAGAAGAAGTGAAGATGGCAGAATCAAAGGGCCATACTTCAAAGATAAGTCAATAGGATACATTAGCAGAGCCTACTATAGTAGAAGTTCAAGAAAAGAAGGCTGATGAGAAAGAGGTAATAAAAGACCCTGTTGCTACAGTTCAAGAAGTAAGTAGTATAGGTGCAGAATAAATTGTGGTTACAGAACCAGCACCAGCACTTAAGGAGACTTCCCAAGTATCCACTACTATGAATGTTCCTTAGCAAAAGGAAAAGTTGAAAGTGGATGAGGTGATAACAGAAAAGGATCATGATCATCATGATCAACATATAGATACATCACAAGATCCTCCACCTCAGGAAGATGCTCCTCCGGAGAAAGAAGTTTCTCAACAAGAGGATGTACCACAGGATCAACATCAAAGCGAGCATCATGAAGAAGAACTAAGAAAATTACCTTCTCCATCACATCTGCTAACAGAAATAGGAGATAAAGGTGAACATCATGATGATGCAGAGAAACATGATCAGGTACCTCTGTGGTTTGAGAAAGAGGTAAATATAGAGGTAGAATTTGATGTATCTACCTTATTTTCTAAGAATATAATAAAGCCTAAGAGGAAGGCTAGAATGAATTTGACCATTAAGAGGGATCCAACAACTGGGAGAAGGACTGCACAGATTGCAGTACCTACTGTAGAGAAAGAAAAAGGTAAAATTACCTTAGATGAGTTTCAGATCAGCACAGTGGACTTAGGATTTGCCAATGAAGACCAAGAGGGTCAAGAAGGCAAAGATATTATTGATTCTTTAATTTAGAAGGTGAAAAGAGAGAAGGAGAAAAATAAGCAACACAAAGAGCACATTGCTCAGTTGCATGCCTACATAGGAAGGCTGACTAATACTGAAGATATTTCAACTGAACATGCAGTCCCATTGACTGTTGTTTCTCAAGAGGAGGTGAATAAATTAGATCTCATGAAACATGAGGCATCTGTACTAAGGAAATGGATGTTATCCACATTGGATAATGTAGAGGAAGTGGTAAAGGCCTCTTTGAAGAGGTGGAATACTCTCAGTGACTCCAGGTCAAGAGTAGATAAATTACAGATGCAGACAGGCAAAAGGTCTTACAAATTGGAAAGGATATTGGACATCCTGGGAGAAATAAGGAGGATAAATCCTTAGTTGCTTATCAACAAACAGGTACTAAACATTAATACTGCCTTGTTGATTGATATATGGTATAAAGACATTCAATTTGAATGTGGAGTACTTAGAAGATGCAATAATAAACTGAGAGATATCAACATGAGGTTGCATGATTTAATGTCTGTTGAGGCAGAAATGTTGGAAACACTGGAAGGAAAAGTGGAAGGGAAAGTAGAAAATCAAGATGAAGAATTTGACATCAAAGCTTTACACGGCAACTTCTAATCAGTAGTTGATGATCCACTTGTTCACTTGATGGAAGAAGTCATAGATAAAATAATGAGAATCAAAGTCAAGGTGGAAAATTACAATGAGATGCTGCAAAACAGGAAAGACAAATTGGACATCAGTAGACACAAATACGAGGTGCACAAGCATGCCATCATCAAAGCAAAGACTGAGGATGGTGGAGAAGTAGATAAAATTGTGGAGTTATATGAGCAGATCCGAAGCAGCATGTAGCCTCATATGCAAAGTCATCATCATCAGGATGATGAAAGTTCGGGAAGTGATGCACATGATGATGATGCACATGAATCAGATAAGGTAGATGATGATGCAGAATAAAATAAATATCAGCATCGGATACTTAGTGAAAATAAGTATTTTTAGATAGTTGCCAGCTGGCAACTTGTGCCATTTTGTAAGGTTGACATAGTCAAAGGAAATCTAGACCATAGATATTTTTAGACAAATCAAGATCGTTGATCTTCTTGTAATGGATTCCTCACCTTGTTCTATAAAAGGTGCTAGAATGCCTCTTTTCTAACATTCAAAACTTAATTGAAATCTTTCTGCTGAAGTATTCAAGGCTCATTTCAAAGCTTCTTGTATACATCTATGTCTTTGCACACTTAATGAATGAGAAGACTATTGTGATTACAATTCATAGTAAATCTTGAGTAATCAGTGTGTGAATTCTGGATATATGTTGTGATTTGCTACGTCCCTTGGAGTTCATATCTACTTGCATATGTTGTTTTCATACAATTGCTTTGAAGTTAGCATCAACTGTATCTAGCTGTGGAATGTCCTGGTGAACATATGGTTTGGTTTTCTTCTCTTCATGACTGTATCTGATATACATGTGGTTCAATAGCTGAAGGTTCAACATTCATTTGAAGCATTTCTTTTAATTTCTTTAAATTTTAGAGCATTTCACCATCATAATTGCAAATAATTGATAACCTCAAGCAAATAATACAAATATACAGATATCTCATATATAATAGTATATCTTTAGCATATTTAGAGACAAAGCATGTATAATTGGTAAATATCATGCAAATATTTGAGTACAACTGCATCATTTGATCAAACAACTGTGTAAAATGACCTTTCTGTGAAGAATCTTTGTAGAAATAGTATCATGATGATGAACTCAACGTAAGGCCCCAAAATGGAAACAACAGTGTACATCAACCTCTAAGTAACGTCAGACGATTACGACCTAATCACCGGAGACTTGGGATCATGAATTCTCTGAATTCATTGTATCTTTCAAGATGAATAAAGGTTAATGTGTACTTTTATTCTATGCTTGTTTATGACTAACATCATGAGCAACACAAATGAATGCCTAAACATGCTTTTATATGCAACTACAAACACTCCTACCAAAAATTTTGTAATTCAAACTTACCATGTCGGCATAGGACCCAAATAATGGTCACAAGTTGACACCCAAAAATTGGGACTGCCACAAAATAAGGCAAGACTAGGGCATGGCCACCCAAGTCCTCCCTCTTCTTTTGGGTAGGGGTTATCTCAAGTGGTCCCCTTAGGTCCTATTTGTCAAGACACTTAGGGGTTTTCTCATCGAAATGTTGAAATATGATGTAATATGTCCTAAATGTAGCTAAGAGACTCAGGGGCTAAACCTTATGAGGGAAAAGCCCCCAAGGGGACATTTTATAACATTACAACAATTATGACTTCAATGAAGAAGTTCAATACATGATGTTCTTGCTTAGTATAATGAGAGGAAAGGCAAGATGCAGAGATTTCGAATCATGAATGTTTTGACTAATCAGGATGGTTGTTGAAAATGAAAAATGTAAAGGTCCAATGGGCCAAAATTATTAGTGATACTATGCATGACCATATGGTAAAGTGGAAGAATGGTAAGGATATGGTCTTAAGGATGACCTCCTATCTAGTGTATGCTTGTGCATCAAAAGGCACATTTGAGGGCCTACAAATAGTGGGAAAGATGGGAAAAATTGCCTCATGAAAAGACTCCCTAGGAACATTATCCCTAGCTAGAAAGAAGGTTATCAATTCAACATTACAAGATGGTGAGTGATTGTTTTACTATGCATTTAGTCAGGCTCATGGAAGGAGACAGAGCCAAAAGGTTTTTAGTAGAAGCTACCAAGATGATCAGTGGATATGGTTCTTGGTTTATAAAGGCCAAGACATATTCTTATATCCAGATGGAGAGGTTTAGTGGAAACCTATTCATGTTACCAAGGTATCCTTCTAATAAAATAGTATTGATGGAAATGATGAGACTGTTGGCAAGAGACACTATATGGATTCATGGTTGTTGTCATTGATGGCAACAAAGGTCATCCCACATATCCGCAAGTCATAATGTGTCTCTACCGGAAGTCAGAATAAAGAATGTTGTGGTCCGGTGAAGAAGAACAGAGCATGTGGCAAGGTCCGACAGATTGGTCCGGACCTCTCAGAGGAAGTGTCTTGGTGCAGTGCGGATTTGGGGAAGTCAAGAGGACTACCTTGAGTGGTATATTCCAAGGATTTAGCCTCCGGTGATGGATAAGGAAAAAGATATGAATGGTTGAGTACCGGATTCCTGAGAGACAGTGATAACAGAGGAAGAACTGACTGGCAGAGTATCAGACTGCTTTCCGGATGGGTTACTGTTGATGACAGAGGTTGTGAAGGCATGAATCATGTTTGGCCGACATGATTAATGATATCTACAAGTATATGCTTGATCCGCATTGCTTGGTGAGGAAGGATTCAGCTGACAGAACAAAAGTTTGTAAGAAACTAGACTGTTCCGGATGCCGACTAGAAAGGTGATGAAATTACTTGTGCGGATATATATAGAGGATGGATTTAGTTGTGAAGGGTGTGGTTGTTGTGGAGATATATGCGAAGAAGTCCAGATAAAGAGCAGAGGTAGCAAAAAGGATCCGGTATGTGAAAGATAGCAGAATAAAGAACAGAGGAAAGATGAAGTGCAGCAGATCAGTGTACTGAGCCTAACCGGAACTGAACTCCAGCATATGCAGATGCTTCCAATCAGTTCAAGACTGTGATTCTCATCACTTTGTAGACAGTGTGTCTTCTTGTAGGCAGTGGGCCTCTTGTGAGCAGTGTGCTCGGGCAGTGAGCCCTAATTGGCAAGTGCCATCTTTGTAATTTCCTATTCTTCTAACATAGAATAATTTTGGGTTAATCACCCCGTGGTTTTCTCCCTTAACAGGGTTTCCATGTCAAAAATACTGTGTCATGTGTTTCTTGTTTTATGGTTAATGTTTTATGTTTGATTTTATGCTGCATCAATTAAAAGGAAAGTTTAATAAGGGAAATAATTAGGATAACTGATTCACCCCCCCCTCTCAGTTATCAACAATTGGTATCAGAGCTAAGTTCCTCTTAATAGAGCCTAACAGCTTGAGGAAGATCTGGGATTTCAAATGGATGCATATGGTTTAAGAGAGCAACTCAAGACTGCTCTTGAGGATCTTGAACAGTCAAATTCTGAAGTCAGTGAATTAAAGGAAAGACTCAAACAGGCTGATGAATTCATGAGAGAATTAAAAGACAAATTAAGTCTCTCTATGAAAAAGAGAAAGGAGCTGCTTCAACAGTTGGCAAGACAAAGTGAAGAAAGCAATACAAATGAAGAATTGACTGAGCAAACCAAGTTATGTGAAAAGTTATCAAAAGAAGTCATTATGTTAAGACATGAAATGGAATCAGGAACTATAAAGTTTACTCAAGAGATTGAAGAAAAAAGAAAGGCTGAAGACAATCTAAGACAATCTCTTAAAGAAAAATTAGAAGAATGCCACCAGATGGACAGGATTATCAGACATCTTGAATCTGATCTTGAAGATGCCAAAGATAATGAAGGAAAACTTGAGGATCAAATTGCCTCTCTCAAAAGAGACCTTCAAACAGCAAATGAATATAAAGAGAAATTCAAGATAAGTTCTGCTCAACTTGAAGTTCTTCTTGGAAGTCAAAAGAGGACAGATGACAAGTATGGCTTGGGATATGAGGAAGGAGAAAGCTCCGGATCCGGTCAGAAGAATCTTGGATCAGAAAATCCAAGGAACAGGCCTAGAAGACCTCCGGTAAGACAGCCAAATGCTCAAAGATATCCATCCTTCAATGGATACTGCCACAGCTGCAACCACTTTGGTCACAAAGCTAATCAGTGCAGAATGAGAATGAATCAGATTAATTCATCCTTCTCCGGACAGTGCTTCAACTGCAAAAGGTATGGACACAAATCCCATGAATGCAGAATTATGCAAGTAAACAAATCATTCAAAGGTAGATGCTTCACATGCAATAGAGTAGGTCATATTGCTAATCAATGCAGATCAAGAGGATATCAGTCAAATATACAAAGAAATGTTATTTGCCAAATCTGCAATAGGTCCGGTCATAATGCTAAAGTCTGTAGAAACAAGAATCAGGACAAAAGAGGTCCGGTGTATAATCAGAATCAAGACAAGGGTAAACAAAAGATGAATGCGGATGAGGTTAGGAATCAGATGAGCAAGATTTGGGTGAAGAAAAGTTCAGAGAATGTAGAGGTTGGATCCGCACCAGACTCTGGTGCTGATATCTCTTCCGGAAATTAAAAAGTGAGCTCAGGCTCAGGGGGAGACTCAAAGAAAATCTTGTTCCCCCAGCCAAACAAGTGGTGCCGGATGTGGCACAAGATGCGGATCAAAGGGTTTGTAGATATGAGTCTTGAGATACTTCAGTCAAGTTTTCAGAGGTCTGCATGGAGTTATGAAGAAGCTGTGATCGATCAAATAAGACCTGTTCAGGGAGATGCTCCGGTATGATAAAGGATTACAAAAAGGTCCGGAAAGATCCGAAAATGCACTATCTTGTTCTGCGGATTGGACAGAGTGTTTGGGATGTTCTTGCAATATGTTACCTCGATTCATTCATGATTGAAGGATCCGGATGATATCCACAGATCAGGACTAATCCGGGATACTCCAAACTATCCAGACAAGGCAAACCGGAATGATGTAGGTGAAGCATTTATTGCAGACAGATATTAGGGTTCGCGGAGCAATTTAAAGGATTTCTCAAAGGTCATTTGCTCATTCTGCACTCGAGAAGAAGTGAAAAGTGGAGCTCTGCAACAAGGTTCATCAAGCACACCAAGGATCTCCTACCGAAGTTATTGCATAAAGAAATCAATCCAACCACTCCGTACAAACCGAAGGCGCATAAGGTATTCTCCGTTTTTCATTACCTCACTGCAAATCTTTGAAGAATGGCTACTCCAAACATAGTTAAGATCTCTGATAGACCTCGCCCCTCATTTAAGAAACATCCCTACAAATCATTGGAGGTAGATCCACTAGGAGCCTTCTCTAGTGTTCCTCACGGAGTTTTACACACCGAAGACATTAGGGTTTACATACATGCAAGCATTGAGGAATTTGGGTAATTCAAATTAAGAGACCTCTATCACAAGCAGCTGATAGACAATGCTTTTGAGCTTAAACCAGAGTATAAGGATATCCAGAAGAAACAATTTGAGCAATTTATTCATTTCCCCTGTTTTGAAGAAGATGAATGGGTCCGGTATGTACTGAGCAGGATGCATGACAACTTTCTATGGCTAGATAGACCCTGCAAGATCACAAAAGAGGCAATTAGAGCAGTAACTGGTCTATACTCTTCCGGAGGGGTACCTATCCTCAAATCTGTCAAGAACAACATTGTAACTGAGGCCACCGGATCAAAATTTGATAAGAGGGCAATGACCATTGAAGACATTTCGGATCCGGATATCAAATATGCATCAATGATAATAGGATACAAGATCTATCACTCCAGCAGGGAGAATTCTGTATCCGGAACTGCAATATACACTGCCTATGAAATGCTAAGAAAGAATGCAGAATATGATCTCTGCGAACTACTGCTAAGCCAATTAATGGAAAATATACAGAAAATCAAGAAGGATAAGAAGAATTCCTTTAAGTATGGTACTCTGATTGTATGTCTATTCTTCTACTTCATGAATGAGCTACCCGGAACAAGTGGATGGGTATGGCAGAATGACAAACTTGTTGCAGTCCAGATAAGAGACTATCTGCATGGACTTGGGGATGCAAAAGCGAGAAATACAGCTCTATGGGGATACTTCAAAAACTTTCAGAGCATGATGCAAGCAAGAGAGAGAATTCCCCAGTCTCTTGTTGAAAAATACGAAGACTCAGTGTGCTTTATGGTTGACACTGATCAGTGCCTAATGGAGGCAGTAGAGCCAAGGACTGTCTAGATCATGCCCATGGGGTATGAAGTAGATGAACAGATAGTGGAGCTGCATGTTCAACACATGCTAAGTCAGCCCAAAGATCCTAAGGCAGAAAGGTTTGGAACCTTTGAGGAGCTGAGTGTAAAAATACATGTAGAACTCAGGGAACCTGAGATTAAAAGAAAAGTGAGAAAAGAAGTAGAGCACATTGCTCAAGGCCTAGGCATCTCAAAGGAGGCACTTGATGCCAGCCGAGAAAAGAGGAGGAAGGCCGAGGAAGAAGAGAAAAGTAAAGAAAGTGCTCCGGTTGGAGCTCCCACCCGGACCAGATCATCAAAGAGATCTGCACCTCCCTCAACCAAAAGTTCAAAACTGGAAGTCCAGGCATCCGGTAAGAGATCCAAGACAAAAGCCACAAGGGCTTATGGAAGCCAAAAGGATGAAGAGGAAACAGAATCAAATGAGGGAGTAAGAGAAGTAAAGAAACAGAAGAAGAAAGGATCCGGTAAGCCCTCCACAGGCCAAGACAAGGATGAAATGGCAGAGGTAACTGTTGAAAAGCCCACTCTGTCACTAGAGAGCATAATCAAGTCGGTCACGGTGGATGGAAACCTTCAACCAATGACTGAATCATATGATGACTTCAGTGAGGCCGACCAAAAGACTCTGCAGGAGGCCACAGTAAAATATCTTAACATATATAATAAGGCTTTCATTGAAATAATATCTCTTATTCCTAAAAGCCTAGAAAAGGAAATGGAAGTAAGAAAGAATAATGCTCATGCTAAAGATCTTGAGATCCGGGAGCAGATAGCTATTCAGCTATATCCTCAAATTGATCCCAAGACAATGAACATTATCTTCAAGGACTGCAAAGATGAGTTCAGAAGCAAAGCCAGGATGAATCAACTCATGCTTGGCGAGACTGACAAAGTGGCCCAAGAAATAGAAGAGATCCTCCGGAAGGCCTTCAAAAGGTTCAATCTTCCGGTTGTAGAGGATTTAGGTACAGAAACAGCTGAGGACTTGGGACCCTCTGCTCCAGAAGAAGTGGCCCATGAACAAACTAGCATCTCTCCTCCGGTTTCCCCTACAGTCTCCGGATCCAAAGAAGAAGAGCAATTACAGGAGAAGGAAGCAGTGGTGAAAGACAAAGAGGTTGACAGTTCTAAGACTGCAGAAGAAAAGAAACATCTGTCTCCGGCAAGAGACACTGCACAAACTGTTCAACAATTTTTGAGCAAAGAAACTCTAGAGATTGATGAACCGGAGCTTCTAAAAGGTCCATTTGATTTTGACTCTCTCTCTCCGGTACAAACAATGAAGATAGCTTCATTTGCAAATGCCAAGGCAAATGAAAAGCTCCTGAAGTCTCATATGGAAGACTGTGAGTTGATAGAGGCTGCTTCCAGAGTACTTGTAAAAATCATGCCATCAATCCAGATAGATCCGACAGCTTCCACTTCCGGTAATCTAAAAACCTTAGTCAGCAGTATTGATACACATTTTGATTCTCTAGAAAAATCAGCTGAAGAAAAGGTCCGGAAGGAATTTTTGGATAAGAGATTTTCAGAAATATTAGAATTAATCTCTAAAGATAGGAAGATTGTAAGCATTGGAATAAAGAGCTTAGAGAATGCTCTTAAGGATGGCGGTGACATCTATAAATTTTGTATATCCTGGTCAAAGGCAACAACAGCATTTGACAAGAAAATAAAAGAGGAACAGGATAAGCTACAAAGCTTATCTCAAAGTTTTGATCCTCTCTCTTCCTCTATAATAAATCAAGAATGTCAGACCATTGCAGTCTTGAATGAAATAAAAAATCTTGAGAAGGAAAGGAAGAACATCACTAACCGGATGGGAGAACTTAGAAGGATTATAATCCCTAAGTTGGAAACTATGCATGAGGCCATCAGTGATGCTCAGACCACCGCCCAAACAAAAGATCCGACAGATCTCAAGCGGGCAGAAGCGTTTGCATTTTTGTTAAGTGGTCACATTTCAATTTTGGACAGAATGAAGCAAAGTTGGGCTACAGAAATGATTCAATTGCAGACATCCTTTGCAGACATTCTTCAGTATATGTGAGTATGTAAATATGCGGCTATGTATAGAAAATTTTTGAAAATTTTGATATGCGGACCCTACCCTTTGCCATTGATGTCAAAGGGGGAGTGAGGAGCAGTGAAAAATGAGGAATCCAACTAAGGGGGAGTTCCGGAAATTGTATAAAAAGACAGAGCATCAGCAAAGGGGGAGCATAGTGAAAACACTTAGTCATTTTTCACTAAGTGTTGCCATCAATGCCAAAGGGGGAGATTGTTGGCAAGAGACACTATATGGATTCATGGTTGTTGTCATTGATGGCAACAAAGGTCATCCCACATATCCGCAAGTCATAATGTGTCTCTACCGGAAGTCAGAATAAAGAATGTTGTGGTCCGGTGAAGAAGAACAGAGCATGTGGCAAGGTCCGACAGATTGGTCCGGACCTCTCAGAGGAAGTGTCTTGGTGTAGTGCGGATTTGGGGAAGTCAAGAGGACTACCTTGAGTGGTATATTCCAAGGATTTAGCCTCCGGTGATGGACAAGGAAAAAGATATGAATGGTTGAGTACCGGATTCCTGAGAGACAGTGATAACAGAGGAAGAACTGACTGGCAGAGTATCAGACTGCTTTCCGGATGGGTTACTGTTGATGACAGAGGTTGTGAAGGCATGAATCATGTTTGGCCGACATGATTAATGATATCTACAAGTATATGCTTGATCCGCATTGCTTGGTGAGGAAGGATTCAGCCGACAGAACAAAAGTTTGTAAGAAACTAGACTGTTCCGGATGCCGACTAGAAAGGTGATGAAATTACTTGTGCGGATATATATAGAGGATGGATTTAGTTGTGAAGGGTGTGGTTGTTGTGGAGATATATGCGAAGAAGTCCAGATAAAGAGCAGAGGTAGCAAAAAGGATCCGGTATGTGAAAGATAGCAGAATAAAGAACAGAGGAAAGATGAAGTGCAGCAGATCAGTGTACTGAGCCTAACCGGAACTGAACTCCAGCATATGCAGATGCTTCCAATCAGTTCAAGACTGTGATTCTCATCACTTTGTAGACAGTGTGTCTTCTTGTAGGCAGTGGGCCTCTTGTGAGCAGTGTGCTCGGGCAGTGAGCCCTAATTGGCAAGTGCCATCTTTGTAATTTCCTATTCTTCTAACAGAGAATAATTTTGGGTTAATCACCCCATGGTTTTCTCCCTTAACAGGGTTTCCACGTCAAAAATACTGTGTCATGTGTTTCTTGTTTTATGGTTAATGTTTTATGTTTGATTTTATGCTGCATCAATTAAAAGGAAAGTTCAATAAGGGAAATAATTAGGATAACTGATTCACCCCCCCCCTCTCAGTTATCAACAGAGACAACTCCCCATTTTGGAATTATCTAAGTAGAAAGAGGGGGGACCATATAGAAAGTTTCCTATAGATATCAACTGGTTCCTGGTAGGATCTCTGGACAATGCTAGGAAGGCTGAAGCTAACCTGAAGAGTTTGAATTTACAATTATTTCCCGTGGATAGAGATTATGATCCTTACCATAGCATCAAGAAAATATTTAATAAGAAATACAGGCACACCATGCACCTTGAGGATTACTGGGCGAATTGTGATGATGAGCATGAGGTGAGAAGAAGGGAATATCAAAGTCTCACATTAGACTAGATAAGGACCATCAAACAACTAGATGTCCCTCCTCAGGTCAAAAAGGATGATGAAGATGTTATGGATCCTGAGTTTGAAAATAACAAAGTGTATAACGATGCATTGGCACCTCCAAACTGGACCCAGAAAAATGAAACTTCAATTGATGTCCTTACAGCCAAAGTCTTGGCAAGGACCAAGAACTGGATAGCTCAAAAGGTAAATGAGTTGAAGGCAAAAGGCATTGTAGTTACCTTTGATAAGAAAAGAAATATGAAAGAAAGGGAGGAGCGCAGATATGATGACTTTCTAATAAGGAAGAGGCAGGTCCTTGGGACCAAAGTAGCAAAGCCCAGTTCATCAGGACCTGCAGAGCAGCTTACAACTAAGGGGATTTCACTGGTATATGCACCACCCTCACCTCCTAAAGGTACACCACAAGCTTCTATCCTGATATCTATTCCTTAGGTATCAACTACATAGGAGGAGATGTTGAAAGATCAATAGAAAAGTCCAGTTAAGACTGTTGCAGAAGGGGAAGATGGTGATGATGATGAAGATCAGATACCCATTGAGACATTGAAAAGGAAGAAGAGTGATGTATTACAAGGGGTTAAAGTCCCTAGGTATTCAAGATACCAAATCCAAAGCATGAGAGGTACAATATCACCTCCTTTCCAAACAAAAGAAAATTTAAGTCCTATTTTGAATGTAGCGAAGGAGCTTCAACACAATGTGCCTGTAGAGAACATAATCAAGGTAAAGTCTAAAATGGCACAAGAGGCCATCAATAAATCCTTGGAGAAAGAGATAAATAAGCCAATCCCATAGAGTGCAACTATTGATTTAACTGATGATGATGTAGTCTGGGATGTGACTAATCCTCCTATTGAAACCCTGCTCCACCACACTAAAGCAAAGGTGGGAAGTCAGGATATAGAAATAAAAGAAAAAAACACTGACAGAGAAGAGTCTCTAGAAGTAGAGGTACAGATGGAACCTCTTAATACCCTGGTTGAAAATGTAACTAGCCCAACAACAATAGATCTGCAATATCAACCCAAGAATGGGGATAAAGAAGAAGAAATTGATAAATAGGATCAGGGGTCAAAGAATATCCCTATGGATGTTGATGGTATAGGAAAAGATGCCCAAGCTGAAGGGACACAACAGGATGTCTCAATGGATAAAATTGAACAAGGGCCAATATTAGAACATGGCACTGATGTTGGGGATGATACTAACCAAGGTAATCAAGAACAACCCTTGCCAGAACTAGATCAGGATGACCAAGCACTAAAGCCTGAGAATTTCCAAGTAGAAGATATGCAACAAGAACAGGCTTAGGGTGTGTCTGGGGATGTGTATATATAAGGTAAGGTTCAAGAGGAACCAAAAGATACATCACATCAAGATCAACCCTTACTAGAACAAGAAAAGGTTTAGGATGATGGTAAGAATGATCAAGATAAGGATCAATTGATAGAGAACCCTAAGTTCACCCCATCTCAGCAGGATAAGAATGGAGGACAATAAGAGAGTGTACAATATCTTGGTAATGGAGATGAAGCTAATAAAAATAAAGAACTACAAGATGCTCACATTGAGCAGTTAGACCAAGGAGGGTCAGATTCAACTGTAGTCTCATGGATGTCATCAGAGGTGGCACCTCCACAAGAAGAGACCAAGCCTTTCTATTTCAACTTGCTCTTCACATTAGATCCAGCTAAATAGAAGAGGAAGGCAAGGATAGTCTCAACAATAAGATGAGATGCAAATATAGGAAAAAGGATAGCTCAGATTGTTTTGCCAAAGGTAGATAAGGCTAGAAGAATTCCAAATAACCACCATTGATTTGGGCCATGCCACAGATGAGAAAGAGATCCAAGGATTAAGGGATCATACTGATGCAATGGAGGCTAGAATAAAGAAGGCAAAGGCCAAGAAGAAAATGTATAAAGTACAAGTAGGCCAATTACAGGCTTTTGTCAAAGGGTTGACAATGCCAACCAACATCCAAATAACAAAAGGATACTGCATTGACACTGGTATCTCAAGAAGATATATTTGCTCTAGATGTACAAAAGCACCATGCACAAATAATGGACAATTGGTTCCATCAACTCTTAGTTGATGGAGATTGAACAATAAGGATTTCATTATCCAATTGGGAGTTGTTAAGCAACCTGAAGGAGAAGGTAGACAAAGTGAAGAAGGATGTCAGCCAAAGACTAATAAAGAGTCACAAAACTCTGGCCACCCTCAAGAGTATGAGGAAAACATATTCTAATGTCCTCATAACAAATAATATTTTGACATCTAAAACATTGATTCAGTTGGATGATTGGTATGAAGATGTAAGATTTGAGGGAGATATTTTAAAGAGATGCAATTCTAAAGCTGCAAATATCCATATGAAGATTCATGATTTATTAGCAAATGAAATTGAAGTTTTGGAAGCTCTTGAGGGTGAGGTAGAAGGAAAAGTAGAAAATCAAGATGACTTTTCTATTAAAGCATTCAGAGACAATTTCAAGCTAGTAGCAAAGGACCCGACCAAATTTTTTTTGAGGATACCATTGTTGCAAGTATGTGCCTAGTTGGTGTTGTAATTGATGTCAACATATCCTTATTGTCATTAGTGTCAACTGTATATTATTCTATTACTTGTGTAGAAGACTTGTATGTTGAGGATATAGTGAAAATTAGCCTCTCCGGAAGAAACTAGTGACCTACAAAGAAGTGCAGTACAGATAGTGAGTTGTATGCTGAAGAACAGTCTGGTAAACTGTTTCACATTTACTTA
Source organism: Cunninghamia lanceolata (assembly GCA_027924645.1). NCBI lineage: Eukaryota > Viridiplantae > Streptophyta > Pinopsida > Cupressales > Cupressaceae > Cunninghamia > Cunninghamia lanceolata. Next base: position 13,833,970 of record BSBN01000801.1, read on the forward strand.
TGTTGGAAGTTCATGGTTTGCAGATTGGAAGTAAGTTAGAGGCATGACTAAGGATGCTACATTCTAGGTTTGAAGCCTCTGCATGAAGATCTGAGTGAGTTGTGTTCACCAGAGTGAAACCTACTTTTTCTGTAAGTTTAGTTAGGACAGTAAGAAATTATTTTACTCCGTATTCCTCTGCAATAAAGTATTTGGCTCTACATTTCTAGAGGGAAGTCTGGGATGATGATAAGTGCCTATAGTTGCAATGGTTTAGGGTTTGGTGTTCTGTAAGCTATCATTCTTTTATGACAATTGAAGATAGTGAAGTTCATGTGTTCCGGTGAGAAGATTCACATGGATAAAGTGGTTAAGGTTCTTGTGGATGTCTCCTAATCATGTTCCTATCTAGACTTTGGTCCATGTTAATAAATTGAGATTTTGTTTGAATATTGTTCCCAGATAATGTAGCGTTCTTGGCCGACTTGGTTAATCCTAGTGATTGCAAGATCTCTAGAAGATTGTGGAAGCTTGTTGTGGTGTGGAAGATAGTGTTTGAGTCCCAGCTAAGACATGGCATGATCCATATTTCATTCCCTTTGCATAATGTTGCAATAGGTCAAGACCCATTTTGGAAATGTTTGTAATACCAACCTTGGAGATTGCTCCAATGGTTGATGATTGTGATGCTGACCTTGATGATCATTCCAAGGTTGATGTAGTGTATAAATACTTGTAGTTGAGTCATGGAAAAAGCATCCTTGAGCGGAAATGAAAAGATATTAAGAAAGGGCCAAAAGGTAGATCAGAGAAGAGGCAGAGGAAAGAAGAGGAAGAGAAGAACAGAGGAAGAGAAGAGAAGGGGAATTATTATACTTCAGTCACAAATATAAAAAGGCATTGATCATGGTAGTGAGTTTGGTAGTAAGCTACCAGTAGGGTTTAGCAACCCTTATTTTAATCTTGCTAAGTTTAGGGTTGAGGTAGAGAGCCTACTAGACCTAGTTGATCTTCATGGTAGTAAGCTAGTATGTTTAGGCCCGTGGGGTGACCAAGCCTGAACATCATTATTTCAAGATTGCAATATATATTGAGAGCTAATCCTCTCTGTGGTTTTTCTGCACCTTGGGGTTTTCCACATAAATCTAGTGCCTCTTGTGTTTGATGTTGTATCTATGGTTAAGTTTCTAATTTCATGCACTCATTGTTAAATCATAATAATTGTAGATAAGTGATGAATGTTTAATTGTAGAAAGTGTTTAAGTTTTTGTGACAACTGATTCACCCCCCTCTCAGCTATCCGACACATATCAACAATTGGTATCAAAGCTAATTTCCTCTGAAGAAAGTCTAATAGCTTGAGGAAGATCCAAAATGTCTTACAAGAAGGAAGCATCGCATTTTGATGGAACAAATTATGTTCTCTGGAAGGTTCAGATGAAAAGGCCTCTTCTTTCTCTTGGTTAAAAAGTTTAGAAAGCTGCGGAAACAAAATATACCATACCTCCAAATGGTTTGATGACTGAAGATGAAATCAAAGAATATGAGATAGATATCAAGGCAAAGGATGTTCTGCTAAATGCATTAACTGACTCAATATTGACAAAAGTTGTGGAACTTGAAATTGCAAATAAGGTATGGGAAAAGTTGAAAAATCTATATGAAGGAGATGATTCTGTGAAGGAAGCCAAGTTACAATGTCTGAAAGTGAAATATGAAATCTTGAAGATGAATGATGATGAAAACATATTAGCCTTTATGAAAAGAGTTGATGAACTTGTTACAGGGATAAAAGCTATAGGTGGAACTCTCGAATAAAAGGAAGTTGTTATAAAAATTCTTAGATCTCTACCCAGGTCCTACTGTCACAAGGTAGCCATGATTGAAGAATTCATGCAAGTAAAAAACTATTAACAGTGATTAGTTGCTTGGTAAGCTTACTACTTTTGAAATGAGGGAGTTAGATGATGCTCTGTCAAAAGTTGAGATGGCCTTCAAAGCCAGTACTCCTGGAAATACTTCCGGATCAAAAAAGTACAAGGTAGAATCCAATGATGAGTTAGATGAAGTTGAAGCCAACTTTGTGGACAAACTGCAAAGAGGATCCTGTAAGTATAAAGGAAAATTACCTTTCAAATGTTTTTCCTATGGTAAAGTAGGTCATTTTGCTTCCAGATGTCCTGAAAGAATTGAAAGAAATAGACAAAGATATGAGAATAGGCCTATGACCCAAAAGAAGTGCTATTATGTTGAAGATTTTGATGATGATGGAGTTTCAGATAATAGTGAACTAGATAATGCTAGCTCCTCTGTAAATGAATGCTTGTTCATTTCTATAAAGGAAGATACTGTGTCTACTAATTCTTCTAGTTGTGTGAATGAATAAAAACCAATAGAAAGTGCTTTAGCTGCCCAAGTGATTAAGGACAAGGATGAATGGGTTATTGATAGGGCTGCTCTCACCACATGACTGGTGACAAAAGTAAGTTTGTGAGTTTGGAAAGATATGATGGTGGACTGGTTAGGTTTGGAAATGATACTGGTATTAGGATTTGTGGGAAAGGATCTATTTCTTTTGATGGCAAGCATAATACTAAAGATGTCTTGTATGTGAAAGGATTAAAGCACAATCTTTTGAGTGTGGGTCAGATATGTGACAAGGGATATGATTTAAGCCTCAAGGACAATGGATGCAAGATTAGGGAAAGCTTTAGAATAGTCATTGCAACTGGTAAGAAGACCAAAGGTAATATCTATCACTTGAAAGGAACCGAGAACTATTTCTTGTTGACTTAGACTGATGAAAGTTGGTTATGGAATAGAAGGTTGTGTTACATGAATTTTGATAATATTATGAAGATAAGTACTGCATAGATTTTTAGAGATTTGCCTAAGCTTGTGAAGCCTGCTAATCCTATTTGCAAGGAGTGTCAATTTTGGAAATAGACAAGAACAAGTTTCAAAAGCAAGGACCAATCAGTTGGAGGACTACTTGAGCTAGTGCATAGAAATTTGTGTGGACCTACCAAAGTAAGAAGTTTCCAAGGTGACAAGTATTTCATGTTGCTCATTGATGATTATTCTAGAGTGACTTGGGTCACCTTTTTGAAAGAGAAAGATGAAGCTCTAGATAAATTCAAGGCATTTAGTACAATGGTTGAAAATGAGATGGATTTGAAAATCAAATGCTTAAGGTCTAATAGAGGAGGAGAGTTCACATCAAATGAATTCAATTTCTTTTGTGAAGAAAATTGAATAAAGAGACAACTATCTATGTCCAAAACTCCACAACAAAATGGAGTTGTTTAAAGGAAAAATAGAACAATTCAACAAGCTGCTAGAACCATGATGAAGGAAGCTCATCTTTCATAAGCATATTGGAGAGAGGCAATTCACACCACTATATATATCCTAAACAGAGTTTTAGTAAAAGGTAACAGTTCAAAGACTCCGTATGAATTGTGGCAGGGTAGAGTTCCTACTGTGAAATATTTCAAAGTTTTTGGTAGCAAATGTTAATACAAAAGAGAACAAGATTTAGGCAAGTTTGATGCTAGATGTGATGAAGGAATCTTCCTTGGTTATTCCACCAAGAGCAAGGCCTACCAGTGCTATAATAAGAGGCTGAATGAGATCATTGAAAGTGCAAATGTTAAAGTTGATGAATGTAAGGAAAGGTTTCTAGAATCAAGTGAATATGAGTCAGATGATCCAAATGTTTTAGAAGTGGTGCAGCACATAGACAACCCAGATGAAGAAGAACAAGCTCTGATAAGTGCTACCAAAACTCCAAGAAATGTAAGAATAAGTCATTCTAAAAATAAAATCATAGGAGATAAGAGAAAAAGGATCTTAACCATAAGAAAAGCTACAGAGGAACAAGTAAATTTCTGTCTGATTTCCAAGATTGAACCTAAAACTATGGATGAGGCTTGCAAAGATGAGAATTGGATAAAGGTTATGGAAGAGGAATTGATGTAGATAGAGAAAAATCAGACTTGGGATCTTGTTCCTAGACCTGTAGACAAGAATGTAATTGGTACAAAGTGGGTATTCAAAAACAAGATGAATGAGAATGGTGAAGTGGTAAGAAACAAAGAAAGGTTGATATGCAAAGGATATGCTCAAGAAGAAGGAATAGACTTTGAAGAAACTTTTGCTCCAGTGGCAAGGATTGAAGCAATAAGGATGTTTTTGGCTTTTACAGCATACAATGATTTCAAGGTCTATCAAATGGATGTGAAGTTTGCCTTCTTAAATGGAGAGTTGGAAGAGGAAGTCTATATAGAACAACTAGAAGGATTTCAGTCATCAGAACAAGGGGACATGGTATGCAAATTGAAGAAAGCATTGTATGGATTAAAACAAGCTCCTAGGGCATGGTATACATGGTTGGACAAGTACCTGATATAGATAGGGTTCATAAAGGTACTACAGATAGTAATCTCTACTTCAAGATCAATGATGAACAAACCCTGATTGTTGCAGTTTTTGTTGATGATATTATTTTTGGAGGCAATGAAGGTGTTGACATTTCTTCTGAATCAGCATTAGGGTTTGCCACTTCTAATGCACAGGCAGATTCAGGCCAACTGAATACAGGAGGTTGCGTGAGCTCCTCCCCTTCACTTCTGGTTCTGCCGCACCAAGGGGGGTATCCCTATAACTCAAGATATAACCTTGACTAGCTCAAAGATAGAAGGATCTAACTTGACAGCAATAGGCATAATACTCTCATGTATGGACCAAGATCTGCATGATAGATCACAAGGCTGGCAACATTCTTGGACATGATGTCTGGTTGGGTATGAGAGCATGCAGGGGGGTTCCTAATCCTACTCCTACAACTAACAGGTGGAGGTGTGAAATGGTTTGATATGAATTTGGATGCAAAGCTGGACATGGTGTATAACACAAGAACACAGCATGATTGGTGCCTATCCAGGGCTTGGAGTCGGTAGACATACACCTGTGAATGATCAGCATAAATAGCTAAAACTGGATTTCAGGGGGATACACATGATATCTGCCTTACAGATATCTCCCAATATAGAGTGTTGAGCTATCTCTACTTATGGAATCCCTACTGCAGTATACCCTTCCCAATGTTCAACCTGAAAACAGTTTAATCTGCCCCTTGAGCAGAGGTCAAAAGATCAGACATTCAACATAGGAATTCTATGCTCTAGAATCTAAACATAAGCAAACATCCAGATCCAGAAGAAGGATACATGCAATACTGGAGACAGAATTAACACAACACATGCTAAGGTAGCATTACTCATATAAGATCAACCATGAAACCAGTGGATTCATGCCAAGTCCTACAACAGGAGATACATAAACTCACAAGAAAAACTGTACAGAGCAGCCAGATCAGCTGGTTTTGGATTACAGAGCCAAAAATCTACAACTTTCAACAACCCTAAAAGAATAACACCATCTGCACTATATAGCAGGAGGGTGTCTTCAGCATCAGCTACCAGGTTGACCAAAATTCCTGCCAGATATACCGTACCATAGAAATGGCGCTCAAACTTGAATGCAGCAGGTAGGGGAGGAGACAGGAAGATTTCTCGAGCCTTGCGCCGCCGCCTAGGGATTCAGATCTTCAATCAGGTACAACATTCGTCCACGCCATCGCCCATACCTCTGCAACAATCGCCATTGATGGCGCACCAACCCACGGCCTCGGGAAGAACATCAGACAAACAGTCGCAACCGCTTCCCGCCGAGATTCATCATCATGATGTTTCGAAAATGCAGGATAACATTATCCCACATGCACCCCGCAGCAACCTCCTTTGCACTTTATATACTAGGTCATGAGCATATATCATGTCGGCGCTTTTGCTCCTGACGACACTAGTATAGACTTCATCATCATCATCTTCCAGCAGCATGATATCCTGTTGTTCGAAATATCACCCTGACGTCATCATGATATTTGAAACATAACCTTCATGATAATCGGCACAACCTGATCCTTCGGAGGAACATCCTCCTGCTGAGCTTATAACAAAAGTCTGGCCGATGAACATCCTGATGATGTCATCATCATATCCTGCTGACGTCATCATCATATCCGCCTACTGCGCACCTCCTCATATCCGGATGACGTCATCATCATGTTTGCAAATATCAGGAGGTCTCTTCAAGATGATCAGTTGTTAGAAATATGACCCCCGCGGACCTTGATGACGTCATCATCATATTAACATCATCATGATATTCGGAAGACAACCGGATATTTGGAAATATCCTCCTGACGTTCGAACATCAGGTTGCACTGTAGCTCCTCTGTAAGATCGGGGCGAAAACTGAATATGATGATGCTGCTTGAAAAGATCACCCCCAGTAGATAATGCGCGAAGCAAGCAGGCGGATATCTCCCTAATATTAGCATCATCATGATGCTCGAGAAAACATATATCCGGGTGATGAAAATATCACCCCTTCCTTCGGAATATCATGATGCAGTTAGGCAGAAAGAAAAATATCACCCTAATATACGGATGACGTCAGCATCATCAGGATGAGAAACAAAGAGCAAGAAGTGATACAACATCATCAGGATGATATTGACTAAGATCATCCTGACGTTCCCAAAATATGATGACCCTAGTGAATATCGGGTCGCAATTACAACTCTTCAACAACATCATCAGGATGATGTTAACCAAGATCACCCGATGATAGAAATATCACCCCGGCGAAATATCATGAAGGCAAAAAATATGATGACCTCCACAAGCAGCAGGATGATAATTGGAAATATGATGATGATGAACACGACCCTTAGGAAAAAACAAGTTAGGTCGAGCAACTCAAAGAATAAGCAACATCATCATCATGCCTGCGCAAGGTGATAAATGGAAGATCACCGGAGACTTTGAAGAATCACCCTCGCAAGCAGATAAGGGCGCACTGTAGCTCGTCAGCATCATCAGGATAAAACCCGAACATCACCCGACAGTTGAAATATGATGATGACGTTGAAAAACAAGTCGAAGGAGAACATGATGATGCTGACCTTCATGGAAACAAACATGATGATGATGACCTCCTCCTCAAGAAAATATGATGATGCAGCTGAAAAATACTGAGGAGGTCTGTTACTTAGAGCACTTTTTGGATACTTAGGGAGAGTGCCTGAATGAAAATTTTTCAAAAAACTACCAGTCAATTCAGGCGTCAACAGAAGGTATGTGCTCAGTTTTTGCTGGAGAAATGCAAAGTGAATTTAAAATGTCTATGTTTGGAGAGATGAACTTCTTTTTAGGTCTGCAAATAAGTCAATTAGATAAAGGTATCTGCATTTCTTAGTCTAAGTATGTGATAGAGTTGTTAAAAAAAATTGGGATGGAAGATTCTAAACTAGTATGCACACCTATGATTACTAGTTGTAGGTTGAGCAAAGATGATAACTCACCCATGGTAGACCAAAAGAAGTATAGATCTATGATTGGAGGATTACTTTATCTGACTCAAACCAGACATGACATAATGCTTGCAGTGTGTCTTGTGGCAATATTTTAGGTAGAACCCAAGGAATCACATGTGATGGCAGTCAAGAGAATTCTAAGATATTTAAATGTACAATAGATTATGGTTTGTGGTACCCTAAGTACTGTGACTTTACTCTCAATGCATATACTGATGTAGATTGGGTTGGAGATGTGGATGAAAGAAAAAGTACAAGTGGAGATGCATTCTTCTTGGGAAAAAGATTAGTATCTTGGTTGAGTAAGAAACATGATCCAATATCCCTATCTACTGCAGCAGCATGCAGTTGCACTCAAATGTTATGGATGAAGCAGACTTTGAAGGACATCAGAATTGTGTGTGAAGATCCCATTGCAATCTTTTGTAACAACACAAGTGCCATAAACATATCAAAGAATCCAGTGATGTATTCAAGGACAAAGAACATATCCATTAGGTATCATTTTCTAAGAGAAAAGGTGATAAAGAATGAATTCAAGTTGGAGTGTGTTTCTACGAAGGATTAGATTGCAACATTTTTACCAAGCCTCTGCTTAAGGATACTTTTGAGTATCCTACAAAAAAGTTAGGGGTTATCACCCCACCTACTCTAAACTAAGATGCACAATAGTACATCGGTCTGGAGGTACTCAGAGGTCCATATTGATGCTTCTTAGGGCTACTTCTCAAGGGGAGTAGTCAGAGAGTTTAGAAGAAAGATTAGATCAGAGCAGAAGAGTACAAGTATGTGCCCTTTGCCATTGATGTCAAAGGGGGAGAGAAGTCATGTGAAAAACTTAGAGTGCAGATGTGTAAGAGAAAGAGGGAAAATTTTAGAGAAAGAAAGAGTGCAGGTGTATAAAGTGAAAGGGGGAGAATCTTCTCTTGATGGTTGTTACAGTTTTTCACATCATATGTTGCCATCAATGACAAAGGGGGAGATTGTTGCAAGTATGTGCCTAATTAGTGTTGTCATTGATGTCAACATATCCTTTTTGTCATTGGTGTCAACTATATCTTATTCTATTACTTGTTTAGAAGACCTGTATGTTGAAGATATTGAGAAAATTAGCCTCTCCAGAAGAAACTAGTGAGCCATAGAGAACTGAAGTATAGACAGTGAGTTGTATGCTGAAGAATAGTCTGGTAAACTGCTCTGCATTTACTTTTGTTAGAAGTTCATGTTTTGTAGATTGGAAGTAAGTTAGAGGCATGACTAAGGATGTTGCATTCCGGGTTTGAAGCCTCCGCATGAAGATCTAAGTGAGTTGTGTTCACCAGAATGAATCCTATTTTTTTTTGTAAGTTGAGTTGGGACATGAAGAAAGTATTCTGCTCTGCATTCCTCCACAATAAAGTATTTGGCTCTACGGTTATAGAGTGAAGTTTGGGATGATGATAAGTGCCTACAGTTGGAATGGTTCATGGTTTGGTAGTCTGTAAGCTATATTTCTTTTATGACAATTGAAGACAGTGAAGTTCATGTGTTCTGGTGAGAAGATTCCCATGGATGAAGTGGTTAAGGTTCATGCAGTTGCTCCTGATGATTATAGCATGCTTGTGGATGTCTCCTAATCATGTTCCTATCTGGCCTTTGGTCTGCATTAAGAAACTAAGATTGTGTTTGAAGATTGTTCCCAGATAATGTAGCGTGTAACTAGTCTAGGCCGACCTAGTTAATCCCAGTGATTGCGGAGATCTCTAGAAGATTGTGGAAGCGTGTCATGGCATGGAAGATCATTTTTGAGTCCCAGCTAAGGCATGGCATGATCTATATTTCATTCCCTTTGCATAATGTTGCAATAGGTCAGGACCTATTTTGTAAATATTTGTAATACCAACCTTGGAGATTGTTCCAATGGTTGATGATTGTGATGTTGACCTTAATGGTCATTCCAAGGTTGATGTAGTGTATAAATACTTGTAGTTGAGTCATGGAAAAAGTGTCCTTGAGCAGAAATGAAAAGATGTTAAGAAAGCTCCAAAAGGAAGAGTAGAGAAGAGGCAGAGGAAAGAAGAGAAAGAGAAGAGCAGAGCAGGGGAATTATTATACTTTAGTAACAAATATAGAAAGGTGTTGATCATGGTAGTGAGTCTGGCAGTAAGCCGCCAGTAGGGTTTAATACCCCTCAGGGTTTAACAACCCTTATTGTAATCTTTCTAGGTTTAGGGTTGCGCCAAAGAACCTGCTAGACCTAGTTGATGTTCATGGCAGTAAGCTAGTATGTTTAGGCCTGTGGGGTGACCAAGCCTGAACATCATTATTTCAAGATTACAATATATATTAAGAGCTAATCCTCTCCATGGTTTTTCCCCACCATGGGGTTTTCCACGTAAATCTGGTGTCTCTTGTGTTTGATGTTGTATCTATGGTTAAGTTTCTGATTTCATGCACTCATTGTTAAATCATAATAATTGTGGATAAGAGATGAATGTTTAATTGTAGAAAGTGGTTTTTGTGACAACTGACTCACCCCCTCTCTCAGTTGTCTGATGCATATCAACAACCATTGACAAGGCCATGTGGATGAAGGCCAAGATAGAGAAGTATAAAGAACAACTGGATAGTATGACAAACAAGTGGATATCTTTATAGGATCAAATAAAGGCACAAGAGCATGCATCCAAAAAGGTAAAGGTAGCAGATATTGCAAAGATAAAAAGGGATGTCCAGGCATATGAACTCATCTAAGGGAATAGATGTAGAGTAATAGAAGATGAACCTTGTACCAATGAAGAGGAAGGGTGATAATACAAAATAGCTATCATGTTGACTATGTCAACAAATTTGAAGAATATTCCAGATCATTGCCAGTTGGTAATTTGTGTCAAGTGTTTTGATTGTTGACCTTGTTAAAATCTTTTGGACTGTTGATTATCATAGATAAATCTGAATCATTAGATCTTTTGTAACCGCCTCCTCTCCTTGTTCTATAAAAGAAAGTGGAGTGCCATTTGTAGAATTATTAGAAGCTTAATTGATATTGGATGGTTCATTCTCAAGGTTAATTATAAATGTATATTCCTTTTACATACTTGAATGAAGATGAAGACTTTTGATTACAAATAATCTTAAATCCTACATAATTTTTGGATGATATCTTGATATTCCTTTGATTTTCTATCCCTTGGAGTGCATTTTAGTCTGTGAATGTTGTTATCTTTTCCTTTGAAGATTTGTATCGATTATATGTAGCTGTGGAATCTCTTGGTGAAATATGGTTTAATTTTCTTTTCTTTCATGAAAGTATTAAGGATATATATGTGGATTAGTGACTAAACTTCATTTGTTTCAAGTAAAGTTAGAATTGATTTCATTTTCTTTAAATTTCATTGAATCACCATCATCATAACTGTAAAACACTTAAAATGATAAGCAGAACACAAAATATGTAGACATCCATAAATACATGAAGATCATAAGCATATTTGAACAAAGTGAATACAAAATTGTAAATTTCATGCAAATAATTATAAATAGTGATAGGAATCATGGAAATATTAGCTTATAGGCACATTATTTAGAGTAATTTGAAGTGACGAAGAAAAATCAAGCAAGGATTAGTTCAAATTCAAGTAAATTGGAGATAGTTTCAAAAGAACCAATCAAAGTTATCAAAATAGTCATGGATAATCTTAACTAGAGTGATAATCAGAAGTCTATCTTATCACAAATATCTGCATAATCTGGTTAAATATTGTAAGATTTGATATCATTTGTTGAGAATTTACAGAGAACAAGGAAAATAAAGTAATATATGTACATTAGGATACAAATACTTCAAAATCATGTGTAAGGCCCCTAATGGAAAACAATAATCTACATCAAACTAAGTAAGAGATTGTTAGAGATTATGAACTAATCAACAGAGACCTAGAGTAATCAATTCATCCTAAATTGATCATAATTTTCAAGAAGATAAGGTTTGCTTTGTGAATTTTATCATTGTTGTTATGACTAACATCATCATCAATAGTTTTTGGCGCTAGAAGGAGGGCCAGAGTGATTTAATTTGAGGATTTGTTGTTTGAATATCATTTCCCACACTTAGGTGAGAGGGTATTTTCAAATTTCTTAACAATACTTGAAATCCTGACTATTTGCACATAAGTTCCACCAATCTTTGACAATTTGAGGAATCCGACTGTAAATATCCTGTCCTTGTGGACAATCATCTTGATCTTTGCAGACAGTTGTCTATAATTTCAAAATTTGAGCTGATATTTGCATGTCCTACAAATATTCTACAAATACTTTGTCTTCTAGGTCAAGTGATCATAAATATTCACTCTAGATGAGTAAATATCTACACCTTTACAAAGATTGTGTCAAAATATCCAAAGTTTGTCTTGAATTGTGAAGCACTGGCTCATAGACCTAATACCAGGTCAAGATCCACTAGACCTTTAGAAGAATTGCCTATATTTGGACTCAGACCCCATACAACAAATATTCACCACAATCCTACTAGTCCAAATTCAATAGTATCTCTGATAATACCTCATGTGATACCTCTAGCACCGCCTACAATATCGTTCTTCACTGTCGAGTCACCATTACTCTTTGCTTCTTATAATCCTTTGCCTAAAAAATTGGACAAGATTTGTACAAAATATTAGCCCTATTAAGATGCAGATGGTCACATCCAGACTTTTAAGAAATCCTATTTTAGGGCTAGAATATAGTATGAGGATGTAGTATGTAGGCTATTCCCCTATTCACTAGGAGAAGATGCATACAGTTGGTACATTAGCCTTACTTAGTCTTCCATAGATTCCTAGGAAAATCTAGAGAAAGGTTTCAAGGGAAGATTCAAAGTACCTGTGGATGCATCCATGATGTATCACCTTTTTGCTACAATTAAAAGAGCTGAAGGAGAATTAATATCCAACTTTAATTCTAGGTTCCAAAAGATGTACTCCAAACTAACTGCTCCTTATAATGTAGGTGATGAAGCAGCTAGGTCAATTTACTACTCAACCTTAGATCCTTTGACATCCATGTTCATTAGGAGGACACACCCTACTGTCACATCCCTGGCAGGTGCTTTTGAAGAAGCTCTTAAAGTTAATTAGCAGTTAACACTAGGCCTAATACCTAACTTAGGATATCTTGTATATCCTAGTCAACCACAAGCTACTAGATCTTTGATGCCTCCTGCTAATCCATTGCAAGTCCCTCCACTCAACATCACGACTCCTCAGGGTAATGGCTAGATTATACCTCACCCTAGACACACCTCAGGATGCTGCACAAAACAATAATGGTAGTTCATTCTTCCAACCTCAACAAGACATTGTAGTAGCCAAAGTGTAGGAAGAAAAGGATGATATTAAAGAAATATCAGCTCAGTTAAGAAAGTTAACCACTAAGGTCACTCATCTGAGGAGTCAAAATTTTTACTCACAGTCTAATCCTCAAAACCAAAATAGAGGATATCTTGATAGAGGATATGGAAACAATAACGATAGACCTGAATATCCTGATAGGGGGTACAATAATGAGAGAAATTTCAACAATAGTAATAACAACACCCCTAGGCCACTTAGAGTGTGGAACACCTAGCCTAACAATGGCTCATTACCTTCACCTTTAGATAATCAACCTCGTGCTAAACCTAAGTAGACAACTAGAGTCAATTTGGAAGAAGCTGCACTCATTAATTGGTGTAGGATGCGTAACACAAATGCACAGGCTGAGTTGGACTGTCCACAGTTCAAAATAGTAGCTAGCATATTCCAAGGTGAAGTGTCAAATACTGTAGGAGATCAACCTTTTCCTGAAGGTAATGAAATGGTTCCCCTAGGGTATGAGTCTGCATTAGTACTTGAGAGTTCTAATGATTATCAACATTATCAGATGATTGAAATGCATGAGAACTATACCCTGGCATGTGAGGAGTCTACCTTAGCCTTTGAAACAACTATGTTTTTCCCTTTGAAGATGAAAATGAACTTGAACAAGAAGATGAAGAGGTTCATACATATCAATAGCAATATTAGGGAAGGCATAACTATAACCTTAGGAGTAATACAAATCAACCTGCTAGTCCTTTAACCACATCTATCCCTCCTAATAATTTCAACACACCACCAAATCCTAAGGCTAGCAATAACCATGGACCTCCCAAGGTGAATGTACAATACTTTACACCATAGACCACACTAGCAAAAACCATGAGCCAACTACATGAATCAGACAAACTTGTCACTTATCTGGCTAACAAAATGAAGAAGATAAAAGGTCAGTCTATCTTTATCAGAATTACTGAAAATCCTTGTCATCAAGAAAGCTTTCTTGAAGTCACTAGATGAACTTGCACCTAAGGAAGACAATCCTAGTCATATCCTGACTAGAGTTCCTACACCTAGAGACAATACTATTAAACCTAAGGTACCTACCACAGTTCATGTTGTTGATACATCATAGATGACCCTATACAAGGATAAATTTGAGTCCCCTCCATTCTTACTCACATTGAGGATATTTGGAAAGAACCTACACAACTGTCTTGTAGATTCAGGAGCTTCAACCAATGTGATGCCATTATCCATATGTAAAACTTTAGGTCTACATCTAGCTAAGTCCCTCAAGCAAGTGACTCAACTGGACAAATTAGAAGTAAGTGTAGGAGAGATGACTCACATAGATATGCAACTTGTATCAAATCCTAGAGTGCAATACTACATAGATATTTAGGTAGTAGACATACTTGACACATATGGCATGCTTCTTAGTAGAGATTGGTCAAAGACTCTAAATGGTTACATGGCTACAGATTTCAATCATATGTGGTTGCCATGGAAAGGCATCCCTAACTGGCTAAGAATTGAAGTTGAACCCTAAATGAAACACATGATCATAGAGTACAACCACAGCAATGAGATACTATATGTGGACATTGAGCCTGGAGTATATGCATTAAGACCTCAGACTGTCAAGATAGAGGAAGTGTTGATGTGCAATATGCACATACATGAAGGCAGTAACAAAGAAGAAATTATGTCAGATGTAGAAATGATGATAGAATCTAAATATAACTTGACTAATGAGGATGAGGTAGATCACTTCCATGAATTTGAGAAATATTTGTCTACAGAAGTTTAGAGATGTCAATTGACTGGGACATCAGTAGAAGATATCCTAATATCTAGATGGTGCAGACTACACGGTGATGCACACTCAAAAAATTCATGTGAAGCATGTATGGACATGATTGAGTTAGAAATAATATGCATAAGGGGTAGATCGTCATCACCTGAGGCAAGTGAAATATCGGATGATGATGATTATGATTCTTTGTTGTTTTCTTCAGATACAAAAGAACCAGAATAGGAGATACATCAGGATGATGTCCTGATACCTAACTCAAAAGAGGTCTTGGTATGTGAAGATGCACATTATGATGGTAAGACCAACATTATTACTCTAAGGACTGATTGTCTCATTAAGTCTGATTATGAGTTATCAGACAAGGATAGAGGGAGTCATTTGATAAAATTTGAGGAATTCTTATCTAAGCAAATTCAAAAACAAATTCTGCAAGGGATTCCTCCACATCATGCACTAATTTAAGGATGGTCTAGACTACATGAGCACCACATTCAGAGACAACTTGTGCTCTATGCCTGCACATACTATATAAGGAAGAACAAAAGTGCTCAGGAAACAAACTACATAAAGTTAGGCATATCCCTAAAGATACAAGGAAAGAAATTGTAATATCCCCTGATGGTAGAGCTGACAACATTAAAGGGATAAAAAAGGAAGATGTTTAGCATCATGATGTTTAGAAGAAACAAAAGGCTGATGTTTTAATCCCATAAAAACATCCAGATCAGATGAAAGGTGGACCACAAATGATTAAATGGATATCTTCATGTGCAGTTGCACGTGCTAAGGAGAAAAGAGAAGGTCCTAATAAGCCTTTAATTGAAGACAAATCATGGATCCTGAGATTTGATGGCTCCAAGTCCAAACAAGGAGTCGGTGTAGGTGTAGACCTCATTAATCCATTAGGGAACTCCTTCCTAGCAGCATACAGGTTACAATTTCCTTGCACCAACAATGTGGCTAAATATGAAGCCTTGATACATGGTTTATTGTTTTCTCTAAAGAAACAAGTTAAGGTTCTACATGTCTATGGAGACTCAGAGATGGTAGTGAAGCAAGTTAGAAACATATATGCCCACAATTACAAGAGATGATCAAGCTATAGACACAAAGTCTGGGACCTGATAGAAATCTTTAATGCTTTCGATATCATGCATGTCACCTAGAGAGCTTAATCATAGAGTAGATACACTAGCATAGGCTACTAGCACATTAGAACCTTTATCCATATCAAGGATGAAGAGGTTCTTGTAGAACTAGTGTCAACACCATCCATTCTTGATAATATCACTAACTTTTAGGTGTTTGATGATGATCAACACATCCTGGACTTTATTGCAAACAGGGATATATTTGAAGCCTAGATAGTGGATGAGAAAAATCTAGAAGACCATATCTGGGATGAAGAAGACATAATGGATTTATCTAGTAACAAGATCCTCAAAGGCATGATTGAACTAGAAAGAGCCATTGATATGGATAACATGATAAAACAAAAAGATCTTCCCAAAATAGATGGAGGGGAGTATGCACCTATCAACATAGGACAAGGTGAGAATACAAGAAATATCCTGATAGGAAAGGTCTACTTGGAAGAAGAAAGAGATGGGATAACCCAAGCATTAAGAGATTATTTTCATGTCATTGCATGGACATATGATGAATTAAAAACCTATGACATGTCCATTATAACCCATACAATATGCCTAAAACCTAATGCAAAGCCCTTCAGGAAGAAATAGATATTGATGGATGCTTTTCTAGAACTACTTATTTTTTAAGAAGTCAAGAAGTTGCTTACTGCAAGGATCATATTTCCAGTCAAGCATTCAACCTGGGTGGCTAATCCAGTTCCTATCAGGAAGACAAATGGAGACATACGCTTATGTGTGGACTTTGGGAATTTAAATAGAGCATCAAAGAAGGATAATTATCCTTTTCCTTCTCTAGATGGTAAACAGTGAACAAATGATGTCCTTTCTAGATGGTTTCTTAGGATATAACCAAGTAATGGTAGATAAGATAGATAGATTGATGACAACTTTCACCACCAAGTGGGGAATCTTTGCTTACAGGCACATGCCATTTAGCCTTATCAATGTTGGAGCAACTTTCAAGTGAGCTATGGATATAGCATTTAGGTGAGTAGTAGGTCAGTGCGTCATCATATATATGGATGACCTAATAGTATTCTCAAAATAGAGGGTGATCATATAGAAGACCTTAGGAAAGTACTCAAGAAATGTGAGCAGTATGGTATTTCCCTGAACCCAAAGAAATGCATTTTTGGGGTGACCACTAGAAAATTTCTTGGTTATGTCATATCTGAAAATGGGATAACCATTGACCCTACAAGAGTTGACTCAATTATGAAATTGCAGCTTCCAGGAAGCAAGAAAGAATCGAAATCTTACTTTGGTAAGATCAACTTCATCAGGAAGTTCATTACAGGATTTGCAGAAATTGTAAGACCTCTTAATGCCATGCTAAAGAAGGATGCTAAGATTGAGTGGACCCTCAAAGCAAAGATATCATTTGAGGATATCAAGAAAACCATTACGGATGCCCCAGTCTTGATTAGTCCAGACTATACAAGGGATTTCTACATCTACTCATTTGCATTTGAACATACATGTGCAACAATTTTGACATAGAGAAGTGAAGAAAAAGAGGAAAATCCCATCACATTCATGTGTTCTCCATTTAGAGATGATGAGCTCAGGTACATGGATGTAGAAAGGCAAACCCTTGCCTTAGTTAGAGTTGTGAATAAATTTAGACATTATATCCTTAGAAGCAAAGTGATTGTTGTAGTGCTAGATTCAATTGTCAAGATGCTCCTTATGCAGGATGAACCATGACAAAAGAGAGCAAAGTGGATCAGTGTACTTCAAAAATATTACATGGATATAATTCCAATGAAGTTAGTCAAGGGGCAAGCCCTTAGCCAAATGATTTCTGAAATAGATCCAAATTTGACAAGTCAACAATATGTAGTGGATGCAAAGGAACATGATGATTGGTAACCTAACATCAAGCATGTCCTAATCACTGGGAGGTGTCCACCTAATATGCATGCATCCCAAAGAAGAGCTCTGAGGATCAAATCACAAAAGCATATGATCAACAAAGGAGTACTATTCAAAAGAAACTATGAGGGGATATACCTTAGGTGTTTAGATAAACAAGAAGTTACCAAAGTCCTAGAATTACATGATAAATTTGGTCAAGCTCATGGACCACATTTGGCTACAACACATGCCATCTTGAGGGCAAGATATTACTGGCCAACTATTTTCAAGGATACTGCTGAACACATCAAATTATGCCATACATGTCAAACTACCTCAAACAAACAAAAGTATGTAGCTCAGCCACTACAACTTGTGATCGAGATGTGCCCATTCACACAATGGGGCATGGATTTCATCGATCCCATCAATCCTCCGTCCTCCTTAGGACACATGT
Organism: Cunninghamia lanceolata; assembly: GCA_027924645.1. Lineage (NCBI taxonomy): Eukaryota > Viridiplantae > Streptophyta > Pinopsida > Cupressales > Cupressaceae > Cunninghamia > Cunninghamia lanceolata. The sequence goes on from BSBN01000801.1 coordinate 13,852,016, forward strand.
ATGTGTTGACAATTACAGATTACTACACTAGATGGACTGAAGCTATGAGCAGCAAGACATGTACCTTAGATGATGTGATTAGATTTCTAGAGAGCAACATCACCACTAGGTATGGAATCCCTTATGCTCTTGTTTATGATAATGGACCATCTTTTGCATCTCTCAAGCTTTCTAGTTGGGCATTTGACCGTGGGATAATTTTAAAGTTTTCATCTAATTACTATCCCCAGGGTAATGGCCTGGCAGAGTCAACCAATAAAAACCTATTGAATATCATCAAAAAACTCATTGAAAAGATCCCTAGAGAGTAGAACACTCTACTTAGGTATGCCTTATGGGTAGATAGAACTAGAATGAAGACTGCACCAGGAAATTCTCCCTACCAGTTAGTTTATGGGGTGGATCCCATCCTCCTTGTCAACTTAAAGATCCATACCCTACAGTTTACACAAGAGTACTTAGGCATTGACAATAAACAAGAAGTTAGGTTGTTATAGCTAATTTACTTAGAAGAAAAATGAGATAGGGCAATGGACCAATTTACAAAACATCATGCTATAATCAAATGTTGGTTTTATAAAAGAGCCAGAGTGAAAGCATTTAGAATATCAGACTCAGTCTTATCATGGGACAAAGCCCACAAAAGGAAGGGTGATCATGGGAAATTTGATAAACTCTGGATTGGCCCCTTCCAAATATCTAAAATCTTAGGTGACAACACCTACAGGCTCAAAAATTTAATAGGTGAGGATGTTCCATTTCTAGTCAATGGATAATTCCTCAAACACTACTTTTAGGCCTAGATGGGTCATATCTAGATAATGTATTATATGTACACTTTGTATAGTTATTTGTATAGTTTTCCTTTTGTGTGTTTTCTTTGTTTGTGTGTTGTTGAGTCCCTGTTTTGGTTAGGAAAGATAGTGCACCTTTCTACTTTAGAAAACTAGTAAAATCATCACAATTCAAGAAATGAATACAAATTCTTACAGAGGTTGTAACTCATGTCAGTTTAGGTACCTTTGATCAGGTTTGTGATATCTTATTCATCAGTGGTAATTCTTTTATTCAAGGAGATCTTCACATAATACACCTAACAACCTTAGATTTGTTGAACATGTTAGTGTAGCTCTAAGTGAAAAATTTAAAGGTTTGCCCTTGCTACCATTGCAATTCTCAACCTAAACAAGCAAGTGTCCACTCCTTGCAAATGTACTTACATGATCATATCTTATGAATATTGAAAATTGAAAATAAAATAATATATTAAACATCCAAAGGAATATCTAGGTCATCCAAGTAACTCTATCGGGGCTATGGACGCCTATCTGGCAGTGGGGCTTTACTTGGGAGAATTGCAATGATAACCTTGTCGGGGCTATGGACACCTGCTGGAAGCAAGGCTCTATCCAGGTTGGCTATGAGGGTTAAATAAAACTATGTAGCCTAACACCTGTGACTAGTGTTTTCAACTTGTCTTCAAGATGAAGGCTATGAATCGATTCCTTCTCAATATTATTATATTGATGAGCATGATATCATTTAGGAAGGTCAGAATGCTTGTATTTGATAAGGGTTGGAACACTATGTCTCAATTTGTCTTCATCTCTGAATTATTTGAATTTTAATAGTTTTCTTTGGTGGCAAGTTGTTGTGTGGTTACACAACACACCCCATTTTGCACTAGCAAAATAGGAACCCAACTTTTTGTTTTTGGCTTGGCTTGTTTTGTTTCCCTTGTTTGGGTAGTATGGTAAAATCAGTAGCAGATATATGTCAGGATGTTATCCTGTGCATATAACGATCCTAGGATATAAGCCAAATTTTCAAGGTCAAAATTTCCCATCATAAATCTTGCCAAGTGAAAGAGCATGAAAATCTAAGCAGGTTTGCTTTTTGAAGCACCTTAAAATTTGTTAAAATAAGGAAGTTATAGATGGTCAAAGCTTGGTCAACGGGGCGTAGGGATATTCACATAGCCATAACATCTGGACATTAACTAAATGTCCTGACCTTCGATAATGTCCAGATGTCAAATTTAAAGTACTTAATGGGTTAAACGTCATGTGCATGGATACTAGGTAACATCTAGATTTTAACTTAATATCTTAACTAAAAATATCCATGTCCCAATGACGTCATGTCATCCCAATCTTACAAAGAGATCCAAACATGTTGACATCACCTGGATATTGGAAAGTAGGGATATTGATTTTCATAAGATCTTGACCTTATTTTAATATCCAAATCCAGATGATGGCATGTCATCATCACATTGAGAAGAATGTTAAACCTGCTTACGCCATCCAGATATTAACTTAATATTTGGATGTTATCCTAATATCCATATCCTGATGACATCATCTTACCTTGACTCAATATTAAGGATATATCTTTTCTTACATCATCAGGACATTAAGTCATAGGGATATTTCACACTTCTATTCTCATGACATTATTTTAGTATCCTTATCCTGATGATGTCATTCTATTGCACATCATTGAAATACTTTCTCCCTGCTGATGTCATCTAGACATTTTGATTGGATGGATATTTTACGTTCATAAGGACTAGACCTTAACTCGATATCTAGGCCTTGGACTGAACCAATAACATGATGCTATGTGTCCACATGAACACCCGGACCTATTGAAAGTGAATTGATGACCCGATGATGAATCTTTGGTCAATGAAGGTTGACCTGACCTGCGATGACATTACCTAGACATTCACATCTGGATATCCACCTAAGGATATTCCTTACTCCTCCATCCCCATATCCCCTCTCTTTTTACATTTAATGTGGTGCAAAAGCCATTGGCTTTTAAATTTGAACTCACAGCAATGGACACTTGTAGCAATCTCCTATGATCTAGTCAAACGAAGCCATCAAATCTCCCTGACACCATTAATAAGCCCTAAAATTATTCTTTGAATAATTAAAAGGGATTTTTATTGTCATAATCAACAAAATTGCATTTGAGAGCCCTAATTTTATTGTGAAAGAGCTAATTGCAAATCAGAATGACAATAGAGAATGAAATTGCAAAGGAGCATTCAATCCAGTGCGACATTCAATCACCATTATCACCCTAATTACAAGTTAAGGAAACATTCATAGGCACATATAAAGATTTACCCCTTTGGTTATTTTGAAAATCATATCATGATTGACTAAGGGTAAATAATGAAATATGTTAAATGTTCATGCAATGTCTAGTTAAATTCATAAGATTTAAATGTTTTGCCTCTTTCAAAACTTAGAGAATTGATATGTGCTAACTGGTCAGGTGCAAAAAGTTGGGGGGCGAAAAATTGGCCAATTTTTTTTTAAAAAAATCTAATCCATAACATGAGCACATTATAATGCGCTCGTGTTATGGCTTGGTGATGCCAAGCCTACACTAAGCCATAAAGCACTCGCGTTATAACGTGAGTGCGTTATGCTCAAGTATTTTAAAAAAAACATGTGTTTGCTCATTGTTTCAGTTGATTTTCTAGCAAACCCGCGTCTTGCAGACAAAGGAGAGTGCACTCACATTATCAAAGGGCATATCATCAGTTATTTGTCACTGATTCATTGTCAAAATGCCACCATGAAGTTGGGGAGGCCGAAGGAGTAAGCTCTATTTGTTTTTTGAATGAATTTGTTGCTAAATAGGTAGGTTTAAGTAGTTATTAAATGTAAATTTCTTTAATTTATAGGAATTGATAATGCACCTCCTTCTCCTCCTAAAAATCCTCAAAATCCTCCATCACGTGAACAACAAATACCTGCTGAAGAACAAAGCCAACAATAAACACCTCCATTCATTCCTCAATATGCCCTTGGAACACAAGAAAATTAAATGGGGCAAATTGAAAACAATAAAAAATAAATTAAGGACATAATTGGAAGGTTGAAAGATCCTGCAACTTCAACCTCACATAGATCCATGCTTGCTCAATACCTTGAATCTATGTTATCAAATGGAGATTCAATTAGCAAGCAAATCTCTAGTTGGTCAGAAAAGAGGAGAGAATTTAGAGAGTTCTATGCAGACATGTCCTATGAACAAGTTAAAAATGAACAAATTATAAAATTGGACTTGTGTTCAATTTTCATAGACCCGAGAACAAATCAACCTCTACCCCTTACATGTAAGAGGTTCCCTATCCATTGGTGCAACAACCAAGTGATAAGGGATAATTTTGGGTAAAGGTGGTGGATGGTTTTTGACCATCCTCCATGCAACAATAATGAGGTCCTGCAATACTTTTTGAGGAAACTCTACTGCGAGTTTGTCAAAAATAAAGTGCTAAACTATTTTGATATGTGAGACTTCTAGGGATAGACCAGGGGTACGTGTTGACCCACAGTGGCCAGTGAGAAGAGCACTCGCCAGACCAGCCCATGAGCACATGTCTATCCCTTGTGAAGGAAAGTGTTGAGGTTGACACTTCAGTCCATTAGTGCCTTGACCTAGAGCATCATAGAGCATGCCAGTCCTGTAGCACATAATGGATCGGGGGAGAGTTTGAGGAGTAGGGTTCCACCCCATACTTGTCAGGATTGTGGTTCAGCCTATGGTTATGACCCCACGGATAGTCAAGATGTAAGTGCATAGGCTACATCTGCAGCTAAGTAGATGGTGATGACAGATACCCTCCTGAGTGAGACTTTTGGCCTTAATACTCAGGTAAATGTTAGCAAGTTCATTGAATTTAATTTATTAAATTTCATTTTGAAATGAAAGATTAACTAATTTAGTTTGATGATTTTAATAAAATTTCAGGGTTATAGCATTCATTTAGTTTTTAGCAGTTTGCCACCTCCATATTACCCTACGACATGTACTACCAAGGTATGTAACTAGTAAAAAATTATAAATATTACATGTGAATAGCATTGTTATATGAATGGTATTCTAATATCTAATTTTGGATGTTGAATAGGTTAATCTTGGAGATTTCACGGCAACACCTCCAAGTGGTGGTGGAATTCAAAGCTTCACTTAGGTAATAAAATAAATAGTTTAACTAATGAATTGTACTTACTAGATTTTTGTAGTTTATATTTATATCATTGATTACATTGTATTCCACATCTTTCAAACTCAAAGCATTACTAGACATTGCATAGCTAATAACTAGATGTTGATAGATGACAAAATTTCAATTACAATATAGTTTTTTGAAAAAATGCCTCAAAGAAATGTGGTCTCATGGAATGCCATGACAAGGAAATGCATAGACAAGGACATCACCATGAGACCACATTTCTTTGAGGCATCTTTTCAAATAGCTCACTGCCTTGTCTATGCTACCACATTTTCCATACATGTCTGCCAAATCTTTTTGATCCCCTCCACACTATTCTTTAGAAAATTCTCTCTAATAAACTCATCCAATTACCACCAATTAGACCCCAGGAAATGACACCAGAGAGGGGCACGAGCCTATGAAATCTTATATAGCATATGATTGACTCCAACATCAACTAGGTTTTAGGTATTAATTATGGGGGCAACAAGTCACCCCTAACCAAAATCTTCAAATCTACACTAATCCATTCCCCTACAAAGTATGTCAATCCTATTGTCTCAATTTCTTCCATCCCTACTTTTGTTCCTACATCTAACCCACCTAAGTCTAATGAGGACCCTTCCTTTAATACTACTATATTCTTTGATATGATAGGCACATTAGACATTCAACCTTATAATTTCATTGTTCAACCCACTCCTAAACCTACCATCACCTTCTTGCTTGACAATGTGTTGCAAGTATGGGCCTAACTGGTGTTGTTATTGATGTCAACATACTCCTGTTGCATTGATGATAAGGATTGGATGAGTTGTATGCTAAGGATATTGAGAAAATTAGTCCTATCAGAAACAAAGAAGAATAGTGAAGTCAGTGAGGTAAAGATCCCAACTAAGATGAATATAAGAGGATGCACTTCAAAGGGTTTGTAGATATGTGTCTTAAGATGATCTAGTAAAGATTTCAGAGGTCCACATGAAGATATGAAGAAGTGATGGCCACTCAAGTAAAACTGGTTTCGGTAGATGTTTAGAGGTGACAGAGTGACACAGATATGTCCAGTGAGCTCCATAAATGCAATATCTTGTTTTGTAGATTTGGTGAAGTGTTTAGGAAGTTAATGTGAATTAACAACTCAATTGGTTTGTGGTCTAGAGGTCCACAAACATCTATTCCAATATGACAGTGATGACAGACTATGTTCTTGATGTTTCAGATGAAGGAGAGAATGATTTCAGTAAGCAGAAGTAGTGTGGATGTTCTTGTTGATTCATGCAAGCTTGTGGAGGTCATTGGATTGTGTCCAATTTGTGTTGGTGGTCTGCATTGAAGATTGAGCTTGTAATTGAAGAATTACTTCTAGATGATGATGTTCTTCCCAAGTCAGGCCAACTGGATAAGTTACACATTCTGCAGATGATCTTGAAGGTGTTCTGTGAAGAATGACATGTTCTTGAAGAAAGGTTGAAGTCTCAGATCTGTGTGGCCAATAGTGTGTTGATCCGTATGAAGTCCTTTTGTAATTAATCATGTTGTATTTATGTGTTTACTCTGTAATGTAATGCTAACTTGGATGATTATCCCTAAGTCAATGTCTTGTATAAATAAGGAATTGTAAAGTCATTTCAAAGGTATGGTGTTGTGATGAGAGTGTGGTAGAGAGCAAAGGAGCGAAAGGCATAGTAGAAATATTGTGCTTAAATGGAACTGACTCAAGCATTGTGAGGATGCTATTCTTTAGTTTAAGTATGTAACACTTATTATTCTATAGGCAGTGTGTCTCTTGTAGGCAGTGGGCCTCTTGTGAGCAGTGTGTTCGAGTAGTGAGCCCTAATTGGCATGTGCCATTTTGTTCCTTTTATTCTTCTACTAGAGAATACAATCTTGGGTTAGTCACCTCATGGTTTTTCCCTTGACCAGGTTTTCCACGTCAAAAATCTTGGTGTCATATGTATTAATGTGTTTTTGCTCTTGAATTGCTGCATTATATTTCCATGTTTGATTTATTATTATGCTACTAAATTAAGGAAGGATTTAAGTGATTAATTGAAAGAAAGTTTTGAACAACTGATTCAGCCCCCTCTTAGTTGTCTATCCTATTTCTAACAATTGGTATTAGAGCTAAGTTCCTCTAAAAGAGATTAACCCCTTGAGGAGATCTAGGATGTCGTCCTACAAGAAGGATAGTCTGAGGTTTGATGGAACCAATTTCACTCTTTGGAAAAGTTGTATGGAATGTTGCAATGTATGGGAATGTAGTATTAGATCATGGCTTCAAAGAAGTATACTCCTCCACAGAATGGTCCAAGTATCGTAGATGAAATCAGAGATGCTGAAAATAATCTATAGACTAAAGAAGCTCTTCTGAGTGCCTTATCTAATTCAAAGCTGACAAATGTTGTTGACCTAAAAATTGCCCATGAGATTTGGGAAAAACTAGAACTTCTGCATGAAGGAGATAAGTATGTTAAATGCGCCAAGCTACAGAGTCTGAAAGGAAAATTCAAAAACCTAAAGATGAGAGAAGATGAAAATATCACTGCATTTATGCCCAAAGTAAATGAGCTTGTTTGTGGCATTAGATGTGCTGGTGGAATCTTGGATGAAGATGAGATTGTTGGAAAAGTTCTCAGATCCCTTCTTGATTCTTACAAATACAAGGTTGCTACCATTGAAGAATTCAGATCCCATTCAGGTATCACAAGAGAACAATTGGTTGGAAAATTGGCTGCATTTGAATTGACTGAGTTTGGAGATACCCCCCAATACTAAATCTACATTCAAAGCTAGAGCCTTTGTAAAAGGAAAACAAAGGTTTGATCTAGGAGAGAATTCTTCAAGGAAACTATCATGGTATGAAAAGGCAAGAAAAGACCTAGAAGAAGATGAAACAGAAGTTGCTCAACTTGAAGCCCTTATTGCAAAAAGACTGCCAAGAGGATCCGGTAAGTATGAAAGGAAATTGCATTTTAAATGTTTTAACTGCAATAAGATTGGTCATTTTGCCTGAAGGTGTCTAAAAAGATTTTCAAGTCCAAATCCTAACAGATCAAGGTTCCAAAAGAAATGTTACTATGTCCATGAAGATGATGATGGAGTAATAAATGATGAATTAGAAACATGAAACAAATCCAGAAGTGACTGGGTGTTTATTGCCATCAAAGAAGAAGATCCAATGCCGTCTGAATCTATCAATCATAAAATTTTAGAAAGAGCTCTGGTTGCCCAAGTTGAAGAAAAGGATAATTGGGTCATTGACAGTGGATGCTCCCACCATATGACAGGTGACAAAAATAAGTTCATAGATTTGGAAAGGTATGAAGGAGGAGTGGTAAAATTTGGTGATAATTCTGCTAGTAGAATTAGAGGTAGAGGAACTATCTCTTTTGATAGAAAGAACAAAACCAGTAATGTACTATATGTTGAAGGCCTAAAGCACAATCTTCTCAATGTTGGACAATTGGTGCACAAAGGCTATGATCTCTGATTCAAAAATAGAAAATGCAAGATCTTTGAAAGTTCTGGAACAGAGATTGCATCTGGTACTCAAACTAAAGGTAATATCTTCCACTTGGTTGGTACTGGTAAAAGTTGCTTATTTGTTCAAATTGATCAGAGTTAGTTGTGGCATAGGAGAATGTGTCATGTGAATTTTGATAATATCATCAAGATAAGCAACACTCAGGATGTAAGAGATCTTCCAAGACTTGTGAAACCTATTAATAGCTTGTGCAAAGAATGTCAGTTGGGTAAGCAGAGCAGAGTCACATTCAAAAGTAAGGAATGGTCTTCTACCGGATTATTGGACTTAGTTCATACTGATTTATGTGGTCTAGAAAGAATTAAAAATGTGCAAGGTGATAGATACTTCATGCTATTAATTGATGACTACTCCCGAATGATGGGGGTGACTTTTCTGAAAGAGAAATCAAAAGATCTTGAGAAATTCAAAATATTCAAGGCTATGGTGGAGAATGAAACTGGATTAAAGTTAAAATGTCTGAGGTCTGACAGAGGTGGAGAATTCACATCCGGTGAGTTCATAGAATTCTATGAGAAACATGGAATAAAAAGACTCCTTATGAACTTTGGTTTGGCATCACTCCCACTGTGAGGTATTTTAGAGTCTTCGGTAGCAAATGTTACATTAAAAGAGATGAAGATCTAGGAAAATTTGATGCTAGAAGTGATGAAGGAATATTCTTGGGTTATTCTACTCAAAGAAAAGCATACTTTTGTTATAACAAGAGATTAAGGAAGATTGTGGAAAGTACAAATGTAAAGGTTGATGAAGGTATTGAAAAACCCTCAAGGTTTTGTGAATATGATGAAGATGATCAAAATGATGTTTTTATTCAAGAAGTCCAAGCTCCCTCTGAAACTCAGATTCAAACTGATCCGGTAAATCAGGAAGAAGAGATAAGTTTGAATGAACCTGTTCAAGAATCAGAAGTGCAAGAAACTCCCAAAGTTCCCAGTTATGTACGACTGAATCACTCTGAAGATCAAATCATAGGTGATAAAAGCAAAGGTGTACAAATAAGAAGAAGGATTACTCAAGATTCAAAATAGTATTGTCTAATTTCAAAGATTGAACCTAAGACAGTGAATGAAGCTTGCAATGGTGAAAACTAGACTAAAGCAATGGAGGAAGAGCTAATACAAATTGAGAAAAATCACACTTGGGATCTTGTTCCCAGACCTAAAAACAAGAATATGATTGGAACCAAATGGGTCTTCCAGAATAAACTAAATGAAGATGGTGAAGTAGTAAGAAACAAAGCCATAATGGTCTGCAAGGGTTACTCCCAAGTAGAAGGAGTTGATTTTGAAGAAACTTTTGCTCTGGTGGCAAGAATTGAAGCAGTCAAATTATTTCTTGCTTTTTTTGCCTTCAAGGATTTCAAAGTATATCAGCTGGATGTCAAATCCACCTTCCTGAATGGTGACTTGGAAGAAGAAGTATACATTGAGCAAATAGATAGATTTTAATTGTCTGATCATGGTGATATGGTCTGCAAGTTGAAGAAAGCACTGTATGGACTGAAGCAAGCCCCAAGAGCCTGGTATGAAATATTGGATAAGCATCTTTTGAAGATTTGCTTCAACAAAGGTACTGCTGATAGTGATTTGTACTTCAAAATTGATCATGAAAATATCTTGATTGTTGAAGTGTTTGTTGATGATATCATTTTTGGAGGAAGTGATAGTATGTGCAAGATTTTTGCAAATTAATTGAAAAGTGAATTTGAGATGTCCATGTTTGGGGAAATAAATTTCTTCTTGGGTCTACAAATCACTCAAACAAAGAAAGGAATCTTCATTTCTTAGACCAAATATGTGAAAGAATTGTTGAAGAAATTTGGGATGGAAGACTCAAAACCAATGAGTACTCCCATGGCAACCGGATGTAAGTTGAGCAAAGATGATGACTCTCCTAAGGCTAATCAGAGAAAGTACAGGTCAATGATTGGAAGACTATTGTATCTCACTCAAACTAGACCTAACATTATGAATGTTGTTGGTCTTGTTGCTAGATTCCAAGTTGATCCTAGAGAATCTCATGTCATGGCAATCAATAGGATTTATAGATATCTAAAAGGGACAGTTGAGTATGGTTTGTGGTATCCTAGAGATCATAATTTCTCTCTTCATGCATATACAGATGTGGATTGGGTAGGAGATGTGGATGACCAAAAGAGTACTAGTGGTGGAGCATTCTTTTTGGGGAAGAGATTGGTCTCTTGGCTAAGCAAGAAGCAAGAGGCAATATCTCTGTCTACAGCTAAAGCAGAATATATTGCAGTAGCAGGTAGTTGCACTCAAGTTTTGTGAATGAAGAAAATGCTAAGAGACATCAGAGTGGAGTATGAGGAACCTATCACAATATTCTATGATAATTCAAGTGCAATAAATATATCTAAGAATCCAGTGTTGCATTCAAAGACTAAACATATTTACATCAAGTTTCACTTTTTGAGAGAACAAGTGAACAATAATGAAGTCAGATTGGAGTTTGTGCCTTCCAAGGATCAGATTGCAAATATTTTTATTAAACCTATTCCTAAGGACTCTTTTGAGTATCTCAGGGAGAAGTTAGTGGTTGCTACCCCTCTATTTATGAAATAAGGTGCACTGATGTGCATTAGTCTGATGAATTTCACAGTCATATCTTGTGATCTGGATTGATGTTTGGGAAGCTGCCACTCAGGGGGAGCAGCTGGTATGATTCTGAAGTGATGCAAGTATGTGCCCTTTGCCATTGATGTCAAACGGGGAGAGAAGACAAGTGAAAAACAAGTGGTTGCTTATCAAAGGGGGAGCAGTAAAAGAAGAGAAGACATGTGAATGGTTGTTGTTGATAGGGGGAGTTGTGTCAGTAAGAAGAAGTTCTCGTCTTGATGGTTAAAACAATTTTTCACATCATATGTTGCCATCAATGACAAAGGGGGATATTGTTGCAAGTATGGGCCTAACCAGTGTTGTCATTGATGTCAACATACTCCTGCTACATTGATGATAAGGATTGGATGAGCTGTATGTTGAGGATATTGAGAAAATTAGTCCTATCAGAAACAAAGAAGAACAGTGAAGTTAGTGAGGTAAAGATCCCAACTAAGATGAATATAAGAGGATGTACTTCAAAGGGTTTGTAGATATGTGTCTTAAGATGATCCAGTAAAGATTTTAGAGGTCCGAATGAAGATCTGAAGAAGTTATGGCCACTCAAGTAAAACTAGTTTGGCAAATGTTCAGAGGTGACAGAGTGACATAGATAGGTCCGGTGAGCTCTGAAAATGCAATATCTTGTTCTACGGATTTGGTGAAGTGTTAAGGAAGTTAGTGTGAATTGACAACTCAATTGGTTCATGGTTTGGAGGTCCGCAAGCATCTATTCCAATATGACAGTGATGACAGACTGTGTTCTTGAGGTTTTAGATGAAGGAGAGAAGGATTTCAATAAGTAGAAGTAGTTTGGATATTCTTGGTGATTCAGGCAAGCTTGTGGAGGTCTTTGGATTGTGTCTAGTTCATGTTGGTGGTTAGCATTGAAGAGTGAGCTCATAATTGAAGAATTACTTCTAGATGATGATGTTCTTCCCAAGTTAGGTCGACCGGATGAGTTACACATTCTGCGGATGATCTTGAAGGCATTCTGTGAAGAATGGCATGTTCCTGAAGAAAGATTGAAGTCTCAGATCTGTGTGGCCAATAGTGTGTTGATCCGTGTGAAGTCCTTTTGTAATTAATCATGTTGTATTTATGTGTTTTCTTTGTAATGTAATGCCGACTTGGATGATTATCCCTAATTCAATGTCTTGTATAAATAAGAAATTGTAAAGTCATTTCAAAGGTATGGTGTTGTGATGAGAGTGTGGTAGAGAGCAGAGAAGCGAAAGGTAGAGTAGAAATATTGTGCTTAAATGGAACTGAATCAAGCATGGTGAAGATGTTATTCTTCAGTTCAAGTATGTAACACTTATTATTCTGTAGACAGTGTGTCTCTTGTAGGCAGTGGGCCTCTTGTGAGCAATGTGCTCGGGTAGTGAACCCTAATTGGCATTTGCCATTTTGTTCCTTTTATTTTTCTAACAGAGAATACAATCTTGGGTTAGTCACCCCATGGTTTTTCCGTTAACCAGGTTTTCCATGTCAAAAATCTTGGTGTCATATGTATTAATGAGTTTTTGCTCTTGAATTGCTGCATTATATTTCCATGTTTGATTTATTATCATGCTGCTAAATTAAGGAAGGATTTAAGTGATTAATTGGAAGAAAGTTTTGAACAACTGATTCACCCCCCCTCTCAGTTGTCTGTCCTATTTCTAACATAATGTGCCTACTAATGATTATAATGATCCTCTGGAGATTGAGGTACAAGTACACTATAAAATGATAGTTGAATCAAGGTGGAACACTTATACCTTAAGGTGGAATTAATGCAGTTACAGAGGAACACTTATACATCACTAGGTTGCAAAGAGATTCTTATCCCGCTTAGATATTTCATAGTATACACATAATGACACTTCTATACCTACTTTTGGCTCCCTCACCCTACTAATCTAGGTAGGACCTAAATGCCTAGATGTCTCATGCCATATCATCCCCACCTCATACCACTATCTATTCTCTTAGGTCATCCTTGGCTCATTGCAATGTGGGTTGTCCTTGACCTATCATCCACTAGTGCCTTAAATTCCCTATGATGGTAATGTCTTCACCATTTCTCATAGCCCATACAAACTAGTTGTTACCTTAAGGAACTTCTCCTTATATTATTTTTTGTCAACCCCTTCTGGTCCATCTCAACCTCATACCAATTCCCTCCTTCACATTTACCTATCTTATGCTTCTAAATGCATTGCTATCCCAACCTAATAACCTCTTTCTATTACTTCACCTACTCTACTAGCTATGCCCCTATCTTCCCTACCATATATCCACCTATTACTACTTCACCTTCCTCATTGATTTCTATCTCCCCTTTAACACCCCTCCAAGATAAAGTAAAAGAAAAGGTGTAGGAATTTTGCCCATCCACTTCTAAAAGTAGACCTAAGAAACTTCCCCAACACTACAACCAACTTACTAACCAACTCATATCTACCCTACCTATTTCCTAATCTACCCATACCAGACATCCTAGACCTAGTTTACTTCTAACCCACCCCTTGACAAACCTCAAGACAAAGAAAATGATAAGAAATTTTTAAAATAAGGTTTTTCTTTTCCTATCTAGTATCTTTGCTACCTCCTATTATCCCACAAATTCTTGATATTCCTCCTTCCCGTAAACCCATAAACATACCTAATGTCTATGTGATTTTTAGTGCCATTCTTGTATCCCTTGTTCTGCTCCTCATTCCCATCATCAATCTCTTCTTGACATATTAAAACCCTCTAGCTTAGGCATTGTCCTACCTCCATCACTACCAAACAAACAAAAATTTGAGCACTACCCTACCCTGCCCTACCACCAACCTAAACCTAAACTAACACTTTCACTCCCTCTCTGACTTCTTAAACCTAAAATTTGATGCTACTATGGTCCCTCCTGTGTTGACCCTTATACCACACAATAGTCATGAATCCTCATATGAATCTTCATCTAATTTTTATATATCCATGTGACTTGTGTGTACTTGCATGTTTAGGTGAATGTGTGTGTATGTTAGGAGCCATGACTTGCATCACTATTCTAGTTTTCGTAATTGAATAATGTTGTTTTATTTTTAGATGATGCAAGCAAAGACACCTCCCTAAGTTCAGAGGGAAATGGAGCATGGTGTGTCTTCCACAATTGATAGCTCCATGCTTTTGACAGGGTTATGAGGCATATTAGTAAATGTCAAATTACATTCATTGTTATAGTTGTTTATTATTGAAAAATCAAATGATTATTGATTTGAAGTTTAATTTCTATCTGGATGGTTTCTATAGGACATTACAACACAATAGCCTGATCTTGGTACTAAGGCAAATGAGGAGAGAGATTATCTGGTAGCAATAAGTGATTATTTTGTTAAATGTTTCATTTTTATAATGTAATTTCTATATATTATTGTCTATACTTTTTATTGTAATAGCTATAGCTCCATGAAGAACTAAATAGGAGGAGTAGCCCTCGAGTTCATAGTAGACCACTTTCATATGCATCTCCATCCCCTCGAGGATTAAAGGTTGCCCATGATCTATTTTCTTCACCCAGAGGGGAATGACTTTTTATTGGGTTCCTTTGTTGTGGACATATATTTTGTATTGCATATAGTTGACATTGTATGCCTATATGACATTCTTGTAAGCCTATATAGACAAATATTGATGTATGCCTATATGGATATTTGGTTAATACAAATCTATTTTGTTGATTGTGTCCATATTTGCATTATAAATCCATGCTTCAATGGATATTTGTAGATGGTTTACTTCAAATATTTAAAGTCCAATTGTATTACATGCACTCTACCTTTATATAATTGTAAATATATAAATTTTGAACATTATTCTTCTCTAAGATTATTGAACATTAAATCAATCATATGAATATAATAACCATTGTAGCAGGGTAATGAAATTCATGTAAGTATACAATGCACTTTGAAGTATGCAACTAAAAATGAGCAAGATATCATTACATGTGACCTCATACCTCTGGACACAAAGGAAGACATCTACCATTCCACATGTATGCTTCATGCTACCATTCCACGTGTATGCTTCATGCTACCATTCACGTGTATGCTTCATGTTTCTTGTGTAAACTTCATGTGTTCACGTGTATGATTCATGCTTCCTGTGTATACTTCATGTTTTCACATGCATGTTTCATGCTTCCTGTATAAACTTCATGTATTACGTGTATTCACATGTATGCTTCATGCTTCCTGTGTATACTTCATGTATTACGTGTATTCATGTGTATGCCTCATACTTTGTGTATTAGGTTGGTATGCACTAACATAAAAGGGAGAACAATTTATCATTGAGAAAGACATCCATAACATGTTTGAATAATACAATTAAGAATACAACCTTAGGCAATATTGCAAATAAATGATTTTAGGTTGTTATGAATATTGATGACATTTCAAAGATGAAAAGTTGTGACCCTTTGAATAGGAAAGACTATGACCCTTTTATAATGAAGGCTAGTGACCATGTGTAGTATATATGTGCCCAACTGGATGTGTTGGTGCTAATGGTTTGGCCCCATGAAGAATAAAACAAAAAGTAGCCTACCTTGCAACTTTACACTACATGCTCCTGACGATTTTTGGAGCAGTAAAAAATATTTCACCATGGGAAAACACCTCAGAGATATTAAAAACCAAGAGACTTTATTGTAGATAGGTTCTATGTGATCGCATAGCCTCAGACATAATGTTTCTAAATGACACGGTTTCTAAGTAACAACTCATCAAAGATTCTTGCCTTTTTGCACTTTGGACTCTCAAGGGATATCACCGATAAAATGTATCTCGGACTGTTTCACCAAGTTTGGGTGTGAAACAGGACCATGTCTAGCCTAAACATACCCATCCGGATGTGTTGGAACTATCATTTTGGTCACATCAGGAGCAAGGCGAAAGTTACACCCCTTTGCAACTTTACACTACATGCTTCTGACAATTTTTGGAGCAATAGAAAATCTTTCACCATAGGAAAATGCCTTAGAGATATAAAAAAATGAGAGAGGTTATTGTAGAGGTGTTCTACATGATTATGTAGCCTTAGATAGAAAGTTCCTAAGTGACACAGTTTCTGAGTAACAACTCGTCAAAGATTGCTGCCTTTTTGCACTTTGCACTCTTAAGGGATATTCCAGTGTAGACACCCTAAAATGTCCTAACCATTTAATCATCCCAATTAATTAATTAAATTTTATTTGATTAATTAAATCCTAATTTACCTACAATTAATTAATTAAAAACCCCTTGAGTAGCTATATTGAATTAATTTAATTCAATATTTATTTTCTTCTAATGTTAGCCCATATTAATTAAATAAATATTAAATATTTATTTGGTTAATATTTCCACTCACAATTCCAACTTAATCACACCCTTAATTAATTAAATAAACCCACTTTATTTAATTAATTATCACTTTCACATGTCTCCATAACCCAAATAAAAAAATAAAAAAAAATCCCTCACCTCTCACCTCATTGCAACACTTGTCGCATTATCTACCCTCTATTTAATCCCTTCACGTGAATTGCCAATTTAAATATTTCTATTTAAATTGGAGCTAATTATTCTCCTCCCTCCATTTGTCACATGACTACATAGTCACATGCACCTCTTAGCCTTTTATTCTAATTTAAAATTCACCTCTCTTCTCCATCGCACACTTGTCACAAGGCTAAACTTGATCCATGTATGATTAATCTCAGCCATCCATAAGCCAAAAGTCAAAATCAAATCTCATCCCTCCATTTTAACAAAGCTTTTCTATAAATATAGCCTTCTTCGAAGCCATTTGCATCCAATCTTGAGCATATCATCACTCTGCCAAAATCATTAGTGTATTTGTGAGCTAGGGTCTAGTGATTTGCACTTGCATGAGAGCATTTCACATTTTTATCATTGTGGGTATAGTTAGAATGGTCATGGGTGTAGCATCTCAACCTTAACCATGGATTGTGGATCATCTTGGAGGTATATTGCATTTGTTCTTTGCATTTTGTGTTGATTTCCTTCATGTTTGTTTTCATCATTTCAACCGGTACAATGTAGCTCAGACTGTTTCAACATGTTTGGGTGGGAAATAGGACCATGCCTAGCTAAACATACCCATCCAGATGCATTGGAACTATCAATTTAGCTGCACAAGGAGTAGAATGAAAGTTAGACCCCTTTGCAACTTTACACTGCATGCATCTGAGGATTTTTGGAGTAGCAGAAAAACTTTCACCATGGGCAGACAGCTCAGAGATATCAAAAATTGAGAGAGGTTATTGTAGAGGGGCCCTACATGATCCCATAGCCTTAAAAGGAATGTTTCTAAGTGATAGTTTTTGAGTAATAGCTTATCAAAGATTGCTTCATTTTTGCACTTTGGTCTCTTAAGGGATATCATTGGTACAATATAGCTGAGATAGTTTCAGCATGTTTGGGTGCGAAACATGACCATTCCTACCTTAAACGTACCCATCTGGACATGTTAGAACTGTTGATTTAGTCGTACAAGGAGTAGAACAAAAGTTACACCCCTTTGCTCATCAAAGATTGTTGCCTTTTTGCACTTTAGACTCTTAAGAGCTATTACCTGTTAACACCCCGCATTATTCCTTTTCATGATCATGTTTCAAGTGAAACGATGGTTGAGGAAGGGTCTCCCAAGTCTGATCTAGGGCTGCAAAGGTCAAATTTGCAAATTGAAGTCTCCAAATGGTCAAATGGTGAAACCATAAATATGCATATAATCTACCCAATATTCATTGTATATGTGTAAAAATGTAGCTGCAAAAAAAGACAAACATATGTAAACTTGAAATATAGAAATGAAATGTCTAACTATCAATTGTAATACATTAATATCAATAACATGAATTTACAAAATCAATATGCATACTTACAAATTAATCCAACAAACCATCCAGGTCTGCTCTACTCATTATTGTGTCAAGTATTCCCTCATGGTCAGACTCACACACCTTCCACAAGGTCTTGTTCAAAGGTCTACTCCAATATTGTATCAAATAAACATTGGATGCCATGATAAGGTTCGAGTAACGAAGTCTTCTAATGCGTGTCAAAGTCCTAAAATAGCCAAACATTAACACTCTTATGTGGGTACCTTCTAAGCCATGTTCTAGTAACAACCACCGACCCTGTAGGTTATTCGATGTTTTCTCCATTTGTAACTGGGGCCTCCAATTTCTTTTTGGCCTCAACACAATGACACAAGTAATAATATGTTCCCTCTTCATTTTCTTCATCTACAATAACTACATAAATATGCCCTACATTGATTAGTGTAAATTAGATGAAATTAGGAAACATTGCAAAAACAATACAAAGTAAGATAACATTAGGAATTTCAAAAACTATGTAAGTAGATATATTACCTGGTTGAACTAGATCTAATATGTAGTTAAAGTCAACTGATGATTCCATCTGTGTTTGTTCTAGTGTCATCGGCGGCCGATACGTGTCAAGTGGGCTAAGATAACTTAACCACCATTTGTCAACCCACTCCTTTGACTCGTACTCATTCCAGGCTTGAATTGTACATGAAGAACAAAAGCATGCCATCTTCCGCATATGGATACTCCATGAACCTTCAATTGAGCTTCTAAAAGAGTGTAGCTCACTTGATCTTGTTAGTGTACAACAATCCTCATATGGTGCAATGTTAGTATCATCTATCAACCAAAAAAATTATGAACTGAAGACTTACCTCCATTACCTGGACCCATCGAAGCATTACACCACTCGACAATTGATTTTGGATCTGTCAACTTTGCATTGTCTTTATACTTTAACTCTTCTCATGTATGGCTCTTTTGATACATGCTCCTGCACCATCATGCTCCCCCTTTCTGTGCTCGGCCTCACAAAAGTTTCACATATGTTGAACACCCGTAATATTATGCCTCATGTTCAGCCAATAGAAGATCCGTGGGTTCTTGAATTGTGATGCACAGTTATCCGACCATATGATATGTTGACTGAATGATATGCCCCTTCTAGCCAAATCATTGTAGAACACCTGAAAGCAACCTTGCATGAACTTCGTAGAATGCATGCGATCATTACTAATATAAAAATGATACTCCCTTATGATCTTTCTGTCATCCTCTATACTATCATTTGCATGAATGAATATGATGTGGACAAATATAGAAATGTGTGTGGAGTTGTAATATTGTGATTACACCTCACGCTGTGGCTGTAGACTGTAGTTCTCCTCAAATTCAATGACTAAAACAATGCTACCAAGTGGAAATGTGTCCTTGCATAACTTGAATTGCAAGTCCAACTATCGATCTCTATGGGCATGCCTTGCATACTCATACACTATACTATCATGAAATGTAGACATAAACTGATACACTAGAATCTTTTAAATTACCAAATCACACCTCTTTGCTTCTTTACCATCTTTTGTATTGTAGGCCACTATTTTATACTTTCCAAACTCTACTAGTTCATTTCCAACCACATGTGTGCTTTCCATATGTTCACATATTGGCATATGTTGCAAGCCACCGCAATGCTAACATGTGCCATCCAAGCACAATTTCTTATAGAATATTTGACCTTCCTCTCTTTCACATAAAATTATTGATATGAAGTCTCTTGAAGATGTTGGTGGGGCATGTATGCCATAATCCTGCAGAACATTGTTATTATGCAAATCTAAATATATAGACCAATAAACATCAAAATGGTTAGAAAATTCAATATATAATTTGCAACAAGTAGTGCATGTGTGATTTATTTTGACATAGAAAGGTTTTTAGTATTTCAAAATATCTTTGATAAATTTTAATTTGAGGATACATTTCTAGAAATTTACCAAAAAACTGTGTTTGAGTCATATCCAAAAAATGCTTCGAATGTGGCTCATGGTTTCGACTACCAATTCTCCTTCTTACCACATCCCTTTGATTTAGAGATACCCTTATGTAATTTTTCTAAAAGTATTCAATTAGTTATCTCAATGCTTCAACAATTGGTTTATCTTTTCATGGTAGTCTCCCCGAGAATGCCCATAATGCATTGGCATCAGTGTCCTCAATTCTTTGGTGCCTTCCAACGACTCTTGAAAAAAAATTTCTATTAATTCTCAATGCTTGACTTATCTTTCTAATGAGACGATCTTTCCTCATTTGATTACTTACTATTGTCAATGTAATGACACGTCATGTGACATTACTATCTTTTGTTGATGAGGTGTTACCCACACTCTCTTATGCACTCATTAGATTCTTGAGAATAGATTTTTCACTTGAAGCCTCCGATGTTCTCAACCCAAGAATCTTCATGATGGACCTATACTTTATACTTCTCATCATTTCAATGAATAGTTGACATCTTACAGTCTCATTTATCTATTCAAAGAACACTCCAAATCTTATGAGCATATCTTCTACAAGTGCATTTTGGAATCTTACCTTCCATTGGCTGCAAAATATTCTCATCAATATCAATCAAATACTTTGGCTTTCTATGCAAAATTCTAGGTGGTGTTAAGAAAGGTAAATTCATCTCAACACTAGGAATAGATGGGCTAGATGGCATACCTTCAATCAGAGATGGAATAGATGACATACCTTGAGGTTGAGGTGGGAACGATGGCGTACCTCCTTCCTTACATGTGAGTGATGATGTACTCTCAACTTGAGATGCAGTAGATGGTGTCCCTCCATCTTGACTTGCGGTAGAAGATGTGTCTCCACCTACGGTATTCAAATCTCTCATAGCACGAATTTTTTGGATTCATTCCCTTTGTGTCACCAATACCATATCTCTTGTTGATGGTTGAGGTTCCTCTTCAATTGACATGTCTTCAACAATCGTGTCCAATTTCCTCTTCTCATGAGGTTTCAGCGTGATATTTGACTGTTTCAGTGTGATTTTCCTAATCTCTGGCATGATTTTCGTTGATTGTGGCGCGATATTTCTGACTTTTGGTGCTATTTTCTATTTTGGCATGATTTTCTGTGTTTAACTTTGACGAGTTTTTTATGGTTGTAGAATCTTGTATTTTTTGAGTTTTCATTTAGCTTTGTGCTTGCAAGTTCTCAGTTTTGTACTGGCAGGTTCTAACAAGATCTATCTTATAGATTTTGATCAAAGGTTTGACATTTTGGCCACTAGGGTTCTACTAGGGTTTGCATGTTACTTATATTTGCATTCATGGACTTGGGTTTGTAGATTTCTAGTATACTAGGGTTTTAGATCATATAAAACTCCATCCTAAAGAAAATAGAAGTGTTTGATTTTTCATATTTAGAGAATACCCCCCCTTTTTTGTCATTTTGGCGTAGTCTGCACATAGATCCGTGCGATATTTCAACCTCTGCGAACAGGTAAATTAGGTAAACCCTAGACTGACACTATTTTATTTCTCTGTGGCATGATTTTCTTGAATTCTGGCATGATTTTCTAAATTTGTAGCAAAATATTTAATATCTATAGAGCTATATTTAGTTTTAGTGTGATTTCTATTTTTTGTAGCATGATATTCTGCTGTCAGGTAAACTTTTCTGTATTACAGTTTACTAATTTTTGGCACAATTTTATGATTTTTTGGTGCTTTACTGTTCTATTTTTTGCACTATTTTCTGTACTGATTTTTTGACTGTATAGGTTGTTGGATGAACTCTACAACATAAAAGAACACATGTCAAAGATTTGAATCTAAAAACTACTAATATTTGTTGCAAGTTTTTGTTAAATTAGGCACACTTTGTTTTGGGCTTTAAAATGAACCTTTGTGTGTTTAGTTAGCAAGCATTTCATTTGGATTTAGATTTAAAAGGAACATTAGCATTTGTTTGCCATGTTTGGTGCACTTGTACATTTTGTGTTACCCAAGGGTTAAAATCAAAGTATCATCTCCCCTCGCCTTCAAAAGGATCTTGGGTGTAAGAGAAATGGATCTATTCTCTTCTTTTTTAGGACGTGGGCTTACCCTTGAGACACATCCATATAGAGAACTCATTGGAGACCCCAAGCAGTACTTTCATCCGGTCTGCTATATGTAAATTGAGGATAACACGAAAGCCAAGTCTAACCGATATTAGCACTCACCATATAGTGCTAGCTTGAAAGGAGGCGTACCTTTGTGTATATTAAACTCCTAGTAGGGTTAGTTAGAGCCTTAAGTGGCTTGTTGGATGCTCGTGAGGTGCCAATCCCTCAGATGTTCCCCCACTATGAACCCTTGTTTTAGTAGCCCAAATCCTTCTATTTGTTGACATAGAAGGGAAACCTTTGAAGTAGCCCTAATTCAGGCTGTTCTTAGCCAAGGTAGCAAAGACAATCCTAAGGTTTGGTGAGGGACAGGTCTTTTGGGAAACCTAGATCTTGGTATGCATGAGAAGTGAGTGCACTATAAGGGGGAGTTGGTGTTACCAAGATCCTAGAGGTACCCTCTCTGAATAGGTGTAGCTACGAGATTCAACAAATATTATCCTTGCCTTCGCCTTAGGTTGTGCTTGTTTCAAAATTTTCAAAACAAACTTTCCCATTGTGTGAATTGTGTTCTTTGTATTTGTTTTCCAAGAGATATCTTCATTTCCAAAAACCTTAGAAAATCCAAAAAAAATCCAAAACCTTAGAAAAATTAAAAAAAAAAAGAAATAAAAAAAGAAAAGTCTAAGTACTTAGAAATCCCAAAACATTTTTAGCCTTGTCTCATTGATCTTTTTTCATTTCATTTATCCATCCATATCTTAAACATTCATCCATTCATTTCATCTTGACCTTAGAGAAAATATTTTGATTTGTTGGACTCTCCATCTTCTAAACATTTCATCCCAAAATCATTTTCCACTTACATCTCATCCAAGTTGTCTATTAAGCCATTCATATTTTATCCCACCAATCCATCAACCTTAGGACTAAGCTTGTGTGCAAAAAGATTCAATCTAGATCTCATCTTATCCTTGTTTGTAAGATACTTAAAGATTAGCTACCTTTGGTATCCTTATAAACTTCATCTATCATCATCCTTATTTTATGTTGAAGGTCATTAGTCTACCTTTAAGTAAAATATCTTATCATCCTTTTTCTTTGAGGTCATTAGTCCACCTTGAGTATAAGTAATCATCCTTGAAGCAAAACCTAAAGATCTAGATTGTATCCAAGCTCATTTTTTTTAGTCCTAAACCATTTTTCCAAAGTTCAAACACCATATCTTTAGCAAACACCATTACCAATATCACCCTTTAGTCTTGAAAAATTTCATCCATTTCACTTTCTTCTCCCCTTTGGGTCCAACTAATTACAAATTGCTCTCTAAGATATTTATTCCCAAGAACATCAAACCCATCTCATAATCAAACCTACTCCAACATCATTGCATACCCTTGACAAGGTTACAAGCTAAGAGACTTCAAGAAATGGGATCCTTTGAAGACAAGAAAAACAACGTCTTTGTCAAAATTGGAATGCAACCAACTAATGAGAATAATGTGCCTTATGATGATTCAATTCAACCTCCACCACCACCCCATTAGATGAATATACCTGACCAAGAAGTTGAGAATTTCTTACAAGATACTGGGGCCATGGATGTGTTACATAAAGTCCTCAAGTCAGATCCCAATAGGTTTATGGATCACCTTATTTGACTTGGGGCCACCCCTATAAACACTAGTACCACCACACAACACATTACAATTACTATTCTCAGCAACAGACCAAACACCAACGCTTCCATAAGCCTCCCATCAAACGATCCTAACTCCATAGCTATCATATCATAGCTACTTTCACAAAAAAATGTCAATACTTCCAATACCGCCACCATTTCCATGTCCCAAGATTATCAAAACCCAAATTCGTGACGATAAGATGCCAACACACAACAAGATGCTAACACATGACAAGACCAAGACACATAATTACCACCCTATCTTCAACGAATGTGTCAAGACAACTCTACCCCACAACAACCTCTGACAATTGAAATGGTCCAACAAATAGTAGAGAAGGCAAAGGAACCCAAAAAGAAGCATTATTCTCTTGAGGAGATATGTCATTATCCTTTTGACAAGAATCTATATATGCCACCATTCCCTAAACACTTTGAAATGCCAAAATTTGACAAATATAAGGGAAAGGGAGACCCTCAAGATCACTTGCGGGAATTCTACTTCACTTGCCATGAAGTTTCTCAAGAGGACACTTATTTAATGAGACTTTTTCCCAAAAGCCTTAGTGGACAAGCTGCTAAATAGTTTACACATCTTCTTCGGGGCATTAAATCATTTGAAGAACTTGTAGACAAATTTATAACTCATTTCTCCTACAACTGTGAGCATGAAATCTCTATGACAGACCTTTGTAATACTAAACAAAAGAATGGGGAACCATTTGCGGCCTTTTTACAAAGATGGAGAGCATTGGGAAGCAAGTTACCATAGAAAATACTTGAGAAACAATTCGTGACCATGTTCGTCACTAATCTGAATCCTGAATTAGTATTTCACTTGCAAGTATTTTGTGCCTCAAACTTTGAAGAAGTTATTGAAAAGGAAATAACTATTGAAAAATCCCTTGTTGCTAAAGGATCAATAAAACTTTATGACAACAACAAGAACAATCATAACAACAACAACAACACCTCAAGCAACAACAACAACGCTCAAACAAGTGACAAGCCGCATGTTTGGAACAAAAGTAAGAATTCCCTCAATGATGGAGTAACAGATACAAAGGCTATCCAAAATGTCCAAAATAATCCACCACTGAATATCTCAAGCATTAATGTGAATGTACCTAGGGGACCTCCAAGAGAAGAAAATCACCCTAGAAGAAGATTTACACCTTTGGGGGAACCCATTGTGGACATTTTGGATAGATGTGTGAAAGGAGGCTTATTGCAACTACCACCCATAAGACTTGTTGATGAAAGTCAGATTAAACCCATGTGGTATGATGAGAATCAATATTGTGAATATCATCGTGTTAATGGACATCCAACATCAAACTATATGAGATTAAAACATTGCATACAAGATCTCATAAAAGCAGGTAAAGTCAACCTCCAAGACTCTTCAAATCCATCTTCAAATGCAAGCTTGGGAGCATATAAGGACCCCCTCCCTGACCATAACAAAGGAAAATCATCTTCATCCACCAATCAAACATTTCATGTTGTTCCTCCATCAAAATGTTTTGATTCCATTGTTGGCTGAATAGAAGAATCCTTTAGCCATGTCAACACTATTACAATCTGAGTCCAATCCCAAACTCCTGATTGTGCTATCAAAACTCATTGTGGTCGTGTAACCATTCGTAGTGCCACTAATCAACCAACTGCAACTGATTAACTTTCATCTCATCCGCACCTTCTAATCCACTCACATGTAAATACAACCTCGTAGACCATCTAGGAAAGACACCAGCTCAAATAACAATTCTTGAGCTCCTTCGTACATCACCGCTTCACAAGGAAATTCTGGATAAGGCTTTGATGGAAACACAAGTCCCTACTAATCTAAATGTGGAATAATTTAAAGCTATGGTATCTCACATTGCAACACCCCATTGCCTCACCTTTTTAGAAAAAAGATATTTCTTTAGATACATCTCATAATGAAGCATTGCACATCTAAGTCCTAGTCCATAAACACATCATAAAAAGGGTTTTAATAGATGGTGGCTCCAGCCTAAATCTGTGCACTCTAAAATTATTGAAATACTTGGGATATTCTGATGTGGTCGTAAATGCAAATGAATGTATCACCATAAAAGGTTATGACAACATAGAGAGATTGTTTGCAGGGACTATCAAACTCCCTATTCAAGTGGAACCTAAGATTTTGGAGACAAAGTGCCAAGTCCTTGACCTTGATCTTCCTTACAACATTCTTCTTGGTTGGCCATGGATTCATGCTATGCAAGCCATTCCCTCCACTTTCCATCAATGCCTCAAATTCCTGCACAACAAAACTAAGGTGACCATTTATGTCGACCCTCATCCTTTTCAATACTGTAGCTTCTTGGAAGGACATGACCATACTTTTTGTCCCTATAATCATCCTGTTGTGACTCCTTCCAAGACTCCACAAACAACTCGATCATCTTCTGCCTACATTGAGCCTACTGATTTGCCATCAACATCCCAATCCACTCCTCATCCTGAGATCAAGATCAAGGCAAGTGACAAAGGATATGGTGAATATGACTTACATGGTGCCTTCTTTTGTGTCAGACTTCTACCACCATCCCCTAAGACATATGGCATTCCTAAGGGAAACAAAGTCTCTATTGTAGTTATCAAGTGCAAACCAACACCAACCTTTGAAAGGAAACATCTCATGGAACAGGATGTCATAGAAGATGTATCCTCATGGCTATACAAGGATGAAGAAGAGCAGGAACCCCCAACTCTTCCATTAGAAATCTATGGTCAAGGCTCCTGAATATTTGAGAAAATAGGATACATGGGACAAGGGGGCATTGGCTTGCATGAATCAGGGATCATTAAACCTATCCAAGCTTATGGACATTATTATTGCCAAGGGATAGGGTATGGAATATTAGAATTGCCACCTTTAGAATGCGATTGTACTTTTGCGGAGGATGCCAAGGCCTTCTCGATAATCAACGGAAATGATGAAGAGTATCATTCTGACTCCTTCTTGAATTTCACCAAACTCTTTGAAGCCTCCATATGTACCATATTCACATTATCCTCCATGTCATCCACAACTGATGACCTACCTCTCATCTATCCACAACTTGTCGATTGGGACCAAATAGCACCACCTGTCCTAGATGTTATACAAAATGATGAAGCTCTTGCTAAGTTCGTGAGAGTAAGGAATCATATTCCTTTGGGAGATCATAAAGCAGGATATATCATGGAACTTAACACTGATGCATACTTTGGCGAGACGACCCAATCTCTTAATCGCAAAATGATGAATATATAAATAAAAAAGACATCCCCTAGCGAAAACCACTTTGTAGCACTTTTGGATGATAAAAAAGTAAAAATAAAGGATGTATCCTCTAGTGAAAACCTCTTTGAGGTGCCAAAGGATGAGAGATTGGACCTCCCTACAGTACCTAAATTTTATCAAGAAACATCTCCTATCTTGACAGAAGCGTCACAGGAAATGAATCTTGGCACCGAAAGCGAGCCCCAGATCACATATCAAGCTGAATCATTGACACCAACAGAACAAAAATCCTTTCTAAATTTCTTCAAACAAAGAAGAATCAACTTTGCATGGACTTACGCTGATATGATTGGGTTGGATACTGCTCTTGTAGTTCATCACCTTGTAGTTTATCCAAATGCAAAACCAATGAGGCAGAAATTGCAAAAGATGCATCCACAAATAGCATTACTTGTCAAAGCAGAACTGAAGAAACTTCTGGATGTAGGATTTATTCAACCAATAGACTATCCCCAATGGGTGTTGAATCTGGTACCTATGAAAAAGGTGACTGGGGGCATCTATTGTTGTACCGACTTTCGAGATCTTAACAAAGCTTGTCCTAAGGATGATTTCCCTCTTCCTAACATCGATATGATTGTAGATCTCACTGCTAGACATGAAATTCTATCCCTCATGGATGGGTTTTTAGGATATAACCAAATCAGGATAGCTGAGGAAGACCAACATAAGACATCATTTATAGCACCATGGGGAACTTACTATTGGGTATTGATTCCTTTTGGATTAAAGAATGTAGGAGCTACATATCAGAGAGCAATGACAATCATCTTTCATGATTTCCTTCACAAGATAATGGAAGACTATGTAGATGACCTTTTGGCAAAATCAAAAACAAGAGAGGAACATCTAAATGTGCTAGCACAGATCTTCAATTGACTAGAAAAGTATAATGTACAACTCAACCCTAAAAAGTTTGTTTTTGGGGTAACCTCTGGGAAACTCCTAGGATACATAGTGTCACAAAGAGGGATAGAGGTAGATCCAAACAAAGTCAAAGCTATAATGGAGATGCCTCCTCCTTTGACACTTAAATAGCTCAGAAGTCTACAGGGTAAGTTGCAATCCATTCATCGATTCCTAGTGTAGCTCGTTGATAAATGCCAACCATTTCAACATCTGCTTAGAAAGAATACAACTTTTTAGTGGGATAATAATTGTTAGTTGGCCTTCAAACAATTGAATAAATATCTTGCCAATCCACCAGTTCTCATGCTACCAAGACCAGGACAACATCTTCTCCTCTACATATCAGTAACAGAAACAACCATTGGTGCCTTACTGGCACAACATGATGAGCAATGAAAAGAGAGAGCCATCTAATACATCATTCCCACATTGATAGCATATGAGCTTAATTATTCACAGATTGAATGAGCATATTTGGCAGTAGTCTTTTCATCATAGAACTTAAGGCACTATATGCTTAGTCACAAAACCAAGCTCATTGCAAAAATTGATTCGTTAAAATATCTGCTAAGCAAAGCCGCTCTCACGGGAAGAACAAGAAAGTGGGTAATGGTCTTGAGTGAATTTGACATTAAGTACATAGAATGAAAATCCATCAAAGGGCAAGTTATTGCAGATCAATTAGCAGATGCTCCTATGCCAACTGAACATCCTTTGTTGTCTGATTTTCTAGATGAATCCATCATGACAGTTGCATCGACTGAAAACACTTGGAAAATGTATTTCGATGGATCGTATAAGCATCATGGCTCGGGGCAGGTCTCCTATTTGTCACACCTCAAGGAGATAGAATCCCTATGTCATACAAAATAACATTCCCATGTACCAACAATATAGTTGAGTACGAGGCCCTCATCACAGGGCTTTGGATGGCAATCAAATGGAAAATAGAAACATTGACAGTATATGGGGATTCACAGTTGGTTATCTAATAGGTCAATGACGAGTACAAAACAAAAGATGATAAGCTCCTACCATATAAGAGAATGGTTGATGACTTCAAGGATTACTTCCACAATATTCATTTTGAACAAATTCTAAGGCTTAATAATAAAGCAGCTGATGCAATGGCCACCATTGGGTCATTGGTAGATATGAAAAAAGATAGCAAGAGATGTGAATTCTTGGTGGAAGAGCTTGAAATCCCTACTTATAATGTTCCATAGTCAGAACTTGTATGTGACATTGTTGGTCCTTTGTCCCCGTGGTACCAAGAAATCTATTTATGCCTTCATGATAATATCCTTCCACCCAATCTAACATCTACCTAATGACGTACCTTCATCCGTCGATCATCTTGTTTCACCATCATTGCTAATACTTTATACTGAAGGAGTCTCAGCGGTACTCTTTTAAGATGTCTTGACGCTAGGGAAGCTGAGATGAAATTGTACGAAGTGCATGAGGGTATCTGTGGTGCACATTCTAGTGGACTGACCTTAGCCAAGAAGATTCTTCAAACGGGGTACTATTTGCCGATTATGGAAAAAGATGCGCATGATTATGTTAATAAATGTCTACCTTGCCAGCAACATGGAGATTTAATACATGCACCATCACAAGAATTGCAACTGACCACGTCTCCATGGCCCTTTTCATAATGGGGGCTCGACCTCATAGGGAAAATCCATCCACCCTCTTCCAACGGCCATAAGTTCATCATCACCGCCACGGAATACTTCACTAAGTGGTAGAAGCCCTTCCACTCACCTTTACCACTAGTGTCCAAATTTCCAAGTTCATCTTGCATTACATCATCTGTCATTATGGTATCCTGCACTCCATTGTCATGGATAATGGAAAGCCCTTTGAGAACCAAGAAGTCCGCACCTTGTGTGATAAGTTCCATATCCAACACCTTCTCTCTACCCCATATTATCCACAAGGTAATGGTCAGGCCAAAGCTTCCAACAAAACTATTTTGCACATCCTGAAGAAAATAGTCTATGAAGCCGATCGTGATTGGCACCTATAGTTTAATCCTACCTTATGGGCATACTACACTAGCATTCGTACACCTACAAGAGCCACACCTTATTTATTAGTGTTTGGTTCTAAAGCCATCCTGCCAATAGAGGTCGAGCTCCCATCTTTACACATCTCATTAAAGAACATTATCACTGATGAGGAATATCAGACTACATGACTGAATGAATTAGAGCTGCTGGATGAGAAATGCATAAACGCTCTGAACAGTTTGCAAGATTATCAAAATCACCTCCAGAGAAGTTATGATAAGAAAATGAAGAGCTGCAGTTTTGAAGTAGGTGATCTTGTCCTTATGGAGAATCAAAAGAACATGCAAGATCGCCCTAAAAAAGGAAAGTTCAAACCTAATTGGCTAGGTCCCTTCATTGTCATAGCCAGTTATGGATTATGAGCCTATCAACTATCTACACTTGAGGGGCAGCCTCTAGAGGAACCTATGAACATCATGCACTTGAAGAAATTCTATGCATGACCCATCAAATATCCAAAGTCAAAAAATTAAAAAATCGAAACCCCCCCCCAAAAAAAATCGAGTGCAATAAAGCTATCCAATGGTGAAAATCACTCTGGTGACACCTTGGATAAGTACCATGGTGAAAACCTATCCTAGGTCCCATGTGTAGCGACCGGTCCTACCATCTAATAAAATCCCTCTTTGCACCCATAACCATCTATCCTACCATAATAAAATCCATCATTGCACAATCATCCATCCCATTTACATACCATAGCTTGGAGTTTGAAGCATTTTTGGTCATCCCACCCTCATCTCCTCTCATAAATCCCACCCACAAAAAAAATCCTGGAGACAATATTCTTGTATGCTCCTAAGAGTCAGAAATCATATCAAAATACCAAAAAAAAAATTTCACAATACTCCAAAAATAATCATAAAATGTCCTGAAAAAATTCCTAAAACAAAATCAAATATTCCCTCAAAATTAAAAAAAAAACTAAATATTATCAAAGAAAATCCAAGCAATAAATGTACCCACAAAACATCATCAAACCCGCATCTTCTTCCATCCACGGCTACTCAAAACCATCCTTCTATCCACGAGCTATCCCTACATCATCACATCCAACCAGAACTACATATTCATCTTGCCCGCATTTGTTAAGGACCTTGATCCCATGAATATAGGATATGTAGGCAGTCTAGAATACGAAGGAAGTATCCAGTACTCAGGTCCACATGATGCACCCATTCAACCCAGTTGGATGGTTTGGATCGATCAAACTTACTTCGTAAAGCAAACTAAGCATCAACATCAAAACAACATCCTCAAAATGCAAAAAATCATCAATCAACAAATCAATCCTCATCATCACAAATAGCTAGCTATCTGCTTGCTTATCCTTTGCAACATCTAAATCCAACAAACATCATCAATAGGTTCTAGCCTTAATGGATATATCGTTCCTACAATAGGAAGAATCTATTTATCATTAATCATCTTCCTTATCTTATCTTAAACATCTCTTGGCAAGAAATACCTAGTTGTGGTCTTTCTTGTGATTGATCTTGTTGATTCTCGATTTTTTATCTTGAGCCTCATTTTTTAGGGATACTTGAAAGCTGCCTTGATCTCATCATATCTTGGTATGTGGACGAGGACACCTAGAAAGGAGCATAGTCATTGTTTTGGATGTTGTGTTTGTAGTATGGGCTCCTTACCTCTAAGAACGGTATTCATATCTTGATAATGATGTGTCAGTTCTAGCATATTTCTCTCTTGGGGCATTTAA
The DNA here is from genome assembly GCA_027924645.1 of Cunninghamia lanceolata. Taxonomy (NCBI): domain Eukaryota; kingdom Viridiplantae; phylum Streptophyta; class Pinopsida; order Cupressales; family Cupressaceae; genus Cunninghamia; species Cunninghamia lanceolata. Next base: position 13,883,905 of record BSBN01000801.1, read on the forward strand.
GCATAGATCTCACCTTTTATGTTTCTAGGAGGTTATGTTATGAGTCCCCTTCCATCATCTAGTCAAGGTTGTACTATCTTAAGGGTCTAGGTACTTATCCCTTTGCTGGTAAGGTCCGGTCCATGCAAAAATAGGATAATAATCAACACTTTGGTCCTATCATACCGTTGTACACTCTATCCTATTTTGCTATATTAAACCTAGAAATGCTCTCAATGTTATCATGTAAGTACTAATCCTAGCTCATTCCCCACATCCAAGTTTTTCATCCACCTAACTACTTTTCTGTCTAACAGGTCTTGTCTACCCCCCTCCTCTCTCCCGAACATGAGTCCCTCAATGACGTGGTGTCTACTGACTTAGCTTTCCCTCTATTTTTCCCTCTACCTATCCCCATTCATCCTTTCACCTATCCTCTTCCCTAATCTTGTCACCTAGGGTTTGACATAATCTAAATTGTATCATGACATATTTTCCATTTTTATCACATTGCATTTACATTTTTAGATGCATTATCATTATTACATTGTCACTTACATTACATATAGGTACATTTACATTTACATTTTGCATACCATATATCATCACATTTTGCATATACAAGAAAAGAAAACATCGCATAAATCATATACTAGGCATGTCATCCATAACATCATGAAACATAACATCATCATATAAATCATTAGCATGCAAATATTTGTCCATATCATAAACCATCATAAGCCAAATGCATCCATACTCCAACATAACATATGTAGGAAAAATTTTAGATCACCATCATTTTGCATACATAAAATAAAAGAAGTAGCATAACACATTTACTATCATCTATGTAGCATTTTTGCATAAAATAAACATAAGCACATAAACAAATCATAACCACAGCATATAGGGCACCAAAATCATCTCATATATATATATATATATATATATATATATATATATATATATATCATCATCATCACAAAAATATACATCACTCATATATACATCAAAAATATGTCATAATGCCTCCAAGGGCCAAAATGATACAACATCAAAAAACTATCAACCCTAGCCTGATGAGCTTCTCTCTGACTGAGTCGGTGATCCCCCTGGACCTTGTGGTGGCTATGGTAGTTGTGATGGTTGTGGTACCTGTGGAGTCACCTACTAAGATAGTGGTTGATGGACATGCATCGATCTTGATCTATGTGAGCCTAATATCCTAGATCAACTTTGCTGACTAAAGCTGGGAAGCCACTGCTCTCGAGGAACAACTATGTAGTAAGCTGCATAGTAGTAGTTTGCTCGGGAAGCCTACTGTGATGCCCATCTCTGCTCATCCATCAACTAATCTTGCACCTATATCAGATGACTCTGCAACTGCATTGTCTATGATATGTTCCCTCCAGCCACTAACCCCTGCAACCTGGAAACCTCAGCCTGCAGTCCCAAAACCTAGCTAGTCAAACTAGCCACCTAAGTCTCTACTGCCTGATGCATCCCTCTCTGCTGTCAAGGCTATAACCTGTGCCTACAGAGCACTGATCTAACCATCCCCATCCCTACTACTTCCATCTATGGCTGCTAATAATCCCCGTAGCTGTGCTAACTCCTTATCCTATCTCTGCAAGGTATCCTCATAACTCGCTATTTGAGCATGCAAGGTAGTCACCTCTGTCTCCTCATCATCCCCTTAGCCTCTCCACCATGATACCTATCTCTTTGCTGAGACATCCTCTCCTCCTCTTGAGCTACCTAACCCTGGGGTCCCAAAGCTGCTAACCAACACTTGTTACTGAACCGTAGGCCTCCCCTATTATGGTGGCCTAAGAGGTGGTACTGACCCCCCCTGACCTGACTGTATTAGTATCCTACTAGAAGATATTGGTCCCCTCTAGGTATGCTGCAGTGGTGGTCCTCTCAGCAGTGCCATCGGTCCTCTCTATAGTGGCCCTCTCTGTGGTACCTACCCAATCCTACCACCCTGATCCCTCCCACCCTATCCTTTGCCAACTCTACCTCTACCAGTCCCCCTCACCAAACTGCCTACACCTCTTGTGTCATCATCATCATCATCATTTGCTCCCTCCTCCACTATCATATCTGGCTTGGTCTCTACATCTGTCAATCAGTTGGGTCGCCACACGGCCCACCATCTGTCATAGTCAAGTGTAGTACTCACATCCACAATGGTACTCTGCCAGTCCCACTGCTGTGGCTATAAAGCATCAAAATTAGCAATGGCTATCTAGGGCACTATCCAAGGAGGCCATCTCCTGTCTCTCGTTGTTCACCCAAAAATGGCCATCACTTGTGGTAAATCCTATCGTAGACCAAACTGTCTCATAACACTTGATGGGATGTATCTGTCAATGGTCTGATCTCCTCGCCCCATGATGTATCATGTCTGAATAGCATAAGGCAATTGCTCATCCTCATCCATCCACTACTCACACCCAATATATGGTTTGTATACTACCTATGTCACCTCATCCAGCAATCTCCGCCAATACCTCAGTATCCCTGTATATGAGTACTGTAACTATCCCCAGTACTTGAATACATAAGCCTCAAAAGGCTATTGGTGCAACACTCCCACTAGACGTGTGATCGAAATATGCTCAAATGCCCAAACATGTAGTAATGTCACTCTTGCTGATAGGGCACTGTCTAAATGATACACAACTGTGTGCATCTCATGATACAATTGTGCAAGTATATAGGGACCCCAAGCAAACATAGTTGTTGTGATGTTCACAACACACCCCATTATGCTCCTTAGCAAAATGGGGACCCCTGCTGATGTTTTGCTTTTTGCTTCTGCTTGTGTTTGTCTACTTTCTGGCGGTTTGGTAAAAATGAAGGTCAGGTGCATCATCATCATGATATTGGATGAGGTAGGTCATCATCATGAGGTCAGTTTGTCAAAGTTCATATTTTGTTTCTGTGACCTCATATTTAGAAAGAGCTTGAAATTCCATGCAGGTTTGCCTTTTACTTCACTTGAAAATTCGTCCATATGTGGAAGTTATGCACGGTCAAAGTTTTGGTCAAACCTGATAATCGCAAGTGATCATCATATTTTTTTATGTTATCAAGGTCATCATGATCTTGGTCTATCACCTGATAAAAATCATGCAGTCACAATATCCGGACGTCAATCTTAGGTGGTAGTGCCCTTTACCCGTCAAATGGCCTTATGCGCATCATGATTTTTTAGGAAGGTCATATTTTATAAACTTGGTTTTGCTGTATGAGGACATCATCATCATATTTGAAACGCCCCCCCGATAATATCCTGAGGTTCAAATATCATGATGACGTCAACTTTAAGTCACGGTAAGTTTCCCCCATCGAGCGGTCTTTCGCATCGCGAGCATCATGATATTTTTGCATCGCCTAATATTATAATATCATGCTGATAATATAAGATCACCCTGACTTAGAAAATCCACCATCGGCATATTTGCATGTGCATGTTCAAATCCTATCGGAAGGTCATCATCCTGATATTTGCTGAAGTTCGCTAAGATGATGATGACGACTTCATATCCTCCTGATCTCCTTTTGCATGATCATGATCATCATCCTGATCTTTCACAAGAGGGTCATTCGCTGAAATTCGCTAAGTGATGGAGACATCATCATGATATTTGATAAAGAGGATCATCATATTCATATCCTTCTGATCTCCTTTTGCATGATCATGATGATCACCCTATCTTTTTGAGGAAGGGTGATATTCCATTCCTCAACAGCATGATCATATTTTAAATATCACCCTAGCGTAAACCTGATGATGACCTCAACTCATCTTCATGCTCCGAAAACGAAATATGATGATTACGTCATCATGATAATTCGATGAGGAGGATCATCATATTTTTATCCTGTCCTGTTGTCAAGATCATCATGATCTTGTTTGTCCACCTGATATTTCGTAAAGTCCTCCTGCCGATGAAGTAAGGCCTTTTGAAAATATCCTGATGATCCTCATCATCCTGATTTCCCTTCGGCAGGATATTTTCCAAAGCATGATCCGGTTAGCGAAATATCATGATGACGTCATGTTCTAAGTTTAACGAAAGCTCCGGATATCATGATGACGTCATCCCGATCTAATAAACGAAGAAGCTAATATCCTGATGATCATCATCATCACATTTTCCCTTCAGCAGGATATTTTCCAAAGCACGATCCGGTTCCCGAATATGATGATGACGTCTTATTTTAAGTTCGACAAAAGCCCCAAATATCCTGATCATCATCATCATCCTGATCTTTCGAGAGGGTTGCCTTGGCCGCAAAGGGGTCGTATTACATTCATCATCCTGATCATGCTCCTTAGGTGACCCGATATCACAATCATCCCCTGATCTTAACTGAACATGATGATGACGTCATTTTTTGCATTTTAATGAAGCCCGAATATGACGATGACGTCACCATCATTTTCCTTTCCTCAGCAGCAGGATCATATTCCATATCCTCCTTTTCTCCTTCAACATGATGATGATGATGATGATGTTGTTCTTTTCCCCATTACACAGAAGCGAAACATCCTGATGACGTCATCTGGACCTTCGGAAGGGAGTGCATCATATTTCCAGAATATCATGCAGATGAAGAGAATGTCGGCTAGCATGTTTTTTGACACGCCGATAGCGATAGTCATGCCGATGGGCGGGAAATGAGGCGGTGGAATTTTAAAGTGTTTTTTTGGCGCCTGTGGCATTTTCCCGGTCAGCGATAGTTGACCCGATGAATTTTGAGCAGTCTGAACGCATTTTGGGTGCGTTTGAGGAGTATTCTGGATCCGATCTCCGCGATTTTGCGCAGTCACCTGGATTTAAACGATTATTGTAATTTCCTGCTGTTTATGTGATAAATGAAATACTTATTGCTTGTCTTGTCTTGCAGGCTTGCAGTTGAGGAAGCAGCTGGAAAGTCAACACAGTGACCTCATGGAGGAGGGAAATCTGATCTCAGGAGCAGGAAGATAAGGATGAAGTGCAAAAAGTCAAGGTCATTCAAGTAAAGAACAAGGTTGCAGCTGAAGGTATTACTGCAACAGACAAACAGAAGTTATTACCCAGCTACCGGAACTTCTCAGAAGGGGCAATATTTCGCCCAGATTTGACACTGCTTAGAGATATTTTTGAGAGCTGGTTCACCTGTATTTATTGCTGTAACCAAGGGTTTGAACCAGGGGTTCAGTTAGGTTTTTGTTGTAGTGAGGACAATCAGAATGTCTTTATATTGTGCCTCTCTACATTGTAATACTTTACAATAGGGATTTTAGGAAAACAACAGTGGCTACACAGGATTTTTTTCTTTTAGGAACATACAGCAAGTTAGCATAGTTTAGAGGTAGAAGAAGGAGGTCACCTGTTTGTCTGCAGTAAGGTACGCGTGGAATGTCTGGCTGCCTTACTGTATCTGTAAAGCTTGTAAGTTCTCTGTAGTATGATCAATGAAACTAAGAGTCATTCCTACATTGTAAATCATGTATGACTATTCGTTTCTAATATAATAGAATCTGGAGTTCTGCATCTATCTTCTGAGTGTTCTCTTGCTCTTCTTTGTGTTTTGAAATATTTTCTTTGAGAGCTTGCAATTTTAAATGTATGTTTGTGAAAATACTCAGAACTTACATTTAAGGTTTTTACTGTGGATTTGATCAAATTACTGTAGTATTTACACAGTGCATAACAGAAACAATTAGATCCTTTGGTAGATTAAATGAGGTATAGATTAGATCTTTCTAACTTTTCCCAACCCATCTGAAATATTTAGCTGAAAACGTAGAAATCTAAAGGAAATTGTCTCAAATTTGAAGAAGCATGCATAACAGAGCTATAAGTAGACAGTTTTCATAAATAGATAAAGAAGAAAGCAGCAAAAATTCAAGAAAACCCTCTGAAACTTGCAGCACAGTATCACTTTTATGCAAATGAACAGAATACTTGTTGAAATCCATGACCTTTCTGCATATTCTTAGTCCAGTAAACCACCAAACAAACCTAAACTACGTAAGGCCCCTTGAACATTACAGCTTCACATTGACCAACTGAACTTGACCAACCGAACCATTGTAGACTTGGGATTAGTTGAATCTCAAATGATTCCTTCTTATCTTTCAAGTATAGTTTCAGTTCATTATATGTGAATTTTAACTTATTGTTATGATTGCATCAAAACGATCATCAACAGTTTTCTGGCGCTAGAAGGAGGGCCATTCCTGAGTTAGGTTTCATTTCAAACTGGCTAACGACAGTAATAGAGTGACTAGGTCTAGGTCCAGTTCAGGAGATATATTTGTGCAACTACCTGATACAAGGCGAAGTAAAAGCCCTTTAATTTGGAATCCAAAGATATCGCAAGCAGGAAGTTCATCTGGAACACATCCTGGGTCACCTTTTAACATCCGTAGTATTGTAAGTCCTGATAGATCGCTGTTCACATCTTTAAATCTTGGTTTAGGCACTCCTGGAGGTCTCAATCCTCCTCTAAATCCTAATCCACCAATCAATCCAGGTATTCCTGTAGGTTCAAGTCAAACTTAGACACCTGCAATGGCTTATTTCGATGTCAATTCTCCCATACTCTTCAATGATTATCATGACATGCCAAAAAATCCAGAAAAGATATGTCCCAAATACTAGTTGCATCAAGACCCAGAAGATCATATTAGAATATTTAAGGAAGCATGTTTTAGGGCTATGTTAGAGCACGAGGATGTTGTGTGTAGATTGTTTCCTTACACCTTTAATGAGCAGGCCTCTAGCTGGTACGTAAACTTACCCAATGGTTACATTTCTTCCTGGGCACTTATGGAAGAAGCATTTCTGTCAAGATTTAGAGGACCCATTGACCCTTGCGCTTTGTATCATAAATTGGCTGCTATAAAACGAGGTGAGGGAGAGCTAATTGATAATTTCAATGACAGATTTCAAAAGGCCTATTCTAGGCTGGTAGCCCCTTATACCATAGATGATGCTCCCTTATTGGCTATGTACTATGCTGCCTTGGATCCTTTAACTGCCATGTTTGTCAAAAGAAAACCTGACATAGATTCAATATCCAAAGCCTATAAAGAGGCAGCCTTAGTGAACCAAGAAATGAGACATACAACTTATAGTCCATTTGTCAATGGAGGAAATTTTGGGGTGCAGAATCAGGCACACCCATGGAATGGAGTCCCTGTGCAGCATGCTCCACTAGTAAATCCAGTTCCTTCTTACACACCTATGTATAATCCTACTCCAATCCAAGCTATAACTCCTTACACGGCTAGTACTTCCAATAATAGTCAAAATAATGGTCAGCCTTTCTTCCAACTTCCTAGGGATGTAATTGTGGCAAAAGCACAAGAGGATAGGGAAGAAATCAAAGAGATTACTGCACATTTGAAAAGATTAACAACCGAAATGACACAGCTAAGAAATGAGAACCTCTATGGAAGAAGCAACCAAAACTACAATCCACATCAAAATCACAACCAAGGCCAAAATTAGAATTATAGTCTCAACCAAAATCAGCAGTACAATCAGAACCAAAACTACAATCAGCATCAAGGCCCCAGTCAGGGGCAATCAATGCAAAATAGAGGGCTAGTGATAGATAATAGGACCTGGGGCAATAATAACAAAAATCAGAATCAACCTAGGCCACCCAAGACATGGAACACGGGGCCCAATAACGGTACTCTGGCTTCTCCTTTTGAGAATATAGATAATCATGGTGCAAAACAAACAACTAGCATACAAATGGCCAGTACATCACCCAAAAATTGGTGCAGATTTCACAATACCAATGCCCATGCTGAGCACGACTATCCACAGTTCCACTTGGCAGCTAGTATTTTCAACATAGATGTACAGCCTCCTACCTCTGAATTTCTCATTCCTAAGGGTAATGAGGTAGTACCCTCAGAATATGACACAGCATTAGTCTTAGAAACGTTTACCTTTGCAACTGCAGAAGAGAAAGAGGATGAATTGCTAGAGGATGAACCATACTGTTGTGAAAGTCTTTATCCTAAATCAGCCTTTGTGTTAAATGCTTTTCAGTTTCCTTTTGAATCTGAAAATGAGATATTAAATGAAACAGAAGAGGTGCAAGCCTTTCAACAAACAAATAAAAGCCACACCTACAATTTGAGGAACAACCCTAGGCTGGGAGGACCTTTCACCACTTCCACTCCCCCGAATAACATCAATACACCCCCAGATCAGAATGCTAGCAACAATCCTGCCATACTTAAAGCTAGTCAGCACACAAATAATGAAACAACAGTGCAAAAGGATCAAACAAGTAAGACACAAGCAATGGAGACAACAAGACTAATGAATTACTTATCAGAGGAAATAAAGAAGATTAAGGTCAGTATACCTCTAAATGAATTATTGAAGACCCCAGGGATCAGAAATGCTTTTTTAAAATCCCTGGATACATCCATAACAAACAAGGTGTCTGCTGATATAACTGTTCCTAATAGTGATTCACCACCTAAGGAGAAGGGTAAGAAAGTTGAGCAGCCTTCCAATACAAATGTGGTAATACATGCGGATAAGAGGGATACTCAACCTTTCTTGTTAACTGTTAGGTTGTGTGGGAAGAATATACACAATTGCATGGTAGATTCTGGTGCTTCAGCCAACGTAATGCCCTTAGGAATATGTAAAACTCTCGGGCTGACTCCCACCAAATCTGCCAAGGTTGTCACGCAATTAGATAAGACCGAGGTTAGCGTGATAGGAGAACTCATGAACATACAAGTGCAATTAGCTTCAGACCCTAGGGTAAGCCAAATCATTGACATTCAAGTAGTGGATATACCCGTAAATTATGGAATGTTGCTAAGTAGGGATTGGTCCAAGACATTAAACGGATATATGGCTACTGACTTTTCACACGTGGTTACCTTGGAGAGGCGTCCCAAACCAGATCAGAATAGAGGCAGAGCCCAGAATGAAACATATGATAACAGAGTATAATCGAACTAATGAAATATTATATGCTGCTGTTGAACCAGGTGTCTATAGAATTACCAACAATGGGATGCAGATTGAAGAGATTATGATGTTAAACATTAGAAAGAAGTGTGTCAGCAATAGAACGGCACTATTCATTGAGTCTGACGGAAATTCTTCAGATGAAGAAAACAATGCAATAGACAAATTTGGTCGTGCCATTAGACAAGAGGTGGAAGAGTGCGTTACACACAATCTCCCAGCCCAATGTAAGTTATATAAAAATAGGTGTAGAGTCCATGATAGGCAACATTCTGAGGAGAATTGTGAAATATGCAAAGATATCATTGAATATGAATACAAAAAGTGCATAGGGAGGGTAGAGTCACAAGAGAAAAATGAGAATCCTGATCCAACACAGAGATATGTTCAGGATAATATAGAGGCCTTGATTCTAGATTTAGGAAAAGAAATAGAGGACGAGGGTAGTTATCTTTCTGAGTTGCAAACTACAAACACACATATGCAAGATAACCAAACGGAAAAACCCATGAATAAACAAGATAACACCCCACAGGCAATAAAAGGGACAAAGTATGCCAAGGTAAAAGATCAGAAAAGTAAAGATGGCATGTGGACGTTAAAATGTGATGGGTCCAAATCAAAACAGGGCGCAAGTGCGGGTATTGAACTCATAAATCCTCAAGGTAAATCACATTTGGCAGCATATAGATTACAATTTTCCTGCACTAACAATATTGCTGAATATGAGGCCCTAATTTTAGGACTTGTCATGGCCATCAAGAAAGGGGTAAAAACCATCAGAGTATTTTCAGACTCTGAATTAGTAGTCAGACAAGTGAGGAAACTATATGCCTGCAATTATAAGAAAATGATTAGTTACAGACATAGAGTATGGGGTTTAATGGATTCGTTTGATGCCCTTAACATAGAGCACATTCCTAGAGAGCTGAACCACAGGCCAGATGCGTTAGCAGTTGCTGCCAGTACATTAGAACCATTGGCACTGTCAGGATTAAGACGATTTGCTGTTGAGCTAGTTAACGTGCCCAGTATACCAGACAACGTTACACACTTTCAGGTATTTGGAGAGGATCAGCAAATTATTAATTTTCTGACTTGTAATGAGGCATTTGAGGCCCAAATTATTGATGAACAAGAAAGGCCTGAAGTAACATGGGACGAAGAAGATATGATCAACTTAAAGAGCAACTTCTTGCCAAAAGGAGTAATTGAATTAGAACACATCTTTGACTTTGACGGAATAATAAGACAGAAGGACTTACCCAAAACAGAAGGGGGTAAGTGTGATTTACATAACTTAGGGACTGAGCTAAATCTGCAAAATGTACTAATTGGGAAAGCTTGCTCTGAGAAAATTAGAAAAGAGGTTCTGGATGTTCTGAAAGAATATAAACATGTCATAGCATGGACTTATGAAGACTTGAAAACATTTGATGAGTCCATCATAACTCACGTAATACCTTTAAGAAAAGAAGTCAAACCATTTAGGCAGAAACAGAGGCCTGTAAATGCCATTCTAGAGCCTTTAATCTTTGAGGAAGTTAAAAAATTACTATCCGCTGGAATAATTTTCCCAGTCAGACATTCTGTCTGGGTAGCTAACTTGGTACCAGTGAGGAAGAAAAACGGAGACATCAGGTTGTGCGTAGACTTTAGAAATTTAAACAAGGCTTTTGAAAAGGATAATTATCCTTTGCCCCCAATAGACGAAGTACTGCAAGCAGTAAATGGCGCAAAGATGATGTCTTTTTTAGATGGTTTTTCAGGTTATAACCAGGTTTTAATTGACAGAGAAGATAGACTAAAAACCACCTTCACTTGCAAATGGGGAAATTATGCGTATAGAAGAATGCCTTTTGGTTTAATTAATGCAGGTGCCACTTTTCAGAGGGCCATGGACGTTGCATTCCGTGGATTATCAGGTAAATGCATTGTTGTGTATATGGATGATTTAACTGTGTATTCCAAGGATGCATCCACCCTCGCTGAGGATCTCAGAAAAGTACTCCAGTGATGTGAAAGGTATGGGATTTCCCTTAATCCTAAGAAATGTATATTTGGCGTAACTGAAGGTAAATTATTAGGCCATGTCATTTCTGAAAATGGAATTTCAATTGATCCGGATAGAATAGAATCCATAAAAAATTTGCAAATACCAAACAGTAGGAAAGAATTGAAATCATTTTTCGGTAAAATTAACTTTGTTCGAAAGTTTATAACAGGTTTTGCAGAGATCGTGCAGCCGTTGAATGCTATGTTAAAGAAAGATGCACAGATGGAATGGACGCCAGTGGCCAAAGCCGCATTCGAAGATATCAAGGAGGCAATTTCTAATGCCCCTGTATTGACAAGTCCAGACTACACAAGCCCGTTTTACATCTACTCCTTTGCATCTTCTCATTCTGTCGCGGCTGCCTTGACACAGAAAGGTGAAAATAATGAAGAGAGGCCCATAGCATTTATGAGTGCGCCTCTGAAGGATGCACAGCTGAGATATCTAGATATCGAAAGACAGGCATTCGCATTAGTGAAGGCTGTGAAAAAATTTAGACACTATATTCTACGCAGCCAGATTAAAGCCATAGTACCAGACGCAGCAGTAAAAATGTTGCTGATGCAAAACGAGCCTGGAGAAAAAAGAGCCAAATGGATCACCACATTGCAAGAATTCGACATGGAGATCATTCCCGCAAAGCTGGTCAGAGGGCAGGCGTTGGTGCAGACAATAGCAAACATGGATCCAAATCTGATAAAATAGCAATATGTATTGAATTCCCAAGACGCATCAGGCTGGTACGATGATTTAAGCACCTTCCTGATAGCTGGAAAGTACCCAAGCAAGATGAAGGCTTCTCAGAGGAGAGCTTTGAAGATTAAGGCACAGCATTATATGGTGCAAGGAGGTCTTCTATTTAGGAAGAACCATGATGGAATTTATCTGAGATGCATAAACAGAATTGAAGCTGATAGAGTGTTGACAGAACTACATGACAAGTACGGAACCGGCCATGGTTCCCATTTAGCTACAACACACACAATACTGAGGGCGGGCTATTACTGGCCCACCATGTTCAAAGATACTAAGAGTCACATCAGAAGCTGCCACACCTGTCAGACTGCAGCAGACAAAGGGAGAAATCTGGCCAATCCACTGCAACCTGTGATCGAATCCAGACCGTTTGCACAATGGGGCTTGGATTTTATCAGAGTCATCAATCCCCCATCTTCTGCAGGACACAAATTTATATTGACAGTAACAGACTATTGTACAAGGTGGACTGAGGCCACCTGCTGCAAATTTTCCACAACTGAGGTAGTTATCAAGTTCCTTGAAGAAAACATTATCACCAGGTTTGGAACACCCTATTCATTGGTATGTGATAACGGCCCTGCTTTCTCTTCTTTAAAATTTTCTAAATGGGCATTTGAATATGGGATCATTCTAAGGTTTTCTTCGAATTATTACCCTCAAGGTAATGGACTGGTTGAATCAACAAATAAAATCTTGTTAGACATAATCAAGAGGTTAATTGCCAAAAGTCCTAGAGAGTGGAATACCCTATTAAGATATGCATTATGGGTAGACAGGACCAAGTTCAAAACAGCTTTAGGTAGCACACCTTATCACTTAGTTTATGGGACTGATCCCATACTTTCGGTTAATCTGAGAATACCAACCTGGAAGTTTGCCAATGAATACCTAGGCTTTGATAACCATAGGGAAGCCAGAATAGTGCAAATGTTACAACTAGAGGAGAAAAGAGGTCAAGCCCTCGAGAAGTTTGCCAAACACCAAGCGGTTGTTAAGAGGTGGTTTGACAAAAGGGCAAGAGTCAAGACATTTAGGATATCAGACTTAGTGTTGTGCTGGGACAAAGCACATGAAAAGAAAGGAAGCCATGGAAAATTCGATAAGTTATGGCTGGGTCCATTACAAGTCTCAGAAATAATAGGAGATAACACCTTTAGACTTAAGACCTTGACTGGAGAAGATGTGCCATTACCAGTTAATGGCCAGCATTTGAAACACTACTTCCAGGCTTGAGGTAAAAAGGGGGGCAGTCCCTTTTTCTTAATGTAAAGTGCTGTAGATAATGTACAGTTCTTCTTTTGCTGTTTTCTTTTGGGTTGGCTGTTTGTATAGCTTGTCCTCTATTTGTTTTTGCTTTTGTTTCTTTCTGCTTGTACAGTTTTTTCTTTTGTTGTGTTGTTTGTACAGCCTGTTTGTTTGGTTTGTTTGTTGTCTCCTCAGCAGGGATCTTTATTTTACTTTAGAGTATTAAGGAGCAAAACTAGCAACCATTCAAAATAGTATAAAATTTAGGATATTCAGGTTAACCATTTGTAATTTACACATAATTTGTCACTGTCATGAATGTAGAGAGTTGTTCATCTTCTGAAGTTTTGTATTCAATAAATGTGATTGAGAATTCGAAGCAGGTTTCCCACGATGACACACCTAAAATCCTTGGGTTTGTTGAACATACCAGTGTAGATATTAGGTGAAAAATCAGAGGTCACCCTTGCTACCATTACAATTCTCAGCTTAATTTCAGCAAGTGCCCACTCCTTGCATCATGAAGTTACAAATTGCTATATCTTATGAAATCTTTCAAAATTAGAAAACAAAAAAAAAATATATAAATAAATAAATAAAGCGGATTATACTGAAAATCTAGATTAAGCCATCTAAGTAACTCTACCGGGGCTATGGACGCTTGCTGGCAGTGGGGCTCTACTTAGGAGAATTGTAACGATAACCTTGCCGGGGCTATAGACGCTCGCTGGCAGCAAGGCTCTATCCGGTTGGCTATGAGGGAATATCCTCACCTACGTAGGCTAATGTCAGTCACTGGTTTGTTCAACCAATCTTCAAGATGAGGATAATTAATCACATGCACACAACTAAACTGAAAATGGAAATTCATGCATCTTTATTGAATACTTTGAGTCTCAAGCTGAATAGTAATTTGCAGGAAAGATAGTTGGAAGTTATGAGTTCATTTCATCTAGTTTCCTTGAACACTCTGAATTTAATTGTTTTGTTTTGGTTGCTAGTTGTTGTGATGTTCACAACACGCCCCATTATGCTCCTTAGCAAAATGGGGACCCCTGCTGATGTTTTGCTTTTTGCTTCTGCTTGTGTTTGTCTGCTTTCTGGCGGTTTGGTAAAAATGAAGGTCAGGTGCATCATCATCATGATATTGGATGAGGTAGGTCATCATCATGAGGTCAGTTTGTCAAAGTTCATATTTTGTTTCTGTGACCTCATATTTAGAAAGAGCTTGAAATTCCATGCAGGTTTGCCTTTTACTTCACTTGAAAATTCGTCCATATGTGGAAGTTATGCACGGTCAAAGTTTTGGTCAAACCTGATAATCGCAAGTGATCATCATATTTTTTTATGTTATCAAGGTCATCATGATCTTGGTCTATCACCTGATAAAAATCATGCAGTCACAATATCCGGACGTCAATCTTAGGTGGTAGTGCCCTTTACCCGTCAAATGGCCTTATGCGCATTATGCGCATCATGATTTTTTAGGAAGGTCATATTTTATAAACTTGGTTTTGCTGTATGAGGACATCATCATCATATTTGAAACGCCCCCCCAATAATATCCTGAGGTTCAAATATCATGATGACGTCAACTTTAAGTCACGGTAAGTTTCCCCCATCGAGCGGTCTTTCGCATCGCGAGCATCATGATATTTTTGCATCGCCTAATATTATAATATCATGCTGATAATATAAGATCACCCTGACTTAGAAAATCCGCCATCGGCATATTTGCATGCGCATGTTCAAATCCTATCGGAAGGTCATCATCCTGATATTTGCTGAAGTTCGCTAAGATGATGATGACGACTTCATATCCTCCTGATCTCCTTTTGCATGATCATGATCATCATCCTGATCTTTCACAAGAGGGTCATTCGCTAAAATTCGCTAAGTGATGGAGACATCATCATGATATTTGATAAAGAGGATCATCATATTCATATCCTCCTGATCTCCTTTTGCATGATCATGATGATCACCCTATCTTTTTGAGGAAGGGTGATATTCCATTCCTCAACAGCATGATCATATTTTAAATATCACCCTAGCGCAAACCTGATGATGACCTCAACTCATCTTCATGCTCCGAAAATGAAATATGATGATTACGTCATCATGATAATTCGATGAGGAGGACCATCATATTTTTATCCTGTCCTGTTGTCAAGATCATCATGATCTTGTTTGTCCACCTGATATTTCGTAAAGTCCTCCTGCCGATGAAGTAAGACCTTTTGAAAATATCCTGATGATCCTCATCATCCTGATTTCCCTTCGGCAGGATATTTTCCAAAGCATGATCCGGTTAGCGAAATATCATGATGACGTCATGTTCTAAGTTTAACGAAAGCTCCGGATATCATGATGACGTCATCCCGATCTAATAAACGAAGAAGCTAATATCCTGATGATCATCATCATCAGATTTTCCCTTCGGCAGGATATTTTCCAAAGCACGATCCGGTTCCTGAATATGATGATGACGTCTTATTTTAAGTTTGACAAAAGCCCCAAATATCCTGATCATCATCATCATCCTGATCTTTCGAGAGGGTTGCCTTGGCCGCAAAGGGGTCGTATTACATTCATCATCCTGATCATGCTCCTTAGGTGACCCGATATCACAATCATCCCCTGATCTTAACTGAACATGATGATGACGTCATTTTTTGCATTTTAATGAAGCCCGAATATGACGATGACGTCACCATCATTTTCCTTTCCCAGCAGCAGGATCATATTCCATATCCTCCTTTTCTCCTTCAACATGATGATGATGATGATGATGTTGTTCCTTTCCCCATTACACAGAAGCGAAACATCCCGATGACATCATCTGGACCTTCGGAAGGGAGTGCATCATATTTCCAGAATATCATGCAGATGAAGAGAATGTCGGCTAGCATGTTTTTTGACACGCCGATAGTGATAGTCATGCCGATGGGCGGGAAATGAGGTGGTGGAATTTTAAAGTGTTTTTTTTGGCGCCTGTGGCATTTTCCCGGTCAGCGATAGTTGACCCGATAAATTTTGAGCAGTCTGAACGCATTTTGGGTGCGTTTGAGGAGTATTCTGGATCCGATCTCCTCGATTTTGCGTAGTCACCTGGATTTAAACGATTATTGTAATTTCCTGCTGTTTATGTGATAAATGAAATACTTATTGCTTGTCTTGTCTTGCAGGCTTGCAGTTGAGGAAGCAGCTGGAAAGTCAACACAGTGACCTCATGGAGGAGGGAAATCCGATCTCAGGAGCAGGAAGATAAGGATGAAGTGCGAAAAGTCAAGGCCATTCAAGTAAAGAACAAGGTTGCAGCTGAAGGTATTACTGCAACAGACAAACAGAAGTTATTACCCAGCTGCCGGAACTTCTCAGAAGGGGCAATATTTCGCCCAGATTTGACACTGCTCAGAGATATTTTTGAGACCTGGTTCACCTGTATTTATTGCTGTAACCAAGGGTTTGAACCAGGGGTTCAGTTAGGTTTTTGTTGTAGTGAGGACAATCAGAATGTCTTTATATTGTGCCTCTCTACACTGTAATACTTTACAACAGGGATTTTAGGAAAACAACAGTGGCTACACAGGATTTTTTTCTTTTAGGAACATACAGCAAGTTAGCATAGTTTAGAGGTAGAAGAAGGAGGTCGCCTGTTTGTCTGCAGTAAGGTGCGCGTGGAATGTCTGGCTGCCTTACTGTATCTGTAAAGCTTGTAAGTTCTCTGTAGTATGATCAATGAAACTAAGAGTCATTCCTACATTGTAAATCATGTATGACTATTCATTTCTAATACAATAGAATTTGGAGTTCTGCATCTATCTTCTGAGTGTTCTCCTACTCCTCTTTGTGTTTTGAAATATTTTCTTTGAGAGCTTGCAATTTTGAATGTATGTTTGTGAAAATGCTCAGAACTTACATTTAAGGTTTTTACTGTGGATTTGATCAAATTACTGTAGTATTTACATAGTGCATAACAGAAACAATTAGATCCTTCGGTAGATTAAATGAGGTATAGATTAGATCTTTCTAACTTTTCCCAACCCATCTGAAATATTTAGCTGAAAACGTAGAAATTTAAAGGAAATTGTCTCAAATTTGAAGAAGCATGCATAACAGAGCTATAAGTAGACAGTTTTCATAAATAGATAAAGAAGAAAGCTGCAAAAATTCAAGAAAACCCTCTAAAACTTGCAGCACAGTATCACTTTTATGCAAATGAACAGAATACTTGTTGAAATCCATGACCTTTCTGCATATTCTTAGTCCAGTAAACCACCAAACAAACCTAAACTACGTAAGGCCCCTTGAACATTACAGCTTCACATTGACCAACTAAACTTGACCAACCGAACCATTGTAGACTTGGGATTAGTTGAATCTCAAATGATTCCTTCTTATCTTTCAAGTATAGTTTCAGTTCATTATATGTGAATTTTAACTTATTGTTATGATTGCATCAAAACGATCATCAACAATAGTCTCGTGAACCACCATCTCTTCAATCACCTCTCCCCAGCACACTAAGAATCCCTATCCTTTTCTATCTGGTATCACAACTCCACCAATCAGAGCACAAAGAAACAAGATCCAACTCTGCTCCCCAGCTGCAAGAGTCTAATGGTAACTCATCACTCAATCCTCCTCTACTAACATGAATACACTTGGTGTGAAGGCCCTCTATAATGCTGGCCCTCCTCTACCCACATCATAGATCACTCATCTCCAATGAATCGGAACCTTCAGGATCTAATAGACATCCTCTAAGGTGATGGTCATCTCACCCGTCGGCAACCAAAATGAGCATGTCTCTGGTCTGAACCACTCAATCAAAGCTATCATTAGGACCCTGTGTGCCCACAACATGGGCATCTTTATAGGTGTTTGCAGTCCTAAGGTGCTAAACCGCACTCATGTAGCATCATCAAACCCCTACCCAAAGTGCCATCACCTCAGGCACTCTCTGCTCCCACGATGACACAATCCCCCCATTAATCTGCATTTCATCACCTAATTCACTCATAAGATTTCATTTTTCTCCCAAAGCCTTAAAAATCAAAAATGGCATTAATAGAACCTGGTACTGGCCTAAAATTAATTTTAGTGCCAATATTCTAGCCAATCACACCAACAAAATATTTGGCACCACCATTCATAAATATCGCGCTATGACAAGTAATAGCGCTACCCCTCTTTGACTTCGCGCCAATATTCAAATTGGCACTAGTCTCACCCATTTTCATGCCGCAACTAAAAATGGCGCCTGTACTCCCCCAATTTGTGATAAACCAAAACATCACGCTCCTTCCCATGAATGCGCTATTCCTCAAAATGGTGCCAAAAACCTAAATCACGCGATTATACAAAATCACACCACAACCTCCTTGGATTATGTCATTTTTCAAAATGGTGCCAATCTCCCCAAATTTTGCACCACATGATGGTACTAATCACCCTAACCTACCCATTTCCTAACAAAATAAAATGTAAAAAGCATGAAAATTAAAAATGTGAAGATGGGATCAATGACTCACCCACTCGCCAACCTCCTCCACTAGCATGTACATCCGTACCCTCTCCGCCAGGTGTGAGTATCGAGGGTAGAAAGGTAGGTTGCCGCATCCTGCCATCTCTCTTTCTCTCTCTTTCTCTCTAGATTTCTATTGGCTATGTGTGCAAATGATTCACTTTGGGCCCGCTTTTTGCTATTTATAGCTAGCCATATCACCTCTTTTTCATCTTCTTCTCCCCTAAGGAGCATATTAACTCCTTTTTCACCTGTTTTTCTTCCTACTAACTTGTTTTTCCATCCTGCCTTCGTTTTTCACCTCCGTTTCTTTTTCAAGAGTTCACCCCAATTTTTTTTATTTTTTGTCTGAACTCTTGAGGGGGCATCCCTTACCCATTTTATTCCTCCCTACAGCTAGGGCAATTTTTCTTTGACCTGGTGCCACTCCTTGCTAAGTCATGACGCCACGTCAAAGAGGGGAAAATGTAGACACCCTAAAATGTCCTAACCATTTAATCATCCCAATTAATTAATTAAATTTTATTTAATTAATTAAAAACCCCTTGAGCACCTATATTGAATTAATTTAATTCAATATTTATTTTCTTCTAATGTTAGCCCATATTAATTAAATAAATATTAAATATTTTTTTGGTTAATATTTCCACTCACAATTCCAACTTAATCACACCCTTAATTAATTAAATAAACCCACTTTATTTAATTAATTATCACTTTCACATGTCTCCATAACCCAAATAAAAAATAAAAATAAATCCCTCACCTCTCACCTCGTTGCAACACTTGTCGCATTATCTACCCTCTACTTAATCCCTTCACATGAATTGCCAATTTAAATATTTTTATTTAAATTGGAGCTAATTATTCTCCTCCCTCCATTTGTCACATGACTACATAGTCACATGCACCTCTTAGCCTTTTATTCTAATTTAAAATTCACCTCTCTTCTCCATCGCACACTTGTCACAAGGCTAAACTTGATCCATGTATGATTAATCTCAGCCATCCATAAGCCAAAAGTCAAAATCAAATCTCATCCCCCCATTTTAACAAAGTTTTTCTATAAATATAGCCCTCTTCTAAGCCATTTGTATCCAATCTTGAGCATATGATCACTCTGCCAAAATCATTCTTGTATTTGTGAGCTAGGGTTTAGTGATTTGCACTTGCATGAGAGCATTTCACATTTTTATCATTGTGCGTATAGCTAGAATGGTCATGGGTGCAGCATTCTCAACCTTAATCATGGATTGTGGATCATCTTGAAGGTATTGTTGATGATGATTGTTAGTCATAACAACATGCATAAAAATTTGTACATCAAACCTTTATTATCTTGTAAACTACGATCAACTTAGGATAAATTGATGACTCCAAGTCTCGGTTGATCATGTCATGATCATCTGACATTACTCAAAGGTTGATGTGACATGCTGTTTTCCATTTCAAGGGGTCTTACATTTGTCTTGATGATCAGTATTTTTCTATTTCTTGTAAATTTACTCCACAGAGAGGTTATTTCTACTCTATTTCCAAAGATAGCTGATGTATTTACAAGTTTGATCAATTCTTCTAATTATTGATCATCCTGAACTTGTTCTTCCTTCTACATAGTATATTTACTCAAATGATGTGTCTGTAAGCAAATATTTGCATGTATCTCTTGGATTTATGTATGAATTTGCATGATATTTGTCAATTTAACATGCTTTTACTCTAAATATGCTATGTATTTACAATTATCTATGGGATGTCAACATATTTCATGTCATTTACTTCTGGTTCTTTGTTATTTGCAATTATGATGATGAATTGTTATGAAATTGAAAGATATTTAACAGAATGCTTCTAAGTTTAGTGAATCTTTAGCCATTGAACCACATACATCAAGATACATTCATGAGGAGAAGAAATCAAACCATATTGTCACCAGGATGTTCCACAGCTAGATATGGATGATGCTAACTTTAAAGAATCAAGAATGAAAACAACACATGTAGACTGACAAGCACTCCAAGGGACATAGCTAATCAATGCATGTATCAAGATTTCAAACATAGATTACTCAAAATTTATGATGATTTGTAATCAAATTGTCTCAACTACTTTGAAATGAGTCTTGATATTTCGACAATCAAATTTCAATTAAGTTTCGAATATTCAAAATATGGCATCCTGCACCTTTTATAGAATAAGGTGAGGGAGTAGTTACAAATGACCTACGGTCAAGATTTGTCAATTAAGATCAATGGTAAATTATCACTCTTTGACTCAATCAACCTTCCTTCGTGGCACAAGTTGCCAGCTAGCAACCATCTAGATGACTCATTATTTTATGAGTACCTGATGCATATGTCTTCTTTGTGATGCATCTTCACTCATTCTTCAGGTTCTTCCTCTTTATCTTCTTCTTCTTCATCATGATCATCACTTTCTGTATCGCTATCACCCTGATGAACATCATCCTGTATATGGACCTTCATTATCGTCCTGATATTCTCATAGGCCTATACTATTCTATCTACCTCCCCGCCATCCTGGGTTTTAGCTTTTGTTATGGCATGCTTATGAGACTGGAATTTATCTTTGATTGCATCCATCTTACCTTTTCTATTGTTCAGTGTCTCATTGTAAGTCTCCACCTTGACCTTGATCCTCATGATCTTATTCATCACCTCTTTTGTCAAGTGGGTGAGGGGGTTATCAGCCACTGGCTGGAAATTATCATGCAGAGCTTTGATAGAAAAGTCTGTGTCTTGATTTTCTATCTTCCCCTCTACTTTTCCTTCTAATGCCTCAAGGATCTCTACCTCATGTGCCATCATGTTGTGCAGCTTTATACTGATATCCCTGAGCTTACTACTGCATTTCTTTAGGATATCACATTCAAACGTAATATCCTCATGCCATACATCTATTAGCAGTGCAGTGTTATTATTCAATACTTCATTATTTATTAGAATTTGACAATCAATCCTCTATATCTCACTCAAAGCAGTCAGGTCCTTTTCCAATTGGAATGACTGTCTTCCTATTTCATTTTGCATTTTATCTAATTTTCTCTTCAAACTGCTTAAGGAATTCCACCTCTGTAAAGAGGTTCTCAATACATCCTCGGCTTGTGTGAGGGCTAACAACATCCAATTATCCATGATCATGGCTTTGTGCTTCATGAGGTCCAAATTGTTAACCTCCTCCTGGGATATGACAGTCAATGGGACTATAGGATCCACTGGTGTACTATCAGGGTTAATCAACCAGTTTATATATGAGTGTAGCTAGGCAATATGCTCCTTATGCTGTTTATTTTTCTCTTTCTCCTTCTTTACCCTTTGGGTCAAAGAATCAATGATGTCCTTCCCTTCCTAACCCTCTTGGTCTTCATTAGAAAAAACCCATATCAACAGTTGTGATTTGGAACACTTGAAGGGTGATCTTGCCATTTTCTTTCTCTACAATGGGAAGTGCTACCTGGGATATCCTTTTACCTGTAGCAGGATCTCTTCTAATAGCTGATGTCAATCCAGCTTTCCTCTTTGGCTTCATGATTGTCTCTGCAAACAAGATGGAAACATCAAATTCCTAAATTTCATAACCTTGTTCCATACCTATTTCTTTCTCTAGCCACTGAGGCACTTCATCTCCGGATCCTTGTTGTCCTTTGTCATCATCATGTCCACCTTGATCTCTAGTATCTGTCTCTATTCTGGGTGGAGAGATGACTTCCTAGTTTCTTCCTCATGAGGGGGATCTTGTTGCATCTCTTCTTGCTAAGGGGTCTCTTTCTATGGGGGAGGATCCTGTGGAATGTCCACATGATGATGCTGCGCTTGATCCTTCACTCCCTCTTTCTGTGTTTCATCCACTTTGGTATGTTCATCATTTTGAGGCATGTTGACATCTATGGTTGTTTGTGTGTTTGGGCTTGGTGCATCACCTTGATCTTGAGTCACATTTTGTTCTGCACCTAATGTACTGACATCTTGTGTCTTAAGGTCCTCATGACCTAATTTATCCTTTTCTCCTATATCTCCTTAAGTCCAGGCGGCATCATCACCTGGTGTATCTTTATCACCCTCGCCCTTTTATTGGACTTCCACTATCTTTGGCTCAGTGGGTATCTCATGTTGTTGCTGACCTATAACTGGAGCATTGCTCTCTTCTTCTACCTGCTTGGCCCCTTCAACTTTATCTATTATATCAGGTGCACCTGCTTTGTCTTTGGGGCTCACATCCTCATAGTATGTCAAATCTATAACTACAGGGCTAGTCACCTAATCAACCAATTTGTCAAGCCCGATTTGTTGGGCTGCCCTTTCTACGCTACTTTCTTTCTCTATCTGAGCTGTTTGCTTTACCTCCTCCAATACCACCATTTGTGCTAATGGGGTCCCATGTGGAGTCATGCGGGTATTGGAGGTGAGAGTTACCATCCTTTGAGAGGCTACATTCTGCACTACTTCATCATCTGATAGGTCCATGGTGTCTTCCAAGGAGAAAGAACCACCGTAACCTACTTTGAAAGCTTCTTTTGTCTATTCTTCTTCTCTCAGTCTTGAAATTGATAACGGTGGGAAGCGACACATCATGTTGCATCTCTTTCTTAAATGCTTCACCACCATCTCCTCTTAATACAATAGGGTTGGTCCTGATATAACCCCGCATGGATGTCCTTTGCTTCTTGGGTGGTGACATCATCAGTACTACCCTCCTCTTCCTGTTGACCATCATCGGGTCATCACCTGCAGGCTCTTCATTTACTAGCTCTCCTTCAAACGGCATATCCTCTTCTACTTCATACTATGAGGTTTGACCTTCCTCCTGTACTTTTGTGATTTTTACAGCTAGCCTCAGGATCCTCTTTGTTTTAGGCTTGTCCATCAGAGGTGGTACAGATGAGGTGGATGCCTATCCTGATGTTGATGCACCTGCAGATGGTATGGCAATTCTTTCAATTCTTTCCTCTGGGGGGTCCTTTCCTTTGTTTCTAGCTCGGTAGTCTCTACCCATTGGATTTTATTTTCTCATTGAGGCAGTCATCATACTCCTCATTAGTTAGCTCCTACCTTTTCTTCTTGGGATCAATAGTAAGGGCTACACCCCTTTTCTTCATTATGTTTATCTATTCATCCACCCAAGCCTGGGTTAACTACAGCACCCCACTTGTAAACTGATCCAAGGAAATGTCCTCTGGCTATGTTAGATAAAGGGCTACGATGGTGTCATTATAGACCTTCTTGTCTTCATATTCATTTGACATAGTTTTACCATCATCTTGCTTCAGTTGTGTTAGCACTAGGATGCAGTCATATGTCTTTATCTGGTTCAAGGTGAGCCTTTGGTATTTTCTTCTTCTCACCTCAGCTTCATCCTCACAATATATCCAAAAATTCTCCAGATGCTTTTTATGTATAGGCTTCCCCATTATTTTCTGCATCCTGCCATAGGGGTCATAAGATGTAGCCAATGGAAATGGCTGCAGATACATCAGTTTTAGACCTCCCATGACATGTTCTATGCTCTGTGAATCTAAGCACATATACCAACCCATAGACACTGGAAATAGGACTGGAGGTGTCTTCTTTTGTGCTTTATATGCCTCCACTATGGTAGACACTTGTCTAAGAAATTCCATCAGGACCACCCCATCAGTAGGGTACCTGGGTAGCATAAGGGGTTGATCTTCAAATCCCTCTATTCTTATATATGAAAATGTGGCATACTGGATGAACCAGGCCCCATGTCTGTAAAAAACTTCCCAAGCCTCCATGCTCAATCTCTTGGTTCTATCTTCCTCCATGGTTTTGACTAGATGCATAGAAAATGCATCATTCACCAATTTGTAATCCATAAGGTAGTTCTTTTTCTATATCTTAGGATAATGATCCCATATGTGGGCATCATCTACACCACCACTAACCTTACCCACTATAGTTAGGGCATCAAATGTTCCCTTGTAAGCATAGGAGTACACAACATACGAAGTCATATGGAATGAGCATTCTTGATGTCCCAGGTTCCTCATCTCTTCATCTAATGCATCACTAATGACCTTGGCCCATAATGGCTTGTTATCTGTAAAAAGGACCATCTAGATGATTCCAAACATCCAATTCTTAAAATTTCTAGCATGAGGCTATCCTGTCATCCTACTAAGCAAAGCAATCATGTACTGATACTCATCATCAAAATCAAACTTATATAGGTGGATGGGCAACTTAGCTGAGGCAGTGTAGATGCTACTCTTAGACCTCCATTGATACACCCTCTTCCTTGCATTTTTTCTTATTGCTATTATATTTTGTCTCCAGTTTATGTAGATCCACACTGACCACCCTCTTTCCAATTGGTACACTGAAAGTAGATGTGATACCCTTAATTGAAAAGTCAGCATATACCCTTCCATGTTTCTCCACCCACCTGGTCTGAGGGTTATAGTTCTTAACACATTGTACTACCAGTTCTGGGGTCTCCATGGCATATGGGAATCCAGTGGCATGCCACATTCCTGAAACATATATTGCATCTAGAAGGGTATTGTTATTATCATGATTTATTCTAGATGACCATACCGCTAGATTTGTATCTCCCTGGTGAGTGTCACCAATGATGCCATACTTGAATTGTACCCCCTCGGGCTGAACAAACATAGGCTTAAGAAATTTTGCATCAGACCTGTTCCATCTAAGGTCGGGCATGGACTTCTACAATAAACATGATCTATCTCACTTCACAATATCCATATGCATTTATACAACATTGTATATCTCTACGACATCATGCATATCCTATTCATTACTCTTTACTTCATCATGATATGTACATTGCAGATTCAAACCTCAAGAAGGAACATACTACCTAAACATGCAGATAATGACAACAAGAGGGTTCTTTTAATTACTTACCTGATAATGCTTTCCTCCTGGGTTAGATGGGTGATTACGGAAAAGGGGAACAACTGCTGATGATCACCCATTCTATTATGCTGGAAGATCTCATCCATTCACAGGTAGCTCGTATGAGGGTTTGACTTCTTTGCTTTGTAATTTCTTATTTTTTCGCAAGGTAAATGAAAATAACCTTGGAAAGTTACCTTTAAATGCATCCATAGGGAAAAATTAGGGTAAAACTATGTTAAATCAATTAAATATGTTAATCCTCTACAGAGAATCCATGGATGATGCCAAGTGTTTGAATTGTATTTGCAATCAGCAGGAATCCATCTACTGCATTTATGTCCATTTAATGTTAGGAAATAGGAGGGAGGGGGTGATCTTTGAAAGATCAGGTGATATTTAAAATATGACCCCCTCTAGATAAAATGACCTTCTGCCTTTGAGCGGTAAAACTAATGCAAAAGAATCGGGTAATGTGATCAAAGCTTGACCACATGTAAATCAGGTCATGAATTTAAGATCAGGGGATGTTTAAAATATGACCTCGCAAAATATGACCCCCTTGGGAAAAGATTGGGGTGATGTCACCATGTTGGTGACCTTGTTTAAGCATTGTGTTGTAATGACGTCATCGTCATATTGGCATAGGGTGGTATTTTGCGACGAGGGTGATATTCGTAAGATGATGGATATTAAAAATATGACCCCCTACAAAATATGTGAAGTTGTTTGATGGGAAGATAACAGCTATCATGTAAAATTAACATCTAGACTTTATAGACCAGGTGATTATCATGTGATAAACTTATATCAGGGTGATCTTATATAATGTGACTGATGTTTGAAATATGACCCCCCTCCTCAGAATATCAGGTTTGACTAAAACTTTGACTTAACATAACTTTCTCCCCTTAGAGAATTTTGGGGTGATCCAAAAGGCAAACCCGCATGGAATTTTATACACTTTCCAACTATGAGGTTAATAATGTAAAATACTGACTTTAGCAACTGACCTCATCATGGTGACCTATCTACTCCTTGCAGGTTTAACTGAATGACTTAATTTTACCAGACAACACAAAGCAGAAAAAAAAACAAGCCAAAGGAGAAAAAAGTTGGGTCCCTGTTTTGTCAAGTTAAAATAGGGTGTGTTGTGTAACCACACAACAACTTGCCACCAAATAACATAACTAAATTCTAATGATTCAAGTGATGTGATCACATTCTAACATAGTATTTTAACTCTTTCTAAGTACAAGTATTATAATCCTTCTGAATGATAAGGTTCTCATCATGGCAACAATGCTAACGAAGGATCATGTGTGTGCAAATGATTAATTATCCTCATCTTGAAAGTTAGTTGAAAACATGAGTAACTGATGTTAAGCTACATAGTTTGGGAGCATCCCTCATAGCCAACCTAGATAGAGCCTTGCTGCCAAGAGGCATCCATAGCCCTGGCAAGGTTATCTATACAATCCCCCTAAGTAGAGCCCCACTGCCAGTAGGAGTCTATATCCTTGGTAGAGTTAATTAGATGGCCTAATTTTTATTTTTATTTTTGGATTTTCAATATTTAACTCTCTATTCATATGATATCATCATGTAAGCTTAATGTGCAAGGCATGGTCACTTGCTGATTTAGGTTGGAGATTGCATTGGTAACAAGGGAGTCCCTTTAGATTTTTCACTTAACACCTATACTTATGTGTTCCACAAACCCAAGGCTATTAGGTGAGTCATTGTGAAAGAATCACTTTGGTCAAGAGAAAGGCACCCTGATAAAAAGATATCACGGACCTGATCACCAACACTTCTCAAAATGAGTCATAACCTATATATGAATTTGTTGTCATCACTTGAATCTTAACAATTTGGTTATTTTCTTAGGGTGATGAGCTACATCATCTTGACTAACCAAAACAAAACTCAACAAGCAAACAAACAAAAACAACAAAAATTGTACAAACAACTATACAAATATGCACACTATGATACACATGACTTGCATGACACTGTTTCAGGCTTGAAAATAATGCTTGAGGAACTATCCATTAACTGGTAATGGAACATCCTCACTGGTCAGGTCTTAAGCCTATAGGTGATGTCTCCTAAAATTTCTGAAACTTGAAATGGACCTATCCAAAGTTTATCAAATTTACCATGATCTCCTTTCCTTTCATGTGTTTTGTCCAACATAAGGACTAAATTTGAGATTCTAAAGGCCTTAACTCTAGCTCTTTTGTAAACCAATGCTTGACAATAGCTTGATGTTTAGCAAATTGGTCAATTTCTTTATTCCTTTTTTCTTCTAAGTGCATCAACTGAAGCAACCTAACTTCTTGTTTGTTATCTATGCCTAGATACTCTTGTGCAAACTGTAGTGTGGGGATCTTGAGGTTAACAGGGAGGATGGGATCCACCCCATATACTAGGTGAAAAGGAGAATTTTCTAATGCAGCCTTCATCCTGGTTCTATCTACCCACAAGGCATACTTTAATAGGGTGTTCCATTCCCTTGGGTTCTTTTCTATCAATTTCTTTATGATGTTCAATAAATTCTTGTTTGTGGATTATGCTAATCCATTCCCTTGGGGATAGTAATTTGAGGAAAATTTCAAGATAATTCAATGGTCAAAAGCCCAACTTGATAACCTTATTGAAGCAAAGGTAGACCCATTTTATCACATACCAATGCATAAGGAACTCCATACCTGGTTACTATATTTCTTTCCAAAAACTTGATTATGTCCTCAGAATTGCATGTATTACTGCTGACAGCTTCAGTCCACCTAGTACAATAATCAGTGATAGTCAAAACATACATATGGCCTGAGGATGATGGAGGGTTGATAGGTCCTATGAAATCCATTCCCCATTGAGCAAATGGGTGCATCTCCATCACTAGCTAGAAAGGTTGAGCAGCATATCTTTCTCTATTTACAGCAACTGACACATATGACAACTTGATGTATTCAATAGTATCTTTAAAAATAGTGGGCCAGTAATACCCTGCCCTGAGGATAGCATGAGTGGTAGCTAAGGATGATCCATGTGCAATTCCAAACTTGTCATGTAATTATGCTAGCACTTTATCTGCTTCTTGCCTTTCTAGGCACCTAAGGTATATTCCCTAATAGTTCTTCTTGAAAAGGACGACTCCTTTTATCATGTATTTCTGTGATCTTATCTTTAAGGCTCTCCTCTGTGAAGTTTGCAATCTTGAAGGACATCTTCCATTGATTAGGATATGCCTAATGTCTGAATACCATTCTCCATCTTCTTTTGTATTTATGACATACTGCTGGCTCAAGATGTTAGGATCAATTTCAGATAGCATCTGACTTAATGCTTGTCCTCTCACTAATTTCATGGGTGTTATGTCCATATCATACTCCTAGAGGTAGTAATCCATTTAGCTCTCTTCTCACCTGGTTCACTTTACATTAATTACTGCTACATCTGGTACTACAGCAATCACCTTACTTCTTAAGCTATAATGTCTGAACTTCTTGACTGCTCGAACCAGAGTGAGTGCTTGTCTTTCAATGTCCATGTATCTGAGTTCTATATCTGTGAAAGGACAATTCATGAAGGCTATAGGCTTTTCTTCTTTAGCCTCATTTCTTTGTGTTAATACTGCTACAGATGTATGCTCTGAAGCAAATGAGTAAATGTAAAAGTCCTTGGTATAATTTGGACTAATTAGAATAGGAGCATTAGATATGGCTTTCTTGATATCTTCAAAAGATGCTCTAGCTCCAGGTGTCCACTCAAATTTCGTATCCTTTTTGAGCATGGCATTCAATGGTCTAACAATTTCTGCAAAGCCAGTAATAAACTTTCTAACAAAATTAATCTTACCAAAGTAAGATTTGAGCTCCTTCTTGCTTCCAGGAAGCTGTATCTTCATAATTGATTCTACTCTCTTAGGGTCAATGATGATCCCATTCTCTATTATCAGGTGACCTAATAACTTCCCTGTAGTTACCCCGAATATGCATTTCATAGGGTTTAGGGATATTCTATAATGTTCACATTTCTTTAGTACCTTCCTGAGGTCTTCTATGTGATTCCCTCTTTCTTTAGAGAAAACTGTTAAGTCATCCATGTATATGACAATGCACTTACCAATCAACCATCTAAAGGCTATATTCATCACTCATTGAAATGTGGCTCTAGCATTTATCAATCCAAAAGGCATGCGCCTGTAGGCAAATATTCCCCACTCTTTGCTAAATGCAGTATTCAATCTATCTTGTCTACCATCACCTGGTTGTAACCTGAAAAACTATCCAATAATGACATCATCTTTTCACCATTTACAATCTGCAAGACCTCATCTAGGGAAGACAAAGGATAATTATCCTTTTTAGATGCTCCATTTAAATTCCTGAAGCCTACACACAATCTGATGTCACCATTCTTCTTTCTTATTTGGACCAAGTTAGCCACCCATGTGGAATGTCTCACAAGAAATATGATCCTGGCATTGAGCAATTTCTTAACTTCCTCAAAAATGATGGGCTCGAGCAATGCATTAACAGTTCTTTGTTTCTGCCTGAAAGGCTTGACATCTGGCTTTAAAGGTATAGTGTGAGTGATGATTGATGTATCATAAGTTTTCAACTCATCATATGTCCAAGTGATGACATGGATATAATCTTTAAGTGCTTGGGTTATTCCTTCCAACTCTTCTTCTGTACACACTTTTCCAATCAGGACATTCCTTTTTTCATCATCATGTCCAATGTTAACCTGCGAATACTCTCCTCCATCTACTTTAGGGAGATCTTTTTGTTTCAGCATGTTGTCTAAATCAAATGCTCTTTCTAGCTCTATCATTCCTTTAGGAATCTTGTTACTAGGCAACTCTAGGATTTCTTCTTCTTCCCAGATATGATCTTCCACATTTCTTTCATCTATGATTTGTGCATCAACGACATCTCTATTGGAAATGAAGTCTAAAATATGTTGATCATCATCAAATATTTGAAGGTTAACCAAATTATCTGGCACAGAGGGTATTGATACTAATTCAACTAAAAATCTCTTGAAATCAGATATGGACAATGGTTCCAAAGTGCTTGCGGCTTGGGCCAAGGCATCTGCCCTGTGATTTTGTTCTCTAGGTACATGGGTGATGTTGAATGCATCAAAATCTTCTATCAAGTCCCATACCCTATGTCTGTAATTGGACAACTTCTTGTAATTACAAGAATATATACCTCTTACCTATCTTACTACTAATAATGAGTCTCCATAGACATGCAGAATCTTCACTTTCTTTTTGAGTGCAAACAATATCCCATGAATCAAGGCTTCATACTCTGTCACATTATTTGTGCATGGGAATTGCAATCTATATGCTTCTAAGTAGGATTTACCAGATGGATCCATAAGATCTACTCCTACTCCAGCGCCTTGTCTTATCTTTAGTTAAAGGCTTATTGGGGCCTTCTCTTTTCTTTTTAGCTTTGGCAACTACACCATTTGATATCCATTTCAATTTTGGTATTTCCATCTTCTCAAACTTCACCTTATTTGGCTGATGTGAAGCTGATATCTCTTCTTTTTCTTTACCATCAGGAGGTAAATCTTTTGGATTAGGCAACATCTGCCTTTTCAGAATATGCAAACATAATGAACAAGCAGTTTTTGAATGTGGTGCTTCATGCAACCTACACCATCCTTCGATTAGAACATCTTGTGGAGATCTTTGTTGTTGTATCATCTCTTGAATTTGCTTTGATAAAAATTCTCAAACTTAGACAAATTACTACCCCTATCTTCATCAGATAGTTCATAATCTGACTCTACGAAACAATCACTTCCTTTGGTGATTTTCTTGTTTCTTCTAGTATCTCTCTTGCTACATACTAGTATCTCTTCTGTCTGACTAGGACTCTCATCATGATATATGCTTTCTCTTGTTCCTATAGATGCCAAACAAAAATTAGTATCACTATCACTAGCTACAGAACTTACCATGGATGATGATGATGATGCCTCACTGCATGCTCGTTCTAGTTCCATCATATCTAAACAAGCATCGCAAGTCTTTTCAAAATGTGCCTAATCATGTAATCTACACCATCCTTCAATCAGAACATCATGAACAGGTATTTTTAACAATTGACAACATTGCACTTCTTTGGACAAGTGCATCTCAAAATTCTTGAAATGATCTACCTCTGTCTCATTTTCAGGGTTACAATCAGATTCTAAAATTATTTTATCATCCTGAAGATCATCATCATGAACTTGAACATCATACATGAGGATCTCTTCTATCCTGACTGTCTAGGGTCTTATGGAGTAAACTCCAGATTCTACATCTACATACATGATCTCATTAGTCTTATTATATTCAGTGATCATGTGCTTCATGCAAGGCTCAACATCTATCCTTATTTGATTAGGTATTCCTTTCCAGGCTAACCACATATGACTAAAATCAGTGGACATGTATCCATTAAGTGTTATTGACCAATCTCTGCTGAGTAGCATCCCATAGGTATCAAGTATATCAACTACCTGAATATCAATTTAATATTGGATTCTTGGATCCGATGCTAACCACATATGAATGTGAGTTAGTTCTCCCACTACACTTACCTCTATTTTATCTAACTGTGTTACCTTCTTCAGTGACTTAGCAGGATGCAACCCTAAAGCATTGCATATGGACAAGGGCATTACATTGGTAGATGCTCTTGAATCTACTAAGCAGTTATGCAAATTTTTACTAAACATCCTTATGGTAAGGAGAAAAGGAGGTAACTCAGTTTTATCTCTATAAAGGGTCATGTGTGAAGTCTCTATAGTTTGAATAGTAGCTAGAGCTTTGTGTTTAACATTAACATCTCTAACAGCATGATCCTTATTTCCAGTCTGACTTGAGGTATGATTATCTTCTTTTGGAGTAGGATCATCTAAAGATTTCAGGAAGGCTTTTTTGATAGATGGGGTTTTGAGTAGTTCTGACAATGATAGGTTGATTTTGATCTTTTTCATTTCATCTGCCAGATATGTGACTAACTTATCAAACTCAGGGGGTAGATTACTAGCTTTAGGTGCTGTATTCTATGGTGCTAAGTACTGAGCATTAACTTTGGGAAATCCAGGGTTATTACTTGCCTTAGGATCAAGAGGAGTGTTGAAATTATTTGGAGGCAAGGATGTAGTCAAAGGACCAGCAGGTCTATTTGAATAATTCCTCAAGTTGTAATTATGCCTACCCTGATATTGTTGTTGATAAGCATGTACTTCTTCATGTTCAATTGATGGCTCATTTTCATCTTCAAATGGAAAAACATAATTATTCTCAAAAGCCATGGCTAACTCCTCACATGCTAAGGTGTAATCCTAATGAGATGACATTGTCTGCGGATGAGGATGATTGATGAAACTTTCTAGCATTAGAGAAGAATCATATCCACAAGGGACAATTTCATTTCCTTCAACACAAGGTGGATTACCTGAAGTATTGGACACCTCATTTTAGAATATACTAGCAACAATCCTAAACTGAGGACAATCTAGCTCTACATGAGCATTGGTGTTATGTATCCTACACCAGTTTGTAAGGGCTGCCTCTGCCAAGTTCACTCTAGTGGTCTGCTTAGGTTCACTAAGAGGCTGATTATCTAGGGGTGATGGCAGAGAACCATTGTTTGGCCTAGTGTTCCACACTCTAGGCTATCTAGGGTGATTATTGTTACCATTGTTGTTATTGTAATTGTTGTTGTATCCCCTATCAGGATAATTAGGTCTGTCATTGGCATATCCTCTATTCTGATTTGGTTAAGAATAGAAATTCTAACTCCTCAAATGAGGGATCTCAGTAGTAAGTTTCCTCACCTATGCTGATATCTCTTTAATTTCTTCCTTCTCTTTCTAAACTTTGGCTACTACATTCTCTGTTTGAGGTCTGAAAAAGGAAGATCCATTGTTATTTTTGTTAGATTGTTCCACAACTTGAGGTACCTGTGTATGTCTTGGATATTGTAACATTTGACCATTTCCATTTGGAGGTGGCATGATACTGAGTGGAGGCACTTGTAAAGGACTTGGCATTACAGCTGGAGGTATCATGACTCCATTGGTCTGTTGTTGAGCAGGATATGTAGGATAAGCAAGAAGTGTTGGAAATGTAATATTAGGTGTTGGAGCAGGGATCAGTTATTGACTGACTTTGATAGCTTCTTCAAAAGCTCCTGTCAAGGTTGTGACACTAGGATGTGCTCTCCTAATGAACATAGAAGTCAAAAGATCTAAGGCTGAGTAATATATGCTCCTAGCAGCTTCATCTAGTATAGTATATGGAGCAACTAGCTTAGAGAGCATCTTTTGGAATCTTGCATTGAAGTTAGCAATAGATTCTCCCTTAAATCTCTTGATTGTGGCAAATAGATGATAATTCATTGAAGGATCTATAGGTATTTTGAATCTATCCTTAAAGGCTTTATCCAAGGTAGCCCATGAACTGACTAAACCTTGACTGAGACTGATATACTAGTTATATGCTTCTTCCCCTAGGGAAAATTGGAAATAACCTGCATACCACATCCTGATGTTCAATTCTAGCCCTACAACAAGCTTCCTTGAATGTTCTAATGTGATCATCACCATCTTGATATGGATGATATTTAGGACAAATCTTATTAGGATTTTTAGGCAAAGCATGATATGTTATGAAAGTCAGAGGTGACTTTGTAGTAAAGAATGACATTGTGACTGGTGGAGGTTGGACCTGAGGTGTAACAGGTGGTCCTGTAGGTGTTTGCAACCTGATAGGACTTACAGGAGCACATTCTGGTGAAGCTCCTGACGCACTAGAACTAGGAGAATGATGAATATCTATTGTTCTAGGTCTAAATCCTTGGATAGGCAATTCTTCAAAGAGTCCGCTAGATCTGGACCTAGTATTTGGCTTGAGAGCTAGGATTTCTTGAATTTAAGGAAATTTGGCTTGTTTACTGTAAAGATCAGCTAAAACACCCTAGCAAAGGCTATATTTATGATTAGGATTTGAAACTGACTAGATATTTACACAATATTTGAAGAAATGATGCAAATATGAGCTGATATGAGGCTTTGGGACACAAGGAACCAGATATTAGGTTTGTTAAGCAGATTACCTCAAAGATTTTAGCAAAAAGACTTGAAATAGAGCCTATCTTTGAAAATTCACGGTGATCAACCACAAAGCTTGCAATATTTATGTTTAATTTTGAAAACTTCACAAAGGATAAGCATGCACGGACTTAAAACAGAAAATCTTTGCATGTCTTGAAATACAGAGTAGCTTGAGTGTTACCTTTCTGTCTGCATCATCAAATCAGACAAATCTACTGATGAAAAGGCCCTCCTTCTAGCACAATTTTATCTTGATGATGATTTTTAGTCATAACAACATGCATAAAAATTTGTACATCAAACCTTTATTATCTTGTAAAGTATGATCAACTTAGGATAAGTTGATGACTCCAAGTCTCCATTGATCAGGTCATGATCGTCTAACATTACTTAGAGGTTCATGTGACATGTTATTTTCCATTTCAAGGGAACTTACATTTGTCTTGATATCAATATTGTTCTATTTTCAGTAAATTTACTCCACAGAGAGGTTATTTCTACTCTATTTCCAAAGATAGCTGATATATTTGCAAGTTTGATCAATTCTTCTAATTATTGATCATCCTGAACGTGTTCTTCCTTCTACATAGTATATTTACTCAAATGATGTGTCTGTAAGTAGATATTTGCATGTATCTTTGGATTTATGTATGAATTTGCATGATATTTATCAATTTAACATGCTTTTACTCTAAATATGCTATGTATTTACAATTATCTACAAGATATCAGCATATTTCATGTCATTTTCTTTTGATTCTCTTTTATTTGCAATTATGATGATGAATTGTTATGAAATTGAAAGAAAATTAATAGAATGCTTCTAAGTTTAGTGAATCTTTAGCCATTGAACCACATACATACAAGATACATTCATGAGGAGAAGAAATCAATTTCCATAGCTAGATATGGATGATGCTAAATTCAAAGGATCAGGAATGGAAACAACACATGCAAACTGACAAGCACTACAAGGGACGCAGCTGATCAATGCATGTATCAAGATTTCAAACATAGATTACTCAAAATTTATGATGATTTGTAATCAAATTGTCTTCTCTTTCATTCAGTATGCAAAACATGTACATTTACAACAACTTTGAAATGAGTCCTGATATTTTAGCAATCAAATTTCAATTAAGTTTCGAATATTCAAAATATGGCATCCCTGCACCTTTTACAGAATAAGGTGAGGGAGCAGTTACAAATGACCTACAGTCAGGATTTGTCAATTAAGATCAATGGTAAATTAACACTCTTTGACTCAGTCAACCTCCTTCGTGGCACAGGTTGCCAGCTAGTAACCATCTAGATGACTCATTATTTTGAGTACCTAATGCATATGTCTTCTTTGTGATGCATCTTCACTCATTCTTCGGGTTTTCCTCTTTATCTTCTTCTTTTTCATCATGATCATCACTTTCTATATCGCTATCACCCTGATGAACATCATCTTGTATATGGACCTTCATTTCCGTCCTAATATTCTCATAGGCCTGTACTATTCTATCTACCTCCCCACCATCCTGGATTTTAGGTTTTTTTATGGCATGCTTATGAGACTAGAATTTATATTTTATTGCATCCATCTTACCTTTTATGTTGTTCAGTGTCTCATTGTAAGTCTCCACCTTGACCTTGATCCTCATGATCTTATTCATCACCTCTTCTGTCAAGTGGGTGAGGGGGTCATCAGCCACTGGTTGGAAATTATCTTTTATTGCATGGATTTTAGCTTTTTTTATGGCATGCTTATGAGACTAGAATTTATATTTTATTGCATACATCTTACCTTTTCTATTGTTCAGTGTCTCATTGTAAGTCTCCACCTTGACCTTAATCCTCATGATCTTATTCATCACCTCTTCTGTCAAGTGGGTGAGGGGGTCATCAGCCACTGGCTGGAAATTATCATGCAGAGATTTGATAGCAAAGTCTACGTCTTGATTTTTTATCTTCTCCTCTACTTTTCCTTCTAATTCCTCAAGGATCTCTGCCTCATGTGCCATCATGCTATGCAACTTTATACTGATATCCCTAAGCTTGCCACTTCATTTCTTCAAGATATCACATTTGAACCTGATATCCTCGTACCATATATCTATCAACAGGGCTGTGTTATTATTCAATACTTGGTTATTTATTAGAATTTGAGGATCAATCCTCTTCATTACGCTCAAAGTAGTCAGGTCCTTTTCTAATTGGAATGACCATCTTCATGTTTTATTTTGCATTTTATCCACTTTTCTCTTCAAACTACTTAAAGAATTCCACCTCTATAAAGAGGTTCTCAATATGTCCTTAGCTCATGTGAGGGTTGACAACATCTACTTATCCATGATCATGGCCTTATGCTTCATGAGGCCCAACTTGTTAACCTCCTCCTAGGATATGACAGTCAATGGGACTGCCAGATCCACTGGTGTACTATCAGGGTTAATCAACCCCTTTATATATGAATGCAGCTGGGAAATATGCTCCTTATGTTGTTTACTTTTCTCTTTCTCCTTCTTTACCCTTTGGGTCAAAGAATCAATGATGTCCTTCCCTTCCTGACCCTCTTGGTCTTCATTAGCAAAACCCAAATCAACAGTTGTGATTTGGAACTCTTGAAGGGTGATCTTGCCCTTTCTTTCTCTACAGTGGGAAGTGCTACTTGGGTTGTCCTTCTACCTGTAGCAAGATCTCTTCTAATAGCTAATGTCAATCTGGCTTTCCTCTTTGGCTTCATGATTGTCTCTGTAAACAAGGTGGAAACATCAAATTCCTAAATTTCAAAACCTTGTTCTGTACCTATTTCTTTCTCTAGCCACTGAGGCACTTCATCTTTAGATTCTTGTCCTTTGTCATCATCATGTCTACCTTGATCTCTAGTATCTATCTCTATTTTGGGTGGAGAAGGTGACTTCCTAGTTTCTTCCTCATGGAATTCCTCATGAGGGGGATCTTGTTGCATCTCTTCTTACTGAGGGGTCTCTTTCTGTGGGGGAGATCCTATGGAATGTCCACATGATGAACCTGCATTGATCCTGCACTCCCTCTTTCTTTGTTTCATCCACTTTGGTATGTTCCTCATTTTGAGGCATGTTGACATCCATGGTTGTTTGTGTACTTGGGCTTGGTGCATAACCCTGATCTTGAGTCACAT
Organism: Cunninghamia lanceolata; assembly: GCA_027924645.1. NCBI lineage: Eukaryota > Viridiplantae > Streptophyta > Pinopsida > Cupressales > Cupressaceae > Cunninghamia > Cunninghamia lanceolata. Next base: position 13,921,685 of record BSBN01000801.1, read on the forward strand.
TTTATTCCACACCTGATGTATTGACATCTTGTGTCTTAAGGTCCTCATGACCTGATTTATCCTTTTGTCCTATATCTCCTTGAGTCCAGGTGACATCATCACCTAGTGTATCTTTATCACCCTCACCCTTTTGTTGGATTTCCACTATCATTGGCTCAGTCGATATCTAATGTTGTTGTTGACCTATATTTGGAGCATTGCTCTCTTCTTCTATCTACTTGGCTCCTTCAACTTTATCTATTACATTAGGTGCACCTACTTTGTCATTGGGGCTCAGATCCTCACTATATGTCAAATCTATAACTATAGGGCTGGTCACTTGATCAACCAATTTGTCAAGCCTGATTTGTTGAGTTGCCCTTTCTGGGCTATTTTCTTTCTCTTCCTAAGCTATTTGATTTACATCCTCAAATACCACCATTTGTGCTAATGAGTTCCCATGTGGAGTCATGCGGGTACTGGAGGCGAGAGTTTCCATCCTTTGAGAGGCTACATTCTGCACTACTTCATCATCTGATAGGTCCACGGTGTCTTCCAAGGAGAAAGAACCACCATGACTTGCTTTGAAATCTTTTTTTGCCTATTCTTCTTCTCTCTCAATCTTGAACTTGATAATGGTGGGAAGCGGCACATCATGTTGCATCTCTTTCTTAAATGCTTCACCACCAGCTCCTTTTAATACAATAGGGTCAGTCTTGATATCACCCTGCATGGATGTCCTTTGCTTCTTGGGTGGTGACATCATCGGCACCGCCCTCTTCTTCCTGCTGACCATCATTAGGTCATCACCTGTAGGCTCTTCATTTATGACTTCTTCAAATGGGGTATCCTCTTCTACATCATGCTGTGAGGTTTGACCTTCCTCCTGTACTTCTAGGATTTTTACAGCTGGCCTTAGGATTCTCTTTGTTTTAGGTTTGTCCATCAGAGGCAGTGCAGATGAGGCAGATGCCTATCCTGATGTTGATGCACTTGCAGCTAGTATGGTAATTCTTTCAATTATCACCACTTTAGGGTCATCTTTAGTCTTCTTTCCTCTAGGGGGTCCTTTCGTTTGTTTCTGGGTAGGTAGTCTCTCTCCATTGGATTTCCTTTTTTCATTGAGGCAGTCATCATACTCCTATTCAGTTAGCTCCAGCCTTTTCTTCTTGTGATCAATAGTAAGGGCTACACCCCTTTTCTTCATTCTGTTTATCTATTCATCCACCTAAGCCTGGGTTAACTGTAGCACCCCATCTATAAACTGATCCAAGGAAATGTCCTCTGGCTGTGTTAGATCAGGGGCTAAGATGGTGTCATTGTAGACCTTCTTGTCTTCATATTCATTTGACATAGTTTTACCATCATCTTTCTTTAGTTGTGTTGGCACTAGGATGCAGTCATATGTCTTTATTTGGTTCAAGGTGAGCCTTTGGTATTTTCTTCTTCTCACCTCATCTTCATCCTCACAATCTATCTAGAAATCCTCCAAATGCTTCTGATGTATAGGCTTCCCCATTATTTTCTATATCTTGCCATAGGGGTCATAAGATCTAGCCAATGGAAATGGCTACAGATACATCAGTTTTAGACCTCCCATGACATGTTCTATGCTCTATGAATCTGAGCACATATACCAGCCCATAGACACTAGAAATAGGACTGCAGGTATCTTCTTTTGTTCTTTATATGCCTCCACTATGGTAGACACTTGTCTAAGAAATTCCATCAAGACCACCCCATCATTAGGGTACCTGGGTAGCATAAGGGGTTGATCTTCGAATCCCTCTATTCTTATATATGAAAATGTGGCATACTAGATGAACTAGGCCCCATGTCTATAAACAACTTCTTGATCCTCCATGCTTAGTCTCTTGGTTCTATCTTTCTCCATGGTTCTGACTAGATGCATAGAAAATGCATTATTCACCAATTTGTAATCCATGTGGTGGTTCTTTCTCTGTATCTAAGGATAATTGATCCTATATGTGTGCATCATCTACACCACCGCTAACCTTACCCACTCTAGTCAGGGCATCAAATGTTCCCTCGTAAGCATAGGAGTACACAACATATGAAGTCATATGGAATGAGCATTCTTGACCTCCCAGGTTCCTCATCTCTTCATCTAATGCATCACTAATGACCTTGGCCCATAATGGCTTGTTATTTGTATAAAGGACCATCTGAAACATCCAATTCTTAAAATTTTTAGCATGAGGCTGACCTGTCATCCTGTTGAGCAAGGCAATCATGTATTGATACTCATCATCAAAATCAAACTTATACAGGTCAACGGGCAACTTAGCTGAGGCAGTGTAGGTGCCTCTCTTAGACCTCCACTGATACATTCTCTTCCTTGCATTTTTCTTACTGTTATTATATTCTATCTCTAGTTTACGTAGATCCACACTGACCACCCTCTTTCCAACTAGCAGATTGAAAGTAGATGTGATACCCTTAATTGAAAAGTCAACATATACCCTTCCATGCTTCTCCACCCACCTGCTCTGAGGGTTATGGTTCCTGGCACATTCTACTAAAAGTTCTGTGGTCTCCATGGCATATGGGAATCTGGCGGCATGCCACATTCCTGAAACATATATTACATTCAGAAGGGTATTGTCCTTATCATGATCTATTATGGATGACCATACCGCTAGATCTGTATCTCCCTGGTGAGTGTCACCAATGACACCATACTTGAATTGTACCCCCTCGGGCTAAACAAACATAGGCTTAAGAAATTCTGCATCAGACCTATTCTGTCTAAGGTCGGCCATGGACTCTTGCAATAAACATGATCTGTCTCACTTCACAATATCCATATGCATTTATACAACATTGTATATCTTTACGGCATCATGCATATCCTATTCATTACTCTTTACTTCATCATGATATGTACATTTACAGATTCAAACCTCAAGAAGAAACATACTACCTGAGCATGCAGATAATGACAACATGAGGGTTCTTTTAATTACTTACCTGATAATGCTTTCCTCCTGGGTTAGATGGGTGATTACGGAAAAGGGGAACAACTTCTGATCATCACCCATTCCGTTATGCTGGAAGATCTCATCCATTCATAGGTAGCTCGTATGAGGGTTGTACTTCTCTGCTTTGTAATTTCTTATTTTTTCTCAAGGTAAATGAAAATAACCTTGGAAAGTTACCTTTAAATGCATCCGTAGGGCAAAATCAGGGTAAAACTGTGTTAAATCGATTAAATCCGTTGATCCTCTGCAGAGAATCCGTGGATGATGCCAAGTGTTTTAATTGTATTTGCAATCGGCGGGAATCCATCCACCGCATTTATGTCCATTTAATGTTAGGAAACAGGAGGGAGGGGGTGATCTTCAAAGGATCAAGTGATATTTAAAATATGACCCCCTCTGGATAAAATGACCTTCCACCTTTGAGTGGCAAAACTAATGCAAAAGAATCAGGTGATGTGATCAAAGGTTGATGACATGTAAATCGGGTCATAAATTTAAGATCAGGGGATGTTTAAAATATGACCTTGCAAAATATGATCCTCTTGGGAAAAGATCGGGGTGACGTCACCATGTCGGCGACCTTGTTTAAGCATTGTGTTATAATGATGTCATCGTCATATTGGCATAGGGTGATATTCGTAAGATGACGGATATTAAAAATATGACCCCCCGCAAAATATGTGAAGTTGTTTGTCAGGCAGATAACAGCTATCACGTAAAATTAACATCCAAACTTTGTGAACCAAGTGATTATCGGATGATAAACTTATATCGGGGTGATCTTATATAATGTGGCTGATGTTTGAAATATAACTCCTCTCCTCAGAATATTAGGTTTGACCGAAACTTTGACTTAACATAACTTTCTCCCCTTAGAGAATTTTGGGGTGATCCAAAAGGCAAACCTACATGGAATTTCATACACTTTCTAACTATGAGGTTAATAATGTAAAATACCAACTTTGGTAACTGACCTCATCATGGTGACCTATCTACTCCTAGCAGGGTTAACTGCATGACTTAATTTTACTAGACCACCCAAAGCAAAAAAAAAAAAGAAGACAAAGCAACAAAAAAGTTGGGTCCCTATTTTGTCAAGTCAAAATGGGGCATGTTGTGTAACCACACAACATGTATATTGCATTTGTTCTTTGCATTTTGTGTTGATTTCCTTAATGTTTGTTTTCATGATTTCAACTGGGACAATGTAGCTCATATTGTTTTGGCATGTTTGGGTGGGAAACATGACATGCCTAGCATAAATGTACCCATCCGGATGCGTTGAAACTATCAGTTTGGCTGCATAAGGAGTAGAACGAAAGTTACACCCCTTTGCAACTTTACACTACATGCATCTGACAATTTTTGGAGTAGAAGAAAAACTCTCATCACGAGCAAACATCTCAGAGATATCAAAAACTGAGAGAGTTTATTGTAGAGGGGCCCTACATGATTCCATAGCCTTAAAAGGAATGTTTCTAAGTGAGACAGTTTCTAAGTAATAGCTTGTCAAAGATTGCTTTCTTTTTGCACTTTGGTCTCTTAAGGGATATTGTTGGTACAATGTAGCTGAGATAGTTTTGACATGTTTGGGTGTGAAATAGGACCTGACAAGGTGTCATTGTACCTCTTCATTTAATTATATTTTAGATGTCAAAATCCAAGGGCTGTGTCATCGACTGTATACAATTATGGATTCTACAGTTACCAATTTTCCTAGCTAATCTTAATAACTTCTACCAATTTGAAGAGATTAATTTGTCTACTTACTGAATGAATTCAAGGAATGCTGAAAATAGAATTAAACAGGAAGTTACTTAAAGCAATCTTAAAAACAGTAACATGCATCTATCTATCAAAATCAGTAAATACTTTTCACAACAAAATCTGAAATAATAGAACAATGGTACTAGCCTTCTACCTTGGTGGTGAGAGTGGGCCCTTGCTCCACACCCTTGGGGCTCAAGGCTATAGTAGGGAATTAGCACAAAGGAATAAGATCACAACTAAATTCAATCCAATTCCATTCGCTTTACATTCATGAAAATTATTGATATCAAAGAACTGAGATTACTGAGAATCAGAGTAAATCAATTGTAGACACCCTAAAATGACCGTGTCGTCGAATCACTTGCATTTCGTAATCTGTCAAATCACCTACATTTCACACATTAATTAAATAATCTAATTATTTAATTAATTTCATCAAATTCTTCTAAATCACATACTTGCGACGTTAATTAAATAAATCCTCTTTATTTAATTAATTAAATCAAATTCCTCTATTATTCTTCCACAATTAAATAAGTTTAAATTATTTAATTATCTTCTTTCCAAAAATCAAGTCCACATTAATTAAATATATCCCAATTATTTAATTAATTCAACAAATTCTATCTTATCTACAATTAAATAATTTACATTATTTAATTAAATCAAAATCATTCTTCCAAAATATGCACAACAATTAAATAAATTTAGTTATTTAATTTGCTTTCAAATCTTCTAAATTAAATAATTCCAATTATTTAATTATTTCTTCCAATAATATCTTCTCTAAATTTAAATAAATCAATTATTTATTTAAGTTGCTTTTTCTTCTAAATTTGAGTTATCTCTAATATAACTCAAGCTTTCTATATTTAATAAAGTAAAATATCTTCTTTTCTCATGCAAATCTCTTCTTCTTGTTTTAAATCACTTAACTGATTGCTTTATTCTTTTAATTGATTTATCTCTTCAGTTAACTCATTCTTCTATTCTTGATAACTCCTCTCATGCAAAAGAAAGAAAGACACTTGGCTTCTTCTCAGTCGTTGCACGTTCCTCAACTGTTCTCCTCTGTTGATTCTTCTGAATTATCTGGACCGTTGATTGATCTTCCTTGAAATCTATATAAACCCCCCTCATCTCCTTCATTAAGCCTCTCTCTTCGATCATATTCTCAGGCATACTTAACAGAGCTTTGAGCATACAAAACGCGTCGATTGAGCAACCTTATGATCTCTTGACATTGATCTTTAAGCACATTGAGCACTACACTTGCTTGTTGCAGCTTTGGTTTCACAACTTGATTGAGCAATCCACACTTCTCCAAAAGGGAACAATACAGGTTTTGGTAAGAGCTTTCATTTTGTCTTTGATTTTATGGTAATGGCTTTTACTTAGATTGGTTCACTTTATGTGATTGGTTATTGGTTTTATTAGTTTAGATTTAATCAATTTTTCCTCATACACATTCTGGCACACCCGGTGGAACCCACTAATCCCTTTATTTCTTTGAGAAATTGTTTTTTTTAAGTCACAGTACGGTACAGCGCAAATGACATTGAAAAGCGCTTCTAGCAGTATCTTTGAGCGCTCTTGGAGGCACACTACAGTGCCTCTGGGGGCACTACGATGCTTTTAGTAACACAGAGTGGCGCTTCCGGTATCACAGAACGGCGCTTCCGGCAGCATCGTTAAGCGCTTTTGGCTAAATTAGGTTTTTGACTTCATTTTGTGTTTTTGCAGGGCTTTCTCGTTGCATATCTTGTGGATTTGTTTGACAAGCTGTTGTATTTTTCTTTCAAACATGCTGTTTGATACTTCCTAAGCTATTCTATTTAGGGGTATCTTCGGCATTTGTGTTAATCTATTGTGTTGATACATTTTCTGAGTTTTCTAGATTTCACAATTCAGATCTATCAGATATTATTGCTCAGAATAGTAGATCAACCATGAAATCCCATTTTTGACCTCGTTATTTTGATCTCGTTGTGATCTAAGACTATGTAGCGCATCTGGTATAATAGTATCGTGCTTTCGTATACACAATACAACGCTTCGGGACTTTTTTCAACGCTTCTGGTAGTATCCTGTAGCGCTTCTGGTATTCACTACATCACATTTGGCATAATAGTATCATGCTTCTGGATGCACAGTACAGCACTTCTAGATATTTTTCATCACTTCTGGTAATATTCTCTGATACTTCTAGTCTGTTTTATAGCACTTTTGGATATACAGTAAGTCGCCTCCAGTAAGATAGTGCAGCGCTTTTGGTCAAGTTGATTTGTCTTTTGCTAACTTGTGAATTTTTGGTGGAACTGACTGACTTGTTGCAGCTTCTTATTACTCACATAGAGCAAATAGGTGTTTTTAACATGTTCATGTAGGACGAGCATTGAAGACCTCTTGATTTATCTCACTAAGTCTTAGAAACACATTGCATGCTTACAGGGATAATTAAATAAATCATTTTTCTTGCAATCTAAGTCTTAGGAACATACTGCTTTTCTTAAGGGACAATGGACATGTATGCACAAACACCTTGATTTTTCTAAGGGACAATGGACATGAATGCCAAACACTTCAAATTTATAAGGGACAATTGACAACTACAAACGTGTGTGTGCCTAGTTTAGTTGCACCTTATTTTTCTTATAACAGGACAATTGAACCTTTGTTTGACGTGCTTGCTCTTACTTTTCTGTACTTCCTTTAGAAGGGCCTACTTTTGGATTGCGCTTCATCCAAAGGGATGACCCTAAGCAGAGTTTTCCTTTGAACTGCTATATAAGAGGGATAAGGTGAAAGCCAAGTCCTAACCGACGTCAGCCTTACCTTGTGGTGCCAAACTGAAAAGAGGTGTACTAGCTCTTTGTGGAAATGATTTTCACATTGAACGAAGTGTTTGATACTCTTAGTAGGATTGGTTAAAGCTTTTAGTAGATTGTCGCATTGCTCGTAAGGTGTTGGTCCCTCAAAGTCACTAAGAACCATTCTAGATAAAGACTACCCGACCTACCTCCGAACATTGCGGTAATCATCAGTGCAAGGGGAATCGATTTAAGCCCTTAAGATACTCACCATTGGCTCCCTTGAGAAGAGATAGTATTCCATTGGACATAAAGCTCTTGTGACCTACTTGAGCTTTCCAAGGGGAGGGTGAGATATCCCTACCTATCGTCTCTCGCAAAGATACTAAATATTTGACACCTTTATGGAATGATATTTTTATCGACGGAGTATTAAGCTGTGAGCTGATCTACAGAAATGAAACCTTGTCTCTAGGGATAAAAAGTGCTTGTTATTGATTGCAATTGTCTTATACCTATGGAAACATTGGGCTTGTTTGGAGCCTCAAACATACACTATCTGTTGTGTCAGTCCCTTGTGTGTGCCAACATTGTTTGTTGTGTTTTCTCTTGCCAAACAAATCCAATTAGAAACAGAAACAATCTATCAAAATTTTGCCTTTTAGAAACATCAGACACTACTTCAGGGCCCCTGGTATTATAGTACCTTGCCTTTCGTATTACAGTAGATCGCCTTTGGCATAACAGTAATTCGCCTCTGGCAAAACTCTACTTCAGCGCCCTTGGTATAACAGTAGCTCACTTTTGGTCACTGTAGCTTGCCTTTGGAATAGTAGTAACTCGCTTCTGGTAGCTCAGTCCATCACCTTTGGCATCATAGTAGCACGCTTTTGGTTGCATAGTCCTATGCCTCTAGTCAAACAGTATAGCACTTTTGGTCTAGTACTTTGTGCATCAGAGTTTGTCCATTTCTCAAAGCACCTCACAGAGTCCCAGCATTACATTTTGTCCTAAGTGTATTCCATGGTAACCACTAGGCTCTAGCAAACTATGAAGTCCAAGCAAGTTGTCCCTAAGAAGCGTAAGTCACCTCCTCGCACACCACAATCAGGTCATCTCAACACTACTCCCAAGGTTACTTCTAGTACACCCGTGGCAAAACCAATCAGCTCTCTGAACATGCCGCACGTCGACCAACCAAGCAATCCTCAAGAGGATAGGATCCCTTTGATAAGCACACCGCAATACACCACTGGCTTGCCTCCAAATTTTGTCCCACAAGGTTATACTGTAGATTTAGTCCCATCAGCGACACTTTGAAATAGGTCAATCCTCTCAAGAAGATGGGCAAGATCTTGATGAATTCATACAAGATCCTAGAGCTGTGGCTGCCTTTGACAAAATCCTTAGTGAGAACCAAGATCATTTCTTTCACTTGCTTGCAGAGCAAGGTGCCAAGTTACCTCAAGATTTTGATTTATCCACTCTTAAGGAGAACAACAACACCCAAGATACCATACAAGCAGTACAAACCATGTCCACGGTGACTACGCCCTTACCTACACAAGGCTCGCAATATAGGAATCCCCTTTTTCAAAACCCAACATAAGAGAGAGCTGTATCACTGCTTTTGACTCCTATGGAGATCTATAAAAACCAACAAGAAACTCTCCAACATCAAGCAGAGTTAGCTAAGCAAGCCACCTTAGCTCAATCGAATATGCAACCACCTCCTAAAGTGTCCACACCAATTGCAAGTGGAATCTTGGTTACCCCATCACACGAAGGTTTCCCACCAAATTACAATCCAAGGAATAATTATGTAGCCATACAACAAGGGTCTCAACAAATGCCACCTCCTATATCATCACACCTTCATGTCTCTCAACCAATTAGAGTCATGCAACCCCAACCACAACATTCTTCTACTCTCATCCTTAATCAACCCCAACCACAACATTCTTCTACTCTCATCCTCAATCAACCCCAACCATCACAAATCACGTCTACCTATGTCCCTCCTCCACAACATTCATCCACGCTAAATTTCTTCAACACCTTACCTATCCACCCTCAACATTCCCAACATCAAGTTTCCCAAAGCTATGTGCCGCCATCGCAACCTAATCAAATGCACTTTAGCTTTCCTCCCCCCAATACTTTTCTTCAACCATCGCAAAGCCAACATTCGTACCTAGTGCCACCTCCACCTCTGCCAAATTAAAACCTCCAATTCCAACCCAATCTGAACCAAACATACAACCTGTATGATCCCAATCAATTTTATGACCCTTATAACACCAGTGTGCATGGCTTACATTATAATCTTCCATATGGGCAACACCAACCACTTTTTGGAAAACATGAGATGTTACCAACCCCTCCCATGACTATGGAGCTAAAGATCACTGAAGTTCAACAGTAGCTATCTGATCTTACGTTTGGCCACACCAAAAAGACCTTCTCTTTAGAGGAAGTGTGTCCTTATCCTTTTGATTGGTCATTACCAATGATCCTTTTTCCTCAAAATTTCACTATTCCCAAGTTCGATAAATACAAAGGAAAAGGTGACCCAAAAGACCATCTTAGGGAATTCTATCTTGCTTGCTTCAAGGTCTCACATAACGACACATATCTTATGCGTCTCTTTCCTCGCAGTCTTGGAGGTCAAGCAATAGAATGGTTCTCACACTTACCCACGGGTATCAAGTCTTTCAATGAGCTAGCAGAGAAGTTTGCCACCCACTTTTCTTACAATGCGGAGCATGAGATTTCCATGACCGATCTATGCAACAATAAACAGAAAAATGGTGAAACTTTCATTTCTTTCCTTCAATGATGGAGACAAATGGCTAGCAAATTCCCTTTCAAGATTCTAGAGAAACAGCTTGTTAGCATATTTGTGCAGAACCTCAACCAAGAGTTAGGTTTCCATTTGCAAATTCTTAGTGCTACAACCTTCGATGAAATCACATAAAAATTGAAAAGGCCCTCATTGCTAAGGGTGTGGTCAAAATCTTCAAAGAAACGAAAGATAGCGCTCCTCATCAACAATCAAACGATAAACCCAAGTATTGGAATAAAAACAAAAATGTGGTCAACGATGGGGTGGTCGATACTAAACATGTCCAAATGTTGCAAACACCGCTGCAGCTCTCCAAACCAAGTCAAGCTCCACCTCAACAACAGTAGCAACAAAGGCAACCTTATCCAAGCCAACAGCAATGACAAAAAGAGCGGCCTCAACAAGATTACCCTCCGTGATGTCAATTCACTCCCTTGGGAGTGCCCATCGAATCGGTCTTACAGAAAGCTTTGCAGAAAGGGCTCATCACCTTACCTGATGCTCCCCCATATGGCGAGCCTATTTACAAAACTGCACGGTACAGAGACAATGAATATTGTGAGTTCCATAGGAGCAAAGGCCATCGAACCGCATCTTGCATGAAACTTAAGCACCTCATCCAAAACCTCATCGACGGTAATCAAATCACTTTTGAGAATGAATCACCAGTTCAACACATGAACAAGGATCTTGATATGTACAAGGAACCATTCCCTCATCATGGTCCACCTCCTCCTCAGGATAGAGGTAAAGGTATCAATCATGCTTCCACATCCTTCGATTCCATTGTAGGTTGTTTTGAAGAGAGTCAAGTGTCTACCCTCACAATCAAAGGCAAATCTACAGATTGTGCTGTTACTATTCGTTGTGGTCATGTCACCATTCATGGTCCTACACCTAGGCTTCCGGTTCAATTTGATTATAATCTTGCCAAACATCTAGGGAGAACACTAGCATAGATCTCTATTTTGGACCTTCTACGGTCATCACCTGCACATAGAGTGGTGCTAGAAAAAGCCCTCCAAGAGTCTTCTGTTCCTAACAACATAGCGGTTGCGGATTTCCAAGCTATAGTAGGTAACATTGCTTCACCCTACAATGTGGTCTTCTCTAAGAAAGATCTCCCATCCCATGATTCATGTCACAATGATGCCCTGCATATTGAAGTGCTTATCCATAAGCGCAAAATCAAACGTATACTCATAGACGGTGGTGCTGGTCTCAACATATGTTCTTTAAAGTTACTAAAGCAATTGGGATACTCTAAGGATCACGTCAACACTGATCATAGTATTACAATCAAGGGGTATGATGATGCAGAACGCCATTCAGAAGGTGTTATTCACTTGCCTATACAACTGGGCCTTGTCATGCTTGAAACTAGGTGTCAAGTCCTTGATATTGAACTGCTGTACAACATTATCCTCAACCACCCATGGATCCATGCAATGAAAGTTGTTCCCTCCATGTACCATCAGTCTCTAAAGTTCCCATACAATGGTACGGAGATAACTATCCTAGGAGACCCTAATCCTTTTGAATTCTGTTGTGTCTTACAAGGAAGCTATAAAAATTGCAACCAAGTGCCTAAAAATGACAAAGCCCTTAAATCCCCACTCTATGTTGATCCTGAAACTCTGACGCAAGCCTCTACAAGTGAATCGACACCCCTCCCCAAAATCACAGCTCGCATCCGAGATATAGGCTTTGGCACTTACGATATCTCAGAATCTTGTTGTGTAGGGTGGATGCCTTTATCTCCAAAATCTTACGGCCAACCACCCATTGCCAAAGTAACCAAAAAAGTAGCTATTCCTCCCCCAAGATTCCTAACCCAATTCCAACATGGACGGTTACTGGAAGAGGAAACTATTGAGGACATTTCTTCTTGGCTCTATAAGGAGAAAGAACTAGTCACAATACCAGTCAAGCAATATGGCAATGGCTTAAGGATAGTAAAAAACATGGGCTATAAAGTTAAAGGTGGCCTTGGGAAATAGAATCAAGGAACTATGGAACCCATTGTTGTGACAAAGAAGCTAGACAAGAAGGGATTAGGATTTGGTAAGAAGGTACCGCACGCCTTGGACATCGAGTATATCCTCAACGAGGTAGCTAACACTTTTCCTTCCAATTCAACGTCTACAGAGGATATCATCGATGACTCTTCCCTCCATATGACCAACCTCTTTGCAGAATCCTCCACTTTTACACTATCCTCTGTATCCTTAACTTCCACCGCCAGCACCCAGAATGTCACACTTGTCTACCCTGAACTTATCGATTGGGACCAACAAGGGTCCCCCGTTATAGATGTATTTCAGAATGACGAGGCTTTAGCTGAGTTCATGGGACTTTGGGAAGGTATCCCTCTTGGCGATCATAAAGTAGGTTTTGTAATGGAACTAGAGCCAACGGCTTATTTTGGTGAGAATGCCAAATCCTCTAGTCACAAAAGTACAAATAAAGAAAGATCCCTAGGTGAAAACCACACTGTGGCACCTCCTGATCACAAAATAGTAAAAACAAAGGACGTATCCAAAGGTGAAAACCTAACTGTGGCACCTGAGGATGGAGGATTTGACCTTCCCCTACCATCTAAGTATCAAGAGAAGTCAGCTCTCCTAGTGGAAGATTCTACAGAAATAAATCTTGGCACAGAACAAAATCCAAAGACCACATTCCTAGCAGCATCATTATCAGAAACAGAGCACAGAAATCTTAACAACTTCTTCTTGCAACGAACCATCAACTTTGCATGGACCTATGCTGATATGCTAGGGTTAGACCCTAAGCTAGTTGTTCATTATCTCACAGTTGATCCCAAGGTGAAACCAGTCAAGCAAAAGTTGAGAAAGATGCACCCACAGATCGCTCTCTTGGTAAAAGTGGAAATAAAAAAACTATTAGATGCCAAGTTTATACGACCAATCGACTATTCAGATTGGGTCTCAAACATTATACCTATGTCTAAACCTAATGGGTGCATCCGCATGTGTAATGATTTCAGAGATCTCAACAAGGCATGTCCCAAAGATGACTTTCCACTACCAAACATTGACATTATAGTGGACTTAACAGCAGGTCACAAGATGCATTCTCTCATGGACAGATTTTCTGGCTACAATCAGATAAGGATAGCTAAAGAAGATCAACATAAAACAACCTTTACTTGTCCTTGGGGCAATTATTGTTGGTGTGTCATGCCGTTTGGTCTGAAGAATGCAGGAGCAACCTATCAGAGAGCAATGACAGTGATCTTCCACGATCTCTTTCATCACATCATGGAAGACTATGTGGATGATATATTGGCTAAATCTTCTAGGGTGGATCACGTACAGGTTCTAGGACAGATCTTCGACAGGCTCGAAAAATACCAAGTAAGACTCAATCCAAAGAAGTGTGTATTCGGTGTAACATCAGGGAAGCTGTTGGGATACATTGTATCTCGTAGAGGCATTGAAGTTGATCTAGCAAAAGTCAAGGCTATAGTGGAGATGCCTCCACCAAAGAACCTTAAAGCACTAAGAAGCCTTCAGGGAAGGTTGCAGTCCATTCGGTGTTTCATATCACAACTAGTAGATAAATGTAAACCCTTTCAACACTTGCTCCGAAAGGATGTCTCATTTCGATGGGACAACAAGTGTCCGGCAGCGTTTGATCAACTTAAAGAGTACCTAGCTACACCTCCTGTATTGGTTCCACCAGTTGTGGACAAACCTTTGATATTATACATCTCCACTACAAATTCGGCCCTGGGGGCCCTTCTAGCACAAAATGATGAAACAGGAAAAGAGCATGCAATCTATTATATTAGTAGAACCTTGGTGGGATACGAGCTCAATTATTCAGCAATGGAAAGGGCTTGTTTAGCAGTAGTGTTCGCCTCCCAAAAGTTACGGTATTACATGCTGAACCAACACACAACTAATAGCCAAAATTGATCCCTTGAAGTATCTACTAGCAAAAGCAGCTCTCACAGGTAGACTAGCTAAATGGGTCATGATCCTTAGTGAGTTTGACATTGAGTACATGGATCGTAAAGCAATCAAAGGACAAGCTCTAGTGGATCAACTAGCAGAAGCACCTATAAAAGATACACATCCTATGGTAGCAGACTTTCCTGATGAAAATCTCTTCACTCTGGCTAACTCCATAAAGTGGAAGCTGTACTTTGACGGTTCTTACACACAGCATGGATCAGGAGCCGGCATCTTATTTGTTACACCTCAAAATGACTATATTCCAAAATCATATCAGCTTGCATTCCCTTGCACCAACAATATAGCCGAGTATGAAGCACTCCCTATAGGTCTCAATACAGCAGTTCAATGGGACATCACAGAATTACAAGTATATGGAGACTCACAGCTAGTCATTCACCAAGTCACAGATGAATACCAAACAAAGGATGAAAAGTTGGTCTCCTACAAGCAACTAGTGGATGCCTACAAACCACACTTTTCTAGCATCACATTTGAGTAAATTCCAAGAGAGCATAACAAAGCTGCGGATTCTATGGCTTCTGTAGGGTCACTGATTGACATGCCTACAAATACACAGAAGTGTGAATTCTTGATTGAGCAATTGTTGATACCAGCCGTCAATGTTCCTGTTACTAAAATCATCTGCAAACTTGTTGGTCCCAATTCCCCATGGTACGAAGATATCTATGAATAACTCGAGAACAAAACCTTTCCCCTTGACCTATCATCCACCCAATGCAAAACCTTTATCCATTGATCCTCTCGTTACATCATTCTGGGTGATACACTATAGCGCCAGAGTCTCGATGGTATCCTCTTACGATGTCTTAACGCAGAAGAAGCCGAAGCTACCTTATGAGACATACACGAAGGTGTCTGTGGCGCACATTCTACTAGTCCTAATCTTGCTAAGAAGATACTTAGAACAAGTTATTACTGGCCTACAGTAGAGCAAGATGCTGCACAGTTTGCTAAGAAGTGTCTACAATGTCAGCAGCATGGAGATTTGATTCACGCATCAGCTCATGAATTACAACCTGTGACAACTCCATGGCCTTTTTCTCAATGGGGTCTCGACCTCGTAGGACAAATCCACCCTTCCTCCTCCAATGGCCACAAGTTTATGATTACTACCACTGAGTACTTCACGAAGTGGGTGGAAGCCATTCCTATGACCTATATCACCGGTAAGCAAATAGCCAAGTTTATTCTAAACTACCTCATATGCCAGTATGGTATTCCCCAAGCCATTGTCACTGATAATGGGAGACCATTCAAGAACCAAGATGTCCGTGCCTTGTGCACACAATACAATATCCAACATCACTTTTCAACTCCCTACTATCCGCAGAGTAACGGCCAAGCTGAGGCTTCCAATAAAACCATTCTCAAAATCCTCAAGAAAATGATCAATGAAGCTGGTCATGATTGGCACTTGCAACTCAATCCCACCCTATGGGCCTACCGCACTAGTATCAGAACACCAACTGGTCCCACCCCATATGCCTTGGTCTTTGGCTCTGAAGCCATCTTACCTATAGAGGTCGAGATCCCATCCCTCAGAGTATCCATGCAGGACCTAATCGGTGGAGACGAGTATCGCACTTCTAGATTAGCTGAGCTTGAACTACTAGATGAGAGGCGCCTTGCCGCACTTAATCATCTTCATGTCTATCAAAACCGCCTCCGGCGTAATTACAAGAAAAAAATCAAAGAAAGATGGTTTCAAGTTGGTGATCTTGTACTTAAGGAGAATCATAGAAATCAAGCAGATCGAGAAAAGAAGGGCAAGTTTGAGCCTAACTGGTTAGGCCCCTTTATTGTGACCGCAGCATATGGATCAGGAGCTTATACTTTAGCTACACCTGACAGCATTCCTCTAGGTGAGCCACTTAACAGTGTCCATCTCAAGAAGTTCTATGCCTGATCCTCAGAGTATTCCAAAAAATAAAAAATAAAAAAATAAAAATAAAAAAATAAAAAAAATCCAAAAAAATCCATCCTCTGGTGAAAACCTGGCAAACAGGCACTATGTGTAGAGTTAGCATCCATCATCTATCGAGTCCTGTCCACTCCATGCCCATTTCGCAACAACATGCTTCATCCATCCATCCATAATAAAACCATTGACTTTGTTTGCATTTCCATCTCCCTATCTAATATAGCTTGGAAATTTGTTAATGTCCATCATCGTCTCCCCATGTCTTGGTCTGTGTCTACAGTTAACACTGTCTTGTCTTAGGTCAAGTCTTTCTGTGTCTTCTTCGGTAGTCACCCCTACAGTTTCCTCTACCAGAATGGGGGCAACTCTTTCCTTAACTTAGGTCTAGGGGAGGTTCCTTGTTCATGGTTCGTAGCGCATACTTCAATCTTTTCTCATTTCCACAGGTAACACCCTTTAACAGACACATCGCTCCTATGATAAAGATGTTATCTTCTTAGCACTTTTCCCACATCATCACATCAACTAGAACTACATATTATCTCTTTTCCATCTTAAAGTACCTTGATCCCATGGATATGGATATGTAGGCAGTCTGGAATATGAAGGAAGTATCCAGTACTTAGGTACATAAGATCCCCTCTTCTCAGCACTTTTTCTACATCATCACATCACCTAGAACTACATATCATTTCTTCTCAATCTTAAAGTACCTTGATCCCATGGATATGGGTATGTAGGCAGTCTGGAATATGAAGGAAGTATCCAGTACTCAGGTACATAAGATCCCCTCTTCTCAGCACTTTTTCTACATCATCACATCACCCAGAACTACATATCATTTCTTCTCAATCTTAAAGTACCTTGATCCCATGGATATGGGTATGTAGGCAGTCTAGAATACGAAGGAAGTTTCCAATACTCAAGTACATAAGATCTCCCCCTTTCACCTTGACCCATCTCATCACTCTATCTAGAACTACATATTTATCACTTTCATCTTTCATCGTTGTGTGCCTTGATCCCATGGATACAAGGTATGTAGGCAGTCTAGAATACGAAGGATGTATCCAGTACTCAGGCACACATGATCCATCATTCTCCACCCACCCCAATCCAGTTGCATTTCATCCTTCTAGTCTTCCATGTTTCAAAATCCATTCGCCTCGACTTGACTAACTCAAGCAGCAAGCTAACGCATCGTTTCAAAGCAAAAGTCCTTAACAAACTTGAAGCGAAGAGGCCTACTTCCAGAGTCATCTACTGTCCTGCATACCGATTGCCAACATCAGCTAAATCTCGCTTAACCAAAGACCTAGATCAACAAGCTTGTCTTCTGCAAAGTGTTCCATTGTCGAGACCAACACATGCGTCTCCTGTGACATATGGCATTTCCTGCAGTGAGACATTGTCCTTTTAGGTAGATAGCACCCTTTAATGGACACCGAGTTCCTACGATAAGGCTGTTATCTTTCCTATCCAATCTATTATGTGCAACCTCTTTGGCAAGAGAATATGTTGGCTATATGTTTACTTTGTAAGTCAGTCAATTTGTGTTGTGGTTTATCTTTTGTTCCTTATCTGTTACCTATTCAAGGCTACCTTGACTTATCTATAATCTTGGTATGTTGCGATGCAGTATGGATTGGGGGCATAGTCATTGCTTTCTGTGTGCCATGTTTGAGGAATGATCTTTAGTATCTTTCTTAACATTATATTTATCTTGTGTGTGTTACGACCTAGCATCTTACATATTAATAATTCTTCTTGCATTTACATGTATTGAAGTTTATTTTATGTTCAAGACTATGGCTTATTCACATGTTCCAACAAGGTTATGTTATGTCTAAATGATCTAAGTTCAAACCGCTTACTTACAGAGTCAACGTCCACGCACTCGAATATTACTGCACCTTGGTCTTTTATACCTTGGTGGCAAACTATCCATGTGCTATATCAAAATAAGGATTGCTCTTTATATACAAATGTGAAACCATTGCAACAAGCTCATTCATCCATTCCCACAACCTTTATATCGCTTTCATTACAGTAATCGATCAACAGTCTCTGTCTCCATCTTTACCTATTCTTCTCTTTGGTGCATATCTGTAAAACCCACATGTCAGATATCACTAGTCATCACATCTATATCATCATATATCTCTATCATCATACATCTATAAGCATCATATAAGAAACATATGTCATCACCTGAATCCATAATCATAAATACATATCATCACATCCATGACATCAGGGAATGCATACGCAAAAGCATGAACAACAGTGAGCTGAATAGATCATCATATATATCATGTAATGGTCATCATAATACAAAATGTCTATGTCTACATCAATAATACAAAGTGTGTATACATCCAAATATACATCAAAATAGTACACCAAGGCTATCAAGAGCCTGCAAAATATACATCAGAATGCACACAGGTATCTGTCCAAAATGATACAAATGGTACACTGTACAAATGTCCATCGTAATACAACTATGGAACAAATATGATACAATACAAATGTGCATGCCCTAGTGGGTAGAGCTGCCCTCCTGCTGTGGCCCCTGTCCTCCCCCTGTGCTCGGTGGAGGTCCCCCTGTTGCTCCTCCTCCTCCCCCTGGTGGTAAAAAGGGTCCTCTAACTGAGGACACTGACTGCCTTGTCCTACAGGATCCGGATGCCCCAGATCTGCTCCTATCTCTATAACTCGGTGCCTGCTGAGCTGCTAGCACCGCACCCACATACAGACCCCTATAATACTCTACCTCCTGACCAGCTGATACTAGCTCACCCTGCACTCGGATGAGCTCGTTGTATAGGGTCCTCTGATCTACGCCCAGTGCACGGCGTGCCTCCTCTCTCTCCCGCATCACTCTAAATAGTGTGGCCTCTACTGTCAACTGCAGCTACACCTCTGTGTCTCTCTCCCTCCTGGCCTGTGCTAGCTACTCGGCATCTACTACTGGTGCGGCTAGTGGCTGCACCTGTCCCTATGCCTATGCATGTACCTGGGCCTGTAGCTGTGTGTATGCATGCACCTGGGCCTATACCTATGCCAGGGCTGTCTGTGCTACTGAGGCTGCCTGTGTCTGTGTCTGGGCTATAACCTCGGCCTGCCTCACCTCCGCCCACGCTGCATCCCTATCCCTCCTCATTCACACCATCCGGAGCTCTAATCGAGTCCTTCGGGCTATCTCCTCCTGCAACAGTCACTTGGCTCTCTACAAATTAGTCTCTATGACTGGGCCCACTACCTCTGCCATCTCCACATCAGCTTGCTGGCCGCTACCCTCTCCACCTACCTACTGACCACTACCCTCTCCACCGGCCTGCTGCCTGGCTGCCTTGGCCTGTCGTCTCATCCTAGCCTCCCCACCGAGGACTAGTACCTCTCCCACTGCCCCTGCCACCCCTGGTGTCATCAGCCGCACTGGCCTGTGAGTCTGCCAATACTGATCATACTCTGGTAGCGTCCCTGGGTCTACCAGCCCTATGTCCCAATCCCATCTCATAGGGACAAGTCCCCGCACCTCTGCTAAAGCTGTAGCCACTAGGATCTCTGCATCCCAGTCTCCAACCTCTCTCCGTGTCTGGGCATGTGTCGCCTCCCCCATGGGTAGTCCCTGCAGTAATCCAAACTGCCTAAGAACTTGCTCTGGCAGGTACCTCTCTATCATATCTGTCTGTCTCTTGAACATATACCGAGCCTATCTACAATACATGAGCTGCTCATGCTCGTCATCCCACTCCTCACATAGTAGCCAAGGCCTCCATATGAACAGGTCCATCTAATCAATCTACCGCCTCCAGTGGCTCACCGACCCCATCCTCCGGTGTGTAATCACCCCATCATATAAAAATGCATAGGGCTCCCCTCTATCTCGATGGCACTGTGCCATGGGTCGGATCACTGGAATATGCTCCCACACCCATACCTGTAATAAGGTCACCCTTGCTGAGAGGCTCCTACCTCTCCTGTACACGCAATGGTGCCTGTCATGATACAATTGTCCCAATACACAGGGGCCCCACGCATACTGTCTGCCGTGTGTGAACATCCCTGATAGCACTGTCCCCCAACCAACTAATAATCCCCTGGATCTCCTATTAGGGCACAGGAAGCCACCAATCAATGACGCCACTATCCATCTAATCCTGTCACAGAGTCTCAGGACGTCTGCCCATCAAATCTCCCCGTCATCTATCCACAGGTCATCTGTGCAGAAGACCTCTACCATGCCTGCCTCACCCCGTGCCGGGTCAAAGTCCACTATATCGCCATCGATCCTAATCCACAGGATCTGGTACATGTCCTCCAGCGTCACTGTCGCCTCCCCTGTCAGAAAGTGGAATAACGAGGTCTCGCTGTGATATCTCTCTACCACTGCTGTCACAAGGGCAAGATTCGCCCTAATGTGTGTCAAATGCGCAATGTGCCATAGTCCCGCATGCTCCAGGAATGCATCCTCCTCCCATGTCAACTGTACTACCTCGTGTGCAATCATGTGATGTCTCTCTCGCGACATCAATGGTGGCAAAATCCTCTACATCCATAACAACTCACTTGTTAGTTCTTCTATAACCAATCCCTCAAAATCCTATCTACCCATATGCAATGCTATGCAACCCCCAACCATCCCTTTCCTCTTTTGACCCCTAGGATAGGCATCCCTTGTCTCACCCCACACTTATAATTTTCTTCTACTCAAGCCAAAAGTGCTTTGTTTTTACAAAAGTGCCGCACTATTTATCCAAAAGCGCTGCACTGTCTATCCCAAAGCGCTACGTTTTTTATACCAAGTGTGCCTTGTTTACCAAGTGCACTGCACTATGCTACCAATCGCGCCACTCTGTCTTACCAGAGGCAACTCAATTTTTGCTATCTCCTACCAACTGTGCTATTCTACCCTACCCAAGGCGCTGTGGCATACTACAATCACGCTGCGGCATTTTGCAACCACGCTGCGATGCTAGCCAAACCACCAAAAGTGCCTTGATTTTACCAACTGCGCTACACCCGCCTACCATAAGCGCTGCGGTGCACCAAAAGTGCCTCAAGCGACTACCATATGCGCCGCAACTCTCTACAGCGCTTTTGGCTGACATGCACACCCTACCTAAACCTAGCCCTAATCTACCCTCCAACGACATATGCAACGAGGGTTTTCGACCACTTACCGTTGCTGGAGCTCCTGTTGGCCTCCTGTACGTCCGCACGAGCTCCACCTGATGTCTATGCGCTGGAATCGGCATCTCTCCTCGCTGTCAGCTCCTTCCACTCAACTTTCTCCCACTAGTCTCTCCTCTCTAAATTTAGAAACTACTAGGGTGCAAATGAGGATTGTGGTCCCCATGGGACCTATTTATAGTGTCCCACCCTTAGTTTTTCTTCCCACCCCTTTTCTGCTTTTCCTCCTACTTGGTCGCGTAATCTTCTAGTCGAGCGTCAACACAGTTCTTCTACCGCTTCCCCATCTTCCCGCTCGAGGGGGCATACGCTGGGGCAACTACCTACACTGGGGCATCAAAAATTGTATCATGTCTTCAGCTATCGATTTCTTTGAAGCAACGCTATAAACTGCATTGCATCAAAGAGGGGCAAAATGTAGACACCCTAAAATGACCGTGTCGTCAAATCACCTGCATTTCACACATTAATTAAATAATCTAATTATTTAATTAATTTCACCAAATTCTTCTAAATCACATACTTGCGACGTTAATTAAATAAATCCTCTTTATTTAATTAATTAAATCAAGTTCCTCTATTATTCTTCCACAATTAAATAAGTTTAAATTATTTAATTATCTTCTTTCCAAAAATCAAGTCCACATTAATTAAATATATCCCAATTATTTAATTAATTCAACAAATTCTATCTTATCTACAATTAAATAATTTACATTATTTAATTAAATCAAAATCATTCTTCCAAAATCATGCACAACAATTAAATAAATTTATTTATTTAATTTGCTTTCAAATCTTCTAAATTAAATAATTCCAATTATTTAATTATTTCTTCCAATAATATCTTCTCTAAATTTAAATAAATCAATTATTTATTTAAGTTGTTTTTTCTTCTAAGTTTGAGTTATCTCTAATATAACTCAAGCTTTCTATATTTAATAAAGCAAAATATCTTCTTTTCTCATGCAAATCTCTTCTTCTTGTTTTAAATCACTTAACTGATTGCTTTATTCTTTTAATTGATTTATCTCTTCAGTTAACTCATTCTTCTATTCTTGATAACTCCTCTCATGTAAAAGAAAGCAAGACACTTTGCTTCTTCTCATTCATTGCACGTTCCTCAACTGTTCTCCTCCATTGATTCTTCTGAATTATCTAGACCATTGATCGATCTTCCTTGAAATCTATATAAACCCCCCTCATCTCCTTCATTAAGCCTCTCTCTTCGATCCTATTCTCAGGCATACTTAACAGAGCTTTGAGCATACAAAACGCGTCGATTGAGCAACCTTACGATCTCTTGACATTGATATTTGAGCACATTGAGCACTACACTTGCTTGTTGCAGCTATGGTTTCACAACTTGATTGAACAATCCACACTTCTCCAAAAGGGAACAATATAGGTTTTGGTAAGAGCTTTTATTTTGTCTTTGATTTTATGGTAATGGCTTTTACTTAGATTGGTTCGCTTTATGTGATTGGTTATTGGTTTTATTAGTTTAGATTTAATCAATTTTTCCTCATACACATCAATCATTGTATTTTTCTTCTGCTATTTCTATAAGTATATATAAAATGAGTGATGACATATCACTTATCTTATCTACCAGTTCTTCTATGAGATGACATCCATCTCTTTATTACACTAGCTATCTAACTATGGAAAAATAATCATGCAATAAAGTAGATTGAGTGGAACAGAGGTCCACTTAGAATTCTATGTTTGAGTCTTAATACATTTGGGCAACGAAGCCTTAAAAATATGGCTATTGAATTAGTTTTATCAGTAACTCATGCAAAAACATTAAAAAGATAAAAACACTAGTAGTTAACTAAAGATGACCCTTCACCACTCAGGTGGTGATTTGAGTGAAATGAGGGGTATTACAATCATTGTTGAGAGTGCCTGATTTGTAGCTTATGCTGGAAATATGCCCTACTCTTAGGAGGCACCAGATATATATGTCTCTGTCTGCAGCTCCGGAGATATGTCTATAGTTCTGGAGATACCATTGTGGCCTTCTTGTTTAGCTCCAGAGATGCTCCAGACTCCCGTCCAACACTGGAGAGGCTTTTCTCTTTCTTTCAAAACTTCTGGTGTCATGGTATTATGGTATTGTCTCTAGAGGTCATTGAAGACTACCTTCGGAGATGCAGAAAATTGTCATTCTGAGCATCTACACCTATTGATTCAAAAAGAGAGAAGTTTTCTACATTTTTCCATCAATTCCATGCACATTAGTCCCTCAATCAAAAATTATAATCTTAAGTAATTTATCTCAATTAATCATTATCCAGAATGATCTTGCTATCCTATTTGGGTGTAGACATTAGGAAAGATGGAATCAGGAAGGAGAAAAAGAGAGGTAAAAAGACGTATTTCATGGGTGCTACTTGGTACTCATCATCCCCCCATACATAAGGTTTGGAAGGTCCTCCTGCTTCTCACAATCTAGATTTATTCTGCTAAAGTAGCCTGTCAGTCAAGCTATAATCTTGTGCATAGGTAGACCAAGTGGTGCGGTTGGTATTACCATTGCCTTTGTATTGATCAACCTACTTCATCTAGTCCTACAATTTCTCATCTTCCATCTTGTCAGCCCAGACTGGGAGTGGTTCAATTATGAGAGGGGGCTAGAACCGTCCACATATCCATTCTTGCTTATGCTTATCCATCATTTTGGTTATTAACTTTTCATTTCTCATAAATAACCTTAAGTTTGCAGGAATGACCACCTCTCTCATTTTCTGATCCGAGGTCAAAACATTCCATCGTTTCTTTGCTATGGCAAGTACTAGATTTGTTGAACTATTCATGAAAAGACCAAAATCGATGGAGCACTCTTGCAAACTCTTTAGGTATAATGGAAAAATTTTGTTCTTACTCTTAGGGTGATAGATATAGGACCTGAATTGGGTCTTAAAAGCATTGGGATTGGGACATTCCTTTCTAATGAAGAGATCTATTTCTGTATCCTTCTTGAGATGATCTTCCATTCATTCATTCCAAATCTGATGATTCCTCATTAGGGACATAAATGCTTTAAGCTAGCATTCTCCCACAAAATAATTAAGAATGAAAGTTACATCATTAACACAGAACCCATGCAGATATAATTCACATAGGAAATTCTTGTCTTCATCATTACTTCTTGTATATGCTGTCACGAATCCTTCTACTGTCTCTGTATTCTCAACCAAGTCAGACTGGACTAAAGAGAATTTCCTCTAAAGGACTCTTTTCTATAAGAACATAGAAAAACTGGCACTTGGGGGGCTGCAAGATAGAATTTCAAAAGAAAGGGAGGCCATCTCAATGATTTTTCCTTCTAGAGTTTCTATTCTTTTTATCTTGGTAGTGACTACCCTTTGTAATTGCAGCATAGGCTTGGAAGCCTCATATTCTCTACATTTCTTCTCCCAATGGAACAGGGCCTTATGAATGTCAATGGGGATTGGACCCACATATGGATCTGTTTGTATCTCCTGCTCATTGGTTGCCCTTGGGCAAGCCAACTCTTGAATATATTCCTCCTGATCATCTAGTTTGTTGTTGGCCCAAGTCAACTGTCTATCTTGCTATGCATTTTCTCAATTAATGCTGCCATTATGATGAGGCCATTGTCTCTAGCCATGGCAAGCTCAGAAAAACTCTATGTTGCCTCTTTCTCTTTTTCTTCCAACAGTTTGACTGCCTCAATTTTCTGGGCCTCCAATTCTACTTCTTTCTCCTGGATGATCTTTTTTTGCTTTGGAGTTCTGTTTGTAGATTTTCAGTGACTTATTTTTGCTCCATTTCTACCTCTATTCTAACCTTCTTAAGTTTAGTAATAATCTGATTTTTCCCCTAGAGTAGTCTCTTTAGGTTGTTAATTTCTTCTAACATTTTCTATTCTTTTGAAAGCTCAACATCCTCTCGATCAGAGGGGTGAGGGAAAGTTTCTGCTTCTGCTTCTATTTGCTGAACATCAGGGTTTTCCATGGCCATCTACCCTGCACTTTCAACTGCACACATTTGCCCTGTTTCATCTTTTTCTATAGACTCCCTATCTTGAGGGTCCTCTTGGTGTTCGTCTACTTCTGCTGGCACTGATGAAGGCCCATCCTTATCCTCATATGTTCTAAAACCCAGGGGTACCTCAACTAGGAGAGCAGTATCTTCCTCAGCCTGTGAGAGCTATCTTTTCCTTTTACTTCTCCATAGCAGAGGTGGGGCAAGTGTCTTCGGAGTAGGTCTCTCATCCTCAGAATCTAAGGAAATAGTAAGAGTTTGTCAATGTTCTGTCTCTAGAGCACGTGATGGTTCTGAAATTGGACTTGACCCCAGATGAACAAATGGCACTAGGGAAACTTCTCTTTGTTTTCTCTTCCTGACTAGAGGGATCTCATCTAAATCATGAGATATTTTTTTAGCCCAGTTTTTCGTTGCTTCTATCCTAACCTCTCCCCTGTTAATTCCCTAGGGAAAGATTCCTCAGTTAGAGTCATCTTTCTCCTAACTGATCGAGTCATATATGGGGTTTGTTTAGGACTAGACTCTCTAATTTCTTTGCCTTTCTTCTTTTTATTAGGAATAGGGGCTGCAGATGAAGTTGCCTCCTATGAGGACTTCTTTCCTCTTTGAACAGCTATGGAGGAGGTTGAAGGCTCTGTTTCTTCTTCTTGGTGAGTAGAGGAACCCTCACCTTCTGGTTCTGCCCTCTCTAGTTCTCTGTCCTAGGAATTTTGTTCAAGAAAGTTTTTCCATAATTCTTCCCCATTGGCCTAAGATAGGAAGTGGTGTTTAACTACTAGAAAAATGAGGCCATGACGTTTCATGGGACCCTTATTTTGCTGATATTTTTCTGCAGTTGCCTTGATGGTAGTATACAAGAAATTGGGAATGTTTATGCTAAACTGAGGGTGTCCATTCCCATGCCTTAGAAAAATCAGCATTTTCATTATTGGTCCTAAAACTAAAGAAAATTGACCATCACAAGTAAAATATTTCATCAGCCAAGTGGCTATAGATTCCCATGGGTTTGGAAGTGTGGACTTAAGAATTCCTTTTACTTTATTTTTATTTGAATGTAGTTGTATTGCAAGTTCACCTTGAACAGAGAAATTCTTAATCAAATTAGTATATAAGGTTTTCAAATGATAAAACCTCTCACCTTGTTCAGGCAGCCCAGAAATGTGACTAATAGTGGTTGAGGAGAGGTTGATTCAGACTCTTCTAATAGCTGTCTAATTATCCCTTAGATTTCTTAGGAATTCATCCATGATATCTTCTTGAAACCCTTCAATTTTTTCTAGAAAGTCCAACCATCTTGCAGTTCTTAGAATGTTTGTTGTAGCTTCATCTTGCAACAGACCCGCAACACTCTTTGGTTCAGACTTCTTCTTTACCCCCATTGCTAAATTGGTTCCACCTTCTATGCTTAATTCCTCACTCTTCTATCTACAGTTTATCCCTTCTTAACTTCGTAGGCTCTAGAGGACTGTTCAATTTTCTTTGTTCTTCAGGGTATTTTGGAAGTTTGAATGAGGATTATGATGTCTCTCAGCTTAGGCTTATGGAAGATTTGCAGATTAGTTAGAGTACCTAGATGTTCATAAATGCAATAGAGTGATAGGACACTCTAGAGGCAAGGTGACAGTATAGCAAAGATGGCGGCATGTGTGAATTTAGAAAAGAAAATGATGGTAGGAGGACATGTCATAGTGACGGCACCCAAAAATAGAAAGACAAGACAATTGCTATTTAATGTTTAATTTAAGATAGAATTACCTGGATCATTTTTTAATGATGAGGAGCGATGTACATGGCAAAGATGTTGCGGCATTTATGAGACTATACACAATGTGGCATATGAGCAGATTTTGGTGGCTTGAGATGACGCCCACTACTCCATTGGTACGTGACCTACAATCATTTCCCTAAGTGGTTCGAGAATCCACATTCCTTGGGTGACGTCAGCATCATCTTTGTGAATACCCCTGCAATTGAAATAGGTGCTTATTTTATTTTATTCCTGTCATAAAGCAGAGGATGAGTCATGATGACCTCATCATTTGATGTTTCCACCTTATTTCCTGGAGAAGTGGATTCCCTCCCCCATTGTTATAAATGACTCTTTATTGATGGAGTGTCGGAGGTGCTCCTAGTTTGTGAAGTACTGGAGGTGCATTTGACTAACTCCTGGCACCTGATCACCTCCGTAACTCTATTGTTTTCAACTATCCTAAAGAAGGGAACCATCGTTTGCTAGTTTTCAACTCCCTTGGTCAAGAAAGACAGCCATTTACTAGTTTTCCATCTTTCTCTATTTTTTCTTTTTTTTAGAAGGCCGCCATTTGCTGGTTTTCAACCTTCCTTTTTAAAAAAAAATCAATCCAACATTGTGTCAGAGGTATCCCCTGTATTGAAACACAAATCATTAAGAAACTCTTCTTTAGTAGATGGCCTTTTATAGAGTCTAATTCGTTGACCATTTACTAAGAATGTGTCTGTGCTTCCATCAATAGGTTTGAATAATACTGTTCCATTTTCAAAAATTTCCTTTATTTGATAAGGACCCATCCAATGAATTTGTAATTTCCCTTTGAACTCTTTGAATTTAGAATCATAAAGAACCCAATCACATTGCTGAAATGTCCTCCTTTTGATGTGTTGGTCATGCCATTGCTTCCTTTGATACTGAGCTAGTTCTATTTGTTGGATGGCCTCTGTCTGAATTTCATCCAACTCATTGAGCTAAAGAATTCTATTTTGTTGAGTTATAGACAATGGTAGACCAATAACCAATACAATTTTAAGTGTCTGGAGTTCAAATTCTATAGACAAAATAGGCTTTTTCCCATAAACCAATTCATATGGTGATAACTTTGTTGTGGACTTCCAAATAGTATTGTAAGCCCAAACTGCTTCAGGTAATCTATTAGCCCAATCTTTTCTGTTCATTGCTACTGTCCTTGTCAGAATATTTTCAAGTTCCCTATTAGTTACTTCTACCTGCCCATTCGCTTGAAGATGGTAAGGTGAAGATTTTCTATGCTTGACTTGATATAAATCTGTGAATGCTTTGATTACCTGGGAAGTAAACTGAGGTCCTCTGTCTGAAACTATTGATCTTGGGGCTCCAAACCTTAAGAAAATCTTATTATAAAGGAAATCAGCAACTTTTTCTTCTCTTGCAAACTGTAATGCTTGAACCTCAGCCCATTTAGTAACATAGTCTATGCATACTAGAATGTACTCCTTGCCTGATGATGGTGGAGAAATTGGTCCCACAAAGTCTAAACCCCACTGTTCAAATGGTTTCATCATAACTTGAGGATGTAGTAACATCTCTTGGGTAAAGGTTGGTTGTCCCATCCTTTGGAACTGGTCACAGTGTTGCACATACTTCTTTGTATCTTTATGAAGAGAGGGCTAGTAGTAACTAGCTCCGAGGATCTTGTGGACTGTCCAATGGAAGGAGTAATGGCCACCAGATGGTTCATCATGACATGCTTTCAACACATCAAAAATCTCATCAGCTTTTAAACACCCGCATAGAATGAAATTAGGACCACATTTGAATAGTAAACCATTCAACCATTTGTAAGATAAACTTTCTTTAACTAAACATTTTTTTTTTGTTTTGAGATAAAATGGTATGGATACAAGCCTATAGCTAAAAGATTAGCTATGTCAGCAAACTAAGGTATAGTAGAGCAGATAGCAAAAAGATGTCATCTAGGAATTTGTACTCCACTAGTTGGTTTTCTCCTCCTGTATGCAATTTTGACAAAAAATCAGCAACCAAATTAAACTTTCCTAGATTATCAACTATGGTAATATCAAATTCCTGCAATAGTAATAACCACCTAATGATCCTTGCACCCACTACTAGCTTATTCATTAGGTACTTGATGGCTGCATGATTAGTGTGTACAAATATTTTATATCCAGTGATGTAATGCTTGAATTTATTTATAGCATAGATGACTGCCAAGAGTTCTTTTTCAGTTGTGGTGTAATTTATTTCTGCAGAGGTAAGGTTTTTGCTGATGTAATAAATGGCATGCATACTCTCTCCTTCCTCCTTTTGTCCTAAACTGCCCCAATGGACTCATTTGAAGCATCAATCTGTATGTGAAATGGAAAGTCCAATTAGGTCCTCTCAAAATTGGTGTGACAGTAAGCTTCTCTTTCAAGGTTTCAAATGTTGATTGACATTCTTCTATCCATAAAAATTCTATGTCTTTGTTAAGTAGGGTAAACAGGGGGTAGCTATTCTACTGAAATTTTCTATGAATCTCCTATAGTAGCCTACATGACCTAGAAAACTTCTAACATCTGTCTAATTTTTGGGTGAAGGCAACTGTGTGATCACTTCTATCTTGTTTTGATCCACTTTGATCCCTTTTGCAAATGTGGTGTCCTAAAACAATTCCTTCCTCCACCATCATGAAGCACTTTTCATGGCTAAGGGATAATTGATTTTTCTTACAGCATTTCAGTACTTTCTCAAGGTTTGTGAGAGCTTCTTCAAAATTATCCCCATACACAGTAAAGTCATCCATATAGATCTCCATGCATTCATTAGCTAGTTTAGCAAAATTAGCTAAAACAAGTCTTTGAAATGTAGTTGGGCCATTGCATAGTCCAAAGGGAAGAACTTTGTAAGAAAAAGTCCCCCAAGAGCATGTGAAGGTGGTTTTGTCCTAGTCTTCAAGTGCTACTTGAATTTGATTATACCCAAATAATCCATCTAGAAAAGAAAAATACTTTCTCCTAGCAAGGTTATCGAGTACTTGGTCAATGAATGGTAAGGGAAAGTAGTCCTTTTTTGTGGCCTTGTTTAGTTCTCTATAATCAACACACACCCTCTATTTCCCATTCTTTTTAGGCACTATGACAAGGGGTGAGACCCATTGACTGTCTGAGATTGGATATATAAACCTTGCTTGAAGTAATTTTTCTATTTCAATTTTGACAATGTCCTTAATAGCAGAATTCAATCTTCTCTGGGGTTGTCTGACATGTTTAATATCCTCAGTGTATATACGATGGGGATAGATCTTAGGAGGTATGCATTTCATATCTTGGTATTCCCAAGCAAAAGCTGCTGAATGGGAAATCAGAAGTTGGATAAGTTTTTCTTCTTGATTTGTTGTTAACTGAGTATTGATATTAAGTGTTTTCCCTGGTAAAATCATGACCTGTTTTGTGATTTGATCCATAGATGTAGTTAATCCGTACATTGGAGTCATGGTATTGTGAGGACAAGAATGTGGAAGCAACATGTGGAAAGTAGCTAAATCTCTGTAAAAGGTTTCCCCACAAGGAATGATGTTGGCGAGGGTACAATGAGAAGAAGTAAGAAGTTCTCTCCTAGAATCTTAGGCGAGCTACATCACATCCTTATTGATTAGGATGTGAGTAATGTCTTCTATTGTATCATAGTATATTTCTTCTTCTAACTCTCCTAGATGTTCCTTGATGGTTACCATAGCTACTGAGGCACTGTTGTCATTATTCTCTGGTTCATCCACCCATACTCTTCCTGTATTATGTATTGATGGTTTAGCTGGAGGATACAAAGATATTTTCTTCAAATCCACCCCATTATAAATGACCATATCCCTAGTTTGACAATCAATAGATGTTGCTGCTATAGCCAGCCATGGTCTTCCTAAAATTAGTGGATAAGCATTTCTCTGGTTTCTAGGTTCTAATATCAGGAAGTCCACTGGAAATTCCCATGAATCTATCACAACTGGTACACTAGTAATTACTCCTTTTGGAATAGCTACTGACTAGTGAGCAAGTTGAAGAATTGTAGCTGTGGATTAGATACCTGATAGAGCTAATTTGTTCATTGTGTGAACTATCATCACATTAATTGCTGCTCCCAAATCAACCAGAACATTTGAAATTTCTACCCCTGAGATGAAAACAGTTATAATAGGATTTCCAGGGTCCATATTTTGGGAGGAGAATTTCTCCCATCAACAGATCTACTACTTTTCCTTCCACCTATATTGTGGAAGGAAAGTTTTTCTTCCTACCCTGCATTTTAATACAATACTATTTAATGAACTGATTTAGTTTTGGTACATCTCTAATTGCTTGGAGAAGAGGAATTTCGATGTTTAGTTGCTTGATTTCTTGTAAAAGTTCTGATTCCAGGTTGGTTTGGGCTTGTTTTTGTAAGATCTTTTTTTGGGGAACATACTATTTAAGTCGTTCTGGGTATGGTACTAGTTTTTCCATCTTTGGAGCATCTCAAGAGTTCTTGTTA
This sequence comes from Cunninghamia lanceolata, assembly GCA_027924645.1. Lineage (NCBI taxonomy): Eukaryota > Viridiplantae > Streptophyta > Pinopsida > Cupressales > Cupressaceae > Cunninghamia > Cunninghamia lanceolata. The sequence continues at coordinate 13,953,494 of BSBN01000801.1, forward strand.
GAATTGTGTTTAGGAATGTTCTTTGGAGTTGGTCTTTTAGGAGAAACTCCGGAGTTGTCCTAGGATGATTCTTCTAGCACTTTTTCGTTACTAATCTCCTCCGGGAGTTGAGTGGATGAATTTTCAAGTTCCTCATCATTGGTTACTTCAACTATAGTTGGAGGAGATGGTCTTGGGAATGCTTTCCCAAAATGCATCTAGAGATTATTTGAATATATAGCGTTAATACCAGCCATATTTTCTTGCTCTGTCATGTAAACAGCTACTCCCTATTTATTCTATTGATTTGGTATAGGCTGAGCTGGTAAGGGTGGTTGGCTAATTGGTTCATTTTGTGCTTGACCTTGTGTGTTGGAGGGTCCAATTAGTAAAGCTTGTTGTTGAGGTTGGAAACATCTAGGTTGTCCCTGGTATTGTTGATTATATCCTTATTGAGAACCTCATTGAGGTTGCATGTTTTGTGATACAAACTGTGGTGGCCACTATTGATTTCCCCAAGGCTGATTTTGCCAATTTTGGTTTTGCCAATGTTGACTTGGTCAATCCTTCTATCCCCAAGGAGGATTATTCTGAGGCCCATGCCAAGTTGGATTCCACTAATTATTTCCCCAATTAGAAGGACCCCTATAAGAAGGCTGGTTTGGATACTGATTATAAGGGAAATTCCCAACTTGTTTTTGTCCCACATAGTTCAATTCTTTTTCCATTACAGCATTCTTCTTACTCAATCTTTTCAAGGCTAGAAGTTGACTACATTGACTGGTAGGATGTTCCCTATCACAGATCTGACAAATCTCTGATTTGTCTAAAGGGCATTCTCTCAATAGATGTTTGTTTCTACACGTAGGACAATAGATGGAGAGTGGTTCAGTTGTTCTATTTTGATCAGTTGTTCTAGTTTTTTCTTGAATTCTACCTAATGTGGTATTTAACTGGACTAGAATATCTATTTTTAGATTTGCAATCTCTTCCATTAACTGTCCTATTTCATTTTTCCCTTTAAAAGTTTTGGATGACCTCACTCCATCTTGGGTTCCAGAATAGTTCCTACCTATAGTAGGTATATCCATTTTGTTGATATTTCCTTTTCCCATTAGATCCAGTGCATGTTTTGATTCTTTATCCGATCCTTTTACAAACAGGTTTTTGGCCAAGGAATGATCTACTAGGTTGCCATACCTTCTCAAGGTGAAATTAAACCTATCCACATAGTCCTCTAAGGTCTCTTCCTCCCCCTACCTAATTTTAAACAATTCTTCATTTTTATTACTGGATCTACAGTAATCTTGATACTTTCCCAAAAATTATGTTTCCATCTAATCCCAAGAATGGATAGAATTCTGGGGTAAACCCATAAACCATCTCATCGTAGAATCTTTCAGAGTTCAAGGGAATAGTTTGAGTTTTTGGTTATCTAATCCATAATCATAAGTTTGGTAGACTACTTTGAATTCAAACAAAAACTAATCTGGATCCTCAGAAGAAAGTCCTCTAAAATTTGGCAAGTGTGCTAGTGAGGTATTCTTCATAGGAGCATTGTCTCTAGCAGCGAAAATAATAGGATATGAGAAGGTTCTTGGAGCCTGATTTTCCTCTTCTTCATGATTATCATTGTCCATGTTTAAAACTTGTTCTTCTCCCTAAGGTTATAGGAAATTAGGTTCTGTTAAAGGATCTACCCGAAACTTTTTTTGTAATTCCTGGATATAATCGGCAAGTGGAAGATTTGGAGGATCTAAGGGATTATTGATTTGAGGTGCAATTTCCAAAGTAGGTTCTAGGTTTCTCTCTTCAACAAGATCTTGTGCCACCCCACTGCTTTACCCTATGGCTTGTTGATGGGGTGTCTATTTTATATATCTTACTTTCAAATCTCTAGCTCTAACCATACAAATCTATCCTAAAAACTAGTTTAGCTAAGTTTCCCTAATTAACACAATACATCCCCAGCAATGGCACCAAAAATGACAAGGTGTCATTGTACCTTATCATTTAATCATATTTCAGATGTCAAAATTCAGGGGCTATGTCCTCAGCTGTCTGCAATTAGGGATTCTACAGTTACCAGTTTTCCTAGCTAATCTTAATAACTTCTACCAATTTCAAGAGATTAATCTGTCTACTTACTAAATGAATTCAAGGAATGCTGAAAACAGAATTAAACAGGAAGTTACTTAAAATGATCTTAAAAACAGTAACATGCATCTATCTATCAAAATCAGTAAATACTTTTCACAGCAAAATCTGAAATAACAGAACAATGGTACTAGCCTTCTGCCTTGGTGGTGAGAGTGGGCCCTTGCTCCACACCCTTGGGAGTGAAGGCTACATTAGGGAATCAACACAAAGGAATAAGATCACAACTAAATTCAATCCAATTCCATTCGCTTTGCATTCATGAAAATTATTGATATCAAAGAACAGAGATTACTGAGAATCAGAATAAACCAATCATTATATTTTTCTTCTGTTGTTTCTATAAGTATATATAAAATGAGTGATGACATATCACTTATCTTATCTACCAGTTCTTCTATGAGATGACATCCATCTCTTTATTACACTAGCTATCTAAATATGGAAAAATAATCATGCAATAAAGTAGATTGAGTGGAACAGAAGTCCACTAAGAATTCCAAGTTTGAGTCTTAATGCATTTAGGCAGCGAGGCCCTGAAAATATGGATATTGAATCAGTTTTATTAGTAACTCATGCAAAAACATTAAAAAGATAAAAACACCAGTAGTTAACTAAAGATGACCCTTCACCACTTAGGTGGTGATTTGAATGAAATGAGGGGTATTACGATCACTGTTGAGAGTGCCTGATTGGTAGCTTATGTTGGAAATATGCCCTACTCTCAGGAGGCCCTAGAGATATCTATCTCTGTTTGCAGCTTTGAAGATATGTCTGTAGCTTCGGAGATGTCTGTAGCTCCGAAGATACCATTGTGGCCTTCTTATTCAACTCTGGAGATGCTCTAGACTCCCATCCAGCTCCGGAGAGGCTTTTCTCTTTCTTTCAAAATTTCCAGTGTCGTGGTATTCTGGTATTGTCTCCAAAGATCATTGAAGACTACCTCCAGAGATGCACAAAATTTTTCTTCCGAGCATCTACACCTGTTGATTCAAAAAGAGAGAAGTTTTCTGCATTTTTCTATCAATTCCATGCACATTAGTCCCTCAATTAGAAATTATGATCTTAATTAATTTATCTCAATTAATCATTATCTAGAACGATCTTGCTAGCCTATTCAAGTGCAGACATCAGGAAAGATGTGTTGATAACTGAGAGGGGGGGTGAATCAGTTATCCTAATTATTTCTACTTTCTAAACTTTCTTATTAATCAATGCAACATTAATTCAAATAAGCAAACATAACCATGAAATGGAAATACACATGACACAATATTTTTGACGTGGAAACCCTGTTAAGGGAGAAAACCACGGGGTGATTAACCCAAGAATGTATTCTCTGTTAGAAGAATAGAAATACAAAATGGCACTTGCCAATTAGGGCTCGCTGCCCGAGCACACTGCTCACAAGAGGCACACTGCCTACAAGAGACACACTATCTACAATTTATAAAGAGTGTAATACAATACTTGAACTGATAAGGAGCATCAACATATGCTAGAGTTCAGTTCTAGTTAGGCTCTGTACACTAATCTGCTGCACTTCATCTTTCCTCTTCTTTTGTGCTGCTCTCCTTTCACATACTAGACCTTCCTTTCTGCTTTTATTCGGCTCTACTGCTTTTCTTCGCACATCACCAAAAACCACGACACATCTCACAACTAAATCCATCTTATATATATATATATATATATATATATATATATATATATATATATATATATATATATATATATATATATATATATATATATATATATATATATATATATATATATATACGCATAAGTGATTTCATCACCTTTCTAGTCGGCACCCAGAATAGTCAATATTTTCCACAAACTCTAATCTGTCAGCTGAATCCTTGCTTACCAAGTAATGCGGATCAAGGATATACTTGTGGAAGTCATCAATCATGTCAGCCAATCATAACTTATGCCTTAATAACCTTTACCATCATCAGTAACACATCTGGAATAATGTCTGATGTTCTGCCAGTCAGTTCTTCCTCTGTCCACACTGCCAATCAGGAATCTGATACTCAAGTATTCATATCTTTTTCTTCATCTATCACTAGAGGCTAAATCCTTGGAATCTATCACTCAAGGTAGTCCTCTTGACTTCCCCAAATCTGTACTTCACCAAGATACTTCCTTTGAGAGATCCAGACCTAACTGTCGAACCTCACCACATGCTATGTTCTTGCTTACCGGATCACAACATTCTTCACTCTGACTTCCGGTATAGACACTCCATGTCCTACGGATGTGTGGGATGAACTTTGTTGCCATCAATGACAACAATCATGAATCCATATAGTGTCTCTTGCCAACAATCTCCCCCTTTGGCATTGATGGCAACACTTAGTGAAAAATGACTAAGTGTTTACACTATGCTCCCCCTTGGCTGATGCTTTGTTTTTATATACATTTTTTAGAGCTCCCCCTTAGTTGGATACAACATTTTTCACCGCTCTTCACTCCCCCTTTGTCATCAATGGAAAAGGGTGGGAACTGCGCATCAAAATTTTTAAAAATTTAACTATACTTAGCCACATATAACATACTCACATAAACTGAAGAATGTCTGCAAAAGTTGTCTTCAATTGGACAAATTCTGCTGCCCAACTTTGCTTCATTCTATCCAAAATTGATATATGACTGCTCAACAAGAATGCAAAAACTTCAGCTTTCTTCAGATCTGTCGGATCATTTGTCTTGGTAGTGGTTTGAGCATCACTTAGGGCCTCATGCATGGCCTCCAACTTAGGAATGATTATTCTTCTAAGCTCATTTAACTTGCCGATTCTGTTTTTCTTTTCTTTCTCTAGCTTCTTAATTTCGTCCAAGACTGCAATGGTCTGACATTCTTGATTTACTATGGATGAGGTAAATGGATCAAAATTTTGAGAAAGTTTTGTTAGTTGGATCTCCTGTTCTTTCATTTTCTTCTCAATCTCCATTGTTTCTTTGGACCATGATAGACAAAATTTATATATTTCCCCACCATCTTTAAGAGCATTTTCTAAGCTCTTTATCCCTATATCCGTATTTCTTCTATCATTTGATATTAGATTTAGTACTTCAGAGAATCTTTTATCCAAAAACTCTTTCTGGACCTTTTCCTCAGCTGATTTCTCTAAAGACTCAAAATGAGTGCTGACTGAACCAATAAGAGCTTTAAGATTACCTGATGAGGAGGCTAAGTGATCCTTCTAAAAAGATGGCATGATCTTTTCTAAAACACCGGATGCAACTTCTATTAGCTCACAATCTTCCATGTGGGACTTCAGGAGTTTTTCTTTTGCCTTTGCATTGGCAAATGAAGCTATCTTCATTGTTTGAACCAGGGAGAGAGAGTCAAAGTTAAATGGACCTTGAAGTAACTCCAGTTCATCAATCTCCAACATTTCTTTTGTCAAGAAGTCCTTAACAGTTTCTGCAGTGTCTCTTGCCAGAGACAGAGATTTCTTCTCTTCTGCACTGTCACTTCTATTCTTCTCAGCTTGACTTTCTTCTCTTTCTTTCGCTTCTTCTTCTTTCTCCTCTATTCTTTCTTCTCCTTTAGATCTAGAGATTGTAGGGGAAACTGAAGGAGAGATATTTGTTTGTTCATGAGCCACCTCTTTCGGAGTAGAGGATTCTGAGCCCTTGTCTTTACCTTCACCGGAGTCCTCTATGATGGGAACGTTGAACTTTTTAAAAGCATTTCAGAGGATCTCTTCAGTCTCTCTTGCCACTTTGTTAGTTTCACCAAGCATGAGCTGATTCATCCTGTCTTTGCTCCGAAACTCATCCTTGCAATCTTTGAAGATCATATTCATTTGCTGCAGAGTGATTGAAGGAAAGAGCTGAATGGTGACCTATTCCTAGATCTCGAGATCTTTTACTCGAGCATTGTTCTTCCTCATTTCAAGCCTTTTCTCTAAGCTTTTGGGAATTAGAGAGATAATTTCAATAAAAGCTTTATTGTAAGTGTTCAAAAACTTAACTGTGGCTTCCTCCAGAAACTTTTTATCTGCTTCATTCTATGCATCATAGAATTCTGTTAAGGGTTGCAGGTTCACATCCACGGTGACTGCTTTCACTACAATATCTAAGGATAGAGTGGGTTTTTCAACAAATTCCTCTTCCTTCTCTTCTTCTCCTTGACTGGTAGAGTGTTCACTGGATGATTTCTTCTTCTTCTTCAGTTTCTTTATCTCCTCATCTGATTCAATTTCTTCATCATCCTTTAGGCTAACATAGGACCTTGTTGCCTTTTTCTTTGTTCTCTTTTCTCCTTTTTTGGATGACTGGACTTCCAGTTTTGATGCCTTAGAGATTTTAACAGAGGTAGTTGCACCCCTTTTAGAGGATCTAGTCCGAGACGGAACTTCTACCTGATCACTTTCCTTTTCTACTCCTTCCTTCTCTTTCTCTGTCCTTTCCATCTTTTCTCTGTTGGCATCAAGAGCTTCTTTTGAGATGCCATATCTTTTGGCAATATCCTCAACTTCTTTTCTCACTTTTCTCTTTATCTCCGGTTGTCTAAGTTCCACATGAATCTTTACACTTAACTCTTCAAAGGTTCCAAACCTTTCTGCCTTAGGATCCTTAGGTTGACTAAGCATGTGTTGGACATGCAGTTCCACAATTTTCTCATCCACTTCATATCCCATCGGCATGATCTAGACTGTCCTTGGCTCCATAGCCTCCATCAGGCACTGATCAGTTTCTACCATAAAGCAAACTGTATCCTTAGACTTTTCAGCCAGAGATTTGGGAATTCTCTCTCTTGCTTGCATTATATTCTAAAAGTTTTTGAAATAACCCCACAGAGCTGTATTTTTTGCCTTAGTATCCCCAAGCCCATGCAAATAGTCTATGATTTGGATGGCAACCGGTCTGTCATTTTGCCATACCCAGCCATTGGATCCAGGCAGCTCATTCATAAAGTAGAAAAACAAACACAATATTAGTCCACCATACTTAAAAGAGTTCTTCTTGTCCTTCTTAATCTTTTGTAAGTTTTCCATCAGCTAGTTTAGAAGGAGTTCACAGAGGTCATAATTTGTATTTTTTCTCAACATTTCATAAGCAATATACATAGCTGTTCCAGGTACTGAATTCTCCCTGTTGGAGTGATATATCTTATAACTAATTATCATAGATGCAAACTTGATATCCAGATCAGAGATATCTTCTATGGTCATTGCTCTCTTATCAAATTTTGATCCAGTGGCCTCACTCACAGTCTGGTTTTTGACAGATTTGAGAACTGGTATTCCTCCGGATGAATGCAAACCGGTTACTGCCCCAAGTGCATCCTTAGTGATTTTGAATGGTTTATTCAACCATAAGAAGTTATCATGTACTCTTCTTAACACATACCGGACCCATTCATCCTCTTCAAAATAGGGGAAATGAATCCACTGACCAAAATGTTTATTTCGGATGGCTTGGTACTGTGGTTTGAGTTTAAAAGAATCATTGGTTAACTGGTTGTGATAGATATCTACCAGCTTGGATTCCCTAAAATCTTCAATGTTCGCATGAAGGTAAACCCTAACATCTTCTACATGCAAAATACCATGTGGTATGCTAGAAAAAGCACCTAAGGGATCTACTTCTAGAGATTTAAATGGTTGTTTCTTGAAAATGGGTCGAGGCCTATCAGAAATCTTTACAACATTTGGAGTAGCCATCTTCAAGGATTCACAGAAGAAAATTCAGCAATGGAAAATACCTCTTACGCTTTTAAGGTTCGCCGAATGAGATGGATTAATGAGCTGGCTGAATCATCTTCAAGGAAAGACCTTTGAGAGAATGAGACAATTTTGTTGCAGAGATCCTTTTCTTTTCTTCTTGAGTGCAAATGTGCAAATGACGAACGAATGAGCCTTTTTATTTCTAGGAAAGCCCTAAGTTCATACTGCAATAAATGCACAACCTAACTTATTCTGGTTGCTTTGTTCACCTTGTTCTTAAAAAAAAATCTTTTTTGGATCGCTGAGATCCATTTGGAGTGAGCAATAGCAGTCTTTCTACCTTTCTTCATAAAATCCATTTGTTTGTAGATTAAGATTCCTCAATACCAGATCTAATCTGAGAAGCTCCTGTTCTTACCGAAAGAATGATAAACTGGATCAAACTTGAAAGATTTGCCTGATCAAAACTTCTTGTGGATCTTCCACCTCTTTACCAAAGCTATTTTAGATGATTCTCTGAAGACCCTTTAATCTGCAACACCTCTTGTGCCGAATTTAGGCACCAAAAGTCTGGCTGGGGGAAAAGAGTTTTTCCTTGTGACTCCCCCTGAGCCAGAGCTCACCCTTTAATTTTCGGAAGGCATATCAACACCAGATTCTGGTGCGGATCCATCCTCTACATTCTTTGTACTTCTCTTTACCGAAATCTTGTTCATTTCACTTTTAACTTCATCTGCATTCACCTTTGTTTTTCCTTTATCTTGATTCTGATTATGATATACCGGACCTCTTTTGTCCTGATTCTTGTTTCTATAGAATTTTGCAATATGACCAGATCTATTGCAAATTTGGCAAACATTTCTATGCATATTTGATTGATATCCTCTTGATCTGCATTGATTAGCCATATGACCTATTCTATTGCATGCAAAGCATCTACCATTGAATGATTTGTTTATTTGCATATTTCTGCATTCATGAGATTTGTGACCATACCTTTTACAGTTGAAACACTATTCAGAGAAGGATGAGTTAGTCTGATTCATTCTCTTTCTGCACTAATTAGCTTTATGACCAAAGTTATTGCAGTTGTGGCAGTATCCATTGAAGGATGGATATCTTTGAGCATTAGGCTGCCTTACCGGAGGTCTTCTAGGCCTGTTCCTTGGATTTTCTGATTCAAAATTCTTCTGACCAGATCTGGAGCTTTCTCCTTTCTCATATCCCAAACCACACTTGTCATCTACCCTCTTTTGGCTTTCAAGAACTTCAAGTTGAACAGAACTTATCTTGAATTTTTCTTTATATTCATTTGTTGTTTGAAGATCCCTTTTAAGAGAGACAATTTGATCCTCAAGTTTTTCTTCATTATCTTTAGCATCTTCAAGATCAAATTCAAGGTGTCTGATTATTCTATCCATCTTGTGGTAGTCTTTTGATTTCTCCTTGAGAGATTGTCTTAGATCATCTTCAGTTTTTCTTTTTTCTTCAATTTTTTGGGAAAACTTCATAACTCCTAATTCCATCTCATGTCTTATCAAAATGATCTCTTTTGATAACTTTTCACACAACTTGGTTTTCTCCTTGAGATCTTTATTTGTATCATTGGCTTCACCTTGACTTGCCAGTCACTAAAGGTGCTCTTTTCTCTTTTTCATAGACAGACTTAGTTTCTCTTTTAGTTCATTTATGAAATCATCAGCCTGTTTGAGTCTTTCCTTCAATTCATTGACTTCAGAGTTTGACTGTTCGAGATCATCAAAGGTAGTCTTGAGTTGCTCCCTTATACCATATACATCCATTTGAACTCCCAGATCTTCCCCAAGCTATTAGGCTCTGTTAGGAGGATCAGTTATCCTAATTATTTCTGCTTTCTAAACTTTCTTATTAATCAATGCAGCATTAATTCAAATAAGCAAACATAACCATGAAATGGAAATACACATGACACAATATTTTTGATGTGGAAACCCTGTTAAGGGAGAAAACTATGGGGTGATTAACCCAAGAATGTATTCTCTGTTAGAAGAATAGAAATACAAAATGGCACTTGCCAATTAGGGCTCACTGCCCGAGCACACTGCTCACAAGAGGCACACTGCCTACAAGAGACACACTGTCTACAATTTATAAAGAGTGTAATACAATACTTGAACTGATAAGGAGCATCAACATATGCTAGAGTTCAGTTCCGGTTAGGCTCTGTACACTGATCTGCTGCACTTCATCTTTTCTCTTCTTTTGTGCTACTCTCCTTTCACATACTGGACCTTCCTTTCTGCTTTTATTTGGCTCTACTACTTTTCTTCGCACATCACCAAAAACCACAACACATCTCACAACTAAATCCATCTTATATATATGCATAAGTGATTTCATCACCTTTCTAGTCGGCACTCAAGGTAGTCCTCTTGACTTCCCTAAATCCACACTTCACCAAGATACTTCCTTTGAGAGATCCGGACCTGACTATCGGACCTCGCCACATGCTATGTTCTTGCTTACCGGACCAAAACATTCTTCACTCTGACTTCCGGTATAAACACACCATGTCCTACGGATGTGTGGGATGAACTTTGTTGCCATCAATGACAACAATCATGAATCCATATAGTATATCTTGCCAACAAAATGGAATCAAGAAGGAGAAAAAGAGAGGTAAAAAGATGTATTTCATGGGTGCTACTTGGCACTCATCAAGACCTTTCCTACCTTAAATGTACCCATTTGGACATGTTGGAACTATTGGTTTGGTCACACAAGGAGTAGAATAAAAGTTACACCCCTTTGCTCATCAAAGATTGTTGCCTTTTTACACTTTGGACTCTTAAGAGCTATTACCTGTTAACACCCCCTGTTATTCCTTTTCATGATCATGTTTCAATTGAAATGATGGTTGAGGAAGGTTCTCCCAAGTCTGATCTAGGGCTACAAAGGTCAAGTTTGCAAATTGAGGTCTCCAGATGGTCAAATGGTGAAACCATAAATATGCATATAATCTGCCCAATATTCACTGTATATGTGTAAAAATGTAGCAGCAAAAAAAGACAAACATATGTAAAATTGAAATATAGAAATGAAAGGTCTAACTATCAACTACAATACATTAATATCAATAACATGAATTTACAAAATCAATGTACATACTTACAAATTAATCCAACGAACCATCCAGGTCTACTCTTCTCATTATCGTGTCAAGTATTCCCTCATGGTCAGATTCACACACCTTCCACAAGGTCATGTTCAAAGGTCTACTCCAATATTGTATCCAATAAACATTGGATGCCATGATAAGGTTTGAGTAATGAAGAATCTTCTGTTGCATGTCAAAGTCCTAAAACAGCCAAACATTAACACTCTTATGTGGGTACTTTCTGAGCCATGTTCTAGTAACAACCAACGAGCCTGTAGGGTATTCGATGTTTTCTACATATGTAACTAGGGCCTCCAATTTCTTTTTGGCCTCAACACAACAACATAAGAAATAATATGATCTCTCTTCATTGTCTTCATCTGCAATAACTGCATAAACATGCCCTACATTGATTAGTGCAAATTAGATGAAATTAGTGAACATTACAAAAATAATACAAAGTAAGATAACATTAGAAATTTGAAAAACTATGCAAGTAGATATATTACCTAGTTGAACTAGATCTGATATGTGGTCAAAGTCAACTAATGATTCCATCTGTGTTAGTTCTAGTGTTGTCAACGGCTGATACGTGTCAAGTGGGCTAAGATAACTTAACCACCATTAGTCAACCCACTCCTTTGACTCGCACTCATTCCAAGCTTGAATTGTACATGAACAAAAGCATGCCATCTTCTACGTATGGATACTCCATGAACATGCAATTAAGCTTCTGAAAGAGTATAGCTCACTTGATCTTGTTAGTGTATAACAATCCTCATATGGTGCAATGTTAGTATCATCTATCAACCAAAAAAATCTATGAACTGAAGACTTATATTCATTACCTGGACCCATCGAAGCATTACACCACTCGATAATTGACTTTGGATCTATCAACTTTCCATTATCTTTATACTTTAACTCTTCTCATGCTATGGCTCTTTTGATACATGCTCCTACACCATCATGCTCCCCCTTTCCATGCTCGGCCTCACAAAAGTTCCACATATGCTAAAAACCTATAATATTATGCCTCTTGTTCAACCAATAGAACATTCATGAGTTCTTCAATTGTGATGCACAATTATCCGACCATATGATATGTTGACTGAATGATATGCCCCTTCTAGCCAAATCATTGTAGAACACCTGAAAGTAACCTTGTACGAACTCTGTAGAGTGCGTACGATCATCACTAATATAAAAATGATACCCCCTTATGATCTTTCTGTCATCCCCTATACTATCATTCGCATGAATGAATGCAATGTGGACAAATATAGAAACATGTGTGGAGTTGTAATATTGTGATTACACCTCACACTGTGGCTGTAGAATGTAGTTCTCTACAAATTTAATGACTGAAATAATGCTACCAAGTGGAAATGTTTCCTTGCATAATTTGAATTGGAAGTCCAACCATCGATCTCTATGGGTATGCCTTGCATACTCATACACTATACTATCACGAAATGTAGACATAAACTGATACACTAGAATCTTTTGAATAACCGAATCACACCTCTTTGCTTATTTACCATCTTTGTATTGTAGGCCACTATTTTATACTTTCCAAAATCTACTAGTTCATTTCCAACCACATGTGTGCTTTCCATATATTCACATATTGGCATACATTGCAAGCCACCGCAATGCTAACATTTGCCATCTAGGCACAATTTCCTATAGAATATTTGACAATCCTCTCTTTCACATAAAATTATTGATATGAAGTCTCTTGAAGATGTTGGTGGGGCATGTATGCCATAATCCTATAGAACATTGTTAGTATGCAAATCTAAACATATAGACCGATAAACAAAAAAATGGTTAGAAAATTCAATATGTAATCTACAACAAGTAGTGCATGTGTGATTTATTTTGACATAGAAAGGTTTTAGCATTTCAAAATATCTTTGATAAATTTTAATTTGAGGATACATTTCTAGAAATTTACCAAAAAATTGTGTTTGAGTCATATCCAAAAAATGCTTTGGATGTGGCTCATGGTTTCGACTACTGATTCTCCTTCTTACCACATCCCTTTGATTCAGAGATACCCTTGTGTAATTTTTCCAAAAGTCTTCAATTAGTGATCTCAATGCTGAAACAATTAGTTTTTCTTTTCATGGTAGTCTCCCTGAGAATGCCCATAATGCATTGGCATCAGTGTCCTCAATTCTTTAGTGCCTTCCAACAACTCTTGAAAAAGTTTTTCTATTAATTCTCAATTCTTGACTCATCTTTCTAATGAGACGAGCTTTCCTCGTTTGATTACTTACTATTGTCGATGTAATTACATGTCATGTGACGTTACTATCTTTTGTGCATGAGGTGTTACCCACACTCTCATATGAACTCATTAGATTCTTGACAATAGATTTTTCACTTGAAGCCTCTGATGTTCTCAACCCAAGAATCTTCATGATGGACCTATACTTTATACTTCTCATCATTTCAAGGAATAGTTGACATCTTGCGGTCTCATTTAACATTTCAAAGAACACTCCAAATCTTATGAGCATATCTTCTACAAGTGCATTTTGGAATCTTACCTTCCATTGAATGCAAAATATTCTCATCAAAATCAATCAAATACTTTGGCTTTCTATGCAAAATTCTAGGTGGTGTTAAGAAAGGTAAATTCATCTCAACACTAGGAATAGATGGTCTAGATGGCATACCTTCGATCAGAGATGGAATAGATGACATACCTTGAGGTTGAGGTGGGAATGATGGTGTACCTCCTTCCTCACATGTGAGTGATGATGTACTCTCAACTTGAGATGCAGTAGATGGTGTCCCTCCATCTTGACTTGCGGTAGAGGACGTGTCTCCATCTATGGTATTCAAATCTCTCATAGCACAAAGTTTTTGCATTTGTTCCCTTTGTGTTGCCAATACCATATATATTGTTGATGGTTGAGGTTCCTCATCAATTGGCATGTCTTCGACAATCATGTCCAATTTCCTCTTCTCATGAAGTTCCCTCGTAACCATTTCTTTCTTTGCATTCTTAGCTTCTTTCTCTTCCTATGTTGGTTTAATCGTTTCCTCAGCATGAAGGAGAATTTATCTGTTGCATGATAAAGAGACAAATATTAGTTGCTAAGAAATGAATCCACACAAATAACTGAAATATATGTCATGGAGCTTGCATTGGGTGCATTTTATGGGAGAGTTCACTATGGAGTTGGAATCCAAAAAAGAAGAGATAGAAGTTCAAGGGGATAATTGTTAAATGGGACTTGTTGGTTGAGGAACACCAATTTGGCATAGCTCGGATGAGTATTAGTTGCAATAGACATGACGGAATGGGCCATTTTGAGTATGGTTCCAAATTTTAGGTCTGTTGTCCTCAACATTTCTAGCACTTCCCACACTTTCCTTGCAGTCAAAGAAGAGTTTTCAATCACATCGTGGATGATTTTTCAGCCCATTACCATTGTTGAAGTGTTCTCAGCTAGTAGAGGGTGGTTGCCACCTTTTACTTTTTGAATTTGAATAAAGGAACTTAGTTTTGCAGTGAGGATACTATGTTCCTATTGATCATTTTGATAAATTCATGTTTTGGATTGATGATATATTTCATGAGAAGCTACAGGTCTATAGGTATAAAGAAGATTTCTTTGCTTGATGTTGTGTGTAAGAGGTCTCATCCTTTAGGGATACTAGGTACCAATATTCCAGCTGATATATTATTGTTTGGAGGGAAATCCCAAGTAAATGTGACTATTTTAGCTACCTTCTAGCCCACCAACAATCTGATTCTAGCCATCTTTGAAGTGGTAAGGCTTGGAGCATCATGGTAAGAGTCTTTGAAGTCCAAGGTAAACATTATAACAATAGCTTATAGGAGGTGAATATAATTGTTGGCATGCATTGGTCACCTTTCTTTGAAAGGGACATTATAGAGATAAAGTTCAAAAATATGAGGTAACTCTCCAAGGCATATTGAATGGAAACCCAAGCATGGTTGTCTAGAGGATCATTTAGCTTTGCCTCATATGATATGATGTAATCTTTGCACTTTGTTGTGACTGAACTATCTTGAGACCCTATATCAATTCCATGGCAATGTGACTGATTTGTAGTATGTAACTTGGTATTTTCATAGATATGGGAATGGAAACATTTGGTATACAAGGTTTGTATGAACTATCAACATGAAGAATAAGGTAACATAGCATGGATGATGATTGGATTAAGCCTATTGGGATTTACTTGTATGATATTTGCACCTATTCATTTGTATAGTAACTTGTTATGACAAGATAATAGTATTTCATTATGCTTAAGGGATTGTATATTTATATGTTGTAAGGAATTATTCTTGTATATTTTGACATCACAGTATGTTAAGGTCTATATTATTCATTATTGCACATACTTATCAAAGAGCCCAAGTGTAAGATGACAAGTTTATGTTGCCAAGGATTTTATTGACTCCTATAGAAAATATACATGGCACCATGAGAGAATGTAGGCTCACCTTATGTATTCTTGAGTATAACTTAAGGCTATATATGTAGGTTTACAGGAAACACACATGATGGAATTTTACGTGAGGTCCTTTAGGTTGAATCTCATTCTAGACATTAACAAGTTTCTAGTATAAGGTTCATTATGCAAAGAGACTTAACAATGATATCATGATTGTGTCTATTTTAATTAATGTTCACCTTTGAGATATCTTTTATTATGCTTACCATGAACTGATTGAACATAGTCTATTATAAGGACATAGCATAGTGCTAGATCTCTACATAATAGTTTGCATGATGGGTAGATTTGTGTGTGATGAGTAAGCTCTTTGGGTAGTAAGAACTATGATCCATGGATCATGATGGGTGCTATTTATTTATAGATGTTTGGGAAGAAATTCAAAACAATAGATGATGGTTACAATTACCTATCAGCACAAATATGGTCTGCAAATTCCCTAATATCTCAAACTGCAAATTCCCTAGTAGACATGTATGCAAAATGTGGAAGCATAGACAAGACACATGAACTATAAACACAAAAAATAAACACAACTGATATAAACACAAAATATATAAACCATACAAGTGATATAAACATGTATGATAAGGCATGATAAAGTAATTCAAATAGAATTAAGGAAAATGTGACTTAGAACATGTGTAAAGACTTGACATACCTAAAAACGGAGATTCAAATGGAGAGAGTACCCAATTATGTAGTCTTTTTTTCTTCTTGCATCAAACTCCTCAATAATTTAAGTTTTTCACCATTTGCTTCCTTTTCAATGTTCAATTGAATAACACTCAAATAGAATTACTAACAACAATACAATTAACCAATGTATAGGGTTAAATTCCTACAATTCAATCACAATTAACATTGCAACACTACAAAAATTAAAACTTGAATTGATATATATCAAATTCTATGTGAAAACTATGTATTTCCTCCTACTTAAGTTGGCAAACTAGAAAAAGGTGGTGGAAAGTTCATGCAAAGGTGGTGGAATGTGAAAAATGTGCATGTAGACTTTCTAGCAGCATGAAAAATCTTTTTTTTGTACAAACACATGCATAACCAGAAGAAAATAGAGCATGTGGGCCTAGATCATGGGTGTCCTGGCCTTTTTACTATTTGAATAGCAAGACAAAACTTTCTTGCATTATAATGCACTCACGTTATAATGCGAGCGCGTTTTAGCTTGTTATACATAACTCTATATTATTCATTTCTCGACCTCCTCCTTACCCATCTTTCCCTCAAGTTGTCAACTTCACTCTCTCATGTATTTCTTCCATCTCTCCCCTCACCTCTCTATCTCTCACCTCTCTCTCCCCCTCAACTCTATACCTCTCCCCTCTCTATGTCTCTCAGTCATTCCTTGTCTACCTCTCCATCTATCCTTAGCCATCTAAGTCTGTCACTTAACCCTAAACCCTAAACCCTATCTCTAAAGCCTCAACCCTCAACCCTTAAACCTTAAATCCTAAACCATATCACTAAACTCTCAACCCTTGACACTATACCTTAAACCCTAATCCCTCAACCCTTATCCACCCCTCTCCTCCCCTATCTACCTCACCCCCATCTCTCCCCTATCTCTCAACCCTTAGCCATCTAGGTCTCTCACTTAAACCTAAACCCTAAACCCTCAACCCTTGACACTAAACCCTAAACCCTATCCCTAAAGCCTCAACCCTCAACCCTTAAACCTTAAATCCTAAACCTATCCCTAAACACTCAACCATTGACACTATACCTTAAACCCTAACCCTTAACCCTAAACCCTAAACCATCAACCCTAAACCCTAATCCCTCAACCCTCAACCCTAAATCCTTAAACCCTCAACCCTAAACCCTAATCCCTTATCCCTAAACCCTAAACCCTATCTCTAAAGCCTCAAGCCTCAACCCTCAACCCTTAAATCCTAAACCTTGTCCCTAAACCCTCAACCCTTGACACTATACCTTAAACCCTAATACCTCAACCCTAAACCCTAAACCTTCAACCCTTAAACCCTTGACCCTTAAACCCTAAACCCTAAGTTACCCTAAATCCTAAACCCTATCCCTAAAGCATCAACCCTCAATCCTTCAACCTTAAATCTTAAACCCTATCCCTAAACCCTCAACACTATACCTTAAACCCTAATCCCTTATCACTAAACCCTAAACCCTATCCCTAAAGCCTCAACCCTCAACCCTTAAACATTAAATCCTAAACCTTATCCCTAAACACTCAACCCTCGACACTATACCTTAAACCCTAAACCCTAATCCCTCAACCCTAAAGCCTTAAACCCTCAACCCTTATCCACCCCTCTCCTCCCCTATCTGCCTCACCCCCATCTCTCCCCTATCTCTCAACCCTTAGCCATCTAGGTCTCTCACTTAACCTTAAACCCTAAACCCTATCCCTAAAGCCTCAACCCTTAAACCTTAAATCCTAAACCCTATCCCTAAACTCGCAACCTCAACACTATACCTTAAACCCTAATCCCTCAACCCTAAACCCTAATCCTTTAACCCTAAAGCCTTAAACCCTCAACCCATAACAACCCCTCTCCTCCCATATCTGCCTCACCCCCATCTCTCCCCTATCTCTCAACCCTTAGCCATCTAGGTCTCCCACTTATTCCTAAATCCTCAACCCTCAACCCTTAAACCTTATCCCTAAACCATCAACCCTCGACACTATACCTTAAAGCCTAATCCCTTAACCCTTAACCCTTAACCCTATCTCTAAAGCCTCAAGCCTCAACCATTAAACCTTTAATCCTAAACCCTTTCCCTAAACCCTCAACCCTCAATACTATACCTTAAACCCCAATCCATTATCCCTAAACCCTATCCCTAAAGCCTCAACCCTCAACCCTTAAACATTAAATTCTAAACCTTATCCCTAAACACTCAACCCTCGACAGTATACCTTAAACCCTAATCCCTCAACCCTAAACACTAATCCCTCAACCCTAAAGCCTTAAACCCTCAACCCTTATCCACCTCTCCTACCCTATTTGCCTCACCTCCATCTCTCCCTATCTCTTAACCATTAGCCATCTAGGTATGTCACTTAACCCTAAACCCTATCCCTAAAGCCTCAACCCTAAACCCTTAAACCTTAAATCCTAAACCCTATCCCTAAACCCTCAACCCTCAACACTATACCTTAAACCCTAATCCCTCAACCCTAAACCCTAAGCCCTCAACCTTAAAGCCTTAATTCCTCAACCCTTATTCACTCCACTACTCCCTTATTTGCCTCACCCCCATCTCTCCCCTATCTCTCAACCCTTATCCATCTAGGTCTCTCACTTATCCCTAAACCCTCAACACTCAACCCTTAAACCTTAAATCCTAAACCCTATCCCTAAACCCTCAACCCTTGACACTATACCTTAAACCCTAATCCCTTAACCCTTAACCCTTAACCCTATCCCTAAAGCCTCAACCCTCAACCCTTATACCTTAAAGCCTAAACCCTACCCCTAAACCCTCAACCCTCGACGCTATACCTTAAACCCTAATCACTTGTCCCTAAACCCTATCCCTAAATCCTCAATCCTCAAACCTTAAACCTTAAATATTAAACCTTATCCCTAAACCCTCAACCTTCAACACTATACTTTAAACCCTAATATCTCAACCCTAAACCCTAATCCCTTATCCCTAAATCCTCAACCCTCAAACCTTAAATCCTAAACCCTATTCCTAAACCCTTAGCCCTTGACACTATATCTTAAACCCTAATCCCTTATCCATAAACCATAAACCCTATCCCTAAAGCCTCAAGCCTCAACCCTTAAACCTTAAATCCTAAACCCTATCCCTAAAACGTCAACCCTCAATAATATACCTTAAACCCTAATCCCTCAACCCTAAACCCTAATCCCTTATCCCTAAACCCTAAACCCTATCCCTAAAGCCTCAACCCTCAACCCTTAAACCTTAAATCCTAAACCCTATCCCTAAACCCTCAACCCTCGACACTATACCTTAAACCCTAATCCCTTATCCCTAAACCCTAAACCCTATCCCTAAAGCTTCAACCCTCAACCCTTAAACCTTAAATCCTAAACCCTCAACCCTCGACATTATACCTTAAACCCTAATCCCTCAACCCTAAACCCTAAGCCCTCAACCCTTAAACCCTTAATACCTCAACCCTTAAACCCTAAACCCTTGACCCTTAAACCCTAAATCCTTAAACCCTCAACCCTTATCCAACCCTCTCCTCCCCTATCCGCCTCACCCCCATCTCTCCCCTCTCTCTCACCTCTCTCTCCCTAGTTTGTAGGTCTCTCACTTGTATATCTCTCACAACTCTCTAGATATTTCCCTTCCTCTCCACCTCTCTCCCTCCTCCTTACCCATATTTCCCTCAAGTTGTCAACTTCACTCTCTCATTTTATTCTCTCTCCCCTCACCTCTCCATCTCTCACCTTTATCTCCCCCTCACCTCTCTACCTCTCCCCTCTCTATGTCTCTCAGTCACTCCTTGTCTACCTCTCCATCTATCCTTAGCCATCTAGGTCTCTCACTTAACCCTTATCCCTAAAAACTCAACCCTCAACCCTTAAACCTTAAATCCTAAACCCTCAACCCTTGACACTATACCTTAAACCCTAATCCCTTATCCCTAAACACTAAACCCTATCCCTAAAGCCTCAACCCTCAACCCTTAAGCCTTAAATCCTAAACCCTATCCCTAAAACCTCAACCCTCAACACTATACCTTAAACCCTAATCCCTTAACCCTCGGCCCTAAAGCCTCAACCCTCAACCCTTAAACCTTCAACCCTAAACCCTATCTCTAATTCCTCTACCCTCGACACTATGCCTTAAACCCTAATCAGTCAACCCTTAAACCCTTAATCCCTCAAACTCTAAACCCTTAAACCCTAAACTCTCAACCCCTAGATACCCTTAAACCCTTAAACCTTAAAGCCTTAAACCCTATACCCTATACACTTAACCTTGGACACTCAACCTTGAACATTATCCCTCAACCTTAAAACCTCTACCCTATACCATATACCCTAAACCCTATACTTATGCCCTAACCCCTCAACCCTCATCCATATGCCTTATACCCTAAACCTTAAACCCTAAACATAAATCATTCAACCTTAAAACCTTGAACATAACTCATTCCAAGTGATACATAATGTGAGCATGTTATAATGCGCTAGTGTTATGTCAAACTGGGCAAACAATGGGTAAACTAGCAAAAAAAGAAAAAAATACAAAACATAACATAACGCGAGCGTGTTATAATGCGAGCGCATTATAACATGTTTGTGTTATTATTTTATTTGGGAATCCCAAGCCTTAGGCTTGGGATTTGCTTTGGATTTCCAACCCAAAGGCTTAGAATGCCTTACCAACTTCCAAAGATGTGTTTTTACATATTCTACAGGATTTCACATAATTTTGTTCATGCTAACCCTTGAATTTGCATGTGTTTCAAGGTCAAACAAATCAAACACTTGGGTAATGTTAGGCTTTCTCTTAGCTATTTAACAATGTAATTTTTTTCACATTTTGACAATGGTAAGCCTTTCATCTTTAATTTCTTTTGTTTGTGTGTCCATTTTTTGGCAAAAACTAGTGTTTGGTCTTTTCTTCTTTATAAATTAATTGTTCATTGAAATTTCAAATAAATTACATTTTTATAAACTAGACTTCATTCTACACATATTAAAATAAAATTTCAATTAGTTTTCAAAATTTACAGGGGTAGCACAGCCAAAATTCTATTTTTCAAGATGTGTCCACTTTGAAAATTAGTAAAAAATCAAATATTCATTAAAAAGTTATCAGAAAAATCAAGCATAAACTACATACTGTTAGCTAATTTCTTAATGAAGCGATTTTAAAAATACCAAAAAAAAGTTAACCTTTTGAGGGAGCCACAAAACACGCTATGTTATGTTTTTTTGACAGAATCAACACCAATTTCTGTGGCTCCCTTTTTTGAACCCCTTAATCTATACCATTTTTTTTAAAAAATAGTAGTTTAGAAAGTAGACTTAGAGCACTACAAACATTGTTTTTGTTGCATCTTAAAATTTTGAGTGTAACTATGCTCAATTTCTCATCCAAGGTTAGTATTTCCTAATTTTAGAAAAAAGGTGGCCACTTAAGACCCCTTTTTGGCCTCCCATCTTCTTGCACTTACCCCTATCTGGACCCTAGCACCCAACACAAGCAAGCCAGATGTGGTTGAGAGTATTGATCAGTTCAAGGGTAACCTAGTTGTGAAGAGAGTTGCTGACACACCAACACCAGATGTAGTAGCCTTGGTTGTAGACACATCCATGTTCAGTTAGGATATAGTCCTAAAATTGCAAAAGGGCCTCAATGAGTTACAGAAGAGATATGCAGATGATCTGGTGAAGCTAAGGGCTTTGGAAGAAAAAGAGTTGGTATCTTCTAGAACCCCTGTACCTATCATTTCAAGTCCATCAAGTGAATTTTTTCCATCAAATAGAGATTCTCTACTTGTAGAGATTGCAGAATTGAAAGGGTTAGTTGAGTCCATGAAAGGAGATAGGATGCAAGCATATAGTAAGATTGTGTCTAATATAGTTAACCACTAGTTAACTAAGATTAATGGGAAAGTGGATGATGCATTCAAGGGGATTGTGGATTTGAACCAAACTTTGGTTAAACATGAGAAAAATTCATCTAGTTTGCAACAAATCATGAACAAGTGGATGCCAAGGAATGCTACCATAAAGTAGATGGTCAAAATAGCCAGGTTTGATCCAAACAAGCCCCTTGGAATACAAGGTGTATCAGAAACCATGATATTTTTGCATGATATTGCCTCTTACATGATGAAATTAGAGAAGTAGTTGAAGGAGAAGGTGACATTCATTGATCAGATGAAGATGAAGGTATTTCCCAACTTCAAAGATGATTAGGGTCAAGACAAAACATTGGATCAATGGAAAGAAGAATTTAGTGTTGTGGGCTCTAAGGTGATTTCTCTAGTATGTGTTGATGGTGAGTTGCAAATAAGTTCTTTGAATTCAATTTTGGATGAGCTCATTTCATTGGAGAAGATATGTGATAGTATTAGCAAAGAATCAAAGGCAATATTGGATGCTTAGTATGTCAATCACAATGAGAAGGTGGTCAAAGTTTTAGAGTTTCAATGGCTAGAAGATAAGGAGTATGGAGCTTGGGAAGAAAAGTATGAAGGAGATTGATGCTTAAGTTAAATTTCAATCGGTCACCAGTTTTCAAGGATGACCTATTTTTGGCAGTTTTCAAGTGGTACTATGTTTTTGGTCTATGCAAATGGATCAATTATCATCATTGGAGGATTATGTCAGCCAACATGTGATTGTAATTGAATTGTAATATCAAATATTGAATGAGCACAAGCTCTAAAACTATTTTTGTGATGTAATTATCAAATTTTCTAAATATAGTTATAGGAGGCTTAGCCAACATACTTTTGTACTTTTCCTATATAGGGGAAATTTGTACTATGCTCTATATCTAGAATCTAGTAACTAGAAGTAGTATAAGCAAGAAGCGAATACTCTAAAAATTATTTGTAAAGCATTGTGATTTTGATAAATTCCAATAAGAAAGGAGTACTTATGGGTTGCAAGTCATATTTTTTGCATGTCAGATCATTTGTTTTTACATGGCAATTTTCTATTCAAATTGAATTATATGAGAAATACTTGATGTGTGTGTTATTTTTGATTGTCTCCTTGGATATGAATACTTTTCTTTTGAGTGAATCTGCTAAGGGTTTTTTAACTCATCAATATACATTTTCTATATTCTATGTCTGATTTGTTGCATCTGTTCAAGGAATGGATTAAAATTGCTTTAGATCAGATATAAGGGGAAGTGTGTTGTATTAATGGATTAGTGAAGAAGAATCATAGATAATACTCTTTCTTGGGCTCATTGCTATAAGGTAGAAGTGATTTTGTTAACCCTCTGAATGTGAAGATTTGTTGTCATGGGAAAGATTATTGCATGTAGGGTTTGACTCTGTTACCCTGAATAGGCATCGATTAAAGGATATCTCTCAAAGTCTAAGCACCTACAAACTCAAAAAATCAAAAAGATAAAACCTTTTTCCTTTTGTTTTGTAATGTGTTCAAGTTGTTCCATATTCTTAGAGTTCTGAAATAGATCTATGTTGAGGATTTAACTAATCTGAAGTAGGATCTTTCAGACCTCAATACAAAAATGAGAACAACCTGTTTAACCAATAGCTCATTGTACTTAGGAGAAACTTTTTAGATATTGTCATAAGGGAATACCCCCTAGGTCTAACAGAGCCTGAAGTGAAGAGGAGAATGTAGATAAGGAAAACAAATGAAGTTAGAAATACAAACTAAATGTGTAAAGACACTAAGTTATACCTTCAAATGTGATCCCTCTCCTTGATAGGGTGGAAGGAGTTGCACCCAACACTCCATAGATTTTACCCAAAGTAGATGAAATGTGGATTTCTCTATTACTTTCAACACAATAGGATAGGAGATTTGGATTTAGATGGAGATTGAGATGAGGATGAGGAATGATTTTGGCATTATGATGGTATGATGAAGAGATTTAAGAGAAATTTGAGCATGGTAAGGATGCAAGAATAAGTTGTTCTAAATGGCTTAGAGAAGGGTCTCATTTATAGATTTTTGGAAAAGGGATGGAGGGTGAGGATTAAAAGATGAGATCAAGGGCTAGGAATGATTGAGAGTTAGGGTTTGGATTGGATTAATAGCCTTGTGACAAGTGTCACAAGGAGAGTGGATGAGGAAGATCAAGGGTTGAAGCTTGGTCAATGGGATTGGAGGGCTCTCATTATTTGTGAATTTTAAATTCACATGGGGAAAGGTGTGGATGACAAAAATGAATTAAAGATTCTTTTTTGGGAAGAGTGGATATGACAAGTGAATTTTTAATTCAACTCATGGGGGAGTGTGAATTAAAACTTCACTTTTATGTGGACATGTGAAGATGTACTCTTACATGTGTAAGAGGGTGATAAATGAGGGGTAAGGAGGATTTGACCCTTTGAATAAAAGATTGATTTTTATTCAAAGGTGTGTGGGAGGATGGGCTAAGCAAGGTTAATTAAGTGTTTAGCTTAATTAACTTAGGTCTAGGGGATAGGTAGGATAGGGTAGATTGATCAGTAGGATAGATTAATTAGATAAGAATGATTTATCTAATTAATAGGGATTAGGGAGATGGACAAAATAAATATTAGAAATATTTATTTAATTGATGAGGAGAGTGTTGTAAAGTCTAGTGATAAATTAAGTGAATTAATTGATCACAAGGGATAGATAGATGGTTAGGGATAAATTAATTAAATAAAATGAATTATTTAATTAATAGGAAGAATAAATTGGTGTAGAGGTACGGGAAACTAGTTTGCAGAGAAAGCCAATTTTAGGTGTCTACAGAGAACAACCAATTGTCTCATGTTTGTTGGTCACTGATCTAAGAATCTTGAGCATGAAGGATAGCTACCTTATAGGGATAATCAGGAAATCAGTTGGGAACACCAATAGGATCAAGAATCCATTGTTCCATTTATCACTTAGCTTGGGTCAATTCCTATAGAAAAGACAAAGGTATTCCTGCGACGTATCTGTTAATGTGTGTTAACCAAGGTACTGCCATGGGAGGAGATATTGTGAGAATAGTTCCCCCGATGAATTTAAGCACAGCCTTACTATCTGGTATATCCTCCAAGAATGGGGGTGACTTCCTTTCTTGAAATTGTGAAAGGGCATGATAAGAACCTCTCTCGTCAGTTTGTAGATTCCTAGGACAACATGCATGTTCAGTTGGGTCGTATTGGCTTAGAGGTAATCAAAGAGGTCATAGGCCAGGCAACTGGGATGTCTACCAAAGGGAGGAATCATTTCTTCTAGAGCAGGGTCCCTAACCCAGAAAGTATGGCAGCCTTCTTCAGAGAGGGGGAATCTATGACCAAAATGTAGGGGGTTTTGAGCGAGAGAAGCTTCCAACTCTGTGGAACAAGGTGTGTTTGATTATTATGAAATATTTTACACTTGAAGGGAATTATAAGGTTTACTTTCATTATAACTTTGCCTTGCTTAACCACTTTCATCACAGCTCTGAGATTAGCTTTCCTTTTTTCCTTTTATATTCACTAGAGAACTTTATTAGGGTGGCGAGGGAAGCCCATGATAATAATTCCAATAGCCTAGTCATCCATCTCCACCAGGGCCTTATTTTCCATCTCTACCATTTCCATTTATCCTTGTGTCTCCCTAAGACCATTAAGATCAATGT
Organism: Cunninghamia lanceolata; assembly: GCA_027924645.1. Taxonomy (NCBI): domain Eukaryota; kingdom Viridiplantae; phylum Streptophyta; class Pinopsida; order Cupressales; family Cupressaceae; genus Cunninghamia; species Cunninghamia lanceolata. The sequence continues at coordinate 13,979,252 of BSBN01000801.1, forward strand.
TCTCCATGACTCCGCTCTGAACCCTATTGTTGCTAGCCCTAGTGTTAAGGGAAAAGGGAAGAAATATGTTGGGTTCCAAAAAGAGGTGGTTTCCCCTTATGTAGTCCCTAGGTATTGGCCTTGAATTGAGGAAACCTAGGATTCCCCATCAACCAAAACTCCTAATCCTAAATCTAGTTCTAAAACCCCTAAAGGAAAAACCACCCCAAAGAAACCAAGCAAGAGCCCCAAGACTCAAGCTACTAATGTTAAGAAGGGGGAGGTCTCCTCTACTAAGAGAGCAATGGAAATGGAAGAAGAAGGCTCCACCCCCATAAAAAATTAAATGAAGGGAAGGAGGTTATTCAATATGAAGTGGTTGTGTCAAAATTTATAGATTTGGATGTTGTTAAAAAGCAAGGTGGAGGTGGTGACATGTTGGGAAATGCTGGTAAAACAACCTAGTAGGTTAGAAGGTCCAGCTGCATTGCAGGTATTCCTTCAGCAAATCCTCAAGGAATTGAGCTGTCGAGTGAGTCTAAATTTGTAGAAGACACTTTGGGAGAAGATGAAGGGGGTACCCCTGAGGGGTCTATGCAAGAGGAATAAGGCACCACTCACTTCCCAGAAATGAACACCCCCTACTCAGAAGATGAGGAGGATTCCCATGACCAGGAGGATGACAAGAGGAAATGTACTTTGTGTGAAAAGACTGCGAAGGAGGTTTCTAATCTCAAGTCTAAGGTTTGGGAGCTATAGAAGAATTAAAAAGTGATGACGGGGTTTGTTGTTAAAGTTCTGCACCATGCTACTACTACCTTCTCTATTATAAAGGATTTTGATGACAAGATCCAAGGAATTGGGCTTGACATCCCAGGGGATTATGAGGAGATGTTCAAGTTCCTCACTAAGCATGGGATTGATGGGAATCCTTAGTTGTTTCTTCTATTTTTTTTGTTGTTGGTTTTTTCTTAAAGTCAGTTTGGTTGGGTTTTGAGGTTACTCTATGTTATGAAGTTATTATGTTGTTAATGCATTATTTCTGGCCTATGTGAGGCTTTTGTTCTACCCTTTGGGTTGTTTTGTATAGGGTTCTAAACCCTTTTATCCAGCTGACTTTATCAAAAACATCTTGTGCATATTCAAAATATTAAAGAGTTCTGTTGGTGAGAGATTATTATGTTCTTTCATTGTTTTTGTACTCTTTCTTATCTTAAAAAGAGATGTATGCAAGTTTAGAATATCATTTTGTTTACATGCTTTCTTCATTGTTTAACTCAAGGTTTTAGTATACACAATAACAATACCTACAAAATACACTATATAAACTTTATCCCAAGAACCAAATAAGTAGAGAAACCAATACATGAAACCACCAAAGGGGAATTAGAAAATAATGAGATAATGCCATCCAAAAATGGCACCCAAATCCCCTAGTAAAATTCTAACACCCAAATCCTAAGACAAGTCCTTGAATGTTAAATATAGCATATTCCTTACACTTATAATAAAAATATATCACAACATGTCATAGTTATCCTCCCAACTTGGGCCCTCTAATTTATCCTATTTGAACCCTTCAAAGATTCTTTATAACAATATAATTACATGTCATAGGTTAGTGAATGTTCTTAGTCAACATGTGTAACTCCCTCTTATAGATCTATTATGCATCATAGATGCTCTATTTTTTATATGAGAAACCTAACTTGTAGAGGCCACAACTTTTGATCTAGAAATCTAATTGAGATTGGAATTTTTCAAAATTGAATATCATAGAGAGGTCCATACATTATAACCTACTTTAGTTGGTTAAATTTCATTTTGATAATTTTTAGAGATAAAATAACCTTTATAGCCTAGAAATTGTAATTTAGTGTTCCCAACATTAAGATGTAAGGTTGAGACATGTTTCCTAACACATCAAACCCTTAGATTGATTTGACTTTTTTGGCAAGTTCAAAGACACTACAAGTATCCATGCAAATGTTGATTCTATGATCTTGTAACAATTAGCCAATGTGTAATTGAGATCTCTATGGATTTGTGATATATGAGTCTTAGGTGAGTCTTAGATGATTCAAATGAATAAGTTTTTTCCTTTTATAAAAACCTCTACCATCAAAATTGAATATTTCAAACTCAATTCAGAAAGTAATGACTAGTTGGAATAGATTTATTTGTGCCCATAATCAAGTTTAGTTTGTAAGCTCTAGGATCAAATCAAGACCTACAAATTTAAACTAGGTTCAAATGTGTAAGTGTATATTTGACCTAACTCAAAGAGTGGGAAATATGTAGGTTGGATCTAGATCTTTGGGATGCATGGATTCAAATTTTAATTAAGGGTCTGAAACAACCTAAAGAAATAATTTTGAAGTTCCTTTTTGTGTAAGTAACTAGTGCAAATTAAGACTTTTGGCCTAACTAGAAGCCTAATATGATACTACTTAACTAGCATGAGAGTTAAGACTAACAACTAGAAAAGAGCTTATACAATTAAACACAATTGGAAATAAATGCATACAAACAAGGAATAATAAAACTTCTAAAGAGAAAATTTGGGTTTTGTGCACCAAATAGACCAAAGAACTATGAAGGAAAAATGCTTAGAATATTATGTTGATGCAAGAGCATCCAGAAGCATTCAAAACAATTGGGATAGTTAACAGTAAGTTGCAAAATACTGAGAGAGCGACCTTGGAGAATACTGCATATGCATAGCAGAGGCTATGGAGCTAGACTTGGCATCTAGACATAGTCATCTACAACATATCCTCTACAACATATCCAAAATTCAAATTATTTGGATTTGATTTGAGAAAGATATTGCTATCAGAAGGTTACCTGTTTTTACTTGTTTTCACAGAGTAGACCCAATAGTGTTCAGTGAATTCTAATTGGCTTGTGGAGCAATTCAAGGACTTGCAGAGATAAAAGGAACATTATTCAAGGAATTTTAGGACCTAGCCGACCTTCATGGAGGTCCACATGAAGTTCTATGCACCAGTGGAGCAATACCTTATGTTTAGGTCTAACCTATATGTGTCTACACATTACATGAAGATAGTTAACTCTTGGCTGACTTGGTAATGTTATGAAGGTCTGCAGAGGATATAAATGAAAAATAAAGGTTTGTTTCAAGTAAGTTAACAAAGAATGATAAAAGTGTACGAAGTTATGAAGTGTGATGATAAGTGTTTTGATCCAAAGAAGTAGAACTGAAGCAGGGAGAAGAGTAGAGAGCAGAAGAAGTTGCGGAGCAGAGAGTTGAGAAATAGATGAAGGAAATCATGAAAGAATGTTGTTATATGAATTTTTTGTAACCCTAGGCTATGGCCTAGCATCTCTAAAGCCCAAGTGGCATATGTAATGTCTTTTGAGATCATAATATAAAAAGGAATGAGCTTTAAAGGTTGGGTTTTTCCCTTTTATGGTTTTCCTAGGATATACCGTGTGTCATGTGTTGATGAATATTTCTTTCTTTCTATTGTTAACTATTTACTTATGTTGCATCTCTAATTAGTCATGTTGTTAATAGTTTAAGGCTGCAAGGTTGGACAATCCCTCATCGGACCCTCCTACCTTGACTGCATCAAGTGGTATCAGAGCTAGTTGCGAATCTTCTGGGATGAATGCGAATCTTTTGGAAAGGAAGACAGTGTTGGAAGGAGTATGAAACCCTAGAAGTAACAAGTGTCATTACTAAAGAAGATCAAGGCAAGAAAGATTCAGGTAAGCTTTTCATATTAAGTTGGTTATCTGATTTATTTTGATGGGGAAAATTGGAAAGAGGATGAAGAAGGAAAATGAAAACCTAATATGTGAGAAGGATATTCTACAAGAAGAATTGTGCGAAATCAAAAGGTGTAATTCATAATTGATGGAGAGGATAAAGGAAATAGGAGAGGACAAATATGATGCTATTGAAGAAGAACTGAAAAATGTAAAAAGGAGGAATGCAGATTTAGAGGCAGAGCTGAAGTTGTTTGAGTATGTTGAAAAGAAATTTGAAGAATTGGAAGAAGGATTCAAGTTGTTTGGGAAGGTAGAAAAGAGAAACAAAGATCTGGAAGAAAATTTGGAAGAATTGAAAAAGGGAGATAGTCTAAAAAAGGAGATATCTGAATTAAAGGAACAGATGGATCAGTTAGAGCAATCACTAGTAAAATGCAGAAAAGAGAATGAAAGTTTGAGATCTAAGCCTAAACTTTGTGATGTTTCTTGTGATACTAAGATTTGTGTGATGCTGCAGAAGTTTCTTTGGAAAGTGAGATTGAAGATGACAATGTAACTGAACCTGCAATTGTTGGTGATGGAATTGGTTTCAAAATCATGTAGAGAATGGGATATGAAGGGAAAGGATTGGGAAAGCATCAGCAAGGAATTATAGAACCTATTGAACTAATAACAAGTTCAAGAAGTGAAGACCCTGGATATGATAGAGGTAAAGATGTTGCAAAATCAAACAAATCAAATTAAGGAAGAAAAGGTATATATTCTTCTCATTGTAATAGATATGGACATGAAAAGGAATTGTGTTGGGATCTACATCCTTGTAAGTTCTGTGGATTAAGGAATCATTTTGCAAAGATGTGTTGGAATAAAATAAGGAGGAGAAAACCTATGACATATTGTATATAGATGGATTATGGATGGATTGATGGAGAAAAATAGAAACATGTTACTTGTATGTTTAGAAGGTTATATACATGGAATTATTCATATGTTCGAGAGAGAAGAGGATATGGATCTGGATGTAGATAGAGAAGAACTTATGCAGAGTAGAACAAGAACAGTAATTTAAAACACAAAGGGAGAAATGACAGGAGTCACAACTCTTATCACAATGGAGGATGCAGAAGAGATGAAAGAGGATTTGACAGAAGACCATTCAAAAGATCCTATTTTCAAGTTTGGAGGAGAAAAGAATCAAGCAGTTAATGTCAGCAAGAACCTATTACCAGAGAGGATAATGATGAGGAGACAATAATTGATACAAAGGTAGTTTATGTAGAAGAAGAAGAACCTATTGACTCACTAAGTTTGACAGAGAAACTAGAAGAGGGTGAAGCATTGATCTTAAGGAGATTTGTGTTATAGAATAGAGAAAGAAGTGCAAGAGAAAGTTTGTGTGGATAAAGTGTGAAGTAGAGCAGGGAAAGGAAATTCATATTACAGACAAGATATTTTGTACCGAAGTAAAGGAAACATGAATAAAGAAACAAAGAAAAGTGTTGGAGCAGTATATGCAGAGTAAAAATTGTAAGATTTAAATGTGTATCTAAAAACAAAGATCAGAAAGTGTTGCAGAGAAATTCAGGAATGTATTGACTATATCAAAAGGAGTAGCATGATTGTTTTGGAAGATGCAAATATGTATTGATTGACTCTTAGTTGATTGAAGCAGAAATTGATCTTGAGACATCTTGTGGAGAAGATATGCTCAGACTGTTGATCATTGAGGCAGTACAAGGATTGCAAGTAGAACACTGAACTTAGAAGAACTTGAGGTAGTTTTGCAAGGTGGACTTGAACAGACCACCGACCTTGAGGCAGTTGCAAGTACCTGTGAATAGACCGCCGAACCTATTTCAAAGAAACAACATTGATTTTGACATAATACAAACCAAATTAAAGAGGCTCACTTTTTAATTAACCCTGAGAGTCTGATGCAAGAGCATTCAGAAGCATTCAAAATAATTGGGACAGTTAATAGTAAGTAGTAGAGTACCGAGAGAGTGACCTTGGAGAATACCACATTTTATTGCATTTGCATATCAAAGGCTATGGAGATGGACTTAGCATCTAGACATAGTCATCTACAGCATATCCAAAATTTAGATAATTTGGGTTTGATTCTAGAAAGATATCACTATTAGAAGGTTACCTATTTTTACCTATTTTCACAGAGTAGAGCCGACAGTGTTCAGTGAAGTCTAATCAGCTTGTGGAGCAATTCTGTGACTTGTGGAGCTAAAAGGAACATTATTCAAGGAATTTTAGGACTTGTTTGACCTTCATGGAGGTCCGCATGAAGTTTTATGCACCAACAAAGAAATACCTTATGTTTAGGTCTGACCTATCCATGTCTATACGTTGCATGAAGACAGTTAACTACTGGTTGACTTGGTAATGTTATGAAGGCCTGTGGAGGATATAAATGAAGGATAAAGGTTTGTTCAAGTAAGTGAACAAAGAGTGATAAGAGTGTGCAAAGTTATGAAGTGCAATGATAAGTGTTTTGATCCAAAGAAGAAGCAGAACTGAAGCAGGAAGCAGAAGAAGTTGCGGAGCGGAGAGTTGAGAAATAGACAAACGAAATCATGAAAGAGTATTGTTATATGAATATTTTGTAACCCTAGGCTATGACCTAGCATCTGTAAATCCTAAGTGGCATATGTAATGTGTTTTGAGATCATAATATAAAGAGGAATGAGCTTTGAAGGCTGGGTTTTTCCCTTTTAGGGTTTTCCTAGGATATATCTTGTGCCATGTGTTGATTAATATTTCTTTCTTTTTGTTGTTAACTATTTACTTCCATTGCATCTTTGATTAGTCATGTTGTTAATAGTTTAACGTTGCAAGGTTGGACAGTCCCTCGTCGAACCCTCCTACCTTGACTGCATCATGTGTAAAACAGGCTAGAGAAAATTTGAGACTGTCAGATATTTCCTATGCAAAAGGGGAACTAGTGGTGAAGTAGGAGGGTGCTAGTGGTATTGTTTCCCATGACTACATAATCAAAACAGGTGATTCTATAATTTTTGAGGAATTTGGGTTTCTAATGCACCTATCATGATTTTCCATAGACAAAGACAAAATGATAGATTAAGATGTGTAAAATGAGATAAATAAACTATAATTAGAAACCAAAAGAGAAAATAGAAATAAGAAGAAATGATCAATAGAGTAGGAAGAATTTTATATGAAAAATTTTGGGTCCCAATTGATTCTTTGATAAAGAGGTGTTCATGGTAGAAGTATTTGACATGTTTGAGTTTTTCCTAAAATGTGTGTTAGGACTTGCACCCTATTTTCTAGTATGAACAATTGCAATGCCCCAAGCTTATGCTCAAGACATTAATAGACAAAAACTAGACAAGCAAAATTTTCATGATATAAAAGTGACATTAAGAAAGCAACATGACACTACTACATGCCCATGGTGTAATAACAACCTATAACCACACATTTGGCATTCACATCAATGAACAATGTAAGGTGACACAAGCAAAAGACTTAAAAACACCATGGGACAAAATACTATGGCTAATATAGAAAATGAGACAAGGAGGAGAGTCAAGATTTATAGGGTCATTAAAAATGCTTACAAGATCCCTACAAGTTCACCCCTTATATATCTTAGAGTTATAGGAAGAATAAAGATTAAAACTACCAAAAGTTTGAGTTCTAGAAAAGACTTCCATTTTGGTTAGGTTTTAGAAATTGGATGTAACATACAACACTATCTTTGGGTTAGGTTTTGGGTTGAAGTTACATACTACACCATCTCATGCTTCAAGTTCCATTAGCATATCACACCATACAAAATGATAAGATGACCTTGGACTTTGACCCATAAACAACTTTAGACTTAAGGATCCATTTCCAACATGCAATTCAAAATTGGGGTCCAAAAAGCACTCTCACACTAGGCAAAGGCCTAACAAAAGTTTATAACAGGGAACCTTTAGTGGTTTATGCTTTAGATTCTAACTTGCATTTGTAACCCACAAAGTATCAGATCAACTCCAAACCTTGACCCCCTGACAACATAGAATTTGAAGACTGATTGCAAGCTACAAAATGTAATATGCAATGGAAATTCAAACTCTGGACCTCCCACAACCTCATAATCTAGAAACAAACTACAACTTGCAATATGTAATATGTAATAGGGTTCCAAACTATAGGCCTTCAACATTTCAGGTTTCAAGATCTAATTGCAACTTGTAGTTTAGACTAGTAAACTTGGCTTGTAATTACATTTTGGACTATGTTTCTAGTTTGAAAAAATAGAGTGCAGTGAACAACTAAAGAAAGGAAAATGATAAGGTTTAGTTTCTCACTTAAAGAGGCATAACTTCCTTGAATTTCATGTTATAGGAAAATGATTTGGACCAAATGGTCAAAGGATTGTGGACTCCAAATTGGACACATGAGAACCTCATGAGAAGCATGTTCTCAAGAAACAAGGAGTGAAATGACACTTGCTCCCAAAACACAAGGGGAAATATTTTATAGAATATGACAAAAGCATTACAAAATGCTATGCACATTCAACACCAACATCAACACATGCTAAGAGAAAAGATAGAAACATTACCACCTATATGGGTGGAATGCAATCCAACATCAAGGCATCAAGAAACATAAATACAACATTATTTAATTTAAACCAAACATGCCAACACACTATGATTTCAACATTACAATCATGCTAACACCCTCACAAGATGTGTGGAAATATCCATAATGATATCAATAAATTACATAATTTTGTATTTCTGTTTGTGGATTCCTTTGTTAAGAAAAGTATCTCAACCTTGCAACTTTGAAAGATTACTATTCTTCCCAATTTTGGTCTTTTTGAATACCCTTTATCTTGGATAATGGTCTGGAACTTACAAAGTATCCAAAAGTTTCCAAACAAGCTAAACATAGTGAGACTTACTATTTTTAGTAAGTCCTTTGATTGAGCTCGGATTGACCTAAAATTTTTCCCAAAAGGTGCGGAATGGCTAAGTGAACATCTTGGGTAAGTTTCCTCTCAAGATCATATCAGGATTGCGAGATTTTAAAGTTTCTATTTTTTGAAACTGCTAGAAAAAGTCTTTGAACTCAATTACCAAAATCAAAACTTCTCTAAACATCCTAAAAATGGTCATAACCTGCATAGTAGGTTATAGGGTGGTAGCTCTCTTCATGAGCTTTCTGACACATTAAACAGTACATCAATCAGACAACCGGATCAAAAGTTATGGCCTCTAGAAGTTGGACATTCTATTTTTGGGAAATGTAAAAACATGTTGGACACATAAAAGAGTTGTAAAGGGGAGAGTTACACATGTTGGTGTGTGGTTTGGCACATCACAAGGCATCTTTGATTGGAGATAATTTGGGCACCACTTTTGGCTGGTTTTACCTCATGGTTTTGTAATTACCATTAGTGATGTATTGTGTTGTATCTCCTATATCCAGGAGTTGGAGATGGAGTTTGTGTGAGAATCTTATAGATGTTGAATTACCTCCTAGATCTTTTGTTGGATATACTCCTATAAAAGATTGCTCTGCAATCATATTGTAATCTTCGTGATTCCTAAATAATACATTGGGTGGCTTTGGAATGTGGCGTTTTTTACCTAAAAGGGTTTTTCCCATGTATGTCTTGTGTTGTGAGTTTTGTGTTTACATTTGGAAGTCGTTATTATCTTTTTGTTAATGTGCATCTTAATCTATAACTGTAAAAGTTAAAATTTGTATAAATCTTTCCTCATTAGATCAATGTAGGAAGTGTTTTCCATGTACCTTGCTTTCTTTCAGTTGGTATCAAAGCATGATCACCTTTGGTTCTAGTTGTTGGGTAGAGGGTTTTTTGCGTTGATCTTCATTTGAGTGGGAGCTTGTACAGAGGATTTTGAAATCTTTGTTGTAGGTAAGAGATGGTGAGCACATCTGGGAGGTTTGAGATAGAGAAGTTTAATGGCAGTAATTTCGAGTTGTAGAAACTCAAAATGGAGGACATGCTTGTAGATCAAGATTTATGGGAAGCTATATCTGGTACAAAACCAATGGCAATGTCTCAAGAAGACTTAGATCTCAAAGATCAAAAAGCTAAGGGTTTCATAAGACTCTGTTTGACTGATTCAGTGCTCCTGAATATCCATGAAGAGAAGACTGCAAAGGAACTTTAGAAGAAGCTTGGAGATGATTATCAAGCTAAATCCTTAGTGAACAAGTTATTCCTGCAAAAGAAATTGTATTCTCTGAGGATGGAAGATGGAGGATCTGTCACTGATCACTTGAATACATTCAGTATGCTTTTTGCCCAGTTGACTTATGTTTGTGTGAAGATGGAGGAGGAGGATCATTATATGACATTATTATGTTTCTTACCAGATTCATGGGACCACCTTTTTATGACCATTAGGAGTACCACTACCACCTTCAAGATGGATGAAGTGGTTTCTTCGCTATTGTCTCAAGAGATGCAGAGAAAGTCTTCCGAATCGGCTAAGGAGGCTCTTGTGGTTCAAGATAGATCTAAAGCGAAGAGAAAGAAAAAGGATAAGAAAAAGGAAGAAAAAGGGAGATCCAAATCCCGTGGGACATCTAAGTCTCCTAGAAAGTCCAAGGCCCTGTGTTGGAAATGCGGCAAACCTGGTCACTTCTACAAGGAGTACAAGGAGGAGAAAAAGAAAAAGAAGAAGAATTATGATTTGGATTTTGACAAGTCCTCTCAGGATGAAGGAGAAGCATTTGTCACTGCCTTGGCAACACATGCATCTGAGGATGTGTGGCTTATTGACTCTAGTGCATCTTTTCACATGACCTTGCATCGGGGTTGGTTTTTGAAGTATGAATAATATGATGCTGGAAAGGTGTACTTGGGTGATGATTCTCACCTAAAGATAGTTAGCCATGGAAGAGTCTTGATTTGATTCCCTGATGGATGAGTGAAGGGAATCTATGGTGTTCTGCATATCCCTGGTTTGACACAGAACCTTCTTTCTATAAGTAAGTTAAATGATGTGGATGTACAGGTTGTTTTCTCAAATGGAGGATGCAAGATGACTAGAGGATCTATGGTGTTGGCTAAGGGTGTTCAAATTAGCACTTTGTTTCAGCTTCATGCATGCGTAGTTTAGTGTAATAGTGCCTCTGTTTCAAAGAAGAGAGCTTCAGAGTCTTCATCCTCACCATTGGAACCAACAGTAAAAAAGACTGTTACAACTACTTCTGATGGTCATGCTTTCTGGGTACCTAAAGGTGCTCATTATATCGAGATGAAACTTCTAGCTAAGAAGACAATGTTATGGCACCAAAGGCTTGGTCACATTGGTGAAAAGGGTTTGAGGACCCTGAAGAATAAAAATCTTGTTGAGGGTATGGATGATTGTAACCTTGAGTTTGATTTCTATGAACATTACATTTATGAAAAACAAAAGTGTGTTCAGTTTTATTCTAGTTCTCACAAATCTTCTGAGGTGTTGGACTTGATTCATCTAATGTGTTTGGTCCTATTAATGTTCCTTCAATTTCAAAATCTATTTACTTTGTTTCATTCATTGATGACTACAATAGAAGGACATGGGGGTATTTCCTTAGAAGTAAATCTGAAGTCTTTAATAGATTCAAAGAGTTCAAATCTCTTATAGAGAATTAGAAGGATAGAAAGATTAAGTGTTTGAGGACTGACAATGGTGGTGAGTTTTGTTCAGCATATTTTGACAAGTTTTGTAAAGAATAGGGGATTGAGAGGCACAAGAAAACTCCATATACCCCTCAGCAGAATGGAGTTACAAAGAGGATGAATAGAATGTTGATGGAGAGGGTAAGGAGTATGCTAAGTGGAGCTGATCTTGAACAAAAGTTCTAGGCTAAAGCTGTTGCTACCGCTTGTTACCTAGTTAAAAGGTCTCCTACATTAGTGCTCATTGATAAGACACCTATGGAGGTATGGTCTAGTAAAAATCCTTCATTGAGACACATTTGAGTATTTGGTTGTGAGGCATATGCACATGTGCCTAAGGAGAAGAGATCTAAGTTAGAGAACAAGGTTGTAAAGTGTATCTTCATTGGTTATGGCATTGGTGTGAAAGTGTACAAGCTTTGGGATCCAGTGGCTGAGAGAGTTCTGTATAGTAGAAGTGTGATCTTCAAAGAGCTCAATCCTTCTTCTGTTATCTTGTAGCCAAAGAAAGATGATGTGGTTCAACTTCCTTCCACCCTTGAGAAATTTGAACCAAAAGCATCTATTGGACCTTATAATGAGGAGAACTCTAGTAGCTCTAAAAGTTTAGAAGAAGATGAAGAGCCTCAACCTCAACGTTTGAGGAGGTCCATGCGGATAAGGTAGCAACCTGATAGGTTTAGTTATTCATTGCATGATTCCAGTTGTATTTTTTCTTTGATTTCTAACACTGATGAGCCTAGAACTTTGAAAGAGGCTATGGGTATGAAAGATGCAGGTTCCTAGAAGGAGGCCTAGAAGAGGAGATGGCTTCTTTAGAAAAGAAAAATACTTGGGACTTCATACCTTTTCTTGAAGGACAAAAACTTGTTGGATGCAAATGGGTGTTCAAAAAGGAATTTGGTGTAGATGGCAGTGTTGAAAAATTTAAGGCTAGATTGGTTGCGAAGGAGTATTCTCATGTGGAGGGAATTAACTATGGTTAGATTTTCTCTCCTGTTGCAAAGCTGACATCTATTCGGTTCCTATTATCTCTTGTAGCAACATATGATCTAGAAGTGGAATAGATGGATGTGAAGACAACATTCCTTCATGGTGACTTGGAGGAGGAAATCTATATGTCACAGCCAAAGCACTACATGGTGAAAGGTAAAGAAAATCTGATTTGCAAGTTAAAAAAGTCTTTGTATGGTTTGAAATAGTCTCCTAGGATGTTGTACTAGAAGTTTGATGCCTTTGTGTTGAGTATTAGATTTTAGAGATCAAAATTAGATCATTGTGTTTACTACAAGTTTTACAATGATCGCATTCTCATTATTGCATTGTATGTTGATGATATGTTACTAATTGGGAATTGTAAAAGTTTAATTTCCGATTTGAAGTCTCAGTTGTCAGCACAATTTGAGATAAAAAATGTAGGGGCAACTTGGTACATTCTAGGGATGGAGATCAAAAGAGATAGAGCAAATAGAAAACTTTGGTTAGGCTAGAGTAAGTATGTTAACATTGTGTTGGAGAGATTCAACATGGTGGATTGCAGACATTTGATTGTTCCTGTTACAATGGGGACAAAGTAATCTATTGTAGATTGTCAAAAGTGTCCTTCTGAGACAGAGGATATGAGCATAGTTCCTTATGCTAGTGCGGTTGGTAGTTTGATGTATGCGATGGTCTGCACAAGACCACACATTGCCCAAGTAGTGGGAGTCCTTAGTTGATTTATGGCTAATCTTAGACGTGTACATTGGGATGTAGTTAAGAGAGTGTTCAGATATTTGTGGGGTACTTCTGAATATTCCTTAAGTTATCATGGTTATCCTACAGGACCTTGAAATTCACTTTGTATTTGTAGATTTGTGGATTCAAATTGGGCAGGTGACATTGATAACAGGAGATCCACCAGAGTAAGTGCACAAAGATGAGGGACCAAAATGGCATCTTAAGATGCTACTTTTTTTCTAAAATCAAGAAACTTTGATGTTCGATGAGAAATTGAAGATAGCTATGCTCAAAATTTGAAGATGGAACAAAAACAAGAATCGTAGTGCTCTGAATCTAGTTTCTAAACTAGTAATTTTCTCTAAAAATGGTTGAGATTAAGGGGTTTGAAAAGGGGGAGCACACAAATTGGTCCGGTTCTTTTCAAAAAAAACATAACATAGCATCTAGTGTGCTCTCCCTAAAATGTTAAGTTCTTTTAAGTATTTGAATAATTGCTCCAGTGAGAAATTAGCTAACACCATGTGGTTTATCCCTGATTTTTCTAATAATTTTTTCATGAATAATTGATTTTTTAGTAATTTTCAAATTGGACACAACCTGAAAAACATAAATTTGAGCGTGCTCCCCTCTAAAATTTTTGAAATTTAATCAAAAATCAATTTTTTTGAATATGTGTAGAATGGAGTCTAGTTTCTAAAAATGTAACTTATTTCAAATTTTGATGAACAGTTAAAAAAATAAGTCAAAAATACTAGATAGTGGTTTTTGACAAAAAATGGACACACTAATAAAAGAAATTCAAGATGAAATCCTTAACCTACTCGAAATGTGAAAAAAAAAATGGTTAGATATATAATAGAGAGCTTTAGATTATGGTGGTAGTTTTTTTAGTTTTCATTGAAAAAAGTGCCATCCTGATGGGGAGCATGCTCCAGATTATCTCCAGATTTTGCTAAAAACTAGTAAAAACATGTCAAAACAAGCTCACCATAATGCAAGCGCATTATAATGCACTCACGTTATGTGAAATCCATAACATGAGCACATTATAATGCGCTCAAGTTATGTGAATTCACATAATGTGAGCGCACTATAACGCACTCGCATTATGGTGAGCTAAAACAACTCCCTCTCTCTCTAAGGGAGAGAGATAGGGAGAGAGGGAGAAAGTGATCTATAGGGAGAGAGAAAGAGAGTCATAGTTTTCTTTTTTCTATTTCCTTCATTGATAAGGGAGAGGGAGAGATAAGGAAATAGAGGAATGATAGGGGAGGAGGTAAGAGATATGGAGATAGCAAGAGATAGATAGGTATAGAGAGAGCAAACAGATAGGGAGAGATAGAGGAGAAAGAGGGGAGAGATCTAGGGTGATAGAGAGTGAGTGAGATGTCCAGAGAGATAGGGAGATAAAGGTTTGGGGTTGCTCAGGTTTAAAGTATAGGGCTTAGAGATTATGATTTAGGGGCATTATTTAGGGTTTAGGGGTTTAGAAAGAGAGAGACTACTTTTGACATGCAACCCTAAACCCTAAAACCTCTCAATCTCTTTGCCTATGTCTTTGGCCATGTCCATCACTCTCTATCTCCCTATCTCTCCCCTCGGTCTCCTCTATATCTCCCTATCAGTCCTCTCTCCCTAAACCTCCAAACCTTAACATCCAAATAATGCCCCTAATCTCTAAACACTAAACCCTAAACTTGAGTAACCCTAAACCCCCAAGCACCAAACCCCAAAGACCTAAACCCTAAACCCAAGAAACCCTAAAACTCTATCTCCCTATCTCTATCATCCCTCTGCCTCTCAATCTAGAGATTAGGGGCATTATTTGGATGTTAAGGTTTGGAGGTTTAGGGTTTAGGGAGAGAGGACCGATAGGGAGATATCTAGAGGAGACTGAGGGGAGAGATAGGGAGATAGAGAGTGATGGACATAGCCAAAGACATAGGTAGAGAGATTGAGAGGTAGGGGGATGATAGAGATAGGGAGATCAGGGAGAGATAGGGAGATAAAGGTTTAGGGTTGCTTGGGTTTAGGGTTTAGAGAGAGAGAAAGGTGTTTAGGGTTTAGGGGCATTATTTAGGGTTGCTTAAGTTTAGGGAGAGAGATTGAGAGGTAGAGGGATGATAAAGATAGAGAGATAGAGATTTAGAGTTTCTTAGGTTTAGGGTTAGGGCTTAGGGGAATTATTTAGGGTTTAGAGGCTTAGGCTTGCTCAGGTTTAGGATTTAGGGACATTATTTAGGGTTTAGAGGAGCTTAGAGTTGCTTTCATTTAGGGTTTAGGGTTGCATGTCAAAAGCAGTCTCTCTCTCTAAACCCCTAAACCCTAAATAATGCCCCTAAATCATAACCCCTAACCCCTAAACTCTAAACTCGAGCAACCCCAAACCGCAATCTCTGTATCTCTCCCTTATCTCCCTATTTCTCTAGAAATCTTACTCACTCTCTATCACCCTATCTCTCCCCTCTTTATCCACTATCTCTCTCTATTTGTCTCTTCTCTCTCTCCCTAAACCCTAAATAATGCCCCTAAATCATAAACCCCTAAACCCTAAACACTATCTATCTCTCACTCACACTCTCTATCTCCCTATCCCTCCCCTCTGTCTCCACTATCTCTCCCAATATCTATTGGGCCCCTCTCTATCTCTTTCTAAACCCTAAACCCTAATCCCTAGAAACTCTCTCTCTCTCTCTCACATTTAGGGTTGCTCAATTTTAGGGTTTAGGGGAATTATTCAAGGTTTAGGGGTTTAGGGATGCTCGAGTTTAGGGGTTATGGTTTAGGGGTTCAGGGTTGCTCATGTTTAGGTTTTAGGGGTTAGGGTTTAGGGTTTAGGGGTTTAGGGGTTATGGTTTAGGGGTTCAGGGTTGCTCGTGTTTAGGTTTTAGGGGTTAGGGTTTAGGGTTTAGGGGTTTAGGGTTGCTCTCTCTATCGATCCCCTCTCTCTAACTATACGTTTCTATCTCTTAGTCCCTCACTATCTTCGTCCCCCTCTCTATCACTCTCTCAATCCCTCTACCTCAAATCTATCTCTGTATGTCTCTATCCACATCTCTCAAGATCTCTTTCCCTATCTCTATCTCTCCACATAGATCCCTATCTCTTAATCTATCCCTCTTTACCTCTCTCTCCCTCCCTCTCTATGTCTCTCCTCTCTATCTCTCTCCTCATCCACCTCTTGAAATATCTCTCCAGGTATGTCTCTAGACATGTCTCAATCTGTTTCCCTATCTCTTTCTCTCCCCATAACCCTATCTCTTAATATATCCCTCTCTACCTCTCTCTGTATTTCCCTATCCATATCTCCCTCTTTATCTATCTTTATCCTTCTATCTAGAACCCTTTGTTTATCTCAATTGCCCTCTCTCCTTCTCCCCATCTCTATCTCCACCTATCCCTCTATATCTCTCTATTTGCCCCTCTTTCTATATTTTTTCCTTTCTCTAACTCTATCTCTATCTCTCCATATATCTATATCTCTCTCCCTCACATCTCTATATCTCTCTCCCTCACATTCCAAGGGGTCGATATAGAGATAGAGAGAGATATAGAGAGAGAGGTAAATATTTTTATGCTTCCCATAATGCACTCGCATTATGGGAAGTAAAAAAATGGGCAAAAAGCATGTGGGATCCATGATTTAGACCCCACATGCTTGTTATTCCTGCTTTTCATCCAGTATATTGAACAAGAAAATGCTTTTCATGTTGGTCGACATATTAACAATCATTTTTAGATCAATCCACCACCTTTGTTGTTTTTTCAACATAGATGAATTGATTTTGCATGTTTTTGGAGAAAATTTGATTATTTAAACCTAAACTTTCATGTTTCATGTGTGATTTTGTTTCAAAGCTAATTACCAATGATATATAGATTGAATTTTATGATATATATGTTTTTTTTTTCTATAAATTCACTAATCCTATTCTAGAGTTATATAGAATTCGTAATCAAACTTGCAAAAAAGAAGAATTCAAGGATTTTGAAGCCAAAATTTGGAGAATTGGTCAACTCCAATAGTGAAGTCTTTAAGGTATGTTCTAAATTATATCCATTTTAATTCACTTATATATATGTCTTTCATTTTGTTTCAACTTCAGGGTTTTCATCTTGTTCCAACTGTCCGTAAACTACTCATACCAGATGTTGCTCATGTTAGATGCTACAACAATCCATGCAAACCTAGATCTTAGATCATCTTAATGCTTATTTTATGAGTGTTTTTATAGTTTTCTTAACTATTTTAGATTGTGACTATCCTCTTCTTTAACCCTACTATCATAATCATACTCTAGGATCAATGACTGTCCCGACCCTTCATGACTATGTTGTCATATTAAGAGGCTACCATATAATTCATTTAGGATCATTTTTTATGTTATAAATTCAAGTTGTGATCTTAGTATATGATAGTTTATATTAAATATTTATTATGATGATCAATTATCCTTACATGAATTTGGTTTTACACATGCCAATTACATTTGCTTGAAAGTAAGGAATGCATAATTGTGCAGGTCTATTGGTTGTCTATTGTTTGATGATACCTATGCGTCTTCATAGATTATGTGATGTGATGCACAGAGTTGTAGTTCTTCAAGACAAGGCATGAACTTGAATAGTGAAGATCTCACTCAAGCAGTGGTATGAACTTGACAAGTAGTGGTATGAACTTGACAAGCATTGGCATGAACTTGAGTAGTGAATGCCTCATGTTTTGTTTGATTTGTTTTCTATGGTATACATTTGATGTTTGCATCATCATCATGTTATGCTTCATGGGGTTAGATCTAAGTAATGGATGAAGTTGATCCTTATTGGTCTTAATCTTGTTCACTCATGTTTCACTCCTGTCATACCAAGATTGATGTCACAGCGTTTGGATGTTAGTTCATAACATTCATGTTTATCATGTTCCAATAGTAAGACCTAGTTTCTTATGTCATTGGATCATTGGATTTGGTTGTGGTTCTTCATTATAACATGTCATGCTTTTAGGAGTTGGATTGTGTTGTGGTTCTTCCTCATGACAGGAGTTTGTTCATGTCTTCATGCTTCTTTGTCCTCCATGTCTTTAGTGTTCTTAGTGTCTTTATGTGTCAAATATTTCTTCAGTGTCTTCATGATGTTGATGTTGATCAAAAAATATGGTGTTAAGCGCATCAATCGTTTGAGGCAGCAGGCTACCGACAAAGTCCTTTAGGATCCCTAACATAGAAAAAATGCCAAACTTTGATAGAGGTTTTCTCAGAATTCATGGTAGCTAGGAACATTTTTTTTGGACCTACAGGTGTACGTGGGGTCCATCCACAATAACCTCTCTCAGTTTTGGTCAACTCCAATCTGTTTGACCATGCCGAAATCAAATGTATTCTTGCAAAATGCTTCAGTTTCATGCAGTAGAAAGGTGCTAGGAGTGACATTTTGCATTCCATAGCTTGTGGGGCTGAATAGCTTGTGGGGCTGAATGGATTGTGCCAACACATCAAGGTTGGTAGGTAAATGCTAGGGGAGGTCTCGTTTCATGTGCCAAGTGCCCCAATCATTTAGGGTAGCAGGGTACCGGCAAAGTCCCTTAAGATCCCTAAGACGAAAAAACTGCCAAACTTTGATGGAGTAATTCTTTGAATTCGTGGTAGTTGGGAATGTTCTATTTAGACCTAAATGTGCATATGCGGTCCATCCACAATAACCTCTCTCAGTTTTGTTCAACTCTAGTATATTTGATCGTGTCAGAATCAAATGCATTCTTGCAAAATGCTTCAGTTTCATGCAGTGGAAAGGTGCTAGGAGTGACATTTTGCATTCCATAGCTTGTGGGGCTGAACGAACTTTGCCAACGCATTGAGGTGGGTGTGTAAATACCAAGGGAGATCTCATTTTGTGTGGCAAGTGCCCCAGTCATTTAGGGCAGTAGGCTACTGGTAAAGTCCCTTAATATCCCTAAGATGAAAAAACTACCAAACTTTGACAGAGTAGTTCTCAAAATTCATGGTAGATGGGAACATTTCATTTGGACCTATAGGTGCACATGGAGTCTATACACAATAACCTCTCTTAGTTTTGGTCAACTTTAGTCCGTTTGACCGTGCCGAAATCAAATGCATTCTTACAAAATGCTTCAATTTCATGTAGTGGAAAGGTGCTAGAAGTGACATTTTGCATTCCATAGCTCGTGGGGTTGAACGAACTTCATCAACACATCAAGGTAGGGGGTAAATGCTAGGGAAAGTCTCATTTTGTGTTCCAAGTGCCCCAGTCATTCGGGGCAATAGGCTATCAGCAAAGTCCCTTAAGATCCTTACGATGAAAAAACTGTCAAAGTTTGACGAGGCAATTCTTAGAATTCATGGTAGATAGGAACACTCTATTTGGACCTACAAGTGCACGTGGAGTCCGTCTACAATAACCTCTCTCAGTTTCATTCAACTCCTATCCGTTTGTCCATGCCAGAATCAAATGCATTCTTTCAAAATGCTTCAGTTACATGCAATGGAAAGGTTGCTAGGTGCCATATTTTTTGTTATGCTCATTGTGGGGCTGAATGGACTATGCCAACACAACAGTGTGGGTGGGTAAATGGTAGGGAAGCTCTCGTTCTGTGTGCCAAGTGTCCTAGTCATTCTGGCCTGCAAGCTACCGACACCTAGCACCTTTCGAGTTTGCCAGTAGCTTGCAGCCCAGAATGACTGAGACACTTGGTGCACAAAATGAGACCTCCCCTAGTATTTAACCACCAACCTTGACATGTTGGTGCAGTTTGTTTGGCACCATGATGAGAAAAACAAAAAACATGGCACCTGGCAACCTTTCCACTGCATGAAACTAAAGCATTTTGTAAGAATGTGTTTGATTTTGTCATGGTCAAATAGATAGGAGTTGAATGAAACCAAGAGAAGTTATTGTAGATGGACTCCACATGCACTTGTAGGTCCAAATAGAATGTTCCCAGCTGTCATGAATTCTAAGAACTGCCTTGTCAAAGTTTGGTAATTTTTTTGTCTTAGGGATCTTAAGGGACTTTGTCAGTAGCCTGTTGCCCTGAATGACTAGGGCACTTGGCACACAAAATGAGACCTTCCTTGGCATTTACCTGCCCACCCTGATGCATTGGCAAAGTCCTTTTGGCCCCATGAGCTATGGAATTCAAAATGTCACTCCTAGCACCTTTCGAGTTTGCTAATAGCTTGTAGCCCAGAACTACTGAGACACTTGGTACATGAAACAAGACCTCCCCCAGCATTTACCCACCCACCCAGACATGTTGGCATAGTCATTTTGCCCCCAAGACCTATGGAATGCAAAATTGCAGTGTTAGCAACTTCCTACTTTGCCAATAGCTTGTAGCCCAGAACGACTGAGACACTTGGCACACAAAACAAGACCTCCCCTAGCATTTACCCAGCCATCATGACATGTTGGCATGGTCTGTTCAGCCCCATGATGAGCAGAACAAAAAACATGGCACCTGGCAACCTTTCCATTGCATGAAACTGAAGCATTTTGCAAGAATGTGTTTGATTCTAGTACAGTAAAACGGATAGGAGTTGAATGAAACTGAGAGATGTTATTGTAGACAGACCCCACATGCACCTTTAGGTCCAAATAGAATGTTCCCAGCTGCCACGAATTCCAAGAACAACTCCTTCAAAGTTTGGCAGTTTTTTCATCTTATGGATCTTAAGGGACTTTGCCGATAGCCTGCTACCCCAAATGACTAGGGCACTTGGCACATGAAATGAGACCTCCCCTAGCATTTACCTACCCACCCTAATGCATTGGCAAAGTCGTACGGCCCCATGAGCTATGGAATGCAAAATGTCACTCCTAGCACCTTTCCACTGCATGAAATAAAGCATTTTGCAAGAATGTGTTTGATTCCAACATGGTCAAATAGACTAGAGTTGAATGAAACTAAGAGAGGTTATTGTGGATGGACCCCATATGCACCTGTAGGTCCAAATAGAACATTTCCAGCTACCTTGAATTCCAAGTACTGCTTCATCAAAGTTTGGCAATTTTTTCATCTTAGGGATCTTAAGGGCTACACCCATTTTATCCTTCCTCATGCATAAAACAATAATATGATGTTGTAACAAGGTTGATCTTGAGTTGGGAGATATTTGTACATCCATTATTCTACATCATAGCTTCTATTTCTTGCATCACTCAAATATTTTCAAGGCCTTTCCATGGTTTCCTCTTACTAATCTAGCCAATCAAGACCTTGAAAATGGTGTATTAGTAACATATAAGGCTAAGAAATTAGGTAAAAGATCCATGTTATCATCTATTTTTAGTTTTAACATATTTTTCTATCAGCATTAACCATTGTATCCATGCATGTGTAGGTATATCAGTTAGTTCAGTCAAAGAGACTCCAAATTCATCATGTTTCCACCTTGTTTTAGCCCTTCATGCCTTGACATCATGACTGTCTCAACATGGTCTTTCATTATTTTGATAGTCCTCTTTAGTGTCTTGGGCTAGGACATTCCTTATGCACCTTGTAAACATGTATGCAAAGTGTGGAAGCATAGACAAGGCACATGAACTGTTTGGCATGATGCCCCAAAGAAATGTCACCTCATTGATTGCAATGATTGCAAGATATGAACAAAATGGATTTTTTGATAAGGCTTTGGAAACTTTCAAGAAAATGAAATTGGCGGGTGTAAAGCCAAATTCCAAAACCTTCGAAATGGTATCTTTGGAACACGGTATAGACATCCATCAAAGCATAAAGCATATAGGAATTTTGTCAAATGTTGTAGTTGTAAGTACCCTGTAAGACATGTATGCAAAGTGTGGAGGCATATACTTGATGAACATGAACTATTTGACATGATGCCTCAAAGAAATGTTATCTCATGGAATGCAATGATTGCAAGATATGCGTGAAATGGATTTGTTGGAAAGACTTTAGAAACTTTCAAGTAAATGCAGTTGGCATGTGTAAAGACAAATTCCACAACCTTTTCCAACATACTCCCTATCTATACACCAATATAGAATGTTTGGAATGATGTTTCGACATCCATCAAAGCATAAAGGATATAGAAAATTTGTCACATGTTGTAATTACAGCTACCCTTGTAGACATGTATGCAAAGTGTGGAAGCATAGACAAGGCACGTGAATTGTTTGGCATGATGCCCCAAAGAAATGTTACCTCATCGAATGCAATGATTGCAAGATATGAACAAAATGGATTTTTTGATAAGGCATTAGAAACTTTCAAGAAAATACGATTAGCAGGTGTAAAGCAAAATTCCACAACCTTAGCCAGTATCCTCCTTGCCTATGCCAAAATGGGCATCCATCAAAAGGATAAAACATATGGAAATTTTGTTAGATGTTGTAGTTACAACTACCCTTAGAGACATGTATGCAAAGTGTGGAAGCATAGACAAGGCACGTGAACTGTTTGGCATGATGACCCAAAGAAATGTCACCTCATTGAATGCAATGATTGCAAGATATGAACAAAATGAATTTTTTGATAAGTCATTAGAAAATTTAAAGAAAATGTGATTAGTGGGTGTAAAGCAAAATTCCACAACCTTAGCTAGTATTCTCCTTGCCTATGCCAAAATGGACATCCATCAAAAGGATAAAACATATGGAAATTTTGTTAGATGTTGTAGTTGGAACTTCCCTCAGAGACATGTATGCAAAGTGTGGAAGCATAGACAAGGCACGTGAACTGTTTGGCATGATGCCTCAAAGAAATGTCACCTCATGGAATACAATGATTGCAAGATATGAACAAAATGGATTTTCTAATAATCCTTTAGAAAGTTTCAAGAAAATGCAATTGGCAATTGTAAAGACAAATTCCAAAACCTTAGAAATGGTATGTTTGGAGCACGGTATAGGCATCCATCAAAGCATAAAGGATATAGGAATTTTGTCAAATGTCATAGTTGTAAGTACCCTGCAAGACATGTATGCAACTTGTGTGGAAGCATATACAATGAACATGAACTGTTTGACATGATGCCTAAAAGAAATGTTGTCTCGTGGAATGCAATGATTGCAAGATATGCACGAAATAGATTTTTCATAAGGCTTTAAAAACTCTCAAGCAAATGCACAAAAATAAATTTCAACCATTTACGCAAATTTTGGCACATCTAAAACCAAATTTCACAACCTTAACCAACTTCCTCCCTGCCTATGCTATAATGGGATCTAGAGAACATGGTGTGGACAACTATCAAAGCATAAATGATATAGGAATTTTGTCACATGTAATGTATTTGCAAAGTTGCCCTTGTAGACATGTATGGAAAGTATGGAAGCATAGACAAGGCACGTGAACTATTTGAAATGATGCCTCAAAGAAATGCATAGTCCCATAGAATTCAATGATTGCAAGATATGCACAAAATGGATTATTTGAAAACAATTTATAAACTTTCAAGCAAATGCAATTGGCACTTGTAAAACCAAATTCCTGTAACAATAATTGATTATCATATTAAATATGTAATATAAACTATCATATACATAATGTCATGAACATAACATCTAGTTTATATAAAAAGCCATATAGGCATGTCCAAACAAAGCCATATAGGCATATATACAAAAATATACATCGGTAGTTCATACAAAAGTATGTATACAAAGCCATCTAGGCATACAAAAAATATTGCAAAAACTAGTTTCCTATAGACTTTTATGAAATAATCAGCGGCCCTTGCTTGACCGTGAAAATTTAGAGCCAATCACTGACTCATCTTCTCTATGTCGTCGAGTAGACCTCTTCGACAGAAGTCAATCTAGCTCCATCTATTACTACAATCAAACACTATATGCACATTAATATATAACATCACATATATAACATGAAGTATATAACATCACATATGTAAGATCAATCACTTACTACCACTTAATGATCACTCTCCATCATCTTGTCTCTCTCTACATCCATACTTGGATAGACTGGAGTTGTGACCTCCTATGAGAAGCATCAAGAAGCAAAATTGACTAAACATAAATATAATTTATGTACATCAAATGACATGAGATAAAACAAGAAATACAAAATTATGATATTTTCATGTTATTGGCTCATGCCTCAGTCAAAGGATTTGCAGACATCATGGCTGCAGCAATGCCTATCTACACTGACTCACGAAGATCAAAAGGAGTCCACTATATTTAGCATCTGAAAATCAAGTTCAAGATTATTCAAACAAAATAAATACATAACATTTTAAAAATGCATAATGATTATAAATGGTTAAATTTACCTTTGTAAAAGTGGTGATTTGGCATCCAAGGGACCAAGGAAACCGTGGAGGTGCCAGTGACTATTGAAATCATCAAATTGTCATAAAACAATATTACCATTGATATATCCACAATAATTATGATTATGTGATAATTTACATACCTGCTGACTTGACCTCCTCTCATAACTTGCCAATGGATGGCTAACGTAGGTAGGATGAAGAATCTGACCTTGGAATTTCATTGTGTAAGTAATTACATACATTATTTTTGAATTATAATATAGATAATAATATAAAATTTATTACAAATTTCAAATAACAATATACTAAATCAAGATGAAACTTGTAAAAAATTACCTGAGAGTCAATACCAAATGTATGATGTAAGAGATTGTCATTGAGAACAAGATCATCCAATATGTCATGCCCCTGTGTTGCAGCATCCTGCCCCTGCATCGCAACATCCTACTAAGAGTCCTGTTGTGCCTCCTACGTCCCATAATCACATAACTTCCCACATGTACTGCATAAATGTGGGAACACATGACGCCTACTACTCTCACCCTCATCGACCTGGGTAAGATCATCGGCATGTTGTGATAGAGTTTGGGTGAGAGTAGTCAATGAATGTAAAGTCTCTAGCTCAACACTCTCCTTCAAAGCCAAAGGGAGTGACCTACATTTTGGCCTCGTTTGGGGTATAGGCACATGGTCTTCATCTCATTGAGCCCTGGGTCTATCTTGGGCAGAGCCACCACCTCTACCCTAGAACTCACGAATGTCAAAATAATTCAGAATCTTGTTGAGGAAGAACTCGCATTAGAATTTTCTCAAGAAATATTGTAGTACCTCATCGTTGTTGAATGGGTGCTCATTGAAGACCATGTACCATCTATCCCAAAAGTTCCAGGATGTTTCTTCATTCCTACACCAATGTATAGGAAATTGTTTGCAACTTTCTTCTAATATTTGGCCAGTTTTGGGATTAATAAATTGTGCACATAATTGAGATTTTGTAATTTTTTCATTCTTGACTTGTTCATATGACAACTTGTCAACATCATATTGCTGACTCCTCTCCCTATAGTCTTGGAATTCGGTGATTTGTTTTGTCACCAAATCCGTGTGGGAAATAATCTTTTCTAGTGATTTTGCAAGTGTCCTATGATCAGTGGTTCCACTTAGATTGTTTAGGGTTTGAATAATAGTTTGAAGATGTTTCTTGTTTTCTTCTATTATCCCTAGGTAGTGTTCTTGATTATCTCTTACATTAAAAGGAGGTGAAGGTGGGTTTTGAGGGTTTGGAGGGTTTTGGGGGTTGTTTTCAACCTCCTTAGCTAAATTTAGGTTTTCTCTTTCTCCAATAACTATAAATGCAATATAAAAACAAATCAAACATTGCAAAACTCAAAAATTGTTCTCAAACTAACAAAATCAGTCAAACCCTACCTTCTTCCTATGCTGGAGCCTCCAAATTTGCATGACAATGTCTTTGGCGGTGAGGTGGCATTGTGAATTTGTTGTTTTCTCTATTACACTTGATTCAATAGCCTTTTCTTCAAGATGATCGCATTTTTTCCTATTTTCTTTGTTGTTGTGAGAAGAAATGGTTGTGGTTGTGAGTGAGTAGAATGGGTTTTTTTTGCTTTTATGCAAAGCAAAACGCGAGCGTGTTATAATGCACCCATGTTTTTCTTTAATTTTGGAGATGGTGCCCACTTTTTGGTCCTCCATCTCCTTGAATTTACCCACTAGCGCTTATGTGTTCACTATGTTTGGTAGTGCTATTAGTTGGATGAGTAAGAGGCAACCTATGGTCACTTTGTCCACTACTGAAGCTGAGTACATGGTAGCAACTCATGCTTGTAAAGAAGCCATTCGGCTTAAGAGATTGTGTTCTGATGTTTGGTTTGATGTAGGGACGATTACTATTTGTTGTGACAGTCAGATTGCCATATGTTTGGCAAAGAATCCTACTTTCCATGCGAGGACTAAGCATATTGATGTCTAGTACCATTTTGTTCATGAAATGGTAGAGGATGGGAAGGTAAACTTGGAGAAAGTTGATACTTTGACGAATGTTGCAGATTCCTTGACAAAACTTGTGAGGACAGAGAAGTCCAGATGGTGTTTAGAGTCAATGGGCCTCTTGGCCCCTAGCAATTAAATCATGGTGTTGATAATCCCTTTGCTCTTGCAAGGTGTTCAATAAGTGTGAGAATGTTAAGAAAAGTGTCTCAACCTTGCAACTTTGAAAGATTACTATTCTTCCAAGTTTTGGTCTTTTTGAATACCCTTTATCTTGGATAATGGTCTGGAACTTTTAAAGTTTCCAAATGAGCTAAAAAAAATAGAGACTTACTATTTTTAGTAAGTCCTTCGATTGAGCTTGGATTTACCTAAAATTTTCTCAAAAGGTGCAAAATAGCTAAGTGAACATCTTGGGTGAGTTCTGTCTAAGGATCATATCAAGATTGCGAGATATTAAAGTTTCTATTTTTTGAATCTGTTGGAAAAAGTCTTTGAACTCAATTACTGGAATTGAAACTTCTATAAATGTCCTAAAAAATGGTCATAACTAGCATAGCAGGCTATAGGGTGATAGATCTCTTCATGATCTTTTTGACGCATTAAATGGTTCATCATTTGGGCACCTAAATCAGAAGTGATGGCCTCCGGAAGTTGGACCTTCTATTTTTGAGAAATATAAAAACGTGTTGGACACATAAAAGAGCTGTAAAGGGGAGAGTTACACATGTTGGTGTGTGGTTTGGCACACCACAAGGCATCTTTGATTGGAGATAATTTGGGCACCACTTTTGGGTGGTTTTAGCAAATGGTTTTGTAATTACCGTTGGCGGTATACTGTATTGTGTCTCCTATATATCAGGAGCTGGAGATGGAGGTTGTGTGTAAGAATCTTATAGATGTTGAATCACCTCCTGGATCTCTGGTTGGATATACTCCTATAAAAGCTTGCTTTGCAAGTATATTGTAATCTTGATGATTCCTAAATAATATATTGGGCGGCTTTGGAGTGTGGGGTTTCTTCCCTGAAAGGATTTTCCCTACATATTTCTTGTGTTGTGAGTTTTGTATTTGTATTTGGAAGTTGTTATTATCTTTCTGTTAATGTGCATCTTAATTTGTAACTATAAAAGTTGAAATTTACATAAATCTTTCCTCAGTAGATCGGTGTAGGAAGCATTTTTTGTGTACCTTGCTTCCTTTAGCCTTGATTACAATAAAGTGCAACTATGTACTAATTACAAAGATCTCAAGGAGCTAATTTACAATGATTGGAAATTAGAAAAAAAAAAAAAGAAATGCAAATGCATAATATACTAGGAAGTTTAACATGCCCTCCAATGAGCATCCTCCAAGATAACCTATCCCTAATGGTGGTTTAGCACCACCCAACCATGTGGTACCTTTAGGTCCACTCCACTATCCTAGGAGACTGTTGAATTGGATACAAGCATAGTCATACAAACAAGGAGTACATGGAAAAGCTCATGCCAATCAATTACATACAACATCATAAGAGTATCACCAACTGGAGATCTAGATGCAACTCAACATCTAAAAGACTCTCACACTCAACCTCCATCTCAAGCACCTAATATATAGGAGATACAATACATGAGCTAAAACCACCCAAAAAGGGGCACCCAAATTATCTCCAATCAAAGATACCCTATGATTTGTCAAAACACACACCAACATGTGTAACTCCCCCTTACAACTCTTTTTTCTGTCCAACACATTTTCACATTTTCCAATACGAGTGACTCAACTTCCAAAGGCCATAACTTTTGATCTAGGAGGCCGATTGATGAATTGTTTGATGTGTTAGAAAGCTTGTGAAGAGATCTATCAAGCTATAACCAAGTTGGTTATTTATGGTAACTTTTGGGGCCGAGAATAACCTCTAGATGCCCTAGAATTGACTTGAAAACATTTTTGGGAGTTTTAAAAACTAGAAACTTTAATATCTTGACATCTAGACATGACCTTGGGTCAAAACTCAACCAAAATGTTTATTTGGCAATTCTATAGTTTTGGGAAAATTTTTGGACCCATACATGCTCTAATGCAAACTTACTATAAATAGTAACCTTTTGTAATTGCAAGGTTGAGATACCTTTCCTAACACCTATATGGGCATAATGTAATCCAAAATTAAGCATAGATAAATATAAATATAGCACTATATAATTTAAACCAAAAATTCCAATATATTATTATTTCAACATTACAAGCATGCTAACACCCTCACAAGATGAGATGTGGAAATATCCATAACAACATTAATAAATTATTACAATAAACAGGTCTCATCCTAAACATGAATGAATCATAACCCACACATGAAAATACAATAAAGTACAACTATGTACTAATTATAAAAGTATCACATACCCAATTTATAATGATTGCAAAAGTATCACATTGGGATGCAGTTAAGAGAGTGTTCAGATATTTGTGGGCTACTTCTGAGTATTCCTTATGTTATCATGGTTATCCTATAGGACCTCGACATTCACTTCATATTCATGGATTTGTGGATTCAGATTGGGTAGGTGACATTGATAGCACAAGATCCACTAGCACTTATGTGTTCACTACGTTTTGTGGTGCTATTAGTTGGATGAGTAAGCCACAACCTGTGGTCGCTTTATCCACTACTAAATCTGAGTACATGGCAGCAACTCATGCTTGTAAAGAAGCCATTTGGCTTAAGAGATTGTGTTCTGATGTTTAGTTTGATGCAGGGAAGATTACTATTTGTTGTGTCAGTCAGAGTGCCATATGTTTGGCAAAGAATCTAACTTTCCATGCGACGATTAAGCATATTGATGTTCAGTACCATTTTGTTCATGACGTGGTAGAGGATGAGAAGGTAAACTTGGAGAAAGTTGATACTTTGACGAATGTTGCAGATTCCTTGACAAAACAGTGAGCACAAAGAAGTTCAGATGGTGTTCAAAGTCTATGGGCCTCTCGGCCCTTAGCAATAAAATCATGATGTCGATACTCCCTTTTCTCTTGCAAGGTGTTTGACAAGTGGGAGAATGTTAAGAAAAGTGTTTCAATGTTGCAACTTCGAAAGATTATTATTCTTCCTAGTTTTGGTCTTTTTGAATACCCTTTTTCTTGGATAATGGTCTGGAACTTTCAAAGTTTCCAAATGAGCTAAAAATAGTGAGACTTACTATTTTTAGTAAGTTCTTTGATTGAGCTCAGATTGACCTAAATTTTTTCCTAGAAGGTGTAGAATAGCTAAGTGAACATCTCGGGTGAGTTTCGTCTCAAGATCATATCAAGATTGTGAGATATTAAAGTTTATGTTTTTAAAACTATCAAAAAAAGTCTTTGAACTCAATTACCAAAATTAAAACTTCTCTAAACGTCTCAAAAATGGTCATAATGGCATAGTGGATTATAGGGTGATAGATCTCTTCACGAGCTTTCTGACGCATTAAACGGTTCGTCAATCAAACACTCGGATCAAAAGTTATTTCCTCCAGAAGTTGGACCTTCTGTTTCTGGGAAATGTAAAAATGTGTTGGACACATAAAAGAGTTGTAAATGGGAGAGTTACACGTGTTGGTGTGTGGTTTGGCACATCACAAGGCAACTTTGATTGGAGGATAATTTGGGCACCACTTTTGGGTGGTTTTAGCAAATGTTTTGTAATTACCATTGGCAGTGTACTGTATTGTATCTCCTATATGTCAAGAGTTGAAGATGGAGGTTGTGTGTAAGAATCTTATAGATGTTGAATTACCTCCTAGATCTCTGGTTGGATATACTCCTATAAAAGCTTGCTTTGCAAGTATATTGTAATCTTTGTGATTCTTGAATAATATATTTGGTAGCTTTGGAGTGTGGGGTTTTTTACCTAAAAGGGTTTTCCCCACGTATATCTTGTGTTGTAAGTTTTGTGTTTGTATTTGGAAGTTGTTATTATCTTTTTGTTAATGTGCATCTTAATCTGTAACTATAAAAGTTGAAATTTGCATAAATATTTCCTTAGTAGATCAGTGTAGGAAGCATTTTTCACGTACCTTGCTTCCTTTTAGTTGGTATCAGAGCCTGATCACCTTTAGTTCTAGTTGTTGGGTAGAGGGTTTTTTGAGCTGATCTTTGTTTGAGTGGGAGCTTGTGCAAAGGATTTTGAAATCTTTGTTGCAGGTAAGAGATGGCAAGCACATCTGGGAGGTTTGAGATAGAGAAGTTTAGTGGCAGTAAATTTGAGTTGTGGAAACTAAAAATGGAGGACATGCTTGCAGATATAGAATTATGGGAAGCCATATCTAGTACAAAACCTATGACAATGTCTCAAGAAGACTAGGATCTCAAGGATCTCCTGAATATCCATGAAGAGAAGACTACAAAGGAACTTTGGAAGAAGCTTGGAGATGTTTATCAGGCTAAATCCATGGTGAATAAGTTATTCCTATGAAAGAAATTGTATTCTCTGAGGATGGAAGATGGAGGATCTGTCACTGATCACCTGAATACATTCAATATGCTTGTTTCCTAGTTGACTTCTGTTGGTGTGAAGATAGAGGAGGAGGATCATTTTATGACATTACTGTGTTCCTTACCAGATTCATGGGACTACCTTGTTGTGGCCATTGGGAGTACCACTACCACCTTCAAGATGGATGAAGTGGTTTCTTCGCTGTTGTCTGAAGAGATGCATAGAAAGTCTTCTGAATCGGCTAAGGAAGATCTTGTGGTTCATGGTAGATGTAAATAGTAGGGAAAGAAAAAGGATAAGAAGAAGGAAGAAAAAGGAAGATTCAAATCTAGTGGGAGATCTAAGTCTCCCAAAAAGTCCAAGGCCCTGTGTTGGAACTGCAGCAAACCTGGTCACTTCTACAAGGAGTACAAGGAGGAGAAAAAGAAAAAGAAGAAGAATTATGATTCGCATTTTGACAAGTCCTCTTAAGATGAAGGAGAAGCATTTGTTTCTACCTTGGCAACACATGCATCTGAGGATGTGTGGCTTATTGATTCTGGTGCATCTTTTCACATGACCTCGCATCCGGGTTAGTTTTTGAAGTATGAAGAATACAATGGTGGAAAGGTGTACTTGGGTGATGATTCTCACCTAAAGATAGTTGGCTGTGGAAGAGTCTTGATTCGATTCCCTGATGGACGAGTGAAGGGAATCAATGGTGTTCTACATATATTTGGTTTGACAAGGAACCTTCTTTCTGTAAGTAAGTTAAATGATGTGGGTGTGTAGGTTGTTTTCTCGAATGGAGGATGCAAGATGACTAGAGGATCTATGGTGTTGGCTAAGGGTGTTTGAATTGGCACTCTATTTCAGCTTGATGCATGCACAGTTTAATGCAATATTGCCTCTATTTCAAAGAAGAGAGCTTTAGAGTCTTCCTCCTCACCATTCGAACCAACAGTGAAAAAGACTATTGCATCTACTTCTGATGGTCGTCCGTTCTGGGTACCTAAAGATGCTCATTCTATGGAGATGAAACTTCCAGCTGAGAAGACAATGTTATGGCACCAAAGGCTTGGTCACATTGGTTAAAAGGATCTGAGGACCGTGAAGAATAAAAATCTTATTGAGGGTATGAATGATTGTAACCTTGAGTTTAATTTCTGTGAACATTACATTTATGGAAAACAAAAATGTGTTCATTTTTATTCTAGTTCTCACAAATCTTCTGAGGTGTTGGACTTGATTCATTCTAATGTGTTTGGTCCTATTAATGTTCCTTCAATTTCAAAATCTATTTACTTTGTTTCATTCATTGATGACTACAGTAGAAGGACATGGGTGTATTTCCTTAGAAGTAAATCTAAAGTCTTTAATAGATTCAAAGAGTTCAGAGCTCTTGTAGAGAATCAAAAGGATAGAAAGATTAAGTGTTTGAGGACTGACAATGGTGGTGATTTTTGTTCAGTAGATTTTGACAAGTTTTGTAAAGAACAGGGGATTGAGAGGCACAAGACAACTCCGTATACCCCTTAGCAGAATGGAGTTGTAGAGAGGATGAATAGAACGTTGATGGAGAGGGCAAGGAGTATGCTAAGTGGAGCTAGTCTTGAACAAAAGTTCTGGGCTAAAGCTATTGCTACTGCTTGTTACCTAGTTAATAAGTCTCCTACGTCAGTGCTCATTGATAAGACACCTATGGAGGTATGGTATGGTAAAAATCCTTCATTAAGACACATTTGAGTATTTGGTTGAGGCATATGCACATGTGCCTAAGGAGAAGAGATCTAAGTTGGAGAACAAGGCTGTAAGTGTATCTTCATCAGTTATGGCATCGATGTGAAAGGGTACAAGATTTGGGATCTAGTGGCTGAAAGAGTTCTGTATAGCAGAAGTGTGATCTTCAGAGAGCTCAATCCTTCTTCTATTGTCTTGTAGCCAAAAAAAGAAGAGAAGAAAGATGATGTAGTTCAGCTTCCTTCCACCCCTGAGAAAGTTGAACCAAAAGCATCTATTGGACCTGATAATGAGGAGAGCTCTAGTAGCTCTGAAAGTTCAGAAGAAGATGAAGAACCTCAACATCAACCTTTGAGGAGGTCCACGTGGATAAGGCAGCAACCTGATAGGTTTGGTTATTCATTGCACGATTCCAGTTGTATTTTTGCTTTGATTTCTAACACTAATGAGCCTAGAACTGTGAAAAAGGCTATGGGTATGAAAGATGGAGGTTCTTGGAAGGAGGCCATGGAAGAGGATATGGCTTCTTTGGAAAAGAATAATACTTGGGACTTGTTGCCTTTGCCTGAAGGATGAAAACCTATTAGATATAAATGGGTGTTCAAAAATAAATTTGATGTAGATGGTAATGTTGAGAAATATAAGGCTAGATTGGTTGCGAAGGGGTATTCTCAGGTGGAGGGAATTGACTATGGTGAGATTTTATCCCCCATTACAAAGATGACATTTATTCGGTTCCTATTATCTCTTGCAACAACACATGATCTAGAAGTGCAACAGATGGATGTGAAGACAATATTCCTTCATGGTAACTTGGAGGAGGAAATCTATATGTCACAGCCAGAGCACTACGTGGTGAAAGGTAAAGAAAATTTGGTTTGCAAGTTAGAAAAGTCTTTGTATGGTTTGAAACAGTCTCCTAGGATGTGGTACCAGAAGTTTGATGCCTTTGTGTTGAGTATTGGATTTCAAAGATCAAAATCAGATCATTGTGTTTACTACAAGTTTGACAATGATCGCATTCTTGTTATTGCATTGTATGCTGATGATATGTTACTCATTCAGAATGGTAAAAGTTTGATTTCTGATTTGAAGTCTCAGTTGTCAGCATAGTTTGAGATGAAAAATCTAGGGGCAGCTCGGTACATTCTGGGGATGGAGGTCATAAGAGACAGAGCAAACAGAAAACTTTGGTTAGGCAAGAGTAAGTATGTAAACATTGTGTTGGAGAGATTCAACATGGTGGATTGTAGACCTTTGACTATTCCTGTTACAATGGGGATAATGTTATCTGTTGCAGATTGTCCAAAATCTTTTTTTGAGATAGAGGATATGAGTAGAGTTCCTTATGCTAGTGCAGTTGACAGTTTGATGTATGTGATGATCTGCACAAGACCAGACATTACCCAAGCAGTGGGAGTCCTTATTTGATTTATGGCTAATCTTGGATGAGTACATTGGGATGCAGTTAAGAGAGTGTTCAGATATTTGTGGGGTACTTCTGAGTATTCCTTATGATATCATGGTTATCCTACAAGACTTCAACATTCACTTTGTATTCATAGATTTATGGATTCATATTGGACAGGTGACATTGACAGCAAGATATCTACCAGCGCTTATATGTTCACTATGTTTGGTGGTGCTATTAGTTGGATGAGTAAGTGGTAACCTATGGTCACTTTGTCCACTACTAAAGCTGAGTACATGGCTGCAACTCACGCTTGTAAAGAAGCCATTTGGCTTAAGAGATTGTGTTCTAATGTTTGGTTTGATGTAGGGAAGATTACTATTTGTTGTGACAGTCAGAGTACCATATGTTTGGCAAAGAATCCTGCTTTCCATGTGAGGACGAAGCATATTGATGTCCAGTACCATTTTGTTCATACCATTTTGTTCATGACATGGTAGAGGATGGGAAGATAAACTTGGAGAAAGTTGATACTTTGACGATTGTTGCAGATTCCTTGACAAAACTTGTGAGCACAGGAAGTTCAAATGGTGTTCAGAGTCAATGGGTCTCTTAGCGCCTAGCACTTAAATCACGGTGTTGATACTCCCTTTGCTCTTGCAAGGTGTTCGACAAGTGGGAGAATGTTAAGAAAAGTGTCTAAACCTTGCAACTTCAAAAGATTACTATTCTTCCCAATTTTGGTCTTTTTGAATACCCTTTATCTTGGATAATGGTTTGGAACTTTCAAAGTTTCCAAAAGTTTCCAAACAAGCTAAAAATAGCGAGACTTACTCTTTTTAGTAAGTCCTTCGATTGAGCTCAGATTGACCTAATTTTTTTCCCAGAAGGTGCAGAACAACTAAGTGAACATCTCAGGTGAGTTTCATCTCAAGATCATATCAGGATTGTGAGATATTAAAGTTCCTATTTTTTGAAACTATTGGAAAAAGTCTTTGAACTCAATTACTAGAATCAAAACTTCTCTAAACATCCTGGAAATGGTCATAATTAGCGTAGTGAGTTATACGGTGATAGATCTCTTCACGAGCTTTCTGACACATTAAACGGTTCGTCAATCAAACACCCGGATCAAAAGTTATGGCCTCCAAAAGTTGGACCTTATGTTTTTGGGAAATGTAAAAACATGTTGGACACATAAAAGAGATATAAAGGGGAGAGTTACATGTGTTGGTGTGTGGTTTGGCACATCACAAGGCATCTTTGATTGGAGATAATTTGGGTGCCACTTTTGGGTGGTTTTAGCTCATCGTTTTGTAATTACCGTTCGTGGTTTACTATATTGTATCTCCTATATATCAGGAGCTGGAGATGGAGGTTGTGTAAGAATCTTATAGATATTGGAATACCTCCTGGATCTCTAGTTGGATATACTCCTGTAAAATCTTAATCTGCAAGTATATTGTAATCTTCATGATTCCTAAATAATATATTGGGCGGCTTTGGAGTGTGGGGTTTTTTACCTGAAAGGGTTTTCCCCACGTATATCTTATGTTGTGAGTTTTGTGTTTGCATTTGGAAGTTGTTATTATCTTTTTGTTAATGTGCATCTTAATCTATAAATGTAAAAGTTGAAATTTGCATAAAGCTTTTCTCTGTAGATCAGTGTAGGAAGCATTTTCTGTGTACCTTGCTTCCTTTCAACCTTGATTACAATAAAGTGCAACTATGTACTAATTACAAAGGTCTCAAGGAGCTAATCTACAATGATTGGAAATTAGAAAAAATAAGAAATATAGATGCATAATATGCTAAGAAGTTTAGCACACCCTCCAATGAGCATCCTCCAAGATAACCTATCCCTAATGGTGGTTTAGCACCACCCAACCATGTGGTACCCTCAGGCCCACTCCACTATCCTAGGAGATTGTTGAATTGGATAGAAGCACAGTCATACAAACAAGGAGTACATGGAAATACTCATGCCAATCAATTGCATACAACATCATAAGAGTATCACCAACCAGAGATCAAGAGGCAACTCAACATCTAAAAAACTCTCACACTCAACCTCCATCTCAAGCACCTAATATATAGGAGATACAATACATGAGCTAAAACCACCCAAAAAGTGGTACCCAAATTATCTCCAATCAAAGATACCCTATGATGTGTCAAAACACACACCAACATGTGTAACTCCCCCTTACAACTCTTTTTTGTGTCCAACACATTTTCACATTTTCCAATACGGGAGACTCAACTTCCAAAGGCCATAACTTTTGATCTGGGAGGCCAATTGATGAATTGTTTGATGTGTTAGAAAGGTTGTGAAGAGATCGATCAAGCTATAACCAACTTGGTTATTTATGGTAACTTTTGGGGCCAAAAACAACCTCTGGATACCTTAGAATTGACTTGAAATTTTTTTGGGGAGTTTCATAAACTGGAAACTTTAATATCTTGACATCTAGACATGACCTTGGGTCAAAAGTCACCCAAAATGTTTATTTCGCAATTCTATAGATTTGGGGAAATTTATGGACCCATACGTGCTTGAATGCAAACTCACTATAAATAGTAACCTTTTGTAATTGCAAGGTTGAGACACCTTTCCTCACACCTATATGGGCAGAATGTAATCCAACATTAAGCATACATAAATATAAATATAGCATTGTATAATTTAAACCAAAAATGCCAATATATTATTATTTCAACATTACAAGCATGCTAACAGCCTCACAAGATGAGGTGTGGAAATATCCATAATGACATCAATAAATTGTTACAATAAACAGGTCTCATCCTAAACATGGATGAATCATAACCCACACGTGAAAATACAATAAAGTACAACTATGTACTAATTACAAAAGTATCACATACCCAATTTATAATAATTGCAAATTACAACAAATAAGAAATACAAATGCATAATATACTAAGAAGTGCAACATCCTCTCCAATAAGCATCTTCCAAGATCACCTATCCCCAACGATGGTTTAGCACCAACCAACTATGTGGTACCCTCAAGTTCACCCCACTATCCTAGTAGATAGTTGAATTGGGTACAAGCACACTCATAGAAACAAGGAGTACATGGTAACATTCACACCAATTGATTATATACAACATCACATGTGGAAACTAATGCCAAATCAAAGCATATTAGTTAGCATGTGGCACACACTCTAATCAATGCATATATATATATATGATTAAAATTCACGTCAAATACAAAATTTGACTAAAAGAAAGAATGAGTATCCTAGAGATAAGACAATGAGTGTCATCATAGTAGCATGACAGTCATGTGAGGTTTAGGAGTAGAACTTCCTCAAGTGAATCTACTCAATGACATTCACCAACTTCTAAGAGTTGTGGAATGTCCTTCACAATCAAGATGAGTCCATACAATGCATTCTATCAAGACACATGCATCTTAATTAATCATGTTTTATTATCCCAATGTTTATTACATTACCACTTAATTAAAACTCACCTCACTCAATCTTCATGTATCACTCTCGATTGCAACAAGCAATAAGAGCCCACTCCTTTCCTACTCTATACCTCAATCCTAAAGGTCAAATGCTCCAAATTCATGATTTGGCCATGGTATAGAAATCAATGCAACAATTTATGACACATTGTCAAAACATACATAATTCTAAAATATTAGGGAGACAATTCTTCCTACAAAATAAAACTTTCGTTAGGGTTGTAAAACGTAAATTTTATGTTTTCCAAATTGTTGAAACCATAGAAAACCCCAAATTCTCCATTAATAGAGTTGGGATGCAATTTTAAATTTTGTAACTTTTAAAATACAATAAATTTCTAAAGTTTAAAAGTGCCCTTTTGTTTAAAATTACACAACAACATTCGTATGCAATCAATTTTTTCAAAGATTGAGCAATAAGGATTTTAGAAAAAAAATCCGTAACTTGGCCTCAAAATGCATATTTTCAATATTAATAAAATGCAGAATTAAACTACAATCTAAATCATTCCTGTTACATGATGTCATATGTCTCCACCTAATATGGGCATGGAAAAATGAAGAGATTTCATTTTAAATGCAAGGAAAAAGAAGAAAATACCTTTCCAATATAAGCTTGGCAGCAATGGAAGACAAATCTTTTTTAAGCACACAAGCAAGCACTTCAATCCTCATGCTAATCCATATCTAGTGCACTCGCAAATCATTCCCATCCCTTCCGTTTCAATCCCCAACAATTCAAATATAGTTTTCTTTCAAAGGAGAGAGAGGATTTTGCAAATATGCTAAAATGAGAAGTGAGGAAAAAGTCTTCTCTTTTTTTTTATACTTTTCCTTTTTTTTTTTCTATTTTCCATTTTTTATTTATTTGAAACATTATTTTTGCCAACAATACATTTTCAATAATAATCACTCAATAAAACTAATTAAATAAACTATACACTAATTTAATTCTAATTGATATTTTTCCAATAACTAGGAAATTGAATCAATGAAATTAAATTACGTTTTAAACTAGCAATTTATTTCACTTGAGTTAAATATTTCATTTCTAACGAATAATTGAAAACAATTAATTTTCGTCTACTAGAATTAAAATAATGCCATAGACTTCTTTCCCACTAAGGTACAATTAATATCTTTTTTGATGCAAGCATTAAATATTTTGCAAATATAGAAAACATTCATTTCGAAATAAATTAAAATGCAATGCAAAAAGATAAATAAACACATGCAAAAGACTCATATCGAGTGACATAGAGATTAACATATATATTTTATCCAAAGATGACCATATTTAATATAACCATTGTTAGGGAATAAGCCTATACCAACACACCCAAGTCAAACATTAGGCGTTACTATTCCACATAATAATAGCTAAAGCAAAATAATCCACCCAATGTGGTATAAATCATAACATGATATTAAGTCATCACATCTAACTATAAATCATCTACATGACTAGCATGATCCAAGAAACAAGATGGATAATCAATCATGATCCATAATGTTGAAACAAATATAATAATCATAACTATATCGAATATAGTTAAAATAGTGAAGTTGAAACACTGTAGTGATCTAACATACAAAAACACACCATATGCATCTTATAATGAATAGTCAAAAATACAGTGCCAATACAAAACCTCATCAGAAACACCTTGATGGTCATACAAAACATCTATACAAAAGCATTCACAATACACCATCAAAACACCTCAATGGCACAATAGATCTCATCAACAAGTTTGGTTCAACAACTCATAACACAAGAGTCACATAATACACTGATAAAACAACTAATATAGCATATATAATATAAATTGGAAAGCACGCAAAGAAAACACACTAGTGGGCATTACAACAATCTTCGTGCTTTTGCATAGAAACACCTACAAAAACAACAAAACTTATAAAAAAGAGTGTTAAAAGGGAGTCTACATCAATCAACCCTTCGTGGGTTTTCCAACATGAATCTTCAAACAGATTTTTTGGTAAAATAAAGGTATTTGAACTATGACAGTGGTTACAAGAGGATAGAATAGATAGCAAAAAGGAATCATACAAAACCTAATGACAAATGGCAAAAGCCTAAGAGGAGGAACACATGGAAATGAGAGAAAAGAAGGGTTAGAGAAAGAAAAATGAATGAAGGAAAGAGGTTGTGAGAAGAATAAGAGCCACGAAGGATAGGGGAATAGAAATAATATCCTAATGGCAAATGGGATGGAAATTGAATAGCATATGGGTAGGAAAAGAGAGAAAAGGAGATAGAAAGAGCTATTCCATGATCCACATATGCCTACCAGAATGCTCAAAACTAAGTTCCAGAACAATGGAAGAACTCCAAGAGGCTCCTAGCTACAAGCTCCAATATAAATCTTCAAGAAGAATAAGCACAATAGCATCAAGAGGAAAGATAATGAGTGTATACATCTAAAATAAGAAGAGGAGGGCTCTATTTATAGATTTTCAAAGAGACTTACTAAGTTTTCGAGCAATGGACCATAAATACATACTAAGTGAAGGATTGGCTTTTGACCATTGGAGTCATTCATGGCATAGTGCATCAGTTAAGTTGTGGCATTGTGGTTGTTGCCACCAAAGTTCAAACCCCTATTGAGTCTCTATGCTCGCAGGCTTTGGACCCCCACTTGACCATTGTTGGGCCATCATGTTCTCAGGTTTAAATCCTCAAAGTGGTTGTTGCCGCCTGGGGCCTAGAGTAGTTGTTGTCGCTTGGGTTCAAACCCTCGTTGTGTTGCTACGCTCACGGGTCTTGTGTTGAGCTCACGGGTTTGAACCACTAGTGTTAATACAATACTCTCATGCCAGGGGATTAGGTCCCCCATGGTGTGGCCATAGCTCTAGTCAAAAGCATTTGCATATTACAAAATTAAAATTAAAAACTATTGACCATTAAAATTTAGGGAAGTTAGACACAAGTACTAGGGCTCCCCCATTAGATACCCATGATATTTAACGCTGGAAAGTCACCAAATTCATGAAAGACCACTCAACCAATGAACCTAAAGGTCATTCCACACCACCAATAAACCAAAAACCATTTAACATTATCACAAATATTGGACCATGAACTATTAAATCCCATCCACATGCATTATGACGTGACCTCTCATTGGAGGAATTATAGTTTCTCAATCATATTCCCAATTTCCTGTCAGTGTTCTTCGTTGACGCTATTTTGGGTCGCGACATTTGCTGAAGGCCTGCGGATAGTGGGGTCCTGGCCTCCTCACATGTGACGCACGGCGCAACTATCAGAAAAAGCCTTCCGCATTAACCTGTGTATCATTACTCCTCTTTCCACTTTAATTTGTTCCAATTTGATATGGACTCAGAAACTGACATTCATGTTGGACTTGTAGGCCTGAATGTGGCTTCCTAGTATACGTGCAGAAATCAACAATTATTGACACCCACATTCACCCCCCACCATATATTTCTTACTTCCTCTTCTTTGAGTTACGTACATGACTAAACCTTTGTCTTCTCCCAACAGTTGATATTGTGTGTGCTGAACAGGCAAATAATGGGGAAGATTGCATTAAAAGCAGCCCTTGCGGAACTTGTTTGTACCTTCCTTTTCGTCTTTGCTGGCGTCAGCTCAGCCATGGCAGTTGGTTAGTTAAAATCTACCAGAGTAGGTTCTACCATTAGGAATTACTTAATTTGTAAAGCATTCAAAAATGGTTTATGTTAGGTGTTTCCCATGGAAGGGAAGCACCAGAGTTTTCTTATCAGTGGATGGTGTTACAGAGTATTTTATGACATACAACTAGTTCTACTCCCGTTGTAAATTTTTATTATTGATAATTAGAAAAAATTAAGTAGTACTGAAAACCATACCAGGGTAAAACCTCAATCAGGGGACCCACTTCCAGAAGGTACTGGAACACATCACCACAGTAATTTAACCAGGGTGAGGCTTCAAACAGGGGACCATATGATCCCCAGGACAGAAACTCATCATCACTGTGACTACTGTAACTTTTTGTCACACAACCCTCTCATGGATTAATATTATCTTCTGTCATATGTAATTTTTTATGTAACAAACAAGCTAGAGGCATCTGTTCAAAGAATTTTTGTTGTGGAACTTCAAAATAATTTTTTATTAATATAGCTCATAAAATTTAATTCTTTTTCTACAATTAACCTTTTTCTTTAAAAAATATTCATCTGTTTTATTTATATTGATTTTCATTCCCTAATTTTCTTCTCCTAACCGTCCTTGAAGGGCCCTTCAGTGTAGAATATCTATTCATACTCTTTATTATTGGTTTCCTAATTTTTTTAACTATATTATCTTGGGGTTAAATTTAGTCTAATCATATTTTTAGGGGATTTGAACTTGGTTTAATAGTATTTCTGAGAATTTGAATGTTGGTAGATGGCCTAGTCAAGGAATATACCATCATTCACACCAACTGAATTCAATCAATTAAAAATGACCTGCAACCATCCTGGCTAGCTAAATTCAACCAATTAATATACTATTATTCACATCAATTGAATTCAGTCCATTAAAAATTGCATAATCAAAGAACCTACCATCATTCTCACCAGCTAACTTCAACCAATTAATATACTATTATTCACATCAATTGAATTCAATCAATTCAAAATCCCACAATCAAAAAACCTACCATCATCCTCACCAATAAATTCAACCAATTAATATACTATCATTCACATCAATTGAAATCAATCAATTAAAAATGGCATAATCAAAGAACCTACCATCATCCTCACCAATTAAATTCAACCAATTAATATACTATTATTCACATCAATTAAATTCAATCAAATTAAAAATGGCATAATGAAAGAACCTACATCATCCTCACCAATTAAATTGCAATCCTTCCATATTCTTTTTTTATTTAAAAACTTCAATTAAACATGAAAAAAAAAACATAAACACCCTAGGATAATGCCTTTGCACCCATTTACACTTTGCATCTATAAAGCACTTAAATTATATAAATATAGACACACATACACACACCTGAAAGAAATTAATCAGATTAAAATTTGAACTTGGTGTCATAGCATTTCTGCAGAATTTGAATGTTGGTAGATGGCCTACTCAAGGAATATACCATCATTCACACCAATTGAATTCAATCAATTAAAAATCACCTACCATCATCCTCACCAACTAAATTCAACCAATTAATATACTATTATTCACATCAATTGAATTCAATCAATTAAAAATCCCGCAATCAAAGAACCTACCATCACCCTCAATCCTCACCAATAAATTCAACCAATTAATATACCATCATTCACATCAATTGAATTCAATCAATTAAAAATCCCACAATCAAAGAACCTACCATCATCCTCACCAATAAATTCAACCAATTAATATACCATCATTCACATCAATTGAATTCAATCAATTAAAACTAGCATAATCAAAGAACCTATCATCATCCTCACCAATTAAATTCAACCAATTAATATACTATTATTCACATCAATTGAATTCAATCAATTAAAAATGGTCCATAATCAAAGAACCTACATCATCCTCACCAATTAATCTGAATCCTTCCATATTTTTTTTATCAAAAAACTTCAATTGAACATGAAAAAAAAAAGCTAAACACCCTAAGATAATGCCTGTGCACCCATTTACACTTTGTATATATAAAACACTTATATATATATATATATAAACCACAAGTTTGTATCAATTCTTTTACCTCTATACCTAAAATATTTTAAACTTATATATATAA
This sequence comes from Cunninghamia lanceolata, assembly GCA_027924645.1. Classification (NCBI taxonomy): domain Eukaryota; kingdom Viridiplantae; phylum Streptophyta; class Pinopsida; order Cupressales; family Cupressaceae; genus Cunninghamia; species Cunninghamia lanceolata. The sequence goes on from BSBN01000801.1 coordinate 14,022,527, forward strand.
GTTTAAAATATTTTAGGTATAGAGGTAAAAGAATTGATACAAACTTGTGGCTCTCTTTTATTTCTTTTTATCTCCACTCACATATAAAAGTTTGACTAACTAATTAGTCAAGAGATGATTGCAGAGAAGTTGAATGGCAGTGCAGCAATATCACTAGCAATAGTGGCTTTCACCCATGCCTTTGCAGTCTATGGAATGATCTCAGCAGGATTTAACTTTTCAGGAGGTCATCTAAATCCGGCGGTTACATTGAGCTTAGCAGTTGGAGGGCACATCACTATTTTTAGGTCTGTTATATACTGGATTGCCCAGTTGTTGGGCTCAGCTCTAGCCTGCTACTTGCTCAACTTCATTACTGGAGGGATGGTAAACAAGTCTATATGCTATATCTTAATCTTAATTACTTAAAATGATTATGTTTATTAATACAGGTGTGAGTAGCACCTTTATAAACATGGTATTTTATTTCTAAGTACTTTTGGATTATGTGCATGAGATCATAGAGTTATTAGTGTAAAACAATCCCATAATTAAAAGAAAAATATGATATTTTAAGAAAAGTAAGGCGTAGTACATATTAGAAGGTTGTCAAGATGACTGGTATGTGAATTTTATTTGCAGGGAACTCCAATTCATGCATTAGCAAGTGGAATGGGATACAGTGAAGGAGTGGTTATGGAGATAGTGTTAACCTTTTCATTGCTTTTCACAGTGTTTGCAACAGCAGTGGATCCCAACAAGGGATCATTGGGACCAACAACTCCTCTATGTATAGGACTGGTGGTGGGGGCCAATATAATGGCAGGGGGAGCCTTTTTTGGTGCATCCATGAATCCTGCTCGTTCATTTGGGCTTGCATTGGTTAGTTGGGATTGGAAAGACCATTGGGTGTATTGGGTGGGGCCTCTGGTTGGAGGTGGTCTAGCCGGTTTTGTATATGAAAATATCTTCACTAGTGAGCCATATATTCCAGTGAGTTAATTATCCACGCTACTGATTTGTTAGGATTATCTATCCAGTCTATAGATACAGAGATTTCGATTCAAAATTATGACTATCTATCAATCCAGCTTTATTGTGTGATGATTTTGAAATTTGATTGCATTACAATTTTGAAATGATACACTACCGGACCACTGCTTCACGATGGAGGGGGAAAAGTATTGATGAATCTTTGCCCTTTGCTTTCTAGAAATAATTTTGAGAGAAAATGAGTTTTTTTTAAGGAATTTATAATCTTAATAGGTATATGTTTTTGATAAAGATAAGCTGCAAACATGGGTGCAAATCCCAATAACTAAAAGTTCCACGGGCAGCAAAACAGGCCCAAGGTCATGAACAGCACACAAACAACTGACTAGTAGAAAAAGTTCAGAGCATAAAAATACCAAGTCCAGAGCATAGAATATAAGAAAAAGCTAAATAAATAGTTCTTTCAAGTCATCCTTCAGCAACTTGATCAGCTCCTCCTTGTTCTCATACATAGCATCAACACCTATAGTATTATCCTCCTACAGAATAGAAAAGGTAGAGGTGGCCCTGTGAAAGACCTTCATGCAAACTTTCCTCAGCACCTTGACTTTACTTTCCATAGCAGAAAGATGAAACTTAACATCATCCAGTTCTTGTGCAAGCTTCATGTTCAAGTCATCCTTCAACATCATTGGTCTCAGAGTCGTAGAACGAGTTATTCATGGAGTCAAAGTGACTCATTCCTTTTTGTTCCTACACCAGAGTGGTCTTGACTTCTTTGATTTCCATCTCATACTCAAGTTCATCATAATCGGAGGTCAAAAATAATCAATGATCTTCAACACCTAGGGTTTCCCACCTGCCAGCCTAGAAGACCTTCTAATGCTCAGTCTTCTCTCAGAACCATCTTTACCCGCAACCTTCCCCTTGGCATCAACAATATCCTCCATTTTCTGCTTCTGGGAATTATCATGTTTCTTCACAGTCTTCAGTTCCTCAATTCTCAAACCCACATCACCCTTTCTGGTTTTCTTCTTTCCCCCCTTGGCAAGGCTAGGTTGGCATTGCTGGCTTTTTCATTTTTTACTACCATGAGGAGGTGGGATATTTCTCAAACCACAAAGGCCCTCGCCTGCTTCTTCACAGGAATGGTCATGGGACCCATACGCCCCACCAGAAATAGAAATCACCGAGGCCCGACCAGGGTGCTGTGTCCTAGGAGAAGAAACGTCCTTCAATTTGGGAGGGCTAGAACAAGGAATAGCAGGGGAATTGGAGAGGGGGTCCATAGGGTTATTAGGGTCAACAGTAATAAGAGGCGAGGCTTTAGATTTAGAGGGACTTCCATATTTCACACTGAAAGGGACATTATCTTCCGAGTCTTCATTGACATCATCCTTGACAAGACTAGCCTTAAAGGGCTTAACAGGGCACAGGGCTAAGTGATAATGGTAAAGGTGGAAAATTAGACCCTGGTGTAGGGGAACAACCACCACTGTTGGGTTACCCTCACGGGTTTTCTTGCTTAATTTAATAGAAGACTCCAAGCTAGAAAGCAAGTAGAAAGGGAAATTCACAAGCATTTTGTGTCTAAAATGATTTAATAAAGCGAAGTGATAGTGATAAAAGCACCTATAGCGACCTTCAAGGGTGAAAAATTTCATTATGAGGTGACATACCCGGTCCCAGGGGTTAACCAAGCTCTCGTGCTCAAAGATGCTTTGAAGTCTAACTTGTTTCTCACCTTCTCGATAAAAATGATTCAGCCCTTCCGAGTCTTGAATTTTTGTTTTCTTATTTAGCCTTTTGCCTTTGCGTTGCAGGCATGTGGCATTGGCAATGGCTTCCTCTAAAACAACAAACTACACACCTCTTGTTGGTTTTTTCCCTGACTGGATGTTCATTCCCAGATTTCCCTACAAGGTAGCCATCAGTGATCAATAGGATCTCTGGGCTAGGGGCCAACAGTATAGGAGATAGACTCTATTTTTATCTCCTCTTCTTCTTCAGGCTCTACAAAACCTAGGGGGGTATTCCCTATTCAACACCCATGAGAATATGCTTGTGGGTTAGCTTAGGATGTTGATACAAAGCAGATTAATCTCCTGTATGAAGACCAAAACTGTGGGATAAGTGCAAAGGGGCTAGCTTTGGGCTTATGTTCAGTTGTGAATCAGAGGATCTTGGTCCTAAACTACTTCTACAGTCCTAATGGTTTGATTTGGAAGTTTGAGTTTGATTTATGTTTGGATGCAAACCTAGACCTGGTGTATAACGACAACACAGAGCTAGATTGGTGCCTATCCAGGGCTTGGAGTCAGTAGACATACACCTGTGAATGATCAGCATGAACACACTAAAACTGGATTTCAAGGGGATTTGTGTGATATCTGCCTTACAGATACCTCCCAGGATAGAGTGTTAAGTTATCTCTACTTATGGTATCCCTATTGCAGTATATCTTTCCCAACACTTAATCTGAAAACACTTTAATCTACCCCTTGAGCAGAAATTGAAAGATCAAGCATTCAATACAGGAATTCTATATTCTAGAATACCAGACACCCCTTAGATATCTAGATTCAGAAGAAGGACACATGCAATATTAGAGACAGAATTAACAAAACACATGCAAATAGAGCATTACTCATATAAAATCAATCATGAAATTAGTAGATTCATGCATGAGACATACAACAAGAGATACATAAACTCACAAGACCTCCTGCACAGAGCAACCAAAACTAGTTGTATCTTATTACAGAGCCAGATATGTCCAATTTTCAACAACCAACCCATGAATGAATAACATAGTCTGCATTATATAGTAGGAAGGTGTACCCATCATTCAGTACAATGGCGCTTCAAAATATCCGCCAGATACCACGCGTCATGAGGAAATGGCGCTCCAACATTCAATGCAGCAGGGGGAGGAGGAGATAGGAAATGGCCTTGAACTATGCGCTGCCTGGGAATCCACATCTTCAATTTGGCGGTTTGACCATTCACACCATCGCCCATACCCTGCAACAACCGCCATTAATGGTGCACCAAACCTGCAGCCTCGGGAAATGCAGTAGACAGTGCATCACGACCTTTCCCGCCAAGAAATATCACTTCGATATTTGAAAATATGCAGGAAGCCAATTATCCCACATGCACCCCACGGTAACCTTCTCAATACTTTATATACTGGGCCACGAGCATGCATGATGTTGGTGCTTTTGCTCCCGACGACGCTAGTATAAGCCTTCATCATCATCATCCTTCAGCATGATATCCTGTTGCTCGAAATATCACCCTGACGTCAGCAGGCCTCAACACCATATGTAAAGAATATCATCCTGACATCAGCATCATACTGCATGATAACCTCCCGATAATTCATATCACCCTGATATGAAATATCACCCCGCAGAAAATATCACCCTACGGGAAAGCATATCTGGACCTCATCACCATATGTAAAAAATAACATCCTAATAACCAACCTCGCCTTCGTCGGCACAACCTAATGCGTCGGAGAAAGATACTCCTGTCTTGCCGATACCAAATGTCTGGCTGATGAAAATCCTGATGACGTCACCGTCATATCCTGCTGATGTCAGCAAACATCCCGCCGAGCTCATCCAGATAATTCACACCACCTGATAAAATATATCACCCTGATAATTGAACATCCTGATGACATCATCGTCATATCCTACTGACGTCATCGTCATATCTGCCCATCGCGCACCTCCTCATATCCGGATGACATCACAATCATATTGGCACCGGGGTGATATTAGTAAGATCACCCGATATTTAGAAATATCACCCCCCCACAAATATCAGGGTGCACTGTAGCTCTAATGAAACATCGGGGTGATGTTTGAATATGACTGATATTTGGAAAGATCACCCCCCACTAAACAATGCATGAAGCTGACAGGCGGATATCTCCCTGACGTCAACATCATCATATTATCTGCAAATGTCCTGATCATCAGATATCCTCCTGATGACCAACCCTGCCTTCACATAAAATATCATCCTGATATATCTTGATGACGTCACCATCATATCCGCATATGTCCTGATGACATCATCATCACATTACAATGTCGAGTTAGATTGAAAACTTGTAGTATGACCTCGTTGAATCTAGATGACGTCAGCAGCATATCACCTGAAGGATATCACCCTGATAATTGAACATCCTGATGATGTCATCGTCACATTTAGAGCAAGGGTGATATTCAGAAGATGACCCGATAATTGGAATATCACCCAATATTAAAAATATCATCCTGCAGAGAAAAAGATGAAGGCAAAGGTCAAGCGGATATCACTCCCGCAGGAACATGACATCGGTAGCATCCTGATGTTGAACAAACATGAGGTGACAAAATAACATCAGGGTGATCTTAACAAAGATCACCCAATATTCAAATATGATGACCCCGATGAAAAGTGGATCATACTTAGAAATTTCATAGCGCCAACATCAGGATGATCTTGACTAAGATCACCCGATGTTAAAATATCACCCCGCGGGCAGAAGATCGGGTTGGCAAATGCATGATGACCCCCACAGGATATCCAGACATGACGATAAACGACCCATGCAAGAAACATCAGGGGGATGTCTGGGAACATGATGATGATGACCTCCTCCTCGAAGAAAATATGATGCTGCAGTTGAAAAATGCTGAGGAGGCCTAGAGACTTAGAATATTTTTGGATTTTTAGGGAAGGTGCTTGCATGTTTATATGCTTGAAAACTGACTACTCATGCAGGCACCAACAGTGGCTCTGTCTGGGGACACATGCCTCTTGCAGGCATGGCGAGAACCACAGAACTCTAGGATGCAGACCAGTCCCCTCTCCATTGGGCACAGAGTCATGAAGATATATTGATCTACATCACCAATCACACTTGATGGCCTAAGGCCACCAAGAAAGGGAAAACCAGTATCTCCCCTTGTCAAACACCTTGTTTTCATCTGCATACACTGGGTCAAGCCTGAAGATGTTGTCAGGACCTACCCACAAACAAACCTTGTCATCTGCATATTCAACCCTCTGATTTAGCTTGTCACTATCACCCCTATGCAGACAACCTTTAGCATCGAGCAACAAATGAATGCAGTGTTCATCAAGCAATGCATACTCAAATGAAATATAACACATGTTATCATCTGTATTAGCATTATGCATTGCAAAATGATCTCCTAGCTGGACTGAAAACATAAAACACTTAGAGTTCACCACACAGCTAGGAAGATCAGGACTCATTTCATATGTTGGCACATCAAAAGAAAAGCTTTCAAAATCATAGTTGTGCACATCATGCACACAACCATTAGCAGCACCAAACTAGAAAAGATCAGGCTTTGGCACCTCTTTACAATAAGGCACATCTTTACAATCACTTACCTAATGTATGTTGGTTTCTCCTTCATCAGGATGAGAAATAGAATCCAAGTCAAAAACAATGTCTAGATCCTAACCATACTCAGATAGATCCTCATCACCACATGTGTCATAAATGGGTGACCTAGGTGTTTCAACTTCATCAAAGTATGCTGCTGGTTCATGGGCAGCAGAACATGTATCTTCATTCCCAATGGATTTTCTTTGTGGAGGAGTATCAGCCTGTGTGTCATAAGCAAAACAGTCATCAAACAAAGAACAATCATGCTCTGCACTAGCACTTGTTTCAATCTCTGATTGCTCTTCATCATCTCCATGTGTCTGAAAAGAAGGCAATGGTTCACACATGGAACTACTTCTCTGTTTGATTACCTCTTCTCTATCTTGAGTATAATACTCACAGTCATCTCCACAAATCCATTCAAAAAGATATTCTTTGTTGTCCACAACCACATCATTATTTTCATGGCCAGATGCCTCAACATTGCAATGGGAGTCCTCACTGATCCTTTCACTGGCATCCTCAACATTTACTTTTTCATCTTCACATGATGCCATGATCACTTGGTCATTTGCAGCGTTACAACCATTATTCACATCAAAGCCTGGGGACAGGGATTTCTACAGGTGCTCATTTCTCATTTCTTCTACATTTTCTAAAAATTTGTATGCCATCTGCATACTTGTCACCTTGAAATCCCTCGGTATTGCACTAGAGCCCTCCTCAAAAGCTTCAAAGAATATGCCAACATAGGCTGAAGTATCAGGTTTGAAGGCTTCTGGGATTTGTGAAAGGGCTAGTGCAAACTTATGACTGAAATCAACACATGGCTCTTCATCTTGTTTTCTGATTTTCATCAATTTTGCAATAAGATCAGCAGGTTCTCTTGCAAATTCTTCTTTGAAATAGTCAGTAAGCTCATCCCAACAGGCAAAAGATCTCTTTAGAAAGCTCAAATACCAATCTTTTGCTTTTGCATCAAAGGATCTAACAAAAAACCTCATCCACATATCCTCATCTTTGAATGAATGTTTTTCCATGAACTCATAGAAATTTTGGATATGTGCACTCCCATCACATACACTGTGACCACTAAATCTAGGCATCTAACAGTACATCCTAGCAAGCATACTTTCAACTTTATAATCAACCCATGACAGATCTAATTGGTCATACAAAGGATCAAAAGGGCTGACAAGAGGTTTAGCTTTCTGACTGGCAGACACAACAAGGTTATCACTATTCAACTGGGCCTGCCTAGCCTCTAAGAATATCAACCTATTTTTTAACTCTTCTATTCTTTTTGTCAACATATCATCCCCCTTTTGACTGAGTATGGGATAATACATACTTGGATTCATAAAATTTTCCATCTTAGACATCCTATGATTGCCTAAGACCTAAGGTTTCCCCCTGCATCTAACTTATGCAGTAAAACAACAAATATAAATGGGAAGAAACAAGGTACCTTTTCTCATCCAGATGCAGAAATCTGAACATCTTTTATCACACAACATACATCTACCTTTCATGTGCACTCAGATCTTTTTTGCAGAGTCGCCACCTCTCCAGAGAGGACAAAATTTTCAACAGCTGAAAGCTACTTTCCAGGTTCATTCCACTAGCAGAGCATTATTTTGTTGGTGACTCGAATGGGCCACAAGATATAATCCTTTTTCAAATTTCCTCCCCAGTAGAGTCACCAAATCTATTGATTTTTTCCCTGACTGAATGTTCATTCCCAGATTTCCCTACAAGGTAGCCATCAGTGATCAATAGGATCTCTAGGCCAGGGGCCAACAATATAGGAGATAGACTCTATTTTTATCTCCTCTTCTTCTTCAAGTTCTGCAAAACCTAGGGGGGTATTCCCTATTCAACACCCATGAGAATATGCTTGTGGGTTGGCTTGGGATGTTGATACAAAGCAAATAAATCCTCCTGTATGAAGACCAAAACTGTGGGATAAGTGCAAAGGGGCTAGCTTTGGGCTTATGTTCAGTTGTGAATCAGAGGATCTTGGTCCTAAACTACTTCTACAATCCTAATGGTTTGATTTGGAAGTTTGAGTTTGATTTATGTTTGGATGCAAACCTGGACCTAGTGTATAACCACAACACAGAGCTAGATTGTGCCTATCCAAGGCTTGGAGTCAGTAGACATACACCTGTGAATGATCAGCATGAACACACTAAAACTAGATTTCAAGGGGATTTGTGTGATATCTGCCTTACAGATACCTCCCAGGACAGAGTGTTAAGTTATCTCTACTTATGGTATCCCTATTGTAGTATATCTTTCCCAACACTTAATCTGAAAACACTTTAATCTACCCCTTGAGTAGAAGTTGAAAGATCAAGCATTCAATACAGGAATTCTATATTCTAGAATACCAGACACCCCTTAGATATCTAGATTCAGAAGGACACATGCAATATTGGAGACAAAATTAACAAAACACATGCAAATAGAGGATTACTCATATAAAATCAATCATGAAATCAGTAGATTCATGCATGAGACATACAACAAGAGATACATAAACTCACAAGATCTCCTGCATAGAGCAACCAAAACCAGTTGTATCTTATTACAGAGCCAGATATGTCGAGTTTTCAACAACCAACCCATGAATGAATAACACAGTCTGAATTATATAGCAGGAAGGTGTACCCATCATTCAGTACAATGGTGCTTCAAAATATCCACCAGATGCCATGCATCATGAGGAAATGGCGCTCCAACATTCAATGCAGCAGGGGGAGGAGGAGACAGGAAGCGGCCTCGAGCTGTGCGCTGCCTGGGAATCCACATCTTCAATTTGGCAGTTTGACCATTCATGCCATCGCCCATACCCTGCAACAACCGCCATTAATGGTGCACCAAACCTGTAGCCTTAGGAAATGCAGTAGACAGTGCATCGCGACCTTTCCTGCCAAGAAATATCACCTTGATATTTGAAAATATGTAGGAAGCCGATTACCCCACATGTACCCCGCGGTAACCTTCTCGATACTTTATATAATTGGCGACAAGCATGCATGATGTCGGTGCTTTTGCTCCTGACGACGCTAGTATAAGCCTTCATCATCATCATCCTTCAGCATGATATCCTGTTACTCGAAATATCACCCAGACGTCAGCAGGCCTTAGCACCATATGTAAAGAATATCATCCTGACGTCAGCATCATACTGCATGATAACCTCCGGGTAATTCATATCACCCTGATATGAAATATCACCCCACAGAAAATATCACCCTGCGGGAAAGCATATCTGGACCTCATCACCATATGTAAAAAGTAACATCCTGATGACCAACCTCGCCTTCATCGACAAAACCTAATGCGTCAGAGAAAGATACTCCTATCTTGCCGATACCAAATGTCTGGCTGATGAAAATCCTGATGACGTCACCGTCATATCCTGCTGATGTCAACAAACATCTTGCCGAGCTCATCCGGATAATTTGCACCACCTGATAAAAGATATCACCTTGATAATTGAACATCCTGATGACGTCATCATCATATATGCCCATCGCGCACCTCCTCATATCCGGATGATGTCACAATCATATTGGCACCGGGGTGATATTAGTAAGATCACCCGATATTTAGAAATATCACCCCCCCACAAAATATTAGGGTGCACTGTAGCTCTAATGAAACATTGGGGTGATGTTTGAATATGACTGATATTTGGAAAGATCACCCCCCACTGGACAACGCATGAAGCCGACAGGCGGATATCTCCCTGACATCAGCATCATCATATTATCTGCAAATGTCCTAATCATCAGATATCCTCTTGATGACCAACCCTGCCTTCACATAAAATATCATCCTAATATATCCTGATGACATCACCATCATATCCGCATATGTCCTGATGACATCATCATCACATTACAATGTCGAGTCAGATTGAAAACTTGTAGTATGACCCCATCGAATCTGGATGACATCAGCAGCATATCACCTGAAGGATATCACCCTGATAATTGAACATCCTGATGACGTCATCGTCACATTTAGAGCAAGGGTGATATTTAGAAGATGACCCGATAATTGGAATATCACCCGATATTAAAAATATCATCCTGCAGAGAAAAACATGAAGGCAAAGGTCGAGCAGATATCACCCCCGCAGGAACATGACATCGACAGCATCCTGATGTTGAATAAACATGAGGTGACAAAATAACATCAGGGTGATATTAACAAAGATCACCTGATATTCAAATATGATGATCCCGATGAAAAGTGGGTCATACTTAGAAATTTCATAGCACCAACATCAGGATGATCTTGACTAAGATCACCCGATGTTAAAATATCACCCCGCGGGCAAAAGATCAGGTTGGCAAATGCATGATGACCCCCATAAGATATCCGGACATGACGATAAACGACCCATGCAAGAAACATCAGGGGGATGTCTGAGAACATGATGATGATGACCTCCTCCTCGAAGAAAATATGATGCTGCAGTTGAAAAATGCTGAGGAGGCCCAGAGACTTAGAATATTTTTGGATTTTTTGGGAAGGTGCCTGCATGTTTATATGCTTGAAAAATAACTGCTCATGCAGGCACCAACACCTCTAACCTGCACCCTCCTATCTATGTCCCACAACATAGCAAATTGAATGGACAAACTTTCGTCAAAGCCATTCAGGCATTCAAGAAATGGTGTCACTCCCCCATCATAAGCAATACTCCAAACCTGCAAGTCTTCCTTGAATTCCCCATAAGATGTAGGTTCAGTACGCACCGTGTCTCCTCTCATTATCCTTAGCTCACTAAACCAGCAATGAGAAATGCAACTCCAGAAATTGGCAAGATATAGGGTTTCACCAAAAAACCTAGAAATGAACTGGTACTCATAAAAATTAAAGCCATCCACGCCCCCTGAATTCCCATGAATGTCCTTCAAAATCCCTACTACGTTCGGGGTATCATTAATTCCATAATACGGCTCATGTGAGCTTGCCACATCCAAAAATGCCAATCGAGGGTGAAAAGACCTGTAGAGCCAGCATGGCAATGGCTCACATGGGTTGCGGTGTTGGAATTTGTCGACATGGAACCCAAAAGTCTAGCTGAAATAGAGAATGTGAGCTGTCATAACCATGACGTTATCCATCATATGCCATCCCAAGTAATGAGGGATAGGTAAAAAGGCACCAATAAGGGCATAAATAAACATGATTAAAGCCATCGAATTTAGGAAGACGCCTCTAGCTGAATGTTATTTATAACATTTAGAGGAAGATTAGAGATATTTCTCAAACACCTTAAGGGATAGAGATTAATCCCAAGGTTAGGCATAAGGTTGGCAACTTGATTGCCTTCCCTATAAATATACAACACTTCGATACCTTCAAAACTTAGAAGAAGGGTTTTTATATCCTAAATAATGTCCTCAATTTGCCAACCGACCCTGGCTTTATCTTTAACAGCTTCAATGATAAGCTTAGAATCACCTTCAATCACAATCCGACTAATACCTATAGCCAAGGCAACTTTAAGGCCCTAGAGGAGAGCCGAGGCTTTTACAACATTATTGGTATTTTCTCCAAGCCCCCCAACAAAGGCTACCAAGAGAGCTCCCTTATCAGACCTAAGAACACCTCCCCCACTAGCCAACCTAGGGTTGCCTTTAGTAGCACCATTGAAGTTGAGTTTGACCCAACCAATAGGGGGGAACATTTAGTGTTGGCACGATCTCTTCTCATAGAGCCATCCACCTTGCAAAGGCTTGTCAAAATGCTCCACTCCTTTATGATGCTAGTTTTCAGGCTATTGGGGGGTTCTCTGCAGCTTTCAAAGTGATGTTGGAGAGGTTGTCTACAGGAGTTTGGCCATTATACAAAACACCTCCTTAGGATCTCTATATTTTTCCTGAAACAACCTATTATTCCTTTCTTTCCAGAGAATCCATGTCAAAATAGGAGGAAGTTGGGCCCAAATTTCTTTACTAATGGGGTGGGATAGATGAGAGTACCAGGACCTTAAGAAAGCAAGGAGGTCACCACTCAAGCACCAAGGAATTCCCAGTTTATTCATAGCTAGACTCCAAACTTCCCAAGAGAAATCACAATGCAAGAGGAGATGAGAAACAATTTCTTCATCCTTTAAGAAAAGAGTACACCTATTGTGTATTTGGAAGCCTCTAAGCCAAAGATTGTCTATGGTTAGGATATTGTTTTGAACCTCCAGCCACTAGAAATGGTTGATTTTTTGTATAAGGTTGTGATTCCAAACCCTCCTCTATAATTTGTCTTCAATCCTAGGCATAAGGAGTTTATATGCCGATCTAACAGTGAAAATCCTAGACCTCTCCCTAGCCCACAACATTCTATCCTTCTAAGGGAAGATGTGAATCCTGCAATCTCTAAGAGAGAGTTGAACTTCCTCTGCTTGCTGCATAAGGTCAGCCTGGCCTTGACAGTAGTCTGACAGCTTCTTCCACCCCCCACGATAAGGAAGGATATAATCATAGACCCATCTGCCAAAGAGAGAAACAACCATATTAACCAAGCCTTGAGTATTCTGAATCATGCTTAACAACCCCTCTTTACACCATCAGTGTTCCCAAAACCTTATATTTTTGCCATCTCCCAATTTCCACTTAATGCCCTGCAAAAGCATAGATCAATACTTGAGCACATTATTCCAGATGACAGAACCTTTGGGGAGGTCATGGGGATGTAAAAAATCCTTAGGCATCAGATTTCCAAATTACTTAGCTCTCATGATACTACCCCAATCCTTATCCCCAGTTAATATATTCCATCTAATTTTGGTGATTAGGGCTTTATTAAGTAGGTTGATCTTTCTTATTCCTAGACCTCCATGGAGCTTCGGCCTGCACACCTTGTCTCAACTAACTAGAGCCAATGTCTTTTTGTATATGTTAATTATATATGACAATGACTAAATATATGGAAAAATTGGAGGTTTTGATATAATATCATTTTTAAAAATGATTCTTATGTCAATATTGTGTAGTGTAAAAGTGTTATTCACATTAACAAATTAATACAGATAATAAACATACAATTAACTTAGATAATTGAGGGTTTAACATCTGAACAATGAATAATTAAATACTAAGCTAAGAAAATTATATGTGAAGTGGGTGTAAGATATTTAGCTTTAGAATTATGTGGGAGTATAATGTTGATGTTAGATTCAAATTTGTATATCCAAGGACTATAAAGGAACATTCTCTGTCTACTTTGTCTTGGAACCAAAAAATTTTCAACTCTATTGGCAATCAATCCCATAGATCTAGGTCATTTCTATAGGTGCAGATTTGATCTATGACATGTAGAAATTTGATCTAAGAAGTTGTGCTACCTCTAATTAATTGTCAAGGTCTATCACTATTGAAAAATAACTTGGGGAGGCTACCAAATTGCTAGAGGACTTCATGTTCTCCTCAATCAAACCCCTAGAAAGACTAGCTTTATAGTCATGGAAATGATTAAGGATGACAATCTTTAGTCATGCAAGTGCTCTAGAATGATGATGTAGGATTAGGTTCCTTTTAATACTTAAATTGAAGTGTTCCTCAAATGACATGTATATGATAAGTGGATAAAGCTCAGATGTGGTCAAATAATAAATGAATGCACATTGATGTAATAATGAAAATTGCATACTCTACAATTTTGTTATTATGATTTTGTGTTTATTTTATATCATTTTCTATTCAAATTGTTTTTTACCTCATTTAGACCTTTCACCTCTCAAGTTATACTTATCCTTTCGTATGACCCTCTTACACTCTTGACCACTCATCATTTATTACTTTTCTCTCACCATTTATTTATTTTCCTGTTATTACTTACTTCTCCTTTCTTCATATCCCTCTTACCGTCATTTGAATTATAATCTTCTCTCTTTCCCTTTTTTCAAAAATTAAATGTTCTCCATACTAAGTTTTTTCCCATCTTCCTTCCAAAAATCTATAAAATACCCCTCCCTTTCATTTCAACACATGGGCTTACAATTCCTCTATCATTTTCTTTTTTGGAGCCATTTGGAGCAATTTTAGAAGCTTTTGAAGCATTAGTGCATTGGTCTCTTATTGGAGTATTTGCATGGAGATTTTGGATTATATTTTGTAGCCTTTTCAATGCATGATATAGCTACATATTGAATTCTTCTTTTTCTCTTTTCTCATTCCATATCCTTTCTCTTTTTTCTTTCCCAATTTATTTTTCAAAAATATTATCTTTTCCCCTAGTTTTCCATCTCCTCTTCAATTCATTTTTAGATTTGACCAAATCCTGTTTAATCTATTGCTTTTGCATCCCCATTTCATTCCCCTTCATATCCATATCTATTTTGTTGAATTTGGAATCTATTTGATTGATTTTTTCCCTCTCCCACTCTCCTTTTTTCCTCTCACAAATCTAGTTTTTCCCTCTCTCCTTCAATTCATTTTTAGACTTGACACTATGTTGTTAAAAATGTGACTCAATCTAACAATGCAAATGAGTTAGACCCTAATAGAACACATGGGATTGTAATTGTTACAGAAGTGACCTCCCAATCACTCCTACTCTCATGCTAAAAGCTAGTCAGGAAATGATGACACCTCAGGGATTGCCTTATTCCCTTAGGAGCAAGATGTCATGGATCGTGGTCAGTTTAATCATGCCTATTTGTTGAGAATTTATGTTCTTGTTGCAGTGATTGTTTTCATTTATTTGTTGTCATTGAGTTTGTTGTATTAGTGGTGTTTTTGTTGTTCTATTTAATGTTCATAGTTGAGAGGTCAATTCATGAAGCAAGTTGAGGTTTGCATTACCTTCCTCTTTGATGATTGTAAGTTATGCATGTGACTTCTTATTGAAATATGTTGATGATTTGTCCTTGGATTTGGAATATTCTGATGAAGTGAGTTCTATCATTTCTTTCCTGATTTGATCTAAGATTTCTATTTTCTCTTAAATGTTCTCCTTAGTTGAGTTTTCTTGTTTAGGGGGTTTTTCTCTAATTTTCTCTAAGACTAGTTTTTATCTAATCTTCCCTCACACCAGGGCACATCAAGTGCTTAGTGGAGAAGATTGAATGTCTGAAAGTTTGCATTGATGTTTTAATGTTTTGTGCCTCAAGATTAAATCAAGGGCTTGTTTTGAAATATTTAAAATTTTATGCCTTGTGGTGAAATCAAGGATTTGGATGTTGTGTGTTTTCATGTTTAAGATGAAGTTTCTAAATGTAGCTAGGGCTATATGAATGCATACATTTTTAGTTCTTTTTGAAAATTTTTGGTGATCTATTTACTATAAAAGGGATTATGTATACAAGCAATATGGATTTTCCTAGATTTCTATGTTTTTATGTTTCCTAAGGTTTTGATTTTGCAATGATTTAATCTAAGAAAGAAAACTTGTAATTTAATCTAATCCAATGAACTTTTAATCTAAAATTAGAAAAAGGAATTAAAAATCAAGAGAAAACAATGTTTTACTTTGTCGAGGGCAATGGTGTTTGCTAATTACTAATTCTAATCTAAAAAATGATAAAAGAATCTATAGTGGTGCCGGTGTCAAGCATATGTCCTCAAGGGTCCAACTATATAGTAACCTTCTCCACAACAATCAGGTCCTCCATTTGATGACAAAAAGGGTGAGGGATTTGAGGAGATTTGAAAATTTGAAAGGAAGTACAAAGGCTTGTAAGGCATAAAAAAACAAAAGTTTCAAAGACCTATCTAAGAAACTTGGAATTTTCTATCCTAAACTAAGCTTTGAAGAAACTAGAGCCTTTATGATATCTAGGCTATGGATATCTAAACTAAAACTTCAAAGCAAGAGGGTCAATGCCTATGAAGAAGCTTGTGAAGAATCTTGTATATGAGAGCATTCAAAGATGAGATGATTTGAGGATGAAGAATGAAGAGCTATTTATATGTAGAAATGAGAGGGAAGCCCAAATAAGAGATAATATTGAAATAAATAGTTAACTAAAGAAGAAATGGAAACAATGCCAATAATAGGTGAAGAGATAAGATGAAAACTAAAAGAAAATGAGAGTGAACTCAAATAGAAAATGAAAACAATTTAGAAGAGATAAGATTTGATCATGAGTTCACAATAGAAAAAAAGAAAAAATAGAATGAGATGGCATAAAAAAATGTGAACTAAAATGGGCTAAAATTCAAGAGGAAAAACTAAAACAAAGAGTTATTTCACACATTAAAAATTGACATGGTCACGCCTTTCAGAACCAAGGTTGCCTTTTTTACCAAGAGTGGTTTCCTAAGTGACCCTAGAACATAAAAATAGGTCACCCAAGTGACCTAGAATGTCTAGGGGTAACAGTATAGAATATGTTTGGGAGGGTCAACTCGACAAAATATGAGGTATGGAAAGTTAGCTTGGAGGTTAAAAGAAGGGGATGAAAAGAAAAAAAGAGAAAAGGATGAGTCATCAAGACATAAAATTGTTTAGAGGAGTATAATCACACCTTCAAGGGTCATGATCTAGGACTATCAAATCATCATCAAAATTCCATGTAGGTCTAACATGATTTTAGTGCTTACATATTTTCTCCCTTGGGGATGGTAGTCTACATGAATGGTAGGTGATGTTCCCAAAACATGGCCTTAGTAGTTGTCATTATCCTACATTTGGGCCTGAAAATAAAACTAATTCAAGTGGATGTCCAACATATGATCTAATAAAATAAAGTACTTAAAAAGACAAGAGGATGTACCTTTGATGTGAGAGTTTGATTTTATCTTGTCATCTAGTCTTGTTGTAAAGATCTATAGTCATGATGAGAGGTAAACATAAAATGAGGAAAAATAAAAGCATAAAAGAAACTAAACTACTCAAAAACACTCACAGATGCAAATAATCTAAGAGGAGAGAGGAGAAGAAAGGGGGAAAATGAGAGAAATTAATAGAATAGAGGAAAAACTTGGCACATGAGCAATCAACAAAAATCTTGCAATGAGGATATCAAAATTATAGCCACAAACCAGCTTCCCATAGACCCTCGAGTATGAGAAATGAGAAAAAACCTATCTAAATTCTGGGTTTTCTTTTGTTGATTTCTCTCAAAAATGTTTGTTAAATTTAAAACTATTTGTCACATTCAATGAGGATTTATGCTTCTAAGACACTTGGGTGACCCTGCTAGCTCATCTTGGGTCACCTAAGAGACTAGGAAGGTCACCTGTGAGACCCTATCAAAGCTTTTGGTGGTAGGATTAGAGGCAAAATTTAGCATTTTCAACACTTGTGGATAATTGTTTCCCAATTTTGAACTAGCGTCTCATTTATTGCATGTTTTCTCAAAATTTATTTGATATTTAGCATTTTTTAAGGTTTTATGATTTTTAGGGTTTTTTAAGTTTTATGAAGTTCTAATTTTGAATTCTACACAAGAGTAGGCCTAATACTTGAAGTCTCTAGAGGACCTATATGCCAATTACATCACTCTCTAGAGGACATGACTTCTTAGGGTTGCACAAATTCTTATTGTCCATCCTTCCTCACATATCTACAATGGCATTTCTCACTTACTACGAGGTAGATTAAAACACCTTTCAATTTCTATTGGTTTTAAGAGAGTGGACCAACAGTCTCTATTATGTCTACCACATCATTGGGGTTCCTATTAGAGGGGAACCTTTTATGCTACCTAAGAGGGAGTCAGAGAGAGATGTGCTTGGGTTGTGATCATGGGAGTGACACATCCTAGAGATCATCTTAAAGTACAACTCACCTTTATTCCTAGTCTTGATAATTTTCCCCTATAGAAGGTCTTGATAGGCCTATTTGCTTCTCATTTGTAAAGATGCAAGAAGGCTATTATTCTACAATGGTGTTGGGCACTAATCATTCAACATCTTGAGTGAGGCTCATTCTTCACATGGGGCATTAACATGCTAGCATTAGTATATTGAGACTTGTACTAGAGTGCATGATGAGGGACCTTAGCATTCTTCCATCCTTCACTTATCATGTCATAGATCTTTGAGCACATTATTCCTTTTCAATGTGAGATGTCCCCTTAGGATCCAACACTTTCGAGAACTATGTGATGGGGTAGACTTGGTCACTTTGATGTGACTACACAAGCAATGACCACTTTGACAAACAATAAATTCATTGTAGATCCCTATGGAGAGATGGAGGGATTGTGGCTAAGGGATAGAGTAGTTTAATCTACTATTGAGGGATTGTCCACCTAATAGATAGGAATGGAATGATAGAGACACACCCTATAACACGAGTGACTCAATAGTTAGATAAAGATATTTGAGCAAATTTTCCCCCACTATACCCTTCTTATAGATCCATTTAGACTATGACTGATGCATAGCATGGGACACTTCAATGGGTCATACTTAGTATAGGGGTTTCAATTACGTGACCACTATTAGAAATTTATAAGTTGATCAAACCATTCTCACATAACCAAAAAACAAATAATGATGCATACAAGCTTATGGAAATACAATAATGCAAAGATCAAATAGACATGCCAAAAGATAACACAAGATATATCCTAAAAAACCCTCAAGAGGGAAAAACCTAGCCTCCAAAAGCATCCACACTCAATGTATTATTGAACAATGAAAAATTACAATACACTTACAGAGTCTCAATGAATACTTCTAAAACATCAAGCTCCTCCAATGCATCCTTCATGTGTCCAAGCATGTAACCACACATCCCATGCCATGCTTCACATATGCAATCACAAGAGAAACTCAATACAATGACATCCCACTCAACCAACCAACCCCAACTACTAACCATGTGCTTGCTTTTATAGAATTAAGCTCACACAAATACAAGATGTAGTATGGGGAAAACTATGTGTCCCAAAACCATGGGAACACAAAACCATTGACCCCTCATTTAATTCTTGCAACTAAGTTTTCACCTTATGCTCCAATTAATTAATTAATTATTCTATGCCTCCCACACATAAAATAACTAACCCAATTTTACATAGAATTTTTACAAGTGGCCCCAAATAAATATTTAATGTGGCTAAACACATCATTTAAGATGCACCACAAATAAATATTTATTTTACATAATTAAATAATTCATTTTTATGCAAGGTGTACAACACACCTTTTTCCTAACATTCTCCTACTTGTATACATTGCATAAGGGTCAATCAATGAAATACATCATCATAGCCATACATGAAACTAAACGAATCTCTAACATGTTCTCGTGCTCCATCAAGATACCTGCAATAAAATGAAGGTGACCACCATCTCAAGAAAGAACTTCTCTCATCCTCCAACATGCCACCTATGGAAGAAAAAGAACATGCCAAGATGAAGATGCACCAATCCAAAGAACACATGCATCAAATACAAGTGAGAACAAAGGCTCCAAGATGTTGTCAAAGGTAAAAACCCACATGACTAGAAATAGAACTCACAACATATGTTAATACATCCAACCATCCATACCTTCTAAGTATCAACAATATCAGTAAAATCATGTCAAAAATATGTCCAACCCATAAACCACAATCATGAGCTTCCTGTATAAAACCTATCAATGAAGAACATACATATCCAGGAACTCCCACTACATGGGTAATGTCAAATATGAAAATAGATCAAGGCATATCAAGTCTACCAATCAACACTAAAACCAAGGTATGGCGAATGATAAAAACCAGGTAGTACCAAGAACAATCACAATGATCCACACATACAACACAAATAGTTGCATACTCCCTCTCAACATGTCACCATAACTCTCCCAAATCATATGGACATGAACCTCCAAGAAGTAGCCATAAGACAAAGAGAGAAAACCTGTAAATCATATCATGTCCTTCTACCAACACCTCAAACTACTACGTTGTGTCAAGTATGATCTCCTTTACAACCCCAAATTAAAAGCATTAACAACACCCAACCACTCAACCTCATAGATTTAATAAAACATATGTATCGTGTGTAACTAACATGGATATAAGCCTTTCTATCCAAGGAAGATCAAACTCAAATATCCATTCCCAACAACTAGGAAATAGCCCAATCACATCTTCTAAATCCTCGTAAATGATATCATAAATCAAACACATATGAAAAAGGAGATAACCATGCTAACACCCCTAAAATTAACCCTCTAATTCACCAATAACCATAGCTCAAGATCCATAATCATGATAAGATAAAGCATAAAAGAAATGCATCTAAAGGATTGGCAATACCTCTTGGATGATAATCCACTGAGTAGACCAAGAGTGGGGAATGAGAATTCTCCTCTAGGATACACCAAGCCACAATGACTCTCTCCAAGAACAATCTCCTCTAAGTCCTTAATGAAATCATTTCCATATCTAGGTGAAATGATCCTTGGTCGTCCTACTAAAACCTCTAAAGAGTAATTGTCTCAACACATATATCTAATCCCAAGAGAACTCTAGCCTCACCCAAGTCTCTAAGTATCCATGAGCAGGTCTACAGTAGATTAATCCATGCTAAGCTCAAAATGCAACACCATGTACTATCATGAAGCTCCCAAGCACATGAGCAATGTACTCAATACCAAGAGAACCAACAAGATCATTATCAAAGCTCCAACTGCAAAATCAGGAACCCAATGATGACATCATGATATAACATGTCCTCCTAGGAGATCACATGTACCAATTCACACATCCTGGTCTCAAGAGAACTTGTATCATGCCAACACTTAAACTAGTATCTAGAGTAAACCAATACATAATACCTATTACATTGTAAAATGTGTACACTAGCATTTTACACTTAGTTTAGCACATGGGTGGACCTAAAATATTACACTTGTTAATTAGGACATATTATAACACTTTTATGAGTGTTAAACATGTAATTCTTGATCTTGATGCACAAAACCATTACATATGTGTTGTCATTGATGTCAATAGTGGTATGGAGTACTGATTAATGATGATTAGTGATGTATACAGAGATGTCAAAATGGAGATTGTTGCAGAGTAGTGATTAGTGAAGACAATAGAGTAAGTGATCGGACGTGTTGTGAGGCATAAAGCAAAGTAATGTGTTTATGCTATGGTGATAAGAGGAGCAGACATAGAAGTGTTGATCAAAAGAGTTGTGAAGTGAAGGAGATGGATCAGTATCATCTGTACATAGTTGTACCTTATCTACTAAAGTTCAAAGAGAGATGAAAGTTGACAGGTTGAAGAGTATGCTGATATGAATAAGTTGTGATTTATTGTTTATAACATTGCAAAGAGTTGTGAGTGTTGTTGTAAATGTTGTATTCATTGTCTCTTTGATGAAAAGCATTGCATAAGATATGAAAGAAAGTGTATAAGGTTTCAAACAGTCCAAGACACTAGAAGTTGCATTGAAGAAGATCAGGAGAATGCTTCGCATTCCTCCACATTTGAAGGTATGGCCTTGTGGTTTGGAAGTTAGACAAGGATAGGTGTGAAGTATGTATGTTCTTGATTTCAAAGCATGAATGTTATTACAGACCTTTTCAGAGCTTACAGAGTGAAGATAGTGATTCTATATTTTTGTATTAAGAACGAGTCAGAGAAATGCTCCGCATTTCTCCATGTTTGAAGATGTGATCTTGCAGTTTGAAGGATTGTTGGATACAGGTGAAAGGTTTGAATGTTTCAAGTTTAAGTGGATAATTTGTACCACAGAGGTTCTCCAGAGTTAGTAGAGCAAATACATACCATGTTACTGATTAGGGTTGTCAGAAGGAGAATGTGAAAGCCACCGCATTTCAATGCATTACATTATTTGGCTTTGCTATTTGAAGGATGAGTTCAGATGATCTATATGTTTGTTCATTCCAAGATTCATGTGTTGAAGTGAAACATAAGTCTATTTTTGAATGTTCTATCTCATGACTATGTGTTCAAAATCTACAAGTGATGCTGGGCTCAGTGTTTGTTTGTTTGCACCAGAAAGAAGATACATATTCCAGAGAAAGGGATGTTTGAGAATGCTTTTGAAATTAATATGTTTCTTGTGAAGTGATCCTCATAATGTGAGTTGGTCTCTCCAGTACCACTTTAGGTTTGAAGCTAATTTGTGGAAGAATAAGTGTTTGTGAAGCCAACTTGATAAATCTAGGTGACTGTGTAGTGTGTTGGAAGGGTGCACCAGCATGGATGAATGTGATGAGGAAGAATAGGTCCTAATTATAATATTGGTTTGAATCACATTAGATTTATACATGATCTTAGATGTTGACTTATTGTGGCCATTGCATGTTTCATGCTACACGTTTCATCTTGGTCGGCAAAGAAGAAATATTTTGAAGCTTGTGGAGGATATAAATGAAAGATCATGTTTGGTGTGGAATGACCGAGTGTGTGAGAGTGTGAGAGGATGTATGTACGAGTGTGGATGTGAGTGTGTGTGTATGTGGAAGTGTGTTGAAGGTAGTAGAGTATGTTGAGCAGAAGTGTTGAAGTTCATGACAGTGTGAAGGGTGTTGATGCTACAGAGGTGTTTGATCAAGTGGAATTTGTCAAGTGTTTTATATAGAGGTTCTAGCCTCATTATGTATGTGTTTTTGCACTATAGGGAGTTGTAGCTTCCTTTGGTTGAAGCCATAAAAATTGTTATTCAGGGAGTTGTAGCTTCCTTTGGGTTGTAGCCCATAAAACTTGTAAATTTATTTTATTATCTGTGAGGTTGGATTTGGACTATAGATCCAAGCAACTTACTCACTGTGGTTTTTCTTTTCTAGGGTTTTCCATGTAAATCTAGTGTTATGGTTGTGTGATGAATGCTTGTGCTCTAAATTTCTTTATTATCTATTAATGCAGTAGATGGTTTTTGTTGTTGAAAGTTGAATTGGATTAATTTTTGGCATATACTGATTTACCCCCCTCTCAGTATATCAATGTGTTCTAAGAAAAACCTAGAAAAGGTAATTATAAGGTGGGACTAATAACACTTAAAGTGCCTAATCCTAGGAGTTTGGGGCTAAAGGACCAGTGTACCCAAGTGCCCTTGTCATCTCTTTATCGCTGACCTAAATTGGTGGTTTGTCAGCTTGGGATAGCTTAAATGATTCCTGTCAGCCTCATTTGGTTTAATTCTCCAGAAATCAACAAGAGTGCATATAAAATAAATTTAGTTTATTCATTTGAACGTCTCTAAGTTCTCTAAGCAATCTAGACACACTTGCACTCTCTCTTCTTCTCTCTCATGCTCTCTACTCTTCTCTAAAGATCTCTATTATGGATTATTATTGCGGCACTAACATATTGTAGGTCTTGTGAAGATATTTCTACTTCTTTGGGCTACACCAAATTCTTGAGTCAAGTTGTGATGTTGTATCAAGCATGTTAGGGTTTCCATGATCATGTTGACTTCTTTCCTTGATGCTTTGTTCTAGAATTCCATTCTACTTTAAATTTGCATCTGCCCTCCTAGGGAATGTACTATTTATCTATCATATTTTCTATTGTGGAGGTGGAAACACAATTCATGGAGCTTGACTTAGGAAAGCTCCTAAATAAAACCTAACCCTTTCCTCTTTCCTTGTGTGTAGGTCAGAGAAACAGTTTCTGAAGGTGATCTTTGGGAAGAAGACAAAGCTTGCAAGTACATGCCCAATGAAGGCATTAGTTTATGAAAGACATAATTAGTGTCTAGTGCACCCAAGAACCCTTGTCCTTTGACCTCCTAACTCTGGATCTAGGTTCTCTATTCACTGTTCTTTGTGGTGCTTTCAGATTGTTCATATCTATTTCTGATTATTTATTATGCTTTGATCTTCGTCAATTAGGGTCTCTTGTCTTGCCCTAGCTTGATTGGTTGGATTTCATTAATTATAATTTATACAAAAAGGGACAAAGCCTTTATAGTTTGTCTCTCCTTCTTGGGTAGAATCTAAGCTCATCTTGTGTCCTAATGTTGGATAGAAGAGGGAAATGACCTAGTTTGATCTATTGAGCTAATCTCTCTTTTCTATTTAACATTTTGGTGAACCCATCATTTATTGCACTTTGGAATCCTTATTGCTTAAGTTCTAATCTATTTTATGACCTAGATCTGATTATATTACATTCAGTCATCATTCTACACAGTTATATAGCTTAATTTTGCATTATTTCATTGTTAGGGTTTGAAAAAACCTTGCATTTCTAGGAAATCTAGCTAATCTTTAACCTAGGGTTTGTAGATTAGCATTTTATTTCAGATCTTGTTGCATTATTGGGTTAACTAAAGGGATTTAATTTGTTGAACCTTGTCATCCTCTCTATTTTAGATCATTCTTCCATTTATTTGCATTGAAAAAATTGAAAAATCAAGCATTTTTATTACATTGTTTTCATTGCATAAGTTTAGATCATCATAGCATGACTTAAATTTCTGATTTTTACATCAGATATGATTGGTATTATAGTATTTAATCATTTCATGGTGTTTCATCTTGCATTTAAAACTCTCATTTTCTAGGGTTTTGTTGAAAAAAGTTGCATTTTTGGATAACCTAGTCAAATTGAAAACTTAGGGGTTGTAATTAAGATCATTTTCTAAATTTTGCTGCTATCATTTCAAATCTGATCTTGCATTGATGTATCATGTCATAATTGAAAAATTGTGGTTTAGGAAGTAAGCATTTAAAATCTACGGTTTTGATAGTAAACCCTAGCTAGTCTTGCATTTAATGCATCTTTATCAAAGCAAAGTTCTCTAAATATTTGTTTCCTTTAAGTGGATAAATTATTTAGGAACTTCTTTTGCACATGCTACATATCCTACATTTACAAGACTTAGTTGTTGAGGTTACCAAGAATATCACATGTTTGGAAGACTATGCTTCTCTTGCACTTGTAGGTCTTTGATTGCAATTTTATTTTGATATTGGTTGTACTTGATTAGTGAATTGCGCATTGTTGCTCCATATCATATTTTCATATAGTAGACAAGACATTTCATTATGGATTCTTCTCATTTCTCCTCTTTGGTATCTTTGCATCCATATATCATAGATTTTGAAAATTTCTCTAAATTCATTAATATGCATCCATATGTTTTAGATCACATAGCATCCATGTATGTTATTGATGTTTCTAAATGTTCTATATATGAAATAATTTGTTATATATTTGATTTTGATAACTTCATAACTCTCATGGGTATGTATCCTTTGATATTAGAAGACTTTACTAATTTCATCTCCTTGAATTACCATGAGAAAGATGGTGGTGATAGTTCTTCTCCTACTTCTATTTCTACCATAGTACATGAAGTTTCTATAGATCATCCTCTTGATCTTCCTCCTTTGGTTGAATGTTCAAGTACCTTGGATATCTCTAAGGAAGTGAAGACCCTTGATCTTCCTCCTTTGGTTGAATGTTCAAGTACCTTGGATATCACTAAGGAAGTGAAGGCTCTTGATCTTCCTCCTTTGGTCAAATGTTCAAGTACCTTGGATATCACTAAGGATGAGAAGAACCTAGATATTTCTCCTTTGGTTGAATGTTCAAGCCCCTTGAGCATCACTAAGGACACAATCATCAACAACTTTCTTAACAACACTTTACCCTCCCTTTATTCCAATGCTCTCCCCTTAAAAGATGAAGCATTAGTGAATGAAGAGCGGTCTCTCACATTAAAACCCTCAGGGTTGGATGTTGAGCTTACTCAAAATGAAAACAATGTCAATTCAATCATCATTAATAGACTTATTCCACCCATTAAGAGGATAGTGAATAAGTGTACCAATGTTCCTAAAATCATTGTGCACGAGGCACTTGATATGCCTTCTCACTTCAAACCGGTGATTATGGTTCAAGGTGATCCAACACCAACTCGACCCCCAAGTTACTATCTCAATTATGAAAAACAAATTACTTAAAAGAATCAAGGTGTTCAAAATGTGTTGTAGCATCACATGATTGTTCACACATATAACACCCACAATAAAAGTAAGCACACACCAATTGTACCCATCTCTCTTCCACCTTCTCAACCTATCCTACCTCAAGAACCTCATCTCCCTCCACATATTGGTAAAGAATACAATCTTGTCAAGTAGCTCCTTGCTACTCTGGCTAAGATATCGCTATGGGATTTAATACAGACATCACCTACATACCACAAAATGTTCCATGAGGCTCTACAAAAGGTAGTTGTTCCACCTTCTATTAGACTAAATGATGTAGCATCTCTGTTTAGTTGTATGCATGTGACAACATCAGATATATCATTTCAACAACATGAGTTACCTCCCATAGAAGTTCAGAACCAAAATGAGCCTCTTATGATATTCAACATGATTGGTAATATGAGGGTAAGATGTACTATGATTTATGGTGGATTGGGTCTTAATGTTTGTGGCATAGACTTGTTAAATAAGCTCAAGTTTTTTATTTTCACATCGGGTTCACCAAATACGTGTTCTCCAAAACATGACTCAAGCACAACATGAATGATTCAGTATCCATATCACACACAAACCCATATCCTTGCTATAGGTGACCTCTAAGTCATTGTCGCTCTCATGACAGAAGCCAGTTGAGTGGAGGCAAGACTTGGGGTGGTTATGTTTGCATGGAAGTAGAATTTCAAGGAGGGCGATTGGTCGATCTGTGGGCCTAGTTTGGATTGATATTTGATGAGATTGTTCTAGGACTGTTGTGATGGAGATAATTATTTGACTTGAAGGCTCACTAATTCTATGTCTCATGTTGGGATTTCTTAGGTTCCAATACCTAGTGTGTAGACTGTTATGGTCATTGATGAGTCTAGAGCATTGTAACCTATCCTCATTTGCTTGGTTGATTCATTGAATATTATCTCTTTGTTGAATAATCCTAAGAGTGTGTTCTTTCTCTTCTAATGTTCTGCAACACTAAACCAGCTTTCTTACATCCTTATATATCTGAGGCCAAAACTAATGTACATTTGAACCAATGCTACTATTTTATCAATACCAAAATGTCTTGCTAATCCACCACACTATGCTTCTCCTTGATCAAATTCTCTCTCGTTGAGGTTTGTGGAATACACAATTGATTCCCTTTGAACAACATATCATCTTGAATGAAGTAATCCAACCACTTGCTTCTGTCTATCACAACGGGTTCTCTACATTCTCTCCATGCTTCAACAAAATCAAGATCATCCTCATACATGTGCTTGAGTTCTTGAAAACTTGGTACTTCTACTCTCATTTCTATTAACAAGTTCCTCCTTCTACTTAATACATCTGCATCTTTGTTTGACTTTCCACTCTAGTGTTTCAATACAAATGTATAACTCTGCATGGACTCTACCCACCTCATGTGTCTCTGATTCATCTTACCTTGACTGTTCAAATAATGCAAAGCCTGATGGTCAGTGTGCAACACAAATTCTTTTGGTAACAAATTATGTCTCCATTTCTTCAAGGATTGAATTATGGCATAGAACTCTTGATCATATATAGAATATCTCCTCCTTGCATCATTCAACTTCTCACTAAAATATTCTATTGTTCTCCCTCCTTGACTTAACACTGCTCCTATTGCATTCCCACTGGCATCATAATCAACCTGAAATACTTTGTCAAAATCTAGTAATGCTAAGACTAGTTGCTCTGTCACCTTTTGCTTCAACAATTTAAAATTCTTGTGTGCTCCTGATGTCCACTTAAAATATTTCTGGTCGCCTCTCATGGTTTCTATCATTGGTGTGCAAATGGTACTGAAATTTCTGATGAACTTCCTATAGAAACTTGCTAATCCATTAAAACATCTTTCATCTCCAATAATCACAAGTGTTGGCCATTCAATAATTGCTCTTGCTTTCTCTTGATCCCTCTTCAATCCTTCCGTAGAAATTACAAATCCCAAATATACTAGTTTTGTCTTCATGAAACTACATTTCTTAATGTTTATCAGCAATTTCTCTTCTCTCGGCTTCTAAATTACTTGTCTAATATGCCACAAGTTTTCTTCCTTGGTTCTACTAAAAATTAGAATATCATCCAAGTACACAATAAAAAACATACCCAAGAATTTATTTAGTACTTCATTCATCAATCTCATGAATGTACTTGATGCATTAGTTAATCTAAAAGGCATGAATAACCACTCATAAAATCCTTCCTTTGTCTTGAATGCAGTCTTCTATTCATCTTCGTCTCTGATTTTGATCTGATGGTATCCACTATTTAGGTCTATCTTTGTGAAATATTTTTCTCCACTCATACAATCTATAATGTCATCCATCCTTAGCAATGGAAATCTATACTTGACTGTGATCTTATTGATTGGTCTTGAATTTGTACACATCATCCATTCTCCATATTTCTTTGGTGCTAGTGATGCCAGCACCGCACATGGGCTTAAGATTTCTTTGATCTATCCATTCCTTAATAGTTCCTATACCTATCTATTTAGCTTCACATTTTCTGCTAGTGTCATCCTATGCATCATTTTGTTTTGTAAACTAGCTCTAGGCATGAGATCCATATGATGGCTGACACTCTGGACTAGTGGTGATCCTTCTGGTATTTTGCCAACAATATTGTGTTGGCAATATGTATATAGTGTTGTCATTTATGTCAACCCATAGTGATGTATATCCACAAAATGATGTTAGCATGATGTTTAAAGTATTGGTAAGGTATGTTGCAGAAGCAGACAAGATGGGAGAGTATGTTGCAGTTGCAGAGTCATCATTATTGAAGTCTAGAAGAATGACTTGTAAGCACCTTATCTTCTGAAGTTAATATTGAACTTCCTCATACTTGGTATGCACTCATAAGTGTATTTTAGAAGGTTGTGGAGTAGTGGTACTCTTATATTTTCATCCAAGTGTTTTTGAGAAATTTGTCTTTAAGGCATGAACAAAGTATTTTTCCAAGATAGGGGATTGGTAATTTTCTCTACATTTCTCTGCATTGAAACATCTTGGCTTGTGATTCTAGAATAAGAATTGTGAGTCTTCAAGGAGTCTAATTCCAATGTTTTAGCTCTTAACTCCTTCCACAATGAAAGTTATAAGCAAAAGAATATCGAACTGTGCAGACAGGGCTTGAAGTTGCAAAGATCAAATTGGAATGCTCCACATTCCACTGCATTTGATCTTTTTGGCATGCGGTTTTCAGGAGATGATCAATAGTAGTTGAAGTTCACTCTATCCAAATTTTAAAGTGTTTTGTGTTCTACAAGTACCATTTCTTATGTACAATTGGTCGTTTCTTTCTTTATCTTCACTAGCATCTATGTGTAGACCTGACCTAAGCGACTTGGTGATTGAGCTGTGATTGTTCATATGAATAGTAGAATCATAAGGGTGATTTAAGAGTGTGCTGACATATTTTGGTGAAGTTCATGTTATTTTTCATCTGTGCAAGTGCACATAGTGATGTTTTGAAGTATGCCTAGGCCAACTTACCACAAGCTACACGTTTCATCTTTTTGACCGACCTAATAAATGTTTTGAAGTATTGTAGAGGATATTTATAGAAGATCAAATTCATTTTGTGAGGTGTAGATGAGGATGTGAATATATAAGAGCAGAGTGCAAGATATGAAGTGTGTAGAATCAATTTGAAAGACATGTATTGAGCAGAAAAAGTAGACTGCATCATCAACATAAGTCAGATGTCTCCTACAATAGTCCATGTATTTACTACCTTTGTAAATCCTATTGTAGTGAGAAGAACACTTAGGGACTAGTAGCTTCCTTGGGTTGTAGACCTAAATCAAAGTTGTAATTGTTGTAAGCACTAAATCAAGGAGTAGTAGCTTCCTTGGGTTGTAGCCGTAAAACAATGTTGCAATACTTTTATAGTGAACATAATATATTGTGAGCTAATCCTCACCATGGTTTTTCCTTGTTTTAGAGTTTTCCACATAAAAATTCTGGTGTTATGTGTTGATTCTTGAGTTGCATGATTTCCTTTCTGTTCTCCAAGTTATTTAGTGTTTATGTGCAAATATATGTTTAAGTTTTAGTGTGTGTTGATTCAGCCCCCCTCTCAACACCTCATTGTGTTCAACATTTTGCTACTTCCTTTCAATGCAGTGGTGTTCTTTGCACTTTGGGTACCACACTTCTTTGGAATCAATGAAAAACATAGGTTCTCATGTCTTAATCCTTCCAAAAATTTCCTTCCATCTACCAAATAGATTCTAGCATTGTTGCATACTTCACTCTTGTTCTCTTCTTCCAAAGGTGTCAAGATATGTCTTTTTGATCATTTAATGTTATAGTATAGGTATTCTTCATCCCATTGAATATATTGCTTTTCTATCATACTACCATGGTCTTCCCAACAATATATGACATACATCCATTAGCATAATATCACACAATACTTCATCATTATAAGATCTTATATGATATTTCACCAAACATTGTTCACTCACAAGTATCTTGTGTTCATCCCGAATCCATGTTATCTTGTAGAGTTTTGGATGTTCCAACCTCTTTAGATTTAGCTTCCTTACCATTTCCTCTAAAACCAAATTGTCGGTACTACCACTGTCAATGATAACCTTGCAACACTTACCTTCTAATTTGTATCTTGTCCAGAACAAACTTTTCCTTTATGATGGTTCCTCAATTATTTCTTCTTACAACTAAGATCTCTTCATAACCAACAATTCACCCTTTTCTAGCTTCCCTACTGAACTTGGTGATCTAACTGGTTCCTGCTCCGCATATGCTGCCCTTAAACTATTTTCTATTCTTTTGTTAATACTCCATTGATGACATTCAAATGCTCGGTGTCCATCGCCTCCACACTTAAAATAGGTGCCTTTGAATGATATTTCATCAAATCCTCTTTCATCTCTCTGGTTTCCTTCATTGTGATAAGAATTATGACTTCCTCTGTTATTGCAGTAGAAACTCATGTCATCTCTCCCTTAGTGATATGAATTGTTGTCTCTTTCTTATTTGTGGTATGGGTTGCTTTTCTTGTTTTACTCCACATATGATACCACATTATGTTCTAGCTCTCTAGAATCTTCCTCCTCTACCTCTTTGTCTATGCTCTAATCTCTTGTTTAACTTTTCTTTGACCTTCAATGCAAATTGATATGCCTCTTCCACTGTTGTCATCCTTACCAAACTTAATTCTTCTTGAATGTTTGTTCTCGGTCCATTAATGTACTGTGCCACTTTGTCCTTACTTGCTTCACTCTGTCGAGTCCTAATAATAATTATGTGAAATCATTCAGTAAACTCTTTCACTGTTTTCTCTTTTTGCCTTAGGTTTTGCAATCTCTTCAGAAGTTCTAATTCATAATCAGTAGGTATGATATGATTCTTCAGTTTTGTCTCCATTCTATCCCACTTTGTGATTCTTTCTTTTCCTCTCCTATTTCCATCCAATTGAACTTCTTTCCACCAAATAGCTCAACATGTCCTTTCAACTTAATTTTTGCAAATCTCACTCTTTTTGGATCTTCAATTTCTCCATACTCAAATTATTCTTCCATGTCATTTATCTAGTCAATCAACTCCCTAGGGTTCAAATTACCCACATAGTTTGAAATATCAATTCTAGGTCTCTTACTAATCTTAGAAATAACTTTCAACATCTTCACCTGATTTAACTCTTCTTCTTCTAGGGTTTCCTCATTTTAATCTATAGCTTGAACTTATAATTCATCATCATCACTCTCATCCTCATGTCTAGGCTTTATGCCTCTTTTCCTATCTTCTTCTATAGCATCCAAACAGACTTTGATTTTTCTCATCATTTCTAATGTTTCTTCCATTCTTTTAGAAACATTGGGCATTCCAGGCATCCTCCTTGCTGGAATCTCTTGCAATCTGACTACAAGGTTGCAACTGCCTCACAATCAGTGCTCTATCGACAAACACTTGCAAGCTGCTTCAAGTCTACAATCTGTTCACCTTTAGATTTGTTGGAATGCCCTCTCTACCAAAGAACTCAACAACTTTTCTCTAATACCACTTGGTGCAGTCATGAATGGAGGGTCCAAGGATAGGACTATCCTACTATGCAGCCTTAGAGTAAACATAATGGAAAAACACAAAGAGTGGAACAAATGGAAATTTATTAATTCAATATCATAAACAATTATAACTTTGATATGTCAGTAATATGCAAACTACAATTTACTCATAGGTCTGTCCTCTAGCTTATTACAACTTACAAGAAAGATATAGCTTCGAAGCACTATCCTACAATCTTAACTTTCCAAACCATCCCTAATTACCAAATTCCTAACTACTTCCTAATGCATCTAGTGAATGATTATATAGCAATTCCCAACTCAAGGAATGATCCGCGTTGGCCTTAAGGGGTTTCACAGTTCAAGGCTTGATGAAATGTGTAGGTTGGCTTAATTCCAATGGTGAAGCCTCCAATGTTTATGGATCATGTTGCATTTCTAGTTGAAGGTGCGGCCCCTAGTCCCATAATACCTTGTGAGATTTTCCATTAGGTACCACAAGTAATAGGCAAGTGCCACAAACTCAATACGTTGAACTAAATGTTGAAGGCTTTGAATAGTGAATCATGATGAAGCTTCTAACAATGATACGTTTCTATAGACAACTCTAAATATCCTGAAATCTGGATATGATGTATATGAGCCTTTGTAGAATCTTGATCTTGTGCCATGGGCTATGAAATGATCATGCGGTAAAATACAGTGCAAAATGCTGACTGTACTGACTGAAATGCAAAATAAGAAAAGATACATTTTGTTTTGGTTGATGCAAGATTGTCTTTCAACCTGGGACACTCATGCATCACTATAGATAATAAATTCAACAAAGTAATGATACATGATACTAGAAAATCTCCATGTCAGTAATCTCATCTAAATAAATTGTAGTAATATGCTGAGATGAATTGTTGGGACTACAAAGGAGTTTGCAAAGAGTGGTCAAACCCTATCTTTGATATTTCTACCTCCACAAGAAATTAGAGTATAAAGTAGGATTGAAATGTGTGTGCACCTAAATGTTAGGATTAAGGGGCCATCAACCTTGTAAATCCTATGTAATTAATTACTCCTAATATTGTTTGTAAATCACCCATAAAGGATGAAAGGTTTCACTAGCAGTGGTCTTGTTTCAGCTACATGTTTATATTTGGTCCTCGATGCTAATTCATTCATGATAGGGGGGTCACAGGGGGGTTTCCCCCTGTGAAGGGTCTAAGGGGATCATCCCCTTGGTGGGCCTAGGTCTAGGGGCTGCGCGCTCTGGTGGGGGTTTGGGGGCAGCGCCTACGAAACCACATTTTATTTATATTTTATCATTGTAAATCTTGACCGTTTGTCATTAGGTCACAGATCTTATGGTTGATATTATGTCAGTTTTCTTGCCCTAGAAGGCAATCCCCTTTTATAAGGATATTTATACTACATTTTTATCAGAGTTGAGAGTAATAGGCATTGCTAGATTAAAGACTGAAGAAACAGAGGAAGTGCATGTATTGTAATCTCATGTTTGAAGATAATACAACTTGGAGCCTCTTTTCTTGGTGGAGTTTTTTACCTGAAAGGGTTTTCTCCACGTTACATACTGTGTTATGTGTTCTATTCTTAGTGCTTGTTATTTTTGTGTAGTGAGTTTTATTTCTGTTGCAATCTCCATTGATTCTACATTGTTTAGAGGGCATAATAAGGTTTGAAACAGATTTTTGTTGTGTGGTTTGCACCTTCATTTCTAACATTTGGTATCAGAGCCTGACCAATTTTGATTCTTGGGTGGTAGTGTGAAGGTTTTTAGCTATAGTTGGAGATTTGGTTGTTGTTTCTTTACAAATCTTGTGTAGATATCATGGCTTCATCCACTGTTGCTTCTACCTCGTAGTTGGACATTGAAAAGTTTAATGGCATGTAGTACGAATTATGGAAGCTAATAATGGAGGATTTGCTAGAAGAAAGAAACTAGTGGCTGGTTGTTATGAAAGAGAAGAAACTTGGTGATGTTGCTCCTGATGAGTGGGAAAGACTAGATAAAAAGGCACAAGGTACAATCCAGCTATGTCTTGCAGATTCTGTTCTACTGAATGTTGCGAGTGAGAAGTCTGCACATAGCTTGTGGCAACATCTAGGTGAGATCTACCAAGCCAAGAGTATGGTAAATAAGATTTATCTAAAGTGTAAGTTATTTTCCATGAAAATTAAAGAGGGTGAATCAGTTGGAGAGCATTTGAATTCATTTAATTTGTTATTGAGTCAACTAGCATCTGTAGATGTTGAGGTGAATGAGGAAGATAAATGTATATTGCTTCTTTGTTCTTTGCCTAAGTCACGAGAGAATGTTATTTTGGCTATCACTGCTAACCTCATGGATCCAAAGTTGGATGCTCTTGTTTCAATTCTATTGTCACATGAATTGAGGAAGAAAAGTTCAGATAGTTCAGGGGATGCTCTCAGTGTCAGGGGAAGCTCTATGGAAAGAGGACCAAAAGGAGATCAAAAGGGATCTAAAGATAATCCTAAGGGCCATTCTAAGACTCCTAGAAAGAAGAATAGAGTCAAGTGTTGGAATTGCAAAAAGAGAGGACATGTGAAAAAGGAATGTAGAAACCCGAAGAAACAATGGGATTCTGCTACTGATAAGTCTTCGAATGTAGGTGATGAGGTTTTACTTTCTACATGTAATGTTGTTTCTCATAATCATTGGTTGGTTGACTCAGGATGCTCATACCACATGACCCCATATAAAGAATGGTTTTCCACATACGAATAGTATGATGGAGGAAATGTGTACCTTTGGGACAACTCTACATATCCTATTGTTGGACGAGCGAAGGTAATGTTGTGTTTCAGTGATGGGAGAATTAAAACCCTCCCTAGTGTTTTGGATGTTCCTAGATTGGCTAGAAATTTGATTTCTCTTTCAAAGTTGAATGATTTGGGAATGCATGTGACATTTGATAAGGATGGTTGCTGAGTGGTGAGAGGAAACTTGGTGGTAGCAAAGGGGAAAAGATTGGGAACTTTGTTTTTAATCTAGAAGCCACTACTGTTTGTAATGACTCTTATGTATTTGAGGCTAATACTAAAAATACATGTATGCTGTGGCACTATAGATTGAGCCACATAAGTCGGTCTGGTTTAAAGACTATCTTAAATAAAAAATTGTTAGACAGTTTATCCTATTCTGATGAGAGTTTCAAATTTTGTGAACATTGAGTGTTTGGAAAATAGAATAGATCTCCATTTCCTTTAGGCGGTAATAAATTTAATGATAAATTGAAACTTATTCATTTGGATGCTTTTGGTCCAGTGGATGTTGAATCAATTGGAAAATCTAGATATTTTGTTTCCTTCATTGATGATGTCTCAAGGTTTACCTGGATTTATTTTATGTGTTACAAATACGAAGTTTTCACTAAGTTTGAGAAATTTAAAGCTTTAGTTGAAAAACAATCAGATTATAAGATAAAGGTTTTAAGATTTCACAATGGAGGGGAATATTGTTCTAAGGAATTTGATGAATTCTGGAAGCATGCAGGTATTGTTAGACACAAAACTACTCTGTATACACCACAACAGAATGGAGTGGCAGAAAGGATGAATCACACAATAATGGACAGGGCCAGAAGTGTGTTGAGTGAATCATAGTTGAATAAATGTGTTTGGGCAAAAGTTGTGTGTACTGCAAACTACTTGATTAATAGATCTTCGTGTAAGGCTCTTGTTTCAACTCGTTATGAAATGTGGACAGGTAAGAAACCTTTTGTTTCACATTTAAGGGTATTTGGTTGTGAGGCTTATGTTCATGTGCCTAAAGAAAAATGTACTAAGTTGGATCCAAAAGCTAAAAAATGTACTTTCATTGGATATGGTGATAATGTAAAAGGTTATAAGCTTTGGAATCCACTAACCTGAAAGATTATCTATTCTACTCTGATGTTATTTTCGGGGAACTTAGTGATATTTCAGAACTTGACAACCAAAAGAAAAAGAAGAAAAGGTGAATAGAGTGCATTTTGAATTAGAGCATGAGGATGCACCTCAAGAAGAACATAATGATGGATTGGGGGGTGAAGAAGCAGAAGAAGACTTGAGTGAAAGTTCTGATGAGGAATTATCTATTGTGACAGAAGAAATTGGTATAGATGAGCATGTAGAAGAACCTGAAGAGTCTATTACTCCACCTCTGAGAAGATCCACAAGACAATGGAACCCAGTTGACAGGTACAGCCCACCAAATTTTTATTGTGTTTTTTCTTTATTGAGTACTGACGATGAGCCTAGATCCTACAAGGAATCTATTCATGCAAATGATAGTGAGTCTTGGCAGTTAGCCATGCAGGAGGAGATGATGGTTTAGACTCTTGTAATGCTTGGGATCTTATTTGTTTGCCCAAAGGAAGAAAGGCCATAGGTTGCAAGTGGGTCTTTAAGAATAATTTTGAAGTAGATGAATCATTGTAGAAGTACAAGGCTAGACTAGTAGCCAAGGGCTACTCCCAGAGAGGGAGTTGATTTTGGTGAAATTTTCTCTCCTATTGCAAATTAACTTCTATTAGATTTCTCTTATCCATTGTTGTAGCTCTTGATTGGGAAATAGAGTAAATAGATGTTAAGACTACATTCTTGCATGGAGATCTTGAGGAAAAATTTACATGCAACTACCTACAAGTTTTGAGGTAAAAGGGAAAGAACATTGGGTTTGTAGATTGAAGAGG
The DNA here is from genome assembly GCA_027924645.1 of Cunninghamia lanceolata. Lineage (NCBI taxonomy): Eukaryota > Viridiplantae > Streptophyta > Pinopsida > Cupressales > Cupressaceae > Cunninghamia > Cunninghamia lanceolata. The sequence goes on from BSBN01000801.1 coordinate 14,059,548, forward strand.
TCTCTTTATGGTCTGAAATAATCCCTCAAAATGTGGTACTAGAAATTTGATTCATTTGTGTTGAAATTTGGTTTTGTTAGAAGTGAGGAGGATCATTGTGTTTACATTCATTATATCGATGATTCTATCCTGATCATTGCATTGTATGTTGATGACATGTTATTTTTCAACAATACTAAGGGTATGATCAGTGATTTGAAAGCCCAACTTTTAGGTGCATTTGAAATGAAAGATCTTGGAGCTTCCAGGTATATTTTGGAGATGGAGATCAAAAGGGATAGAGGTAACACAAAACTTTGGTTATCTCAAAGTAAGTATTTGAACATCATTTTGTAGAGATTTAGTATGCAAGATTGTAACCCAGTTAGAGTTTCTTTGCCTATTGGTACTAAGCTTTCATTGGATATGTGTCTAAAGAATGAGGATGATTTAGAGGATATGTCTAATGTGCCATATGCTAGTGTTGTAGGGAGTTTGATGTATGCAATAGTTTGTACTACACCAGATATTTCCCAAGCAGTGGGAGTTTTGAGCAGATTTATGTCTAACCCTGGTGTTTAGATATCTAGCAGGTACTCCTAGTTACTATTTGGTTTATTCTGGTACTGACAATGCTAACAAAACTTTGGACATACAGGGATTTGTTGATGCAGATTGGGCAGGTGACTTGAATAGTCGAAGGTCCACTAGTGGCTATGTGTTTACTTTGTTTGGTGGAGCTGTGAGTTGGATGAGAAAAAGATGGCCCACGGTTGCTTTGTCCAGCACCGAAGCAGAGTATATAGCTGCTACCCACGTCTCTAAGGATGTAGTTTGGTAGAGGAGATTGTGTATAGGTATTGGTTTTGATTGTAGGATCATTTAGATTGGTTGTGATAGCCAGAGTACTATTTGTTTGGCCAAGAATCCTATGTATCATGCTCAGACTAAGCATGTTGATGTACAATATCACTTTGTTCAAGAAATGGTTGCAAATGGATAGATTGAGCTAAAGAAGGTAAACTCTCAGGAGAATGTTGCAGATGCTTCGACCAAACTTGTGAGCACAGAGAAATTTGTTTGGTGCAGAGAGACCATGGGCCTTGCTTCTAGTGCCTAATTATTTTATGGTTTTTCTATGGGTATTTACAATGTATGACGTCAAGTGGGAGAATGTTAGGATTAAGGTGCCATCAACCTTGAAAATCCTATATAATTAATTACTCCTAATATTATTTGTAAATCACCCATAAGGGATGAAAGTTTTCACAAGCAACAACCTTGTTTCAACTACATGTTTATATCCAGTCTTTGATGCTAATTCATTCGCGATGGGGGGTCACAAGGGGGTTTCCCCCTATGAGGGGTCCAGGGGGATCATCCCCCCAATAGGGGGTCTAGGGGCTGTGCACCCCGGTAGGGGTTTGAGGACAGCGCCCCCAAAACCACAGTTTATTTATATTTTATCATTGTAAATCTAGATTGTTCATCATTAGGTCACATATCTGATGGTTGATATTATGTCAGTTTTCTTGCCCTAGAAGGTAACCCTCTTTTATAAGGATATTTGTACTGCGTTTCTATCAGAGTTGAGAGTAAGAGGTGCCGCTAGATTGAAGACTGAAGAAACAGAGGAAGTGCATGTATTGTAATCTCATATTTGAAGATAATACAACTTGGAACCTCTTTTCTTGGTGGATTTTTTTATCCAAAAGGGTTTTCTCCACATTACATATTGTATTATGTGTTCTGTTCTTAATGCTTGTTATTTCTGTGTAGTGGGTTTTATTTCTATTGCAACCTCCATTGATTCTACATTGTTTAGAGATCATAAATAAGGTTTGAATCAGATTTCCATTGTGTGGTTTGCACCTTCATTTCTAACACTAAATGTGTCTAGGATGCAATGACAAAGGAGTTTCCTAAGTGTTAAGATTAAAGTGCCATCAACCTTGTAAATCCTATGTAATTATTTAATCCTAATATTATTTGTAAATCACCCATAAGAGATGAATGGTTTCATTAGTAGTGATCTTGTTTCAGTCATATGTTTATATTCGGTCCCTGATGCTAATTCATCCATGATGGGGGGTTGCAGGGGGTTACCCTCCTACAAGGGGTCCGGGGGGATCATCCCCTAGCAGAGGGTCTAGAGGCTGTGTGCCCCGATAGGGGCTTGGGGGCAGCGCCCCCAAAGCTAAATTTTATCATTGTAAATATGGATTGTTCGTCATTAGGTCATAGATCTGATGGTCGATATTATGTTGATTTTATTGCCCTAAAAGGTAACCCCCTTTCATAAGGATATTTGTACTACATTTTTATCAGAGTTGAGAGTAATAAGGACCTTTAGATTGAAGACTAAAGAAGAAGAGGAAGTGCATGTATTGTAATCTCATATTTGAAGATAATACAATTTGGAGCCTTTTTTCTTGGTGGAGTTTTTTACCCGAAAGGGTTTTCTCCATGTTACATACTATGTTATGTGTTCAATTCTTAATACATGTTATTTCTGTGTAGTGGGTTTATTGTTGTTGCAATCTCCATTGATTGTACATTATTTAGATGACATTAATAATGTTTGAATCAAATTTCCATTGTGTGGTTTGCACCTCCATTTCTAACACTAAGAGTGCCTCTCCAATCGACAGAGAGGGTTTTAGGCTTAGATTGTGTAGATAACAAGGGGATAAATAGGAATCAGGATCAGGATAAAAGGGAAAAGAGGGATTTCATAGTGATTGTGTAGCGAAGGGAAAGCTCAGTGGAGAAATGAATTTTCTCCATAGATTCACTTCTAGTTCTTTCAAAGAAGTGGATTGAAGAATGTAAAAGTTTTTATAAAACTTGATTTCTTCAATGCATAAAAGAAAGACTTTCGAGAGCATACAAGTATATTCTACCTACTGAAATACTTTTGCAAGTGATTGTGATGCTTTAGAGATGAAGGCAAGCAGCTTAGAGGAATCTTTAGGAGAAACTCCTAGCTTTAAGTTTCTTGAATGAGCTATTCTCTCTATGTGCTAAAACCTAAAAAAGGAGATATAGAAACGGGAATTTGCAACTGTAATGCAAGGATTATCTAGAACAATGTACAAACTATACTGTCAATAGTGCAAAATTTCACATATGCTATCAACCATTAAAGAATGCTCAGAACTCTATATTTTTCTAAGTCTAACAAGATCTATGCTACTCTATCTAGAAGATTCAATTGATTCATACCAAAGATTGTTTCAGAAGATCTTCTTAATTTCCCCTTCTTTATTCAATTTTTTGAAAGTTACTAAGAATATCTAGGCATGCCTAGATAAGGCATTACGATGCCTAATGATCATGATGATGGCAGCTACATGCATATAAAACATACATAATGTGATTCTGTATGGAACGAGATGCCAATGCATCATGTAGACGTATATGCATCGTGACCCCACCCAAGGGAAACATGTCCAAAATTGTCATGGAAAATCAAAATGACAATTGCAATAGCCCTCCAAAATAATTTCTAGAGATGACATAATTTAGGGGAGATTATTGCAAATCAAGCTAGATGAACGGACCTAGAGAGGGGATGCAAGACATAACACGAAATTGTAGGCTATGCAATTTATGACATTACAGTACCTCTATATGCCTTTTGGTCATGATCACATGCAGGGTTAAATTCATTAAGATAATATTTCATCTTTCTCACTAATATCTTTTCTTACATAAACTTGCAAAATTTATCCATAACAAATGTCTTTATTTCTTTGTTATTATTTGGACATGCATTAAAGTTGATGTTTCATTTGTTTGTCCATTAAAAGTTTGGTTTCACGAGGTTTTATTCTCTCATTCAAAACTTCTTTGGTGACAACCATAAGCCATCTATTCAAAAAAATTAGCTATCCTAACAAACAAACCACAGGTATTACCTCAATAAGGAAGGTAATTATTTATACTAAAAGAAACACATAAAGAACCAAATCTTTTATTTTGAATTTTCATGTAATCAAGGATTCTTTTATCCTATCTATTTGTTTCCATTTTATTTTTGAAGTGCTACTAGCACATAATTCACACTCATTAAGTACCACTAGAATTACTAATAGCTTGAATACAATTGAGATATTTTTGCAATTCCATAACTCAACCTCTATGCTTCTATTTTGTAATGTAAAAAGTGCTCTCCAGCCTCTAAAATTTATCTTCCTTCTATAAGTTTCCCAACTAAGTTGTACTCATAAACCATTGAGTACTCTTAAATATTCTCATTCAACATTTTCTTTGTATTTTAAACTATTAAGTTATAATCTTAAATATTTTATAGGATGCTACTTTCAAAAAGAAATACTCACTATGGTAGACTATAGAAGTGGTCCATAATACAAATCCTTATTGGAAGTTCTTATTTATCTCATAATGTAAACATTGTCGATAAAGCTTAACTAGCCAGTGAGTTGTATCTTCGACTTTAGTCAAAATAACACAATAACAACAACAAAAAGTCAATTGCATTCATATGTGTGTAGGGTAGTTGGTAAACATTGTAGCATTCAAAATACGAGGTCATAGGTTTCATTTTGACTTTAACTTTTACACAACTGACACTACAACATCTACATATTGTCTATCCAACATACTAAATATCTATTTGACCATATTTATTAATTAATTAAAATTCAGGGTACAACCATTTTTAATTTCAATTAATCAATAACTACAGTGAAATGGGCATATAGACTTTCCCATGTAAACACTAGGGGTAGAAAGGGTACAACCATTTTTAATTTCAATTAATCAATAACTACAGTCAAATGCGCATATAGACTTTCCCATGTAAACACTAGGGGTAGAAATTGTCCAATGTGTATCAATTATTCATTGGCCGAAGCTCAACGAACATAAAAAATTGACTTTCTATTTTATGTGTGTTGGATCTTTGTTTGCACCATAATTAAAATTGATCTTTGATTGTTGAAGTGGATGACGTTTAAAAATACATTGGGATTCACTAGCTATAATAATCTTCTATTCAATTAAATACCATGGCGGAGATCCCAACAGGTAGTCGTGTGAAGACCAATTTTAGATAATGGTTAGCCGAGCACCCAATAATTTTCACTTCAGATGGGACCATAATGTCTGGGGATCCTCCTTTGTCTTTCTCGCATTATTCATTTTGGTCTTACCTCTTTCTCGTTTTGTTCCTGAAATTGGTAATGAAATTCCGAACGAAGCCTCTCTGCCTTTGGGCCGGATTCCTGCGATCCATAACTCTATTGTGCTGGCGATGTCTGTGATAATTTTAGCTGGTTGATGGGAAGCCGCCGCAGTGAGAACAAGAGAAACGAGATGGTTGTGGAGAAATAAAGGTCCTTTGGAATGGATGGTTTATTTTCCGCTCGGAACTCGTTCTACAGGAAAGGGTTTTCTTCTGGTTTTATGTCTTTTATCTCACCAAATACTATCAATTGTTGGATACATTGATTCTCATTCTCACAAAACAGTCCGTCACTTTTCTTCATATAGTGAGCAGCGTAGCGCCCGTGTTTGTCTGTTTCTTCTGGTTAGAATTCTCTCAGTCTCCAGTTTTTATACATCATGACGGACGTGATTATGAATGTAATTTTATACTGTGATTTCTTTGTCAGCGGTGACAGAGAAGTGTAGCGGCCGGCGATCAAGGAAGGATAGCAGTGAACATCCATGGACAGACGAGAACGTACCCTTCTAACATATTTTTACCGGCGAAATTCACGGGGAGTGACGCCACCTTTTCCTTCCACGGGAATACACATTGGCATCATATGACTTCTGATTTGTGTATAGGATGATATGAGTTTTTTTCTGAAATTTGTAAAACACTTGGAATTTCTGAATTAAGTTCAAAATATGTAAAAAAGTCGTTGCCCCTCATGTTATTAGTTCCTACCTTGGAACTATAGTGGCGATGACATTTTTAAACCGTCAATTAACTTTGCATAGCCAAATCAAAATCATATATATATATAAAGGTATGGTGTGATGGTTAAAATTGTGGTATGTTAAAAAATTCATCAAGGTTCAAACTTCTGTTCAGCTATTGAGCTCGTAGGTCTTCTGCCTTCGTTGGCCCACTGTGTTTATGGATTTGAATCGTCTATGTTAATGCAAGGGGGTGATAATGCCCAAGATGGGAAGAGGTCCTACAAAAGCAACCTCTTTGACATGGGCCAAACTAAAAATCCTTGTTTACCACATCTATATATATATATATATATATACACCTCGGCTTAGTCATTGAGCTTGTAGGCCTTGTGCCTTCATTGGCTCAGTGCGTTTATGGGTTTGGGGGGTGATAATGCAAGATGCGAAGAGGTCCTACAAAAACAACTTCTTTGACTCGAGACTAAAAATTCATGTTTACCACATCAAATATATATATTCAATTAAAAGTTATAGAAAAAAAGAATTTCGTCACATTTTGGTTAGTTGGAATATTTTACTATATTTTAATGTTCAAATTCTAAAGCAATAAAATATATGAATAACTAGGTTTTCTATTTAGCAAGGATGAAAGTAGAATTTCCCTTATTGCACGCATTAGGCATGAACAATTGCACGTGTTAGGCATGCATATAAAAAACCCATGCATCACATATATTTTGTACATGCAATGGTGAAAGGCTATAAAATAACCATCTTCCATTCAGTGATTTTTTTTTTCCTAAAACAATATCAACATAATATATATTTTCTACGAGATATCTCTCTCCTAAAGTCAAGAAACTTTCATCCATGGGCACTAGATAGGCTTAGTTTATCATATCTTGCCTTGAATAAATTTATTTACAATAAAAAATTTCAATTTGCAAGGACACAAAATGGTAATTTCTTTACTTCTAGAATTCCTTGAGATAAGTCCTCTACTTAGAGGATTTTTCAATCTCTTTCTATGTATGATTTCATTATGATTAATAAAATAAATGCATGATTATGGATGAAAGTAGTAAGGTTGGTTTGCTTTTTACAATAACATACTAGAATCTAGCATGTATGTGTTCTATTTCCATAAAGTTTTTTAAGGTTAATTGGTAAACTCTTTCACCTATTGTATTCTATGGTTAGTATAGTGCATTTGGATTCTTTTGTTGCTCATTACATTGACATAATTATGATTTCTTGCAGCAAACACAGTGGGTATAAACATTATTTATGTTTTCCAATTTGTGATTGAAATGGGTGCTTTTGTTTTCGATGAGCACCCCACACTCATTGGTATCATGCAAGGATCCTATGTGTGTAGTTTTGTAGGTAGAAAGTCATGATGAATATAACGGTATCTTGAGTTCTTCCCAATTGTTTGATTATGATATTATGTTGATCATAGGTCCTTTATGGGGGTTCTAGTTAGGGACAATATCAGCTAGAGGGTATGGAATTAGTGTTTTTTTTAACATTTTGATTCAATCTAGTTTATTTTGTCAATAAAAGGTGCGTAGCACCTAAACTATATGTTAATTATATAAAAAATAACAAAATTCTCATAAAGGGATTACAGGCAGATTTCCATAACCCTGGAGTATAAACATGGAATACAAAATATCACACCCCAAAAATAGTAGGGGATTACATATATGAAGTCAAAAAAACTATAACCTGAAATCTGAGTAGTTAAGCATGTGGGTCTTCAACATTGAGATCAGCCACCAGAAAGTCATGGTGGATGTTAGCTTCACTAACATCTTGATCATCTGGAGCAACATTGGGAGGGGGAGATTGGAAGTGCAATAGCAGAGACTAGGCATGGAACATGTCTTCAACTTTATCCCCCAACTCAACTCCAATTTCATTGATATGCGAACACAGAGAGCTTTCCAAAGTAACATTACAATTATTTTGTAAGCCTTGAGTAAATGCATTATAGACACAATGCACGACTGGGTTCCTCTGAATCTCACGAAGAGAGAACAAACCCCCAATTGGAGCTTTACCAATATGTAGGTCGTAGTTGGAGAGAGCTTCATTAAATTTATCTTCAAAGAAACTTGATAGTCTTGAGCAAAGTTCATAGCCAAATTCCTTACCATTTCCACATTCTAGATCAAGTCCATGGCATTGGAAAGAAAGATTGAAACCAGTTGAGAAAAGTATATCATCCTCGACTCGTGAAGTAATTCTTGTAAGGAAGTTAACATAGAGAAAACAACTTCCTACGCCAATCTTGAGGAGAAACATTATACAAAACTTTTTAAAGCTGATCTAACAATTACAGAAAATCCAGAAGCACATTAAAACATGAAATAAATAGTGAAACACAAAACACCAGATATATGTGGGGAAAACCCTTTCAAGTGAAAAACCCCACACTCCAAAAGCCTACTCAATGTATTCTAAATCCAATAACAAGATTACATACATTTGCACAGCAAGTTTATTACAAGAGTATCACCAGTAATCAACTCTGGAAGAATTCTGACAACATTCCGGTAGCATAGCAATACCTGCAAACTCAAACTATGCAAACTACTCCTCAAGCCTCCAATTTATAGACTTATGGCTATACAAGAAACCATCTGTGGTTTTACAAAACCATGTGCAAAGCTTCTCAACCAAGATTCTAGTCTAAAATAAGTTCTCACGTCCAAAATGAAATCCCCTATTTTTTGACCCTTACAGATGTCATAGAATCTGTCATAATATGCCTAAAAATAGGCCTTCCATAATACACTACCATGTGGGCATCTTTTGACACCTAATAAACTAATTTTCAAAGCACCGACAATGTGAAACAGCTATAGGAAAATATTAAATAAAAATAACTATTATGGGAAATATCCAGCAAGGTTGAGACACCTCATTTCCCAACATTCTCCCACTTGTTGAATACCTTGCAAGAGCCAGGGGAATCACATCATCATGGATCAACTGCTAGGGGCCAAGAGGCCCATAGACTTAGAACATCACCTAAATTTTTCTATGCTCACAGGCTTAGTTAATGCATCCACAACATTTGCCATAGTCTCTACCTTTTCCAGCTTCACCCTACCATCCTCGACCATATCTCTCATGAAGTGATACTAAACATCAATGTGTTTGGTCCTGGCATGAAAAGTCAGGTTATTCGCAAGGTAGACTGCACTCTGATTGTCACAATAAACTGTAACTATACCCTATTTCAATCCAATATCTAAACACAAATGCTTTAGCCAAATGGCTTCTTTATAGGCATGAGTAGCTGCCATGTACTCTACCTCAGTAGTGGACAAAGCGACCACAGCCTGTCACTTGCTCATCCAACTGATTATACCACCATTAAGAGTAAACACATATGCACTGGTGGATCTTCTGCTATCGACATCACCAGCCTAGTCTGAATCCACAAAACCATGAATACTCAAGGAATGTTGATCTCCTGTACCATGAAAACAAATAGAGTAATCTGTTGTACCCTAAAAATATATGAAGACCCTGTTAACTACATCCCAATGCACTCTTCCAAGATTAGACATATAACGAGAAAGAACTCCCACTGCTTGGGCAATGTCTGGTCTTGTACAGACCATAGCATACATTAAGCTTCCAATTACACTCTAGTAAGGCACTTTGCTCATGTCTTCCATCTTCGATGGGGATGTAGGACATTGTGAAATAGAGAGTTTCATTCCCAATGTATCAGGAACACAAAGTGGTTTACAATCCCACATGTTAAACCTTTGCAAAACTGAACAAACATACTTACTCTGGCCAAGCCATAGCTTTCTGTTCTCACAATCTCTTCTAATCTCCATCCCAAGTATGTGTTTTGTTGCACCAAGATCTTTCATTTCAAATTTCGTAGAGATCTGAGATTTCAATTCTGTAATCAAACCTTTGCCTTTCCCAATAAACAACATGTCATCAACATATTAAGCAATTACTAGGAAATGATCACCATCAGATTTAAAATATACATAGTGATCAGATTTAGACCGCACAAATCCCAAACTCAACACATAAGTATCAAACTTCTAGTACCACATCCTAGGACTTTGTTTAAGGCCATACACAGATTTCTTTAATTTACAAACCAACTTGCTTTTACCTTTCACCACATAGTGCTTTGGCTATGTCATATAGATTTCTTCCTCCAAATCACCATGAAGGAAAGCAGTTTTTACATCCATTTGTTCAACCTCTAGGTCATAGGCTGCTACAATAGATAATAAAAATTGAATGGATGTCATTTTAGCAACAGGAGAAAATATCTCACCATAATCAATACCCTCAACCTGAGAGTATCCCTTCGCAACCAACCGTGCCTTATACTTTTCAACATTTCCATCTAAACCAGTCTTTTTCTTGAACACCCATTTACATCCAACAAGTTTGCATCTCTCAAGCAAAGGTACAAGGTCCCATGTATCATTTCTTTCAAGGGACGCCATCTCTTCATCAATGGCAATTTTCTAGGACTCTACATCACTCATACCCAAAGCCTCTTACACAAATCTTGGTTCATCAATATTAGTACTCAAAGAAAATATACACTCCCAATCATTAGGTGAATACCCATACCTTTCAGGTGGTTGCCTATGCCTTGTAGACCTTCAAACAAGCTAAGGTGGAGGTTCTTCCACTTCTTCCTCCTCTTCTCCCTCTTTTGAAGAGTCAGAGCTTGATGAGCTCTCCTCAACTTCTTATCTATCTTGGGGCCTCGATTCAACATTCTCATGCATAGAAGGAAGTTGAATCACATCCTTTTTCTATTCAATTTCTTTATGATGTTCTGGCTGAAAAGTAACAGGAGAAGATTTATTCTCTCTAAAAATAACACCTCTGGAATAAATTACCTTATGTGCAATAGGGTCCCAAAGCTTGTATCCTTTCACACCATAGCTGTAGCTAATGAAGATACATTTGACAGCCTTATAATCCAACTTTGTTCTCTTCTCCTTAGGCACATGTGCATATGCCTCACAACCAAAAACTCTTAGATGTCTAAGTGAAGGTTTTTTCCTCAACCACACCTCCATTGGCGTTTTATCAACAAGCACTGATGTAGGAGATCTATTTATCAAATAACAAGCAGTGGCAATAGCTTCAGCCCAAAACTTTTGTTCTAGACCAGCTCCACTCAACATACTCCTAGCCTTCTCCATCAACATTTTGTTCATTCTTTTTGCAACTCCATTTTGTTGAGGAGATTACGGAGTTGTCTTTTATCTTTTAATCCCACAATCTGTATAGAATCTGTCAAAATCTGCAGAACAATACTCACCGCCATTGTCAGTCCTCCAACATTTAATTTTCTTTCTAGTCTGAGTTTCTACCATAGCCTTAAACTCCTTAAAATGACTGAAAACTTTAGATTTACTCTTTAAAAAATATACCCATGTTCTCCTACTGAAATCATCAATGAGAGTAACATAATAAATTGATTTACCAATAGAAGCAACATCAATAAGACCAAATACATCCAAATGGATTAGATCCAAAATACATGAAGACTTATGAGAAGACAAGTAAAATTGAATGTGGTTCTGTTTGCCATAAATACAATGTTCACAGAAATTAAACTCTAGATTGCAATCATTCAAACCTTCAATAAGGTTCTTATTTTTCAATAAGGTTCTTATTTTTCAAGGTTGTCAAACCCTTCTCTTCAATGTGACCAAGTCTCTAGTACCATAACATGGTCTTCTTTGTAGGCAACTTTGATTCGGTAGACAGAGCACCCTTAGGTACCCAGAAGCCATGACCATCTGCAGAAGAGGAAACCATCTCTTTTTTCAGGAAAGTAGTTTCTGGCTTGATTTTATCAGAAGTGCTATTGCACTCAACCGTGCATGCATCAAGATGGTACAATGTACCCAATCTGATTCTTCTTTCTATCACCATAGCACCTCTCACCATTTTCACACCTGCTTCAGAAAACTGTACATGTACACCCGCATCTATTAGCTTGCTAACAGATAATAAATTTCTTGCTAGTCCTAGGATATGCAAGACACCATCAAATCATCTAACTCTACTATCAAAAAATTTCACATGAATACTACCGCGGCCAACAATGTCAAGGAAAGAGCTATCACCCAAATACACCTTACCACCATCATAGTTTCCATACTTACTAAACCACTTTATGTTCAGAGTCGTGTGGAAACATGCACCTGAGTCTATCAACCATGCATTATCACCTGCACGAGTGGCCAAGGCTGCAATAAAGGCATCTCCATTCTCTTTCTTGAACTCATAATCAAAATCTTACTTCTTCTTCTTCTTCTTCTTCTTCTCTTCTTTACATTCCTTTTAGAATTGTTTGAATTTGCCACAGTTCCAGCATATTGCGTTGGACTTACCAAGAGATTTTGATATCCCCTTGTTCTTGGACTTGGAACGGCCACGCTGCTTCTCATCTTTGCCTCATTCTTTTTGTCTTCCTCGAACACTCAAAGCCTCTTTGACATTTAGAAAGACCTTCCTTCTCATCTCTTCAGAAAGTAGAGAACCAACAATATCCTCCATCGTCAAGATGACTGTAGTGCTCCCAATAGCCATAACTAGGCTATCCCATGAGTCTGGCAATGAACACAACAAAATTTGGCACCTTTCTTCTTCATCCATTTTCACCCCAACTGAGGTCAACTGAGTCACCAACATATTGAATGTTTCTAGATGCTCATAAATCCATCCACCTTCTTCCATTCTCAAGGAATACAACTTCTTCCTCAAGAAAATCTTATTTACTAGAGATTTAGCTTGATATTGATGAAGGTAAATTGTCATTGATGTTAAAAAGGTGTTTGTGTTGATTGTCATTGATATCAAAAGGTATTGCATATTCATAAGGTGTTGATATTGATCATACAGGAGTTCACATGATTCATATGCATGATGTATGTTCTTGTTCAAGAAATGACAATGCAGGATTGTTGTTACAAATCAGGAGATCTTTTTTGTACACATTGCAGATTGATAGGAGAAGTTTAGTTGTTCACACTCAAGTTACACGCTCTCAGTAAGTTTGATAATGTTTAAGTTAGCATGGATGGTTTGATGTCAGTAATTTAATGGTTGATGTCTTGCAGATGCATAGAAGGTATCATTCATGATTGTTAGTGTTGGCATTGTTCATCACTTTAAGGTGATATCATATTTGTATGTTGAGACTAGTAGAAAAGTGATCAAAAAAGTGGTCAAAGGAATCTTTGGCTTATTGATACTATCAGGAGATCAAGAAATTTAGATGACATGTTTCAGATTTGGTATATGTTCATACTTCATTAATGTTGGTGGTCATGCTCAGACTTAGTGATCACATTCATGTCTAAAAGTTTTTCAAAGTCTTCTCAGTTGGTCTATGATCCTAGCATCTAAGTGCCTTTTTAACCCTAAGTTTGTTTGATGGTTGAGGTCTAAGTTTGCAAGTTTTTTCAATTGTCTTTGAATTTATTCTTAACTCTGTCAGAACCCTGTTATGGTTGTAGTCTCAGTCCTTCATATTTCTCTTGAGGTTATCTAAGTCTTTGTTACACATCTTGTGATCCGAAACTAAGTCCTTTACATCATCTTGAGATCCTAAACTAAGTTCTTTACACCATTTCAAGCCCGTCATGCTAGAAATCATTTTTTGTTCTATTTGGTTGTTGACCTGCAAGCACAGGTTACCTCTCTTAAATATCACCTGCTCTAGGGCATCTAATTCATTGTCTTGACTGGCCCCTTCGCCCCTTTACCTTCTGCACCGGTCTGTACTTTTAGAAGTATAGGCGGGAAAGAGCATCGAAGGTTTTTTAAATGCTTAAAAAAGGGCATCAAATATCATGTGTTGTGGGCTACAAAAAGTGTTTTAAAAGCATCTATTCTTATAAACATTCGAAAGCCTTGTGATGCAAAAAGGTATCTAAGATTATATGTAATTGAATTGCCTTATGGGAGCTCGAATAGGCCTTAATATTAGGAGTTGTTTTAAATTTGGAAAATTTGTTTTCCTTTCTCCTAGTTTGTCGGCCTTTTTTATGTCATATCCTTATGACATCAAAATGAATTTTAAATTCATTGAGGGAAAAAGATCATGTGGCACGAATTTGTTAAAAAGCCACAAAAAGTTTTATTTAAAGACTATTTTTTAGCCATTTTAAAAAAAGGCAATTTTTGGTGAATTTTAAAAAATTCTTTTTAAAGAAATTTTTTTTTTTCTATTCTCATGGCAGTGGAGATAAGAAGGTGGATTTCTTTTAACGAAGGTAGATTTTTTTTTCTTTTGATTTTCATGAAGATAATTTCTTTTGGATAAAGATTGGTTGAATATGGAAGACATAAAAGAAATTTTCTGGGATAATATTTTTAAGGCAGATTGGTTCATTTTTGAAGATATTTGCTGAAAAGGGCTCTTGAAGAGATTGTAGATATGAGAAGAGAATATGAAGAGTTTTTGAATGGGGTTTGATATTATAAGATCTTATTTTGTTTGGAGATGGTTCTTGCAGATTGAAGGAGAAGAAGTTGAAGGGATTTTGCAGAGAGGAGAAGAAGAAAATAAATGATATATTGAAGAATTTTTTTTATTATGCAATGAATTTTTATGTTGCAAGTGATTGAATTTCTTTTGTAGAATATGAAAGGTTTTATGCATAGTGAAATTGATTTACAAGACAGAGAATTTGAAGAGACCATTTTTGTAGATGCAAGAATATCAAGGATTGAAATAATTGTGAAGAGAAGACAAAATATGAAAAGTCATCTTGTATATAATGGTTTTGCAGGAACATTGAAGGTGTTGTGTGGATCATCATACAGGGTTGAATATATTTTAAAAATCCTCTTGAAGAGAAAATATAGATGATAAGTTTTGTATGTGATTTGAGTTGATGAGAAGTATGGTGATATGACAGACACATGTGAAAGAAGAAGTGATTTGTATTGAAACAGAGAAACCCTCTAAATTTTTTGTTTTAATTTGAGTATGCATTAGGGGTTGGTGCTCCTTGAAGTTGGTGCTTCTAAATGTATTAGGGGTTGATGCTCCTTGAAGTTGGTGCTTCTAAACATTGTAACCAATGAGGTTTTTGCTTAAGCCAGTGAGGCATTTTGAGTGATTTTTCTACCCCAGGAGGGTTTTCCACTTTGTAATTTTCTTGTGTCATAATCTCATGTCTTGATGTCTTCCATAGATTCATTTACCGTATGTGATTTATGTGATTGATCATTTGTTGATTAATTGTTCAAGTAATTAGTTTAATTTTGATAAACCTCATTGTCAATTTTGGAAAATTGTAAAAATAATACAACACTAATTCACCCCCCCTCTCAGTGTTGTCCTGGACTCCTACAATTGGTATCAGAGCCAAGTTCCCTATAGAAGTCTAATAGGCTCGGGTAGGTCTTGGTAGTGGAGTTCAATGGGTAAGAAGAATAGAAATAAGGCCTCAAATAGAGAAAAGAAAGATGCTAATCAAAAGATTGTTAAACAAGACTCAGTTGTGTACTACAATGAGTTGTTGCTTGAGCCATTACTGAATATAGATACAAAATGTAATAAAAGGATTGGTTCTGCTGTTAAGAGTCTTGACAAAAAGAAAGACCTCAATGATGATGAAGAAGAGGTCAGCTTGGTATGTGAGAAAAGTGACAATGATAGAAGACATTCACATGAAGGAGTTGAGGTGCACTCTATTTCACAAGAAGAAGATCACATTATAAGTGATGATGAACAAGATTTTGAAGTTGATATAGAAGGAGAGCTCATATGTGCTCTAAGTGAACTCAAGAAATATAAAAAAGAGAACCAGAAATTACAATTGCAGCTACAACAAGAAAAAGACCTCAAAGACAAAGCACTCTCTGAACTTGAAGAGGCAAGAAGTCAAACTGTGAGTTTAAGAACAAAAATTGATGATTTAGAAAAATTGATTACAAGCCTAAAGATTGAGATTGAAGAGGCCAAGAGAATGATAGATTTTGCTAAGTCTAAAAATGAAGTAAAATATTTTGAATGCATAAAACTTGAAGTTGAAATTATTACCTTGAGAAAAAATATTGAAAGTCTTAGAGTTTTGTCAAAGAGAAATAATGAGTTTGAAAAGAGCACCACCAAGTTATATGAGATGTTGGGAAAGCAAAAACTATATGGAGACACTACTGGACTTGGTTATGAAGAAGGAGAGTGTTCCAAAGTTAGAGAAACTCCTAGAAAGAAAATTGATCTTCATGCTACTGTTCCTAAAGGCAAAAAGAAGTCAGAAGATGAAATAAATACCAAAGATGAATTTGTAAAAATACACAATCAAATAGGAAAGTTCAAAAGAAATATTCCAGTAAGACAAGCTTATATGTACAGGTATAATTATTCATTTTTTGGTTATTGTTATACCTATAATCACTTTGGACACAAAGCCGTTAATTGCAGAAGAAATCAATTGGCTTCAATAAGGAATGCTAATATTGTGTGTTTCAAGTGCAATTCTCCCAGTCACAAAGCATATAGTTGCAGAATGTATGAAAGAATAGCATCATCTGGTTTGAAAGGTTGGAAAAAGAAAAAGATTGAAAAGGTTTGGGTGAAGAAATTTGGACAGAAGAAAGAATTTGTGAAAGTTTGGAAGCAGCAACAAGATCAAGAGAAAATAAATTCTAAACTTGTGCATCTTGCACAAGTCACTTCATTAGTTGCATAACACATGGCATGAAGTTAGGGGGAGTTGTTCATGTCTTATCAATTATCCCCAAATAAGTCTCAGGAGGTTGAAAATGGAAGAAGTTAATTCATTGCACATGTCTCTGCATTTGGTTTTGCAAAAGTATTGATAATGGTTATGTATATATCAGATTTGACATTGTGTTACAAAAGGTATCTTATGCAGGAACAGGAGGATGGTCTTTATCAAGATAATCTTCATCTCTTCAGATGATTTGCATTCTTTATCATGTCAAGATGTGTGTACAGAAGTAAATTGGTTGTAGGTTGATTGTCAATCTTGGAAGGCTTGTTAATGTCATCTCTAGAGTGGTCATCATGAGTTCTGAATATTATGATGAATTGTCTTCATCATCATAATGTTGCTTGTTGAGCCTACATTATTGTTCATCATAAGTGTTGATGTGTTTTTGATATCTTTACATGAAGGTCGGTTCATATGAGTCTTTTCAAAGAAGTCAATTTTATGCCTTCATTGGTTGGGAGATTTTTGGAGATTTGTCAAAAAGGGGTTGATACTTGTGAAAGAATTGTTTGGCATAGAAATTTATTTTTCAATCAAGTGATGTCATCAGGAGTTTGTCAAAAGAAGTGTTCATAAGATTTCATTGATATCAATTTTCATAGTCATATTTGTGCTATGTCAAGAAGTGGTATTGTGTAGAATATGGTATAGTCAAAGGATAATTTATAACAATGGTTTGATGCTTTGGTTGGTGTTCCTCACATGATGTTGCTTTCAGGTCCTATGCTTCATGATGAATTGTTGCTATCAAGTTGAAAAATTGTTCAATATGTAGATGAACAAGGACAAGGCTCCCAAAATAAGTTTTGGACAGCAAATTGCAAATGTGGTCAGTGACTTAAATTTTCAGAGGACTAGAAGGTATTAGAGACCTGGGTAAGTGGTATTTCAATTCTTGGTTGGTATGAAGGATGACAAGGTCAGTAATAGTGCTTGTGATTCAAGAAATGAGTGTTGATTGATATCAACATACTTTACTAGTCTCTTGCTAATGATCTATATGAGTTATTTTTCTCACAGGGAGACAATAGTCTTTGTCATTAGATGTCAAAAAGGAGGAGAAAGAAAAATTGCATCATGTAGTTTTGCCATCAATGACAAAGGGGGAGATTGATGAAGGTAAATTGTCATTGATGTCAAAAAAGTGTTTGTGTTGATTGTCATTGATATCATAAGGTGTTGTAGATTCAAAAGGTGTTGATATTGATCATACATGAGTTCACATGATTCATATGCATGATGTATGTTCTTGTTCAAGAAATGATGATGCATGATTATTGTTACAAATCAGGAGATCTTTTTTGTACACATTACAGATTGATAGGAGCAGTTTAGTTGTTCACACTCAAGATACATGCTTTCAGTAAGTTTGATAATGTTCAAGTTAGCATGGGTGGTTTGATGTCAGTAATTAATAGTTGATGTCTTGCAGATGCATAGAAGGTATCATTCATGATTGTTAGTGTTGGCATTGTTCATCACTATAAGGTGATATCATATCTGTATGTTGATACTAGTGGTAAAGAGATCAAAAGAGTGCTCAAAGGAGTCTTTGGCTTATTGATACTATCAGGAGATCAAGAAATTTAGATGACATGTTTCAAATTTAGTATATGTTGATACTTCATTAATGTTGGTGGTCATGCTCAGACTTAGTGATCACATTCATGTCTAAAAGTTTTTTAAAGTCTTCTCAGTTGGTATATGATCCTAGCATCTAAGTGCCTTTTTAACCCTAAGTTTGTTTGATGGTTGAGGTCTAAGTTTGCAAGTTTTTTCAATTATCTCTGAATTTATTCTTAACTCTATCAGAACCCTATTATGATTGTAGTCTCAGTCCTTCATATTTCTCTTGAGGTTATCTAAGTCTTTGTTGCACATCTTGTCATCCTAAACTAAGTCCTTTATACCATCTTGAGATCCTAAACTAAGTTCTTTATACCATTTCAAGCCCGTCATGCTAGAAATCGTTTTTTGTTCTATTTGGTTGTTGACCTACAAGCATAGGTTACCTCTTAAATATCACTTGCTATAGGGCATCTAATTCATTGTCTTGACTGGCCCCTTTGCCCCTTTACCTTCTGCACCGGTATCCTTTTAGAAGTATAGGCGGGAAAGAGCATCCATGGTTTTTTAAATGCTTAAAAAAAGGCATCGAATATCATGTGCTGTGGGCTGTAAAAAGTGTTTTAAAAGCATCTATTTTTATAAACATTCAAAATCCTTGTGATGCAAAAAGGCATCAAAGATTATATGTAATTGAATTGCCTTATGGGAGCTCGAATAGGCCTTAATATTAGGAGTTGTTTTAAATTTGGAAAATTTGTTTTCCTTTCTCCTAGTTTGTCGGCCTTTTATATGTCATATCCTTATGACATCAAAATGAATTTTAAATGCATTGAGGGTAAAATATCATGTGGCACAAATTTGTTAAAAAGCCACAAAAAATTTTTTTAAAGACTATTTTTTAGCCATTTTTTAAAAAGGCAAATTTTGGTGAATTTTAAAAACTTCTTTTTAAAGAAGATTTTTTTTCTATTCTCATGGTAGTGGAGATAAGAAGGTGGATTTCTTTTAAAGAAGGCAATTTTTCTTTTCTTTTGATTTTCATGAAGATAATTTCTTTTGGATAAAGATTGGTTGAATATGGAAGACATAAAAGAAATTTTTTGATATAATATTTTTAAGGTAGATTGGTTCATTTTTGAAGATATTTGCTGAGAAGGGTTCTTGAAGAGATTGTAGATATGAGCAAAGAATATGAAGAGTTTTTGAATGGGGTTTGATATTATATCATCTTATTTTGTTTGGAGATAGTTTTTCCAGATTGAAGGAGAAGAAGTTGAAATGATTTTGCAGAGAGGAGAAGAAGAAAATAAATTATAAATTGAAGAATTTTTTTATTATGCAAATGAATTTTTATGTTGTAGGTGATTGAATTTCTTTTGCAGAATATGAAAGCTTTTATGCATAGTGAAATTGATTTACAGGACAGAGAATTTGAAGAGACCATTTTTGCAGATGCAAGAATATCAAGGATTGAAATAATTGTGGAGAGAAGACAAAATATGAAAAGTCATCTTGTATATAATGGTTTTGCAGGAACATTGAAGGTGTTGTATGAATCATCATACAAGGTTGAATATATTTTGAAAATCCTCTTGAAGAGAAAATACAGATGATAAGTTTTGTATGTGATTTGAGTTGATGAGAAGTATGGTGATATGACTGACACATGTGAAAGTAGAAGTGATTTATATTGAAACAAAGAAACCCTTTGAATTCTTGGTTTTAATTTGAGTATGTATTAGGGGTTGGTGCTCCTTGAATTTGGTGCTTCTAAATGTATTAGGGGTTCATGCTCCTTGAAGTTGGTGCTTCTAAATGTATTAGGGGTTGGTGCTCCTTGAAGTTGGTGCTTTTAAACATTGTAACTAGTGAGGTTTTTGCTTAAGCCAGTGAGGCATTTTGAGTGGTTTTTCTACCCCAGGAGGGTTTTCCACTCTGTAATTTTCTTGTATCATAATTGTTGTCTCTTAGATTTGTACCCTTGCTGAGTTATAAAACTTAGCAATCTAGAGAAACATGGGAATGATCTCGAAGTGTGGGACCTTGCAAACTGAGATCAGACCTCTGGAGTAGGCCATCTTCCTTAACTGGTTATCACCTAAAATCTAATGAATTTGTAGAGGAAAAGGGAGAAGGAATGCTTTTAAAAATGAAAGATGAAATAGAAAACTTGAAAGTAAGGGTGATTCACCAAGTCAAATAAAAGAACCCTCACAAAACTAAGAAGATGCACAACACAACCAGATATAGCAAGTAGATATACACAGATTCGGATGATTCTTAGCAGAGGTGAGAAACAAAAATGGTTGAGAGGAACAAAATGTTCAAAAACATTCACTGACAATCATACACAGATTCACACTCAACTAAAAAATAGTAAAAAAGATAAAATAACTTGCATATATTCAATAAGAAGGCATAGTTATAGTAGGGGAATGCTCTATTTGGAATCAGAAGCATATGTTACTAAATCTTCCAACCCTTTTTTACATCTCATTCTAATACATATATAGCATTTGCATTCTTGACCTAAGTTGGTCACAATCAATTCTAGAAAACTGTTGTCACATAGGCCCGTCAGAAAATATCATTGCCAGAAAAAGACGTCCACCTACAAGAATTCATGGCATAAAAATATCTGGAACAGGGGTAGATGGAAGATATTTTGAATCTTCAATGTGAGCTGTTGAATCATTGACCTGCACCCATAAATGCAACAAATATCTGCATCTGCATATGCAAAAATGGTCACTGAAACATCCAATCGAACGAGCCTGCAAATGTGCATCAATTTTTGAAATTGAGAATATCCCCCTCAAAGCCCACCAAATGAAAGAGGAGGCAAAAACAAGCACATTTGCCTTTTGAAACATGTTGAAATTCGCCAGCATGAGGGAGATATGGGCAGCCAAAGTTATGGTCAACTGCGTCCTGCAAATGTATATCGCTTTGCATGTCTTTGAATCTCCCCTTGCATATGCTTTTGCCCTTTGTATCACCCTTTACATTTGCCCTGCCACATGTCAACATCTGATTTGCTGTTGCACTGAAACTGAGAAACATCGTTGAACATTTGCATGCTTTATCGGTCATCAAAAAGACCTTAAATTGAGTCACCGATGCACTAAGTCTCATCGAAATCCTTTGTATGTGACCCCTTGTATATCGCAATTGTATATGAGATACAATCGCATATACATACAATGCGAAACTTCAAAGGATTTTCAGCCATATTGAAACTTTGCAACAGGTCCAACCTTGTATCTCTGCTTCTTTGCATATCGGCATATACAAGCACTTCCACATACAACTGCGGACCCCACAACTGAGTTTACCAAATTTGATTTCCCAGTCGGTCCGCCTTGTATATCACCGTTGTATCTAACCTTTGTATATCGCATATACAATGCGAAATATACAAAAAAAAATTACATACAAACTTGTACATACAAACATGCATTTGAACTTGTATCTACCCTTTGTTTGTGACCTTGCATCTGCACCTTGTATATTGTCTACATATAATCCAAACATACAACCAAAAGATGCATACAAACACTTGTGCCTTTATCAACCAAACTGCATATTCTGTCGGGTCTGGGATTGTATGTCAGGAATGTATATACCATTGTATATGCGATTGTATGTGCAAAGATACAATCGCATATACATACAATTGGTGGGCCCCAAACTTTGTATATCTCCCTTGTATATAGTCTTGCATGTGCACTTTGTATATTGCCTTGTATATTGTACACATGCAATATACAAATAGAACCACATGCATATCCCTTTGCATCTGACCCTTTGTATATTACCTTGTATCTGCCCTTTGTATATTAAACATACAATGCAAATATACATACAAAAAATGCATACAAAGGACCTGATGTACAGTAAAACATTGTTCATGACCAAGATACAAGGAAAAAATGTATTTGAGATACAATTCGACCAAGGATGGCATCATCATCATATACATGAAAAATGGCTAAGTATAAAACTAAGAAATCTTTGCGATGGAAGGCACTTGAAGGCAAAAGATTTCTGGGTTTTTCTGGGTTTTTGGCAAGGATTCTCCAGGCAAGATTTTGGGATTTTTGGTAAGGCAAAGCATGGGTAATTGAAGGATTTAATCCTTTTCTCCTTCTATTTAAGCTTTCTTTGACCGGATTTCTTTGATAGGAGGGAGACAAAATATTTTGTGGTTAAGCAAAATATGACAATAGCTTTGGCGACCTCTCAGGGATGTTTGCCTACTAAACATCAGATCAGATGCCTAGACCTTATCCATTGGGCACAGGGTCATACAGAGACTTAAAAATATCTTTGAAGCTCAATCCTGACCTCGGTAACTCAACATATCAGCAATGAAGAACACTTGGAAGATGAAAACCAAAACAAAATGTTGAAAACAACTCACCTAACTGTGCTAGACAACACTTAGGGAAAACAAAAGGTACTAAACTATTGTGCAACAACACTTATTGAAAGCAAAAAACCTAATCTTCTGTTTTACAAGGCAAGTCATAACTCAAAACACCTCTTCAGGTGTATCCCATTGACTGGGATAGGCAAATTTTCCCCATCCATGTTTGATAACTGAAATGCATTGTGCTCCTTGCATTCAGTAATGATAAATGGGCCACCCCACATGCTATCAAACTTTGAGTGTTTCCCTGGCCTGCTTTTCAACTCATCCCATTTAAGTACCCTATCACCCTCCCTAAAAATTTTGGGAGTGGCCTTCTTATCAAAAACTCTTTTTGTCTAAAGCTGATGACATTCCATAGCTTTCATAGCTTTAGCTCTAATCTCTTCAAGCTCCATAAGTTGAGCATATCTGACAGCCATGGGGTCTTCTTCTTTAAACATCTCTAGTTGATTCATGACATCAAGTGCTGGCAGCTCCACAGACATATGCAATCTTGCCTCTTTTCCATAAACTAACATATATGGGGAGTTTCCAATAGACCTCTTGGGAGTTATTCTATCTGCCCATAAAGTAGATTTCAGATTGGTGTGCCCAGGTCCTCTGGTTGTCCTCCATTAATCTTTTGATAATCCTTATGAGATTCTTATTTGTGGATTTAGCCAAACCATTACCCCGTGGGTAATAATTTGATGAAGTGTTCAAATAGATTCCATTCTTCACGGCCCAGTCAGTTATCCTCAATCCAACAAAGGCTAAAGCATTGTCGGAGATAATTGACTCAGGTACTCCAAATCTAGATACCAAATCATAATAGAAGTTCAAAATGGCATTCTCATTGGATTCCTTCAAAGTGAAGGCTTCGGTCCACCTTGTGAAATAGTCTGTTACTGTAAGTACCCACCTGTGGCCTGTACTTGATGGTGGGTTAATGGGACCTATAAAATCAATGCCCCATCTCACGAAGGGTTGTTCTACTTGAATTGGCTACAGAGGTAAAGTTGGTAGCCTTTCTTTACCTGCAAAAATGACACATTTTACACACTTTCTGGCCCATGCATGGGCATCCTTGAATAAGATGGGCCAGTAATATCCAACTCTCATTATCTTCCAAGTGGTAGTCCTTGGGGAAAAATGACCCCCTACTGTTCCATCATGAAACTCATGTAGCACCGTGTTAGTTTGATCATTATCAATGCATCTTAACAACACGCCATTAAAATCTTTTCTGAAAAGGATATCATTTATTAAAACATATGGAATAGACTGCAGTCTAAAATACCTTCTCTTGGTTCTATCTAAACCTACTGGACATTCACCAGTTTGCAAAAAATGAGTCATGTCATTAACCCAACCTATTTCAATTGTTGTAGTATCATCCTGATGTTCATCTTCAATGGTCAGAATCACCTCTTCCTCCTCTATTTCATTTTCAGACCCAGTAGCAAGCTGTTCACTCAGTCCTCTACCTCTGATGAGCTTGGTTATCTTGATATCTACATCATATTCCATGACTTTGGTAATCCAACCAGCCCTTTTTTCATTAACATCCTTTCCTAACAGAAACTCTTTCACGCCAGGGTGAGCAACCATCAAATGTACCTTATTGTTAGAAATAAGATGCCTAAACTTCTTGAGACTCTTTACCATTGCAAGGACATGTTTTTTGATGAAACTATACCTCTGTTCATACTCCTCCATTCCTTGACTAAAGAAAGCAATTGGCTGCTCAAAGCCATCACTTTGTTGTTGTACCAGAATTGCAGAAATTGTATCTAAACTGCCATAAGCATGCAAAATAAAATCTTTCAAGAAATTGGAATTTACTAGAGTTGGTGCAGCCGATAACACTTCTTTTATGGACCTAAAGCTGAGTTTGCCCTCTTTTGTCCAACTGAAAACTACATTTTTCTTTAACATAGAGGTCAATGGCCTCAATAAATTTGCAATATTAGGTATAAATCTTCGCAGAAAATTAATTCTACCAATAAAATGTTGCAGTTCTTTCTTGTGACTAGGTAAAGGTAGCTCCAAAATAGCACTTACTCTTTCTGCATCAATGGTAATTCCCTCTTTTGACACAATGTGTCCTAAAAGCTTGCCTTCATGCATAACAAAAATGCATTTCTTGGGATTGAGGGATATCCCAAACTCTTTGTATCTCTCAAATACTTGTTTCAAATGGGTTAAATGTTCAGCTACAACCTTAGAGAAAACCATGATGTCATCTAGGTACACAAGTGTTAGATCTAGGGCACACAACTGAGAGGGGGGGTGAATCAGTTGTACAAGAACTTGCTTCTACTTCAAACACTTGATTCTTCTTTGTTAGTTAATAGCATATCAATTAACCATTCATGAAAGCATAAAGCATTAACACCAGAGCAGATAAACATCAACACATTAGACACCAAGATTTTGACGTGGAAAACACGGTTAAGGGAAAAACCCTGGGGTGATTAACCCAAGGATTATTCTATGTTAGAAGAATAAGAAAAATGGATGGCACATGCCAATTAGGGCTCACTGCCCGAGCACACTGCTCACAAAGAGGCACACTACCTACAAGAGACACACTATCTACAAAGTGATAAGAATCACAAAATTGAACTGGAGATTGACATCTTTACCATGTCTGGATCAGTTCCATTTAAGCCCGAGATACTTCTGCTCTACCCTTCGCTCTTTCACTATACCACACTCATCTGCTCCCCAACACTCTTTGAAATGAATCCAAAAACCTTTATTTATACAAGGCATCGACTTAGGAACAATCATCTAAGTTGGCAATCATCCACAAGAACATTCGTAATATGAATAACTCATCCGGTCGGCCAGTCTGAATAAGAACATCTTCATCCAGAAGAATATCTTCAATTCTGGGCTCTAACACTAATGCGGATTGACAACACAACCTCAACATGATCCAAGAACCTTCACAAGCTTGCCTAAATGACCAGGTACATCCGCACTTCCTCTACTTACTGGAATCTCTTCTCCTCTTCATCTAGAACTTCAAGAACACAGTCTGTCATGACTATCAAACTGAAATAGGTTCTTCCAGACCTCCAAACTATGTACAAACTGAGATGACACATCACAAGGACATCCCAAACACTCCTTCCAATCTGCAGAGTCTGAAAATGTACCTCTGGATCTCACCGGACCTTTTTGTAACACTCTGTCGCTTCGGAGCATCTCCCGGAACCAGTTCTACTTGATCGATCACAACTTCTTCATATCTTCATGCGGACCGTTGAAATCTTAACTAGATCATCTCAAGACTCATATCTACAAACCCTTTAATCCGCATCCTCTAATCCTCAACCTATTGAGTACATTTACCTTCTTCTCATCACTGTTCTTCACTGTTCCTAATTGAGACTAATTTTCTCAATATCCTCAGCACACAACTCATCCAATCCTTCTTACCAATGCAATATGAGTATGTTGACATCAATGACAACACTAGTTAACCTCATACTTGTAACAATCTCCCCCTTTGTCATTGATGGCAACATATGATGTGAAAAACCATCAAGACAAGAACTTCTCCTTTCTGTCATAGCTCCCCCTATCAGCAAGAACTCTTCACATGTCTTCTCTTCCTTTAATTCTCCCCCTTTGATCATCAACCACTTATTTTTCACATGTCTTCTCTCCCCCTTTGACATCAATGGTAAAGGGCTCATACTTGCAATTCTAACACATCAGAATCATACCAGCTGCTCCCCCTTAGTAGCAACTCCCCATCATCAATCCGGATCACAAGATATGACTGTGATATCCACCGGACTGATGCACATCAGTGCATCCTAGTTCATCACTAGAGGGGCCATGACCCCTAACTTCTCCCTGAGATACTCAAAGGATTCCTTGGAAAGAGGTTTAGTAAAAATATCTGCAAGCTGATCCTTGGAGGGCACATACTCTAATCTGACTTCACCCTTGTTCACTTGTTCTCTCAAAAAGTGAAATTTGAAAGATATATGCTTGGTCTTAGAATGCAATAATAGATTCTTAGAAATATTTATTGCACTTGAATTATCACAGAAAATTTTGATAGGCTCCTCATATTCTACTTGAATATCTCTTAGCATTTGCTTTATCCACAAAAGTTGAGTGCAACTACCTGCTGCTGCAATGTATTCTACTTCTGTTGTAGACAGTGATATTGCTTCTTGTTTCTTGCTTAGCCAAGAAACCAACCTTTTCCCCAAAAAGAATGCTCCTCCACTTGTACTCTTCCTATCATCCACATCTCCTGCCCAATCTGCATCTGTATATGCATGAAGAGAGAAATCCTGATCTCTAGGATACCATAGGCCATACTCAACTGTCCCCTTTAGATATCTAAAAATCCTCTTGATTGCCATAACATGAGATTCTCTAGGATCAGCCTAGAATCTTGCCACAAGACCAACAGCCTGCATTATATCTGGTCTAGTCCGAGTAAGATACAATAATCCTCCAATCATTGATCTGTACTTGGTCTGATCTGTCTTAGGAGAGTCATCATCTTTGCTCAACTTACATCCGGTTGCCATAGGAGTGTTCATTGGCTTTGAATCTTCCATACCGAATTTCCTCAATAATTCTTTCACATATTTGGTCTGAGAGATAAAGATGCCTTTCTTTGTCTGAGTAATTTGCAGACCCAAGAAGAAATTTATTTCACCAAGCATTGACATTTCAAACCCACTTTTCATTTGATTTGCAAAGGTTTTACACAAACTATCTCTTCCTCCAAAGATGATATCATCAACAAATACTTCAACAATCAAGATGTTTTCATTATCTATTTTGAAATATAGATTACTATCAGTAGTACCTTTGTTGAAACCAATCTGCACAAGATGCTTATCCAACCTTTCATACCATGCTCTTGGGGCTTGCTTCAATCCATACAGTGCTTTCTTCAACTTGCAGACCATATCATCATGATCAAACAATTGAAATCCATCCGGTTGTTCAATGTATACTTCTTCTTCCAAATCACCATTTAGGAAGGCAGACTTGACATCCATCTGATATACCTTGAAGTCTTTGAAGGCAGCATATGCAAGAAATAATCTGACTGCTTCAATTCTTGCCACCGGAGCAAAGGTTTCTTCAAAATCAATTCCGTCTATTTGAGAGTAGCCTTTGTAGACCAATCTGGCTTTGTTTCTGATTACTTCACCAACCTCATTTAGTTTGTTCCGGAAGACCCATTTGGTTCCAATCACATTCTTGTTTCTAGGTCTGGGAACAAGATCCCAAGTGTGATTTTTCTCAATTTGCATCAACTCTTCCTCCATTGCTTTGGTCCAGTTTTCATCATTGCAAGCTTCATTTATTGTCTTAGGTTCAATCTTTGAAATCAGACAGTATTCATTTGAATTTTGAGTAATTCTCCTCCTTGTTTGTACCGCTTTGCTTTTGTCACCTATGATCTGATCTTCTAAGTGGTTTAGAGTTACATACCTTAGAACTTTGGGAGTTTCTTGCACTACTGTTTCTTGATCAGGCTCATTCAGACAAACCTCTTCTTCTTGATTTACCAGATTAGTCTAAATCTGACTTTCAGAGGAGGATTGAGTTCCTTGAATCAGAACATCATTCTGATCATCTTCATCATACTCATAAAACCTTGAGGGCTTCTCAATTCCTTCATCAACCTTCACATTTGTACTTTCTATCATCTTTCTTAGTCTCTTATTGTAACACCGGTATGCTTTGCTTTGAGTGGAGTATCCCAAGAAAATTCCTTCATCACTTCTAGCATCAAACTTTCCTAGATCTTCATCTCTTTTAATGTAACACTTGCTACCAAATACTCTAAAATATCTCACAGTAGGAGTGATGCCAAACCAAAGTTCATAAGGAGTCTTACCAGTATTGCTTCTGATTTGAACTCAGTTGAGAGTGTAGACTGCAGTGCTGACAGCTTCTCTCCAAAACATTTGAGGAACATTTGCTTCCATCATCATTGTCCTGGGAGCTTCCTGGATGGTCCGGTTCTTTCTCTCAACTACTCCATTCTGCTGTGGAGTCCTAGGAGCAGACAACTGTCTCTTTATACCATGCTTCTCACAAAAGTCTATGAATTCACCGGATGTGAATTCACCACCTCTATCAGACCTTAGACACTTCAGTTTCAATCCGGTTTGATTCTCTACCATAGCTTTGAAGATTTTGAACTTCTCAAAGGCTTCTAATTTCTCTTTTAGAAAGGTAACCCACATCATCCGGGAATGGTCATCAATCAGTAACATGAAATATCTATCACCTTGCATACTTTTGATTCTTGTCGGACCACATAGATCAGTATGAACTAATTCCAATAATCCAGTAGAGGACTGATCCTTGCTTTTGAAGGAGACTCTGCTCTATTTACCTAGCTGACATTCTTTGCACAAACTTTTTGTAGGTTTCACCAATTTTTGAAGATCTCTTATAGCCTGAGTATTGCTTATCTTGATGATGTTATCAAAATTTACATGACACATCCTTCTATGCCATAGCCAACTCTAATCAACTTGAACAAACAAACAACTTTTATTGGAACCAACTAGATGGAAGATATTACCTTTTATTTGAGTACCGGGTGCAATCTCAGTTCTGGAGCTTTCAAAGATCCTGCATCTTCCATTCTTGAATCAGAGATCATAACCTTTGTCCACCAACTAACCAACACTAAGAAGATTGTGCTTCAATCCTTCAACATACAGTACATTACCGGTTTTGCTCTTTCCATCAAAAGAAATAGTTCCCCTACCTCTGATTCTACCAGCAGAATTATCACCAAACTTCACCATTCCTCCTTCATACCTTTCCAAATCTAAGAACTTGTTCTTGTTACCTGTCATATGGTGAGAACATCCACTGTCAATAACCCAATCATCCTTTTCTTCAACTTGGGCAGCCAAAGCTCTTTCTACAACCTTATGATTGATAGATTCAAAGGATATTGGTTCTTCTTCCTTGATGGCAATAAACACCCATTCATTTCTGGATTTGTCTCCCATCTCTGATTCATCATCTATTACTCCATTATCAGTTTCTTCATGAACATAATAACAATTCTTTTGGAACCTTTGTCTGTTAGAGTTTGACCTTGTAGATCTTTCCGGACATCTTGAGGCATAGTGACCAATCTTATTGCAGTTGAAGCATTTAAAAGGTAATTTTCCTTCATACTTACCGAATCCTCTTGGCAGTCTTTTTGCAATGAGGGCTTCAAGATGAGTTGTTTCTGCTTCTTCCTCTTCCATGTCTTTCCTTGCTTGATCATACCATGACAACTTCCTTGAAGAGTTTTCTCCCGGATCAAATCTTTGTTTGCCTTTCACATAGGCACTGGCTTTGAATGCAGATTCAGTCTTGGGGGGATCATCTCCAAACTCAGTCATTTCAAATGTAGCCAGTTTGCCAGCCAATTGCTCTCTTGTGATAGTTGTATGGGCTCTAAATTCATCAATGGCAGCAACCTTGATCTTGTAGGCAGCAGGAAGGGATCTGGGAATTTTGCAAACAATCTCATTTTCGTCTAGAACTCCACCAGCATTCCTGATTCCACACACCAGCTCATTTACTCTTGGCATAAAGGTAGTGATATTTTCATCATCTCTCATCTTCAATCTTTCAAATTTCCCTTTGAGACTTTGCAACCTTGCACTCTTAACAAACTCATCTCCTTCATGCAGAAGTTTTAGTTTAATCTAGATCTCATAGGCAGTTGGTAGATCAATAACATTTGAGAGTTCTGAGTCAGTCAATGCACTTAAAAGAGCTTCTTTGGTCTACAGATTGTTTTCAACATCTGTGATTTCATTTAGAGTTGTCGGACCACCTTGTGGAGGTACATAAGCTTTTGTGACCATGGACAAGTATGCTTTTCCAATACACTCCAAGTGACATTTCATGTGACCTTTCCAAAGCGAGAAATTGGTTCCATCAAACTTCAGATTGTCCTTCTTGTATAACGACATCCTGGATCTCCTCAAGCGGTTAAGCTCTTTTTAGAGGAACTTAGCTTTGATACCAATTGTTAGATCTAGGGCACACAACTGAGAGGGGGGGTGAATCAATTGTACAAAAACTTGCTTCTACTTCAAACACTTGATTCTTCTTTGTTATTTAATAGCATATCAATTAACCATTCATGAAAGTATAAAGCATTAACACCGGAGCAGATAAACATCAACACATTAGACACCAAGATTTTGATGTGGAAAACTTGGTTAAGGGAAAAACCACGGGGTGATTAACCCAAGGATTATTCTCTATTAGAAGAACAAGAAAAATGGATGGCACATGCCAATTATGGCTCACTGCCTGAGCACACTGCTCACAAAGAGGCACACTGCCTACAAGAGACACACTGTCTACAAAGTGATAAGAATCACAAACTTGAACTAGAGATTGACATCTTTACCATGTCTGGATCAGTTCCATTTAAGCCCGAGATACTTCTGCTCTGCCCTTTGCTCTTTCGCTATACCACACTCATCCACTCCCCAACACCCTTCGAAATGAATCCAAAAACCTTTATTTATACAAGGCATCGACTTAGGAATAATCATCTAAGTTGGCAATCATCCACAAGAACATTCGCAATATGAATAACTCATCCGGTCGGCCAGTCTGAATAAGAACATCTTCATCCGGAAGAATATCTTCAATTCTGGGCTCTAACACTAATGCGGACCAGCAACACAACCTCAACATGATCCAAGAACCTTCACAAGCTTGCCTAAATGACCAGGTACATCCGCACTTCCTCTACTTACTAGAATCTCTTCTCCTCTTCATCCAAAACTTCAAGAATACAGTCTGTCGTGACTGTCAAACTGAAACAAGTTCTTCCGGACCTCCAAACTATGTACAAACCAAGATGACACATCACAAGGACATCCCAAACACTCCTTCCAATCCGTAGAGTCTGACAATGCACCTCCGGATCTCACCGGACCTTTTTGTAACACTCTGTCACTCCGGAGCATCTCCCGGGACCGGTTCTACTTGACCGATCACAACTTCTTCATATCTTCATGCAAACCTCTGAAATCTTAACTGGATCATCTCAAGACTCATATCTACAAACCCTTTAATCTGCATCCTCTGATCCTCAACCTATTGAGTACATTTGCCTTCTTCTCATCACTGTTCTTCACTGTTCCTGATTGAGACTAATTTTCTCAATATCCTCAGCACACAGCTCATCCAATCCTTCTTACCAATGCAATATGAGTATGTTGACATCAATGACAACACTGGTTAACCTCATACTTGCAACAACAAGTACCAATTTATAAAGCAAACCTTTAAAAGCTATATCCATAGCTCTCTGAAGAGTAGAGCCAACATTTGACATACCAAAAGGTATCCTTTTATAGGCCATGGTGCCCCATTTGGTGGTAAAAACAGTTTTAAACTGATCTTCCTCCTTGACTAATAATTGATTATAACTAGAATATCCATCAAGCAAGGAGAATCTTTCTGAACCAGCCACTACTTGCAGCATTTGCTCCATTGAGGGCAGCAGGTAGTGGTCCTTCAGGGAGGCTCTATTAAGGTCTCTAAAATCAACGCACAACCTAATCTCTCCATTCTTCTTCCTCACAAGAACAAGAATCGAGACCCAAGAAGTATGCTTGATCAGAAAAATGATATTTCCCTCGATCAGCTTGGTTAATTCCTTAATCATCAGAGGCTCAAGTTTTGGATTTAAAGGTCTTTGTTTCTGCCTCACAGGTTTTGCACTTGGCTATAACTCTATAGTATGCTGGGCAATATGAGGGTCAAACCATTTTAGGTTTGAGTAATCCCAAGAAAACACATCTTCAAATTTTGACAAAGAGCAATAAAAGCTCTCTTATCCTCAAGTGAATAGATTTTACCAATTTTGAGAAGCTTACCTTTAAAAATTTTTAGCTCCTCGTAATGTTCCTCTTTGACCTGCATGTTGGTTTTGCTCTTTCTCAGCTGATCATCGATACCAAAAATGGATTCTAAGGTTACTAATCCTCTGGGTAGCTTATTAGTCCTTAATTGGACAATTTGATGATCACCATATTGTTGTTCGAGCTTGTTCTGATTCATCACAGAGAACTCATCCTCTTCTAACAGGAAATGCAGAACTTGCTCATCACTCTCAAAAACCTGCCAATGAATGTTATTGTCAGCGATAGAGGGCCTATCAACTATTTTCACATGAGGTTGTACCTTCTCTCTTTAAATATCACTAGGGATATCGAACTAAGCCCCAATCGTAGCTAACCTATCTGCATGATAGTTCTAATTTCTTGGAATAGAGATTAGATTGAAAGCGTCAAACTCCTCAATCATATCCCATACCCTATGTTTATAAAATTTCAAAGTATCATTCTTTGTAACATGCAATCCTTTCACCTGATTTACAATGAGTTCATTATCCCCATACACCTGCAAATAGCCAATTTTCCTCTTCCTTGCCCACTATAAACCTTGAATCAACCCTTCATACTCAGCAGTGTTATTTGTACATGAAAAAGCAAAATGGAAAGAAGAATAATATATGTCCCCTTGTGGAGACACAAGCATTGCACCACCACCGAATCCATTCCTATTGCTAGAGCCATCAAAGTACATTTTCCATACCTCATCTTGCTGTTCTATCTGTTGTTTTGCATTCTTTACAAGGTTTGGAATTGTTGTTTCACGTTCGTGCAGCATGTAAACCCCCACACCAATTTCTTGAATGAGTCCCTCAAGATCATCAACAATATTTTCTAAGGCCCACTCCTTTAACAACACTTCTAGTATAATTTCAACTTGTACCTCTTGAGCAGCAACAAGCTCAAGATCATTAGAAATAACGTAATTTACGTTAACAACACTTGGGACATAAGGCTCTATGTGATATTTGGCAAGCAATTTAGATTTTAGGGTCACTTTTGTGCCATATTGGGTCCTAAAAAACATGTGGGACCAGTCTGAGGATAAATATCCTCCTATCTTGGCTATGAACTCTCTTGACAAACACATGGCAAAATAAGGAGGTAAATCTATGATGAACACCTCTTGAGAAACAGAAACATTTGGGCAGGTGTGCAAAGTGAGACCTAGATCTTTTATCACACCTATAGTGTTAACAGTTGTGCCATCTAGCTAGAGTACACCCTTCATAAGGGGCTGGTATTTCAATCCTAATTGGTCTGCAATCTGTTTTGGCATTATAGAACTTCTTGCACCACTATCCACCATGCAGTTATGTACTAACTTGTCTCCTATTATTAATGACACATAAAATGGAAGTGGTTTAGCACTCTTATTTGGTAGTTTATTGTTGTCCTCGGATGAATTGGTAAGGACAACCCTAGCTGGGTCAACAGTTGCATCATTTGACACTTTTAAATCAAACAAGGTAGATTGTAACATGTCCTTTTGACCTGGGATGGATAAGGAATCCCACATAGATATTGTCACATTCATTTTCTTCATATTTTCAATGATATTAAAAGGCGGAGTGACATGTACCTTCTGACGTGATTTTGCAATAGCAATATTAGCTTGCAAATGAGGTTGTTCCCTGGCAGTTGCTTGCGTATTTATTTGCAAAATATGGGGAATCTAGGATGTAGAAGGATTAGCAGGTCCTTTTTCTTTGTTTGCTGCTTGATCTATCTCATAACCCCTCTTTTTAACTCTTGTATTTGCTACAACTAAAGTATTATCTCTGTTTACGCTACAAAACTCATCTTCCTACCAGTTTAGGAAGGCAGTGTCATTCTGAGGCTATTCTTGCTACTGTACAGCCCCATCATTAAGGGTGTTTGGCTGTGAAAATGCAACACTTTGTACCATTAGAGCCTGATTTATCAATCCATTTGAACAGGTTGCCTGACTGTGTGGCTAATTACATGGAAGACACCATTCATACTCAGCTACAAGGTTGTTCTGAATAGGGACAAGGTCACTAACTGCATTAATGGGTGTGGGATTGTAAGGCTGGAAAGGCCTCTAGTTCACATTCTACCTAGCACCCTGGTAATTGCTTTGATAAGGTGGCCTATTAGCTTGATAAGGTTGATTTTGCCCTTGACTATGTGGCTGATAAGGCTGTCTGTTCTGGGACTATTGTTTTTTGATATTCACCAGCTCATTCCCAAAAGTTTGCAAGATGTTCTCTATTTTTTGTTGGTTGTTTTTAATCTCTCTTAACTCTTGTGATGAGCTAGACACATCAGTCTTAGGATTAGTAGTACTTGGCAATGTTGTTGCAGTAGGTAAAGGGGCAAAATATGAGATCAACAAAGGCATTGAATCTTGAATCTCGAAAAAAATGGGCATTAGTGGTCTAGGTGCTATTTTCCTAGCTTGAATCAGGCTATTTTTTGCTCTAATAGCTATTTCATATGCATCTGGTAAATTTGTATCTCCCATTGATTGTATCATCACTGAAATGTCACTATTAAGAGCTTTCAAAAAATACAGAAATGCATATTCTGATGAAGGCCTTACCATGGCAGGAATTTTGTTCCATGTCTTCTGAAACTAGAAATTGAAATCCATCATTTGCTCCTGGGGAGCTCTCTTTATTGTAGTCAGCTGTTCAACCAGCGATAAGTTATCAGACGTATCTTGAAATTGTTTGTTCAAATTATCACCTAGATCATCCCAAGTTGCAATGATTTGCACTGGTAAACTCCCGAACCATTGTAATGCCTTCCCTTTGAGTTACATTTTCTTGAGTTACATGATGAACACCACATAGAGAAGCTACATCTCTGATGTGCTCGATTGGGGTAGTTTGATCCTCCCCAGTGAAATAGGGCAAGCTCTTCAAAGCTGCCATGGGTATATTATCATGCACTGTCAAATTCAATGGGTTGCCCCCATCAAAGGCTACAAATGGCTGATTCCTTTCCATTGGAATAGCTAGAGGTAGGTTTGCTTGAAATGGTACAGGAACTACAGATACTACTGGCCTAAAACTTGGTGGGGTTGATTGTATTCTTTTGGAAACTGGCATCCTTACCACAACTCTACTCTGTCTTCTAGGCAGAGACAACTGCAAATAATCAAATGAACTCAAACTCTAAGTTTGTATTTTTCTCATAAAATGTAACAACACTGATCTACTTGTCTTTTCTGAGCATGAGTCGCCAGATATACAGAAAGCAACCTCTTTAAAGCCTGATAATGCTGGTAGCATATCATAACTAGCAATATGATTATAGAGTCCCACCGGGTGTGCCAGAAACTATTGTCTCTCAGATTTGCACCCTTGTTGAGTCATAAAACTTAGCAATCTGGAGAAACATGGGAATGATCTCGAAGTGTTGGACCTTGCGAACTAAGATCAGACCTCCGGAGTAGGCCGGCTTCCTTAACTAGTTATCACCTAAAATCTACTGGATTCCCAGAGGAAAAGGGAGAAGAAATGCTTTTAAAAATGAAAGATGAAACAAAAAACTTGAAAGTAAGGGTGATTCACCAAGTTGAATAAAAGAACCCTCATAGAACTAAGAAGATGCACAACACAACTAGATACAACAAGTAGATATACACAGATTTGGATGATTCTTAGCAGAAGTGAGAAACAAAACGTTCACTGACAATCATATGCAGATTCACACTAAACTATGAAATTAGTAAAAGAGATAAAATAACTTGCATATATTCAATAAGAAGGCATAGTTACAGTAGAGGAATGCTCTGTTTGGAATCAAAAGCATATGTTACTAAAACTTCCAACCCTTTTTTACATCTCATTCTAATGCATATATAGCATTTGCATTCTTGACCTAAGTCGGTCACAATCAATTCTAGAAAACTGTTGTCACATAGGCCTATCAAAAAATATCATCGCCAGAAAAAGACGTCCACCTGCAAGAATTCATGGCATAAAAATATTTGGAACAGGGGTAGATAGCAAATATTTTGAATCTTCAATGTGAGCTACTAAATCATTGACCTACACCCATAAATGCAACAAATATTTGCATCTGCATATGTAAAAATGGTCGTTGAAATGTCCAATCGAATGAGGCTGCAGAGGTGCATCAATTTTTTGAAAGTGAGAATATCCCCCTCAAAGCCCGCCAGATGAAAGAGGAGGCAAAAACAAGCACATTTTCCTTTTGAAGCATGTTGAAATTCGCCAGCATGAGAGAGATATGGGCAGTCAAAGTTATGGTCAACCGCATCCTGCAAATGTATATCGCTTTGCATGTCTTTGAATCTCCCCTTGCATATGCTTTTGCCCTTTGTATCACCCTTTGCATCTGCCCTGCCACGTGTCAACATTTGATTTGCCATTGCACTGAAACTGAGAAACATTGCTAAACATTTGCATGCTTTATCGGTCGTCAGAAAGACCTTAAACTGAGTCACCAATGCACTAAGTCTCACCAAAATCCTCTGTATGTGAGCCCTTGTATATCACAATTGTATATGAGATACAATCACATATACATACAATGCAGAACTTCAAAGGATTTTCGGCTATATTGGAACTTTGCAACAGGTCCGGCCTTGTATCTCTGCTTCTTTGCATATCAACATATACAAACACTTCCACATACAACTGCAGACCCCATAGCTGAGTTTGCCAAATTTGATTTCCCAGTCGGGTCCACCTTGTATATCACCATTATATCTAACCTTTGTATATCGCATATTTAATGCGGAATATACAAACAAAAACTGCATACAAACCTGTACATATAAACATGCATTTGAATTTGTATCTGCCCTTTCTATGTGACCTTGCATCAGCGCCTTGTATATTGTCTACATACAATGCAAACATACAAACAAAAGATGCATACAAACACTTGTGCCTTTATCAACCAAACTGCATATTCTGTCGGGTCCGGGATTGTATGTCAGGAATGTATATACCATTGTATATGTGATTGTATGTGCAAATATACAATCGCATATACATACAATTGGTGGGCCCCAACCTTTGTATATCCCCCTTGTATATAGTCTTGCATGTGCGCTTTGTATATTGCCTTGTATATCACACACATGCAATATACAACAGAACCACATACATATCCATTTGCATCTGACCCTTTGTATATTAAACATACAACGCGAATATACATACAAAGGAGCTGATGTACAATAAAACATTGTTCATGACCAAGATACAAGGAAAAAATGTATCCGAGATACAATTCGACCAAGGATGGCGTCATCATCATATACATGAAAAATGGCTAAGTATAAAACTAAGAAATCTCTGCGATGGAAGGCACTTGAAGGCAAAAGAGTTCTGGGTTTTTCTGGGTTTTTGGTAAGGATTCTCCAAGCAAGATTTTGGGATTTTTGGTAAGGTGGAGGATGGGTAATTGAAGGATTTAAGCCTTTTCTCCTTCTATTTAGGCTTTCTTTGACCGGATTTCTCTGATAGAAGGAGGGAAACAAAATATTTTGTGGTTAAGCAAAATATGACAACAATAATCTCATGTCTTGATGTCTTCCATAGCTTCATTTACTGTATGTGATTTATGTGATTGATCATTTGTTGATTAATTGTTCAAGTAATTAGTTAAATTTTGATAAACCTCATTGTCAATTTTGGAAAATTGTAAAAATAATACAACACTAATTCACCCCCCCTCTCAGTGTTGTCCTGGACTCCTACAAATACATCTCACCCAACTTCTTCCATAGCTTCTTCGAAGTGGGTTCTTCGTGGACATTTAACATAATCAAATCAGCAAGGCACAATCTTATGAGACCTTTAGCTTTTCTATCCATTACATCATATTTTGCAACCAAATCTAGATCCACAGGCCTATGGACATTTTCATCCACTGCATCCCGTAGATCCCGGTCAATCAACAAATCTTCCATCTTCAGCTTCCACATTTCAAAGTTCATGCCAGAAAACTTCTCTACCTCAATCCTCCTAGATATGCTCACCATCTGAAAAATATCTACAACAAGATCACAAAGTATCCTCTACACAAGCTCCCACTCAAACCTTGATTAGCACAAAAAACCCAACAACCAACAACTGAAACCAAAGGTGATCAGGCTCTGATACCACTTATAAGGAAGTTAAAGTAGTGGAAACAACTTCCTACGCCAATCTTGAGGAGAAACATTATACAAAACTTTTTAAAGTTGATCTAACAATTACAAAAAATCTAGAAGCACATTAAAACATGAAATAAATAGTGAAACACAAAACACCAGATATACATGGGGAAAACCCTTTCGGTTGAAAAACCCCACACTCCAAAAGCCTGCTCAATGTATTCCAAATCTAATAACAAGATTACATACACTTGCAGAGCAATTCTATTACAGGAGTATCACTAGTAATCAACTCTGGAAGAATTTTGACAGCATTCTAACAGCATAGAAATACCTGCAAACTCACACTATGCAAACTACTCCTCAAGCCTCCAATTTATAGACTTTTGGCTATACAAGAAACCATCTGTGGTTTTACAAAACCATGTGTGAAGCTTCTCAGCCAAGATTCCAGTCTAAAAATAAATTTTCACGTCCAAAATGAAATACCCTATTTTTGACCCTTACAAATGTCATAGAATCTGTCATAATATGTCTAAAAATAGGCTTTCCATAATACACTACCATGTGGGCATCTTTTGACACCTAATAAACCAATTTTCAAAGCACCAACAACGTGTAACAACTGTAGGAAAATATTAAATAAAAATAACTATTACAGGAAATATCCAACAAGGTTGAGACACCTCATTTCCCAACAATTCTCTTCCACAGACCTCAAAGATGGCTTCCTCTATCACTTCATTATCAAACTTGAAAACCCTTACCAAGAGGTTAGTGTCAAAAGCTCCATGAATTTGAGCCTCCCATTTCTGGACGGGAAAAAACCTCCTCTTATTTCTCTAATGCCTCTCCACACCTATAGTGAGTAGCACTTGAATAAAACAACTGAAATTTGTCAAAGATAAACATCCTAAGGTAGATTTAAATAATAATTCACATTAGATGAAATAATGTCTTTGTCCTAAACTCCACAATTGAAATCCTTGAAAATCCATTACCATAATCATGAATACAACAATAAATTACGACCAGTGTACTTTGCTATTTGTTTTCACATGTCGGTGGCTAGGTGGCATGACAACTTAATTATGAGAAAGAGTGATTATGATTTATTAAAACACTTACCAAAAATCAAACAAAAGTTAGTCGAAAAAAAGACTTCTCAATAAAGAGTTCAGCCTTAACAATTTTTCTCATCTTTCACTAACTCCATGATCCTTGGGAATTGATCAAGAGAGTGAATGTCTATATTAATAGATTGTTGGCACATTTCACAAGCTAAGTTAGCCAATGAATATGCAACTTGATTTCCCTCTCTGTAGGTATGTTTCCACAAATATTCTTCAAAACCATACACTAGTTGATTTACATAGCTTTAAAAATTAGATTAGTTGATTTGTTGAATTTTTAAAACTATCAGCCATGTTTTTATTGATTAGATGTGCCAAATTTTAAAAGTATTGGTAGTAAATTTTTCACCCTCAAATCTTAGGACTTTTTTTTAATTTGTGAAATGGAGAGATTCATTAACTATTTTATGTGTAAAATTACTCCATGATTCCATACTATCATGTGGCAAGAATTATCTATATGAATAAGATTACATTTGTTTTAATTTAAAAGTTAAGTTTTAATAAATGTAGCCTTATTCCAAAGAAAATTATTGTGGGTGGCCACTTAAAACTATTTAAAGCTTTGATAAAGAAATACTAAATATTTAAAAAGTGACTCTTATAGGGTTATTTAAAAAGGGACTCAATTAGCCCTATAAGTCTATGTGAACTCCCATTGTGATTGAGATCATTGTTGTGTCTCTTCCAAGATTACTACTACTTATTAAATCCAGTGCATCACCTATTTTCTATTCATGTTTCCTTCTAAGCCTTTTCCCTGTAATATTAGCACTAAGTTCAAATGATTTTCTCTAAGCATTAGGCTTAGAATGAGGAACTAGCCTTCTCTAGAGGTCTGATCTCAATTTGCAAGGTCCCACACCTTGAGATCATTCCCATTGTGTCATTACAACACTTGGACTCTCTCCAAGATGGGTGCAATTCTATCTGATAACAGTTTCTGGCACGCCTAATGGGACTACTTTGCTCTGAGTGAGAGTTGGACTAAGGATTTAGTGCCACTCTTGGTCTACATTGATGCTGTGAAAGTGTTCAATAGGAACCTAGCGACTCTACTAATCCAGTTCCTACACAATCATTCAATATTTCATGCCTAGAGTGTAGACAAGGTCTTCTTCTAGAGGTAACTTCTAATTTGTTGAACTCTCCTTTGCTAATAGAAGAAGAAGAAGAAGATTGTCTAGGTCCCCTGTGAGGAAAAATAAAAATAATCATCTAATTCATGCAATGGCATAGTCTACTCCTCCTCCTATAAATTTTTAGGTTAGGTCTCAACATTCAGTCAGAACCCTACATATACCTATAATCATTAATCTGAATATACCTAACATGGAAAGAAATCTACCATTTGTTGCATTTCACGGGGATAGCCCTTTATACCTAGAATAGTATGATGGCATCCCCACATCATCCTTAAAGGATGTACCATTTTTCAACGGTGAGAAATCTACCACCCATGCTGAGCACATACAGGATGTTGCCAGTGTTTGTTCAGTCCACCATGTCACTGCTGACAATGTGGCTGTGAGATTGATGGCTTCTTCATTCAAAGGGAAGGCCCTATAGTGGTATAGGGGTCTTCAAGCCAACTCTATACACAACTGGGATGATTTGGGCACTAAATTGTGCCAACACTTTGAAGATAGAAGTGACCACTTGTCACTTATGGAACAATTAGCTACTATCAAGAGAGCTCCACATGAATACATGGTGGATTTCAATTACAAATTTCAGAAGACAAGGGACAGGATTCCTTTCTTAGTGAAGCCCTCTCCAAACACAACATTTATATACTACCTAAGGTCTTTGAATCCTAATATTGCAGTCATGATTCAGTCCATGGGTGGAGTTGTCTTACCTGATGTCTATGATACATCCATTAGAGTAGAAAATTGTTTGATTTAGGCAGGAAAGATTGTTCCAAGACCACCCATGCCTATATTTCTAGAGGCTCCTACTATTCAGCCTATTGTGGCTCCAATTCCTATAGCAACCACCACCACAACTCCTTTATCTGTGACCCCAAATGAATTATAGGAGGTCAAAACCCTATTACAGGGTGTTACTAATGAGTTAGTGGCAATAAAGAGGCAAAATACATAATTAAACATACCTTATCAGCCCTCCAACCAGACATATCAACCCTTCAATTAGGGTTATCAACAAAATAGACCACCATACCAAGACAACAAGTAGGGATAGCCTAGTTATGTCAGACCACTCAATACTATTAAACCTAATGCAACTATCACTTTAGGGCCTCTTGTGCCAATCCAAAATAATCTAGCCCAAGACAGTAACTGGTGTTATCCTTGCAATCATCCGCACGACCAAAACTTATGCGAAGGTGGACATTTCAATCATGCCCTAATAGTGCAAGAGCATCCATCAAGTTCAGAACAACAGGTTAACATCAACCAAGGAGTGGTTGAAATTTAAGAATAGATGCAAAATAGTGCAACCCTAATGAATTGGACTCATGATGACCACTGATGTGCTAATCAAAGTGCTGGTCTAATTGTATTCAATACAAGATCAAAGAGAAGGGCTTTTGAAGACACATCAGTGCCTACAATCAACCATGCACCAGTCCCTAATGCAACTCCAATCCAATTTGTGAGGGAAAAGGTGTCTGATGTCCCTTCACAGTAAGTAGATCCAACTGTTGGTAAGGTTGATTCAGTCCCAACAGTCAAACCAAGTGAAGAACAACAAAAGAAAAGTGATTCCACAGTCACTAAAAGATTTCAAAAGGTCAGCCAAACACCTTTCAACATAGTGGAGTAGATGAAGAAAACAAATATAGGTGTTAGCATATGGGATGCATTATTGATCCCATCCCAAAGGAACCTTCTCCAAGAAGCCCTAACTGAATTCAATCATTCTGGTGTGGAGTTAGTAAGTGGAAAGACTGTTGCCCCAATCAATCTATGCCAGCCCAAGGAGGAAGTAAGTATGAGAAAAACTAGTAAGCCTCCTCCATTTTATGTTTCCCTGATCATAGGTAAGAAACTATTACATAATTCTATGATTGATTAAGGGGCAAGTACTTTTGTCATACCTAAAACATTCCTGATAGGTTGGGTATTAATTATGAACCTGTGAACAAGGGTGTAGTTTAGTTAGATGGTACTGTTGTCAAGACAGTAGGTGTTATTAAGGGTTTAGAACTCACCTTACATGCATGCCCTGGCTGCTCTATTTCACAAGATATATCTGTTATTGAGCTCCTAGCATACTTTGGTATTTGTTTGTCTAGGGATTTCACTGCAAAGATAGGTGGGTATTTGTCTTCTAACTGGTCCCACATGCTATTTAGAACTAGATATGGTACCAAACTAACCATTAGGGTTGAACCAATTGCCAATGACCATATAGAACCCTACTCTCCAAACCCTAAGAACATGAATTGCATAGTACATGAGTTGGAGGAAGAAGATAACAACATACATGAGGCTACCACACCTATGGATGAAATACCAGATATCCTACTTAATGAGTGGGCTAATTGTTTTCAATTTGACACTCCAGATCACATAGAAGAGACAGGGTTGGGTACTTATTGTATCCATGAGGAAGATAATACTATCCCCAATCTTGAAAATGAAGAATTAGATCCAAGTGGGATATGGTAAATGTACTTTGATGGCTCCAAAAGAAAAAATGGAGCAGGTACTAGGATTTTACTCATTTCACCCCAAAAGGAAAGTTATTTCTCTTCATTCAGATTGTAGTTTAGTTATACTAACAATGTAGTTGAATATGAAGCCTTGATTTAGGGAATACAACTATCTCAAAAAAGAGGAATAAAAATTTTACAAGTATTTGGTGATAGTGAACTTGTTGTCAACAAAACCAGAAAATCAAGTGCTTCAAAGAATAACTTGTTGAAGTCATACAAACACAGAGTATGGGACCTAATTGAAGACTTTGATGCCTTCAGCATTCAAGTACTCCCCAAACAAAAAAATAAGTATGCCGATAGGTTAGCTACAATTGGGGCATAGTTTGATATTCCTTAGAATGTCAAACAAGTTTCAAATCAGCATGTAAGGATTGTGGTTAGGCCTGTTGTACCTAACAATGTGACAAGCTAGCAAGTGTTTGATAGTGACCAGAAAATTGTGAATTTCTTGCAAGATGAGGCAAAGTTTGCTGCCAAAAATTAGTCAGTATTCCAAGAACAATATGGTGATCAGATCATCTAGCTAAAGACCAACAAGTTTCCTAGAGGACTAATCACCTTGGAAAGCATATTTGGTGTTGATGATCAGCAAAAGAAGGAAAAAATGAACATGACAGTCAAAAGGTAGGACTATGAAGAAGTGGAGATTGCGCAAGGTAGATTTCTCAAACATGGCAAGGTATGTAAGCAAGCTAAAAGGAAAGGTTTTATTAAGCTTTACAATGAATTTGATGATCTAATTTCTTGGGATTATAGGGATTTAAAATGCTTTGATCCTAGTTTAATCCAACATACTATTGACCTAGACCCTAATGCCAAACTAGTCCACCAAAAGCAAAGGCCTGTCAATCCTAAAATAGAACCATTAATGAGAAAAGAGCTATCTAAGCTTATAGAGGATAAAATCATTTATCCCATCAAACATTCCTCTTGGGTAGCCAACATAGTTCCAGTTAGGAAGAAGAATGGGGAGATTAGATTATGTGTGGATTTTAGAGATTTGAACAAGGACTCACTTAAGGATCACTATCCACTCCCTTCCATGGAGCAAATTTTACAAACAGTAGTAGGTGTTGAAAGGTTTTCCCTCCTAGATGGCTACTTAGGCTATAATCAGATTCTTGTGAAAGAATCAAATCAGTATAAGACATCCTTTACCACCAAATGGGGTACTTTGGCTTATCAAAATATATCTTTTGG
This sequence comes from Cunninghamia lanceolata, assembly GCA_027924645.1. Classification (NCBI taxonomy): domain Eukaryota; kingdom Viridiplantae; phylum Streptophyta; class Pinopsida; order Cupressales; family Cupressaceae; genus Cunninghamia; species Cunninghamia lanceolata. The sequence continues at coordinate 14,104,242 of BSBN01000801.1, forward strand.
ATTGACAAATGCTAGAGCCAACTTTCAAAGAGAAATGGTTTTGGACTTCAAAGGCCTGATTAATAATATTATTTTAGTGTATCTTGATGATTTAATTGTGTATTCCAAGCATGCAGCTAACCATTTGGGTCATATGAGAAAAGTTTTTGAAAGATGAAGAGAATTTGGGATATCATTGAATCCTAAAAGTGTGTATTTGTCATCTCAGAGGGCAAGCTAATAGGGAATGTGGTTTCCAAAAAAGGATTGGCCATTGATCTAGAAAGGACAAGTGTCATTTTGGCTCTTCCTCTTCCCAGTCATTAGAAAGGTTTGCAGAGCTTCCTGGGTAAGATCAACTTTGTGATGAGGTTCATACTACACTTTGCTTCAATAGAAAAACCCCTCACAGGTATGTTAAAGAAGAATGTTACCTTCACATGGTCCAAGGAAGGCAAGGACAGTTTTGAAGCTATCAAGTAGGCCATTGTTCAAGCTCCTACACTAATAAACCCTAGTTATGAGAATGATTTCATTTTGTATTCCTTTTGAAGAAAGGAGGGTATATTAGCTATCTTGACCCAATAGAATGAAGAAAAATTGGAATAGCCAAATGCTTTCTTCAGCCAACCTCTCAAGGAATATGAACTAAATTATGATTTTATAGAAAAACAAGTGTTTGTTGTAGTAAAGGCACTAAAAAAGTTTAGACATATGATTTCACACACAAAATTTAGTTGATGGTGAACCACTTATGTGTTAAAGAATTCCTCTTGAGCAAGGATATTAATGAGAAAAGGGCTAAGTGGATCACTAAGGTAATGGAGTATGACATCAATATCAACATTACTAGGTTGGTTCATGGAAAAGGCCTATGTGAATAGATGGCAGCAAATGTCAAATACAGAAGTGAAATTGTATGTGTTTAAGGACAGGCACAACTAGTTGAACCTTATACTCCCATTGACTGGTATCATGACAAGTTCATGTTTTTGTAGTCAAGAAGATGTCCTAATGGATTGGATCAAGCTAAAAGAAAGTATTTTAGACTCCAATCCATTCCCTATGTTATTATTGATGGTGTCTTGTTTAGAAAAGACATCAATGGAGTTCTTCTTAGATGCATTGCACAAGATTAGATTTCTAAAGTCTTAGAAGAATTCCATAGTGGCCCTACTGGTGGCCATTACTCTCCTAGAACAACTACAATGAAAATCATGGGGGGTAGTTATTACTGGCCTAGTCCATTTAGTGATGCACATAGATGGATCACAAAATGTAAAGAATGTGCATTATTTGCTTTGAAGCAAAGGCTAGTAGCTCTTCCCCATCATCCAATCAAAACATATCAGCCTTTTGCTCAATGGGGTTTAGACTTCATTGGAGTAATTAATCCACCTTCTAGTGCAGGCCATAAGTGGATTCTCATAGCCACTGATTATTTCACTAGGTGGACAGAGGCAGTTGCATTAAGGGATGCCACATAAGCATCCTTTGTGGATTTCCTGGAGGGTATAGCTACAAGGTTTGGTGTGCCATCCACCATCATCTCCGATAATGCCAAGGCCTTCATAGGCATGAAATTTAGTGAATGTGCATTGAACTATGGGGTACATACATGAAGACCTCATCTAATTACTACCCACAAGGAAATGGCTTGGTTGAGTCCACCAATAAAAATCTAATCAGGATTATCAAAAGGATAGTGGAGGATAATCAAAGAACTTGGCACTCCAAGTTAAAGACTGCTCTTTGGGCTGATAGAATCACTCCCAAAAGAGCCATTGGTAATTCTCCTTTCATTCTTGTGTATAGAAGGGAAGCAAGGGTCCCATTGTCATTAGAGTTGCTTTCTCTTGAGTTGGCACAGTAGCTAGAATTAATGGAAAATGATGCCATGACAATCAGACTTGCAGAGCTGTTGGAGCTTGAGGAGAAGAGAGATACTACCATGAAGGCCCTTAAAGATCATCAAGATCAAGTTAAGAGGACCTTTGATAGAAAATCCACTAACTGAACATTCAGTGAAGGAGATATAGTGTTGAAATGGGATGTAGATAGAGACAAAGCTGGAAGATATTCAAAGTTTGGTGCCATGTGGAGTGGCCCCTATATTATTATTAGTTGCAAGTAGGCTAATGCATTTCAACTATCCAAGCTGAATGGAGAGGTTCTGCCAATCCCAATTAATGAGATTCATCTCAAGCCTTGCATTTAGCATGGTTGTGAGATCCTGTAAATAGGTTAGGTGTCTGCTTTCAATAAGTGCCCTTGCACTTATTGTATTCTCATTACGAGGATGCATGCTTGCTTTGTTTATTTTGTTTTGCCCTGGTGGTGCCAACCCATTTGTTTTACCTCCTATGTTTTTGTTGCAGTCTCTTTGACCCCATGCCCAATGGATTGATAAGACCTCTGGTTTTCATGTGTTTAGATAGGCAAACACCACTACAAAGTCACCAAAATATTATACTATTTTACCCTCCTAGCTAAATAGTCTAAAGAATCCTAATTATGGTTTTTCCCTCTCTAGTATGTAGGCCGAATTGTTTAAATTCCCCCCAAAAACTTCAACTTTCTATGTATCTAGAGCCTTAGGGTTTAAGAAATTGAAAGTCTTGCTCCTAAAGTACTAAAACCCTAAACCCCAGAGCCTTTTAAAGGGCTCAGACACCTTTTGTTATAAATCAAAGTTGACTGCCTATTGTCCATGAAAACTCACTTAAGTTATAACTTTGAGCCTAGGTGGGTCATCCTTTTACCGGCCCCATCCGTCAAAGTCACCGGCTCTGAGCCTTTTATTTTCCTTTGTTGTCAGGAAATCTTCAAGTTTTAGAACCTAAGTCGACAGGTTCAAAAGTTTGCGAACTGCTTGACTTCCTAACTAGTTTCTAAGCTTCTCTCAATCGTCAATCTTGAAAGCCTCTGTTGTCATGAGGTCGAGAGTTTTCTAAACTTTCAAACTCCTGACTTATGGTTTGAAAGTTCTATAAACCCCTAACTTCTTGACTTGCCTCTAAACCTTTGCACCCTCTGCCTTTGCCTTTCTTAAAGGAAACCTTTGTTGTCCCAAGGTCAGGAGTCTTCATAACTTCCTAACAACTCTTGACTTATGGTTTGAAAGTTCCATAAGTCCCCGACTCGCCGACTACTCTTGCTCATTGCCTCCTTGGTGCCTCTCCTGCTATGCCATGTGGAAGTATCTTATTAGCCTGTTGCCTACCTAAGATGACGTCACTTCCTTCCATGGGGTAGCAGGGGGAGTACACCTATAAAGTATGTTGCAGAGCTCGTAGGACCATCTATCTTCAAGCCATTTCTTCATCCAATGGTCCCAATTCAAATTTAGGGTTTTCAAATACTCTCATGGCACCAAAGGCATTTTCTCAGTTGGTGTGCTTTGTAGACAAAATTCACAGGGATTGGCACAGTTCTTCAATGTGAGACAACTCCTATGGCTCGGTGGTAGATATCTTTGTGATCTACAATGACTTTTGGGCTTTCTGAAAGGAAGGTAGGTATGCAGAATTCACTTCCTACACTAATCTTTGAGGAGATGGCTATACAAATTCAAATTTATCCTAACTATTACAGTAATGTTAAACCATTAACATGAGATATTGCAGAAAAACATAAGAGCCATAAAGTAGATAGAAGAAGAGAGACAAAGATTTACGGTGGGGAAGACCCTTATCAGGTGAAAAACCCCACACTCAGAAACCTGCACAATGTATTAACAAATCTGAAAGAATGTTTACAATACACTTGCAATACAAGATTCAATGGTCTTCGACACTCTTATCTGGAGTTAATCTGGCAGCATAATAGTACCTGTAAACCTATGATACAAACTCCATCTCCAAGCACCTGTTTAAATAGGAAATACAAGGCAATATTGGACCTTTCTTGGAATGGGCATCCAACATGGCTTCATGGACCAAAACCCATGCCCAAGGACACTTGGTCAACATTGTAGAATGTTCCTGACACTTGTCCATAGCTCCCATCCTAAAGGGTTCACCTATTTCCAAAATGGGCTATGACAGATGCTCTTACAACACTTACGACCATCATAGAATCTGTCATAGCGGTTACAACTTACAGATGTAAGAGAATCTACCATACACATGCTATAAATAGCATATTCTTTTACATGTCATATTCCACCTTGAGGTGCCCAAATATGCCTTATTCAAAGATGCTTCATGACACATGTCACCACTTATCTTACAACCTTCTATTTTTTACTCTTACATGTCATAGATTCGTCATAGGAATCCATCATAACCGTTTCGGTCAAACATTCCTTACACAACATAGAAGATGCCAACACATGGCAGAATATTCCTACCACTAAGTGGGATGCCTATCTCCTCATGTGAGGACAAAAAAACAAGTTGTCATATTCCATGTAGGATTGACACATCACCGTGCCACATCCCACAACATGACAATATGGAATTTCCAAATATTTACAACATAGGCAATTAAATAATAAATACAAACATTACAAATGTAGAAAATTATCAAGGTTGAGACACCTTAATTCCCAGCATTCTCCCACTTGTCAAACACCTTGTAAGAGCCAATAGAAAAACATGATTTAACTTCTATAGGCCGAGAGGCCCATAGACTCCGAACACCATCTAAACTTCTCTGTGTTTACTGGTTTCATCAATGCATCTACAACATTCTTCAAAGTATCTACCTTCTCCAAATTTACCTTTCCATCCTCAACCATGTCTCTCATGAAGTGAAACTGAACATCAATGTGCTTGGTTCTAGCATGGAAAGTTGGATTCTTTACAAGGAAAATTGCACTCTGACTATCACAACTAATCGTGATTTGACCTGCATCAACACCAATATCGAAACATAATCTCTTAAGCAAAATGGCTTCCTTACAAGCATGAGTTGCTAACATGTACTCAGCTTTTGTCATGGACAAAGCAACAACAGGTTGTCGCTTACTCATCCAACTAATAGAACCACCAAACAGTGTAAAAACATAAGCACTAGTGGATCTCCGGCTGTCAATGTCACCTGCCCAATCTAAATCCACAAATCCACAAATATCAATAGAATGCAAAGGTCCTGAAACATTACCATGATAATAAATGGAATACTCAGAAGTACCCCTCAAATATCTAAACACTCGCTTAACTACATCCCAATAAACCTGTCCAAGATTAGCCATAAATCGACTAAGGACTCCCACTACTTGGGCAATGTCTAGTCTTGTGCAGACCATAGCATACATCAAACTGCCAACAACACTAGCATAAGGTACTCTGCTCATATCCTCCACCTCACTAGGAGATTTTGGACAATCCTCAATAGACAACTTTGTCCCCAAAGAAACGGGAACACATAATGGTCTATAATCTGCCATGCTAAATCTGTCCAACACGATCTTCACATACTTACTCTAGCTTAACCAAATTTTTCTATTGATTTTGTCTCTTCTGATTTCCATTCCTAGAATGTACCTGGCTGCCCCTAAATCTTTCATTTCAAACTCTGTTGACAACTGAGATTTAAAATCAGAAATCATATTCTTACCCTTCCCAATGAGCAACATATCATCAACATACAGTGCAACAATGAGAATACGATCACCATCAAATTTATAATACACACAGTGATCCGATTTCGATCTCACAAATCCAATTGACAACACAAAGGCATCAAACTTCAAGTACCATCTCCTAGGGGATTGCTTCAAACCATACAAAGACTTCTTAAGTTTGCAAACCAAATTTTCTTTACCTTTCACCATGTAATGCTCTGGTTGTGACATGTAGATTTCTTCCTCCAAGTCACCATGAAGGAAAGTTGTCTTCACATCCATCTGTTCTACCTCCAAGTCATAAGCTGTTGCGAGTGACAACAGGAATCGAATGGAAGTCAACTTTGCAATGGGAGAGAAGATCTCACCATAATCTATACCCTCCACTTGTAAATACCCCTTTGCAACCAATCTAGCCTTATACTTCTCAACACTACCATCTGCACCAATTTTCTTCTTGAACACCCATTTGCATCCAACGGGTTTCTATTCAGGAGGCAAAGGCACCAAGTCCCAAGTTTGATTCTTTTCCAAAGAAGCCATTTCTTCCTCCATGGTCTCCTTCCAGGAACCTGCATCCTTCATATCCAAAGCCTCTGATACAGTTCTAGGTTCATCACTGTTAGTAAGCAAAGCATAAGCACAACTAGAATCAAGCAATGTAAAACCAAACCTTTCAGTTTGCTTTCTTATCCGTGTAGACCTCATCAAGAGCTAAGGTTGAGGTTCATCTTCTTCATTTGAGCTTTCAGAGCTGCTAGAGCTCTCCTCATCATCAGGTCCAACATTGTCTTTCTGTTCAGTCTTCCTAGGGGTGAGAGGAAACTAAACAACATCCTCTTTCTTTTCTTTTTCTTCTGGCTGCAAAACAGTGGAAGAAAGTGTAACCTCTCTGAAGGTGACACTTCTGCTATACAACACTTTTTCAGCCACAAGGTCCCAAAGCTTGTATCCTTTCACACCAACACCATAGCCGATTAAGATACACTTAACAGCTTTGTTCTCCAACTTTGACCACTTCTCCCTAGGCACATGTGCATATGCCTCACAACCAAAAACATGAAGATGCCTTACTAAAGGCTTTCTACTAGACCACACCTCCATGCATGTCTTTCCAACAAGAGCTGATGTAGGAGATCTGTTTACCAGATAGCAAGTAGTGGCAACAACTTCAGCCCAAAACTTTTGTTCTAGGCTAGTTCCACGAAGCATACTCCTAGCCTTCTCCATCAGTGTCATGTTCATCCTCTCTGCAACTCCATTTTGCTGTGGGGTGTAAGGAGTTATCTTATGCCTTTCAATCCCAAGTTCCTTGCAATACTTATTGAATTTTGTAGAATAGAACTCACCACCATTGTCAGTTCTCAAACATTTAATCTTTTTACCAGTCTAATTTTCAGCAAAGGCTTTAAACTCCTTAAACTAGCTATAGACTTCATATTTGCTTCCGAGAAAATAAATCCATGTCCTTCTACTGTAATCATCTATAAAAGATACAAAGTATATAGATTTTGATAATGAAGGAACATTAACAGGACCAAACACATCAGAATGAATATGATCCAACACACCAGAAGACTTATGAGAACTCGAGTAAAACTGAACATGGTTTTGTTTTCCATAAATGCAATGTTCACAAAAGTCAAACTCAAGATTACACTCATCTAACCCCTCAATAAGGTTCTTATTTTTCAGGGTACGCAGACCCTTCTCGCCAATCTGGCCAAATCTCTTATGCCATAACATTGTCTTTTCAGCAAGAAATTTAACTTCCAATGCACGATTACAACCATCAAGATTAGAAACAACAGATTTCTTCACTACTCGTTCAGATGGTAGGGATGAAGTGACTGCTGCCCTCTTCCTTGAGTCAGAAGAACTATTACATTGTGAAACGCATGCTTCCAGCTGAAACAAAGTACCTCTCTGAGTACCCTTAGCAAGCACCATAGATCCTCTAGTCATCTTGCATCCTTCTTTCAAAAAGACAACCTGCACACCTGCATCATTCAAACTACTTACAGAAAGCAGGTTCCGTGCTAAGCCTAGGATGTGCATAACCCCAGAGATCCCCTTCACTCGACCATCAAGGAATCAGATAGAGACTCGTCCATGACCAATGATCTTCAGATGAGATTCGTCACCTAGATACACCTTTCCACCATCAAACTCCTCATACTTAGTGAACTAGTCTCAATGTGAGGTCATGTGGAATGATGCACCAAATTCGATTAGCCACACATCATCAGATGCATGGGTTGCCAGGGCTGCGATGAAAGCATCACCGTCATCTTGTGATTTGTCAAAAATTGAATTAGGAGCTTTCTTCTTTTTCTTCTTCTCCTCTTTGCATTCCTTTCACAAATGCCCAGTCTTGCCACGGTTCCAAGAAAGAGCCTTGGAATTTCCAGGATATTTGGATCTCCCACGAGATTTGGATCTACCCTTCTCATCTTTCTTGTCCTTCTTCCCTTTCTCCTTGGGTCTTCCATGAACTGCAAGGGCCTCTTTGGCTACTTCAGAAGACTTTCTCTGCACCTCTTTAGACAATAGCGAAGAAACCACCTCTTCTATTTTGAATGTGGATGTGGTGCTTCCGATTGCCATAACAAGATGATCCCATGAGTCTGGTAGAGAACAAAGCAGGGTCATAAACTAATCCTCCTCCTCCATCTTTACACCAATAGATGTGAATTGTGCAACCAGCATGTTGAAAGCATTCATATGTTCAGCAATGGATCCTCCGTCCTCCATTCAAAGAGAATACAACTTCTTTCTTAGAAAAAGTTTATTAACTAGGGATTTGGCTTGATACACACCCCCCAACTTCTTCCAAAGGAGTTTACAGTAGTCTCCTCATAGACATTTAACAACATAGAATCAGCAAGACTAAGTCTTATGAGACCCTTAGCCTTCTAATCCTTGAGATCCCAATTAGCTTGTGACATTGCAGCTAGTTTAGTTTTGTTCACACTATCCCATAGGTCTCGGTCAACTAACATGTCTTCCATCTTGAGCTTCCACAGCTTAAAATTATTGCCATTGAACTTCTCTACTTCAAACCTTCCTGATGTGCCTGCCATCTCCTTGTAATAAGATACAGAATGCTCTGTACAAACTCCCACTCAACCTAATATTAGCTCAAAAAACCCCTACCCAACAACCAGGACCAAAAGTGATCAAGCTCTGATACAAACTAAAAAGAAGCTAGGTATGTGAAAATTGCTTCCTACACTAATCTATTGAGGAGAGGGCTATGCAAATTCAAATTTATCCTAACTATTACAGCAATGTTAAACCATTAACATGAGATATTGCAGCAAAACACAAGAGCCAAAAAGTAGACAAAAGAAGAGAGACAAAGATTTACGGTGGGGAAAACCCTTATCGGGTGAAAAACCCCACACTCAGAAACCTGCACAATGTATTAACAAATCTAAAAGAATATTTACAATACACTTGCAATGCAAGCTTCAATGGTCTTTGACACTCATATCTGGAGTCAATCTAGAAGCATAATAATACCTGTAAACCTATGATACAAACTCCATCCCCAAGCACCTGTTTAAATAGGAAATACAAGGCAATATTGGACCTTTCTTGGAATGGGCATCCAACATGGCTTCATGGACCAAAACCCACACCCAAGGACACTTGGTCAACATTGTAGAATGTGCCTAACACTTGTCCATAGTTCCCATCCCAAAGGAGTCACCTATTTCCAAAATGGGCTATGACAGATGCTCTTACAACACTTACGAGAGTTATAGAATCTGTCATAGCGGTTACAACTTACAGCTATAAGAGAATCTATCATACACATGCTATAAATAGCATATTCTCTTACAACATGCATATTCCACCTTGGGGCACCCAAATATGCCTTATTCAAAGATGCTTCATGACACATGTCATCACCTGTCTTACAACCTTCTATTTTTTACTCTTACATGTCATAGATTCATCATAGGAATCCGTCATAACCGTTTAGGTCAAAGATTCCTTACACAACATGGAAGATGCCGACACATGGCAGAATATTCCTACCACTAAGTGGGATGCCTATCTCCTCATGTGAGGACAAAATAACAAGTTGTCATATTCCATATAGGATTGACACATCACCGTGCCACATCCCACAACATGACAATATGGAATTTCCAAATATTTACAACAGAGGCAATTAAATAATAAATACAAACATTACAAATGCAGAGAATTATCAAGGTTGAGACACCTTAATTCCCAACACTTTCATCTTTAATGCCATGTCCTATATTGCATATGGGCAACCATTTCTAGGGTTGCAAATCCACTAGAGGCATGGCCTCTATCCTCTTTGCCGTTGGATCTTTGTTTTGCATTGATGGTGGCATTGGTGGTCTTGGATCCTGTGCATCTGCTTTAGCATTCTCTACACATGGACTTGCTATAAAATGCATTGTAATCTCATTATGAGGAGTTAGTAATTTTTGGGCTGTTATGCTGCCAAAAATTTTGTAGTCAGACCTCCTAGTGTAATTATAGGGTTACTGGAATGTGACTCATTGTGCCTGTAGCTTGGCCACTATTGTCTTTTGATTAATCCACCAATGATTGTAATTAACTATACTATGTCTTTTTCTGCTACTGGTTATTTTGTATTGTAATGGTTTCTAGCCTTCATGATTAATATATGCACAATATCTTGCCTCTCTTATGCTCTGATTTATGCATTTTACTTGAAGTTGTAATCTATTTTGTGAGTAAAATGGCTCCTCTATAGGTTAGGTCTTCATATTGAAGCCTCAATTAGCCCTATAAGTCTATGTGAACTCCCAATGTGATTGAGATCATTGTTGTGTCTCTTCTAGGATTACTACAACTCATTAAATTTGGTGCATCACCTCTTTTCTATTCATGTTTCCTTCTAACCCTTTTCCTTGGAATATTAGCAGTAGGTTTAGATGATTTTCTCTAAGCATTAGGCTTAGAATGAGGAACCAGCCTTCTATGGAGGTTTGATCTCAATTTGCAAGGTCCCACACCTTGAGATCATTCTCATTGTGTCATTAGAATGCTTAGACTCTCTCCAAGCTAGGTGCAATTCTATGGGATAACAGTTCCAAAACATAGCCATGATGGCTTTGTTTTTCAAAATTTTGACTCTCTTATAAGGGCAAATTCAATAAATCAATGGATGGACTAGGCTCAATATTTTTTGACTAATTTTATCTTTTCGAAGAAACCCTAGAGTTATTAGGGTAAGTAGCAGAATCTTCCCCATCCTTATTAAGATTTTCTCTGTTTCGATCCTAGTTTTCTAAATCTTCAAAGTAAAAAGAAACCCTAGAGTTTCGAAAGGACTCTTTATTTTTCCTGAACCTCCCATCTCATTGTGATTGTAAGAATGATTTTTCGAGATCTTGGAAAAAAAATTCCCTTTATCCAAAAAAATCATCAATTTATTCCTCTTAGCCACAATAATTAAATAATTTCAATTATGTAATTAGCTAATATTTCCTCCACAATTAAATAAATTATTTTAATTTATTTAGTTGACTTTTCATTTCTAATAAATAAATAAAATCAAATATTTTATCTATTTCCTATTTTCTTCTATCATGCACATGAATTAAATAGATTTTATTTATTTAATTCTAACAAAATCTTCTTATCTTCTAATTATACCTTTTCTTCCCAAAAAATCACTCTTGCACATGAATTAAATAATTTATTATTTAATTATTTTTCCTCCAAAATCCAATTGCATGTCAAAAAGCAAATCATGCATTGAATTAACTTGGCTTTTAAATCTTTATCTTTATCAAACAATTCAATAAATAGAAAAAGCATTCTATTTATGAAAATCAAATCAATTTTATGATCCAAGAAAGCAATTAACTCTGTAAAACAAGCTTTTTGCATGGACACATCATGTGCACATTCTTCATGTCCTCTCAATTTATCTCATCCATTGATTCATTCTAATTTTCTCCACCGTTGATCAAAGTCTTGCGAAAGCTATAAATACACCCATCCTCATATTCACAAAATCCTCCATGATCTTTGAGTGTTTAGAATTCATATCTCCATACTAAGCTCTAAGCATTCATTGAGCACTTCACATTTCGCATCCATTGAGAACTTATCGTTCATCAATCCATTGCAACATGGTTATGCTATGTATTTAAGCAATCCACATTACAAATACAGCCAAGGAATATAAGCCAATTGGTAACTTCTTGTGATTGTTTATACACTTATTTGATTATGGTTATGCTTTTGATAATTCCTTGAGGTTATGGTTGATGTTGGTCTTGATTCTTTATTGTTTTGATCTCCCTTATGGTAACCAACTTTCACCATATACATTTTGGCATGCCCGGTGTGACCCATATCCTTGTCACTAATGATCTTTCTTGATAATTTTAAGTTTTTGAGCTTATAGGTATGAAACAATGCTATTGACAGATAGAACGATGCTTCCAATCAATAGAACAACACTTTTGATAGATATATTGATGTTTTTTATTTGTTTTTCTAGGGTTTACTTTTTGATTGTGTCATGCCCACATTTCCCATGTGGTCATGACATGCAACACACATGTCATGTCCACGTTTGTAATGTGGTCATGACATGAAATATCAAAAAATTTCCACACATCCCTAGAAACTCCCTCGCACAGGTCAGCGTGCTCGGTGGCAATACACATAAGGCATAAACATGTCAGTCAAAGGCAGGGTAATGCGAGCACATGTGCATTCCCTTACACAGTGAAGGCCAGCTAGGGGGTTGATGCGACGTGAATAATGTCGCTAATAGGGTTAGGATTGAGGATCAAAACCCTAGGTTTACCTAACTAGATGATGGGATTTCAACACAAGTCAAAATCAAAAGCCTAATTCTAAAGCATAAGAATACATTTAATGGCCTAATAATGAAGTCGTCAAGCTTGCAAAAATCAATAATTTTAACACTACGCAAGATTAGATTTACTAACTTAACTAAACCCTAAATTATGGAAAAATCTAGTAGCATAACGCCTCACGGGTGTGAATAGGGTTTATTCTAATTAAATATTTTTTGTCAAAAGTTTACTAGGTTTACTGAGTAAAAATGACTGGTCTATTTAATTCTCACTAAATTAAATAGACCTGTTATTTTCACTCACTCAGTAAACCTAGTAAACGTTTGACAAAAATTATTTAAATAGAATAAACCCTATTCACACCCATGAGGCGTTATACTGCCGGATTTTTCTAGAATTTAGGGTTTAGTTAAGTTAGTAAATCTAATCTTGCGTAGTGTTAAAATTATTGATTTTTGCAAGCTTGACGACTTTATTATTAGGCCATTAAATGTATTCTTATGCTTTAGAATTAGGCTTTTGATTTTGACTTGTGTTGAAATCCCATCATCCACTTAGGTAAACCTAGGGTTTTGATCTTCAATCCTAACCCTATTAGCAACGTTATTCATATTGCATCGACCCCCTAGTTAGCCTTCACCATGTAAGGGAATGTGCATGTGCTCGCATTACCCTGCCTTTGACTGACATGTTTACGCCTTATGCGTATTTCCACCGAGCATGCTGACGCATGCGAGGGGGTTTCTAGGGATGCGTGGAATTTTTTTGATATTTCATGTCATGACCACATGACAAATGTGGACATGACATGTGTGTTGTGTGTCATGACTGCATGGGAAATGTGGGCATGACACAATCAGAAAGTAAACCCTAGAAAAACAAATAAAAAACATAAATATATCTATCAGAAGTGTCATTCTATTGATTGGAAGCATTGTTCTATCTGTCAATAGCATTGTTTCATACCTATAAGCTCAAAAACCTAAAATTCTCAAGAAAGATCATTAGTGACAAGGATGTGGGTCTCATCGGGCTTGCCAAAATGTATATGGTGAAAGTTGGTTACCATAAGGGAGATCAAAACAATAAAGAATCAAGACCAAAATCAACCATAACCTCAAGGAATTATCAAAACCATAACCATAATCAAATAAGTGTATAAACAATCACAAGAAGTTACCAATTGGCTTATATTCCTTGGTTGTATTTGTAATGTGGATTGCTTAAATACGTAGCATAACCATGTTGCAATCGATGGATGAGTGATAAGTTCTCAATGGATGCGAAATAAGAAGTGCTCAATGAATGCTCAGAGCTCAGTATGGAGATATGAATTCCAAACGCTCAAAGATCATGGATGATTTTGTGAATATGAGGATGGGTGTATTTATAGCTTTCACAAGAATTTGATCAATGGTGGAGAAAATTAGAATGAATCAATGGATGAGATAAATTGAGAGGACATGAAGAATGTACACATGACATGTGTCCATGCAAAAAGCTTGTTTTACAAAGTTAATTGCTTTCTTGGATAATAAAATTGATTTGATTTTCATAAATAGAATGTTTTTTCTATTTATTGAATTGTTTGATAAAGATAAAGATTTAAAAGCCAAGTTAATTCAATGCATGATTTGCTTTTTTGACATGCAATTGGATTTTGGAGGAAAAATAATTAAATAAGGGTAAGTGCACAAAGATGGGGGGCCAAAAAGTGGCCAAATTCTTAAAACTTTTTAAAAAGCCATAACGCGAACGCGTTATAGCGCGCTCGCGTTATGGCTTGGTGTTGCCAAGCCTTTGGCTCGGCAACACAAAACCATAATGCACTCACGCTATAACACGAGCACGTTATAACGCGAGTATAACTCACTCGCGTTATAACGTGAGCGCGTTATTATTTTCTTTGCATTTTTTTCTTTTTTGTAAAAGTTTGCCCAATGTTTAAGGGTCGAGGGTTTAATGGTTGATGGATTAGGGTTTAAGGCATACTATCAAGGGTAGAAGGTTTAGGGTTGAAGGTTTAAGGGATGAGGGTTGAGGATTTAGGGATGAGGGTTAAGGGATTAGGGTTTAAGGTATAGTGTCGAGGGTAGAGGGTTTAGGGTTTAAGGTTTAAGAGTTGAGGGGTGAGGCTTTAGGGTTTAAGTTATAGTGTCGAGGGTTGAGGGTTTAGGGATAGGGTTTAGGATTTAAGTTTTAACAGTTGAGGATTTAGGGATAGGGTTTAGGGTTTAAGGTTAAATGAGAGACCTAGATGGCTAAGGATGAATGGAGAGGTAGACAAGGAGTGACTGAGAAACTTAGAGAGGGGAGAGGTAGAGGTGAGGGGGAGATAGAAGTGAGAGATAGAGAGGTGAGGGGAGAGATAGAATAAAATGAGAGAGTGAAGTTGACAACTTGAGGGAAAGATGGGTAAGGAGGAGGGAGATAGGTGGAGAGGAAGGGAAATATCTAGAGAGCCCTGAGAGATATACAAGTGAGAGACCTACAACCTAGGGAGAGAGGGGTGAGAGAGATAGAGGAGAGATGGGAGTGAGGCAGATAGGGGAGGAGAGGGGTGGATAAGGGTTGAGGGTTTAAGGGTCAAGGGTTGAGGGTTTAAGGGTTGAGGTATTAAGGGTCTAAGGGTTGAGGGATTAGGGTTTAAGGTATAGTGTCGAGGGTTGAAGCCTAATCCCTCAACCATCGACACTATACCTTAAACCCCAAGGTTGAGGGATTAGCATCTTAAGGTATTGTGTTGAGGGTTGACGGGATTAGGGTTTAACACTCGACACTATACCTTAGACCCTAATCCCTCAACCCTTAGACCCTTAATACCTCAACCCTTAAACCCTCAACCCTTAAACCCTAAACCCTTGACCCTTAAACCCTAAAGCCTTAAACCCTTAACCCTTATCCACCCCTCTCCTCCCCTATCTGCCTCACCCCCATCTCTCCCTTATCTCTCTCACCCCTCTCTCCCTAGGTTGTAGGTCTCTCACTTGAATATCTCTCAGGGCTCTCTAGATATTTCCCTTCCTCTCCACCTCTCTCCCTCCTCCTTACCCATCTTTCCCTCAAGTTGTCAACTTCACTCTCATTTTATTCTATCTCTCACCTCACCTCTCTATCTCTCACCTCTATCTCCCACTCACCTCTCTACCTCTCCCCTCTCTAGGTATCTCAGTCATTCCTTGTCTGCCTCTTCATCTGCCCTTAGTCATCTAGGTGTCTCACTTAACCTAAACACTAAACCCTATCCCTAATGCCTCAACCCTCAACCCTTAAACCTTAAATCCTAAACCCTATCCCTAAACCCTCTACCCTCAACACTATACCTTATACCCTAATCCCTTAACCCTCAGCCCTAAAGGCTCAACCCTCAACCCTTAAACCTTCAACCATAAACCTTGTCTCTAAACCCTCTACACTCGACACTATGCCTTAAACCCTAATCCCTCAACTCTTAAACCCTTAATCCCTCAAACCTTAAACCCTTAAACCCTATATACCTTTTACACTTAACCTTGGACACTCAACCTTGAACATTATCCCTCAACCTTCAAACCTCTACCCTCTACCCTATACCCTAAACCCTAATCCCTCAACCCTCAATCCTCAACCCTAATCCCTCAACCCTCAGTTGACCCTAATTTTGATTTTCTTCCATTGATTCAACATCATTGTTGTTTTCCCCATTAGAAACCAATTCATTTAGCAACTTGCTGCCCATTGGTTGACTTGAACTACATATTCTGTTAGAAAAAAGGGCATCTTTTATTTGTATCAATGTTGGTATTCATAAGCTGAATAGCATTGATATTTTTCACACACCCTATTCTTTGAAATATCTTAACCTTAAAATATGAGTTGGATATGTACTTGAACACAACAAAATCTCCAATCTCCAACCCATTATGATTCACAAAATTTTCCCAACCCTGCCTAAATTCTAGTTTATTTATTGTATACCCTCAACCCTAATCCCTCATCCCTAAACCCTAAATGCTATCCCTATTCCTAAACCCTCAACTCTCAACATTAAGCCCTAATTCATCAACCCTAAACCCTAATCCCTCAACCCTAAACCCTATCCCTAAACCCTCAACCCTCAACACTATCCCTAAACCTATCCCTAAACCCTCAACCCTAAACCCTATCCCTAAACCCTAAATCTATGTTTCTTTTTGTCCACCCCGCACTTAGGGGAGGTACATTGTTATGAAATAGGCAAATAATCTCCCATTGTTTACTGGCTCACATTTTGTCCTGCTATAGATTGATCCATTAATATTTGTGCCTATCTCACCTTTGATAGCACCTTTACAATATCTCACCTCTAGTTCCATTAGCTCATGTTCTATATCTCACTTATCTCTCCCCCTCACCTCTCTACCTCTCCCCTCTCTATGTCTCTCAGTCACTTCTTGTCTACCTCAATCCTAAACCCTCGACCCTCAACCCTATCCCTAAACCCTCAACCCTCGAACCTCAACCCTCAACGTCAAAACCTAATCCCTCAACCCTTAACTTTGATCCCTCGACCCTCAACCCTATCCCTAAACCCTAAACCTTAAAGCCTCAACCCTCAACCCTCAATGTCAAATCCTAATCCCTTAACCCTTCACTCTAATCCCTCAACCGTAAACCCTATCCCTAAACCCTCAACACTATATCTTAAACCCTAATCCCTCAACCCTCAACCCTAATCTGTCATCCCTCAACTCTAATCCCTCATCCCTAAACCCTAAACGCTATCCCTATTCCTAGACCCTCAACATGCTTGATACTATACCTTAAACCCTAATCCCTTATCCCTAAACACTCCAACCCTATCCCTAATCCTTATACCCTTGACCCTCAACCCTATCCTGAAACCCTTAACCCTCAAACCTCAATGTACTCAACCCTCAACGTCAAACCCTAATCCCTCAACCCTTAACTCTGATCCCTCAACCCTCAATCCTATCCCTAAACCCTAAAGCCTAAAGCCTCAACCCTCAACCCTCAACGTCAAATCATAATCCCTCAACCCTTTACTCTAATCCCTCAACCCTAAACCCTATCCCTAAACCATCAACACTATACCTTAAACCCTAATCCCTCAACCCTCAACCCTAAACCTTATCCCTAAACCCTAATCCCTCAACCCTCAACCCTAATCCATCATCCCTCAACTCTAATCCCTCATCCCTAAACCCTAAATGCTATCCCTATTCCTAGACCCTCAATGGGCTCGAGACTATACCTTAAACCCTAATCCCTTATCCCTAATCCATATACCCTTGACACTCTACTTTAACCCTAATCCCTCGACCCTCAACCCTATCCCAAAACCCTTAACCCTCGAACCTCAATGTACTCAACCCTCAACGTCAAACCCTAATCCCTCAACCCTTAACTCTGATCCCTCGACCCTTAACCCTTAAAACTTGAACCCTAAACCCTCAACCCTCAACCCTCAACCCTCAACCCTCAACTCTCAACATTAAACCCTAATTCATCAACCCTAAACCCTAATCCCTCAAACCTAAACCCTATCCCTAAACCACCAACCCACAACCTTAAACCCTAATCCCTATCCCTTAACCCTTAAAACTTAAACCCTATCCCTATGCCCTCAACACTTGACACTATATCTTAAGCCTTAAACCCTAAACCCTCAATCCTTAAACCTTCAACCCTAAACCCTATCCCTAATCCCTCTACCCTCGACACTCTAACCCTAACCTTGACATTAAACACTAATCTGTCAACCCTAAACCCTCAACCCTCAACACTATACCTTAAACCCTAATCCATCAACCCTAAAACCTAATCCATCAACCCTCAACCCTAAACACTATCAATAAACCCTCAACCCTTGACACTATACCTTAAACCTTAATCCCTCAACCCTCAACCCTAATCCCTCAACCCTCAACCCTAATCCCTCATCCCTAAACCCTAAACTCTATCCCTATTCCTAAACCCTCAACCCTCGACACTATACCTTAAACCCTAATCCCTTATCCCTAAACCCTAAACACTATCCCTCAACCCTTAACCCTTAAAAATTAAACCCTAAAACCTATCCATAAACCCTCGACACTCAACACTATATTTTAAACCCCAATCCCTTAACCCTCAGCCCTAAAGCCTCAACCCTCAATCGTTAAACCTTCAACCCTAAACCCTATCCCTAATCCCTCCACCCTCAACACTCTACTTTAATCCTAATCCCTTGACCATCAACCCTATCCCTCAACCCTCAACCCTCAACTCTCAACATTAAACCCTAATCCGTCAACCCTAAACCCTAATCCGTCAACCCTAAACCCTAATCCCTCAACCCTCAACCCTAAACCCTATCCCTAAACCCTCAACCCTCAACACTATACCTTAAACCATAATCCCTCAACCCTAAACCCTAATCTCTCAACCCTAAACCCTAATCCCTCAACCCTAAACCCTAAACCCTATCCCTAAACCCAACAAAACTACTTTGCCTTATGTTAGGTTGTTAAACCCATCATTTTTGACACTCTTCTCTTAAAGATATTTGAGTTACAAGAATATGTCAGAAAAATGGCTATGAACTTTTTTAATGTTAGTAATGTTATATGGCATGTTTTTCTGGCCCATCTGGGGTTCATTATGCCAATAGGTGTACACACTATGAGAAAAGCTTTGCGTATGGTACATCCACAGTGAGTAATTAATAGTTGAAATCATAAGGATGATCATTATGAGAAAAGCTTTGCATTGGGGTACATCTATGTTTCTTGCTGTCCACCCCACACTTAGGGGAGGTATATTGTTATGAAATAGGCAAATAATCTCCCATTGTTTAGTGGCTCTATCCACAAGAACTACTAAACTATACCTTAAACCCTAATCCCTCTACCCTCAACACTCTACCTTAACCCTAATCCCTCGACCCTTAACCCTAAACGCTATCCCTAAAGCCTCAACCCTAAACCCTAATCCCTCAAGGTCCTAAACTCTAATCCCTTATCCCTAAACTCTAAATCCTATCCCTAAATGCTCAACCCTTAACCTTAAACCTTAATCACTCAATCCTTATCCACCACTCTCCTCCCCTATCTAGCTCACTCCCATCTCTACCCTCGTCTACCCTCGACACTATACATACATACATATAGGCATACATAGATACATACCTACATATAGGCATACATAGATACATACATACATATAGGCATACATACATACATACATACATACATACATATAGGCATACATATATGCATGATTAATAGCCTTAAACATAAAAATTTTTAAGTTGAACATAACACACTCGCGTTATTTAAAACATGAAAAACAGCACAAAAATTTGTGGAAAAGGAAAAATGCAAAGAAAAGAATAACGCGAGCGCATTATAACGCACTCGCGTTATGTCTTGCTTTGGGAATCCCAAGCCTTGGGCTTGGGATTTGCTTTGGATTTCCAACCAAAAGGCTTGGAGTGCCTTTTGAACAGTAACAGACGTGTTTTTCCATATTCTTCAAGATTTTAAATAATTTTGTTCGTGCTAACCCTCAGATTTGCACGTGTTTCAAGGTCAAACAAATCGAACACCTGGGTAATGTTAGGCTTTCTCTCAGCTATTTGACGATGTAATTTTTTTCACATTTTAACAATGTTAAGCCTTTAATCTTTAATTTCTTTTGTTTGTGTGTCCATTTTTGGGCAAAAACCACTGTTTGGTCTTTTTTTCATTGTAAATTAACTATTCATTGAAATTTCAAAAAAATTACATATTTAGAAACTAGACTCCATTCTACAAATATTAAAAAAAGAAAAAAATAATTTTTGATTAGTTTTCAAAATTTATAGGGGTAGCATGGCCAAAATTCTATTTTTTAGGATGTGTCCACTTTGAAAATTAGTAAAAAATCAAATATTCATCAAAAAATTATCAGAAAAATCGGGCATAAACTACATACTATTAGCTAATTTCTCACTAAAGCAATTTTTAAAATACCAAAAAAAAGTTGACCTTTTGAGGGAGCCACAAAACATGCTATGTTATGTTTTTTTAACAGAAACAACACCAATTTCTGTGGCTCCCTCTTTTGAACCCCTTAATCTATGTCATTTAAAAAAAAAATAGTAGTTTAGAAAGTAGACTCGGAGCACTACGAACATTGTTTTGGTTGCATCTCCAAATTTTGAGTGTAACTATGCTCAATTTCTCATCCAAGGCCAGTATTTCCTGATTTCAGAAAAAAAGTGGCCACTTAAGACCCCTTTTTGGCCCCCCATCTTCCTGCACTTACCCATAATAAATTATTTAATTCATGTGCAAGAGTGATTTTTTGGGAAGAAAAGGTATAATTAGAAGATAAGAAGATTTTGTTAGAATTACATAAATAAAATCTATTTAATTCATGTGCATGATAGAAGAAAGTAGGAAATAGATAAAATATTTGATTTTATTTATTTATTAGAAATGAAAAGTCAACTAAGTAAATTAAAATAATTTATTTAATTGTGGAGGAAATATTAGCTAATTACATAATTGAAATTATTTAATTATTGTGGCTAAGAGGAATAAATTGATGATTTTTTTGGATAAAGGGAAAAAAAATTTCCAAGTTCTAGAAAAATCATTCTTACAATCACAATGAGATGGGAGGTTCAGGAAAAATAAAGAGTCCTTTCGAAACTCTAGGGTTTCTTTTTACTGTGAAGATTTAGAAAACCAGGATCGAAATAGAGAAAATTTTAATAAGGATGGGGAAGATCCTGCTACTTACCATAATAATTCTAGGGTTTCTTCAAAAAGATAAATTAGTCAAAAATATTGAGCCTAGTCCATCCATTGATTTATTGAATTTTCCCTTATAAGACAGTCAAAATTTTGAAAAACAAAGCCATCATGGCTATGTTTTGGAACTGTTATCACATAGAATTGCACCCAGCTTGGAGAGAGTCCAAGCATTCTAATGACACAATGGGAATGATCTCAAGGTGTGAGACCTTGCAAATTGAGATCAAACCTCCATAGGAGGTTGGTTCCTCATTCTAAGCCTAATGCTTAGAGAAAATCATCTAAACCTAGTGCTAATATTGCAAGGAAAAGGGTTAGAAGG
The DNA here is from genome assembly GCA_027924645.1 of Cunninghamia lanceolata. Classification (NCBI taxonomy): domain Eukaryota; kingdom Viridiplantae; phylum Streptophyta; class Pinopsida; order Cupressales; family Cupressaceae; genus Cunninghamia; species Cunninghamia lanceolata. The sequence goes on from BSBN01000801.1 coordinate 14,125,725, forward strand.
GAACATGAATAGAAAAGAGGTGATGCACCAGATTTAATGAGTAGTAGTAATCCTAGAAGAGACACAACAATGACCTCAATCACATTGGGAGTTCACATAGACTTATAGGGCTAATTGAGGCTTCGGTATGAAGACCTAACCTATAGAATAACCATTTTACTCACAAAATAGATTACAACTTCAAGTAAAACATAGAAATCAGAGCATAAGAGAGGCAAGATATTGTGCATATATTAATCATGAAGGCTAGAAACCATTACAATACAAAATAACCAGTAGTAGAAAAAGACATAGTATAGTTAATTACAATCATTGGTAGATTAATCAGAAGACAACAGAGGCCAAGCTATAGGCACAGTGAGTCACATTCCAATAACCCTGTAATTACACTAGGAGGTCTGACTACAAAAATTTTGGTAGCATAACAACCCAAAAATTACTAACTCCTCATAATGAGATTACAATACATTTTATAGCAAGTCCATGTGCAGAGAATGCTAAAGCAGATGCACGGGATCCAAGACCACCAACACCACCATCAATGCAAAACCAAGATCCAACGACAAAGAGGATAGAGGCCATGCCTCTAGTGGATTTGCAACCCTAGAAATTGTTGCCCATATGCAATATAGGACATGGCATTAAAGATGAAAGTGTTGGGAATTAAGGTGTCTCAACCTTGATAATTCTCTGTATTTGTAATGTTTGTATTTATTATTTAATTACCTATGTTAGAAATATTTGTAAATATGATGTAATGGCCACCAATAGGGCCACTATGCAATTATTCTAAGACTTTAGAAGTCTGATCTTGTGCAATGCGTCTAAGAAGAACTCCATTGATGTCTTTTCTAAACAAGACACCATCAATAATAACATAGGGAATGGATTGGAGTCTAAAATACCTTCTTTTAGCTTGATCCAATCCATTAAGACATCTTGACTGCAGAAATGTGAACATGTCATGATACTAGTTAATGGGAGTATAGGGTTCAACTAGTTGTGCTTGTCCTTGAACACATATAGTTTCACTTCTGTATTTGATGTCTGCTGCCATCTATTCACATAGTTCTTTTCCATGAACCAACCTAGTAATGTTGATATTGACGTCATACTCCATTACCTTAGTGATCCACCCAACCCTTTTCTCATTAATATCCTTGCTCAAGAGGAATTCTTTCACACCAGGGTGGTTCACCATCAACTAAATTTTTTTGTTTGAAATCATATGTCTAAACTTTTTTAGTGCCTTTACTACAACAAACACTTGTTTTTCTATAAAATCATAATTCAGTTCATATTCCTTGAGAGGTTGGCTGAAGAAAGCAATTGGCTATTCAAATTTCTCTTCATTCTATTGGGTCAAGACAGCTAATATACCCTCCTTTCTTCCAAAGGAATACAGAATGAAATCATTCTCATAACTAGGGTTTATCAGTATAGGAGCTTGAGCAATCACCTACTTGATAGCTTCAAAACTATCCTTGCCTTCCTTGGACCATGTGAAGGTAATATTCTTCTTTAACATAGCTGTGAGGGGTTTTGCTATTCAAGTAAAGTGTGGTATGAACCTCATCACAAAGTTGATCTTACCTAGGAAGCTCTACAAATCTTTCTAATGACTGGGAAGAGGAAGAGCCAAAATGGCACTTGTACTTTCTAGATCAATGGCCAATCCTTTTTTGGAAACCACATTCCCTATTAGCTTGCCCTCTGAGATAACAAATACACACTTTTAGAATTCAATGATATCCCAAATTCTCTTCATATTTCAAAAACTTTTCTCAAATGACCCAAATGGTTAGTTGCATGCTTGGAATACATAGTTAAATCATCATGATACACTAAAATAATATTATTAATCAGGCCTTTGAATGCCAAAGCCATTGCTCTTTGAAAATTGGCTCCAACATTTGTCAATCCAAAAGGCATATTTTGATAAGCCAAAGTACCCCATTTGGTGGTAAAGGATGTATTGTACTAATCTGATTCTTTCACAAGAATCTGATTATAGCCTAAGTAGCCATCTAGGAGGGAAAACCTTTCAGCACCTGCTACTGTTTGTAAAATCTACTCCATGGAAGGGAGTGGATGGTGATCCTTAAGTGAAGCCTTGTTCAAATCTCTAAAATCCACACATAATCTAATCTCCCCATTCTTCTTCCTAACTAGAACTAAGTTGGCTGTCCAAGAGGAATGTTTGATGGGATAAATGATTTTAGCCTCTATAAGCTTGGATAGCTCTTTTCTCATTAATGGTTCTATTTTAGGATTGACAGGCCTTTGCTTTTGGTGGACTAGTTTGGCATTAGGGTCTAGGTCAATAGTATGTTGGATTAAACTAGGATCAAAGCATTTTAAATCCCTATAATCCTAAGAAATTAGATCATCAAATTCATTGCAAAGCTCAATAAAACCTTTCCTTTCAGCTTGCTCACATGCCTTGTCATGTTTGAGAAATCTACCCTGCACAATCTCCACTTCTTCATAGTCCTGCCTTTTGACTGTCATGTTCATTTTTTCCTTCTTTTGTTGATCATCAACACTAAATATGCTTTCCAAGGTGATCAGTCCTCTAGGAAACTTGTTGGTCTTTAGCTGGATGATCTGATCACCATATTGTTCTTGGAATACTAACTAATTTTTGGCAGAAAACTCTACCTCATCTTGCAAAAAATTCACAATTTGCTGGTCACTATTAAACACTTGCTAGCTTGTCACATTGTCAGGTATAGCAGGCCTAACCACAATCCTTATATGCTGATTTAAAACTTGTTTGACATTTTAAGGAATATCAAACTGTGCCCCAATTGTAGCTAACCTATCAGCATCCTTGTTTTTTTGTTTGGGGAGTACTTGAATGCTGAAGGCATCAAAGTCTTCAATTAGGTCCCATACTCTATGTTTGTATGACTTCAACAAGTCATTCTTTGAAGCACATGATTTTCTGGTTTTGTTGACAACAAGTTCACTATCACCAAATACTTGTAAAATTTGTATTCCTCTTTTTTGAGCTACTTGTATTCCCTAAATCAAGGCTTCATATTCAACTACATTTTTAGTATAACTAAACTACAATCTGAATGAAGAGAAATAACTTTCCTTTTGGGGTGAAATGAGTACAATCCTAGCACCTGCTCCATTTTTTCTTTTGAAGCCATCAAAGTGCCATTTTGTACCTCATTTGCTCCATTCTACACCTCATAAGCACCACTATACTCCTCAAAAGCACCACTCTACACCTCATTAGCACCACTATATACCTCATTAGCACCACTCTACACCTCATTAGCACCACTCCACATTCTGAACATCATATGTGCCATTTTGAGCATCATTTGAGCCCAGGAACATCATATGTGCCATTTTGAATATCATTAGCACCATTCTATCCATCATAAGTGCCATTCTACACATCATTGATAGAGTGGAACTTTTTATCACTTCTTTGTCTCTTTTGACCCATAGAGTAGCACTTTTGATCATTTCTTTGGCACTTTGGACACATAGAGTGGCACTTTTGATTGTGAAACAACCTATCAAACTTCAAATGGTCATAAATTTTGCAAATCATATCAAAATTTGATGATTTTTTTTGGAAATGACATAGACAATCATAAGGAATCTATTAATTCCATCTAATTTGATATATATTAATTTTTAAAACCTCCTTATCAAGCTTAATCCACATCCTTTGAAACATAACTAGTCCATCCATAATCAAACCTACGCTTCAACGAATCAAACTTTAGTCACATCATCAAGACTCCTCATCAAAATGGTTTTGATAATCAATAAGCCTAGGTCGAACCTCACTCCATCTCCAATTCAACCAATTCCCTTATCACACCAAAATTATGTATAAATACAATAACTTAAACACCTATATGGATCCCATCCCCAAACCATATCTTCAATCCAACCACATCAATATCATACCAACCTAACCCATGCACATCTCCTAGTACTCTTGAGGCATTAATATAAAAACTTAAACATGACTATGAGAGATTTGACTCTATAGCCAAGGAAAAATTCAAAGAGATTCAAATGCCCTTAGTACATCTCATCATTGGAGATTCTCCTAATCCTATCACATCAAAAACATCATGTTACACATACATTCAAACTCCAAGTCATCAAGTCATAAATCCAAACCTAGACATACAAACCCCTTGCTAGCACAAGTTACAACCTTATACCTAATTTCATACCCTATTACAAAGGAAATCAAGGTCATCCCCTATCTACATGTATCCCTCCATCCATTTCCCACCAACCATTTTTATATGCAATTCCTCCATCTCCTAATCCTAATCCAAGTCCATTAACCCCTTTAATCCCTCCACCATGGGATCCTTCCACTCCTCATAATCCTAATCCATTAGTCCACATACTTTCTAATCCATCCAATGCTCTACCACCCACACAATGTAATCCTCCATCTAATCTTCCATATAACTCACCATATAATCCACCCTCGAGTCTACTATATAATCCATAATCATATCCTCCTACTAAATCCATAATAGATACTCCTAGTCCTACCATATACCCTCCTATAATTTTCCATCCCACCATATCCACTCCTAATCTCAGCATACCCACTCTTATTATCCCTCCACCTGGTCCTAATCCTAACCCCATAACATATGCCATCATTGTCCATTCACTATATGCTTAACCTACTCCATCAACCCATGAAGTCATGAAGGATGTGACCCAAGGACTCGTAGCAATGAATCAAATACTATCACACACTCAAATGTCTATCCTTGAGCCTAACAAAGAACCTCCTAATAAAATGTCTTCTACAACTCCAACACCATCATCCATTCCTATGCATATCCATCCTATTGAAGATTCCCCTACCATTAATGCAAATCAATACCCATCATGTAGCCATGTTTTCGACCATCTAGAGCCTATTAAGTCCATCCAAACCCAAGAGCTATGTCATGAACCTAGTCCAAATCATGTGGAAACATCAATCCCTCATCCCAATCAATATCAAAACACCCCCATTCATCATATTCATAACCAATATCGCACTATCCATGTTAATCCCCTCTATGATCAAGATAACATCTATGATCAAGATCCTATCCCTAAACAAACAATCCAAAATCCTATCCATCATCCCATTGGCCCTATCCATCACCCCGCTAGTCCTATTCATTATCCATCAACATCTATGATGAGATACTTGGTCCCCAAGAAAACATAGATAATAAAACAAATAACATGGATCCTATCACTTCACATCCTAATGAGTATAATGATATTCAAGATCTAAGCATTCCCAATCCATCTCCTATTGATCCTCCATCATGCCCTATCAACCACATCCAAAATCTATTATTCTATCCCCGTGGACCCAATACCTTCATTTGTGGTGGTTCTCTTGTCAGAGAGGAACAAACTTCATCCACCACTCCACCTTATCCATCTAATAATGGACTCACATATTGTTTCCAAAACAACAAACATCCCATTGCATATTGTATGTTCCAAAACATGAAATATCAAGAAAAACGTTTAGGCCTTCATCAACAAGGCATCTTGGAGCCCATCCATGTCACCATCCATCCACAAGTGCATGGCCTTGGTTTTACATCCCAAGAAAAATAATCCAAAGATGTTGGTACCACCTCCACACCTCCTAAAGTTACTTTTTCCACTCTGAAACCCATTGCACCTCATCGCATCTCCAAGTCATATGTTGCCATCCCTCCTCCATTGTCATACCATTCACAAAAGTATGCGAGCATACATCTCCCTCCATCCACTCTTCCTCCACTCCTGCCAATTCCTAATATTCCTATCCTTAAATTCCCAATCCTTTCATCCATCAGTACATTCATCCCTTCATCCACACATCTCATTCCCTATATCCCCTACAATCTGTAATCATGGGACACGAAAGCACACATTGACCACACTTGAAGCTATCCCCAACCTAATGGGATTCAAAAATAAAAAATTTGTATGCCTCCACACATACAAGAAAAAATCCACAAAAGCCTCAAGAATATCATGTCGTAGGGCATCAATACATAAAATTAGAGCCAAATCCATCTCAAAAACTACCCATGCCCACACTCCTAAAAGAAAAAAAAATGGTGTGGGTCCCAAAGTAACAATAAATTAATCCAAATGAATCATCCACATCTCAATCCATCCTTACATCCCAAAAATCTCACTACCCATCAAAAAATCCTAAAAATCCTACATCCATTTGGGTTCCTAAATCCCCTATTCCAATTCTCATTACTCCCCACTCCCCATCAAAGTCAAAGGCTTCAAAATCTATCAAGATGTGTGCAATCATTGGTCTTGGTTCCCTGCAACTCAATGACATTTCCACATACCTACATCCCCCCATATTATATCCCTTATCTATCATATTTACCCCATCATATCCCTATGGTTAATGATTTTTCTCCATGATCCATTTATCCATCCATCTCCATCCATAATCCACATCATAATCCACCATCCATTTCATTTCAATATTCCCACATCTACCAACATCCATGTGCATATGGCTACTTGATATAGTCCATATGCAACACACATCCAAAATGGGAAAATACTACCTTGCTATTGGAAACAAACACTTGAGTCCCTATCCTCGATCCCATACAAATAGTTAAAAACACAACAAATGAAAAAAAAGTAAAGAGAAATCATTCATCTAATGGTGAAAACTTGGCAAATAGGTGCCTTGGATAAGTACCTTGATGAAAACCTAGCAAACAGGTATCATGTGTAGATCGATTTTCTATGCACCTTACACTTGGGGGCATGTTTTCTCATCTCATCCTATCTTCCTTATCCATTATATCCACATATCTATCATGGATTTATCCAATCCATCCTCCTTTCCTCCTTTTGATCTTGATAAAGAGAGGGGCAAAATGTTGAATAATGCTTTGGACAACTCTTGATGTATCTACTCCTTCATGACCCATCTTATCAATCCTATTGTTGCAAGCATTGTCACGCCACATCCTGAGTCTAATACCTAGCATAGGGTATGTTATTCCTATGAGACATAGTCCTTGGTAATCACATTTTGCATTCTTCCGTCCATCTATCTTTTATGCATTTCCCATCTATTTAGTACTATCGCCCATCCTTCTACCTATCCATCCATTTTACACTTTCTTTCCCATCCATTATCCACTATCACTTATCCTTCTACTTATACATGATGTTCCCTTGTCATTAGTATCTAGCACTAAGGCTATCCAACTGCAATCCAATGTCATCCAAAAAATTTAAAAAAATCAAAATATTCCAAAAAAAGTCCAAAAAAATCAAAACATCCAAAAAAAATTTTTAAAAAAGAAAAACCTTCCAAAAAAATAAAAACAATCAAAAAAATTAAACATTCTAAAAACCCAAGCAATAAATCCAAATGCAAGTCATCCTTAATCCATACCAATCCAATCAAGTGATCTATCCAATTATCCATGAACATACTTTGGTTTTGTTTCCAACCTTTATGTCAAACCAATCAATCAATCATTTATCCAATCATCATCAATGGATATATCATTCCCACATCCTTGTGTTGTTCTAGGGATATATCGTTCCCCACAATGATAACACTATCCTCAATCAATGAAATCAATCCTTGATCAATTAATCCTCATTTTTCAGCTTGGCAAGGGCAATAACATTGTTTTTTAATCATTTGTGCATGCATGCTTTCTTGCTTTTGTGTGTTATCAATTTATCTTACATTTGTCTTATTATTATTTTTTATCTTGCATTTGTCTTATCATTTTTTATCATTTATCAACATTATCATTTTATCTTGCATCTTTTATCTTACATCAGTTGCATCGGTCCTTGTAACATACCTACCACAACAGTATCATGGTCTTCAATATCATGGTGCTATCCGATATAAGGTTGCTTGTGACCTTTATCTTTTTGTGTGTCTATCCTATGCATTGGACACATCATCACCTTGGTCTTATATACCATAGTACATAACATTCATTGCTATATCAAAATAAGGATTTTTATTTACATTTTTCAAGCATAACCTATGCAAATCATCCCATCCATTTCCCCCATACATCCTAATAAATACCTATAGCTTTCATAGTTTGATCAATTATTCTATTCTTCTACATCCTATGTAGCTTCTTCTATCATCCTGTATCGAGTTGCATCCACTCTTCTTCCATCATTCTTGCATATTTCATCTAACTTTTTCATCTTCATCTATATCTCTCTCCCTACTAACAATTTCCTCTCCTTTCATTTTGAGAGCACACCCATGTTCTTTGAACCCACCCATCCTCTCGAGGGGGCATCATCATCATTCATCTTATTCATTAACTTACCATTATCTTTGCTTGTCACCCTCTCTTTGAGTGACTAGGGCATCACCATCTCTAATCTAATCATATTCTTCTAAATCAATCTTCTTCCATCCAAATCAAACACTATGTTTTAAATTTCCTTGAAATGTTGTTACTTCGCAACACCATCTCAAAGATGGGAAAAATATAGACACTTAAAAATGACTAACACATTCTCGTATCACTATTCACATCATTTTCCTCATCAATTCTTCTAATTCAACATTAATTAAATAATTCCTAATTGTTTAATTATATCTATCATGTCATCAATTTAATTCTTCTAATTCAACATTAATTAAATAATTTCTAATTCCTTAATTAAATCTAACATTTTATCAAATTTAAGTCCCCTTCCAACATTAATTAAACATTTTTTAATTATTTAATTAAATCTAACATTCCATCCAACTTTATTCTTCTATTTCACATTAATTAAATAATTTCTATTATTTAATTAATTGATCAATTTATTCCTCTTATCCACAATAATTAATAATTTTAATTATTTAATTAGCTAATATTTCCTCCACAATTAAATAAATTATTTTAATTTTTTTAGTTGACTTTTCTTTTCTCATAAATAAATAAAATCAAATATTTAATTTATTTCCTACTTTCTTTTATCATGCACATGAACTAAATAATTTATTATTTAATTTTTTTCTTCCAAAATCCATTTGCATGTCAAAAATCAAATCATACGTTGAGTTAACTTGGCTTTTAAATCTTTATCTTTACCAAACAATTCAATAAATAGAAAAAGAATTCTATTTATGAAAATAAAATCAGTTTTATTATCCAAGAAAGCAATTAACTCTTTAAACCACACTTTTTGCATGGACACATGACATGTGCACATTCTTCATGTCATCTCAATTTATCTCATATGTTGATTCATTCTAATTTTCTCCACTGTTAATCAAAGTCTTGTGAATTCTATAAATAGGCCCATCCTCATATTCACAAAATCCTCCACGAGCTTTGAGCTTTTGACATTCATATATATATTATTCTTTGAGAATTTGTTGAGCACTTCACATTTTGCACCCATTGAGCACTTATCATTCATCCATCCATTGCAACATGGTTATGCTATGTATTTGAGCAATCTACATTACAAATACAACCAAGGAATATAAGTCAATTGGTAACTTCTTGTGATTGTTTATGCACTTATTTGATTATGGTTATGCTTTTGATAATTCATTGAGGTTATGGTTGAGTTTGGTCTTTGAGTCTTTATTGTTTTGATCTCCCTTATGCTAACCAACTTTCACCATATACAGATCTTAAATTAGTTGTGTGTGTTTATTTGATTGATTAGTTTTAGTAATGTTACAAATGCCTTGACATCAACACCCACAACTTATCCATTAGCACAATATGTGGGGAATCTTATTGCTCATTGTAAACTTGCCTCTAGAAGTAAATTCTTTGAGCACCAAAATAACACTTGCTACCCAACCACTTTTTAAATCCAATAATAAGAGAATTTTAGGTCTACAAAACAATGAATATAGTAACAAGACACAAGCCCAAGAAGTCACATCGTACACAAAGGAGAAGCAGTTGTGAGGCATTAAACTAGACTTCCATTACTAAAACATTAAAGCTTGTTCTAGGCACATGAAACAAAATTGAATTTGCAATCCTTGGTAGGAACTTGGTTGCACTCCAACTCTTGTTATATTAGTTTCTACCTTTAAACAACTAATTAAAGAAATCATATTTCTACAATCCAATTAATTGTAATTTTTAAATCTTTATGAAAAATTAATATATATTTTTAAGGGCTTGATGTCCAAATGATTATAAAAATAAATTTAATAAATTATATTTTATTGGGATAAAAGTTTGAGGTCTTTATAGCTTTGGAGTGGGCAAAGTGATTAATAAATATTAAAAATATTTTGTTAAATATAAAATTTAAGTTTAATTAATGCTCTTGTTAATTTTGGATTAAAGGTAAATAAGGAGGATTTTGGAATGGCCTCCATCCTTTTACAAACTATGCATTAGGAACAACATAATGGGTGTGTGTAAAAGGTTGGGGGCCAAAAAGTGGCCAACCTTTTTTAAAAAAACTTCTAAGCCATAATGTGAGTGTGTTATAATGCGAGTGCGTTATGCTTGCCTATTTTTTTAAAAAAAGCCTACATTTTTCCTCATTTTCCCATTTCATTTTCTTCTACTCGTAGCCTACAAACCCTTGAGATCACATTATTGGAGGTCAAATTCATCACCAAATCATCACCGATTCATCGTCAAAATGCTGCCACGACATTGGGGAGGCTGAAGGAGTAAGTTCTATTTGGTTTTTTGTCTGAATTTGTTGTTAAATAGGTAGGTTTAAGTAGATTTTTGATGTAAATTTCTTTAATTTATAGGAAATGATAATGCACCTCCTCCTCCTCCTGAAAATCCACAAAATCCTAAATCACTTGAACAACAAATACCTGCTGAAGAACAACCCCAACAACAAACACCTCCATTGATTCCTCAACATGCCCCTGGAACACAAGAAAATCTAATGGGGTAAATTGAAAATAATAAAAAACAAATTGAGGACACAATTTCAAGGTTAAAAGATCCTGTAACTTAAACCTCGCATAGATCCACTCTTGCTCAATCTCTTGAATCTATGTTATCAAATGTAGATTCAATTAGCAAGCAAATATCTAGTTGGTCAGAAAAGAGGAGAGAATTTAGAGAGTACTATGCAGACAAGTTGTCATATGAACAAGTGAAAAATGAACAAATTACAAAATTGGACTTGTGTTCCATTTTTACATCCCATGAAGAAAATAAACCTCTACCTCTTACATGCAAGAGGTTCTCTATACATTGGTGCAACAACCAAGTGATAAGGGACAATTTTGGGCAGAGGTGGTGGATGGTTTTTGACCATTCTCCATGCAACAATAATGAGGTCCTGCAATACTTTTTGAGGAAACTCTATTGCAAGTTTGTAAAAAATAAAGTACCAAACTATCTTGATATGCGAGACTTCCAGGGTAGAGGTGGGGGATCAGCACAAGATAGACCAGGGGCACATGTTGACCCACAGTGGCCAGTGAGATGGGCACTCACCAGACTAGCCCATGAGAACATGTCTATCTCTTCCATTGTGAAGGAGAGTGCTGAGGTCAAGACACTTCATTCCATTAGTGCCTTGACCTAGAGAATCATAGAGCATGCCAGGCTTGCAGCATAGTGTGGGCTAGGGGAGAGTTCGAGGAGTAGGGTTCCACCCCATACTTGTCAGACTTGTAGGTAAACCTGTGGTTATGACCCCATGGATAGTTAGGATGTAGGTGCACAGGCTACATCTGTAGTTGATAAGATGGTGATGACAGATGCCCTCTTGAGTGATACTTTCAGCCTTGATACTCAGGTAAATGTTAGCAAGTTCATTGAATTTAATTTATTAAATTTCATTTTTGAAATGTAGGATTAACTAATTTAGTTTGATGATTTTAATGAAATTTTAGGGTCATAGTGTTGATGTTGTTTTCAGCGGTTCTCCACCTACACATTACACTACGACATCTACTGTCGGGGTATGTAACTAGTAAACAATTATAAATATTACATGTGAATAGCATTGTTATATGAATGGTATTCTAATATCTAATTTTGGATGTTGAATAGGTTAATCTTGGAGATTTGATGGCAACACTTGCCAGTGGTGGTGGAGTTCAAAGCTTCACTCAGGTAATAAAATAAATAGTTTAACTAATGAATTGTACTTACTAGTTTTTTGTATTTTATATTCATATCATTGATTACATTACATTGCACATCTTTCAAACTCAAAGCATTACTAGACATTGCATAATTAATACCTAGATGTTGATAGATGACAAAATTTCAATTACAATATAGTTATTTGAAAAAATGCCTCAAAGAAATGTGGTCTCGTGGAATGCCATGACAAGAAGATGCATAGACAAGGACATCACCATGAGATCACATTTCTTTGAGGCATCTTTTCAAATAGCTAACTGTCTTGTCTATGCTACCACATTTTCCATACATGTCTACCAAAGCTTGTTGATCCCCTCCACACTATTCTTTGACAAATTCTCTCTAATAAACTCATCCAATTACCACCAATTAGACCCCAGGACATGACACCAGAGAGAGGCACAAGCCTATGACATCTTATATAGCATATGGTTGACTCCAACATCATCTAGGTATTAGGAATTAATTATGGGGGAAACAAGTCACCCTTAACAAAAATCTTCAAATCTACACTAACCCATTCCCCTACAAACTATGTCAATCCTATTGGCTCAATTTCTTCCATCCCTACTTCTAATCCTACATCTAACCCACCTAAGTCTAATGAGGACCCTTCATTTAATACTATTATATTTGTTGAGATTTAAGAGAGCACAAAATCCTCCAAGAACTTACATAAACATGTACCAAAAGAGCACAACGGCAATGGAGACTTGAGGAAGCATAAGAAAGAGCTATAGTATATCACTAAGAGAGCCAAATCTTCACAAGAGTTCACAACTAGTTGAAGACCCAAGAGAGTTCACCATAGAATGCATGAGAATCAAAAGTGAAATTTAAAAATCCACCACATGAGATGGAAAACCTAGAGATAGAGTCAAAACAGAGACATTCTGAGCTGCAAAGAGGTGTTACTAGAATCTTGAATCATGAGCCTAATATATTTTAACAATGGACCATGACCATTTCCATTCCTACAACCTAATAATGTTTCATTAGTTTGATATGTTTATAAATGAAACTTGACTATTTTGACACAAATATCTTCACCAATGAACCACCATTGTTTCGAGCCTATAATTTAATAATTGCTTGATAGGTTGATAACTTCACCAATGAACCATGATTATTACAAACTTGCACTCTAATAAAGGTCCATGTAATTTATGTCTAAACATCAATAAACCATGACTATTTCAACACCTAAACTAAACAATTTTTCATGAACCAATATATTTTCCAATAAAATAGATCCATTTCAACGTCTACAACCTAGTATTTTCTTTTTCTAATTTCTAACTTCTTAAGGGAACCATGAACTTTTCTTAAAATTATCAAACTCCTCACTTCAAAATTTTAAAAACTTTCAACCCACTAAAGCTTAAAATTTAATATTTTTTTATCAATAGCACTATGTTTAAACCAATCAACCCAACCAACATTAATATCTACAAATTAATCATCAATATCAATAGACCAAAAAGCACAAGACTCTATAAAACCTTAGGGTTAAAGTAGCACAACCCCTTACCCTAACTAAACATACCACCATATTTCCAAGGTGTTGATATCATACAAATGCTCATGGCTCCTTTATTCTTCTTAAGGGAAAAGTAAAACACCTCTTTAAATACACAACCACCTTTTCTATGAACCCCTTAACCTTTGAAATGATCAAAGTTCCCTCATATAATATACTTTACATAATTGGAGCCTAGTAGGGTTCTAATTTCTATCCATAAGGGAGTCGATCCTATCTTCCCTATCCAAAATAAGGAAGAACTTATTTACAATTTCAATGATTGTTACCTCCAACATTCATAGTTCTCAACCCAAGAAGCTAGATCAATAGATTAAACTCTTGGTTGTGATGTTTTTGATTCCCATACCCAAGACTTCACTATGGGAATTGATGGTGAAGAATGTGTATTATGTGTCTAGTTGTATCATAGTGATGCATTGGTGACAATGAATATCTTTTTTTGGTACAATACAAAGCTTCATTACAATATCTAGACAAAGTATATTCTACATAGTTAGATACTTTTAACATGTTATTTGTAGAGTTAGATCATGTTATGTATTTAGATGGAGCCCTTTTACATTTATCTGCTTGGTTGGAGTCCTTTCCGCATAGTCAGAGTTTTTATCACTTTTAGTAATACGTGGAATTTCTCATCCTACTTTTTTTTTTGAAACAATTTAAAAAGTCATGGTTATGCTACCCCACAACCCTACCCCACCCTACCACCAACCTAAACATAAACTAACACCTTCACTCCCTCTCTTTCTTAAACCTAAAAGTTGATGCTACTATGGTCCCTCCTTTGTTGACCCCTATACCACACAATAGTCATGAATCTTCGTCTAATTTGTATATCCATACATGACTTGTGTGCTTTATTGTGTGTACTTCCATGTTTAGGTGAATGTGTGTGTATGTTAGGAGCCATGACTTGCATCACTATTCTAGTTTTTGTAATTGAATAATGTTGTTTTATTTTCAGATGATGCAAGTTGTGAAGACACCTCCCAAAGTTTATAGGGAAATGGAGCATGGTGTGTCCTCTAAGATTCATAGCTCCATGTCTTTGATGGGGGTATGAGATAGATTAGTAAATTTCAAATTACATTCATTGTTATAGTTGTTTATTTTTGAAAAATCAAATGATTATTGATTTGAAGTTTAATTTATATCTAGATGGTTTCTATAGGACATGACATCACCATAGCCTAATCTTGGTACTGAGGCAAATGAGGAGATAGATTTTCTAGTAGTGGTAAGTGATTATTTTGTTAAATGTTTCATTTTTTATAATGTAATTTCTATATATTAATGTTTATACTTTTTATTGTAACAGCTACATATCCATGAACAACTAAATAGGAGGAGTAGCCCTCAGGTTCGTAGTAGACCACCCTCATATGCGTCTCCATCCTCTCAAAGATCAAAGGTTGCTCATGATCTATTCTCTTCACCGGATAGAGGGGAATGACTTTTTATTTGGTTCCTTTGTTGTATGCCTATATGGCATTTATGTACATATATTTTGTATTGTATATAGTTGACATTGTATGCCTATATGGCATTCTTGTAAGCTTATGTGGCTATTTTGTATATATGTTATACTTATATTGACAGATATTGATGAATGCCTATATGGATATTTGGTTAATACAAATCATTTTTGTTGATGGTGTCCATATTTGCATTATAAATCCATGCTTCAACTGATATTTTTAGATGGTTTACTTCAAATATTTAAAGTCCAATTGTATTACATAGTAGGATTTTCTTGACAATGCATCATGCAACTAGTGTGGCCATTTATTTTTAGCATTTGCTATGTATTGCAACCAAATCATTTGTTATAAGAAAATGTATTTATGAAATAATTGTATCTTATTCATTTGTAGAAATACATGTATTGGTGTGTGACATGAGGGGTTTCCAATCTATCAATGTTGCCTTGATATTCTTGACATTTGTAAGGGTTTTGTGAACTTTGAGAAATGGGAAGGTTCATCCTCATATTGTTGATAAATTTTATCCAATTGGATAAATTTTTAGAAGCTTCTCCAAAGTTTTGTCTCATATAATGATGTAACTGTTTTAGGTGAAATTGGGATTGTTTAGTTTCCACTATTTAGATGTTTGAATCCTCCTTTCACCCTATACATTCAAGGATCTAGGGTCGAGTGGTCAGGCACTATCATACCCTAGGTCACTGTGAGATGTAGGGAAGCTTGGATTAGGGTGTTTAATTATTAAATTTCCTTCTCTTATGCTTAATTGACCATTAAAACCCTAATTTCACAAATATGACTGTAAATAGAAGAATAACAAAAAAAGCTCTTGCAAACAGAAGTAAAATATCAAATCATAGAGTACCTATTTTCGAGGTTCCAAGGTAGAAAAGTTGGGGACAAAAGAGTGGGCACCCAAGTCCAATGCCCTGCTTTTTTTCTGGATTTGGAAACTTAGTCTGCAACTCTTTCCTATTGTACTAGATATTTTCTCATCACGAAAGTTGGAGGACTAATGAGCGGTCGCCCAAGTCTTGGTGGCTATTTTTCCTTCTATTCTGTAATTCTGACACTTCAAGATGCCTTCTTACAACTTCACTTTTCCCAGCTCTGCAACCTGTAACCTGCAACCATGAAAACTTTGGGAGGGGGTTGTGGTGAAGCCTCGGAGGACGCTTAAGTCTCCAAACACCGTTGTCAAATAAAGAGTGCATGCCCTTGTGAGGCAGAGGCAAAAACCAAAGGGAATGATGATGAAAACACAATATAATGTCACCTTGTAGTGAAGATATCATAAGAGGAAGATGCTCTTCATTCCATGATGAAATGGATGCTCAAATTTGCAAACACAAACACATAAATCACACAACTTTGCTCTTGCAACACAATGAAAGCCTTGAATCACCTTGAGAATACTTGAACATCACACTTGCCATCTAGTTTCTAAATGAATTCCTAAACATGTTTTTATATGCAACTACAAACACTCCCACCAAGATTTCATAAATTTAAACTTGTCGTGTCTACATAGGACCCAAATAACGGTCATAAACCAACACCCAAAAATTAGGGCTACCCCAAAATAGGGTAGGACTAGGGTGCAGGCACCCAAGTCCTCCCCCCCTATTTTGGGTAGGGTAAGGCTCAAGGGGTCTTCCTAGGTCCCATTTTTCATGTTACCTAGGGCTCATTCCATCGAGATGACAAATTATGAAGTAAGATGTCCTAAATACATGCAAAAGACTCAGGAGCTAAACCTTATGAAGGAAAATCCCCCAAGGGGACATTCTTTGATGTTACATTTAGCCTTGACTTTAATGTATGTATAAACACAAGGCCAATACATGCATTAAAGTAAGGGCACAAACACAGCAAACACATCAAACATGGAGAAGACATGCCAATCACATAGAAAACAGTAACATGCACGCAAAACATGAAGAAGACAATTATAGTCACACAGAACACAGAGAAGATAGTCAATGCATAGAAGACACATTAATGCATGGAAGACAAAAATGAGATCTTTTCTTTTCTTTTTTCTCATATATATGAAATGCAGATGCAAGTACTAGAAAGTAAACAAACCTCCCATAATACATGATGCACTCATCATGCAGGTCTTTGTATATATGGGGCAACACACACACAAAACCTCCCAAAATGTAGGAAGCACAACCTTAAGGCACTAGTCTTTATATTGCATATGGGGCAACAAACACACCACACAAAACAAGCACGCTAAAACACACACACTTGAAGACATGGAGAAAACACGGCAGACAAGAGATGGTGTGTTCCCTATTTCTAGGCTCATCACCATCTCAGGCACATTACAGGCACACACTAATGATTGGGCTTTGCCAAAGCAATCGCTTAAAACACACTTAAGGGTTGAGTTAGTCACAAAACCGCTCCCCACCTCTGTAGAGGACTTTTGAAAATGATAGGATGATGTAATCTACTCCAAGAAACACACCATCCCTACCTCCGCAGAGGGCTTAAGATAAAAAAGGATATATGCGATATCCTGCCTCCATAGATGGCTTACATGATTGATTGATTGATTGCAAACAAACTCAGGATGCATGATGCAATCATTGCACAAGTCTTTGCATATGAGGGTAAACACATTGCTAACATCTACAATAGACATCTTACCTTATATGCCCCCACCTTAAGGTGGTTGATATCATTCATCGATAACAAGCACATTAAGGTAGGAATAAAACGCACAAGGGAACATCAACTTTCGCAAAGCCCATGCCCCCTGGAGGTGACATGTAATTTACGATCGCCAAATGTTTGCATAAACACATCCCTGCAAGAAACATGTTAGTATCTACAAGATCATGATAAACAACAACATCAATGCATATGATTAACCGCACAAAGAGCCAAGGTTATACAATGAATTCAGAGTTCGAGGATAACTGTGGGGCTATATCACGAAGCTCTCCGAATCGAGTACTGCCAAAGCTAGATTCAAAGAAAAACAAAGGTGCACAGAGCAGTAGTATTGTTAAGGTTTGTAAATGCTATAGAAACATCATCAAATTCACTACATGGAAAGCATGAGTGCTTCCACTAGCCAAGCATTGCATAAAATATACAACCCCATCATCATATTAGGAACTAAGTCCATTTTTTGATTACTCTCGAAAGGGACACTAGGTCCGCATCAGTATAAATGTTTTTCGTCATCCGCCTGCTAGATGGAAACACTAGAGGAAGGGAAACAATAATTAAAAGAGGAGAAACAATTGTCTTAGGGACATTCACATAGGAGGGTGCCCCCAAGTCACCAACCACAACGCTATGTTCGTAAGACACAACACACAACAATGAAATCAGAGAGAGAGCAATTTAGAAGAATGATGATACAAATAGAAGAAGGTCACAACAGAGGCGGTCTCCTGGTATCCCGGACCTTACGAGAGAATCTGAGGTCATCCCAGGAGGCCTAAACAACACATAACACATCA
This sequence comes from Cunninghamia lanceolata, assembly GCA_027924645.1. Classification (NCBI taxonomy): domain Eukaryota; kingdom Viridiplantae; phylum Streptophyta; class Pinopsida; order Cupressales; family Cupressaceae; genus Cunninghamia; species Cunninghamia lanceolata. Next base: position 14,144,368 of record BSBN01000801.1, read on the forward strand.
TGGGGGAAGCACATCACGATAGAGATAAAGGGTTAGAGATACTTACCTGTAGGGCCCCTTCCAAGCTAGAAGCTGTCTATAAGAAAGTCATCATCAGCATATTCCCACTCCCTAATGTTGGAGGAAAGTGGGACATAAGGTACCATAGCCAAATTCATGTCTTGTTCATCATGTTGTTCACGTTAGGATCATTATTGTTTGGTTGAATGTCAGGATCAATGTTTTCTTGTTGAGAGGCAAGATTTATAGCATAAGCTTGTCTTCTTTTTCTTCTTTCTCTTTCTTTTCTATTTCATTTTCTTTTACCACTTATCTCTTGTAAGATAGGGCTATCCTCTTTCATAGGCTTGTGCAATTTAGAAGATGAAGCACTGAGATCAAACCTCATTTTTCGTGGTGGAACATTTTGTTGTTGATAATGACCTCTTGATCCTTGTAAGGATTTCGGGGGAGGAACCTCAACATAGGGACCTTGTCCTCTCAATCTAAAGTTCTCTTCACATGTAGGTTGTTTATCTTTTATCATTTATTGTATAGAAGGACTTAATAGTTTAGTTTTATCCCAAAAATAATTCAATTTGTAATGCTTTTTCTCAACAAAAGGTTTATATTTGTTGCGAGGGATGGTAATCGTGCGTCCGTCAAAAGAGAATTTTAGACAATGGTGTACTGTTGAAGGGATAGCTTTCATTTTTTTAGCCAAGGATGTCCCAATTTAATACGAAAGAGGTCCAAAATAGGGACAACATCAAACCATTGTTTGACATGTTTTCTAGATAGTGTTACCAACAATGATATCTTACCCAAAGGCTTGATAAGGGCTCCCTTATGTGTCTTAATCATCATGTTGGAGGGGTCATAAGAACCTTGCATTAGTTGATGTGAAAAGAGGAACTCTTCAGTGGAAACATTAGTCATGCAATTGGGATCAATAAGAGTTCCATCATAGGATTTCCCATTATTTTCACAGTGATGTAAAGAGGTCCATCGGAGTCTCTAATTGTTCTATCATGAGGTGTAAACATGATTTCAAGTTTAGGAGCCTTTCTTTTCATGTAATGTCTAGGAGGGAGCCTAGTATTGTTTTTGTGATTAGAGGCCATGTTTATATGCTCTCACCAATGCAAAATCAGATTTTTGAAGACTTTTCAAAATTGGTGCAAAAGACGAGAGCAAAAATAGCCTAAAATGTTTGATTTTTGTGTTTTTTTTCCAATGTAAATGGGTGAAACAAAGGGTGTTGTAAGGATTTTGATCAAGTGCAGAAATTTATATGTCTGATATCAGTCCAAAACAGAAATATGATCCTTCTCAACACACTCTTGATACCAATCCAAGATAATGCCAAGTCAAACTATAGTGAAAATATGTCGAAGTAGGCACTTTTTTTACCAAAACTCAATGCAAGAGAGCATAAAAAAAGGTGTTGTGAGTAAAATGATGATGGAAAGAAAATAATATCAGTAATAACAGCCACTTGGTTCCAAAATACCCAACACAACATGCTTTTAGTGCCACTTAAGGTAAAACCCTAGTGAAAATATAGCAAAAATAGGCTATTTTTCACAGTTTTTCAATTCCAAGACCTAGAAAAATGGGTGTTGTAATGAATTTTAGGATTCACATCAAGTAATACTGATGATATAAATCAACTCAATCCATAAAATTTGTCACAATACGCTTGGAGTGCAAACTAGGTCAAACCCTAGGGCAAAAAAAGCCAAAATATGTAGTTTTTCACCGAATTTTCAATACAAGAGCTTGTTAAAAGGGTGTTGTGAAGATTTTTAGGAGGGGAAGAAAATTATTACCCTCATAAAAACCAATTAATGCAAAAATATCCTTCACAACATGCCTATGGTGCAAATGTAGAGAGTCGATAAGGCCAAATCTAGTGAAAATCATTGTTTTTGAAGCCCTAGGTTTGAGATGTTGATACAAAATGCTATGTGAATGTTTTGAAGTATTATTTATGATTAAAATTAATTACTCTTAGATATGAAACTGATTTCCAAGCTTTAATATGAAAAATGCCAATGCAAATCTAATGAAAATTGCTAGTTTTTGTTGAAATTTTCTATGCAAAAATGTAAATTTACACTAAAATGCAAGACTAAAGACAAATGAAAATTTTAATGAGCCTCTAAAATTAGTATAAAAATATGAAAGAAGATTTTTCCTACTAACCCTAGATTTTGAAATTACTAGGTTATAAGAAAATTGTCAAAATTTCTACAAAAGCCTATCAAATTAATGACAAAAATGCAATGTAAATTTCTAAATTTTTGTGTTTTTCTATAGTTTATATCATATCTGATGTAAAAATCATGAATTAGGAAAATTTAGAAAGAATTGATGCAATTTAGTAAGCCAAACAATGCAATTTGTTTGAATTTTTCAAATTTTTCAATTTTTTTGAATTTTTCTCAATGTAATAAAATGAAAGAATATATGAATGAATGAATGAAATCCAAATATAAATACACACACTCAAAAATTTGCAATTTAAGTCCAAAAACACAAGTTCACCAAAATGTTTTAGGTGAAATTAGGATTGTTTAGTTTTTAGTGTTTAGATGTTTGAATCCTCCTTTAACCCTATATAGTCAAGGATCTAGGGTCAAGTGGCCAGGCACTATCATACCCTAGGTCACTGTGAGATGTATGGAAGCTTGGATTAGGGTGTTTAATTATCAAATTTCCTTCTCTTATGCTTAATTGACCATTAAAACCCTAATCTCGCAAATATGACTGTAAACGAAAAAATAACAAAAAAAGCTGTTACAGACGAAAGTAAAATATCAAATCATAGAGTACCTATTTTTGGGGTTCCAAGGAAGAAAAGTCAAGGACAAAAGAATGGGTGCCTAAGTCCAATGCCCTACTTTTTGTTCAAATCTAGAAACTCAGTCTACAACTCTTCCCTGTTGTCCTGGAGATTTTCCCGTCATGGAAGTTGGAGGACTAATGAGCGGGTGCCCAAGTCTTGGTGGCTATTTTTCCTTCTGTTCTACAATTTTGACACTTCAAGATGCCTTCCTGCAACTTCACTTTTCCCAGCTTTGCAACCTATAACCTGTAACCATGAAAACTTTGGGAGGTGGTTGTGGTGTTTAGAGGCTTGCCTCAGTCAAGCCCTAGAGGAAACTTAAGTCTTCAAACTCTATTTTCAGATAAAGAGTGCATTCCCTGATGAGGTAGAGTCAAAAACCAAAGAGAATAATGATGAAAACATAATATAATGTCACCTTGTAGTGAAGATATCATGGGAGGAAGATGCTCTTCATTCCATGATGAAATGGATGCTCAAATCTATAAACACAAACACATAAACCACACAACTCTACTCTTGCAACACAATGAAATCCTTGAATCACCTTGAGAATACTTGAACATCACAATTGCCATCTAGTTTCTAAATGAATGCCTAAACATGCTTTTATATGCAACTACAAACACTCCTGCTAAGATTTCATAAATTCAAACTTACTGTGTCAGCGCAGGACCCAAATAACGGTCATAAACTGACACCCAAAAATTAGGGCTACCCCAAAATAGGGTAGGACTAGGGCACAGGCGCCCAAGTCCTCCCCCTATTTTGGGTAGGGTAAGGCTCAAGGGGTCCTCCTAGGTCCCATTTGTCATGTTACCTAGGGCTCATTCAATTGGGATGCCAAATTATGAAGTAAGATGTCCTAAATGCATGCAAAAGACCCGGGAGCTAAACCTTATGAGGGAAAAGCCCCCAATGAGACTTTTTTGGCATTACAGTAACATACATTAGGATGTCCCTTACAAGTCATAATTATCTTAGGTCACCAACAAGTGGAGTAGGGAAACCACTAAATAATTCCTCAAGCAACCTGTTGACACTCATTTTGACCAGGGGTTGATTTGTCATGATCAGGAGGTTTCTTCATTTGAAGCCTTTATCTTCTTGCCCATTTTTTCTAAGTGTTGGACCTCCTCAGCATTTTTCAACTGCAGCATCATGTTTTCCTAAGGAGGAGGTCATCATCATCATCTTGTCTTTGATGGTCTGCATCATCATGTTCCTCGTCGACTTGTTTTTCAACGTCATCATCATATTTCAACTGTCGGGTGATGTTTGATTTTTATCATGATGATGCTGCCGAGCTACAGTGCGCCCTGATCTGCTTGCGAGGGTGATGTTTCTAAGTCTCCGGTGATCTTCCATTTATCACCTTACGCGAGCATGATGATGATGTTGCTTATTCTTTGAATTGCTCGACCTAACTTGTTTTTTCCTAAGGGTCGTGTTCATCATCATCATATTTCCAGTTATCATCCTGCTGCTTGTGGAGGTCATCATATTTTCTGCCTTCATGATATTTCGCCGGGGTGATATTTTTATCATCGGGTGATCTTGGTTAACATCATCCTGATGATGTTGTTGAAGAGTTGTAATTGTGACCCGATATTCACTAGGGTCATCATATTTTGGAACGTCAGGATGATCTTAGTCAATATCATCCTGATGATGTTGTATCACTTCTTGTTCTTTGTTTCTCATCCTGATGATGCTGACGTCATCCGTATATCAGGGTGATATTTTTCTTTCTGCCTATCTGCATCATGATATTCGCGAAGGAGGGGGTGATATTTTCATATCATCCGGATATATGTTTGTTCGAACATCATGATGATGTTGATATCAAGGAGATATCCGCCTGCTAGTTTCGTGTGTTATCTATTGAGGGTGATCTTTTCAAGCAGCATCATCATATTCAGTTTTCGCCCCGATCTTATAGAGGAGCTACAGTACAACCTGATATTTGAACATCAGGAGGATATTTCCAAATATCCGGTTGTCTTCCGAATATCATGATGATGTGAATATGATGATGACGTCATCAAGGTCCGCGGGGGTCATATTTCTAACAACTGATCATCTTGAAGAGACCTCCTGATATTTACAAACATGATGATGACGTCATCTGGATGTGAGGAGGTGCGCAGTAGGCGGATATGATGATGACGTCAGCAGGATATGATGATGACGTCATCAGGATGTTCATTGGCCAGACTTTTGTTATAAGCTCAGCAGGAGGATGTTCCTCCGAAGGATCAGGTTGTGTCGATTATCATGAAGGTTATATTTCAAATATCATGATGACGTCAGGGTGATATTTCGAACAACAGGATATCATGCTGCTGGAAGATGATGATGATGAAGTCTATACTAGTGTCGTCGGGAGCAAAAGCACCGACATGATATATGCTCATGACCTAGTATATAAAGTGTTATTGAGGTCATCGCGGGGTGCATGTGGGATAATGTTATCCTGCATATTCAAAATATCATGATGATGAGTCTCGGCGGGAAAAGCTTGCGATGGTCTGTATGATGTTCTTCCCGAGGCCGCGGGTTGGTGCGCCATTAATGGCGATTGTTGCAGAGGTGTGGGCGATGGCGTGGGTCGATCTTGTACCCGACTGGAGGTGTCAATCAGCGGATGATGGCGCAGGGCTCGAGAAATCTTCCTGTCTCCTCCCCTACCTGCTGCATTCAAGTTTGGGCGCCAATCTGGTTGTGTTTGAGCGCCATTTTCATGATACTGTGTATCTGGCGAAATTTTGGTCAACATTGTAATTAATTGCTGAGCACCTACCTGGCTGATATAAGCAGGTTGTGTTGTTCATTTGTGGTTGTTGAAAGTTGATGATTTTGGCTCTGTAATGCATGACAAGCTGATCTGGTTGCTCTGTACAGCTTACCTGTGAGTTTATGTATCTCTTGTTGTTTGTTTTTGGCATGAACCCACTGATTTCATGATTAAACTTATATGAGAAATGCTGTTTAGCATGTGTTGTGTTAATTCTGTCTCCAGTATTGCATGTACTCTTCTTCTGAATCTGGATGTTTAGTAATGTTTAGATTCTAGAGCATAGAATTCCTATGTTGATTGTCTGATCTTCTGACTTCTACTCAAGGGGTAGATTAAACTGTTTTCAGGTTGAACATTGGGAAGGGTATACTGCAGTAGGGATACCATAAGTAGAGATAACCTAACACTTTGTATTGGGAGATGCCTGTAAGGCAGGTATCACATAGATCCCCTTGAAATCCAGTTTTAGTTGTTTATGCTGATCATTCACAGGTGTATGTCTATTGACTCCAGGCCCTGGATAGGCACCAATCAGGCTTTGTTTTGTGTTATAACCATATCCAGCTTTGCATCCACACTTAAACTCCAAAGCAAAATCTAAAACCAACATTAGGACATTAGAGTTAGTTTAGGATCCTCAGTCCTCTGTCTACAACTGCAAATAGGCCCAAAGCTAGCCCCTTTGCCCTTATCTTTCAGTTTTGGTCTACATACAGGAGGACTCATCTGCCTTCTATCAACATCCCAGCCTTGCATGCATATCCTTATGGATGTTGAGTAGGGAATACCCCCCTAGGTCTTGCAGAGCCTGAAGAAGAAGAGGAGATAAAATATAGAGTCTATCTCCTATACTGTTGACCCCCTGGCCCAGAGCTCCTGTTGATCACTGATGGCTACCTTGTAGGGACTCCGGGAATAAGCATCCAGTCTGGGAAAAAGTCAACAGAAATTGGCGACTCCGCTGGGGAGTGAGAAGTAAAAGTGCTATCTAATCATCTCCAGTGATATATATATGACCCATCTGAGTCAGCAGTAGTAATCTACTCCACTGGGGAACCTTGTGGAAGAACCCTGGTTTTCAGAAGAAAACAGTTCCTAGCAATAGGTGGCGACTCCGAAGTAATCTCCCAACAGGTCAAAGTAAATTTATATGCAGGGGAGAAGATCCCAACAAAATCCTCTATTTGAAGAGTTACCATTAACAAAAAGAATGATGTATAGAAGAAAGGGAACTGTCTCAGCTAGTCATGAGAGCTCCCCCAGAAAAAGTGATGAGATACAAGATAACCCTAGGCCATCAGGACAGCATGCTCCTTATTTTTCAATTGCAGAAGCTGATATCCAAGGTGCATATGAGAGGCAACAGGGTGGTAGTATGAGAATGAGGTCAGAGGTGTTCCAAGAACGCCCTTTTCTAGACCCAAGTGAGAGGTTTGAAGAGGCAGAGTCCCTAAGGGATGATGAAGATGATGACCCAAATGGTATGAGACCATCTACCTCCAGACCTAAGGATGAACAACTAGCTGAAGAAATCAAAAGCCTAAGAGCAGAACTAGAATACCTACAAGCCATGAAAATCAGAGATGATATACAGCAGAAAGTGCAAGCCTTGAGAACTGCCCAGAATAATTCAGTTCCTACTCTAGAGAATGCAAATATGCAAAGACATCAGCAAAGATATGAAGTGCATCATCAGCATCATGATGACAGACAAAATGTGAATGATGCTAGGATACCACTAAACAATGCAGGAAACCAAAATGCAAATAGAAATGTTAATGTTAATCAGCCAAACAGACAGCCTATGCAGCTAGATAGATTCAGGCAGCTGGTGTTTGATGGTATTCCTGGGTATCCTAACCCCATTGATAAGCATCTGAGGCTGCAAGTGCCTAAGTTTTCAGGAAACAATACAGTGTCAGGAGAAGATCACCTAAAGGCCTTTCAAAATGTCATGGATAATTTTGAGGTTGAGCATGAGGATGTTTTCATGAAGTCATTCATGCAATCCTTAATAGATGAGGCAAGAGAATGGTACAGGAATCTGCCTGACCGGAGCATATCATCATGGGATGATTTTAAGAGGATATTCAAGGAGCAATATGGTGATAAAACTGACCCTAGCTTCTTTGTAAATGAGTTCACCAGTATCACCAAAGGGTCAAATGAACAGGTTGCAGACTTTAATGCAAGATTTACTAAAGTGTTGAACAAACTGCCACATCACATGAGGCCAAATGAACCAATGTGCATAATTTTGTACATCAATGCCTTTGATGCAAAGACTGCATATGGACTGAGAGATAAAGGTCCTGCCACTCTCAGGGATGCTTTCAGGATTGCAGTGAATATTGAAAACAATAGGAAAGCATCAGGCAAGACAAATAGAAGGGATGATGTAAAAATTCTGCAGAATCCGAATAAGCCTCAGAACACTCAAGGTAGTACATCTGCTCCTGAAGATAAGATAGACAAACTGGCAAATGTTGTTAAGGACCTGAGCTATAGATTAGCTAGAAGTGAAAAAGGGATGGGTCCTGATAGGCAAGTCTATCAAAGACAGGAAAAGAGGCCATCATTACATGATATGCCTTATAACACCAGTTGGCATGATGGTAAGCCTGTATTTTCACGTAACAACACAAATCAGAGGGCTCAACATGCCAAGGAAACTCCTGATCCCCTGAAGAAAACTATAAATATTGCTGATGATGCTCCGTGGTGTATAATCTGTCAGATGCCACATTCACAATCACAGTGCATGATTGCCCAATCTTTGTATGATAATGCTACATCTTGTAATGAGTGCAATGAGCCACATCATGTGCAGGATGATGATGTTAACATGATGACCATAGGTAATGGATATACTCTATATGGTGCTGATGAGAAGACAGATCATCAGGTTCAGGCCTGCCAACAGTCCCCATATGATGAAGATCATGAGGATAATTATGTGTATGCTCAGAACTCACACAATTTTCTGAGTAACCTACAGCGACCTTCTGATGAGGAAATCAGAGCCTTCACAGCTGCAGCAGTTGCTCAGGTCAAGAGCAACTACAATCTCAGAGGTAGAAATCAGGTTGGCAGCCCACATCAGCCAGAAGATATTTCTGCAGGTCAGCAGATGCATGGTCATAAAGGAACTGAACCACAAAAAAGGCAGTGGGTAAATAACAAGCAGAGCTTTAGATACAGAACAGGTCATGATTTCCAAGGACCAGAAAACAAAACCCCTCAGGCTGAAGATCAAAGTAGAGGTTCCCAAGACAGGAATGATGATCAGGGAACTATGAGAATGAAAGCTAAGTCAGCTCAGGATAAAAGCAAGATTGTGGAGCAAGCTACAACTGCTGTACAAAACTGTGCTCCATTTGATATAGCCCAGATCCTCACTCAGGTAAAGGTCTCTGTTCCACTTATGGAACTCATGAAAGTGGAAGAGATCAAGAATAGAACAATATCCCTAATCTCAGGGGTACCTTTTCAAGTTAAGCAAAGTGATCAGACCCAGGGTGAGAAACAGGTCATGTGTAATGAAGAAGATGAGACTCCTGAAGTATATTTAGGAATGACCATGACAAAGTGTCCTTCACAGGTGGAACCATTTTATGTTTCCCTGGTTATAAATGGTAAAATAATTAGAAATTGTATGCTTGACTCTGGAGCATCCACAAATGTCATGCCTTTGGCTATCATGCAACAAACAGGATTAAAAATTGACAAGGCATGTGGAAAATGCTATGCAATGGATGCCAGAGAGGTACCAGTTATTGGAATCATGAAGGATGTGGATTTCAGACTGGCAGCATTTCCTGAAAAGAAATATAAGATGAATATAACAGTGGTTGACATCAAACCACAGTATGGTATGCTGCTGTCAAGAAGATGGGCAGCACTAATAGGTGGAAGTATGCAGCTGGACCTATCATATGCCATGATTCCAATGAATGGCAGGGATGTCAAGTTAATCAGAGAGCAGAGATCATTAGAGACAGTGGAAGACCAAGAAGCAAATGAACAGATATGCTTTGTAGACACTGACTGTGATAACTTCAAGGTTGTCTCAGATGATGCAGAAGACAAAAAGAAAAATGTCTGCATTAGAGAGCTAGATCAGCAAGGATTGTGGACCATATTTTTTGATGGAGCTTGTGCAAAAGAAGGTTCTGGAGCTGGAGTTGTCTTCCTGTCTCCAACTGGTAAGCTCCTCAAATCCTCTTTCTTGTTGAGGTTTGATTGCACAAATAATATTGCAGAATATGAGGCTTTACTTTTAGGCCTGAATATTGCTCTCAAACATGGAATTAAGATGTTAAGAGTATTTGGAGACTCTGAGCTGATTGTATCCCAAATCAGAAATAAGTATGCTGCAAAGAATAAAAGACTGAAACAATACAAGCATGCTGTTTGGGATACTATTGAGTTATTTGATGCATTTTCAATTGGCTGGGTAGAAAGGTCAAAAAATGTTATGGCTGATTTCTTAGCCAATATTGCAATAAGGCCAGATGACATCACTCTGTCAGGTGTCACAAATGTAGAAGTTAAAATTAGGCCTGCCATACCAGAAAACATATGCAGTTGGCAAGTTTTTAATGATGATAGGGATTTGCTGAAATTTTTGCACTGCATAGATGAGTATGAGAACCAACAGATTGATTTCCAAGCTTTGGTAGAAACTGTAGATGGAAAAGAGACTCTTGTAGGGAAGGAGATCATCCAGTTGAAGACCAACAAGATCCCTAGAGGGTTAGTGGCTTTGGAAAGAGCCTTTGACAGTAGAGACAAAATGGTCACAAGGACATCCCCCACAAATAAGGAGGATTTAGAAGAAATAAATTTGGGGACATCTCAGGCCCCTCAGAAAGTATATATTGGCAAACAGCTCAAACCACACATAAGAAGTATGCTGATTGCATTGCTAAAAAGGTATAAACATGTTTTTGCTTGGTCATATGAGGACCTAAAAGCTTATAGAGAAGACTTATTCCAGCATGAGATCCCACTGAAGCCTGAAGCTAAGCCATTTAGACAGAGGCAAAGGCCTATAAATCCTACCTTAGCTCCCAAGATGCAGGAAGAACTCAAGAGGCTTAGGGATGCTGGAATAATTGTGCCCATCAGACACTCAACTTGGGTGTCTAACCTTGTCCCAGTCAGGAAAAAGAATGGTGATATTAGGTTGTGTGTTGATTTCAGGAACTTGAATGTATCCTCTTTGAAGGATAACTATCCATTGCCTAATATGGAGGCTATGTTGCAGAGAGTGACTGGTTGTGAACTCCTATCCATGATGGATGGATTTTCAGGATATAATCAGGTAAAGGTAAAAGAATCAGAACAGTATAAGACTGCCTTTACCACTCCATGGGGGACATATGTGTATGTTAGAATGCCATTTGGACTAACAAATGCAGGTGCTACATTTCAGAGAGCAATGGATGTTGCTTTTGCAGGGCTGATTGATTCAATCCTGGCAGTATATCAGGATGACCTGACTGCCTACTCAAAGAAAGAAGAGCAGCACTGTTTGCATCTGGAGCAGATTTTTATAAGAGCACTAGAATATGGTATTTCTTTAAACCCAAAGAAGTGTGCCTTTGGAGTAGTTGAAGGAAAGCTTCTGGGACATATTGTTTCCAAGGATGGAGTCAGGATAGATCCAGAGAGAGTGGCAGCCATTGACAGGATCCAAATGCCAAAAACTGTGAAAGGAGTTCAGTCCTTCTTTGGACAGGTAAACTTTGTCAGAAGATTTGTTCCCAACTTTGCAGAGATCACAAGGAACATTTCCAAGATGATGAAGAAGGATGCAACTGTCAACTGGGAAAGGGAAGCAACAGAATCATTTCAGAATATCAAAGAGGCAATAAAGATGGCCCCCGTTCTTAAATCTCCTGATTTTTCTAGGCCGTTCCAGGTGTTCTCATTTGCTTCTTTTCATACTGTAGCTGCATGTTTGTTACAGAAAAATGAAGAGGGTTTTGAACAGCCCATTGCTTTCTTCAGTATGTCCCTGCAGGCCTCTGAATTGAAGTATGATATTATGGAGAAGCAGGCATATGCACTTGTTAGAGCCATTAAAAGCTTCAGACCATACTTGGTAGGGTCACATATAATTGCATATGTACCTCATGCTGTAGTCAAAGACATATTCACTCAGCAGGAGGTGACTGGAAGAAGGTGCAGATGGATAAACAAACTGCAGGAATTCAACATAGACATACAAGTTACTAAATTGATAAGGGGACAAGGATTAGCCAAGATGATGGCACAGTCAAACTTGGAAGCATGCCAAGTTAATGCAGTCCAAGATGAGAATGTAAGTGTATCAGGATCTGAATGGTATAAGGATATTGTCTATTATTTGCAAAATCTAAATTATCCTTCCCATTTCAGTGACAATCAAAAGAGGACTTTGAAGCTACATGCAATCAGGTATGTCATTGTTCAAGGTGAGTTGTACTGGAAAAATCCTGATGGTGTGCTGCTGAGATGTGTGGATAAGAATATGGCTAACAATATTTTGATTGACATGCATAAAGGATTGTGTGGTGGCCATTATACTGCCCAAACAACAGCTCATAAAATTCTCAGGGCAGGATATTGGTGGCCCACTCTCTTTTCAGATGCACAGAGGTTAGTAAGAAAATGTGACCCTTGCCAGAGATTCTCAGGAAAGTTGAAATATCATGGTGCTTTACCCCTCAGAATTGCACCTGTGGATGCTCCATTCCAGCAATGGGGAATTGACTTCATAGGGGAGATTGCAGACAAATCAAGTGGGGGACACAGTTGGATTTTGGTGGCAACTGACTACTTTACCAAATGGATTGAGGCCATTCCAACTAAAAGAGCTACAAGTAAGGTGGTAACAGACTTCATACTAGAGAACATCATCATCAGGTTTGGAGTACCATCTAAAATAATCACTGATAATGCTATGTGCTTCAGATCAGGTGAGTTTGTTGATTTTTGCAACAGGTATGGGATAAGCCTGTCATATACATCACCATATCACCCACAAGGAAATGGTCAAGCAGAATCAAGCAATAGGAGCATCATGAAAATTGTCAAGAGGATACTGGACAAGAACAAGAGAGCTTGGGACTCAAAGTTGAATTTAGCAGTATGGGCTGACAGAGTGACTGTGAAAAGGGCTATTGGGAAGTCACCTTTTGAGCTAGTATATGGTGCATCAGCCAGACTGCCCATAAACAATCTCCTACCAGTTTACAGATTCATTCAAGAGTATGATGAGGACATTGAAGATCCCATGACAGAAAGGGTGAATCAGCTGGTTGCATTGGATGAAGACAGAAGGAGAGCCCACCAGATCAATCTCAAAAGACAACAAGGGGTGAAATATCAGTTTGACAGGAGAGCTACAAAAAGGAAGTTTCAAGTAAATGATCTGGTGCTCATTTGGAATGCTAAAGATCAGGAAAAGGGTAAACATGGCAAATTTCAGCCCTTATGGATGGGCCCATATCAGGTTTGCAATACTCATGGGGAGGATTCTTATTTCCTCCAGGCCCTAGATGGTGAAATTCTGGAATTGCCTGTGCATGGCCAATTCCTTAAGTTCTATTTTGCATAATGACTGGTTGCTGTGCACATTTGTAAAATATGTATGTAGTGTAAATGCCTTGTACAGCTCGCGTTTTTGGCTTTTTGTCAGGTCTGCCCGGAGATCTGGTTCTCGCTGCAGGTTTTCACCTGCACGTCCCCATTCGGAGCCACTGTTGACACTCATTTTGACCAGGGGTTGATTTGTCATGATCAGGAGGTTTCTTCATTTGAAGCCTTTATCTTCTTGCCCATTTTTTCTAAGTGTTGGACCTCCTCAGCATTTTTCAACTGCAGCATCATGTTTTCCTAAGGAGGAGGTCATCATCATCATCTTGTCTTTGATGGTCTGCATCATCATGTTCCTCGTCGACTTGTTTTTCAACGTCATCATCATATTTCAACTGTCGGGTGATGTTTGGTTTTTATCATGATGATGCTGCCGAGCTACAGTGCGCCCTGATCTGCTTGCGAGGGTGATGTTTCTAAGTCTCCGGTGATCTTCCATTTATCACCTTACGCGAGCATGATGATGATGTTGCTTATTCTTTGAATTGCTCGACCTAACTTATTTTTTCCTAAGGGTCGTGTTCATCATCATCATATTTCCAGTTATCATCCTGCTGCTTGTGGAGGTCATCATATTTTCTGCCTTCATGATATTTCACCGGGGTGATATTTTTATCATCGGGTGATCTTGGTTAACATCATCCTGATGATGTTGTTGAAGAGTTGTAATTGCGACCCGATATTCACTAGGGTCATCATATTTTGGAACGTCAGGATGATCTTAGTCAATATCATCCTGATGATGTTGTATCACTTCTTGTTCTTTGTTTCTCATCCTGATGATGCTGACGTCATCCGTATATCAGGGTGATATTTTTCTTTCTGCCTATCTGCATCATGATATTCGCGAAGGAGGGGGTGATATTTTCATATCATCCGGATATATGTTTGTTCGAACATCATGATGATGTTGATATCAAGGAGATATCCGCCTGCTAGTTTCGTGTGTTATCTATTGAGGGTGATCTTTTCAAGCAGCATCATCATATTCAGTTTTCGCCCCGATCTTATAGAGGAGCTACAGTGCAACCTGATATTTGAACATCAGGAGGATATTTCCAAATATCCGGTTGTCTTCCGAATATCATGATGATGTGAATATGATGATGACGTCATCAAGGTCTGCGGGGGTCATATTTCTAACAACTGATCATCTTGAAGAGACCTCCTGATATTTACAAACATGATGATGACATCATCCGGATGTGAGGAGGTGCGCAGTAGGCGGATATGATGATGACGTCAGCAGGATATGATGATGACGTCATCAGGATGTTCATTGGCCAGACTTTTGTTATAAGCTCAGCAGGAGGATGTTCCTCCGAAGGATCAGGTTGTGTCGATTATCATGAAGGTTATATTTCAAATATCATGATGACGTCAGGGTGATATTTCGAACAACAGGATATCATGCTGCTGGAAGATGATGATGATGAAGTCTATACTAGTGTCGTCGGGAGCAAAAGCACCGACATGATATATGCTCATGACCTAGTATATAAAGTGTTATTGAGGTCATCGCGGGGTGCATGTGGGATAATGTTATCCTGCATATTCAAAATATCATGATGATGAGTCTCGGCGGGAAAAGCTTGCGATGGTCTGTATGATGTTCTTCCCGAGGCCGCGGGTTGGTGCGCCATTAATGGCGATTGTTGCAGAGGTGTGGGCGATGGCGTGGGTCGATCTTGTACCCGACTGGAGGTGTCAATCAGCGGATGATGGCGCAGGGCTCGAGAAATCTTCCTGTCTCCTCCCCTACCTGCTGCATTCAAGTTTGGGCGCCAATCTGGTTGTGTTTGAGCGCCATTTTCATGATACTGTGTATCTGGCAAAATTTTGGTCAACATTGTAATTAATTGCTGAGCACCTACCTGGCTGATATAAGCAGGTTGTGTTGTTCATTTGTGGTTGTTGAAAGTTGATGATTTTGGCTCTGTAATGCATGACAAGCTGATCTGGTTGCTCTGTACAGCTTACCTGTGAGTTTATGTATCTCTTGTTGTTTGTTTTTGGCATGAACCCACTGATTTCATGATTAAACTTATATGAGAAATGCTGTTTAGCATGTGTTGTGTTAATTCTGTCTCCAGTATTGCATGTACTCTTCTTCTGAATCTGGATGTTTAGTAATGTTTAGATTCTAGAGCATAGAATTCCTATGTTGATTGTCTGATCTTCTGACTTCTACTCAAGGGGTAGATTAAACTGTTTTCAGGTTGAACATTGGGAAGGGTATACTGCAGTAGGGATACCATAAGTAGAGATAACCTAACACTTTGTATTGGGAGATGCCTGTAAGGCAGGTATCACATAGATCCCCTTGAAATCCAGTTTTAGTTGTTTATGCTGATCATTCACAGGTGTATGTCTATTGACTCCAGGCCCTGGATAGGCACCAATCAGGCTTTGTTTTGTGTTATAACCATATCCAGCTTTGCATCCACACTTAAACTCCAAAGCAAAATCTAAAACCAACATTAGGACATTAGAGTTAGTTTAGGATCCTCAGTCCTCTGTCTACAACTGCAAATAGGCCCAAAGCTAGCCCCTTTGCCCTTATCTTTCAGTTTTGGTCTACATACAGGAGGACTCATCTGCCTTCTGTCAACATCCCAGCCTTGCATGCATATCCTTATGGATGTTGAGTAGGGAATACCCCCCTAGGTCTTGCAGAGCCTGAAGAAGAAGAGGAGATAAAATATAGAGTCTATCTCCTATACTGTTGACCCCCTGGCCCAGAGCTCCTGTTGATCACTGATGGCTACCTTGTAGGGACTCCGGGAATAAGCATCCAGTCTGGGAAAAAGTCAACACAACCTACTATCAATTCATTCTAACAACCTTAGTCTAATGAAGCTCATTTCCTCAATATGAATGTAACAAATGAAATAATACTTTCTTGATAAGTTGAAAGAGCTTGACCCTTAGAGGGCTAATGTCTTTTACTAGTATGTGAAGTGCTACATGAATGGTTGATGCATTGATATTGAAAGCAACCCAATTTATTGGGGTGAGAAATAAAGTCACAATTATCTTAGGTCACCAGCAAGCGGAGTAGAGAAACCACTAAACAATTCCTCAAGCAACCTACTATCAATTCATTCTAACAACCTTAGTCTAATGAAGATCATTGGTGCAGGAGCTTCAGTTTTAGTCATTTTTTTGACTATATCATTTTGTGATCTTAGTATTTTGGTTTTTCCTAAGGCTTTGAAAGCCATTTTCATGCTATGTAATAAGGACTTAGTTTATTTAATTAACTAGTCCAATATGGAGTTAGCTTAGGCCTATTCTATAGGTTTCTCCTTTTAGAAACTTGGTTTTTTATAGAAAAAAAGTTTTTCCCATCGTTTGACTACCTCTCATGGTAGTTGTACAGACAAAATGGGAAGTGGAAAGGTTAGAAAACTTTCTATAAACTTCATTTTGTATAAACATGCCAAGATCGAATAGAGAGGAGGAGTTTTATAAGGAAAAAACTATATATTTTTTTTTTTTGTTGGAAACAGCCTTCTTGTATAGCCTGGTACGGACAGTAAGAGGTCCATGGTCTGGAAAATGTGGTTATAGGTTGAATCACCTTTCATTTGCATTTACTTAGAGCTTTTGAAACGTTTCTATTGCTTTTTTTGATCCCATTGTGTGCAAACTAGTTTTTTAACCCTCCATAGCTAGGGTTTGGACAAAATGCTCCATTCTTCCTCTATCCTCTGAAGGTGGTCACCCATTTCTTGGTGGGATGGAGGAAGGTAGAGTAGATTTAATGTTTTCTTGTGGTTGGCATATTAACTCCTCTGCAAGGTGTATGACATGCATCTAACTAGTCTCACTAGTGACTAGTTGAGAAATTGGAGGTGGACTGTATTATGACAGTGAAGACAGTCAATCTGTTTTGACAAATGCAAGGTGGAGTCTATGCTTGATGGTGGAGATTGACTAGTACAAGACTTGGTGGACCTTGTGCATGCATATTACATGCATTTTCTTTCCCATTGCTTTCAATTTAGGCCTTTGTTTTCAAGAAAAAGACAATTTGCTATTTCTGAATTCTAACAGCACAGTACGGTTCTGCATGTGTGGGATGGATTACATATTCATGTTGAGTATTTGGATTATACATTGAGAAGTGGTGATCATATGGAGTTATGAGTATTTAGTGTTGTAAGTATTCTCTTGGGTTACATGGTTTAATCCTCTTTAAACACTATTTCTTTAAGACAGTCACAAGACAATTTTTTGTTCTCTGACAGAGTAAGTATGGAGGTGAGGTGCTGGGTCAGTGAATTCATGTTGATCCTACCTTGGTAAGTGCATGTTGTGTTTAGATCCTTGTTGGTAGAGGAGTTATGCTGGTTTAGTTAATGCTAGGCTACAAGATATAAACTGTCATCTTAACACTGTCCTAGAACAGTCTTACTGTAGTTGCTATCCACTACCCTAGAGAATGCAGAAATTAGTCTTTTGGTCAGAGACCTCATGACATTCATGATTTCTTGACAAGTATGTGTTAACAATTATATGTGGACATTGTTGGTAGAGGTGTGGGTAGTAGGTTGTGAGACCTTAAAAGGTGGATTGTGCATAGAGATTGGATTGAGCAGTGACTCTCCAAGGTGAGAAATGGGTAGCCTGTGAGGAGGACACTAGATAGTGGTCCTAGGCTAGGTCAATCTTAGTAATGGTCTAGAATAGGCTTTGACTTCACAAACACCTTTGTGAATCTCTTAAAGAAAACATTGAGATCTAAGTTCATTGAGTGAACTTCAACAACTCTACCTTTACCCTCTGCATCATATTGGTATCAGAGCCAATATTCTGATTGGAAGCAAATGTATGTTAGAAGAGGAAATTGAAATAGAGGCTAGTACAATGCCTCCCAAGACAATGAGTCAAGATGCCATCAAGAAGTTGGTGGAAGAGATGGTTGAAGCAAGACTGCAAGAAGCAAGATTGCAAGAAGCAAAATTGCAAGAAGAGAAGAAGTCTAAGGGCAAGACCAGAGAAGAGGGAAGTTCTTTTGACACAAATGAAGAAATAGAGGCAGAAGAGGATCCTCTAGAGCAGGATATGTCTGTAGATCAGAAAGCCTTCTTGAATGCACTTAAGGGTGCTCATGGAGACAGTGGTGATCCCAAGATGGATGTGCCTACCTTTTTGGGCAAGTTGGATGGAGATATTCTCACCGACTGGATAGAAGCTATGTGTAACTTCTTTGATTACAAGGAGTTCAATGACAGCAAAAAGGTCAAGTTTTCCAAGACAAGGCTAAGAGGTTCTACACTTGTATGGTGGAACTATATGCAGAGTGAGGGAGAAGATTGGGAAGAATCCCATCACTAAATGGAGCAGAATGGTGGCTATGCTCAGAAGCAAGTTCATGCCACCTAACTATGAGATTCAAATCATAAGGAGGTTTCAGAATTTGAGACAAAAAGACATGGATGTGGCTACCTACACAGAAGAATTTCATAGACTCAGTATGAGGGCCAATCATAATGAAGATGAAAAAGGGATGGTGGCTAGGTACCTGAATGGACTGAAATACAATCTGCAAGATGAGATAAGTTTGGTGTTACCAAAGACAGTGGATGAATGTTTCTTATTGGCCTCTAGAGTAGAGGAAAAGCTAAGAAGGAAGGGTGAACAAAGTGCCAGAGGTAGAGGTGGCAGAAACCAAAGAGGAAGAGGCAATTTTGGCCGTGGACAATTCAACAAAACTGAAAATAACAGTCAGCAAGAGACACATTTAGAAACAAAGCATAGAGGAGGCTTCAAAGGATAGAGAAGTCATAATGTTAGGGGTAGAAATGGTGGAGGTGCTAGAGGACCAGGAGTCTTCACTGGAAGATGTTATGGCTGCAACCAAGTTGGCCATACAATGAACAAATACCCAGGGAAAGCCAACAACTCTCATGACAATGGGAAGAGAAATCAGTTAGTGAAAGATGATGATTGTGAAAGTGTGAATTCACCAATGGGAAGTGCTACACCTGTTCTAGATGGAGAGAGCATGATGATCAAAAGGGCTATGTTGAAGATGCCATTGAAGCAAGAGCCCCCTCAGAGAAAGAATCTTTTCAGAACCTAAGGCCTAGCTTATGGGAAACTTTGCAAAATCATAGTGGATTCAGGGTCTACTGAGAATGTGGTATCCACTGACATGGTTGAGAAGTGCAAGTTGAAGAGGCTGCCTCATATCAGTCCTCACAAGATCTCTTGGTTGAACAAGAACCAAAGTTTCATGGTGGAGGAACAAACTTGGGTTGAATTTGCAATTGGTGACTACAAGGACAAAGTGCTATGTGAAATCATCCCTATGGATGCATGTCACCTGCTTCTTGTCCGTCCATGGCAGTATGATGTTAAAGCTCAGCATGGTGGTGAGAAGAACACTTATGTCATCACCAAGAATGGAAGAGCATACAAAATGGATCCTTTGTTGGAGCAGCCCAGGGGAAAGGAAAATAACAGTAGTGTCATGTTGGTGAATGGAAATGAGTTCCTAAACATCTTGAAGGAGAATGACAATCAGGGGTATGCCTTGGTCATGAAGCCCAAGAGTGGAACAGATCAGCAAGAACAAAAACAGAAGGAGATTCCATTGGAAGTACAACAACTTCTAGATAAGTATCAAGACCTTGTGGTAGAGGAAGTTCCCAACTCCTTACCACCCATGAGGGATATTAGTCATCAAATTGACTTAATACCTGGTGCTACATTGCCTAACAAAGCTGCATACAAGCTGACTCCACAGCAAAATGAAGAGGTGGCAAGGCAAATTCAAGATCTCCTGGAGAAAGGGCTAATTAGGAAGAGTCTAAGTCCTTGTGCAGTTCCAAGTGTACTAGCTCCTAAGAAGGATGGAAAGTGGAGGCTATGCACAGATTCAAGGGCCATAAACAAGATCACCATAAGGTACAGATTCCCAATGCCAATGATTGAAGATCTCTTGGATTATCTTGGAGGATCATGCTATTACTCAAAGATTGATTTGAAATCTGGATATCATCAAATCCGGATCAGACAGGGAGATGAATGGAAGACTACTTTCAAGACCAATGAAGGTCTTTATGAATGGCTTGTTATGCCATTTGGTCTTAGCAATGCGCCAAGTACATTTATGCACCTGATGAATGAGGTATTAGTTGAATTCATTGGTAAATTTGTTATTGTTTATCTTGATGACATACTAATCTTCAGCAGGACAAGGGAAGACCATGTGAAGCATGTTGGTTAGGTGTTGGAGAAGCTGCATGAGCACAAGTTGATGATCAACTTAGAAAAATGTGAGTTCATGAAAACTGAACTTGTATACTTGGGATTTGTCATTTCTAATGGTTGTTTGAAGATGGATCCCTCTAAGGTTGAGGCTATTCTCAGTTGGCCTACCCCCAAAACAGTGGGAGATGTGAGAAGTTTCCATGGATTGGTGACTTTCTATAGGAAGTTTATCAGAGGTTTCAATCACATTAGTGCTCCCATCCTCAACACCATCAAGGGTGGAGTCAAATGTAGATTCCAGTGGACAAAGGAAGCTGATGATAGTTTTGAGTTGTTAAAAACAAAGGTGGCTAAGTTACCTACCTTAGTACTCCCTGATTTTGATAAGGTGTTTGTTGTTGAGTGTGATGCAAGTTAGCATGCTATTGGTGTTGTTCTCAGCCAAGAAGGACATCCAGTGGCATTCTTTTCAGAAAAGTTGAATGAAGCCAAGCAAAGGTATTCTACCTACGACTTAGAACTCTATGCAATGGTGCAAGCTCTTAAGAAATGGAGACATTATTTTCTGCCCAAAGAATTTATTGTGTTTGCTGACAATCATGCTTTTAGCTTTCTTAATAGTCAAGAAAAATTGAACCATAGACATGTTAAATGGATGGAACAGCTACAAGTTTATACCTTCACAATCAAGCACAGAAGAGGTGTCTCTAATAAGGTAGCTGATGCATTGAGTAGGAGGTTGCTTCTTATTCATGAAATCTAGTTAGAAAGCATGGGTATTGACTATTTAAAGGAGTTGTATAAAGAAGATTCTGATTTCAAAGAGGCTTATGATGTCTGTGTGAACTTGGCTAACATATTCCATGGAGAGTATGCAGATTTTGTTTTGCAGGAAGGCCTCTTGTTTAAAGGCAATTTGTTGCGTGTCCCTAAGTGCTCCATGTAGGACAACATCATCAAGGAGAAGCATAATGGTTCTTTAGGAGGACATTTTGGCTTAGACAAGACACTAGAACAAGTCACAAGGTTCTATTTTTGGCCAAAGGTGCAATCAGATGTGAGAAAATATGTAGCTAGTTGTGGAATCTGTCAAAGAGCCAAAGGTGTGCCTTCAAATGCAGGTCTATACCAGCCCCTTCCCATTCCCAACAGACCTTGGGAAAGTATTAGCATGGATTTTGTGCTTGGGTTACCCAGGATAGCCAGAGGGGTGGATAGTGTGTTTGTTATTATTGATAGGTTCAGCAAGATGGCTCATTTTGTGCCATGTAAATGCACAAATGATGCATCTCATATTGCAGGTCTATTTTTCAGAGAGGTAGTAAGGATACATGGTTTACCATTGTCCATTGTAACTGACAGAGATTCTAAGTTTGTAGGTCACTTCTGGAGGACCTTGTGGAAGAAGCTGGGCACATAGTTGTCCTTTTCATCAGCCTACCATCCACAAACTGTTGGTCAAACTGAGGTGGTTAATAGATCACTTGGAAACCTTCTAAGGTGCCTTACAAAGCAGCATGGTTTGGCATGGGACTTGGTTATCAGTCCGGCTGAATATGCCTACAATGATTCAAGGAATAGGAGCACTGGTAAAAGTCCTTTTGAGATAGTTTATGGCTTTCATCCAAGAGGGCCACTTGAGCTGAAGGATCTCCAAGGTTGGGATAGAAGGAGAGCACTTGGTGAAGAGTTTGCTACCTCCATGAAAATAGTCCATGATCAAGTCAAGTTGCAACTAGAAAAATCAATCACAAAGTACAAAGAAAAGGCAGATTTGAAGAAAAGAGAAGTACAGTTCAAAGTTGGTGACTTAGTTATGGCATATCTGAGGAAAGAAAGGTTGCCAAAGGGTCAGACAACTAAACTCCTGATGAAGAAGATTGGACCATGCAAAATAGTGCACAAATTCGGTCCAAATGCATATGAGATTGAGCTACCAGCTTGCCTTGGTATCTCTCCAATTTTCAATGTTTGTGATCTTTTTCCTTTTAGACCTCCATTACCTAATGAAAATGGATCAGATGTGGTGGCTGAAGATGCTGATTGGATCAAGGATTTGCCTCCAAGCAAACCTTTACAGTTGGAGTGCATTCTAGATTCCAAGGTTATCAAGAAGACTCAGAGAGGTGTCTATAAGGACTACTTGGTGAAATGGAAGGATCTCCCTGACTTAGAGGCCACTTGGATGATTGAAGCAGATATCTTGAAGCATGGCATGACACTTCAACAATTGGCAACTCAAGGGACTTGAGTTTTTCCCACAGGGGGAGTATGGTGCAGGAGCTTCAGTTTTAGTCATTTTTTTGACTATATCATTTTGTAATCTTGGTATTTTGGTTTTTCCTAAGGCTTTGAAATCCATTTTCATGCTATGTAATAAGGACTTAGTTTATTTAATTAACTAGTCCAATATGGAGTTAGCTTAGGCCTATTCTATAGGTTTCTCCTTTTAGAAACTTGGTTTTTTATAGAAAAAAAGCTTTTCCCATCGTTTGACTACCTCTCATGGCAGTTGTACAGACAAAATGGGAAGTGGAAAGGTCAGAAAACTTTCTATAAACTTCATTTTGTATAAACATGCCAAGATCGAATAGAGAGGAGGAGTTTTATAAGGAAAAAACTATATTTTTCTATTTTTTTGTTGGAAATAGCCTTCTTATACGGCCTAGTAGGGACAGTAAGAGGTCCATGGTCTGGAAAATGTGGTTATAGGTTGAATCACCTTTCATTTGCATTTACTTAGAGCTTTTGAAATGTTTCTATTGCTTTGTTTGATCCCATTGTGTGCAAACTAGTTTTTTAACCCTCCATAGCTAGGGTTTGGACAAAATGCTCCATTCTTCCTCTGTCCTCTGAAGGTGGTCACCCATTTCTTGGTGGGATGGAGGAAGGTAGAGTAGATTTAATGTTTTCTTGTGGTTGGCATATTAACTCCTTCTCTACAAGGTGTATGGCATGCATCTAACTAGTCTCACTAGTGACTAGTTGAGAAATTGGAGGTGGACTGTATTATGACAATGAAGACAGTCGATTTGTTTTGACAAATGCAAGGTGGAGTCTATGCTTGATGGTGGGTACAGGACTTGGTGGACCTTGTGCATGCATATTGGATGCATTTTCTTTCCCATTGCTTTCAATTTAGGCCTTTATTTTCAAGAAAAAGATAATTTGTTCTTTCTGAATTCTAACAGAACAGTACGGTTCTGCATGTGTGGGATGGATTACATATTCATGTTGAGTATTTGGATTATACATTGAGAAGTGGTGATCATATGGAGTTATGAGTATTTAGTGTTGTAAGTATTCTCTTGGGTTACATGGTTTAATCCTCTTTAAACACTGTTTCTTTAAGATAGTCACAAGACAGTTTTTTGTTCTCTGACAGAGTAAGTACAGAGGTGAGGTGCTAGGTTAGTGAATTCATGTTGATCCTGCCTTGGTAAGTGCATGTTGTGTTTAGATCCTTGTTGGTAGAGGAGTTATGCTGGTTTAGTTAATGCTAGGCTATAAGATATAAATTGTCATCTTAACACTATCCTAGAATAGTCTTACTGTAGTTGCTGTCCACTGCCCTAGAGAATGCAGAAATTAGTCTTTTGGTCAAAGACCTCATGACAGTCATGATTTCTTGACAAGTATGTGTTAACAGTTATATGTGGACACTGTTGGTAGAGGTGTGGGTAGTAGGTTGTGAGACCTTAAAAGGTGGATTGTGCATAGAGATTGGATTGAGCAGTGACTCTCCAAGGTGAGAAATGGGTAGCCTATGAGGAGGACACTAGATAGTGGTCCTAGGCTAGGTCAATCTCAGTAATAGTCTAGAATAGGCTTTGACTTCACAAACACCTTTGTGAATCTCTTAAAGAAAACATTGAGATCTAAGTTCATTGAGTGAACTTCAACAACTCTACCTTTACCCTCTGCATCAATCATTTCCTCAATATGAATGTAGCAAATGAAATAATACTTTCTTGATAAGTTGAAAGAGCTTGACCCTTAGAGGGCTAATGTCTTTTACTAGTATGTGAAGTCCTACATGAATGGTTGATGCATTGATATTGAAAGCAACCCAATTTGGGGTGAGAAATAAAAGGAATGATAATGCATGGAGAACATTTGCAGAAAGTGTTATCTTGATGTTCTCACGAATATTGATGACATTTCAATGGCAAAAAGTTGTGACCCTTCGAATACGAAACACTATGACCCTTTTATAATGAAGGGAAGTGACCATGTGTAACGTAGAACAAAACAAAAAGTAGCCTACCTTGCAACTTTACACTACATGCTTCTGACGATTTTTGGAGCAGTAGAAAATCTTTCACCACAGGAAAATTCCTTAGAGATATCAAAAACTGAGAGAGGTTATTGTAGAGGGTTTCTATGTGATTGCATAGCCTTATATGGATTGTTTCTAAGTGACATAGTTTCCAAGTAACAGCTTGTCAAAGATTGCTTCCTTTTTGCATTTTGGTCTCTTAAGGGATATCATCGGTACAATGTAGCTCAGATTATTTTGGCATGTTTGGGTACAAAACAAGACCATGCCTAGCCTAAACATACCATCTCGATGCGTTGGAACTTTTGGTTTGGCCGCACGAGGAGAAAAATAAAAGTTACACCCCTTTGCAACTTTACACTGCATGCATCTGACCATTTTTGGAGCAGCAAAAAAATTTTCACCACGGGTAAACTCCTCAGAGATATAAAAAACTGAGAGAGGTTATTATAGAGGGAACCCACATGATCCTGTATCCTTAGATGGAATGTTTCTAAGTGACACAGCTTCTGAGTAATAGTTTGTCAAAGATTGTTGTCTTTTTGTACTTTGGTCTCTTAAGGGATATCATCGGTACAATGTAGCTCAGATTGTTTCGGCATGTTTGGGTGTGAAATAGGACCATACCTAGCCTAAACATACCCATTCAGATGTGTTGAAACTATCATTTTGGCTGCAAGAGGAGTAGAACAAAAGTTACACCCCTTTGCAACTTTACACTACATGCATCTGACCATTTTTGGAGCAGAAAAAATTCACCACGAGCAAATGCCTCAGAGATATAAAAAATTGAGAAAGGTTATTGTAGAGGGACCCTACATGATCCCATAGCCTTAGAGGAAATATCTTTAAGTAACACAATTTCTGAGCAACAGCTCATCAAAGATTGCTACCTTTTTGCACTTTGGTCTCTTAAGGGATATCGTTGGTACAATGTAGCTCAAACTATTTTGGCATGTTTGGGTGTAAAATAGGACCATGTCTAGCCTAAACATACCCATATGGACATGTTGGAACTATCAGTTTGGCCACACGAGGAGCAGAATGAAAGTTACACCCCTTTGCAACTTTACATTGCATGCATCTGACCATTTTTGGAGTAGTAGAAGTACTTTCACCATGGGAAAACACCTCAAAGATATAAAATATTGAGAGAGGTTATTGTAGAGGGACCCTACATGATCTCATAGCCTTAGACCAAATGTTTCTAAATGACATGGTTTCCAAGTAATAGTTCATCGAATATCGCTGCCTTTTTGCACTTTGGTCTCTTAAGGGATATCACCGATACAATGTGTTGAAAGTTATTTGTCATTGATGTCAAAAGGTTAGGAGGTGTTGATCATATCCTTGTTGGTATTGTTGTCAAAGAATTAGGATGCTTAGTTATGGTGTTCATGTTTCATGGTATGGTCTTCACAAGATGCCTTCATTCACAGAGCTCACATGCCTTTCATGCTTCAGGATGGTTTGTTCATGTTTCACAAGAACCCTACAAGACATGTATGCAAAGTGTGGAAGCATATACAATGAACGTGAACTGTTTGACACAATGCCTCAAAGAAATGTTGTCTGATGGAATGCAATGATTGCAAGATATGCATGAAATGGATTTTTCATAAGTCTTTAAAAACTCTCAAGGAAATGCACAAAAGCAAATTTCAACCAAATGTAAATGATGCCTCAAAGAAATGCACAGTCCCACATAATGCAATGATTGCAAGATATGTACAAAATGGATTATCTAAAAATAATTTATAAACTTTCAACCAAATGCAATTGGCACATGTAAAACCAAATTCCTATAATGATAATTGATCATCATATTAAATATTTAATATAAACTATCATATACATAATGTCATGAACATAACATCTAGTACAAGAAACTACAAGGACAATGGTAAGAGAAGAAAACCTACCAGATGTATACTGGAGGGAAGCAATTCATACTACTATTTATATACAAAACAAAGTACAAGTAACCATCTAGGAAAATTTTATGCATACTTACAAATTAATCCAACAAACCATCCGAGTCTGCTTTACTCTTTATTGTGTCAAGTATTGCCTCATGGTCAGACTCATGCACCTTCCACAAGGTCTTATTCAAAGGTCTACCTTGATATTGTATCAAATGAACATTGGATGCCACGGTAAGGTTCCAGTAATGAAGAATCTTCTAATACGTGTCAAAGTCCTAAAATAGCCAAATATTAACACTCTTATGTGGGTACCTTCTAATCCATGTTCCAATAACAACCACTGAGCCTGTAGGGTATTCAATGTTTTCTCCATCTGTAACTGGGGCCTCCAGTTTCTTTTTAGCCTCAACATAATGACACTAGTAATAATATGTTCCTTCTTCATTGTCTTCATCTGCAATAACTATATAAACATACCCTACATTGATATGTGTAGCAAATTAGATGAAATTAGTCAACATTACAAAAACACTTCAAAGTAAGATAACATTAGGAATTTCAAAAACTATGCAAGTAGACATATTACCTGATTGAACTAGATCTTATATATGGTCAAAGTCAACTGATGATTCCATTTGTGTTAGTTCTAGTATCGTCGGGGGCCGATATGTGTCAAGTGGGCTAAGATAACTTAACCGCCATTCATCAACCCACTCCTTTGACTCGCACTCATTCCAGGCTTGAATTGTACATGAAGAACAAAAGCATGCCATCTTTCACGTATGGATACTCCATGAACCTATAGTTGAGCTTCTGAAAGAGTGTAGCTCACTTGATCCTGTCAGTGTACAACAATCCTCATATGGTGCAATGTTAATATCATATATCTACCAAAAAATCTACGAACTAAAGACTTACCTTCATTACTTGGACCCATCGAAGCATTACACCACTCAATGATTGATTTTGCATCTATCAACTTTGCATTGTCTTTATACTTTAACTCTTCTTGTGCTATGGCTCTTTTGGTAAGTGCTCCTGCACCATCATGCTCCCCTTTTCCATGCTTGGCCTCACAAAAGTTCCACATATGTTGAACACCTATAATATTATGCCTCCTACTTAGCCAATAGAACATCTGTGTGTTCTTGAATTGTGATTCACAATTATCTGACCATATGTTATGCTGACTAAATGATATGCCCCTTCTAGCCAAATCATTATAGAACACCTAAAAGCAACCTTGCACGAACTCTGTAGAATGTGTGCGATCATCACTAATATAAAAATGATACTCCCTTATGATCTTTTTGTTATCCTTTGTGCTATCATTCACATGAATGAATGCGATGTGCACAAATATAAAAACCTATATGGAGTTGTAATATTGTGATTGCACCTCATACTATGGATGTAGACTGTAGTTCTCTACAAAGTCGATGAATGAAACAATGCTACCAAGTGGAAATGCATCCTTGCATAACTTGAATTGCAAGTCCAACCATCGAGCTCTATGGGTATGCCTTGCATACTCATACACTATACTGTTACGAAATGTAGACATAAACTGATACACTGGAATCTTTTGAAAAATCAAATCACACCTCTTTGCTTCTTTACCATTTTTTGTATTGTAGGCCACTCTTTTATACTTTCCGAATTCTACTAGTTCATTTCCAACTACATGTGTGTTGATAACTGAGAGGGGGGGGGGTGAATCAGTTATCTTAATTATTTGACTTTCTTTTCTTCTTTAATAATTAGTGCAGAATCAAAACATATAAGCAAATATGAACATGAGAGCAGGAAAGAAATCAACACACATAACACAAGGCTTTTTACGTGGAAAACCCTGTTAAGGGAAAAACCACGGGGTGACTAACCCAAGGTTGTATTCTTTGTTAAAAGAATAGAAGTACAAAATGGCACTTGCCAATTAGGGCTCACTGCTCAAGCACACTGCTCACAAGAGGCTCACTGGCTACAAGAGACTCACTGTCTACAAGATATATAGAATGTAACTAGGTGTTTGAATTGATGAGAAGCATCCACATATGCTGAGGTTCAGTTCTGGTTAGGCTCAATACATTGATCTGCTACACTTCATTCTTCCTCCTTTTTGAGTTGTTGTCCTGTCACATACCGGACCTGTATTACTGCTTCCACACTACTCTCTACTTTTCTTCACACACCACACACACCTTCATACCGAAATCAATCTAGTATATATATCCACATCAAGGATTTCAACATCTTTCTAGTTGGCATCCAGAATACTCAAGATTTTCCCAAACTCTGATCTATAAGCTGAATCCTTGCTTATTAAGTGATACGTATCAAAGAGATAGTTATAGAAGTCATCAATCATGTCAGCCAACCATGAATGATCCCTTAATAAACTTGAACTCCATCAATTTCTCATCTGGATTAAGGTCTGATGCTCTGTCGGTCAGTTCTTCCTCAGTCTACTCTACCAAACAGGAACCCAACACTTAGGTGCTCATATCTTTTCACTCTTTCATCACCGAAGGCTCCATCTCTGGAATGTATCAGTCATGGTACTCCTCTTGACTTCCCCAAGTCTGTACTTTGCTAAGATACTTCCTTTGAGAGATCCAAACCTGATTGCTAGACCTTGTTGCATGCTCTGTTCTTGCTCACTGGACCAAAATACTCTTCAATCTGACTTTCGGTATAGACATACCATGTCCTACAGATGTGTGGGATGGACTTTGTTACCATCAATGAAAACACTCATGAAGCCACACAGCATCTCTTGCCAACAATCTCCCCCTTTAGCATTGATGGCAACAATTAGTGAAAAATGACTGTCACACTACACTCCCCCTTAGCTGATACTCTGTTCTAATGTACACTTTTCTGGATCTCCCCCTTAGCTAGATTCCACATTTTTCATTGCTCCTCACTCCCCCTTTGATATCAATGGCAAAGGGTAGAATCTGCATACCAAAATTTTCAAAAATCAAACTATACTTAGCCGCATAAGTATATATACATGTTATACTTACATATACTGAAGTATATCTGCAAAGGTGGTCTTCAACTGTACCACTTCTATTGCCCAACTCTTCTTCATCCAGTCCAAAATTGAAATGTGACCACTTAGCAAAAATGCAAAAGCTTCTGCCCTCTTTAAGTCTATCGGATCACTGGTCCGGGCTGTGGTTTGGGCATCAGTTAGAGCCTCATGTATTGCCTCTATCTTAGGGATAATTATCCCTCTTAGTTCACTTAGCCTGCTTATTCTATTTTTATTCTCCTTCTCAAGCTTCTTTCTTTCATTTATAACTTCAATAGTCTGACACTATTGATTCATTATGGAAGATGTGAGAGAATCAAAATTTTGAGATAAGCTTGATAGTTTGCTCTCTTGTTCTTCCACCTTCTTGGAAATGTCTGTTGTCACAGTGGACCAAGATAGACAAAATTTGTATGGATCTCTGCCATCTTTAAGAGCATTTTCTAAGCTCTTTATCCCAATATCCAAGTTTCTCCTATCATTTGTTATAAGTCCTTGCACCTCAGAGAATCTCTTTCCTAAAAATTCTTTCCAGACCTTTTCTTCTGCCACCTTTTCTAAAGAATCAAACTGAGTATTGATAGAGTTTATCAGAGATTTAAGATTACCGGATGGAGAGGCCAAAGGATCCTTTTGAAAAGATGGCATGATCTTCTCCAATATTCTAGAAGCAATCTCTATCAGCTCACAATCTTCTATGTGGGAATTTAGAAGTTTTTCTTTTGCCTTTGCTTGGGCAAAGGATGATATCTTCATTGTCTGAATCGGGGAGAGGAAATCAAAATTGAATGGTCCTTGGAATAGCTCTGATTCATCTAATTCCATCATTTCTTTTGTTAGGAAATCTTTAACTACTTCTATAGTGTCTCTTGCCAGAGACAGAGTTTTCTTTCCTTTTGTGGCCTCAAAACTGTCATTTGGGGTTTTCTCCGTTTGATCTTTTTCTCTTCCCTTGACCTCTTCTTCTTGACTAATTTTCTCATCTTTTCTTTCTTCTCCTTCAGTTCTGGAGTCAGCAGGGGGATCCAGAAGAGAGATGCTTACTTCTTCAGGGACTTCCTCTCCGGAGCAGAGGAATCCAAGTCCTGAGTCCTCTCCTCACCTATGACCTTTAGCTCTTCTGCATCTTTCACAGTAGATTCTTCTTTTGATGTACTTAGTCCTTCGTCATCCATAGCAGAAGGTTCATCGCCTAAGTCCTCTATAACAAGAAGATTGGATCTTTTAAAAGCATTCTAGAGGTTATCTTCTATTTCTTTTGCCACTTGGTCAGTCTCTCCAAGCATAAGCTAGTTCATTCTTGCTTTGCTCCGGAACTCATCCTTGCAGTCCTTGAAGATCATGTTCTTTCATTGAGGGGTAATGGAAGGATAGAGTTGGATAGCAATCTACTCCTAGATTTTTAGGTCTTTTGCCTTGGCATTGTTCTTTCTCATTTCAAGCTCCTTCTCTAGGCTTTTGGGAATCAGAGATATAATTTCAATGAATGCTTTATTATAGATGTTTAGATATTTGACTGTTGTATCTTGTAAGATGTTCTGGTTAGCTTCACTATATTCATCATAAAATTTAGTCATTGGTTGTAGATTCCCATCCACAGTGATTGATTTGATGATATCATCAATGCAGAGAGTAGGCCTTTCAACAAATTATTTTGCCTCTTCTTCCTTGTTATGACCGGTAGAGGGTTCACCGAATGTTTTCTTCTTCTTCTTCATTTTCTTGATCTCCTCATCTAATTCTATCTCTTCATCATCCTTCTGGCTAGTGTAAGACCTTGTGGCCTTTGTCTTAGTTCTCTTCTCTCCCTTTCCAGATGTCCTGGCTTCTGGTTTTGAGGCTTTTTAACTCTTAGAGGTGGTTGGTGCAGAACTTTTGGAGGATCTGGTCTAAGAGGGGGCTTGCATCGGAGAACTTTCTTTTTATGTTTCTTGCCTTTCTTTCTCTTCCCTTTCCACCTTCTCTCTGTTGGCATCAACTACCTCCTTTGATATTCCATATCTCTTGGCGAATTCTTCTACTTCCTTCCTGACTTTTCTCTTTATTTCAGGTTGCCTTAGTTCAACATGAATTTTTACACTCAATTCTTGAAAGGTACCAAACCTTTTTGCCTCAGGATCCTTGGGCTGACTTAGCAAGTGTTGGATATGCAGCTCTAGGATTTTCTCATCAACCTCATAGCCCATTGGCATAATCCACACTATTCTCGGTTCCACTACCTCCATTAGGCATTGATCAGTGTCTACCATGAAGCACACTGTATCCTTGTATTTTTCAACTAGAGATTGGGGGATTCTCTCTCTAGTCTGCATCATGCCTTGGAATTTTTTGAAGTAACCCCAGAGTGCTGTGCTTTGTGCCTTGGCATCACCAATCCCATACATATAGTCTCTGATTTGTATGGCAACCAGTCTGTCATTTTGCCATACCCAACCACTGGATTCGGGTAGCTCATTCATAAAGTAAAAGAATAAACATAGAATCAAGCCACCATACTTAAATGAATTCTTGTTATCCTTCTTTATTTTCTGTAGGTTCTCTAACAGTTGGTTTAGGAGAAGCTCACAAAGATCATAGTCAACATTTTTCCTTAGCATTTCATATGCAGTATATATGGCAATTCTGGATACTGAGTTTTCCCTACTGGAGTGATAGATTTTGTAAGCAATTATCATAGAGGCATATTTGATATCCTGATCTATGATGTCTTCTATTGTCATTGCCTTCTTGTCAAATTTTGATCTGGAAGCCTCGCTTACAGTTTGGTTTTTGGCTGATTTGAGAGCAGGCAACCCACCGAATGAGTGCAATCTGGTTACCACCCTAATGGCATCTTTTGTGATCTTAAATGGCCTCATCAACCACATGAAGTTGTCGTGCATTCTTCTCAGAACATACCGGACCCATTCATCTTCTGCAAAATAGGGGAAATGGATGCAATGTCCAAAATGCTTATCCTAGATGGCCTTATACTGAGGTTTGAGTTCAAATGATTCATCTATTAAATTCTTGTGATAGACATCCATCAGCTTGGATTCCCCAAATTCCTCAATATTCGCATGAATTTATGCCCTAACATCTTCTACATACAAAACCCCATGCGGAATGCTAGAGAAAGCGCCTAAAGGATCAACTTCTAGAGATTTGTAAGGGTGTTTCTTGAACTTAGGGCACAGCCTATCAGTGATTTTGACAATATTCAGAGTAGCCATCTTTCAAAAGATTTAGAAAGAGATATTCAAGAGCGAAAATACATTTTTACACCTCTAGGGTTCACGATATGAGCCAAATAAGATTGCTGGTTGAATTGACTTCTGTAGTTGATCTTCGAGAGCTTTGAGACAATCTTGTTGCAGAGCTCCTTCTTTCTTCTTCTCAAATGCAAATGTGCAAATGATGAACAAAAGAATCCTTATATTTATGCACAAACCCTAATTTCTTATAGCAATAAATGCACACCTTAAGTCATTATGGTTCCCTTATTCTGAGAGAGATCCTTTTGAATCACTATGATGCACTTAGAATTATTCTTGGTGATTATTGACAATGTATCTCCATTTCTCCAATCATTCCATCTATCCGCAGATCCAAACATTTCGATTCTGAATTATACCAGATCTAGCTGTGAAAGTCCTACTTTTACCAGATGACTGTCAAACCAGATCAATTTTGGATGATTGACCTTTTCAAACTTCTTGCGGATCTTTAATATTTTCACCAAGGGTTAATTAGATATTTCTCTAAGAACCCTTTTATCCGTAACTTCCCCTGTGCCAATTTCAGGCACCAATTGACTGGCTAGGGGAATTTATTTTCCTTTGTGACTCCCCCTGAGCCAGAGCTCATTTATTCAATTTTCGGAAGGAATATCAGCACCAGATTCTGGTGCAGATCCATCCCCAACATTTTATGTCTTCTCTTCACCCAAATCTTGTTCATCTCTCTTTGAACTTCATCCGCATTTATTTTTCCTTTTCCTTTGTCTTGAGTTTGATTATGATGCATCAGACCCCTTTTATCATGATTCTTGCTTCTGTAGAATTTGGCAATATGACCGGATCTATTGTAGTTGTAGCAAATAACATTTCTTTGCATATTTGGCTGATATCCTCTTGATCTGCATTGATTAGCCATATGTCCCATTCTATTGCAGGCAAAGCATCTACTATTGAATGAATTGTTTATTTGACTATTTTTATATTCAAGAGATTTGTAACCATACCTTTTGCAGTTGAAACATTGTCTGGAGAAGGATGAATTAGTCTGATTCATTCTTCTTCTACACTAATTTTCTTTGTGACCAAGTTATTGCAATTGTAGCAATATCCATTGAAGGATGGATATCTTTGAGCATTTGGTTGCCTTACTGGAGGTCTTCTAGGCATGTTCCTTGGATTTCCTGATCCAGAGTTCTTCTGACCAGATCCAAAGCTTTCCCCTTTCTCATACCCCAAGCCATGCTTGTCATCTACCCTCTTTTGGCTTTCAATAAGAACTTCAATTTGAGAAGAGCTTATCTTGATTTTTTCCTTGTATTCATTTGTTGTTTGAAGATCCCTTTAAGAGAGTCTATCTGATTTTCAAGTTGTTCTTCATTATCTCTAGCTTCTTCAAGATCAGATTCCAGATGCCTGATTATTCTATCCATTTTGTGGCAGTCTTCTAACTTCTCCTTGAGAGATTTCTTTAGATTATCTTCAATTTTCCTTTTCTCCTCAATTTCTTGGGTGAATTTCATAACCCTTGATTCCATTTCATGTCTCACCATAATGACCTCTTTTGAAAGTTTCTCACATAACTTGTTTTTCTCATTCAGATCTTCATTAGTATCATTGGCTTCACTTTGACTTGCTAATTGTTGAAGAAGTTCCTTTCTCTTTTTCACAAAGATACTTAGTTTTTCTTTTAGTTCATTTATGATGTCATTAGCTTGTTTGAGTCTTTCCCTTAGGTTATTGACCTTAGAGTGAGATTTCTCAAGATCATCTAGGGCAGGCTGAAGTTGTTCCCTCATACCATACATATCCATTAAGATTCCTAGATCTTCCTCAAGATGTTAGGCTCTGTTGGGAGGAACTTAGCTCTGATACCAGTTGTTGATAACTGAGAGGGGCTGAAATAGTTATCTTAATTATTTGACTTTCTTTTCTTCATTAATAATTAGTGCAAAATCAAAACATATAAGAAAACATGAACATGAGAGAAGGAAAGAAATCAACACACATAACACAAGGATTTTTTACATGGAAAACCCTATTAAGGGAAAAACCACAGGGAGACTAACCCAAGATTGTATTCTCTGTTAAAAGAATAGAAGTACAAAATGGCACTTGCCAATTAGGGCTCACTGCCCGAGCACACTGCTCACAAGAGGCTCACTGCCTACAAGAGACTCACTGTCTACAATATATATAAAATGTAACCAGGTGTTTGAACTGATGAGAAGCATCCACATATGCTGAGGTTTAGTTCCGGTTAGGTTCAATACACTGATCTGCTACACTTCATTCTTCCTCCTTTTTGAGCTGCTATCCTGTCACATACTGGACCTGTATTACTGCTTCCACGCTACTCTCTACTTTTCTTCACACACCACACACACCTTCATACTGAAATCAATCTGGTATATATATCCGCATCAAGGATTTCAACATCTTTCTAGTTGGCATCCACAATACTCAAGATTTTCCCAAACTCTAATCTGTTGGCTGAATCCTTGCTTATTAAGTGATGTGTATCAAAGAGATAGTTATAGAAGTCATCAATCATGTCGGCCAACCATGAATGATCTCTTAAGAAACTTAAACTCCATCAATTTCTCATCTGGATTAAGGTCTGATGCTCTACCGGTCAGTTCTTCCTCAGTCTACTCTGCCAAACAAGAACCCAACACTTAGGTGCTCATATCTTTTCACTCTTTCATCACTGAAGGCTCAATCTTTGGAATGTATCAGTCATGGTACTCCTCTTGACTTCCCCAAGTCCACACTTTACTGAGATACTTCCTCTAAGAGATCTGGACCTGATTGTCAGACCTTGCTGCATGCTCTGTTCTTGCTCACCAGACCAAAATACTCTTCAATCTGACTTCCGGTATAGACATACCATGTCCTGTGGATGTGTGGGATGGACTTTGTTGCCATCAATGACAACAGTCATGAAGCCACACAGTGTCTCTTGCCAACAATGTGTGCTTTCCATATGTTCACATATTGGCATACGTTGCAAGCCACCGCAATGCTGACATGTGCCATCCAAGCACAATTTCCTGTAGAATATTTGACCTTCTCTTTCACATAAAATTGTTGATATGAAGTCTCTTGAACATGTTGGTGGGGCATGTATACCACAATCCTACAAAACATTGTTAGTATGCAAATCTAAACATATAGACTGATAAACATCAAAATGGTTAGAAAATTCAATATGTAATCTACAACAAGTAGTGCATGTGATTTATTTTGACATAGAAAGGTTTTAGAATTTCAAAATATCTTTTAGAAATTTTAATTTGAGGATACATCTCTAGAATTTTACCAAAAAACTGTGTTTGAGTCATCCAAAAAATGCTTTGAATGTGGCTCACGATTTCAACTACCAATTCTCCTTCTTACCACATCCCTTTGATTTGGTGATACCCTTGTGTAATTCTTCCAAAAGTATTTAATTAGTGATCTCAATGCTTTAACAATTGGTTTATCTTTTCGTGGTAGTCTCCCCGAGAATGTCCATAATTCATTGGCATTGATGTCCTTGATTCTTTGGCACCTTCCAATGGCTCTTGATAAAGTTTTTCTATTAATTATCAATGCTTGACTCATCTTTCTAACGAGACAAGATTTCCTCATTTGATTACTTACTATTGTTTATGTAATGACATGTCGTGTGATATTACTATCTTTTGTGCATGAGGTGTTACCCACACTCTCATATGCACTCATTAGATTATTGACAATAGATTTTTCACTTGAAGCCTCTGATGTTCTCAACCCAAGAATCTTCATGATGGACCTATACATTATACTTCACATCATTTCAATGAATATTTGACATCTTGCGGTCTCATTTAACTTTTCAAAGAACACTCTCCAAATCTTATGAGCATATCTTCTACAAGTGCATTTTGGAATCTTACTTTCCATTGGCTGCAAAATATTCTCATCAATATCAATCAAATACTTTAGCTTTCTATGCAAAATTCTAGGTGCTATTAAGAAAGGTAAATTCATCTCAACATTAGAAATTTCATCAATATTTAAATGAGATGGGCTCGATGACATACCTTCGATCAGAGATGGTATAGATGACATACCTTGAGGTTGAGGTGGGAACTATGGCGTACCTCCTTCCTCACATGTGAGTGATTATGTACTCTCAACTTGAGATGTGGTAGATGGTGTCCCTCCCTCTTGACTTGTGGTAGAGGATGTTTCTCCAACTATGGTATTCAAATCTCTCATAGCACAAAGTTTTTGCATTCACTCCCTTTGTGCCGCCAATACCATATCTCTTGTTGATGGTTGAGGTTCCTCTTCAATTGGCATGTCTTTGACAATCATTTCCAATTTCCTCTTCTCATGAAGTTCCCTCATAGTCGTTGCTTTCTTTGCATTCTTAGCTTCTTTCTCTTCCTGTGTTGGTTTAATCCTTGATCGTTTCCTTAGCATGACAGAGAATTTATCTTAAGCATGATAAAGAGACAAATATTAGTTCATAAGAAATGAATATGGTTCCAAATTTTAGGTTTGTTCCCTCAACATTTCTAGCACTTCCCACACTTTCCTTGCAGTCAAAGAAGAGTTTTCAATCACATGGTGGAGGATTTTTCAGCCCATTACCATTGTTGAAGTGTTCTCAGCTACTCAAAGAATATTTTTCAATTCACTTTTAAAGGGCTCTTGCTAAAATTCAAGGTTAAAGTACTTTACATAAGAGGCCCTATAAATTGGTTCTAATTTT
Organism: Cunninghamia lanceolata; assembly: GCA_027924645.1. Classification (NCBI taxonomy): domain Eukaryota; kingdom Viridiplantae; phylum Streptophyta; class Pinopsida; order Cupressales; family Cupressaceae; genus Cunninghamia; species Cunninghamia lanceolata. Next base: position 14,182,069 of record BSBN01000801.1, read on the forward strand.
ATGTCTATTAGATATCAACATTGCATGTGCATACTCAACTAAGTAGTAGATTAATTACTCCTCTCTAGCTGTCCTAAAGTTTGTCAAAGCTATCTAAGGAAGGGGTGTGGATGATGAGTGCATTGAGACTTAAAGCATATATTAGAAGTGATTTTGTGGAAAATCTAGCTACTTACATCCCTTTAATGAAATGGTAGTTCAGGCTTCTCAAGTTTGTACTCCCAAGCCACTTTGAAGGTATATCTTCAGCACCACCAGAAAATATCTTCACAAGTAAAAACTTAGTTTTAGTTGTATGGAATTTTTTTAGGTTTTTCTATTTCTTTGGTTGGTAGCTATGTTTGTTTAATAGTTGTCAGATCATTATTAAATGTTCTATGGTTGTCTTGACTGGTTTATGTTGGAGAGGAGTGTATTGTAATCCTTTTTTTTTACTTTTTGAATTTGAATAAAGGAACTCAATTTTCCAGCTAGGCTATTATGTTCCTATTGATCATTTTGATAAATTCATGTTTTGGATTGATGATATCTTTCGTGAGTAGCTACAGATCTACATGTATAAAGAAGATTTATTTTCTTGATGTTGTGTGTAAGATGTCTCATCCTTTGGGGATACTACGTGCCAATATTCCAGTTGATATATTGTTGTTTGGGGGGAAATCCCAAGTAAAATGTGACTAAATTATAGCTATCTTCTAGCCCCCCAAGCTAAATTGGATTAATCCTATTAGGATTTACTTGTATGATCTTGGCACCTATTCATTTGTATTGTAACTTGTTATGACAAGATAATAATATTTCATTATACTAAGGGATTGTATATTTATATGTTGTAAGGAATTATTCTTGTATAATTTGACATCACAGTATGTTAAGGTCTATATTATTCATTATTACACATACTTATCAAAGAGCCCAAGTGTAAGTTTATGTTGCCAAGGATTTTATTGACTCCTATAGAAAATATACATGGCTCCATGACAGATTGTAAGCTCACCTTATGGATTCTTTCAAGTAATAAAATCTAGAGATTTAACTTAAGGCTATCTATGTAGGTTTAAAGGAAACACACCATGACTTAACAATGATATCATGATTGTGTCTATTTTAATTAATGTTCAAATTTGAGATATCTTTTATTATACATACCATGAATTGATTGAACATAGTCTATTATAAGGACATAGCATAGTGCTAGATCTCTACATAATAGTTTGCATGATGGGTAGATTTGTGTGTGATGATAAAACTCTTTGGGTAGTAAGAACTATGATCCATGGATCATGATGGGTGTTGTTTATTTACAGTTGTTTGGGAATAAATTCAGAGAAATAGAAATTTACAGCTTTTTGGGAAGAAATTCAGAGCTTAGACTACAAATTCCCTATTAGACATGTATGCAAAATGTGGAAGCTTAGACAAGGCACATGAACTATAAACACAAAATATAAACACAACTGATATAAACACAAAATATATAAACCATACAACTGATATAAACATGTATGATAAGGAATGATAAAGTAATTCAAATAGAATTAAGGAAAATATAACTTAGAACATGTGTAAAGACTTGACATACCTAAAAATGAAGATTCGAATGGAGAGAGTACCCAATTATGTAGTCTTTTTTTCTTCTTGCATCAAACTCCTCAACAATTTGAGTTTTTCACCTCTTTCTTCCTTTTAAATGTTCAATTGAATAACACTCAAATAGAATTACTAACAGCAATACAATTAACCAATGTATAATATTAAATTCCTACAATTCAATCACAATTAACATTGCAACACTACAAAAATTTAAACTTAAATTAATATATATCAAATTCGATGTGAAAACTATGTTATTTCCTCCTTAAGTTGGAAAACAAGAAAGAGGTGGTGGAAAGTTCATGCAAAGGTGGTAGAATGTGAAAAATGTGCATGTGCACTTCCTAATAGTATAAGCCTTTTTACCATTTAAATAGCAAGAAAAAATGTGCTCGCATTATAACGCACTCACGTTATAACGCGCTCGTGTTATAACGCACTCGCATTTTAGTTTGCTATACAAAACTCTATATTTTTCAATCTTTCATGTATTTCTTCTATCTCTCCCTTAACCCTAAACCCTAATCCCTTGTCCCTAAAACCTAAACTATGTCCCTCAACCCTAAACCATAATCCCTCAAACCTAAACCCTAATCCCTTATCCCTAAACCCTAAACCGTATCCCTAAAGCATCAACCCGCAACCCTTAAACCTTAAATCCTAAACTCTATCCCTAAACCCTCAACCCTCAACACTATACTTCAAACCCTAATCCCTCAACCCTAAACCCTAATCCCTCAACCCTAAACCCTAAACCCTATCCCTAAAGCCTCAACCCTCAACCCTTAGACCTTAAATCCTAAACCCTATCCCTAAACCCTCAACCCTCAACACTATACCTCAAACCCTAATCCCTCAACCTCAAACCCTAATCCCTCAACACTAAACCCTAATCCCTCAACCCTAAACCCTAAACCCTATCCCTAAAGCCTCAACCCTCAACCCTTAAACATTAAATCCTAAACCCTATCCCTACACCCTCAACCCTCAAAACTATACCTCAAACCCTAATCCATCAACCCTAAACCCTATCCCTAAATCCTCGACCCTTAACACTATACCTCAAACCCTAATCCCTCAACCCTAAACCGTAATCCCTTATCCATAAACCATAAACTCTATCCCTAAAGCCTTAATCCTCAATGTTGATAACTAAGAGGGGGGGTGAATCAATTATCTTAATTATCTTAACTTTCTATTCTTTTATAACTAGTGCAGCATCAAAACAAATAAGCATCCATTATCATGAAAGCAGAAACAAAGACAATTCACATAACACAATAATTTTGACGTGGAAAACCCTGTTAAGGGAAAAACCATAGGGTGACTAACCCAAGAATGTATTCTCTATTAGAAGAATAGAAATACAAAAATGGCACTTGCCAATTAGGGCTCACTATCTGAGCACACTGCTCACAAGAGGCTCACTGCCTACAAGAGACTCACTATCTACAAGGTATAATGAAAGTAACAAGATACTTGAACTGATAAGAAGCATCCATATGTGCTGAGGTTCAGTTCCGATTAGGCTCAATACACTGATCTACTGCACTTCATTCTTTCTCTTCTTTGGTGCTGCTGTCCAATCACATACCAGACCTATATTATTTCTGCCACATTGCTCTTCTACTTTTCTTTGCACTTCCTACACACCACACACACCTTCATACTGAAATAAATCTGGTATATATATCTGCATCAATGATTTCAATCATCTTTCTAGTTGGCATCCGAAATACTCAACATTTTCTCAAACTCTGGTCTGTCGGCTAAATCCTTGCTTATTAAGTGATGCGTATCAAAAAGATGCTTATAGAATTCATCAAACATGTCGGCCAATCATGAATGATCCCTCAAGAAACTTGATCATCAACAATAACTTATCCGGAGAAAGGTCTGATGCTCTACCGGTCAGTTCTTCCTCAGTCTACTCTGCCAAACAGGAACCCAATACTTAGGTACTGATATCTTTTCACTCTTTCATCACCGGAGGCTCAATCTCTGGAATATGTTAGTCATGGTACTCCTCTTGACTTCCCTAAGTCTGTACTTTACTAAGATACTTCCTCTAAGAGATCCGGACCTGACTGTCAGACCTTGCTACATGCTCTTTTCTTGCTTACCGGACCACAATACTCTTCAATATGTCTTCTGGTATAGACACACCATGTCCTACGGATGTGTGGGATGGACTTTGTTGCCATCAATGACAACACTCATGAATCCACAATGTGTCTCTTGCCAACAATCTCCCCCTTTGGCATTAATGGCAACACTTAGTGAAAAATGACTAAGTGTCACACTACACTCCCCCTTGGCTGATGGTCTATTCTAATGTATACTTTATCGAAGCAACCCCTTAGCTAGATTCTGCATTTTTCATTGCTCCTCACTCCCCCTTTGATATCAATGGAAAAGGGTAGAATCCGCACACCAAAATTTTCAAAAAATCAATCTATACATATCTGCATAAGTATATATACACATTGTACTTACATATACTTAAGTATATCTACAAAAGTATTCTTCAACTGTACAACTTCTGTCACCCAACTCGGCTTCATCCTGTCCAAAATTGAGATGTGACCACTCAACAAGAATGCAAAAGCTTCTGCCTTCTTAAGATCTGTCGGATCACTGGTCTGAGTTGTGGCTTGAGCATCAGTTAGAGCCTCATGCATGGCATCTAACTTAGGGATAATGATCCCTCTAAGTTCACTTAACCTATTTATTCTATTTTTCTTCTCCTTCTCAAGCTTCTTTAGTTCATTTATGACTACAATAGTCTGACACTCTTGATTTACTATGGAAGAGGAGAGAGGATCAAAACTTTGAGAAAAACTTGTCAGTTTATCCTCTTGCTCTTTTACTTTCTTCTCAATATCCTTGGTCACTTTAGGCCAGGATAAACAAAATTTATATATATCTTCACCATCTTTAAGAGCATTTTCTAAGCTCTTTATCCCTATATCCATAACTCTCCTATCATTTGTTATTAGGCCTTGTACTTCAGAGAATCTCTTTCCCAAAAACTCCTTCCGGACCTTTTCTTCTACTAACTTCTCTAAGGAATTAAAATGTGTATGAACAGAATTTATAAGAGACTTTAGATTACCAGATGTGGAGGCCTAATGATCCTTTTGGAAGGATGGCATGATCTTCTCCAATACACCAGATGTAGTTTCTATGAGCTCACAGTCTTCCATGTGAGACTTCAGAAGTTTCTCTTTTGCCTTTGCTTGAGTAAAGGATGCTAGCTTCATGGTTTGTACCGGGGAGAGAGAATCAAAATTGAATGGTCCTTGAAGCAATTCCGGTTCATCAAATTCCATCATCTCTTTGGTCAAGAAATCTTTGACAGTTTATGCAGTGTCTCTTGCCAGAGAGAAAGTCTTCTTCCCTTCTGCAGTTTCAGAACTGTCTCCTGGGGTCTTCTCTATTTGGTCTTTTTCTCTTTCCTTTACTTCTTTTTCTTGACTAATTTTCTCTTATGTTCTTTCTTCTCCTCTAGATCTGGAGTCTGCTGGGGAAACCGGAGGAGAGATGTTTGCTTCTTTAAGGACTTCCTCTTCCAGAGCAGAGGAATCTAGATCCTCAGTTTTCTCTTCACTTGTCTTCTTTGCCTCTTTTGCCACTGTCTCAGTAGATTCTCCTTTGTCATCCATGACAGAGGGTTCATCACCTAAGTCCTCTATAATAGGAAGATTGAATCTTTTAAAGGCATTCCGAAGGATATCTTCTGTTTCCTTTGCCACTTTGTCAGTTTCTCCAAGCATAAGTTGATTCATTCTAGCTTTGCTCGGGAACTCATCCTTGGAGTCCTTGAAGATAATGTTCATTTCTTTAGGGGTAATGGATGGATAGAGTTGAATAACAATCTGCTCCTGGATTTCTAGATCTTTTGCTTGGGCATTGTTCTTCCTTATTTCAAGTTCCTTTCTAAGCTTTTGGGAATCAGAGATATAATCTCAATGAATGCTTTGTTGTAGATGTTTAGATACCTGACTGGGGTATCTTGCAATATATTCTGATTAGTTTCATTATATTCATCATAAAATTCAACCATTGGTTGTAAGTTCCCATCCACAGTAACTGATTTGATGATATCATCAATGCGGAGAGTAGGTTTTTCAACAAATTCCTTTGCCTTCTCTTCTTTGCCTTGACCGGTAGAGGGTTCACCGGTTGTTTTCTTCTTCTTCTTCATTTTCTTTACTTCCTCATCTGTCTCTATCTCTTCATCATCCTTGAGGCTTGTGTATGATCTTGTAGCCTTTGTCTTTGTTCTCTTTTCTCCTTTACCGGATGATTTTGCTTCCAGTTTTGATGCCTTTGAGCTCTTAACAGTGGCAGGTGTAGAGCTCTTAGAAGATCTAGTCCGGGAGGGGGCTTCTACCGGAGCACTTTCTTTTTCTGCTTCTTCCTTTTCTTTCTCTGCCCTTTCCATCTTCTCTCTGTTTGCATCAATTGCCTCCTTTGAAATTCCATGCCTCTTGGCAAATTCTTCTACTTCCCTCCTCACTTTTCTTTTCATTTCTGGTTGTCTTAGCTCTACATGAATCTTCACACTCAACTCTTCAAAGGTTCCAAACCTTTCTGCCTTAAGGTCCTTGGGCTGACTTAGCAGGTGTTGAATATGCAGCTCTAGAATTTTCTCATCAATTTCATACCCCATTGGCATGATCCAGACTATCCTTGGCTCCACTGCCTCCTTTAGGCATTGATCAGTTTCTACCATAAAGCATAATGTATCTTTATACTTTTCAACTAGAGATTGGGGGATTCTCTCTCTTGCTTGCATCATACTCTGAAAGTTCTTGAAGTAGCCCCATAGTGTTGTATTCTGTGCCTTGGCATCACCTATTCCATGCAAATAATCTCTGATTTGTATGGCAACAGGTCTATCATTTTGCCATATCCAGCCATTAGCTCTGGGTATCTCATTCATATAGTAGAAGAATAGGCAAAGTATCAGGCCACCATACTTGAAAGAATTCTTTTTATCTTTCTTTATTTTCTGTAAATTTTCCAATAGTTGGTTTAGGAGAAGCTCACAAAGATCATAGTCAGCATTTTCTCTCAACATCTGGTAAGCAGTGTAAATTGCAGTTCCAGGTACTAAATTTTCCCTGCTGAAGTGATATGTCTTGTAACCAATTATCATGGAGGAAAACTTGATATCCGGATCAGTGATATCTTCTATTGTCATGGCTCTCTTGTCAAATTTTGATCTGGTAGCCTCACTCATAGTTTGGTTTTTGACAGATTTGAGAACAGGTATCCCTCCGAATGAGTGCAAACCGGTTACATCTTTAATAGCATCTTTTGTGATCTTAAATGGTCTATTCAACCACATGAAGTTATCATGCACTCTGCTCAAAACATACCGGACCCATTCTTCTTCTGCAAAACAAGGGAAATGGATGCACTGTCCGAAATGTTTATCCTAGATGGCTTTGTACTGAGGTTTGAGCTCAAATGAATCATCTATTAACTGCTTGTGGTAGATATCTATCATCTTGGATTCCCCAAATTCTTCAATATTTGCATGAATGTATGCCCTAATGTCTTCAACATGCAAAACCCCATGTGGAATGCTGGAAAATGCACCTAAGGGATCCACTTCTAGAGATTTGTAGGGATGTTTCTTAAATTTAGGGTGCGGCCTATCAGTAATCTTCACAACATTCAGAGTAGCCATCTTAAAGATTCAGAGAGAGATTTCAAGATCAGAAAATACCTCTTACACTTCTAGGGTTCACGATATGAGCTGGATCGAGTTGCTTGGATGAATCAACTTTTGCGGTTTGATCTTTGAGAGGATTGAGATAACTTGTTGTAGTGCTCATTCTCTCTTCTTTGCAAATGCAAATGTGCAAATAATGAACCAAAGAACCCTTTTATTTCTGCGCAAACCCTAATTCCATTTTGCAATAAATGCACAACCTAAGTTATTCTAGTTGCCTTGTTTTCCTTGTTCCAAGAGAGATCTTTTCAGATTATTGGTATGTACTATTAGCTATCTATCTATCTTTCCCAAATCATTCCACTTATCCATAGATCAAGATACCTCAAATTTGAATCATACCGGATCTAACTGTGAGAATCATGTTCTTACCAGATGACTGTTAAACCAGATCAATCTAAGAAGATTAACCTCTTCTAAACATCTTGAGGATCTTCCATATCTTTACCAAGGCTCATTTATATGTTTCTCTGAGAACCCTTTAATCCGCAACTTTTCATGTGCCAATTTCAGGCACCAATTGACTAGCTAGGGGAACTTGTTTTCTTTTGAGACTCCCCTTGAGCCAAAGCTCGTCTATTTAGTTTCTGGAAGGAATATTAGCACTAGATTCTAGTGTGGATCCATCCCCAACATTTTTTGTACTCCTCTTTACCCAAATCTTGTTCATCTCTCTTTGAATTTCATCCACATCTACTTTTCCTTTTCCTTTGTCTTGGTTTTGATTATAATGCACCAGACCCTTTTTGTCCTAATTCTTACTTCTGCAAAATTTGGCAATATGATCGGATCCATTGCAATTGTAGCAAACAACATTTCTTTGCATATTTGACTGATATCCTCTTGATCTACACTGATTAGCTAAATGTCCCATTCTATTGCATGCAAAGCATCTACCATTGAATGAATTGTTCATTTGCATATTTCTACACTAATGAGATTTGTGACTATACCTTTTGCAATTAAAACACTGTCTGGAGAAGGATGAGTTAGTTTGATTCATTCTTCTTCTGCACTAATTTTCTTTATGACCAAAGTTGTTGTAGTTGTGGCAGTGCCATTGAAGGATGGATATCTCTAAGCATTTGGTTGCCTTACCAGAGGTCTTCTAGGCCTATTCCTTGGATTTTTAGATCTAGAGTTCTTCTGACCGGATCTGGAGCTTTCACCTTTCTCATACCCCAAGCCTTGCTTGTCATCTACCCTCTTTTGGCTTTTAAGAAGAACTTCAAGTTGAGCAGAACTCATCTTGAATTTCTCTTTGTATTCATTTGTTGTTTGAAGATCCCTTTTAAGAGAGTCAATCTGATTCTCATGTTGTTCTTCATTATCTCTTGCTTCTTCAAGATCAGATTCTAGATGCCTGATTATTCTATCCATTTTGTGGCAATCTTCTGACTTCTCCTTGAGAGATTGTCTTAGATCATCTTCAAATTTTCTTTTCTCTTCAATTTCTTGAGTGAATTTCATAACCCCTGATTCCATTTCATGTCTTACCATAATGACCTCTTTTGATAGTTTTTCACATAACTTGTTCTTCTCTTTCAAATCTTCATCAGTATTATTGGTTTCACTTTGATTGACTAATTGTTGAAGAAGTTCCTTTCTATTTTTCATAGAGATGCTCAGTTTCTCTTTTAGTTCATTTATGAAATCATCAGCCTATTTGAGTCTTTCCTTCAAGTTATTGACCTCAGAGTGAGATTCTTCAAGATCATCTAGGGCAGACTGAAGTTGTTCCCTCATGCCATACATATCCATTGTGATTCCCAAATCTTCCTCAAGTTGTTAGGCTATGTTTGGAGGAACTTGGCTCTGATACCAATTGTTGATAACTGAGAGGGGGGAATCAATTATCTTAATTATCTTAACTTTCTATTCTTTTATAACTAGTGCAACATCAAAACAAATAAGCATCCATTGTCATGAAAGCAGAAACAAAGACAATTCACATAACACAATGATTTTGACGTGGAAAACCCTGTTAAGGGAAAAACCATGGGGTGACTAACCCAAGAATGTATTCTCTGTTAGAAGAATAGAAATACAAAAATGGCACTTGCCAATTAGGACTCACTACCCGAGCACACTGCTCACAAGAGGATCACTACCTACAAAAGACTCACTGTCTACAAGGTATAATGAAAGTAACAAGATACTTGAACTAATAAGAAGCATCCATATGTGCTAAACTTTAGTTCCGGTTAGGCTCTGTGAGGCTGATTATTTTACCTTCCATAATTTGATCGTTATGCTATTTAGTAGATGACACTATCAGACCTTAGTGACTATGCTTCATTTTGTAGACTTGATTTGATCCACTGATCATGTTAGGACATTGATTTGACATATGCGATTTATTTTGATCATAGTGATGTTATTTGTGGAAAATTGATTTACGAGTTTATAATTGATGATGTTTTGTGATGAGATTCTAGTTGTTTATGTGATATGGATTAATTGTCATGTGATTGGATAATGTAGTGTAATTTGAATTTATGTATTGAGGTTGTTGTTGCATTCGTTTGCGTGAAGTTAATTTCAGTTGCTTCAGCTATGAATTTCCATGACAGGACTAACACTTGATCGAGATGTGCAGGTTTTACATTCCCTAGCCACGGTAAATCAGAGGTAGAATTCACACTATGTTATCCCCTGTTATGCTGATCCATTCCCGAGAGGGATAAGGATCACGTCTGAATTTGAGTGTGGATTGATTGTGCTTGATTTAATTTTATTTATTTTAGCCTTAGTACCCTTTTTTATTTAAAATTGATTAATAATAAGTGTTGTATAATTTTATTTGATTTATATGACTTGGTATTTATATTATTTTTTTAGGCCATTTAAATGTGGATTTTTAACCCCTTCATGAACCCTAGGGTCCCAAAAGTTACCCTAGGTGGTCAACCATGAGTCTAGGGTCAACTTGGACTATCTAACCCTAGTTTTGACTCACCTTAGGTCACTCTAAACCATGGTTTAGTAAAAGTGACGAATTTTTGGTATAGGGGAAGATGGGGGATGGGCCTTGCCTTGGGAAGGACTCATCTCCCATCCCAAAGTTTGGGAATCATTTCCCAAGGAAGACTTGGGAGGTCTCCAAGAGGCCTCCAAGATTCCCTAGGGAGTGGGAGCTCCCTCTAAGACCCTTGTCTTCTTGGAGGTGTGAGTGGGGATCCAACTCACCATTTGTCCCCCTCCCACTTGTGTGGAAGCATAAGTGGATGAGGTGGAGATGGAGGTGGATTGAGAGGAGGACATTTGTCATCCTCATACTTCCTCTCCCTTGCAAGTGGCATGGGAGGGGGAAGGGGAAGGTGACAAGTGTCACCTTCTCATCCCTCATGGCCAAGTTGATGGCCTATAATAGCTCCTCTTGTAGAGGAGTGGGGGTTCTTCTTTTTCTGGTTCTTTCCTTGCAATTTTTAGTCTTCTTGAAAATTTTAGTTTCTTTTCTAGTTTGGAGGAGTTGGGAGAAATTCTGGGAGTTGGAGAATTGGGAAGGCTTGGAGCTCTTCATCAATCTTACTTCCATTGCCAGGGCCTTGAAGGTAGGCCTCTTTACTTGCTTTCTTACCTTTGCTTATATGATGTTTAATGTTTTAGATTTTGGTTGTGTGTTGTTGCATTGTGATGTTGGGAAGGAAGTATGGTGAAAGCACCTCCAATGGAGGTAATGCTCAACTTGTATGGGTAGGGGAAAGGAACCTCCTTGAGGTCACTCCCACAGTTTGTAATATTGCCTTGAGGGCTTATTTTTGTGAAGGGTGGTGTTATGGAGATTCTTGGCTTGAGGCCATGGGTTGTGATTTATTGGATGGCAAGAGTGCCATGGAGTACTTGTGATTTGGAGGATGGTGGTGTTTTGGAGATTTTGGCTTGAGGCCATGAGTTGAGATTTTTATCATTTGGGAGCCCTTTTAAGTTGAGGGGTCCATTCCCTACCCTCACCAAGCTCATTTACATGAGTTAAGTTATGTGTTAAACCTATGGGGTTGTTTCTATTTTGTGTTGTTGTGATTGACAATTCTGTTGTGGAATGAAATCCTGTGTGAAATCCCTACCTCCCTAGCTCGGGGGTGACCCACTTGCGGGTCTATGGTAGGGAGGAGAGCTTTAGAAGTGGCTGGTTTTGTGGTTCTTGATGTTGTGTATGTTGCAGGTTTTAAGTGGGGAAGAAAGTGGATGAAAGCCTCCTTGTGCGGATTTAGTGGTAGTTTTCTTTTGGCTATTGGAGCCATGGCCCTTGTGGCCTTGTTATATTGTAAGAAACTACCAAGCTATTGTCTTGAAATTGGCTGTGAATGATTAGCCAATGTAACTATATGTGGTTGGGTTTAAAATAGTTCATTTCCTTTGGTAAGAAGCTACTATGTTACTTGGCATGTAGCTGGCTGTAAATGATTATCCAATGTGACCTTCTATTATTGAGGTTAAAATTGTTTAATTCCTTTATTATGAAGTTACTTAATGTTGAAAAGAAGTATGAAAAGAATTGCACCCCCTGGTTATGTAATGCTGTTACTTCCTATTCCTTTTGGGAAGTTGTGAAGTTGTGAAATGTATGTGAAAATATGTATATAAATTTTTCTGTCATTATAGTTATCAAAATATATATATATACTTGTGTTACAAGGATATTGTTCTAGATCTTGTTTAAGACAAAGGAAAAGGAAAATGCATTTATGTTTTGTAGTTGCAGTAGAAGTTTATAATTTTGTTGCTGTTAAATATAATGCAGTCTCTATTTTATATAATACTCCAAAGAAAATATAAATTATGATACTGCTTATTTTGATATAAAAAAAAGAGTGAATTCTGGTTGACTATTCATTTTATAGATATATTAGTTTTCAAAAGAAAATAATTGGTTAACTGGTATTCTGTCCTAGAGTTTTTGTTTGGGAAACTATGGGTGTGTAGTGCTAGTAAATATTTACATAAAAATAGAGAAATGCATTTATTTGTTTCATTAATTTCAGAATTGAATAAACCCTAGCTATTGCTTTTTATTTCCTTTCTGTGTATTAAAAGAAATTACTGAAGTTAAATGTTGTTTATATACTTATAAAAAGGAAAATTTATGTAATGAATGTCCAGATAAACATAATAAACATAATGTGTATTTTCTGGTTAACAAACTGTATATATATATATATATAAATATTTTTTTTATGTAACAAAAAAAATACTGTTTACATTTAACAATATGCTGTGTAGGGTTTGGTATTCATTTTATAGATTAAAAAAAAAACAAAAAAAAAATAATAAATAAATAAAAGAAGGGCGGACTGTGGGCAGCGCCCACAGTCCCCCAGTTAGCAGCAAGAGAAGGTGGTGTGCGGGAGGCAGTGCCTCCACCCACACCCGTGGGTGTGGGTGGAGGCACCACCTCGCCCACACCCCCCATACCAAACACCCCCCCCCCCGTGACCCCCTTACCCCACAACCCGCACGCCGCCCACGGCGGTTTCCTCTCCCCACACCCCACACTCCAAACTCCCCTCCACGTGCATAGTCCCCACCGCCTGCAGCCCTTCCTTTTCCCTACGCACAAAACCTCTGCCGGCGGCTACACCACCGCCTCCACCTCCGCTGCCTCCGAAACCCCCGACCTCGACGTCCTTCCTCCCCGCAGCCTACACAACGCCACCAGTCCCTCCTCCGTCCACACCACCAGCCACCGACCCACCTCCGCAAATCTGCCTCCACCCCTTCCTCACTCTTCTGCCGTCGCCGTCGACCCTACCATGCCAAAACACAAAAAAAAATAAAGAATGTAAATACAATGTGATTCAGATTTGAATACAAAGAAAAAAGAATTCTCCCTTGTGCTCACCTCTGTGAGCTCTTCAATGGCTGCCTCCAAACCCTTGACTTGCACACAAAGAGAGAAGACAAAACACCAAAAGAAAACAAGAGAAGAATAAAAGAAAATTAGGGCACAATGAGGGTAAGATTAGATAAGAGAAAATTAGGGCAATTACTTTTAGAAACAATTTTTAACTCATTAGGGTTTTTCTATTTAGAAAACAATATTCTCTTTTTTTTAAATTTATTTGAGAGGGTTTTGGGAGGATGAGAGAATTAAACTTTAGATTTTAATTTTAAATCTTTGAGAGGATTATTTTTACTTTTATTTTTATATTGGTGGGAATTTATTATATCCCTTATTTAAAACCTCTCATTTCTCCTTTTGTGTAATTTAACTCTTGGAAGAATTGCTTTATTAATTTTAATTTCTATATTTGAATGTGATATTATTTTGCATTTGATTTAATTATCGAGTTATCTCATCATTAAATTTTACGTTGATATTTAAAATTGATTTTATTATTATTATTTTACGGGGTGGGTTATTTGAATCCTCCTCCCTCATCCATTTAATTTTCGAGTGAGTTATTAAATGTAATTCCAATATTATATTTAATAACGAACTCAGTTTTCGGTTGGAGATAACCGACGTCTTGTCATTTTAATTTAATTTCATCATTTTACTTTATATCGTTGTTATCGTTTCTAAATTAATTTAATATTTATTTAATCGTTTAATTTATTAGTTTTTTCCTTTCGGTGATTTATTTAAAATTTGTTCTTAGGTTTTATTTAAATTTTACTTATAAAGTTTATTTTCTTGTTGATGAATTATTTTGAAAATTTTATTCTTTGCATTTATCGAAAATGCGTTATGCTGCCAAAATTTTCCTAGATTTCTAGGGTTGAATTTACGCCAATTTATTAATTTCTTTTCCATCATTTCACCTTCAATCGTGCGCCATCATGACACCATACAAATTCACCTTTCGATCTGAGTTAGTTTGGGATCGATGCCAGCGAATCACCTTACCTAGGAAACTTAGGGGTACAGATGGAATCGACCTAACCCTAGAAGCGACACACTTCATGTCGCTTACCCCTAGATGGTCTTCACCAATACGGTTACGTCGACATGTCTACGCCATTGCATATAGCCACCGAGCACGCAGACGCGTGCAAGGGGGTTTTTAGGGTTAGGGAGAAAAAATTTTCATGGCCCATGTCATGACCACATGGCGAATGTGGTCATGACACGGGCGTTTGTGTGTCGCGTTCACGCGGGAGATGCGGGCATGACAGGCTCAATACACTAATCTACTGCACTTCATTCTTTCTCTTCTTTGGTGTTGTTGTCCAGTCACATACCAGACCTGTATTACTACTTCCACACTGCTCTTCTACTTTTCTTCGTACTTCCTACACACCACACACACCTTCATACTGAAATAAATCTGGTATATATATCCACATCAATGATTTCAATCATCTTTCTAGTTGGCATCCGGAATACTCAACATTTTCTCAAACTCTGGTCTGTCGACTAAATCCTTTCTTATTAAGTGATGCGTATCAAAAAGATGCTTATAGAATTCCTCAAACATGTTGGCCAATCATGAATGATCTCTCAAGAAACTTGATCATCAACAATAACTTATCCAGAGAAAGGTCTGATGCTCTGCCAGTCAGTTCTTCCTCAATCTACTCTACCAAACAGGAACCCAATACTCAGGTACTGATATCTTTTCACTCTTTCATCATCGGAGGCTCAATCTTTGGAATATGTTAGTCATGGTACTCCTCTTGACTTCCGTAAGTCTGTACTTTACTAAGATACTTCCTCTAAGAGATCCAGACCTGACTGTCGGACCTTGCTACATGCTCTGTTCTTGCTTACCAGACCACAATACTCTTCAATCTATCTTCCGGTATAGACACACCATGTCCTGTGGATGTGTGGGATGGACTTTGTTTCCATCAATGAAAACACTCATGAATCCACAACATGTCTCTTGCCAACACTCAACCCTTAAACCTTAAATCATAAACCCTATACGTAAACCCTCAACCCTTGACACTATACCTCAAACCCTAATCCCTTATCCCTAAACCCTAAACCTTGTCCCTAATGTGTTAACCCTCAAGGTCCTTAAACCTTAAATCTTAAACCCTATGCCTAAACCCTCAACCCTCAACACTATACTTAAACCCTAATCCATCAACCCTAAACCCTAATCTCTTATCCCTAAACCCTAAACCCTATCCCTAAAGCCTCAACCCTCAACCCTTAAATCATAAACCCTATTCCTAAACCCTCAACCCTCGACACTATACCTTAAACCCTAATCCTTTAAATCCCTAAACCCTAAACCCTATCCTTAAAGCCTCAACCCTCAAGGTTCTTAAACCTTAAATCCTAAACCCTATCCCTAAACCCTCAACCCTCAACACTATACCTCAAATCCTAATCCATCAACCCTAAACCATAATACCTAAACCCTAAACCCTAATACCTTACATCTAAACCCTAAACCCTATCCCTAAAGCCTCAACCCTCAACCCTTAAACCTTAAATCCTAAACCCTGTCCCTAAACCCTCAACCCTCAACACTATACCTTAAACCCTAATCCCTCAACCCTTATCCACCCCTCTCCTACCCTATCTACCTCACCCCATGTCTCCCCTATCTCTCAACCCTTAGCCATCTATGTCTCTCACTTATGCCTAAAGCCTCAACTCTTAAACCTTAAATCCTAAACCCTATCCCTAAACCCTTAACCCTCAACACTATACCTTAAATAGTAATCCCTTATCACTAAACCCTATCCCTAAAGATTCAACCCTCAATGCTTAAACCTTAAATCCTAAACCCTATCCCTAAACCCTCAACCCTCGACACTATACCTTAAACCCTAATCCCTCAACCCTTAAACCCTAAACCCTTGACCCTTAAACCCTCAACCCTTATCCACCCCTCTCCTCCCCTATCTACCTCACCCCCATCTCTCCCCTATCTCTCTAACCCCTCTCTCCCTAGGTTGTAGGTATCTCACTTGTATATCTCTCATGGCTCTCTAGATATTTCCCTTCGTCTCCACCTCTCTCCCTCCTCCTTACCCATCTTTCCCTCAAGTTGTCAACTTCACTCTCTCATTTTATTATATGTCTCCCCTCACCTCTCTATCTCTCACCTTTGTCTCCCCCTCACCTCTTTACCTCTCCCCTCTCTTTGTCTCTCAGTCACTCCTTGTCTACCTCTCCATCCGTCCTTAGCCATCTAGGTCTCGCACTTAACCCTAAACCCTAAACCTTATCCTAAAGCCTCAACCCTAACCCTTAAACCTTAAATTTTAAACCCTATCCCTAAACCGTCAACCCTCAACACTATGCCTTAAACCCTAGTCCCTTCACCCTTAACCCTAAACTCTATCCCTAAACCCTCTACCCTCAACACTATACCTTAAACCCTAATCCCTTAACCCTCAGCCTTAAAGCATGAACGTTCAATCCTTAAACCTTCAACCCTAAACCCTATCCCTAATCTCTCTACCCTCGACACCTTGCCTTAAACCCTTAATCCCTCAAACCTTAAACCCTTAAACCCCAAATTCTCAACCCCTAGATACCATTAAACCCTTAAACCCTATACCATATACACTTAAACTTAGACACTCAACCTTGAACATTATCCCTCAACCTTCATACCTCTACCCTATACTCTATACCCTCAACCCTATACTTATGCCCTAAACCTTCAACCCTCATCCATATGCCTTATACCCTCAACCTTAAACCCTAAACCCTATATCTTAGACACTCAACCTTGAAAATTGTCCCTCAACTATAAACTCTCAACCCTCTACCCTATACCCTCAACCATATACTTGAGTCCTAATCCCTCAATCCTCAACCCTATAGCTTAAACCTTGAAGCCTACACCCACAAACCCTCATCCCTATACCCTATAACCTCACCCTTATACCCTAAACCTTGAATATTGTGCCTCAACCCTATACTTAAAACCTAAACCATACACTCTCAACCCAAGTCACCCTATGCCTTATATACCCTCAATCCATATCG
Source organism: Cunninghamia lanceolata (assembly GCA_027924645.1). NCBI lineage: Eukaryota > Viridiplantae > Streptophyta > Pinopsida > Cupressales > Cupressaceae > Cunninghamia > Cunninghamia lanceolata. Next base: position 14,199,309 of record BSBN01000801.1, read on the forward strand.
TAAACCCTAAACTCAATATCCTAAACCCTAATCCCCATGCCTTACACACTTAATCTTATACACTCAACAAGCTTAATATTATCCCTCAACTGTAACCCTCAATCCTCCACCCTCTACCTATTACTTAAGCCCTAATCCCTCAACCCTATACCTTAAACCCTCAACCCTAAAAACTCAACCCTCAACCCTAAAAACTATACGGGCTTAGATCCTTATATACCCTAAACTGAAAACCCTTACATACATACATACATACATACATACATACATATAGGCATACATGCATACATGTACATACATGCATACATACATACATGTACATACATACATACAAGCATACATACATACATGTACATACATACAAACATGCATACATATATACATACATACAAGCATGCATACATGTACATACATACATACAACCATACATACATATATACAAGCATACATATATACATACATCAAACATACTTAAGAAACTTGAACATAAATCATTTAAATGGAGACATAACATGAGCGTGTTATAACGCGCTCGCGTTATGTCAAACTGGGCAAACATCGAGCAAACTTACAAAAAAGAAAAAATGCAAAACATAACGCGAGCGTGTTATAATGCGAGCGCGTTATAACGCGAGCATGTTATAACGTGCTCATGTTATATTTTGCTTTGGATTTCTAACCCAAAGGCTTGGAGTGCCTTCCCAACATCCAAAGATGTGTTTTTGCATATTCTACAAGATTTCATATAATTTCATTTGTGCTAACCCTCAGATTTGCATGTGTTTCAAGGTTGAACAAGTTGAACACCTGGTTATGTTAGGCTTTCTCTAATCTATTTAACGATGTAATTATTTCCACATTTCAACAATGTTAAGCCTTTCATCTTTAATTTCTTTTGTTTATGCGTCTGTTTTTGGGCAAAAACTAGTGTTTGGTCTTTTTTTCATTATAAATTAACTGTTCATTGAAATTTCAAATAAATTACATTTTTATAAACTAGGCTCCATTCTACACATATTAAAAAAAAATCAATTAGTTTTCAAAATTTACAGGGGTAGCATTGCCAAAATTCTATTTTTTAAGATGTGTCCACTTTGAAAATTAGTAAAAAATCAAATATTCATTAAAAATTATCAAAAAAATCAGGCATAAACTATATGTTGTTAGCTAATTTCTCACCGAAGCAATTTTAAAAATACCAAAAAAAATTTAACCTTTTGAGGGAGCCACAAAACATGCTATGTTATGTTTTTTTGACAGAAACAACACCAATTTCTGTGGCTCCCTTTTTTTAATGTAACTATACATACATACATACATACATGTACATACATGCATATAGGCATAATTTTGAGTGTAACTATACTCAATTTCTCATCCAAGGTCAGTATTTCCTGATTTCAAAAAGAAAAAAGTGGCCACTTAAGACCCCTTTTTGGCCCCCCATCTTCTTGCACTTACCCTAACAATAATCTAGAAACAACTAAATAATAGAAAAAAATAGCAAACCCAAACTATAGAGAGATAGGCCAACAAGAAACCAAGAGAGTAACAAAAAAAATCCCCCAAAAGACCTACAACAAAAACCAACATAGGAAAGTAGAGATTAGAGTTGATTAAGCGCAACCGCCACTTCCTATTCCTCATAGAGGAACTCTAAGTGATTTTTAATAAACTCAACATTCTCTTACTTTGTAGTTTCACTTTCTCTTACCTTCTTGGCTTCTAGTTATAGAGAAAGGACCAGTGTTCTGTTGTGCATTGCACACACACCCCATTTTGCCAAATGGAGACCCCCTCTTTTGCTTTGGCTTGAAGTCTCAACCTTTTTGCCTTATGATGATGAGAAAGTGAATTTGTGCTTAGAGTGCAGGATTTGTTCCAGATTTGAGTACTTTGTATGTTTAGAGTGATTTGATGTTATGCATGATTGATTTAGAAGTGTCTTGAGTGGTCTTGTGCTTAAAAGATTGTCCTTTGTTGCCTTCTGCTCTAAAATGGGGTGTTAATGCACTTTGCTCAAAAATCCTGTCACTAGATATTACCCTTGAAATTATTTCTGCAGGATGTTTCATGTTGAAATTCCTAGTTTCCAGGTCTTAGAGTTGCAAAATCATGTCAAATTCCACAAGATTTCACTAAGGGGTTTACATACTTTCATCCTGTCGCATGGTCCTGAAGCCCTGATTTGGCTAAGTCTGAAACCCTAAAAATCCTAAAAAATGGCTAAGTCTGAAATCTGGTGGAACCACAAAATTCTAGAATCTGCATATGAAATCCTATGGATCTGGAACCTATCTCAAATATCCTGAAAGTATATTTAAAAATACTTAAACTTATACTTAAATATATTTTTAAATATACTTTCACCCTAGCTAATTCAAAATCTAGCGCTAAAAATGACCCCAATTGCAAAAAGCACTCAAAATAGCCTCTACCGACCTTAGCGCTAAAAACAGCCTCTACCGACCTTTGCACTAAAAACCCACTTCGCAAACTTGTGCTGAAATGGCCTTCCACTGACTTAAGTTGTGCAGGTTGGTTGGTGCTAAAACCTACGCTAGTCGGTTACATTGAAAATCCTCGCTGACTAAGCCTTTTATGATTTGCACTAAAAATTGACCTTACCGACTTGTTCTACAATCCACCCCGACCAACCTTATGAGATGCTATTAATTGGTCCGAGCCCAAAATCACGCAAGTCAGTGGCACCCAAAAGTAGCGCAAAAGCATTTTACACTAAAAATGAACCTCTCTGACCTGCGCTAGAATTGCATTGCACTGACTTTTAGTCGGTAGACCCCAAAATCCCCGCTAGGTCGATAAACCTCAAAATCAGCGCTTTTTGGTATTTTGATCCAAAAATTGAGTTTTTCAAGGTAAAACTTGGATTTTCTTGATGGATCTGAATTGCATATCTATTTGTCACATCATGATAAATATTTTACCAAGTTTGTGTGGATTTTTGGCACGTTTTACAACAATTAATGCCACTGCACATGAAAAGTCTGTGACCCCCAAAAATCTTGCTTTTTATAGAAAAGGCTAGAAAAACATGAAATTAAGGTCTATAAATGAATCCTAATGACCGGAAAAACTTCCTAGATCAATATATTGGCCAAATGGATACTTGAAAATGGTAAAAAAATGCAGAAAATCATGTGAAAATCACTAGATTTACGAGGTTGTTTATAAGGTGACATTGATAATGGGTTGTTTTTGACTGATCCATGACTGCAAATGGACATGTTTTGATCTGAATTGATGAAAATGACTTGTTTATGATGAAATTGATGCTTAGTCTTGTTTATTGTAGGTATAAGAGCACAAAGGAGCCAACTAGAGCCGTCTTGGAAGAATGAACATATAGAGGTACCCTGCTGATCCAGATATGTAGAATCGACATTCTATCAACCAAATTACTGTTGCGCATGCAAAAGGAAGTCAGTTTAATGTCCAAGATGATAAAGATGAGTCTCAAGAGCTGAAAGACATAGAAGATCATGCCAAATCACTATCATTCTTGCAGATCCAGTCCAATGTCTAAGTGATCCAGTCCGAAGGTCGTAACTCCTAGCTATTTTATCAAAATTTAAACTTCTTAGACTCGTTGGAAAGATAAACTGATTATCTAGTTTGAACTACCCAGCTGCTAAGACTTAATGCCAAGCAACCATGAAGTTTTGAGCCCCCATTCCGCTCCAAAGGCCTCCGAAAATGTAATTTACTACGATGTAGAAAATACCAAAAATTATATTTTTGATATTTTCCCAAAAATACCACTCAAATGACCTTGGATTGGATCACCAAGACATGCATACATCTATCCCAGCAGTCTAGTCATCAAGAATCAGTCCAGCAAGCATCTAGTTGCATATACCTTCACCAAAATACTCCTTTTTGATCCAGTCAACACTTGGAATCCTATGAATCCACATCAGCTCAAGTTTTCAAATGTCATGTGACTCTATTTTGGCTTTATTAGGCATTGAAAATTGAGTTTTCATCATGTACAACCAAATGGGTAACCATTTTGTCTAGATTCAATGTATTTGCAAGCTGTATTTTGTCTTTTTCCTACAAAACAAAGGCAAATCTAAAAATGTAACAAACTGATGTATCTCATTAAATGCCATGTAATCTAGACCATTGGTGCTGAGTTAATCTCCACCGTCCATTGAAAAACTTGGTATGGTGCCTTGTCTATAAAAGGGCCATCCTTTTCTCTCATTTGTAAGTAAGATTTGATAATGAATTGCTGAGACTCTGCCAAAATACAGTCAATACAAAGCAAGTTTTGTAGGTTGCTGGGAATTTGTGATTATGTGTTGTCTCATTTTGGTCTTAGTGGTTCATGTCAATCTGAAATTAGTTGATATTCAGTTGCACTTGTGATTAATTATTCAGATATTTGATGGATTTCATGTCCATACCATTAATGGCATGTTGATTGTATGTCATTGTGCATGGTTAGTCTGGGCATAATTTATGAGATAAGTTCGATTGTATGATTTCATTGATCGGCGCCAAGGATTAGGTGTTTGATGAACCCTCTACAATTTGAAAATCATTGCATCTCCTTAGAAGATTGCACATTCTCGGTGGCTTTGTGGGCTGCCTGGTTAAGCATAGATTTGTTTATTGTTGGGAATCTGTCTATCTAGTTATTGATCATTTCTGCAATTGTCTATAGGATCTCTTATCCCTTCTCCCTCTCCTTTTCCTTTTGCATTTTATTTACATAAAGTTTGGTAGATTTAGGATTTGAGCAACATTACATTGATCATCTGTTGAAATTTCAGACTTTACAGTCTGAACCACTAGGGTTTCCGCATATACATTGCTGCCATCTTTTGTAAACCTTGCATTTCATGTAAGACCCCTTGTTGGCACAGCTAGACATTCCACTGAAGTTATTCCAAGCAAGCTAAGACCTAGCTATATTATCCTTGGAGTAGTCTTACCTAGGGTAGGATACTTTTCAAGAGAGGTGTGAAACTAGCAATCACACCTGTGCTGTTGCGTGCTAAAACCACCATCAACATGTTCCCCTAATGCAAGCAAGGTCTAATCTTATCCTACAACATTTTGATGATCTTAGCATTGTTTTGAATGGTGGTTCTTCTCAAATCAACCATATTTTTAATTTATCCTTGATTTTTGGAATGTTCTTTTCAAGGATGGAGCTCCTATCATCCTATATGGTGATATCAACTTTTAGGTTATCGTTTTACTCCAAGATGTTCTAATGGTTGGAAATGAGCTTCTTTATTTTAGTCAACACAAGAATCTCATCATCAACTTTTTTTTCCAGTAGGGAAGTTTTTATGTCATGCCCACACTTTCTTATGAACACAAACATTGACACCAAATTTTATTTCTTAAAATAACAACTCTGTTATGACTTCACCACACTACAAATGATAACAGAACATGTACTCTCAATGTCATAGAATATACATGCAACGATGTGTATGTTGTATCACATTAGAGAAGGACCCATAAAGTTTGTGGTAATGAGGAATCCACTTTGTTCATAAAATAATGAATTAATTTTCTTAATCTTGTTAGAACTACTCCATGAATTTTCTTAAATATTCCTTATTCAAAATAATAAAATAACTAGCAACTAGTTCATTTGTTCAAATGATGATTAATAAATTAGAGTTATCAAGTTCTCACAAAAGTGTGTCAATCTTTCACCCTAGCTAACATACAAGGAAGTCAATTATTTAAAAATAAATTTATGAATAAATAGATATAAGACATCATTTAATTCTTCTACTAATTAAACCATAATAAATTTTGATCTCTTCTTCACCTCTAACATTTCAATCCGATTTAACTTTTAAATGATTTTTATTAATTAGAAATTTTTACAAAAGAAAATTAAATTTACAAGAGTGTAATTGAGACTTATTTAAATTTGAATTCATAATTAATCTAATTTAATTATGTATTTATCACCTTATCTATTTATTAGTACCTGCCTTCGTCAATACTATTGTAATAATTTTTTCTTATCTAGTGATTAATCTATGTAAAATAAACCAATCACAAGAGAGTATTATTTTGAATGTTGAACAAATATTAGTTTTTCCTATCTCTATATGTAAAAGTTTTAATAAAAATTATTCAAAAAACCAATTATCACTGTTGTGATTGGCTAATAATTTGAGCTCTTACGACCAGATTTTACGATTTACTTTTTTTAGATATTATGTTTTTGTTTTCTAAGGACATGAACGTCCAAATTTAGGGGTAGGAAAAACTAAAGAAAAATTTAATCAATTTTTTCATGGACAAAATTTTCTAGGATTCATGTTTATAAAGATATAAGAATTAAATTTTGGCTATTAATAAGCAAAACTTATTGATGTTTTCTACACAAATAATCTTAACAAACAAAAGAACTTTTACAAAAAGCATATTCTTTTATTTTTTCCTTCTTAATATTCCTTAAATCACACTATTATATTTCATAAGGATAGCATAGGTAAAAAAAGTTACCCTTTCATTTTCTTTCTAGCACATACTTTATTCTCACACTATGTACTTTTACTTGGACATGATATGTTTTAGGTCATTATAAACTTATTACATTCATTTGTAAATTGAATTTAATAAAATATAAATTTGAGATTTAAAGACTAGCTAATTCAAGTAAATTCTAAATTAGAGTGAAACCTATTTAGATTATATATTTTATCATGTAGTGTGAAGATTATGTAGAATGTACAACTACTAAATGATTAATATGATTATTTCATTTAATATAGTCTTGTTAGTGAACATATTTGTCACCAACCTCTCTATATGATTTTCCCAATTAAATTATGACAAATACACTAACAATTGAACAAATTACAAATAGAGGTTTGTAACTGTTCTCTGCATTTGAAAAGGAGCAGCTCCCTTTTTTAAGATAAAAATTTGATTTTATGGGTATGATTTTAACCTGAAAGTGGGAAAGGAAAATTTTTAAATAATATGGAACTAACTAACAACTGCAATTTCCCAACACACTTACAGAAAATACTTTCATAATAAAAATAATGATCATAGCTTCACCCAGACATAAGAATGGGAATGAAACTTACATGTTGAACCACTTGATTACAATAATATTGTCACAATACCATACAGACATAAGAATGCAAGTATTCCAATAGTATAAACATGGAATGAATGGGCTTTCGACACTACATATACATATACACTATGTAAGACTTCCTTTGTATCTAATTTGTCACCAACTTAACATAAGAAAAATTAATAACATAACATCAAGAAATATTGACTCAATGCCAAGCTTCCTCTATACTAATGAATAGAGGAACATCGCAATACTTTGCTCCCTTCCCAGAAAAATATTACATAGAAGATGTGCGTATATCAAAAACCCCAATGTTTTAAAACATTATTCCTCTTTTCCCCAACACAATTTCAAGATACAAAAGAACCCTTCTCCAATGAAATTATCCCCTTTTAAAACATTTTACCCTCACACAAGTAGTTTTGAAACTACTCATAACTTCTTTTCACTGAACTCTCACTCTTGAATTATTTGTCCACTTTTCTATAAAATCACCTCCTCGGGAATTTCCCAACCACTTTACATTTTGGAAAACAATTAATTCTAAAAAGAATTAATTTACTTCAAGTTGTCATCCTAACTTAATCACTTCTAATAATCTCCCCTATCACGTAAATGGGAACTATAATAATTTTACCCACTTACAACATTAATTAATTCTTAAAAAGAATTAATATTATTTGACTTTACAACTTGGTGTAAAATTATTTTACCTAAAGTAACTAACGAATGCACCTTAACATATAGTTAAAAGGGGCATTAATAACTCCCACATAATGATTTTTGAACAATTTATTTCAAGTTATTTTATGACTTTAATAAAATTAATTAATTCGAGAGAATTAATATAATTTTATTTCGGTAAAGTCATAAATTTCTTCTGGAACTAACCATAGTTTTCCCTTCATAATATTTTATTTTGGAAGATAAATTTCCTAGTGGGATCAATTTTGAAGGTATTGAAAATCAAAGCCAACAATTGGCTCTTATTGGGAACTCCATTTGATAGGGAAATGAGGAGAACTCCAAAATTTCTCGTGTAGTTGATGAGTGCCTCATTTGTTGGGCTGTAGAGTCATCAATATCTCTATTTGGCCAAAATATTGTAAACATAGAGTTCTCCTCCTAGAAAACTTCCTTACCAAACATAATTGTAACTACTCACTGATACCAAATGTAGAGTACATGAGCCTATTACCTTATTACCCAATGCTTTAAGAATGGATACAACATGTTCAAATAGCTTTCTTTCTTCCACTAGTATATCTATCAAGTTCCAAACTTCAAATATAGACCTCCCTAGATCATGTAACTCTTAAATTCAAAGCTTCTTTTCAACAATTAGTGATTGGATCCATTCAATCATAGGGGATTTCAAGTCCATTCATGCTAGTTTGTCTTGTATGCACACTGATAGCATTATCTATGCCTGTGTGGTTATAAAATTTGGAAGCTTCCAAACCCCAATCAAAATTATACACATTCACACAACCATTTAAGCTAACATGAGTTAGATGAAGGAACCATGCAAGAATATTTTCTATAGCAGACTAGCAAATATTGTTGTTGTTAGATGGAAAAAGGAGACTTAGCTACAAAGGTTAAACTAGGTCAAACCCTCTTCTATCAACATTGGAACACAAACTAAGTTTAGATTCTACCATGCGAGGAGAGCCAAACTACAGGAGTTTTGTCCCTTTGTTGTATAAAGGATTGTCAACCAAATTCAACCAACCAAACTAGGGTAAAAAACTAAACCCTAGTTATGCAAGATTGACCAATAAATGACTGTTGGAAATAGATACATAAAATTTAACAACATAGTAGAGATGAGGAAGAAGAGGAGAATCAGAACCTGAGTTTGGGAATGCAAAAGTACTAGGGCATGGGATGTCCTAGACCCAAATAAGGGTTTTGTAGGATCTTTAGATCTGGGTGCCTTCTTCTGTCAGTCTTCTTCCTTTTTATAGCTTGGCTTTGTCTGATTCTTTCGGATGTGACCTGCACACAAACAAGAAGGGAAAAGGATTGTGCTACATTTAGAGGCTTTCCTTAGTCAAACCCTATGTTGGTGTTTCCACGTCCACTACAGCAATGATTAGAGATCCAAGAGTGTGTGCCCGAGGATGGCAGAGGCAAGATCTGCAATAAATGATGAAAGAATGGATGTAAATGATAAAGATTACCACAAGATATGAAACCCTAGTTGGAGTAGGCAACTCAAGACCATGCACCAACAAGGAGATAGAATATGGAGGCTTGAACTTCCTTCAAAGCTAGCAAATAAACATCATAACATCCAAACAAAAAGCTATTCCAACCATGAAGAACACTTGATCATAGTAGATCAATTCATCAATGCAATTCACACATTATCTTCACAAGAAAGTAGTCATCTAGGTGATAAATGAATAACAAAACTCCTTATATGCATTCATGCTCACAAACAATGAATAAAACTAAATGGGGCCAACAAGGATAAGTCAAGGAGGTGTTCTAAGCTAACACCATAAAATAGGGTCGGGGCTAACATCTGGGACCAAGGCACTAGGTGCCATGGTACTTTACCCCCACAAACTCTGGAGAGTGTTAAATGAAGTGGGCTTAGACCAATCCTAAGTTTATTTTGTTAGGTTTATTGATCAGGATCAATATTTTATTGTTTAATGTTCTGAAAGGTGTCAAAATAAGTCCTAATTAGCAAGGGTACACATTTTAGTCCATAATATTTAGCCCCCACTTTAGCGTGGGTACGAACTTACATTCAAACTCACACTAAATTAAGGAGAATATAGGTTTCCAACATGAAAATATAGAAGCCCAAAGAATTCCGCCAAGTTGTGGACTATAGCATCCCCAAGCTTAGGATTTTAAGGATGCAAACATGCAAGGCATTGTAACATAATTCACACATACATGGAGTACTACAAACATATATAAGGAATACATGTGAGAGAAACACAATACACAAAGGAAAATACATGCCATACACAATGCATTCATGCTTGACATGAAGCATACACATAAGGCATAAAGTATACATGGAATACACATGGAACCATTAAGAGAATACAAGTTCAAACAATATATCACACAAAAAAACATGGAAACAAACATGTAAGCCACATGACTCTTACACTAGCTTGCTCTATCACTAGGGGGCATGTGAAGAGAAGTGCTCTCATGGATCACGGACTAGTAAGGACTGCTGAATTACTAGGTGACCATAACAAGTCACATGAAGAACACAGGATAGAAAACTTCCTTATACTAGGTGGCGTATGGATCAACAACAAAATGAAAACATCATAGGCTAGTGAGGGCCATCGAATCACTAGGTGAGTTCCATGTCAAACATAATCAACAAGTGTATAATCAAAAAGAAGCATAGCACGATGTATGCACCCACATTAAAGTGATTGCTTACTTCCTCAGAGAGCAATTTCTTTAAGGTAGAACATAATACAAGATGCGCACGAGATATTTTTGGAAGCACATGCCTACATGATATGTATTCCCAAAAGCTACATCGCAACAAGGGGTTGCCCTAGAAAAGGAAAACCAAAGTGATGCTTCAAGCATGATGCACAATGGCTTGTGTAGTCATGGTATGATGCCGAGCATAGAGATGAGGTGCCACAGAAATAAAATCATACAAGTAATATAATATAAAGTAATAACACAAAGGGATCTACCTGACTGGTGTCAGTATATGAATGGTTGTATAATAGGAGATGTCTTGTGTTTATAAATATTTGGAATTGTCATCATCTTCCAGTCGGTAAAACTATGGAGACAAAGGAGGAAATATCACATGAAAACAAATGTAAAAACCATGGGTCAACAAGGAAGGATGCTAAATCACCCTACACCTTACATCTTCCCTGAAGGAAACAACAATGAATAAATGCAAATTACAACATATAGAGGAATGATGATACAAATAGAGAGAATGTCACAACAGATTTTGATCTCTTTGTATCCTTGTACCAACAAGGGTATAAAGGGTCATCCAAAGAGAGCTTAACAAACAAAAATACACATTAAGCAACACAATATGAGGGTAACAACATGTGCAATCATATCACAAAAGAGAGAGGCCACACATGTAAGTCAACCTAAAACAAATTGTCCTCCTCCCAATATTTCTCATCATAAAGGGATGGAGGGAAAGATGCAAGAGGGACTATAGAAAATGCGATATAAGGTACTAGAGCCATACCTATTTCATTATTAACTTTTGATTTTCTATTAGAATATAACACAATAGGTTCTGTTGCAGGTTGTGAAGCACTATCTTTCGCTAGAGGAGATGAAGCACTAGTAGATTTTTGTTTCACATCCATTAGTGACTGATGCTTGAGATGAGGGAGATTCTCCTTTATTGTAGAAAGGCGAGCCATAGCATGATGATGCTTCTTTCATTCTCTTACAATTTGATTTCATTTAGTTGTGTTTGTGATTTTTGTCAAGGGAACCAAAGTATCTTCCAACATGGGTTCCTTTTCTTCCTTTGCTTTAGGAACATTAGAAGAAACAAGAGGAACCACTGAAGGTTGAGAGACCATGGGGGAGGGTTCCTTAATGTTGGATGCTCTTTCCTCTCAACTTATAAAATAGATGGAAGTACTTGAGCATCCTCAAGTGGTTGAGAAAACTCAAGGAATAATTTATGTGCAATTGATTGATTTTCACTAGTCTCCATAGAGGTAGGTAGGACAAAAGTAATATTGCGATTGCAAGGAGGTCTATTTTCTTCTTGATAGTTGCCTTGTTGTCCTTGAAGGAATGGTGGAGGGGTAACCTCATCATATCTACCAGACTCTCAGGGATGGGGAGGAACCTTCAATCTAGGCTTAACTTCATTTTCCACCTGGGGGACAGGGGGAACTACCGTCGTAACCTTAGAACATCGAGAGGGTCCAGGGTCATCACTAGAAGGCATGTTACTAAGAGACAATTCAGCAATTTTCTATACCTTATATTTTTTATATTATAAAATAATATATCCTCTCTAGTTTGAGCAACTCCAACTGGTTTTGGCCTGAAGTAGTCAAGTGTAAAGTATCCATGATGAGCATGGGCTGGTACCGAGTGTGATGTATAGTGTGCACACATCCCTCAAATGGAATATTCACAAATTCATTTCCTCACCACCAATTTATTTCCTTTGTCATTTACGCCAGCAACCTAGATGAAATTGGAATCGATGAGGTCTTGAACTTCATGTTTAAGACAAATACATCTTTTAGTGTCATGATCGATGGTGAGGTGAAATTGACAAAAGGCCTTCCAATCAAAAAAAGATGGTTGCATCTTACTTGGATCGAGAGTTTGAATAGGTGGAAGTTTGATGAGATTGTTGTTTAAGAGTTGCATGATTATGGAATAAAGATATTCAAATAATGGTTTGAATTGTCTAGTTTTTGGTTTTAGGTTATATGGGGTGAGAGCAGAAGATGGTGCAGCCGCTACATGTTTTTGAATGTGATTTGATGATATGGCATTGATTTTGATAAAAAATTTGTTTTGTCTTTTGAATGAATGAGTGTGAGAGGCTTCAGATTGACCAACCAGATTTGATGAGTGATTATTCTCATACTAACTACCTGATAGTTGGTAATCATGGAGACTTGTGCAAAATCAACAAGATTCTATAACAGATGTGAGGTTGTAAATTTACAGTGAAAATTCTTTGTACATCAACATCCAAAATAGAATATTGAATTTGTGAAAAGAGAGCTTGATAACACCCCATGAAATTAGTTACTTTTTCATTTATCCCTTATTTACAATGGACCAAATCGGTCAAAGAGATTTGAGGTCCAATGTTTTCTTGAAAATGTTGAAGAAATTTGTTGATTAATTGTGAAAAATAAGTGATTGAATTAGGAGGTAATGAGAAAAACCAATCCAAGGCTGAGTCTTTGAGTGACCTAGGAAAGATTTTAGCCAATATTGCATCTTCAAAGAAGAAATAACTACAGATAGATGTAAAGGCTTCCACATGGTTGTTAGGGTCTCCCTTCCCATTATACTTCTCAAAGCAAGGGGTTTCAAACTTCTTGGGAATTTGAGCTCTTAGGATTGGATAAGATAATGGGCTATGGATATAATGTGATGTCATAGTAGGTTTAGAGGGACTTGGTTTACGTTTGCTAACTAATGTTGGATGAAATTCATATTTTGCAAAAGTTGGTTGATGACAGGGTCAAAAGGTGAACTAGGTTGTGATTGGTATGAATGAACATGTATAACCATTGATTGCAACAATGTATGATTGGATTTTTAGGAATTTATATTAGGCTTAGTTTGATTTGATGTAGGCGGGGTGACACTAGGTGTAGTACTTGGATAATTGAATGGAATGGCACTATAATGATGAAAAAGATTCTTGGTAGGTAACCCAACACATGTGGTAGCACTATTACTTGGTTGTGTAGTTGTGGTGAGAATAGTAGAAGTGTATGTAGGAATAGGGAGTGTTGGTATGGGTGCTAACACTTGAGTCCCTATTTGATTCAAAGAAGTTGTATTAGTGATGATTTCAATGCAACAAGATGCAAACATAATGTTATTGTGCACTATGTGAGCTAAGTCACGCAAGACTTCTAGTCCCTCTTGTCCTTCATGCAATAAACTTCTTAGACTCTCAATAACAAGGATGGCCTTGTCATCTATATGTTCTGAGCTTACAAATTTCTAAAAATTAGCCAACTCAGTGTCTAATCTTTGAATTTGAGCTTCAGGAACATGAGCCATGAGGTCCTTTATGTCTATGGTTTCATGAAAAGTTGATGCTTCTGGGACATGTGAAGTAGGGATATTATGAAAAAGTGATGGGCCCTCTTGTGTGATTGAACTCACAAATTGGGGTTTTTATGTGTTGATATTATTGCTATTCAAAGCATGAGAAGCCATAATTTGACTAATTCTTCACACAAGGGTGTTAGAATCAGGGCACCGGGTCACAAAACTCATAAAATCTTTACAAGCTTTAGTGACACACAAGATGCACACAAAGAACAAATGAATGATGTGATGAAACAAGAGGTTGAAATTTTAATTAAATGAATCAATTTTTTGCGCTTTTGATCAAATGTAAACACATATAATGTAATAATGAACCTTTTAATCAAATTCACCTCTATTCAAGCTTAATTTGATTTAAACAATGCTCATATTCAAATCAAACCCTAAATCTAGCAATTCAAGAATGCTCTATCTTTCAAATTTCAACATAAGATGATTTTTATGATATTCTAAAGAAATATAAAATTAGATTTGATAAGAAAATAACATCATAAAAATCTGAAACAAGACACTAATCACAAACCCTAGCCTTCAAGACTAGCTAGTTTTTCTTAAAAATGCAAGATTTTTTAAAAACCCTAATAGTGAAGAAGTGTAAATGCAAATGTACTACTATGAAATGATTAATTAATTCAATTCCAATCCTATTTGATGCAAAAATAAAAAATTTATATCATGCTATGATGATCTATACTTATGACATATAGACAATGTGACAAATATATTTTTCCTACACCTAAATCAAATGCTTGATTTTCAAATACCAAGATGCAAGAATGTTCTAAATAGAAGGAAAGATAAGGTACAAAAAATTAAATCAATTTAATCAACCAATTAATGTTACCAAGATCTGAAACAACACACTAATTGACAAACCCTAGGTTAAAGACCAGCTAGATTTTCAAGGAATGCAAGGTTTTTTTATACCCTAATAATGGATCAAATACAAAAATCAAGGTATGTAAGTATGCAAATGATGAATAATCTAAATCCTAATCAGATCTAGGATATAAAACACATTATGTTTAGATGAAGAAGGATACAAGGGTCCAAGACACATCAAGTTCACCAAAATGTTAGATGGAAAAGGGAGACATAGCTTAAAAGGTTAAACTAGGTCAAACCCTCTTCTATCAACATTAGAACACAAACTAAGTTTAGCTTCTCCCTTGTGAGGAGAACCAAACTATAGGGGTTTTGTCCTTTTGTTGTATAAAGGAGTGTCAACCAAATTCAACCAACTAAACTAGGGTAAAAAGCTAAACCCTAATTATGCAAGATTGACCAATAAATGATTGTCAAAAATATATACAGAAAATCTAATAGCACAATAAAGATCGAGTAGAGGAGAATCAAAACCTGAGTTCAGGAATACTTAAGTTCCAAAATTCTAGGTACCCTAGACCCAAATTAGGGTTTACAAGATCTTCAGATCTGAGTGTCTTCTTTTGTCAATCTTCTTCCTTCCTGTAGCTTGTCTTCGTCTTATTCTTTCGGATGTGACCTACACACAAAAAAGAAAGGAAAAGGATTGTGTTATGTTTAGGGGCTTGCCATAGTCAAACCCTATGTTCGTGTACTACAACAATGATTAGAGATCCAAGAGTGTGTGCCCTAGGAGGGCAGATGCAAGATCTACAATAAATGATGAAAGAATGAATGTAAATGATAAAGATTACCACAAGATATGAAACCCTAGTTGGAGTAGGTGACTCAAGACCATGCACCAATAAGGAGATAGAAGATGGAGGCTTAAACTTCCTTCAAGACCTACAAATAAACATCATAACATCCACAGAAAGAGTTATTCCAACCATGAAGAACACTTGAGCATAGGAGATCAATTCATCAGAGCAATTCACACATTCTCTTCATAAGAAAGTAGTCATATAGGTGATAAATGAATAACAAAACTCCTTTTTATATGCATTCCTACTCACAAACAATGAATAAAACCAAATGGGGCTGATAGGGATAATCCAAGGAGGTGTTATAAGCTGACACCACAAAAATAGGGTCGGGGCTAACATCTGGGGCCAGGGTGCTAGAATCCCTGGTCCTTTAGCCCCATAAACTCTGGAGAGTGATAAATGAAGTGGGATTAGACAAATCCTAAGTTTATTTTGTTGGTTTTATTCATTAGGATCAAGATTTTATTGTGTAAAGTTCCAAAAGGTGTCAAAATAGGTTCTGATTAGCAAGGGTATACATTTTACTCCATAACAACTATATGATAAATCCAACACACAAAGACTTGGAAGTGTCTGGACTCTACACATTTGTGATCTCCATGGATTCATTTAATGCTTGTCTTTCAACCAGGAACATCAGTATTAGTTGATCTATTCTCATATTCATGCCCTCATCAATATTGTCATCACTGGAGTCCAAAAAGTATCTGCATTGACTACCCCCACTATAATACAATGAAGGTCTTGAAACATCAACTTCAACTTCTGAGAGGGAAATGGATTTTGACTTTGAATCATTTTCTACCATACAGGAGACTTTCCTGTGAGTAGTCTGGCTCCCAAATTTATATTGATGTTTGGAAATGCACACTGTAAATCATAAGGATCCTGATATCTTCCTTGTTGTACATAAGAAGGTTGTAAGACATGAAGATGCAATGACAACAAATTCTCCAAGAGAGAGAGCTCTTCCATTTTCAGCCTTTGAAGACACTTCAAAACTTGGTGATAGGCTTCAAAATAAGTTATCGTGGACTCAATCATTTCATATGTTTAATCAATTTTTAAATCCATAGGCCCCCCTTTCACTACTTTGGATGAACTACAAAACAACAATTTCCTTCTCATGTCATTCTTTGATGATTCCCCATAAATATGTACAGAATCCATCATAAAACTTGCAAAGTAGTGAACTAAATAATAGTCATTCTAATAAACTCTAGTTACTCACTTTCTTAGATATTTCAAATGATACACATCACTCCATGCCCTCATTCCCCACCTTAGTGATGCTAAGCAATATAAATGGATTAAATGAAATTGTGCTGATAGGTATTCAACCATACTTTTAGAACTCCCACATACTTGATTATTCAGTGCTTTTCTGGGACAATAGCAAAATATTTCCTCTTCGCTTGGTATTATAGCACACATTCTAATAGATTCCTATAGATCTGTTTGCACTAACAATACTATGAATGTTAAAAATTTGGAAGATGTTCCATTCCCAAAAGTGAAGCCACATCATTACCCATGCAAAGATCATAGATCTTTTGAAAGTGAGACCTATAAGATTTCATTGAATGTAACAAAAATTGCGATGATATCCATGTCTTTTGTATGTTCCACTAATTGTATTCCATTATTTATAGGTATTCACCAAAATTTTGCACTTGACATAATGAAGAAATCTTAGAGATAAACTTGGTGGAAAAAATGCAATCACCACACACTCTAAGGTTCTTGGCAATCCTTATATCTATTCTTGGGAATGTGTTGAGGAGTCTAAATATAATGGATAGCTTCTCACTGTGGTGGTCAAGAATGTGATCCTCTTATTCTTTTCACATCATGGAGAAGCCTTTGGTCAGCCATTCTCTTAGTTGGTGAACTTTTTAGTTCGCCAGTTTGATAGTTTGGTGATGACTTTGTTTGTCGATACCTTCACTCCCTGATGGACTTGCACTTCTCTTCCTTCAGTTAAAGTTTAAAAGTTTTTCTTTTGCTAACGAGTCTTCATATTGACCAACTCTTAGGTTTGAAAACTTGTGAGTTCACTGACTCCCTTGTTAGTTGATCATTCTTTTTTTTGATAAAGTGTTATATCAATGTCTTTTAAATTCATAAAACCACATATATGCCAATATCAGAGTTCTCCATTGCTATTGTTCGTCAATGGATATTTCCTTCAATAGTGAATGAGTGTCCAAGTTCACAAGGTACCAAAGTTTATGATTGGAGTTTAAGAGGAGTCCTTATCACCAATACTTGGTCTATTGCCATATTCCAAAAATTTGTGAAGAGATAAAGAATACCAATAGGGAATGTCATCCCATGAGGCCATTTAATATTATTTTGGTTGTACTTCTTGAAAATTTAGAGAGCCTGTTCGAAGGAATAGTACTGGGGAATGCTTACACAATGATTTTGAGAGGTCATTTAAGACACCATTAAATTGGATTTATTATTTTTGAATGAGACTTGCACATCCTTTTTTAAATGCATGTGCATTGATTTAGAGACATTGCACTATGGCTACATTAATTGACACCATGTATTGATGCCTTGTACAAGGGTTTGTAGTTGAAGTTGTGCTTCAATCTCACACACTTTGAATTGCAAATCACTTTTATTGAAGTACCATATCTTTTTTGAACACAATAGGGTGTTGAGAGAGGAGGTGAATCAACATACTTAAAAAATTTGACCAAACATTTGCTGATAAAATTGAATAACTTTGAGAACATAAAGGAAAACATGCAAATCAAGAGTCAACACATAACACCAGTATTTTTACGTGGAAAACCCTAAAACAGGGAAAAACCATGGTGAGGATTAACTCACAATATATTATGTTCACAGTAAAAGTATTACAACATTATTTTAGGGCTACAACACAAGGAAGCTACTACTCCCTGATTTAATGTTTATAGCAATTACAACTTTGATTTAGGGGTACTTCCTAAGTTCTCTTCTTACTGCAATAGGATATACACAATTAAAGTATACTTGGATTGCTACAAGGAACACATCTGATTTATGTTGATAATGTAGTCTACTTTTCTATTCAATACATATCTTCAAACTGATTCTGCACACTTCATTTCTTGCATTCTGCTCTACTATATTCACACATTCACATTATTTCTTTACAAATGAAATTTATCTTCTCTGCATCATTTCAAAACATTGATTAGGTCGGCATCAAAACATCATCTAGATAAAATGTGTACCTCTTCGCAAGTCAGCCTCAAAACATGCAATATGATAACAAAAACTTGTTACAGACCTCAGGGCATCATTAAGGGGACCAATGCACATCTCTCCATACATTAAAAGATAAGGAAACTAATTAGGGCCCTCCGTACATGTCAGATACTTAATCAGTCAGCTCAAACTGTTCAACACTATTAATTGTTCATCTTCACGCGATTGGGGAGAAGCCAAAACTTAATGCAGACCATGGATTCTTTCATACATGAGCTCAAAAACATCTATGTATCTTACTAAACAAGTATCACATCAAATTATGCATTCAAAAAATAAGAAACATGCCTCTCGTTAGGAGACAGAGTATTCTAGACCTTGTATAATACTTCACAACCCAAAATGTGATGTTGCGGTAAAATTCAAGACTCAAAACCTTTTGAGAATGAACTTGGACATCAATATATGCTACTTATCAGATCCATACACTTTTATCTAATGTTTCTGGAGGAGTTCAAAAGAAAACTTGGATATCTAGGGTTCCAGAGGATAGTTATACTTAAAACTTTTGTATCCATGATACTTTAATGCGGTTTCAGAAAATGAGAATTATCTACATACGGATCATACTTGAAGTACCCTGGACCATATACTACCTCCAAATATGGTCTAGTGATAGATTTATACATGTTTCAGATTTTGCATAACTCAACTTGTTAATTTAGGCTCCAGAATATACTATATTGCTTCTGTTGCTTAAGTATTGTCTCTACAGATCACCAAACCACTTGAATCTTCATTATAACATGTCTCATGTATATATTAGTTATGCTTTAGAAATGTATGACAAAGAGATCTCTTCCAAAGGAACGCAGAGCATTCCATTATCTCCTCATTACTACAATGCTCTATCTAGATGATGACCAATACACTGTCCCTTGTAACTTTTCAAGATGAAGATGTAAGGAGCAAAAAACTTTAATATATCATGTCAATACATACAAGAAGCTATATTTAGAACCACAAGACCAATTCTTTCTTTGTAGAGAAGTGTGGACCAATTCAAATTGACTCTGCCTTAGGATGTGCACTATGAATGCCTTAGTTGGTTTTCTGCTTCTTACCAATAGGTGTAGTACTCTCAATTGATGAGATATGTATGTGTAGATATAGGGAGCATGTATTGATATAAGTGGTTACCTCTGCATTATGTCCAGACCCAAAAATGATCATCTCCCCATACTTAGATTGTTTTCTCTTCTCTAGACTAGTTTGCCTTGACCATGCTATCTCTTCCTCTGTACAAGTCTGTCTATGCATTTCCACCTATTATGTTGACATCAATGACAACACATATTGCCAACAATCTCTACCTTTATCATTGGTGACAACATACACTCCCCCTTAGAAATATGTTTCTCTCTCCCCCTTTGACATCAAGGATAAAGGAATTGACATCCAAAACACTGTATAGACTCCTTTCAAAAATACTTCTAAATTGTACACCCCCGGACTATGTTATTTAGTTACAAAATTGTACTTTTGAAAACTAAAATGGTACGGCTAATCTTCTCAGTGTCTCTGCAATACTATATAAATCAAAAATTGTTTTATTTTCATTGCTCTAACAACTCACTTGGATGGCATGATGGCCTTGTAGATTACCTTGAGTTGTTGAACAGTGGCAGTCCAGGTGACACACTCTAAGGTTAGTATTTGATTTTGACATTCACACTCTATGCATATCTCCTCAGCTTCCTCTAGATTTCTTGGGATCTTCACCTTTTGCTCTACCTTTTTTTCTTCCCCTAGTAGACCAGACATTGAGGCTAGTCTCAAATTTACTACCTCTCTCAACTAACCAAATTGTTTCTTTATGTTTCCTCTTTGATCCTCTAGTTGAGATAATTGTGCATGCAAATTTTCCACTTGTGCCCTTTTTGCACTCATCTTCTCTTTTGACAAATCATAAACTTTACCCATCTTAGAAATTTGTGACTCAATAGAGTCCATCTGAGCTTTGATGTTCTTTGTGGAATTTGGTCATTTTAGGCAGAACAGATATAAAGTTGTGGCCTCATCAATGCAAGCTTCAAATTTCTTCAATTTTTCTTTAATCTTATCATGTACACTAGCACATTTGTCAACCATCTTAGCCATTCTTTTTTCATTTATTCTTCTTTGTGCCTTTTGTTCTGCTTTCTACTCTAAGTGGGAGGAGTGATCCTTGAAGGAATCCATTAGTAACCTGAGTTTCTATTCCAGAGGCAATGGAGGGATCAATGGTTACCTCTAGTAACCCTTCTTGTACCAATTTTACAGCATCCTCAATTGCACTAGATTTCTTTAGATATTCTTGTTAAAACTCTTTCCTTACAGATGCATGTAGTATGTCACAAAGCTACAACTTGTGTAAGGGAGATATGCATGTTAGATCAATTTGCCCTTCATTGGTTAGAACTTGCAGCAGTTGAGGAGTAATAACAGGTTGGAATTGTATTTGTAATTTCAATGATTCTTTGAAGGAATTAGTTTCTAATTCATGTGGACCTATATCCTCAACATTTTCACCATCCCTTTTCTCTAATTTATTTTCAGCTACTTTTTGTTCTCCTGTTTTACCCTCTTGCTTCCCTTCATCCTTTTCTCCTTAATTTCCTTCTTTCTTCTCATGATTCTCCCTTTCCTCAATATTCTTTGTATTCTCCAAAGGAGAATTGCCATGTTTTGCACTAGTGTCTTCTAGAGGAGATATATTGTCAACATTATGATCCTTCACAACTAGTGTTTTAGTAGTTTTCAGATGAGAGGACACCTATCTTGTATTAGTATTTTGTTTTGTCTAGACTCCTAAGCTTTGTCCCACAATATCATTAGGAGGAGGTATATTTGCTTCAATGCTTGCTACTTTTATACCTTCAGATTTGCTATCATCCTTTTGAGTTTCCTCATAAGAGGATAGATTAGATAAGTCTGTAATGTCAGAAAATGTCCCCTTGGGGGCTTTTCCCTCATAAGGTTTAGCTCCCGGGTCTTTTAGCTGCATTTAGGACATCTCGCATCATATTTTGACATCCCAATGAAATGAGCCCTAAGTTCATGACAAATGAGATCTAGGGAGATCCCTTGAACCTAACCTTGACCAAAATAGGGGGAGAACTTGGGCGTATGTGCCCTAGTCCTACCCTATTTTGGGTTAGTCCAAAATTTTGAGTGTTGGCTTGTGATCGTTATTTGGGTCCTATGCCAACACAGTAAGTTTGAATTACAAAATTCTTGGCAGGAGTGTTTGTAGTTACATATAAAAGCATGTTTAGGCATTCATTTGTAAACTAGATGACAACTAGATGATGATTGTGATCTTTTGGCATCCTAAAGGTGATTCAAGGCATTTATTGTGTAGCAAGAGCAGATTTATGTTGTCTATATGTTTGTATTTGCATATTTGAGCAATCATCCTCATGGCATGAAGAGCTTCTTCCTTCCATGAGATCTTCACTACAAGGTGACATCATTTGTGTTTTTGAGCATTTATCATTTGGTTTTTTCCTCTGCCTCTCAAGGGCACACACTCTCTATTTGACAATGGTGTTTGGAAGACTTGAATGTCTCTCCAGAGCTTGACTGAGGCAAGCCTCTAAACACCACAATCCCCTCCCAAAGTTTATGTGATTACAGGTTACAGGTTGAACATACAGGAGAAGTGGAGTTGCAGGAGGGAATTACAAAGTGTCAAATTTACATATCAGAGTTGAAAACAACACCTTGGACTTGGGCACCCGCTCTTTAGTCCTCCAGATTCTGTGATGGGAAAATCTATGTGACAACAGGAACAGATGTAGGATGAGCTTCTAGATCCTAACAAAAACCTAGGCCTTGGACTTGGGCACCCACTCATTAGTCCCTAACTATTCCACTTCTGAAACCTAAAAATAGGTGCATAGTTGTTTGTTATTTTACATCTTTCTATAGCAGCATTTTTTGATATTCGTCTGTTTGTTGTTGTATTGGCATAATTATGGTTTTGATATATAATTGAGAATAAGTGAGCATAATTGACAATCAAATCATACAAATCTAAGTTTACCTACATCTCACAATGACCTAGGGTATGATAGTACATTGCCGCTCGACCCTAGGTCATTGAATGAAAGGGTGAAAGGAGGATACATACACAAAACTACCGAAAACTCAACTGTCCAAATTTTACCCTTTACATTTTGGTGAACCCGTGTTGTTGGACTTGTTTGCACCTTGCTAAGTGTTTTGCTTCATGTTTTCTTTGATTTCATTCAATTCATATTATCATTCATCTTATTGCATTGGAAAACTTACAAAAAACTTGAAAATTTAAAAAAAAAAATTGCAAACCCTAGATTGCATTTCCATATGGTTTACATGTTGTATAAATTAATTTGAATTTCATAAAATTTCTGATTTTTGCATTAGATCTGAGATAAATTGCAGAAAATTACAAAAATTCAATAGCTTGCATTACATTTTTATCATAAAATTGCTAGGGTTTTGTTGGAAATTTTGCATTTTTCATATAACCTAGTAATTCCAAAAACTAGGGTTTGTAGGAAAAATATTATTTCAGATTTTTCTACTGATCTTAGACACTCATTCAAATTTGCATTTGGCTATAGTGTTGCATTTTAGTGTAAATTTACATTTAGATCTCAAAATTTTGCATTTTTACATAGAAAATTTCAACAAAAACTAGCATTTTCATTGATTTTTCATTAGAATTGAACTTGCATTTTGCATCTTAGGACTTGGAAATCATTTTCATATCTGAGTACATTTTCATCATAAATCATAGATCTCAAACCTAGGGCCTAAAAAACCTTGATTTTCACTAAATTTGGCCTTATCAACTCTCTAATTTTGCACCATAGGCATGTTGTGAAGAGAATTTTTGCACTAATTGGCTGTTATCAAGGTAATTATCTACTTCCCCTCCTAAAAATATTCACAATACCTTTTTATTGGGCTCTTGTATTGAAAATTTGGCAAAAAATTGCACATTTTTGCTATACTTGCCCTAGGGTTTGACCTAGATTGCACTCCAAGCGTGTTGTAAAAGATTTTGTGATTTTATGTGACTTATATCATATATATTATTTTCTTTACCTCCTAAAATTCTTTACAACACCCCTTTTACTAGGTCTTGGAATTGAAAAATCATGAAAAATTGCCTATTTTTGCTATATTTTCACTAGGGTTTGATCTTGAGTGGCACTATAAGCATGTTGCGACATATATTTTGGCATTAGGTGGCTGTTATTACTAATATAATTTTCTATCCATCATCATTTTCCTCACAACACCCTTTTTCATGCTCTTTAGCATTGAGATTTGGTGAAAAAAATCACATATTTTAGTGTATTTTCACTAGGTTTTGACTTGTCACCATCCTAGATTTGCATCAAAAGTGTGTTGTGAAGGATTTTATTGTGTTATGGGACTAAAAATAGACATATCATTTTCTGCCCCTGATAAAAATCCTTACAACACCTTTTCTTTCATATATTTGCATTGAAAAAGTACAAAAAATCAAGCATTTTAGGTCATTTTTGCATATAGTTTTGCACTTGTCTTTTATATCAAATTTGAAAAAAATTTAAAATATGATTTGGCATCTCATTATGGCATCTTCATGTTATTCATCTCTAAAATCTTTGCATGATTATATCCTAGATTTTGAAAATTTCTCTAAATTCACTAATGAGAATCCTCATGTTCTAGAGCACATAGCTTCTACAAGTGGTATTGATGCTTCTATATGTTCTACATATGAGCTGCAATTAGTCTATTATACACATGATTTTAATAGCTTCACACTATTTATAGGAGCATATCCTTTGATATTAGAATATTTAACTAAATTCATCTAGATAGGAATACTCAAGAGAAAGATGAGAGTGAAAATTCTTTTTCTGCTAATTCTTTGAAATCAATGGCTAAAGAACATGATGATGATGATCCCATAGGTTATCCTACTTCTCCTACTTTGAAATCAATGGATAAATAACATGATGATGATGATCCCATGGGTTATCCCAAGATGAAGCATTAGTGAATGAAGAACTCCCTTTAACAAAGAACATTCCATGTGTAGACAATGAGCATTCATTCAACAATAATCAAAATCCTACCCTAGTGCATGGAATCTCTATGGATTATTCCACCAACCTTCTTCCTGTAGTTGATTGTTCACACACCTTGGATATCACTAAGGAAGAGAAGACCTTTAATGTCCCTCCTTTGATTGAATATTCAAACCATTTGGACATCACCAAGGATGTAGCACTAGTGGATGAGGAGAAGTCCCTCACATTAAATCCTTCAAGGATAGATGTTGAGATCACTCAAAATAATTTGCTTCTCCCACCACCTAAGAGGATAGTGAATAAGTATACTAATGGACTTCAACAAGAACACATTCCACCTAACATTGAGTCAAACCAAGAAGAATTTAAGAATGAACAAAAGATTAATGGCAAAGATTTGGCAATGGTACCTTATGTTTGCAATTGGAAAGAGAATGATTTGATTGTTGATGACTTCTAGCATGGACCTCCCTAAAGGTAAGTATTTCTAACCCTTTATCTCTCTCATGATGTGTTTCCCCCATAATGTGTTATGTGGTGTTTAGGCCTCCTGGAATGAACCCTGATTCTCATTTAAGGTCCGGGATACCAAGAGACCGCCTCTGTTGTGACCTTCTTCTATTTGTATCATCATTCTTCTATATTGACTCTCTCTTTGATTTCATTGTTGTGTGTTGTGTCTTATGGACATAGCATTGTAGTTGGTGACTTGGGGGCACCCTTCTATGTGACTATCCCTAAGACACTTGTTTCTCCTCTCTTATTTATTATTTCCCTTCCTCTAGTATTTCTATCTAGCAGGCGGATGACAAAAAACATTTATACTGATGTGGACCTAGCATTCCTTTAGCGAGAAATCAAAAATTGGACTTAGTTCCTAATATGATGATGGGGTTGTATATCTTATCTAATGCTTGGCTAGTAGAAGCACTCTGTGCTTTCTATGTAGTGATTTTGATGATGTTTTTATCTCACTTACAAACTATAACAATACTACTGCTCCAAGCACTTTGTTTGTCTTTGAATCTCACCTTGGTGACACTTGGTTTAGAGATTTTCGTAATATAGCCCCACGGTTATCCTCGATCTCTAAATTCGTAGTATAAACTTGGCTCTTTGTGTGATTAATCATGTGAGGTTGACTATTTTCACTTCCCTATTTTGATCATTTTACATTATAGTTGGTGACATTACCAGACTTTTAGAGACTATTGTTCCATTATGCAGATTAGATTATATCTCCTAATTTCTAGTTTGGCATTAACTAGACATGTGGTGATTCGATTTGATCATATTTTGATGCTATGTTGAGACTAGACATGTGAGATATATTAGCTGATGATTATTGATGTGAATTCTAGTTCATTATATGGATTCAATAATTGATGATGATTATGTGACATTAGATAGAAAATGCAACTTAATCTTGAATTATGTTGTGAATGATTAATGTTGTATGCAATGACATGAATTTAATTTCAGTTGCTTCAGCTATGATTATACATGATGTGATTGATACTTGATCTAGTTATGCAGGATTATATTCCCAGGCCACAGGAAATCAGAGGTAGAGTTCACACATATGTTATTCCCTATGAAACTGATCCATTCCCAAGAGGGATGAGGATCACATGTGTTCGGATGTTGCTTGTGGGCATGCTTAATTTATTTATTTTGGCCTAGTGCCCCCTTTCTTAGTTGATTTATATCATGTGTTGTATATTTGTAATTTTTTTACACCACTTGGTATTATTTTCATTTATGGGCCATTTAAAAGTAAATTTATGCCTCCCTAGGTGTACCTTAGTGTCCCAAAACTTACCCTAGGTGGTTACCCTTGGATCTAGGGTCAATTTTGACTAACTAAACCTTGGGGTAACTCACTTTTGGTCACTCTAAACTGAGGTTTAGTCAAAGTGACGAATTTTGAAATGGCTAAGGGTGGGAGATGAGTCATGCTTTGGGAAAGACCCATCTCCCTTCCCAAAGTTTGGGGATCCCTTTGTTGGCAAGAGACACTGTGTGGATTCATGAGTGTTTTCATTGATGGCAACAAAGTCCATCCCACACATCCGTAGGACATGGTATGTCTATACCAAAAGTCAGATTGAAGAGTATTTTGGTCTGGTGAGCAAGAACAGAGCATGCAGCAAGGTCTGACAATCAGGTCTGGATCTCTCAGATGAAGTATCTAAGAAAAATGTGGACTTGGGGAAGTCAAGAGGAGTACCATGACTGATACACTCCAGAGATTGAGCCTCCGGTGATGAAAGAGTGAAAAGATATGAGCACCTAAGTGTTGGGTTCCTGTTTGGTAGAGTAGACTGAGGAAGAACTGACCGATAGAGCATCAGACCTTAATCCGAATGAGAAATTGATAGTGATCAAGTTTCTTGAGGGATCATTCATGATTGGCCGACATGATTGATGACTTCTATAACTATATTTTTGATACGCATCACTTAGTAAGCATGGATTTAGCTGACAGACCAGAGTTTGGTATTATCTTGAGTTTTCTAGATGCTAACTAGAAAGATGTTGAAATCATTAATGTGGATATATATACCAGATTGATTTTGGTATGAAGGAAAAGGTTGTGTGTTGTGAAGTGCGAAGAAAAGTAGAGAGTAGATTGGAAGCAGCAATACAGGTCTAGTATGTGACAGGATAGCAGCACTCAAAAAGGAGGAAGAATGAAGTGTAGCAGATCAGTATATTGAGCCTAACCGGAACTGAACCTCAACATATGTGGATGCTTCTCATCAGTTCAAGTACCTGGTTACTTTCTATATACCTTGTAGATAGTGAGTCTCTTGTAGGCAGTGAGCCTCTTGTGAGTAGTGTGCTCAGGCAATGAGCCCTAATTGGCAAGTGCTATTTTGTACTTCTATTCTTTTAATAGAGAATACAATCTTGGATTAGTCACCCCATGGTTTTTCCCTTAACAAGGTTTTCCACGTAAAAATCCTTGTGTTATGTGTGTTGATTTCTTTTCTGCTCTCGTGTTCATGTATACTTATATGTTTTGATACTGCACTAATTATAAAAGAAGAAAAGAAAGTCAAATAATTAAGATAACTAATTCACCCCCCCCCCCTCTTAGTTATCAACAATTGGTATCAGAGATTAGTTCCTCCAAACAAAGCCTAATAGCTTGAGGAAGATCTGGGAATCCCAATGGATATGTATGGTATGAGGGATCAACTTCAGTCTACCCTAGATGATCTTGAGCAATCTCACTCTGAAGTCAATAACCTAAGGGAAAGACTCAAACAAGATGATGATTTCATAAATGAACTAAAAGAAAAACTGAGTATCTCTATGAAAAAGAGAAAGGAACTTCTTCAACAACTAGCAAGTCAAAGTGAAGCGAATGATACTAATGAATATTTAAATGAGAAGAACAAGTTATGTGAGAAGCTATCAAAAGAGGTCATTATGGTAAGACATGAAATGGAATCAGGGGTTATGAAATTCACCCAAGAAATTGAAGAGAAGAGAAAAATTGAAGATAATCTAAAACAATCTCTCAAGGAGAAGTTAGAAGACTGCCACAAAATGGATAGAATAATCAAGCATCTGGAATCTGATCTTGAAGAAGCTAAAGACAATGAAGAACAACTTGAGAATTAGATAGACACTCTTAAAAGGGATCTTCAAATAGCAAATGAATACAAAGAGAAATTCAAGATAAGCTCTGCTCAACTTGAAGTTCTTCTTGAAAGCTAAAAAAGGGTAGATGACAAGAAAATCTCGGGGTATGAGAAAGGGGAAAGCTTTGATCTGGTCAAAAGAACTCTGGATCAGGAAATCCAAGGAACAGGCCTAGAAGACCTCTGGTTAGGCAACCAAATGCTCAAAGATATCCTTCCTTCAATGGATACTGCTACAACTGCAATAACTTCGGTCATAAAGCAAATCAGTGCAGAAGAAAAATGAACCAGACTAATTAATCCTTCTCCGGACAGTGTTTTAACTACAAAAGGTATGGTCACAAATCTCATGAGTGTAGAAATATGCAAATAAACAATTCATTCAATGGTAGATGCTTTGCATGCAATAGAACGGGACGTATGGCTAATCAATGCAGATCAAGAGGATATCAATCAAATTTGCAAAGAAACGTTGTTTGCTATAATTGCAATAGATCCGATCAAATTGCCAAATTCTGCAGAAGTAAGAATCAAGATAAAAGGGGTCTGGTGCATCATAATCTAAATCAAGACAAAGGAAAAGAAAAAGTGAATGTGGATGAAATTCAAAGGGAAATGAACAAGATTTGGGAGAAGAGAAGCATAGAAAATGTTGAGGATGGATCCGCACTAGAATCTGGTGCTGATATTCCTTCTGGAAACTAATTAGATGAGCTCTGGCTTAGGGGGAGTCAAAAAGGAAAATAAATTCCCCCAACTAGTCAATTGGTGCCTAAAATTGGCACATGGAAAGTTGCAGATAAAAGGGTTCTCAGAGAAATATCTAATTAACCCTTGGTGAAAATATGAAAGATCCACAAGAAGTTTAAAAGGTCAATCATCCAAAATTGATCCGATTTGACAGTCATCCAGTAAAAGCGGGACTTTCACGGTTAGATCCGGTATGATTCAAAATTGAAATGTTTGGATCTGCAGATAGATGGAATGATTGGAGAAATGGAGATACATTGTCAATCATCACCAAGAATAATTCTAAGTGCATCACAGCGATTCAAAAGGATCTCTCTTAGAATAAGGGAACCAGAATGACTTAAGGTGTGCATTTATTGCAATAAGAAATTAGGGTTTGCGCAGAAATATAAGGATTCTTTTGTTCATCATTTGCACATTTGCATTCAAAAAGAAGAAAGAAGGATCTCTGCAACAAGATTGTCTCAAACCTCTCGAAGATCAACCACAGAAGTTGATTCAACCAACAATCTTACCAGCTCATATCATGAACCCTAGAGGCGTAAAAAAGTATTTTCACT
The DNA here is from genome assembly GCA_027924645.1 of Cunninghamia lanceolata. Taxonomy (NCBI): domain Eukaryota; kingdom Viridiplantae; phylum Streptophyta; class Pinopsida; order Cupressales; family Cupressaceae; genus Cunninghamia; species Cunninghamia lanceolata. The sequence continues at coordinate 14,229,195 of BSBN01000801.1, forward strand.
CTTGAATATCTCCTTATGAATCTTTTGAAAGATGGCTACTCTGAATGTTGTCAAAATAACTGATAGGCCACGCCCTAAGTTCAAGAAACACCCTTACAAATCTCTAGAAGTTGATCCTTTAGGCGCCTTCTCTAGCATTCTGCATGGGGTTTTGCATGTAGAAGATGTTAGGGCATACATTCATGCAAATATTGAGGAATTTGGGGAATCCAAGCTGATGGATATCTATCACAAGCAGTTAATAGATGAATCATTTGAACTCAAACCTCAATACAAGGCCATCTGGGACAAGCATTTTGGACATTGCATCCATTTCCCCTGTTTTGTAGAAGATGAATGGGTCCGGTATGTTCTGAGCAGAGTGCATGAAAACTTCATGTGGCTGATGAGACCATTTAAGATCACAAAAGATGCCATTAGGGCGGTAACTGGATTGCACTCATCCAGTGGGTTTCCTGCTCTCAAATTGGTCAAAAATCAAATTGTTAGTGAGGCTACCAGATCAAAATTTGACAAGAGAGCAATGACAATAGAAGATATCACTGATCCAGATATCAAGTTTGCCTCTATGATAATTGGCTATAAGATATATCACTCTAGCAGGGAGAATTCTGTTCCAGAAATGCAATTTATAGTGCTTACCAGATGCTGAGGGAGAGCACAGATTATGATCTTTGCGAGCTTCTTCTGAGCCAATTGTTGGAAAACCTATAAAAGATCAAGAAGGACAAGAACAACTCATTCAAGTATGGTGGGCTAATACTGTGTTTATTCTTTTACTTTATGAATGAGCTACCCGGATCCAGTGGTTGGGTATGGAAAAATAACATCCCTGTGGCCATACAAATCAGAGACTGTATGTGTGGGCTTGATGATGCCAAGGCACAAAGTACAACACTCTGGGGTTACTTCAAAAACTTCCAAGGCATGATGCAGGCCAGAGAGAGAATCCCCCAATCTCTAGTTGAAAAATACAAGGATATAGTGTGCTTCATGGTAGACACTGATCAATGCCTAATGGAGGCAGTGGAACTGAGAATAGTGTGGATTATGCCAATGGGCTATGAGGTTGATGAGAAAATCCTAGAGCTGCATATCCAACACCTGCTAAGTTAGCTCAAGGACCCTAAGGTAGAAAGGTTTGGCATCTTTCAAGAATTGAGTGTAAAAATTCATGTTGAACTAAGGCAACCTGAAATAAAGAGAAAAGTTAGGAAGTAGAAGAATTCGCCAAGAGATATGGAATATCAAAGGAGGCAGTTGATGCCAACAGAGAGAAGGTGGAAAGGGAAGGGAAAGAAAGGCAAGAAATAGAAAAAGAAAGTACTCCAGTGCAAGCCCCCTCCCGAACCAGATCCTCCAAAAGCTCTACACCAGCCATCTCTAAGAGTCAAAAAGCCTCAAAACTGGAAGCCAGGACATCTGGAAAGGGAGAGAAGAGAACTAAGACAAAGGCCACAAGGTCTTACACCAGCTAGAAGGATGATGAAGAGATAGAATCAGGTGAGGAGATCAAGAAAATGAAGAAGAAGAAGAAAACATCCAGTGAACCCTCTACCGATCATAACAAGGAAGAAGAGGTAGAAGAATTCATTGAAAGGCCTACTCTCTGCATTGATGATATCATCAAATCAGTCACTGTGGATGGGAATCTACAACCAATGACTGAATTTTATGATGAATATAGTGAAGCTAACTAGAAGATCTTACAAGATGCTACAGTCAAATATCTAAACATCTATAATAAGGCATTCATTAAAATTATATCTCTGATTCCCAAAAGCCTAGAGAAGGACTTAAAATGAGAAAGAACAATGCCAAGGCAAAAGACCTAGAAATCTGGGAGCAAATTGCTATCCAACTCTATCCTTCCATTACCCCTCAACAAAAAAATATGATCTTCAAGGACTGCAAGGATGAGTTCCAGAGCAAAGAAAGAATGAACCAACTTATGCTTGGAGAGACTGACCAAGTGGCAAAAGAAACAGAAGATATCCTCTAGAATGCTTTTAAAAGATTCAATCTTCCTGTTATAGAGGACTTAGGCAATGAACCTTCTGCCATGGATGACGAAGGACTAAGTACATCAAAAGAAGAATCTACTATGAAAGATACAGAAGAGCCAAAGGTCATAGGTGAGGAGAGTACTTGGGACTTGGATTCCTCTACTCCAGAAGAGGAAGTCCCTGAAGAAGTAAACATCTCTCTTCCGGATCCCCCTGCTGACTCTGGAACTGAAGGAGAAGAAAGAAAAGATGAGAAAATTAGTCAAGAAGAAGAGGTCAAGGGAAGAGAAAAAGATCAAACAGAGAAAACCCCAGATGACAATTCTGAGGCCACAAAAGGAAAGAAAACTCTATCTCCGGCAAGAGACACTGTAGAAGCAGTTAAAGATTTCCTGACAAAAGAAATGATAGAATTAGATGAACCGGAGATATTCCAAGGACAATTCAATTTTGATTCCCTCTCCCCAGTTCAGACAATGAAGATAGCATCCTTTGCCTAAGCAAAGGCAAAAGAAAAGCTTTTGAAGTCTCACATAGAAGATTGTGAACTAATAGAGACTGCTTCTGGAATGTTGGAGAAGATCATGCCATCCTTTCAAAAGGATCCTTTGGCCTCTCCATCCGGTAATCTTAAATCTCTGATAAACTCTGTCAATACTCAGTTTGATTCTTCAGAAAAGGCGGTAGAAGAAAAGGTCTGGAAAGAATTTTTGGGTAAGAGATTTTCCGAGGTACAAGGACTTATAACAAATGATAGGAGAAATTTGGATATTGGGATAAAGAGCTTAGAAAATGCTCTTAAAGATGGTAGAGATCTATACAAATTTTGTCTATCTTGGTTCACCATGACAGCAGATATTACCAAGAAGGTGGAAGCACAAGAGCGCAAACTATCAAGTTTATCTCAAAATTTTGATCCTCTCACCTCTTCCATAATGAATCAAGAATGTCAGACTATTGCAACTATAAATGAAATAAAGAAGCTTGAGAAGGAGAAGAAAAATAGAATAAGCAGGCTAAGTGAACTAAGAGGGATAATTATCCCCAAGTTAGAGGCAATACATGAGGCCCTAACTGATGCCCAGACCACAGCCCAGACCAGTGATCTGAAAGACCTAAAGAGGACAGAAGCTTTTGCATTTTTGGTAAGTGGTCACATTTCAATCTTAGACAAGATGAAGCAGAGTTGGGTAACAGAATTTGTTCAGTTGAAAACAACTTTTGTGGATATACTTAAGTATATGTAAGTATGACTTGTATCTATACTTATGCAACTAAGTATAGTTTGGTTTTTGGAAATTTTGGTGTGTGGATTCTACCCTTTGCCATTGATGTCAAAGGGGGACTAAGGAGCAATGAAAAATGTGGAATCTAGCTAAGGGGGAGCTCCGAAAAAGTGTACATTAGAATAGAGCATCAGCCAAGGGAGAGTGTAGTGTGACACTTAGTCATTTTTCACTAAGTGTTTCCATCAATGCCAAAGAGGGAGATTGTTGGCAAGAGACACTGTGTGGATTCATGAGTGTTGTCATTGATGACAACAAAGTCCATCCCACACATCCGCAAGACATGGTATGTCTATACCGAAAGTTAGATTAAATAGTATTTTGGTCCAGTGAGCAAGAACAGAGCATGTAGCAAGGTCTGATAATTAGGTCCGGATCTCTCAGAGAAAGTATCTAAGTAAAGTGCAGACTTGGGGAAGTCAAGAGGAGTACCATGATTGATACACTCCATAGATTGAGCCTCCAGTGATGAAAGAGTGAAAAGATATGAGCACCTAAGTGTTGGGTTCTTGTTTGGCAGAGTAGACTGAGGAAGAACTGACCGGCAGAGCATCAGACCTTAATCCAGATGAGAAATTGATAGTGATCGAGTTTCTTGAGGGATCATTCATAGTTGGCCAACATGATTGACGACTTCTATAACTATCTTTTTGATATGCATCACTTAGTAAGCATGGATTCAGCTGACAGACCAAAGTTTGGTAATATCTTGAGATTTCCATATGCCGACTAGAAAGATGTTGAAATCATTGATGTGGATATATATACTAGATTGATTTCGGTATGAAGGAAAAGGTTGTGTGTTGTGAAGTGTGAAGAAAAGCAGAGAGTAGTTTGGAAGTAGCAATACAGGTCCAATATGTGAAATCATTGATGTGGATATATATACACTCAAAAAGGAGGAAGAATGGAGTGTAGCAGATCAGTATATTGAGCCTAACCAAAACTGAACCTCAGCATATGTGGATGCTTCTCATTAGTTCAAGTACCTAGTTACTTTCTATATACCTTGTAGACTGTGAGTCTCTTTTAGGCAATGAGCCTCTTATGAGCAGTGTGCTCGGGCAGTGAGCCCTAATTGGCAAGTGCCATTTTGTACTTCTATTCTTTTAACAAAGAATACAATCTTGGGTTAGTCACCCCGTGGTTTTTCCCTTAATAGGGTTTTCCACATAAAAATCCTTGTGTTATGTGTGTTGATTTCTTTTCTACTCTCATGTTCATGTATGCTTATATGTTTTGACACTACACTAATTATAAAAGAAGAAAAGAAAGTCAAATAATTAAGATAACTGATTCACCCCCCCTCTCAGTTATTAACACCCTTCACCAAGAAGACTTGGGAGGTCTCCAAAACTCCCAAGTGTGTGGGATCTCCCTCCAAGACTCTCATACATGTGTGAGAACATCTTGGAGGGAGATGGCTCTCTTGGAGAATAAGAGGATGCCATATGGCATCCCTTATCCTCATGGAGGCTTGAAGGGAATTTCCACCTCACCACTTGGTCTCTCACACGTGTGAGAGCACAAGTAGATAAGGTGAGGATTGGAATGGAATTGGAGGGTGACACTTGTCACCCTCACACTTCCTCTCCCGTGCAACTGGCATGGGATGAGGAAGGAGAAGGTGACAAGTGTCACCTTCTCATTCCTCAAGGCCAAATTGGAAGGCCTATATTATCTCCTCTTAAAGAGGAGTGTGGGATTCTTACATTTTGTATTATTTTTCTATTCTTGGAGTTAGAGAAATTTGGAGATTGGGAGACTTGGAGAAGCTTAGAGCTCTTCACCAAACATGCTTCCATTTTTAGGGCTTTTGAAGGTAAGCTCCATGGCTATGGCCATTTTCCCTTGTATATTTTATTTTATGTTTGTGTTTGTGAATTTATGTTGATGGTTGTTTTTATTTTTGTGTGGGTTGGGAGTTTGGTGAGAGCACCTCCATTTGGAGGTAAGGCTCAACTTGTATGGGGTGGGGGAGATTGAACCTCCCTGAGGTCACCTCCTTGTTGTTGTGCTACTTATAGCCATGAGGGCTTTTCTATGGTGTTGAGAGCATTTTGATGGCAAGAGTGTCATGATAGTTTTTTTTGAGATACTTGGAGACACGTATTATGTGGTTTTGGCTTGAGGCCTTGAGACTTGGTGGTTTTGAGATCTTGGAGTGACCTCTTGATTTGTCCACTCCCCTACCCCCTTCAAACTCATTTTCATGAGTTTAATATTGTGCAAATCCATGGGAGTTGAATTCTTTTGAGTGTTTGGAAATTTTCTTTTGTTGTGGTGTGTGTGCGCAACCGTGTGAATCCTACCTCCCCAGCTTAGGGGTGACCCACTAGCAGGTCTATGGTAGGGAGGAGGGCATTCCTTAGTGGCTTGGTTCCCCCTTTGTGTTTATGTTTTGCAGGTCATTGTTGGGCTCTTGGAAAATTGAAGAAGTTTCATTTCAACATTATTTACTTTATTTGTTTTGGCTGGTTTTTTGGAAGCCATGGCCTTAGAGGCATTATTGTAATTTGTGGTAAAATTATTACTATTCTTTGGTGTTGGCTATTGTAAGGAAATAAATGTGAAAACTCTCCATAGTTTATCCAAAATCTGTTATTATTCTCATGTTGTTGTGTTTATGGGTTTATGGAGAAATGCAAAAGAAAATACATTTTTCTGTCATATCGTTTCAAAAGAAAAAGAGTATGTGTGCTATTGAAATTTTAGTGTATGCTATGTGAAAAAATATATATATACAATTGCTATGATGTATGCAAAGAAATTCATGTTTATCATTTTATTGTTTTGTGCACTTGGTTTGTTGAAAATTTGAATAGAAATGATCTTGTATTTGTTGTCATTTTAAATCTGAAAAGAAAAGAGAGAATTTCATAGTAAACCTGTTCTTTCATTTCAAAAAAAAAAGAAGATAATTCTATTTTAAAGTTATTGTAAGGAAAGAGAATATATTTTCTACTGGTTATTTTAGGCTTCAAATTTGGTTACAATTTCCTTTTAGTAATGCTTATATGTGTGTGTCTGTGCAAAACATATATATATATATATATATATATATATATATATATATATATATATGTGTGTGTGTGTGTGTGTGTGTATATATATATATATATATACATATATATATATATATATTATAAGAATAAAAGTACTTGACAAAAGAATAGATGTAATTATTTTTGCAACTGTTGAAGTGGAGTAAAGTAGATTATAATTGCTGATATATATATATATATGTTAATGTTTTACAAACTGTGTTCAAAAAAATATAGATTAAAGAATGAATGAAGGACTGAACTGTTGAGGGCCAAACCTTGGCCATTGATAAGGGTAGAAAAGATTAAAAATATATATATACAACACAGTGGGCGGCAGCTGCCACCCACTGCCTTTTTTTTTAATGTGTAGGGGGTGTGGGGAGGAGGTCGTGCCTCCACCCACACCCCTCCCTCTCCGCTTATACATGAGCCCATCGAAGCTACCCCCTCAAACCCTCCCTTCACCTTCAAAACAGCAGTGGCGGGGATAAAACTTGAGGTCGTCGGCCCTGCCATGAGCTACACCTTGTCCTTTGATCCACCATTTTTACCTCTATCTCCTGTGTATAGTGCAGTTTAACAATAAATAACTATATATATAACTGTGTACATCAGTTTTCTGTGTATGTGTAAATAAAGAAACAGAGATATATAACCAGAAATAAAAAAACACTTCCAGAATATTAATAATGGTTTAAATATATATATTAATAATGGTTTATATATATATATATACAAATGTGTATATATATAAATATATATATAAACCCACAAAGAAATTGTATATATTCTTTATATAAATGAAACATAGACCTTCGTGAGACATTTCCATGGCTACCATGCCATTGCGGAAGAAGCCTTCAACCTACAGCAAAACAAAAACATGAGATGAGAGAAAACAATAGGAATAAGTTAGGGCAAACTCCATAAGGAAATAAATAAAATAATACTAGGTCTTACTATTTAGAAAAACAATAAAATAATGAGAATAGGGTTTAGTTGTTGTGAGAGGAATATTAGAAGTTTATTTTTTTAATTTTCTCTTTTATTTTTTTCATTTGCATGGGAAATTAAGTTTCCCTCTCAATCATTTTTTTTGCCTTCTTTTGAAATTGTTATGCCTTCCCTTGTCTTTGTATTTATTTGGACTTTTATAAATATTTTGGGGTTTGGATTTTAAATCCATGTGAAAATTTAATTGTGGGAAAGGTTGTTTTTATTTTTAGATGGGATGCTCTATCCCTTAGTAGGTTATCTATTTTTGGCATTTATTTTAGTTTCTAGTGCATTTTAAATTGATGTGGTGGGAAATCCTTTTATTGAATTTAACTTTATTTTAATCGATTTTATCCCTGAGTGTATATTTTAATTTATCCTCTTTTTAATTATTTTAACTTGAGTTAAATAATAAATGTAATTGGCGAAATTATATTTATTAATGGACTTGATTTTTTGAGTTTTAATTTTTTGTCATTTATTTTAATGCAAATTTTAAAATTTTGAGTGGTTAAATTTATTTGACCTTGGAAAATTATTTAATTATCCTTATATTTAAGTATTTTAATTTTTGCATTAATTACTTCATGAGGTTTTCTCTTTAAAATATTTATTTCAATTATTGAAAATGCGTTATGCTGTCGAAATTTTCCCAGATTTTAGGGTTCTAATTTTATGTCATTTTCTTACGCTTTCATTTTACCACTCCATTTTATCATGCGACCATCATACCATTGGATGTGTTTTTATATTCATTTTTTATTTATTGTATGAGAGTTAAGTTTTGATTTCAATTTAGTCGAAATCATCTCTTTCACCTAGGAAACTTAGGGTTTGAATTAAATCCATTCTAACCCTAGAAGCAACGCATATCATGTCGCATAACCCCCTATTCAGCTTTCATCACGCAAGGGATTGTGTAGGTAGATGCACTTCCCTGAATATGACTGACATGTTTCTGCCTTATGTGTATTGCCACCGAGCATGCAGACGCGTGCGAGGGGGTTTCTAGGGACACGTGGAAAAGTTTTTGCTAGTTCATGTCATGACCACATGTGAAATGTGGACATGACACATGTGTTGCATTTCGTGACTGCATGGGAAATGTGGGCATGACAAATCATATACATTGATTTTGTCGTCTATCATGATTATGGACACTAACACTTTTCTTGCAGATATGTGTTTGTGGGAACATTTGATGATTGTAAAGTACATGTCACCTCCAGGGGGCATGCGCTTTGCAAAATTCCGTGTTCCCTTGTGTGTTTTCTTCCTACCTTAATGTGCTTGATATCGATGTGTGATATCAACCACCTTAAGGTGGGGGCATATATACAGTAAGTTGTATGTTGTAGATGTTAGCAATGTACTTGTCCTCAGGTGTAGTTTAAATACTAGTGGCGATGAGTCCCTCCTACACTCTGAGTTTGTTTGCATTCAATCAATCAATCAATCATCTTAAGCCATCTACAGAGGTGGGCATGGCGTATCTCTTGCGGAGAGTGCCCATCTTGTCATTTTCAAAAAGTCCTCTCTAGAGGCGGGGATGGTTCTGTGGCTAAATCAACCCTTAAGCGTGTCTTAGGCGATTGTTGTGGCAAAGTCCAATCATCGGTGTGTGCTTGTAATGTGCCTAAGATGGTGATGAGCCTAGAAATAGGAACACTCCATCGCTTGTCTATCGTGTTTTCTCCATGTCTTCAAAGTGTGTGTGTTTGGCGTGCTTGCTTTGTTTGGTGTGTCTATTGCCCCATATGTAGTCTAAAGACCAACGCAATGAGTGCTTCCTACATTTTGGTAGGTTTGGTGTGTCTTGTGTGTGTGTTGCCCCATATATGTAGTTTAAAGACCAACGTGATGAGTGATTCCTACATTATGGGAGGTGTGTTTACTTTCTTTATACTTGCATCAGCATTTCATATATATGAGAAAAGAAAAAGAAAAGAAATAATTCTTGTCTTCCATGCATTAACTGTCTTCTATGCATCTGTTGTATTCTCTATGTTTTGTGTGACTGTAATTGTCTTCTCTATGTTTTGCGTACCTATCATTGTCTTCAATGTGTCTGGTTTGTCTTCTCCGTACTTCGCATGTTTTCTATGTTTGTTGACTGTACTTTAATGCATGTATTAGCCTCATATTTATACACACATTAAAGTGGGGGCTAAATGTAACGTCAGAAAATGTCCCCTTGGGGGCTTTTCCCTCATAAGATTTAGCTCCCAGGTCTTTTAGCTACATTTAGGACATCTTGCATCATATTTTGACATCCCAATGAAATCAACCCTAAGTTTCATGACAAATGGGACCTAGGGGGATCCCTTGAACCTAACCCTGACCAAAATAGGGGTGAAGGCCTGGGCACCCGCGCCCTAGTCCTGCCCTGTTTTGGGTCAAAACCCAAATTTTGAGTGTCGGCTTGTGACTATTATTTAGGTCCTATGCCGACACGGTAAGTTTGAATTACGAAATTCTTAGCGGGAGTGTTTGTAGTTGCATATAAAAGCATGTTTAGGCATTCATTTGTAAACTAGATGACAACTAGATGATGATTGTGATCTTTTGGCATCCTAAAGGTGATTCAAGGCATTTATTGTGTAGCAAGAGTAGATTTGTGTTGTCTATGTATTTGTATTTGTAGATTTGAGCAATCATCTCCTCATGGCATGAAGAGTTTCTTCCTTCCACTAGATCTTCACTACAAGGTGACATCATTTGTGTTTTTGAGCATTTATCATTTAGTTTTTACCTTTGCCTCTCAAGGGCATGCACTCTCTATCTAACAATGGTGTTCGGAAGACTTGAATGTCTCTCCAGGGCTTGACTGAGGCAAGCCTCTAAACACCACAACTCCCTCCCAAAGTTTCTATGATTGCAGGTTATAGGTTGAAGATACAAGAAAAGTGGAGTTGTAGGAGGGCATTATAGAGTGTCAGATTTGTAGATCAGAGTTGAAAACAACAGCCTAGACTTGGGAACCCTCTCTTTAGTCCTCTAGACTCCGTGACAGGAAAATCTTTGTGACAGCAGGAACAGGTTGCAAGATGAGCTTCCAAATCCTGACAAAAACCTAGGCCTTGGACTTGGGTGCTCGCTCATTAGTCCCCGACTATTCTGCTTCTGAACCCCTAAAACAAGTGCACAGTTATTTGTTATTTTACATCTTTCTATAGCAACATTTTCTAATATTCATCCATTTGTTGTCATATTTGCATAATTAGGGTTTTGATATATAATTAAGCATAAGTGAGCATAATTGACAATCAAATCATACAAATCTAAGTTTCCCTACATCTCACAGTGAACTAGGGTATGATAGTACATTGCCACTCAACCGTCCTTGAATGAAAGGGTGAAAGAAGGATACATACACAAAACTACCAAAAATTTAACTGTCCAAATTTTACCCTTTACAAAGTCTTCAATGATTCCTATATTAGTCTTCAACTCCTTAAGAATTTCTACAGTTTTCTTCATAGTCTCCTTTTCTAATCTCTTTATTTCAGCTACATCCTTAGACATCAAGGTGTTCAGTCTTCTTTTTGTTCTAAATTCTTTGGCTTGCCTTTGAACAACTTTAGTCTTTTCTTCTACAGAGATTGAGGGATAAATTTTCTCAACTACCCTATTCCTCATTTCAGTATCTTTTCTGATAGCTGTTATGTCGTAAAATATCCCCCTAGGACTTTTACCTCCTAAGTTTAGCTCCTAGGTCCCTTAAATTTAATCGTGCATGTTAAAAGTGAATCCTGAAGCAAAAACCCCTAAAACCCATCATAAATGGGACTTAAGGGTGTACTTTAAAGCTTAATCTTGATCAGAAATAGGCCTCTGGGCTTGGGCATTTGTGCCTTAGTCTAGACCTATTTTGTCGAGACCCAAATTTAAATTTTTGGTAAAGTGACCGTTAAAAGGTTTCCCTTTGTCAGCCTTGTCAATTTAAATTATGAATGTTAGCGGGAATGCATATATAAACATGTTTAGGAGTTCATTTTACTCCTAGTTGATGAAGACAAACTTATTATCATCAAGCAAAAAGCATTCAAGGCATTCATTGTGTTGTAAAGTAGTATTGTGTTGTGTTTGTAGGTGTTTGTTGCAGATTTGGCTCCATCAACTCATTTCCTCATGATGTGAAGGCATTTCATCTCCGTGAGGGTTTACACCTACTAAACTAATATCTACTTTGTGTTTCAATCAATTTATCATATCATTTCCTTTTTCCTCTATCCACCAAGGACACACACTCTATCTAACAACGATGTTGGAAGGCTTGAATTCCATTCCGGGGCTTAACCAAGGCAAGCTCCTAAACACCACAACCCCCAACCCATCTCTTGTAATTGTAGGTTACAAGTGCAGAATCTTGTGGAGAGAAGTTGCAAGAGATTAGAGCAGAGGATAAATATTCAAGATCTGAAGAAAATAGCAAAGAATATTCCTTTCTAGATAAGGGCACCCGCCCCTGTGTCCTCCAATTTCCCATTTTTGGAAGCTCTGAAGCAAGTTGCAGATTTCATCACCTCAAAGTTTTAGATCCACAGAAAATATTCCTATTGGATTAAGGCACCCACCCCAGTATCCCCAAAGTTTCCACTTTATGGAATCTAAAATTTGGTATGTTTCTAATTTGCATTTAGTGCATTCATGTGTGAGCATTTGTCATGTTTCATCTGGTTGTTTACAATTTCATATTATTAGGGTTTTTAAGGCCTAATCAGATTAGGGTTTAACAAATTAATCAACAAATTCAAATTTTCCTTATCATTCCAAGTGACACCAAACCTACAACTGAGTCCTCTTACAAAATTTGTGACTGGACTTGGTTTAATGTCCTTGAATGGTATATGTGAAAGGAGGGTTTGATTGAATCTATCATAAACAATATACCAACAACCTCATCATTCCCACTTTTCATATATAACATTTTGGTGAACTTCTATTTTTACTAAACTTGCATCTTGCTAAGTGTTGTAATCAATTTTTCATTCATCCATATCATATTCATCATCATACATTTTAAAATCTTGCATAAATTTGAAAATTTTGAAAAACATAGGCATTTTTTGCTTGCATTAAGACATAGTTTGCATTATTTTCCTTGCATATCATTGAAAAGATTTAATTTTCTAACATTTACATCAGATCTGAGATAAATTTTAGCATTTCATCTTTTCATCATCATTTACCTTGCATTTGCATCTCTCATTTGCTAGGGTTTTGCTTGAAATTTTGCATTTTTCATATAACCTAGTAATTTCAAAAGCTAGGGTTTGTAATTAAAATCTTGTTTCAGATTTTAGTACTCATTATAACACTCTTTCAAGTCTGATTCTAGATTGTAGTTTTTCATCATAGTGTGTTTTTGCATCTACATTTCAAATTTTGCATTACAAATTGTGTATTTCAACAGAAGCAAGCATATACATTCATCTTGTCTTAATTTTAACTTTGCATTGAGAATTGTAGCATGTTGGCATCATTTTTAAATCTGATCTAAGTTATTTTACACTTTAAATTAGATTACATTTCATTCAGCTATCATTGTGCATAATTTTATAACATTTTTTTGTGCATTTACATTGAAAAAGGTGAAAAGATTGAGCATGTTAGGTGCATAAGCAAGCATAATTTTTCTTTGTTTTCTTTGCATTTGTCATAAATATCTTTCATTTAAGACCTTGAATTCATTTTAAAACATAAATATATTAGTCATTTGAAAATTTTGCATCATTTCATAATATTGTGTGAAAATTTAGATATTTTTAATTACACAATGTGTATTTCAACATAGGCAATTTAACATTTCTCCAATATTTCTTGGAAAGAAACCCCAAAAGTGGTCTATAATACCTTTGTGCAGCACTTTTTCATATTAAACACTCCATCTGTAAGGACACTAGTGTGTTTTTGTTCTTGGTAATAAGCTTCAAAAACCCGGTTCTCTCAAACTAGTGTTGTGGTGTACAAAAGACCCTTAATTAATTGCATTTGATAAATGAAAAGATCTCATTGTGCATTGCTATTCCAAGACATTGTATTATGGCATATTCATCTCATTACTCTTTGGTATCTTTACATGCATATATCAAAAACTTTGAGAATTTCTACACATTCCTTCGTTATGTCAGAAAATGTCTCCCTGGACTTTTTCCCTCCTAGGTTTAGCTCTCGAGTCCCTTGTTTTGCATCATACATGTTCATTCTAACTCCCAGAAGAAAATGGCCTGAAACCCATGTCACATGGGGCATGAAGGACATTGTACCACTTAGTCCTGCCTTGAAAAAAGGACCTATGGACATGGGCGCTAGCACCCTTGTCCTACCCTATTTCAGACAGGTTCCAAATTTTAATGTCAGTTTTGTGACCGTTAATTAGGTCCCATGCTGGCATCTTAAGTTTGAATTATGAAATTCTTAGTGGTAATGTGTTTAGTTGCATATATAAGCATGTTTAAGGTTTCATTTGCAAACTAGAAGATGATTGTGATCTTTTGGCAAACTTATGATTTTAGAGCATTCAAGATATTCATTATTGCAGAGCAGAGCATTGTTATTGTGTTGGTGATTGCAAATTTAAATTTATCTTCTCATGTGATTGAAGGATTTTCATCTACATGCAAGCTACACATCTGAGGTGATATCTATTTGTGTTTGAATCATTTATCATTTATTTTTGCCTCTATCCCATAGGGATACACACTCTTTATCTAACAACGGTGTTCAAAAGACTTGAATGTCTCTTCAGGGCTTGACTGAGGCAAACCTCTAAACACCACAACCCCCAACCACTCTCCTTGTGATTGCAAGTTATAGGTGTCGCATCTTGACAGAGTGGAGTTGCAGGGAATAGTAACATAGTGTGTAGATTTCAGATCTATGAAGAAAAGCACTACTCAGACTCAGGCGCCAATGCCAGTGTCCTTTGAGGTTGAAAACATAGAAATCATTTGGATAGTGACAATTAGCATCTAAAGAGGCTCGAACATCCTAAAGATCACCCTGCCTTGGACTTGGGCTCGAGTGCTAGTGTCCTTCGCATATCCCGGGACAGAGACGGAAGATACAGTGAATGTTCAGAAGGAGATCAGGATTCCACAAAGAAAACACCACCTTGGATAGGGGCACTAATGCCAGTGTCCCAGAGTATTCCACATCTTGAACTTTAAAAAATGGTCAGTAACTAATCTCTGCCTACTACCTTAGTCTGCAAACATTTGTCATAATTCATCATTTTACTTATTGTTTTGCATAATTAGGGTTTTGAGGGTATTTGAGCATTAATTGATCCATTAATTGACAATATCTGAATTTCCACATCATTCCAAGTGACAGCCTAACCTATAGGTGAATCCTCTTGCAAAAGTGTGATTCAACTCAGTTGATATGTCCTTGAATGTTTGTTGAGAAAGGAGGATTTAACGCTTGTATTCATTGTCCCCCTTTTTTTCCTATTAAACATTTTGGTGAACTTGTGTTTATTTGAATTTTGCACCTTGCTAAGTGTTGTACTCTAGATTTGCATTCATTCATCTTATTGCATTTGAAAATTTACAAAAAAATTGAAAATTTTGAAAAAAATTGGCATTTTAGGCTTGCATTTTGGCATAATTTGCATTAAGTTAATTTAATTTAATTTAATTTCTATTTAGATCTGATTTAAATTACATAAATTCATATTATCTTAATCATTTTGATTGCATTTTCATACTTAATGTGTTAAAAATTGCTTGAAATTGTGCATTTTTCATAAAAACCTAGTTTTGCATTAGCTAGAGTTTGTAGTTAAAATCTTGTTTCAGATTTTACTACCCTTTTCAAGCACTCCTTTAGGAATGATTTATAATTTTAGTGTTTCATCATAGTGGCCTTTTTGCAAAAATCCATGTCTAGGGTTTGAAAACCTTGCATTTTCACTAGATTTGGCCTTATTGTCTCTCTAGAATCTCATCATAGGCGTGTTGTGAAGGATATTATTGCATTACTGGACTAATATTGAGCTTATTATTCACTTCCCCTCTTAAAATTCTTCATAACAACTTTTCTTTTAGTCATTTGCATTGAAAATGTGTTTAAAAAAAGTGAAAAATCAAGCATTTTTAGATCATAAACATACATAGTTTTGCACTTGTCCCTTGCATAGGCATTGAAAATCTTTTAAAATCTGATTTTTCATACATTTGAATACATGTACACATGGCTTATAATCGCAACAATAATACTAGGCTTTCCCCTAGGCCTTATTTGAAAAGGAGCCCTAAACCTGAAATTACATTCACACCTCATGATAAAACATTTGTAGTGAAAATAATGGAGATCCTGATCAATGGTACACTTATAGATCCTAATTGCATGACTAATGTGATAATGGAAGAGTTTCTCCTTGCACATAATTTGACACAAGATTCCTATGAACCTTCGGATATAAGGATTAAGACACATAATGGAGCTTTAATGCCTACCTTTGGGAAGATAACTTTATTGGTTATGGTCTCTGATAAAGCCCTGGATCAAGTATTTGAGGTTATCCCTTTATCCAACCTCTTCCGGGTAAAACTAGGACACCCATGGTTAAAAACTATGAACGTTGTCCCCTCAACTATTCACAATTGTATAAAATTCCCTTTACATGGACAAGTGTGTACTATTCAACATAATACATATCAACCTTTGGAAATGGACAACAACTTTACTCTTGATTACTTTTGGCCGCAACCTAATAGAGACCTTGAGCCATGAAGAGATCACTCTTTCCTACAATATAGACAATACAAAGCAAAACTTATATCTAGAGTGGTCGGGCCTCCTATGCAAACAATAAGAGATAAACAACTCGCATTACAAGAAATTCCTAGATCAAAAGGAAAAGGACCCTATGCTAAGGTTCGTCCTCCGTCATCCCTACAAGGATCGGGAGGTATTCGTTGAGAAAAAAACACTTCATCAAGGCAAATGAGATTTGAACATGGTGCTTCCTCCTCTAACATGTGACAACCTATAGAAAAATATGACAATACTTTTCAATATATAAGCAACAAGACAAAAATAAATAGACAACCAAGAGAAAGGAGAAAAAGACAAGCTTTTGCCTAACGAAATACACCTCAAAAAGAAAACATTCCACCTAACATGGAATCAAACCAAGATGAGCTTAACAATAAACAACTTGAAGACAAGAACAAAAGTTGGGCTATGGTACCTTATGAACCTCTTTCCTCTAGCATTCGAGATTGGGAAGATGATGACTTGCTCAATGATGACCGCTAGTTTGATTGTCTCTATAGGTAAGTATTTCAAACCCTTTACCTCTATGTTGTGTTTCCCCTGTGATGTGATATGTATTTTTTAGGCCTCCTAGGATGACCCTTGATACTCTTGTAAGGTCAAGGATACCGAGAGACCACCTCTGTTGTGACCCTTCTTCTATTTGTATCATCATTCTTCTATATTGCCTCTCCTCTATTTTCATTGTTGTGTGTTCTGTCCTAGGGGCATAGCATTGCGGTTGGTGACCTAAGGGCACCTTCCTACATGATGACCCTAGGGAACTTGTCTCTCCTCTCTTGATTTATTGTTTACCTTCCTCTAGTGGTTCTATCTAGCTGGAGGATGATGAAAAACAAACATATACTGATACAGATCACATTTCCCTTTAGCAAATAAGCAACAATGGACCTAGTCCATACATGACAATGGGGTTGACATATATTATCTGACGCTTGGCTAGTAGAATCACTTCATGTGATATTTTTATGTTTTCTTATATTTGCTAACAAACCATAGCAATATAGTTGCTCCATGCACTTTGTTTATCTTGGGTCTTGCCTTGGTTACACTCGATTCTGAGATCTTTGTGATATAGCCCCATGGTTATACTCAGGTTCTAAATCCATAGTGTAACCTTGGCTCTTGATGTGATTATGTTTATGCATTGATTTTATCATGTGATGTGGTTATTATCTTAGAAATATTTCTAACCTCTCTTCTTGCAAGAAATTGTGTGTTTGTGGGAACATTCGATGATCGTAAAGTGCATGTCACTTCTAGGAGCATGGGCTTTGTGAAAGCTCTTGTTCCCTTGTGTGTTTTCTCTTTACTTTAATATTCTTGATATCGGTGCACAATATCAACCACCTTAAGGTGGGGGTATATATAAGGTAAGTTGTCTATTGATTTTGGTACTAACAAAGCGTGTTTGTAAGCCCTCTATAGAGGCGAGATGTTGTATCTCCGTGCGAGTGCACATCTTTATTTTATATTGAAATGAGAAATCCCTCTGTGGAGACAGGATATCGTGCATATCCTTTTATGTTAAGCCCTTTGCAGAGGTGGGATATCGTATCTCTTGAGCTAATGTGTATCCTTTTATTTTAAGCCCTCTACGGAGACAAGGATGGTGTATCTCTTGAGCTAGTGCACATCCTTTTTATTCTAAAATTCCTTCGAGTAGGTGGGGTTAGTGTATCCTCCCTTAAGCATGTCTTTGGTGGTTGTTGTGGCATAAGCCCAATCGTCAAGTGTGTCTGTAATGTGCCTGAGATGGTGGGGGCTTAGAAATAAGTTCCTTCCATCACCTTGTTTGCCATGTTTTAGACATATAGTATGTCTTTGGCATTCTATACGGCACTCATGTTTTCTGTGTGTCTTCCATGTGTTTGTTCCCAAGTATAGTTTAAAGATCATGGTGAAATCCCCTCCTATGCTTTGGGATTTGTATAGTGTGTTTGTTCCCAACTGTAGTCCAAAGAACATGGCAAAATGCCCCTCCTATGCTTTGGGATTTGTATGGTGTGTTTGTTCTCAAGTGTAGTCCAAAAAGCATGGCAAAATGTCCTTCCTACACTTTGAGATTTGTATTGCATTTATGTTGCCCCATATGTAGTCCAAAGAGAGTGGCGAAAGCCCCTCCTACATTTTGGGTGGTGTGTTGCATTTTTATTTTCCATGCATTTTCATTTGCATTCATTTATATATGAAAATGAAAAAGAAATAATCATTGCATTCACTGTATTCATTGTGTTTTGTGTGTCTTCAATGTTGTCTTCTCTGTGTTTTGTGTTCCTATTATTGTCTTCATCGTGTTTAGCATGTCTACGGTGTGTTTTCTCTAATGTCTACCTAGGACTTGGGGCTAGATATAGTTCCTCAATCTTTGTGTATACATTAGCTTCAAGTGCATGGCGTGCTTGTTGTGTTTTAACTGTACTTTAATGCATGTATGGGCCTTATGTTTATACATACATTAAAGTGGGGGCTAAATTTTATGTTGAAAAATGTCTCCCTGGACTTTTTCCTTCCTAGGTTTAGCTCCTAGGTCCCTTGTTTTGCATCATACATGTTCATTCTAACTCCCGGAAGAAAATGGCCTGAAACCCATGTCACATGGGGCATAGACATTGTGGCACTTAGTCCTATCTTGAAAAAGGACCTGTGGACACGAGCGCTAGAGCCCTTGTCCTGCCCTATTTCAAGTAGGTCCCAAATTTTAATGTCAGTTTTGTGATCGTTAATTAGGTCCCATGCCAACATCTTTAGTTTGAATTACGAAATTTTTAGTGGCAATGTGTTTAGTTGCATATATAAGAATGTTTAGGGTTTCATTTGCAAACTAAAAGATGATTGTGAACTTTTGGTAAACTTATGATTTTAGAGCATTCAAGATATTCATTGTTGCAGAGAAGAGCATTGTTATTCTATTTGTGATTGCAGATTTAGCTTCATCTTCTCATGTAATTGAAGGATTTTCATCTGCATGCGAGCTACACCTCTGAGGTGATATATATTTGTGTTTGAATCATTTATCAATTTGTTTTTGCCTCTATCCCATAGGGATATGCACTCTTTATCTGACAATGGTGTTTGGAAGACTTGAATGTCTCTCCGGGGCTTGACTGAGGCAAGCCTCTAAACACCACAACCCCCAACCACTCTCCTTGTGATTTTAGGTTACAAGTGTCACATCTTGATGGAGTGGAATTGTAGGGAATAGTACCATAGTGTGTAGATTCCAGATCTATGAAGAAAAACACTACTCAAACTCAGGCGCCAATGCTAGTGTCCTCTGAGTTTGAAAACACAGAAATCATTTAGACAGTGACAATCAACATCTAAAGAGGCTCTAACATCCTAAAGATCACCCTACATTGGACTTAGGCTCGAGTGCAAGTGTCCTCCGTATATCCTGGGACAGAGATGGAAGATACAATGAATATCAATGTCGAAAGGAGATCAAGATTCCATAAAAAAACACCACCTTGGATAGGGGTGCTAATGCCAGTGTCCCCGAATATTCCACATCTTGAAATCACAAAACAGTCAGTAACTAATCTCTGTGTACTACATTAGTCTACAAGCATTTGTCATAATTCATCATTTTACTTACCATTTTGCAAAATTAGGGTTTTGAGGGTATTTGAGCATTAAATTGATACATTAATTGACAATCTCTCAATTTCTACATCATTCCAAGTGACAGCCTAACTTGTAGGTGAATCCTCTTGCAAAAGTGTGATTCAACTCGGTTGATATGTCCTTGAATGTTTGTTGAGAAAGGAGGATTTAACCCTTGTATTCATTGTCCCCCTTTTTTCTATAAAACATCCTTAACATGAATCCTCATGTTCTCACTCATATACAATCTATGTACCACAAGGATATCTTTAAATGCTCTTCATTTGAAATCCTTGATTATGTATCTAATTTTGACAACTTCATAGCTCTCATGAATAGATACCCCTTGGTATTAGAAGCCCTAACCAAATACATCTCCATGAATACTCATGGTAAAGATGATTGTAAAAGTTCTTAGATTCTTCTATTAGCACCATAATTCATGACAATGCCTTAGACATAGTCTCTAATACATGTGATGGTGACCTAGCTTTGCCTATCTCACCCTATGATTCCTCTCCCAAAGTTATTCCCACTTATGGGGACATCTCGGCACAAGAAGATGAAATCATTGATACATTCCTTAACATCACCCTACCCTCTCTTCATTCCAATGCTATCCCTTTGGAAGAGAAAGTATTAGCAAATGAAGAGCCTCCTCTCAAAAAGGATCCTACATGGGTAGTTAATAGGTGTTCATCTAATAATCACATGGTACATGAAGTTTCTAAGGCTAATCCAATGGATCCCCCAGAAGTGGAAACCCTTGATCTTCCTCCTATGATTGAATGTTCAACTACCTTGGATATCTCTAAGGAAGTGAAGACCATGGATAGATCTACTTTGGTTGCATGTTTAAACACTTGGAAAATCCCTAAAGATGTAAACAACAACACTTTACCTTCCCTTCATTCAATACTCTGCCTCCAAAAGATGAAGCATTGGTGAATGAAGAAAATCAAAGAAATGTTAATTCAATTACCTTTAATAGGTTTCTTCCAACTGCTAAGGGGTTATTAGAAACATGTAGTAATATTCCTAAAATGATTGTGCAAAGGACACCTAATGCACCTTCTTGCCTAAAACCGGTGATGATGGTTCAAGCTGAATAAAAACCACCTCGACCCTTGGATTACATTCTAAATTATGCAAGACAAATCACAAAGAAATCAAGGTGTTCAAAATGTGTCGCAACAACCACATTACAATATGATTTCTCACACATACAACACCTGTAATAACAAGCAAAGCAAGCACGCACCGCATGTGCTAGTCTATCTTCCATCTTCTCAAGCTATGCTCCCTCCACCACCTTGTCTTACTCATAAAGGTGGTCAAGATTGTGATCTTGTTGAGCAACTTTGTGCTACTCCTGCTAAGATCTCTCTTTGGGAACCCATACAAACATTGCCTACATACCATGGAATGCTCCAAGAAGATTTACAAAAGGTGATTGTACCACCTATTGCTAAGCCAAATGATGTAGGAGCTATGTTAGAGTGTATGCATGTGACAAAAATGGATATTTTGTTTCAACAACATGAAATACCGTCAATTAAAGATGAATATGATCCACTTATAATATTTGTTACAATAGATAAAAAGTTGATAAAGCAAGTTATGATTGACAATGGATCGGCTCTTAATGTTTATGGCATCAACTTACTATGAAAAAGCAAGATTGACACATCTTTAATCAAACTAGATAGGATTAGTATTCGTGGCTTTGATAATACTGGTAGACAATCCTTGGGTACTATAACTCTACCTATAAAGGTTGGACCCATAACACTATCTACCCTTTTTCATGGCATGCCTAGATCACTTTCATACAATATGATTCTTGGTAGACCATGGATTCATGCCATGGGGACAATTATGTCTACCCTTCATCGATCAACAAAGTTTATTTATCAAAACAAGCTCTACACCGTGGAAGCCGATCCTGAACTGAATAATTGTTTACATATTGAAATATAAAAACAAATTAACAATCATATGAGTCTATATAACTTATGAGTTGATTCATCAATACCTCTTTCCATGGATAATGTTGTGCAAGACTCTAAACCATCGAATGCACTTTTTAGTGATGATTTGGGTTCACTAGATTTTACTCCCTCCTTTATGGGGGAATATAAACTTAATAACTCTAATCCTAATACATCAAAAGTCTCATCGATCTCATCCAAGCAATCTTTGGAAACACCTAAGAAACCCAAAGTCTCCTTGGTAGAAAAAAAAGACAATACTCTTACTTATACTATAGACTATGAGACTTATGAGGCCTCTATTACAAGTATGAATAGTAAGTGTTGTCATTGATGTCAACACCTAAGGTTAGCATCAAAGGAACTGGTTGAGAAGTCAGTACTATTGTAGAACTATTCTATCTATCAGAATAGTGTAGTGTTTTGCTCCGCATATCCTATATATTAAATATCTTTGTTTTTAGTTTGGAAGTTATGTTAATGGATGTTTGTAGTTGCTATGTTTCAAGTGTGAGCCTCCGGTGTGAATATTTGAGAGAGATTTGTTCACCAAAGTAAAAACTATTTTTCTAAGCATTCAGTGATGACAAGGAGAATGTATTCTGATCCGCATTCCTCCGCATTTATGTCTTACAGTCTACAGTTTTGGAATTAAGTTTTTAATGATGTTACGTGCCTTTAGTTCAAATGGTTCATGATTTGGTGCTTCGTAAGCGATCTTTCCTTTATGATAGCGGCTGACAATAATGTTTAAGTGCTCTGGTTTGAAGAATCTTCTGGATAAAGTGTTTGGGGGTTGTACAAAAGTTATTGGTGTTTGTAATGTGCTTGTGGATGTCTCTAGATCATGTTCCTACCTTCAGATTGGTCCGCAAAGTATAATCTGGATCATGCATGAAGCGTGTTCCTAAAGGTCTTAGTGTTAACACTAGTTTTAGCCAACTTGGTTATTTTCACTATTTGCGGTTATGCTTTGAAGATTGTGGAAGCATGTTGTTGTGTGGGAGATTGCATTTGAGTCCCAGCTAAGGAGTGATATGATTCACATTCATTCTTTTCCTCTACAAATCTATTTAGGTCCAGACCTATTCTAATATTTGTATGTATGCCGACCTTGGAGATTGTTTCAATGGTTGATGATTGTAATGTCGACCTTGATGTACATTCCAAGATTGATGAATTGTATAAATACATGTAATGAAGTCATGAATGATATGATGAGGATGTGAAAATGTGTAGATAAGTGCGAAGAGAGAAAGTAGAGCAAAGTAGAGGAGATTTATTGTGCTTCAATGGATCTGAACTCTAGCATGGCATATATGCTTCTATCTTAGTTCACTAACTCTGGTAGTGAGCCAGCCACCGGTAGTGATCCACCCCACTGGTAGTGAGCCCCTTCTTATGCAGTGAGAATTCTTGGCAGTGAGCCTTGTTGTAAATTTTTATATATCATTTATATTGTGAGCTAACACTCACCATGGTTTTTCCCTTATTGGGTTTTCCACGTAAAAAATCTGGTGTCTCGTGTTGAATGTATGAATGTGTTTAAGTTTTGATTTCATGCTTTCATGGTTAAATTGCAATAACAGCCTTTAAATGGTTGATGTGTTGATGGTTTTAAAATTTTTGGTTACAACTAATTTAAATCCCCCCCTCTTAGTTGTCTTGAACATTTCAACAATTGGTATCAGAGCTAGGGTTCCTCAGTAAAGAGCCTAACAGCTCGAGGTAGATCCGAGATGGTGCACAGGAAGGAGTCACCATAGTTTGATGGAGCGAATTATGCTCTTTGAAAGGTATGGATGAAAAGTCGTCTCATTTCTCTTGGTTATAGTGTTTGGAAGATGGCAAAGAAAAAGCATACTATTCCTCAAAATGGTCCTTCAACTGAAGATGAAGTCAAGCAGTATGAGTTTAATGGAAATGTTAGAGATGCTCTATTAAATTCTTTATCCAAGACTAAGTTTGTAAAAGTAATGGATCTGAAAACTACTCATGAGATCTGGGAAAAGTTGAAAAACTTGTATGAAGGAGATGATTCTGTAGAGATTTCAAAATTACAAAATCTGAAGGCAAAGTATGAATCCCTGAAGATGAGTGATGATGAGAACATAACAATCTACATACAAAAGGTTGATGAAATTGTCAATGGAATCAAAGGTCTTGGAGGAACTATTGATGAAGATGAGGTTGTGCTAAAGATTCTTAGGTCTCTGTCTAAATCCTATAGTCACAAGGTGTCAGCAATTGAAGAAGTTATGAGTGTGAACAAGTTTAGAAAGAATCAGTCACTTAGGAAGCTTACTGCTTTTGAGATGAGAGAGTTCATTGATGCTCTACCAAAGACTAAGACTGCTTTCAAAGCCAGCACTTTAAAAAAGACTTCAAGAGCTCAAAAGTATGTTGTGGAATCTGATGATGGTCTTGATGAAATTGAAGCCAACTTTGTGGATAGAATGCAAAGAGGTACCAGTAAATTTAAAGGCAAATTACCATTCAAATGCTTTTCTTGTGGTAAGATTGGTCACTATGCCTCCAGATGTCTGGAGAGAATTGAAAGAGGTAGAAATAAATTTGAAAGTAGACCTAGAACTATAAATAAATACTATTATGTCAGAGATTTTGATGATGATGGTGTGACAGATGATGAATCTAATGATACTAGTGCAAATGAATGCTTGTTTATTACTATTAAAGAAGTACATGTGTCTACTAATCCTACTAGCTATGTGAAGGAAGAAAAACTAGTGGAAGAAAGTGCTATGTCTGTCTAAGTTGAGAAGGATAAGGATGAATGGATTATTGATAGTGGATGTTCACATCACATGACCAATGACAAAAGTAAGTTTGTAAGTTTGGAAAAGTATGATGGAGGACTAGTTAGGTTTGGAGATAATGTAGCTAGTAAGATCTATGGAAGAGGATCTATTTCTTTTGATGGCAAGCACAATACAGATGATGTTCTATATGTGAAAGGTCTAAAGCATAATCTTTTAAGTGTTGGTTAGATGTGTGATAAAGGGTATGATCTAAGATTCAAGGACAATGCATACAAGATAATGGAAAGCTCTGGAACAGTTATTGCAACTGGTAAGAAGACTAGAGGTAATGTTTATCACTGGAGGGGAACTGATAATTGTTGTTTGTTGGCTCAAATAGATGAGAGTTGGTTGTGGCATAAAAGGATGTGTCATATCAATTTTGACAACTTGGTGAAGATAAGTTCAGTACAAGCTGTAAGAGATCTGCCTAAGCTTGTGAAGCCCACTAATACTATCTGCAAGGAATGCCAAATGGGAAAGTAGACAAGGACAAGTTTCAAGAGTAAAGAACAATTTTCTACTAGATTGCTTAAGCTGGTGCATAATTTGTGTGGCCCTACAAGAACAAGAAGTTTGTAAGGAGATAGGTACTTTATATTGCTTATTGATGATTATTCTAGAATGACTTGGGTCACTCTTTTAAAAGACAAATCAGAAGCCCTAAACAAGTTCAATTTTTTCAAGGAGATGGTTGAGAATGAATTTGAATTGAGGATCAAATGCTTAAGATCTAATAGAGGTGAGTTTACATCAAATGAATTCAATGTCTTCTATGAAGAACATGGGATAAAGAGATAGTTGTCTGCACCTAGGAATCCTCAACAGAATGGAGTTGTTGAAAGAAAGAACAAGATAGTTCAAGAGGCTGCTAGGTCAATGATGTTAGAGGCAAACCTACAGGAAGTATATTGGAGAAAAGCTATACATACTGTTGTCTACATTCAGAATAGAATTCATGTCAAAGGTAATGGCACTAAAACTCCTTATGAATTATGGTATGGAAGAGTTCCTACAGTGAAATATTTCAAAGTTTTTGGAAGCAAATGTTATATCAGAAGAGAAGAAGAGCTAGGCAAGTTTGATGCTAGATGTGATGAAGGAATTTTCCTCAAGTACTCCACTAAGAGTAAGGCCTACCGGTGCTACAATAAGAGATTGAGAAAGATCATTGAGAGTGCTAATGTGAAGGTTGATGAAAACATGGAAATAATATATGATCTAAGTGGCTATGAATCTGATGAACCTGCTGCTATAGAAAAAAGTTGAGCAACAAGACAGTGAAGAAGAAGAAAAAGCTCTAGAAACTGCTACTAAGACTTCTAGGTATGTAAGGATTAATCATTCTGAAGATCAGATTATTGGTGACAAAAGCAAAGGGCTATTGAAAAGGAAAAGAGTTGTAGAAGAACAATTGAACTATTGTCTACTTTCACAGATTGAACCTAAAACTCTTAGTGAAGCCTGTAAAGATGAAAGTTGGGTAAAAGCTATGGAAGAAGAGTTGATGCAAATAAAAAAGAACCAAACTTGGGAATCCATCCCTACACCTACTAATAAGAATGTAATTGGAACTAAATGGGTTTTCAGAAACAAGATGAATGAAAGTGGAGAAGTGGTAAGAAACAAAGCAAGACTAGTCTGCAAAGGATATTCTCAGGTTGAAGGTATAGATTTTGAGGAGACTTTTGCTCCGGTAGCAAGGATTGAAGATATAAGGATGTTTTTGGCATTTGCAGCACACAAAGACTTCAAGGTATACCAGATGGATGTGAAGTCTTCTTTCTTGAATGGAGAACTAGAAGAAGAAGTTTGCATTGAACAACCGGAAGGATTTCAATTATCAAATCAAGGTGATATGGTGTGCAGATTGAAGAAAGCATTGTATGGACTCAAGCAAGCTCCTAGAGATTGGTATGCAAGGTTGGACAAGTATCTATTACAATTAGGGTTCAGTAAAGGTAATGCAAACAGTAATCTCTATGTCAAAATAAATGATGATTAGATTTTGATTGTTGTCATCTTTGTTGATGATATTATCTTTAGAGGCAATGAAGGTATGTGTAAGAAATTTGTAGAGGAAATGCAAAAGGAATTTGAGATGTCTATGTTTGGTGAAAAGAATTTCTTTCTCGGACTATAGATTACTCAATCAGAAAAATGAATTTTCATTTCTCAGTCCAAGTATGTGAAAGAATTGTTGAAGAAGTTTGGAATGGAGGATTCTAAGCTAGTATGTACTCCTATGGTAACTGGTTGCAAGCTGAACAAGAATGATGAATCACCTAAGACTGATCAAAAGAAGTATAGGTCTATGATTGGAGGACTACTTTATCTAACCCATACCAGACTAGACATAATGCATGCAATCTATCTTGTGGCAAGAATTCAAGAAGATCCTAAAGAGTCGCATGTCATGGAAGTCAAGAGGATCATGAGGTATTTAAAATGCACTTTAGACTATGGGTTGTGGTATCCCAAAGATATTGATTTCACTCTTAGTTCTTATATAGATGCAGATTGGGCTAGAGATGTTGATGATAGAAAAAGTACAAGTGGAGGTGCTTTCCTCTTAGGGAATAGATTGGTTTCATGGCTGAGCAAGAAGCAAGAATCAATTTATTTGTCTACTACAGAAGCAGAATATATTGCTGTAGCATGTTGTTGCACTCAAGTGCTTTGGATGAAGCAAACATTGAAGGACATAAGAGTTGTTTATGAAGAACCTATTTCAATCTTTTATGACAACACAAGTGCTATAAACATTTTTAAAAATCTAGTGATGCACTTAAGAACAAAGTATATGTCAATATGGTATCACTTTTTGAGAGAAAATGTAACAGAGAATGAAGTAAAGATGGAATATGTGTCTATCAAGGATTGCAGACATTTTTACAAAGCCTCTACCTAAGGACACTTTTGAGTATCTCAGGGAAAAGTTAGGGGTTATTACCCCTCCTACTCTAAACTAAGATGCATGAGAAATGCATCAGTCCAATGGTGCCCAAAGTCTTATTCTTTGATCTGGATTGATGATTTGAAGGCTACCCCTCAGGGGGAACAGGTAGATGTTACTGATATGACAAAGAGTGGTAAGTGTTGCAATATTGCTAACAAGGGGAGTAGTACAGTAGGATCTAAGTTGAGCTTTGATAACTAAAAAGGAAGAGAAGGTCTAGCACCCTTTGCCATTGATGTCAAAGGGGGAGAGAAGTGCATGTGAAAAACTTTAAGAGAGCATAAAGTAAGGGGGAGAAAAGAAGCAAAGCAAGTTTGATTGTCTTGATGGTTTTTCACATCAGGTGTTTCCATCAATGACAAAGGGAGAGATTGTTACAAGTATGAGCAATAAATGTTGTCATTGATGTCAACACCTACGGTCAGCATCAAAGGAATTGGTTGAGAAGTTAGTACTATTGCAGAACTATTCTATCTGTTAGAATAGTGTAGTGTTTTACTTCACATATCCTGTATATTGAATATCTTTGTTTTTAGTTTAGAATTTATGTTAACGGATGTCTATAGTTTCTATGTTTCAAGTGTGAGCCTCTGGTGTGAATATTTGAGCGAGCTCTCTTCACTAGAGTAAAAACTATTTTTTTAAGCATTCAATGATGACAGGAAGAATGTATTCTGCTCCACATTCCTCTGCATTTATGTCTTACAGTCTGCGGTTCTAGAATTAATTTTTTAATGATTTTATGTACCTTCAATTCAAATAGTTCGTGATTTGGTGCTCTACAAGTGATCTTTCCTTTATGACAGTGGTCGACAGTAACATTTAAGTGCTCCAGTTTGAAGAATCTTCTGGATAAAGTGTTTGTGGGTTGTGTGGAAGTTATTGGTGATTGTAATGTGCTTGTGGATGCCTCTAGATCATGTTCCTACCTTTAGATTGGTCCACAAAGTATAATCCAGATCGTGCATGAAGCGTGTTCCTAAAGGTCTTAGTGTTAACACTAGTTTTAGTCGACTTGGTTGTTTTCACTATTTGTGGTTATGCTTTGAAGATTGTGGAAGCGTGTTATTGCATGGGAGATTACATTTGAGTCCCATCTAAGGAGTGATGTGATCTACATTCATTCTTTTCATCCACAAATCTGAAGAGAGAAAGTAGAGTTGAGTAGAGGAGATTTATTGTGCTTCAATGGAACTAAACTCTGGCATGGCATAGATGCTTCTATCTTAGTTCACGAACTCTGGAAGTAAGCCACCCACTGGCAGTGAGCCACCCCATTAGCAGTGAGCCCCTTCTTATGCAGTGAGCATTATGAGCAGTGAGCCTTGTTGTAAATTTTGATATATCATTTATATTGTGAGCTAACACTCACCTTGGTTTTTCCCTTATTGGGTTTTCCATGTAAAAATTTGGTGTCTCATGTGTTGAATGTATGAATGTGTTTAAGTTCTTATTTTATGCTTTCATGGTTAAATTGAAATAATAGAGATTAAGTGGTTGATGTGTTGATGGTTTTAAATTTTTTGTTACAACTGATTCACCCCCCCACTCTCAGTTGTCTTGTGGATTTCAATAGCCTCACCATCTCTTAAAAATATGGACTCTGTCTATGGTCGTGGATTTTAGATTTTGTACAAAAATAGTGATTATGTAGGTAATGGTTGCAGTGTAAATCAACAAGGAACCAAAGTACCTTTACAAGTTGTTGGAATTAATTACACGGGCGGTATTGGATACCATTCTTTGAAACCCACCAAAGCCTACCATCATCCTAAATTTAATGTCAATACAATATCAACAAGACCAAAACTACATGTGAGATATCCTGAGCTAATAGACAAGGATTGTCCACAAGGAAATATCTCATTGAATCAGGTAATTATTTCTCCCCCCTTTAGGCACACTCGATGTAGCACCTATTTTAGTTGCTCTTAAGGGTGGCCTCCTCCTAGATATATATGTTGTTAGCATTGTGTTGTATTCCCCTGTGATGTGTTATGTGTTGTTTAGGCCTCCTAGGATGACCCTTGATACTCTTGTAAGGTCAAGGATACTGAGAGACCACCTTTGTTGTGACCATTCTTCTATCTTGCCTCTCCTCTATTTTATTGTTGTGTGTCATGCCTTAGGGGCCTAGCATTGTAGAGGGTCTTTTGTGGGCATCCTCCTATGTGGTATTCCTAAGGCACTTGTTCTCCTCTCTCATTTTTATTGTTTACCTTCTTTAGTGATTCTACCTAGTTGGTTGATGACAAAAATAAATAAATACTGATAAGGACCGTGTGTCCCTTCAGCGAGAAATCAAAAATGGACCTAGTCCATATATGAAGATGGGGTTGACATATATATATATCTGATGCTTGCCTAGTAGAATCACTCCATGTGATGTATCATCTTATGGCATTTCTTGTGGCTAACAATTTACAATCCACTCAATCTGCTCTTATACACTTTTAATGGTATCTCACCTTCTTTCTACACATGGTTCTGAGGTACCTGTAGTATATCCCAACATACTCAACTCCAAACCCATGAGTATAGCATTGGTCCTTGATGTGACTGTTTTCATGCATAGCTTTCATGATTTCATCTTGTTGTTTATCTTAGCATATCTTATCAATGTGTTTGTGGGAACATTTGGCTCAATCACAAGCACATGTCACCTTGGGGGCATGGGCTTTGCAAGAGCTCTTGTTCTCTTGTGTGTTTTCTCTCTACCTTAATGTGCTTGATATCGGTAAGCAACATCAACCACCTTAAGGTGGAGGCATAAATAATGGTATATGTCTGATAATTTTGGCACTAATGAAGTGTGTTTGTAAACCCTCTCCGCAAGGCAGGATGTTGTATCTCTTGAGATAATGCACATCCTTATCTAAAATTGTAATAAAAAAGCCCTCTCCACGAGGTGGGATAACATATCTCTTGAGCTAGTGCATATCCTTTTATACAAAGCCCTTCTGTGAAAGGCAAGATGGTGTATCTCTTGAGCTAGTACACATCCTTTTATACAAGTTCCTCATTGGGAGGCGGGGTTGGATCTTGAGCTATCCTCCCTTAAGCTTGTCTTTGGCAGTTGTTGTGGCATAAGCCCAACTATTATGTGTGTCTGTAGTGTGTTTTAGATGGTGGGACTTAGCAATAATCTCCTTCCATCACTCGTGTTTGTCATGTTTACGATGTATAGTATGTCTATGGCATGCTATACAACGCTCGTGTATTCCATGTGTCTTCCGTGTATTTTCCCTCATGTGTGGTGTAAAGGGTGTGGTGAAGAGTCCCCCCCCACACTCAGGTTTTGATTGTCGTGTCTTCCCTCATGTGTGGTGTAAAGGGTGGGCGATGAGTCCCCCTCACACTTAGGTTTTGTATGGCATGTTTTCCCCCTAGTGTAGTGTAAAGGGTGTGGCGATGAGTTCCCCCTACACTTTGGGTTTTGTATTGCATGTTTTTGGTAGTGTAAAGGGTGTAGCAATGAGTTCCCCCACCCCTTTGTTAGAATTTTACTGCATATATGTGAAAATTTTATATCATTGTATTCATCGTGTTTTACATGACTACTCTCATGTATTCATCATGTTTTGCATGTCTTCAATACTATCTTCTCTGTGTCTTGTGTGCTTCCTACTATCTTCATTGTGTCTTGCATGTCTTCAATGTGTTTTCTAGTGCTTACCTGAGATTGGGGGCTAGAAATAGTTCCTTAATCTTTGTGTATGCCTTAGCTTAATGTGCTTGTCATGTTTGATGTGTTTTCGACCATACTTTAATGCATGTATGGGTCATAAGATCATACATACATGAAAGTGGGGGCTAAACATTATGTCGTAAAATGTCCCCTTAGGACTTTTACCTCCTAAGTTTAGCCTTTAGATTTAATAATGCATGTTAAAAGTGAATCCCAAAGCAAAAACCCCTAAAACCCATGATAAATGGGACTTAAGTGTGTAATTTAAAGCTTAATCTAGACCAAAAATAGGCCTTTGGACTTGAGCACCCGCGCCCTAGTCTAAACCTATTTTGTCATGACCCAAATTTAAATTGTTAGAAAAGTGGCCATTTAAAGGTCTCCCTTTGTCGGCCTTATCAATTTGAATTACGAATGTTAGCGAGAATGCATATATAAACATGTTTAGGACTTCATTTTACTCCTAGTTGACCAAGGCAAACTTATGATCATCAAGAAAAAAGCATTCAAGGCATTCATTGTGTTGCAGACTAGTATTGTGTTGTGTTTGTATGTGTTTGTTGCAGATTTTGCTCCATCAACTCATTTCCTCATGATGTGAAGGCATTTCATCTCTGTGAGGGTTTACACCTACTAAGGTGATATCTACTTTGTGTTTCAATCAATTTATCATATCATTTGTTTTTTCCTCTATCCACCAAGGACACACACTCTATCTAACAACAGTGTTGGAAGGCTTGAATACCATTCCGGGGCTTGACCAAGGAAAGCTCCTAAACACCACAACCCTCAATCCCTCTCTTGTGATTGCAAGTTACAGGTACAGAATCTTACAGAGAGGATTTGTAGGAGATTAGAGCAGAGGATAAAGATTTGAGATCTGAAGAAAATAGTGAAGAATATTCCTTTCTGGACAAGGGCGCCTGCCCCTATGTCCTCCAATTTCCAATTGTCAGAAGCTCTGAAGTAGGTTGCAGATTTCATCATCTCAAAGTTCCAAATCCATAGAAAAATCTACCTATTGGACTAGGGTGCTTGCCCCAGTGTCCCCGAAATGTCTTCTTTCCAAAATCTGAATCCTAGTATATTTTTAATCTACATTTAGTGCCTTCCTGTGCAAGCATTTGCCATGTTTCATCCATTTGTTTATGATTTCATATAATTAGGGTTTAAGGCCTAATCAAATTAGGGTTTAACAAATTAATCAATAAATTCCAAATTTCCTTATTCCAAGTGACACCAAACCTACAGGGAAGTCCTCTTGCAAAATTTGTGACTTGATTCGGTTTAATATCCTTGAATAGTATATGTGAAAGGAGGGTTTGATTGAATCTATCATAAACAATATACCAACAACCTCATCATTCCCACTTTTCATATATAACAATAGCTTCATCTCTCCTTTGAATGAGAACATTAGCTATATTCTTAGGTAACTGATGACTAGTCTCAATCAGGGCTACATTGAGGATTCCCATAGATTTGACAACTGCTTCCTCAATAGTGGATTTATCAATCGATGATCTTTCATCATAGAGTTCAACTATTTCTTTCAAGGCACCCTGTTCTATGATTGCACTGGCAGTGGCTTCAAGTTGTAGGGGTACATGATCAAATTTCTTACTTTTCTTTTATTTTCATTTAGATTTCTTCTTTGAGGCCTCTTCTTCTTCAACTACTTCATTTGTTCTTTTCTTCTTCCTTTCTAAAGTTTCAATTTCTTCTTTTTTTTCCTCTTCTTCCTCAATATCCTCAATGGTCATTGGATTTATCTTTCCTCTCCTTGCCTGACTCTTCTGTCTAGGCATCTTCTTCTCAGTAGTTTGTACAGGAACCTCAGCTCTACTCCTTTTAGTACGCAATGATGATCTGAAGGAAATAGAAGAAGTGGCTATAGATGATACTATTTTTCTTGTTCTTCTTGGTGACTGTGCAGTGGGAAGAGTTTGTTCTTTACTTGCTGACCCTTCAGAGGACTTAAGTATTGTTTCTATATTGGACTTCAATTTTTCATCCTTTGATCTTATCTTCTCTTCATTTTCCTCTATGTTCCAAACCTCTCAGTAGAGGAATCTCTAGGCTTGTTGAGAAGCATATCAGCATATCCAATTAAATAAAACTCTGAAACCTCATAAGATAGAGTTGTAATCCAAAAGGTTCTAGGCTCAACAACCTCCATGTAACAGTTATCTTTATCAACTATGAAGGGTATGTCTTTTTTGTATTTTTCCACCACCTTGGCTGGAATTCTTTCTCTTGATTGCATCTCTTCCTAAAATGTTTTGAAGAATCCCTAAAATGTAGTATTGCAGCGTTTGTAATGCGAGAAGCTTCTCATAAATTCTAAGATCTTATGTGCAATAGGAGTGTTTGGACTCCATACCATACCTTTCATTGCAGACAATACTTTCAAGAAATAAAACATGAGACAAATGATGAGAGATCCATACCAAAATTTATAATTGGTCTCCTTTGTTCTTTTTAAGTTGTCCATCAGTTGTTGCCACAAAAGCTCACCAATATCAAAGTCCTTTCCCTCTTTTACCATTTGATATGATGTATAAATTGTAGTTGTTGTGGCTAAATTCTCCCTATTAGTATAGTAAATTTTGTATGCAATATTCATAGTTGCATACCGGACTCCCAAGTCCTCAATTTCATCCACTATCAATGTCCTTTTGTCAAACTTGGCTATGGTGAGCCTCATCACTTCTTCATTTTTAACTAATTTTAGGATAGGCACTAGTCTAGAGGAGCATGAACAAGTTACTACCTTTATAGCCTCCTTTGTGATCATATGTGGTTTATCCAAATAGAAGAAGTCCTCATGAATACAGCTTAGGACTATTCTAACCCATCTTTAATCATATTTAAAGTTTAGGAAACCTTTCTAGATGTCTAAATTTTTCGTAGAAATATTCTCAAATTATTGCTTTAACTTGAAATCATCTCCAAGCAAATGGTTATTCCTGAATTGCTCAAGCTTCAAATGATCATACTCATCTAATGGTGAATGAATGTAAATGCATACATCTTCAGTGTGAATCAAGAGAAATTAAAAAAATATCTGGATATGTGGTAATGGGGTTGCTTAATTGCTTTGTTGAGTGCCTTTAGTTCTCCTTTAGCTCTTCAAATTTTTTTCTTCAATCAAATGTGATAAAACATGATCAAGCATCTCCTATATAAACATTTCACCAAACAATTTTACTCTACATTAATTGCATCTTCTATATTAACCGAATTTGCCCTTTTCATATGTAGAACCTTATAAAGATTTAGCAATCCTCTACAGATTAGTTAACTATTCCAGACTTTTTGTTAATTTTATCTATATGTTGGATGCTTTCATCATCAAGAAGGGGAGATGAATAATTTGCAAAAACAATTCCCCCTAAGTTCATATAACCTCTTAGTAGAAGCCCATATCATAGTAAACCCTGAAGTCTTCTGCATTCTGCCGCATTTAAAGATTTATCTCTAGAATTTTTATCAGACACCTTTAATTCCTTATCTTACCATTCTCATGCCAGCACTAATCAATATCCTAAGAACTCAACATCTTGCATATTCAGGGGTTTGAAAATTTTACTGTTGTAACTCCCCCTGACCTAGTACTTCACCTTTTAATTACTAGAGGATCCACCTGCACTAGGCAGAGGTCCAAAATATCACATACTTCGTTCTTCTTCCATACTTTGTTCATTTCCATCCTTTGCTAAGCAATATTAACTTTCTTTTGGGAAATAGGCCTCACATTCTTTCCAGAGTGCCTTGTTTGATTGCACTCATGACAGGTGCACTTAGTTTGCTGAGCATTTCTATTTCTTCTTGGCTTTGATATAGTTAGTTGCTTTGTGGCCAAACTTATTACAATTATAACAGTATCCATAAAAGGATTGAGCATTATCCCTGTTATATCTTGGTATTTTACTTCTACACTCATTTTCCCTATGTCCCATCTTATTGCATGCATAACACCTAATAGAGTTCTGGCTTATCTTACTTCTACATTCAACAGCTTTATGACCAACTTTATTGCAAGTGTAACATATTAGAGCATTTTGATTCATCTTATTTCTACAATTCATAGCTTTGTGACCAAACTTATTTCAAGTAAAACAATTGCCATTGAAGCCTTGAAAATACCTGATGTGCGCTGGTTGCCATGTAGGCTAACGATTTTTGAAATTCTTCTCCACATTCTTCCTTTGTTTGGACATGAGTGAATTCATCTTCTCTTGTAACTCTGTAAGTTTTTTCCTTAGGATCTTCAGTGTAGGTTTCTTCCTTAGTTTTAGACTTTCCTCCTGAATGAAAGTTATCATACAAGTTTGCAGAGGCATTGATCATAGGACTTTTTCCCTTTTCAAAACCAAGACCTATTTTTTCTTTTGTTGGCTTTTGAGAGCTTATTATTTCATCAAGAATATCAGTTCCTCCTTTTAGTTTTAGTCCCTTGTCAATCTGTTCTTTTTCCTTTTCCAGTTCTTTCCTTAGAGTGACAACTTCATCCTCAAGTTTTGAACATTTAGTTGATTCCTCATTAAGCTTGATGTTTAATCAATCTTCAATCCTCTTTTCTTCTTCAACCATGACCTTAAAGTTTGAGATCATTTCTTCTACCTCCTTGAGCTTGTCACCTCCTTATCTCCTTCTATCAGAGTTTTTAGTTTGCCCATTTCTTCTTTTGATTCTTTGGCCTTTGCCTTCAATTTGTCAATTGTTTCTTTTGCCTTTTCAAGCATATCTTAATATTCTAAGTTTAGTTCTTTTTCTTCCTTTAGATCATTAAGAGATGACTTGAGTTCTCCTTCAAGGTCTACTTCATTTTCATTAGACTCAAAGTCCCAACCTTCAAGTTCCATTGCTTCTAGATCTAGTTCTAGTACAAATATATCATTGTCCATCACTTCAAATTTCATGTGTTCAAGTGGAGGTTCTACCTCAGCAAGTAAGCTTTTCAAAGGGACTTGGCTCTGATACCAATTGTTGAACACAATAGGGTGCTAAGAGGGGGGGTGAATCAACATACTTAAAAATTTTAACCAAACATCTACTGATAAAACTGAATAACTTTGAGAACATAAAGGAAAAAATGCAATTCAAGAATCAACACATAAAACTAGTATTTTTACATGGAAAACCCTAAAATAGGGAAAAACCACGATGAGGATTAACTCACAATATATTATGCTCACAGTAAAAGTATTACAACATTGTTTTAGGGCTACAACCCAAGGAAGCTACTACTCCCTGATTTAATGCTTACAATAATTACAACTTTGATGCAGAGGTACAACCTAAGGAAGCTACTACACTATCCAGGACAATAGCATGCCACAGGGATATCTATGTGCTGCGTTGTAGTCCATACAACATAGAAAACTAGGATCTCAAACCTGTACAGACTTGTATGAGTCTTGAGAATTACCTGCTGACACAGAATCCAATGATTATCACATAGAATATCAAAGATGACAGAAAAAACTAGAAATGATAGTATAAAGGTGAAACACAATAAATGATGAGAAAGAGAGAAGAAGAAAGCAAAAGCTCGTGTGCTTAAAATCCTTCCTCGTGCAACCTGCAATCACAATGACGAAACAGAGGGTTGGGTTGTATAGGAGCTTTCCTAAGTCAAGCCCTCTTTTTGATGTTTCCACCTTAATGACAGCCAAATATATTGATTGATTGATAAATAAAGTGTGTGCTCAAATTCTAAGTGTATCTAGAATTGTTATGAGTAGTGACAAGAAAGATTGACAAGATACATAAATGAAATATGATTAATCTAACACTTGCAATGATCACAAGAAAACAATGAGAAAAATAGAGCAATGGAGCAAGAAAAAGAAAGATTATGATAATGGTGAGTATTTATTTCAATAGAGCTTCACTAACATATGAATTCCATATTTTTTGAATGGCAAATCAAAGGAGTTTTATAGAAAAGGCAAGAGGGAAAATCTAGGAAAGAAGTCATTTGGGCATGTCACATCACGACTTTTTGCTTGCATTATAATTAAGTATATTTGATGAGACTATTGGACATTACCTTATGATTGTTGATTATTCAATAATTACATGTGCATGAAGGTAAATTGTCGTTATTTTTATAAATGCATAAATTTGAAAGTTCTTATAATGATGGATTATTATGTTTATGATTATGGATTTATATCTTGATTGTGCTTCAACTATGATTTTATGGACTAACCTATTGACAAGAATTTGAGAGTGAATGAGTGCAAGAACATGTCGAAGACGAGAGCATGGTTGCGGTAGAAGCATCCTAGCCTCCTGGCAAGAGTTGGCATGATGGAAAACTCGATGCATGCACACTCACTTAGTTTCATACATATTGTACCATTACATATTGCATTAATGAATGGCTTCATTATGCATTCATGTAACATGGATATGTAGTCTTGATTGTGCATTTTACTTTGAATATTGTTTGTGGTTATGACGTTTAATGATTAATTATTTATGCAATTTCATTTACTATGTACATTCTTTTCAAATGCATGGTTTCGCCATGTAATCATTTGTCTTTCATCTTTTAATTAAATAGAACTATAAAAACTAATTTCTGATAGTTTTATCATTAATTATAAATATGTCTAAATATATACATTTATTATTTTAATAATAAATATGTATATATATATATATATATATATATATATATATGTGTGTGTGTGTGTGTGTGTATATATAAATATATACACATGCATGTTAAAAATAATGAAACCGCAGTAGTAAGTGAAGTTTTGAAATAAAAGCTAAAGATGAAAGCACTTTGGGAAGGCACGCACCCTTGATAATATGCAAAGTGTTAGTTATAATTTAAGAACTAAAAGAAAAATTGGGGGTCGATGCATGAAAATGCCCAAAATTAGGGCAGAGAAAGACATAAAAACAGAGGGCTAAGATTTACAAAAAAAGGGAGATCATAAACAAAAGGCAAGGGAGGAGATTGGCATATACTTTTGCCTGTGCATAGCAAGGGAAGAAAATATAGTCATCATGATAATACAGAGAATTCTTCTCATAGGCTGCGAGCTATAAGGAGTACCAGGTTAGACCACAGGTCTTTCATCTACATATTTTTTCACACATAGTTTGTTTATCAATACTTCTGCTCTGTATTCCTATCAAAGATGGCATATTTCTTGTTTGTATCTCTCTATTAGCTCTTTAAAAGTTGCAAGATGACTTCGTGTGAATCATCCTTACTGTAGTTTGGTTTTATTTTAATATATACATACACCTGTAGCTGAACATTGTGAACAATTAGTGACTTACCTGTAGTTGTCCATATGAAAATTAAATTCTTTTGTGATATACATATGCCTACATACATGTATATATCTCTATATATACATATATGTAGCTATATGTATACATATTTAAACTTTATCTCTATTGTTCCCATCAGGAAATTTATGCATAAATACAATTACCTCTATTGTTCCCACAATGAGGAAAGACATAAGAATTATCTTTGTTGTTCATATCATGAAGGAAATACATAAACTTTACCTCTGTTGTTCATGTCATGAAGGAAAGACATAAACTTTACCTTTGTTGTTCATATCATGAAGGAAAGACATAAAATTATCTCTGTTATTCTGATTTCTAGCAGTAGTTTTCATAACTTAAAATATTGTCTAAAAAAATTATTATCTTGATTATATATGTATATGTATATGTATTTATTGCATACTCTCTATTACAGCTATACTTATCTGGCAAATACATAGGTATATACCTATTGTCCAAAATGTAGATCATGAAATGGATTGAATGTTGATATCTCTATTGTTTTTGCCATTTTAAACTCAACAAGGTATATGAACCTAAAACTAAGTGGAAATCTAATTTTTTTCTCAATTCTTTATCTCCAATATTATCATGACTGTATTATAAATTTGATCTTGCCCATGAGCATGAAATCATTGATTTAGCCTTTATTTTGAGATAATTGCAGATGCAATGTGGGTTATTTATATAACCACACACACACACACACATATTTATATATTTGCCCATATATATACATAGACATCTATGTAAAATCCGTCATGATCAATACTGGCATTTTTCATTATATAACTAAAATCTCTTTATCCCTGTTGCAAAATAGTAAGAAATGGTTAGGAAAACATGAGTAGATAGTAATTTAAATTGAAATAAATAATGCATAGAGATCATTATTAGAAGTATAGTGTGCATAAATCATCATAGATCTTGTACCTACTAGAAAAGTATATTCATGTTATTTTTTGCAAGAAAGTAATAGTAATTGTTTATTGGGCAAATGCATGTGTTACCTTGGATTGTTTTTTAAGGAAATTAGTTTATTATTCTATGAGTGCATTGGGTTTACCTTCTAGGATAGGGTGTTGAATGTGGGCTAACAAAGAAGGTTGATCCTCTTTTGGAGATTTGTCAGGATATGCATAAGTGCTTTGGCCAAAGTTGTGTTTTCACTAAAATAGATGAATAATTGCCTAGTTTATATTGATATGTTTCTCTACCACATCTTGATAGTCGAACAATGCACGTTCTAGATAGAAATGCATGTAGATATCAAATTCCACTGGGTTTTCCCTCTTGCCTATTGTTTCCAGGTTGCCAAGCACTTCGTGCAGGGTCAAGTATTCTTCGTGTTAGGAAGAATTCTAGGGAAGTGTAAGCTTTGTGGTTGGACAGAAAAGCTCTTAGACCATGTTCTCGTCTCTTAGCTTTGTGAATGGCCGAGTGGGTTAGTGGCAGCCAGTGACATTGACAATATTCATATATCATTACTTGTATAATTGGTGTATTTGTTCATCATTATTGTAAATACTTGACTATATGGCATGAGATCCAGAGATGTATCATTGTGTATCATAATTTTATTGCACTAACTCATGGATTAGGTACTTGTATGTATTAGATGTAATTTAATATTTTTACGTTTATTGAAGATGTATCTTTTCCATTTTTTATATTAATGTAAATTGAGATGTTTATTTACTTTTGAGTTATAGATTATGGGTTGCATACTTTACATTTGGTATCAAAGCTCTAGGTTTAACACTAGGGCCTTTGTCTTCTACGCTAAGATGCAAATCTGGATGCATGTTGACCTTAACCAACAATAATGGATACTAGAAACACAAACCACAGTGGATCAAGCAATGGGCAAAATGAGAGGTTGGACCAAATCCTTGACCTCCTAACCCAACAAGGAACTAGAATGGACAACTTAGAGCAAGAGGTTAGAGGAAATCGAGGGGGTCAAAACCAAAATGAGAATCAAAGGAATGAGGAACAAAACCAAGAAAATTAGGACAATGGAAATAATTAGGGTAGAATTATAGAGGAATTGGGTAAGGACCTCAAGAAGGTGTCTCCACCCAAATTTGATGGTAGAACCATCAGAGACGAAGTAGAGGATTGAATCATCAAGATAGAGAAGTATTTTGAACTTCGTAATCTATCTAATGATACCAAGGCTATGCGAGGTGCATACCAACTCATTGGAGAGGCAACTACTTGGTGGGACAACAAAAAAGATGAGAAGAGGTTGTTGTTAGGGGAGATAACGTGGGAACTCTTTCTCCAACTTTTTAGGAAGAGGCGGTTACCTCACCTATTCTTTGACAAGAAGATGGTTGAATTTTAGAATTTGAACAAAGGCGGTATGTTAGTGACTTAATATTGGGAAAGGTTCTCCCATTTGCTTAAGTATGTACCACAGTATCAGTTGGATGAGTGATTCAAGATTCAGAAGTTCGTCATGAGATTGAGACCTCAGATTGGAGAAAATATGGACATCCATAACCCTTTGACTATGGATGAGGTTTTTGAGAGGGCTCAAACAAGAACAAAAGCTATAGCAAGTAGCCAATTACTGCAAGAATTGAGATGCTAAATTTGGGAATAATAAATTCTAGAACAACAATAATCAGTGAAACAACAACCATCAAATTTGGAATATGAAGAGAGGCAACAACTCACAAGACAAAAATGGAGGGAATCAAAATGGAAGTAATAAGAGAGGAGAATTCAACAACAACAATAATAGGAGGGATAGGCCTAAAGGACCAAGAACACCCCACAGTGGATGTTATGTATGCGAAGGAGAACACTATGCCAATGCTTGTCCTCAATGGTCATTAGGGTGAAGGGAAAGAAATCAGCAAGGAGTACCGCAACATCAGATCCATGCAGTTGTAGACAACTAGCAAGCTGATTTCCAAGTAGCACCAATCCAATGTACAAGTAAGTTATATGGCCATCCTATCTCTATATTAATTCATACTGGAGCAACTAAATATTTTGTAGACCCAAAAGTAGTTTCCAAATTATCTGTTAGACCAGGACACATGGCTAATTCATGGATGGTTTAGTATGGAAATCAGGCAAAAAAGAGGGTAGATTCATGTCTTCCTTACAGTGAGTTAGACCTACCAAGTTTTTAGACTCAGGTCAATCTTTATGTAGCACCCTTAGGGTCATATGATGTAATTTTGGGGATCAATGTTAGCTAAACACAAGTCTATCGTGAATTGTGAGGATAAGATTGTAAGATGTGTGGATGACCTTGGGAATCATGTTGAGATTCATTGCTTTCAGAGACCCCTTAAGCTTAGACAATTTTCAACTATGTACCTAAGGAAGGCCTCATGGAAGGGATGTTCCATTTATGCAGTCCAAGTTAGAGATCTTGACAACATGGAACCAGTACTTGATGACTACCCTATCCTTAAGGAATTCCAAGATGTATTTCTAGTTGAGTTAACACAGTTACCACCTAAGAGGGAGTTTGATTTTTCTTCTGACTTGCTACCAGGGACTGAGCCTCAATCAAAAGCACCCTATAGGATGACCACTGCGGATTTGTATGAATTGAAGGCACAATTGCAGGAGATGTTGAACCAATGGTTCATTAGACCTAGTGTGTCTCCGTGGGGTGCACCAATCATTTTTGTGAAGAAGAAGGATGGGACTTTGCGCTTGTGCATTGACTACAGGATGCTAAATAAGGCAACTATAAAGAATAAGTACCCACTTCTGAGGATTGATGAGCTCATTGATCAGATGAAAAAAGCTTCAATGTTCTCTAAGATAGACCTTAGATCTAGCTATTACCAATTGAGAATTAAGGATGAGGACATTTTGAAAATAGATTTTAGGACTCATTATGGCCACTACAAATTCACAGTGGTGACATTCAGGTTAACCAATTGTCTTGCAGCTTTCATGAACCTAATGAACAATATATTCAGTGATTACTTGAATGATTTTGTGCTAGTATTCTTGGATGACATCTTGATTTATTTCAAATCTATTGAGGAGCATGATAAGAATTTGAGGATAGTTTTACAATGCTTAAGAGAGCATAAACTCTTTCGTAAGTTGTCTAAGTGTACCTTTTATCAAGACAAGGTGCATTATCTAGGTCATGTCATTTCTATAGAAGGGATTGTAGTAGATCCAAAGAAAGTTAAGGCAATAGTGGAATGGCCTGCACTGCAAAATATGACTGAAGTTTGAAGATTCATGGGACTTGTAGGGTACTATAGAAAGTTTACAGAAGGGTTCTCTAGAATCATAGCACCTATCACTTCACTCCAAAAGAAAGGGAAAAGATTTAAGTCGATAGAGAAGTGTGAGCAAGATTTCTAGATTTTGAAGGAAAAGCTCACTACAGCTCCAATTTTGACTATACCTAATCCAAACAAGCATTTCATGGTGATAATCGATACATCAGGAGAAGGTGTAGGAGTGTTAA
Organism: Cunninghamia lanceolata; assembly: GCA_027924645.1. NCBI lineage: Eukaryota > Viridiplantae > Streptophyta > Pinopsida > Cupressales > Cupressaceae > Cunninghamia > Cunninghamia lanceolata. Next base: position 14,272,171 of record BSBN01000801.1, read on the forward strand.
TGTAGAATGGATAAGTGGTCACTTATGAGTCTAGGAAGTTGAAACAGTATGAGCTGAACTATATGCACGACATGAATAAGAGTTAGCAGCCATAGTACATGCACTTCAGATGTGGAGGCATTATCTCATGGGGAAGCCATTTGAATTGAAGATAGACCACCTAGGACTCAAGTATATTTTTACTCAACCCAATATTAATGCTCGTCAAAGGAGATGGCTAGAGTTTCTCAGTGAATGTGATTTTGGGATTGAGTACATCAAGGGAAAAGAAAATAGAGTGGCGGATGCTCTTAGCAGAAGAAGCCATCTAGCAGCCATGATTACTACAAGGTCAAATTTGAGACAAGTGGTTCAGAATCTACAAGGAGATGAGCACTATTCTAGAGTGAAGCAAGCCTTAGAGCAAGATTCCTCAGACTATCGATTCGAGTGATACATGTTTGAGTCAGATGGAATTTTGTGATACCAAGGTAGAATGTATATTCCAGACTTAGGGGATTTGAGGAAGTTAATCCTAGAAGAGATCCACAACACACGTTATTCAGGGCATCCTAGAGTGACCAATATGGTACAAGGATTGAGATCGTTATATTTTTGGCCAAGACTAAAGAAGGATGTGACTGAATTTGTGGCTCAATGCTTGGAATGCCAGCAAGTCAAGGCTGAGCACGTGCATCCAGCAGGGTTTTTGTACCCACATAGTGTACCAAAGTATAAATGGCAAGTGATTAGTATGTACTTCATTCAGGGGTTGCCAATGTCCAAGAATAGACATGATGTCATATTGGTAGTTGTGGATAAGTTAACAAAGGTAGCGCATTTCATTCAAGTAAATCTTAAGGATGGTTCTTTGATCTTAGCGAAGAAGTTTCTTTAAGAAATATTTCATTTACATGGAGTACCTGAGATGATCATATCGGCTCGAGACACTCGCATGTTTTCTAGATTTTGGACAATGTTGAATGGAGATTTTGGGACAAGATTGAATTTTAGTTTAGCGTATCACCCTCAGACTGATGGTCAGATAGAAAGAGTAAATCAAGTAGTTGAAGACCTCCTTAGGATGTATTGTATGGATCAAAAGTACAAGTGAGAGGAGTATCTTCCATTGGTGGAGTTTGCTTATAATAATTCCTACCGTGCATCTTTGGGGATGGCACCTTTTGAATCTCTTTATGGGCATAAGTGTCACACACCTATCAGTTGGGATAAGGTGGAAGACAAGATTGTGATTGGACCTAATATGCTTAGAGAAATGGATGATCAAATGAGATTGATCAAGGAGAAATTGAAGCAAGCGACAGATCAATAGTAGAGCTATGCAGACAAGAATAGGATGTTTAGATAGTTTTCAATAGGGGACAAAGTCTTTTTGAGGGTCAAACCTCATAAGAGTTCCATTTCATTTGGCATCATCCAAACTAGCTCCTAAATTTGTTGGACCGTTTGGTGTGTTGGAAGTAATTAACCCAATTGCTTACATACTTGTTCTACCACCTGCTCTTGCCCGAATCCATAATGTACTTCAAGTGTCTTTGCTTAAACCATATCATCCTGACGCCTCACATATACTTGGTTAGCATGATTTACAGGTGCAGGATCTAGGAGTGGTGCCGGTGGAGCCCACTCAAATTCTTGATAGACACAACATTAAGTTGCATAACAGAGATATTGTTCAGTATAAGGTCTAATGGGACCAATATTTTGTCGATAGTGCCAAATGGGAGGATGCAGAGGAGATAGACCGTTCTTTTCCTCATTTGAGGACTTAGTTGAGATACTTTATTTGCTTAGTGTGGTACCTTATTACTACAATGTGATGCTTTGTTTACTTAGTGTGATACTTTTTTATAGTATAAGTGAGATACTTTTATTATTTTAGTGTGTGTGTAATAAGACATTGGGACAATGTCTCTTCCTAGTGGCGAAGGATGTCACATCTCAACTTTTTTCTTGCATTATAATTAAGTATATTTGATGAGACTATTGGACATTACCTTATGATTGTTGATTATTGGATAATTACATGTGCGTGAAGGCAAATTGTCATTTTTTTTATAAATGCATAAATTTAAAATTTGTTATAATGATGGATTATTATGTTTATGATTATGGATTTATATCTTGATCATGCTTCAGCTATGATTTTATGGACTAACTTATTGATGAGAATTTGAGTGTGAATGAATGCAGGAACATGTTGAAGATGAGAACATGGTTGAGGTAGAAGCATCCTAGCCTCCTGGCAAGAGTTAGCATGATGGAAAACTTGATGCATGCACACACTCACTTAGTTTCATACATATTGCATTAATGAATGGCTTCATTATGCATTCATGTAATATGGATACGTAGTCTTGATTGTGTATTTTACTTTGAATATTGTTTGTGGTTATGGCATTTAACGATTAGTTATTTATGCAATTTAGTTTATTATGTACATTCTTTTCAAATGCATGGTTTTGCCATGTAATCATTTATCTTTCATCTTTTGATTAAATAGAACTATAAAAACTGATTTCTAATAGTTTTATCATTAATTATAAATATGTCTATATATATATATATATATATATATATATATATATAGTTTAAATAATAAATATATATGTATATATAAATATATACACATGCATGTTAAAAATAATGAAACCGTAGTAGTAAGTGAATTTTTGAAATAAAAGCTAAACATGAAGGCACTTTGGGCAGGCACACACCCTTGATAATATGCAAAGTGTTAGTTCTAATTTACGAACTAAAAGAAATATTAGGGGTTGATGCATGAAAATGCCAAAAATTACGGCAAAGAAAGACATAAAAATAGAGGGCTAAGATTTACAAAAAAGGGAGATCATAAAAAAGGCAATGGAGCAACTTGGCATATACTTTTGCCTATGCACAGCAAGGGAAGCAAATACAGTCATCACGATAATACAGAGAATTCTTCTCATAGGCTGTGAGCTATAAGGAGTACAAGGTTAGACCATAGGTCTTTCATCTACATATTTTTTCACACATAGTTTGTTTATCAATACTTCTACTATGTATTCTTGTCAAAGATGGCATATTTCTTGTTTATATCTCTCTATTAGCTCTTTAAAAGTTGCAAGATGACTTCTTGAAGTGCGAATGATCCTTACTATAGTTTGGTTTTATTGTAATATATACATACACCTATAGCTAAACATTGTGAAAAATTAGTGACTTACCTGTAGCTGTCCATATGAAAATTAAATTCTTTTGTGGTATACATGTGCCTACATACATGTATATACCTTTGTATATACATATATTTAGGTATATGTATGCATATTTAAACTTTATCTCTATTGTTCCCATCAGGAAATGTATGCATAAATATAATTACCTCTATTGTTCCCACAATAAGGAAAGACATAAGAATTATCTCTATTGTTCATATCATGAAGGAAAGACATAAATTGGACATTTGATGTTCATATCATGAAGGAAAGACAAATTTTACCTCTGATGTTCATATCATGAAGGAAAGACATAAACTTTACCTCTTATGTTCATATCATAAAGGAAAGACATAAACTTTACCTCTGTTGTTCATATCATGAAGGAAAGACATAAACTTTACCTCTGTTGTTCATATCATGAAGGAGAGACATAAAATTATCTATGTTGTTCTGATTTCTAGCAGTAGTTCTCATAATTGAAAATGCTATATATATATATATATATATATATATTGCATACTCTCTATTGTAGCTATACTTATCTAGCAAATACAGAGGTATATACTTGTCCAGAATGCAAATCATGAAATGGATTGAATGTTGATATCTCTATTGTTTTTGTTATTTTAAACTTAGCAGTATATGAATCTGAAACTGAGTGGAAATCTGATTTTTTTCTCAATTTTTTATCTCCAATATTATTATGATTGTATTACAAATCTGATCTTGCATGTGAGCATCAAATCATTTATTTAGCCTTTATTTTGAGATAATTGCACATGCAATGTGGGTTATTTATATAACCAGAAATATATATATATATAGACATCTATGTAAAATTTGGCATGATCAATACTGGCATCTTTCATTATATAACTGAAATATCTTTATCCCTATTACAAAACAAGAAATGGTTAGGAAAACATGAGTAGATAGTATTTACAATTGAAATAAATAATGCATAGAGCTCATTATTAGAAGTATAGTATGCATAATGTAGACACTTGAAAATGTCTCGAGCCTGCGAACGATATTTTTGGCACATATTTCACCTTCCCCTCGCATTCCTCTATTAATTAAATAATTTCTGAATTATTTAATTAATTCATTCCGCTTGGCCTTTTAATTAAATAAATTCTATTTAGTTAACTAGGCTATCTTTCTTCTTTATTTCCTCTATGGTTAAATAATTTAAATATTATTTAATCATTCATCACCATGTCCCATTTAATTTAAATAAATTTCTATTTATTTAAATTATCCAATGTTCCCCTTTTAATTAAATAAGTATCCCTCCTATTTAATTAAATCATCCTCATCACATGCCCTTCTCAAAACAATTAGATAAGTATCTATTACTTATTTAATTAAACACATAATTACTTCTCTCACCTCATATTTTCCCCAATAAAAAATACATCCTTGTCCTCTAGTGACAAGGAAACCCTAACTCATCCTAGCCCTCAATTTCCCTCCAAAGTCAACTCTAAATCTCCACCCTCCATTCCAACTTCCTCCTCTATAAAACCACCCTCTCCCATTGACATTTCACCACTTTGAGCATTTGACTTGTGCATTTGTCTTCTCTTGAGCTCTCATTCCTTAGTTGCTGGTCTACAAGTCTGAGTACATTCTCCATAGCTTAGTTTAGTAGTAATGGAGGAAATGCATTAGGCATTCTAGGGTTTTATGCTTTCATAGTTACATTTCTAGGTTGTTTAAGGTCTCCATTACTTGGGTAGGGTTTTATTCTATAATTCTAGAACTGTAGGATAGATTTTTCCTTGCTTACATTGGTGAACCTGACATGAAACGTCTGTACATGCCGCAAATTTAGGGGTTTTTGAATTGCAGGTTTGTATGACGCATACGATGAGCAATATGATGCATACGATTCTTTGTGCGATGCATATGAAGTACGATGTGATGCTTAAGCTAGATTTTGCACTGCATACCCATCATTCTATAATGCATACATTCCAGTTCAGGGTTCAAGCTTTTTGTTTTGGTTTATCTAACCCTAACTTAGCTTGTTTTGTAGGTTGTTAACTAGTTTTTGTAGGGTCTGTTAGTTTAAATGATTCTCTATTTTTGTTAGCTACTAGGGTTTCATTTTTAAGTAGTGGGTTTTCTTAAAAGGGGCATTTAGTTTTCAAAGAAGGGATTAAAGCTTATCATCTAGGGTTTTATTTAGTCATTTTGCAAGCTGGGTAAATCCTATTGAGGCCTGGAAGTTTTCTATCTTGTTGGCACTCAGGGACATACTTATAGTTCTAAGGTTTAGTTTTAGTCTGTGCAAAAATCATTTTATTTCGTTGGTTAGGTTTTCTGATAACATTTCCATTTGCATGGAATTGTGTGATGCATGTGCTGTGTTCTATGACGCATACACTTCTCAGACCCAGATACGCATAACAATAAACTATATAAGACATTTCCTGTGATGCATACAACAAACAATACACTGCATGCATTCTTTGTATGACGCATGCGCTCTAGTAAAAATAGCAAGTTCTTTTTTTGAAAAACTTTATTTCAATTCATGGTTTCAAGTTTCTATTTAGGCTTTTCTATTACTAATTTCTGGGTTTGCAGCTTGTGGCGTGGAAGGAATATTTTAATTTGCAAACTAGGCTTACCATTTAGGGCTTTATTTTTATGTATGTGTGGATGATCAAAACACTTTACAATTGGGGTTAAAAAGAACACAATCTTTTGTTTGCATTTACACACTCATTTTGGGACTAAATGAACTTCACTCATATTGGTTAAAAACAACAAAATAACCCATGCATTTTTCACTCATGAGGTAAAAAGAACATAACTTTTCATTATAACGCATTGGGTTAAAAACTAACCACATTTTTTGTATTTTCACACTCATTAGGACTTAAAATTAACTTGCATTCACACTCATCTAAGAAGATAAAAAGGATTGCATTTGTGCTTGCTATGTTTGGTGGTTTGTGTTAGAGTAGTGGAAAGGTACATACCCTCCACTTCACTTACATAAAATCACACCACACCTAAGAAAAGATAAATCAAAAGAACCCCCATGTGAGCGTGAAGCAAACTCATATGTGTATGCTCTCCCCTTGCAACTTAGTACAAACCTAGGGATCAAAAGCATGTTAGTTTATTTCTCTTTTGTTAAGCCTTAGAGGGGCCTGCTCTTGAGACACATCCAAACGGAGAACTCATTTGTGACCCCAAGCGGGACTTTCATCTGACCCACTATATAAGTTGAGGATAAAGCGAAAGCCAAGTCTAACTAGTATGAAAGCTCATCATATAGTTCTAGCTCGAAAGGAGGCGTACCTTAGCATATATTAAACTCCTAGTAGGGTTAGTTAGAGCCTTTAGTGGCTTTCTAGATGCTCATGAGGTGTCGGTCCCCTAGATATTCTACTAGAACCTTCTTGTTTAGTGGCCAAAAACCTTCTATTTGTTGATGCAGAAGGGTAACCTTTGAAGCCACCCCGATTCATGCGGTTCTTAGTCGAGGTAGCAAGGACAATCCTAAGGTTTAGTGGGGGGATGAGCCTTGGGAAACCTAGATCTTGGTATGCATGAGAAGTGAGTGTACTGTAAGGGGGAGCTGATGCTACCAAGATCTTGGAGCTACCCGCTTTGAATAAGCGCAGCTAGGGGATTCAACAAATACAGTCCTTGACTAGCCCTAGGATCATGCTTGTCTTCCAAGTGTCTTTTTTCCAAAAAAAACTTCACCACAAGAACATCAAACAAACAAGAGACACAGCCACAAAATTATTTGCTGAGTGTTTTTCCACTGATATGCTTTCTAATTTTTCACAAAACCATCAAACAGACCTAGGAGACAACTGCTTTTAGAAGACTGTTAAACTACAACGTATATGCTGAATAGTCAATTGCATACGTGACATGAACTACAACGCATCTACATGCTTCTGAACCGCATACGCGCAATAGTAAACCGCATAAGCTTGACAGTGAAACCCATATGCATGCTTCTGAAATGCATACACTGAATAGTCAACCGCATAAGTGACATTCTGCAATGCATAAGAAGAACAGTGTGCTATATACGCCTTAGAAAACTTTGAGTCATAGGGAAACCTCTGAAATCTTTTTCTCCCAATCTAATTCAATTGTAACTATGATAAGAAACCTGTAGGTCTCATCCCTTAGGAGCCACTTGCATACCACCTTCAATACCTTAGGTTTTAGGTCTAACCTCTACCATAGAAAATTTTAGAACCATAGAATTTGAGCCTTAGAATTCCATAGGAATTCAAAAACATTAATCTTCCTAAGTTGAAACATAAGGAGAAACCGTCGAAGTGTGACTGCCTCACAAGTGTAAAGTTGGACTAAGAGACCTTGGCATTATTCTCACTCAATCCATTCTAACTCATTTGGCTAAGTATAAGGTCCACTTTCCAAAAATCCCTATAAATCACCCTTCTCGCACCAAAAATCCAATGTCTCGACAAACCTGATTTGCACTTTGAAAGTCATTAGTAGACAATAGTATCCTATTAGAGCTAGACTTTACGAAGATTAAAATCATATCCCCACACTTTGGTCTTAGGCACCTTTCCATTAGTTGCATCCCATAAACATAACTTTAGGACATACATCCCCATCTGCATAGGACACCTAGCTCATTTTCATTTCCATCTTTAGGAACCTTTTAAAGTACCTTTAGAATACCACCCTCATTCATTTACTTAGAAAGTTTACATTGTCCCGCCTTCCATCTAGGTCTTTTATGGTTGAAAAATGGTTGCAAAAGAAAAGAAAGGGAGAAGAGAACCTAGAAGATCCCCAAGACTCTCAATCGAAACCATGAGGTTTGGCATCAACCCCAATGAACAACCTAACCAAAACATGGGGAACCCCTTTGACAATCTATTCTTGCAAGATGACAAACCTGGGGTGACACCCAAAGTCCTTGAAGCCACGGGATGAGACCCTAGAGTATTGAGAATCCTAGATGAAATGATTGTCATGGAACCACAAAGCTACCTTTTGCGCCTTGTTGACTTTTTCCCAGACTGGATGCTTATTCCCAGATATCCCTACAAGGTAGCCATCAGTGATCAACAGGAGCTCTGGGCCAGGGGGTCAACAGTATAGGAGATAGACTCTATATTTTATCTCCTCTTCTTCTTCAGGCTCTGCAAGACCTAGGGGGGTATTCCCTACTCAACATCCATGAGGATATGCATGCAAGGCTGGGATGTTGACAGAAAGCAGATAGTCCTCCTGTAAGTAGACCAAAACTGAAAGATAAGGGCAAAGGGGCTAGCTTTGGGCCTATTTGCAGTTGTAGACAGAGGACTGAGGTTCCTAAAACTAACTCTAATGTCCTAATGTTGGTTTTAGATTTTGCTTTGGAGTTTAAGTGTGGATGCAAAGCTGGATATGGTTATAACACAAAACAAAGCATGATTGGTGCCTATCCAGGGCCTGGAGTCAATAGACATACACCTGTGAATGATCAGCATAAACAACTAAAACTGGATTTCAAGGGGATCTATGTGATACCTGCCTTACAGGCATCTCCCAATACAAAGTGTTAGGTTATCTCTACTTATGGTATCCCTACTGCAGTATATCCCTCCCAATGTTCAACCTGAAAACAGTTTAATCTACCCCTTGAGTAGAAGTTAAAAGGTCAGACAGTCAACATAGGAATTCTATGCTCTAGAATCTAAACATTACCAAACATCCAGACTCAGAAGAAGAATACATGCAATACTGGAGACAGAATTAACACAACACATGCCAAACAGCATTTCTCATATAAGTTTAATCATGAAATCAGTGGGTTCATGCCAAAAACAAACAACAAGAGATACATAAACTCACAGGTTAGACTGTACAGAGCAACCAGATCAGCTGGTTTTGGATTACAGAGCCAAAAATCCTCAACTTTCAACAACCCTTCAAACGAGCAACACAACCTGCTTATATCAGCCAGGTAGGTGCTCAGCAATTAATTACAACGTTGACCAAAATTTCGCCAGATACACAGTATCATGAAAATGGCGCTCAAACACAACCGGATTGGCGCCCAAACTTGAATGCAGCAGGTAGGGGAGGAGACAGGAAGATTTCTCGAGCCCTGCGCCATCATCCGCTGATTGACACCTTCAGTCGGGTACCAGATCGACCCACGCCATCGCCCATACCTCTGCAACCTTCGCCATTAATGGCGCACCAACCCGCGGCCTCGGGAAGAACATCATACAGACCATCGCAAGCTTTTCCCGCCGAGACTCATCATCATGATATTTTGAATATGCAGGATAACAATATCCCACATGCATCCCGCGATGACCTCAATAACACTTTATATACTAGGTCATGAGCATATATCATGTCGGTGCTTTTGCTCCTGATGACACTAGTATAGACTTCATCATCATCATCCTCTAGCAGCACGATATCCTGTTGTTCGAAAAATCACCCTGACGTCATCATGATATTTGAAATATAACCTTCATGATAATCAGCACAACCTGATCCTTCGGAGGAACATCCTCCTGCTGAGCTTATAACAAAAGTCTGGCCGATGAACATCCTGATGACGTCATCATCATATCCTGCTGACATCACCATCATATTTGTAAATATCAGGAGGTCTCTTCAAGATGATCAGTGTTAGAAATATGACCCCCGCGGACCTTGATGACGTCATCATTATATTTACATCATCATGATATTCGGAAGACAACCGGATATTTGGAAATATCCTCCTGATGTTCAAATATCAGGTTGCACTGTAGCTCCTCTATAAGATCGGGGCGATAACTGAATATGATGATGCTGCTTGAAAAGATCACCCTCAATAGATAACACGCGAAACCAGCAGGCGGATATCTCCTTGATATCAACATCATCATGATGTTCGAACAAGCATATATCCGGGTGATATGAAAATATCACCCCCTCCTTCGCGAATATCATGATGCAGATAGGCAGAAAGAAAAATATCACCCTGATATACGGATGACGTCAGCATCATCAGGATGAGAAACAAAGAACAAGAAGTGATACAACATCATCAGGATGATATTGACTAAGATCATCCTGACGTTCGAAATATGATGACCCTAGTGAATATCGGGTCGCACTTAAAACTCTTCAACATCATCATCAGGATGATCATAACCAAGATCACCCGATGATAGAAATATCACCCCGGTGAAATATCATGAAGGCAGAAAATATGATGACCTCCACAAGCAGCAGGATGATAACTGGAAATATGATGATGATGAACACGACCCTTAGAAAAAAAAACAAGTTAGGTCGAGCAATTCAAAGAATAAGCAACATCATCATCATGCTCGCGCAAGGTGATAAATGGAAGATCACCGGAGACTTTGAAACATCACCCTCGCAAGCAGATCAGGGCGCACTGTAGCTCGGCAGCATCATCATGATAAAAACCAAACATCACCCGACAGTTGAAATATGATGATGACGTTGAAAAATAAGTCGACGAGGAACATGATGATGCAGATCATCATCGAAGACAAGATGATGATGATGACCTCCACCTCAGGAAAACATGATGCTGCAGTTGAAAAATGCTGAGGAGGTCCAACACTTAGAAAAATGGGCAAGAAGATAAAGGCTTCAAATGAAGAAACCTCCTGATCATGACAAATCAACCCCTGGTCAAAATGAGTGTCAACAGTGGCTCTGATTGGGGACGTGCAGGTGAAAACCTGCAGCGAGAACACCAGATCTCTGGGATGCAGACCAGTCCCTTATCCATTGGGCACAGAGTCAAATACTGCACTGACCTGCATCACCCAACACACTTGATGGCCTAAGGCCACCAAGAAAAGAAAAACATGTATCTCCCCTTGTCAAATATCTTGTTTTCATCTGCATGCACTGGGTCAAGCTTGGAGATACTGTCAGGATCCACCCACAAACAAATCTTGTCATCTGCATATTCAATCCTCTGGTTTGGCTTGTCATTATCACCCCTGTGCAGATAACCTTCAACATCATGTGCCATGTGGGTGTAGAATTTATCAAGCAATGCATACTCAAATGGTATAGAACACAGGTTATCATCTGTATCATCATCATGCATCGCAACATGATCTCCTAGCTGGACTGCAAATAGGAAACACTCAGAGTCCACCACACAACTAGGAAGATCAGGGCTCATTGTATTATATGCTGGCACATCAAAAGGAAAGCTTTCAAAATCACAATTGTGCACATCATGTACACAACAATCAGCAGCACCAAGCTGGAAAAGATCAGGCTCTGGCACCTCTTTACAATCAGGCACATTTTCGCAGTCACTTACCTGATGTATGTTGTTTCCTCTTTCATCAGGATGAGAAACGGAATCCAAGTCAAAAATAGTGTCAATATCCTCACCATACTCAGACAGATCCTCATCACCATATGTGTCATAAATGGGTGACCCAGGTGCATCAGTTTCATCATAGTATGCCATTTGTTCATGGGCAGCAGAGCACACATCTTCATCACCAATGGATTCACTCTGTGGAGGAGTATCAGCCTGTGTGTCATAAGCAAAACAGCCATCAAATGAAAAACAATCATGCTCTGAACTAGCACTTATTTCAATTTCTGACTGCTCTTCATGATCTCCATGTGTTTGAAAGGTAGGCAATGGGTCACACATAGGACTGCTTCTCTGTTTGCTTATATCTTCTCTGTCTTGAGTACAATACTCACAATTATCTCCACAGGTCCATTCCAAAAATTGCTCATTGCTGTCCACAACCTCGTTATTGTTTTCATGGTCAGATGCCTCATCATTGCAATGGGAATCCTCATTAGTCCTTTCACTGGCATCCTCAACTGGTAAACAATCCAGTTGAGCAGTATTGTTAGCATTATGTTCAAACACAGCAGTCTCAACCTCTATGCTTTTATTTTCATTTTTATCTGCACATGATGCCATAATCATTTGGTCATTTGCAGCCTCATAACCATTTCTCACACCAAGGCCTGGGGACAGGGGTTTCAGCAGGTACACATTTCTAGTTTTTTCTATCTTTTCTATGAACCTGTATGCCATCTGCATACTTGTCACCTTGAAATCCCTCAATATTGCACTAAAGCCCTCCTCAAAAGCTTCAAAGAATATGCCAACACAGGCTGAAATATCAGGTCTGAAACTTTCAGGGACATGTGAAAGGGCTACTGCAAACCTATGACTGAAATCAACACATGGCTCTTCATCTTGTTTTCTGATTCTCATCAATTCTGTAACAAAATCAGCCGGTTCTTTTGCAAATTCTTCCTTGAAACAGTCAGCAAGTTCATCCCAATAGGCAAAGGATTTCTTTGGAAAGCTCAAATACCAGTCTTTTGCTTTTGCATCAAAGGACCTAACAAAAAACCTCATCCACATATCCTCATCTCTGAATGAATATTTTCCCATAAAACTGTGAAAATTTTGGATATGTGCATTCCCATCACATATACTGTGACCACTAAATCTAGGCATCTGACAGTATATCCTAGCAGGCATAGTTTCTATTCTATAATCCACCCATGACAAATCCAGTTGGTCATACAAAGGATCAAAAGGGCTGACAGGAGGTTTAGCTTTCTGACTGGCAGACACAACAGGGTTACTGCTTTTTAACTGGGCCTGCTCAACCTCTAAGAATATCAACCTATTTCTTATCTCTTCTATTCCTTTATCCAACATTTCACCACTGAGTATGGGATAATTCATACTTGGATTCATAAAAATCCTACTCTTAGACATCCTTTGTCTGTCTAAGACCTAAGGCTTCCCCTGGCATCTAACTTATGCAGTAAAACAGCAAATAAAGGGGAAGTAACAAGGTACCTTTTCTCATACAGATGCAGAAATATGTACATCTTTCAACCAATAACATACATCTATCTTTCATGTGCATTTAGATCTTTTTTGCAGAGTCGCCACCTCTCCAGAGAGGACAAAATTTTCAATAGCTGAAAGCTACTTTTCCAGGTTCATTCCACCAGCAGAGCATCATTTTGTTAGTGACTCGGATGGGCCACAAGTATATCATTTTTTAGTCCATCCCCAGCGGAGTCGCCATTTTCTGTTGACTTTTTCCCAGACTGGATGCTTATTCCCAAATATCCCTACAAGGTAGCCATCAGTGATCAACAGGAGCTCTGGGCCAGGGGGTCAACAGTATAGGAGATAGACTCTATATTTTATCTCCTCTTCTTCTTCAGGCTCTGCAAGACCTAGGGGGGTATTCCCTACTCAACATCCATGAGGATATGCATGCAAGGCTGGGATGTTGACAGGAAGCAGATAGTCCTCCTGTAAGTAGACCAAAATTGAAAGATAAGGGCAAAGGGGCTAGCTTTGGGCCTATTTGCAGTTGTAGACAGAGGACTGAGGTTCCTAAAACTAACTCTAATGTCCTAATGTTGGTTTTAGATTTTGCTTTGGAGTTTAAGTGTGGATGCAAAGCTGAATATGGTTATAACACAAAACAAAGCATGATTGGTGCCTATCCAGGGCCTGGAGTCAATAGACATACACCTGTGAATGATCAGCATAAACAACTAAAACTGGATTTCAAGGGGATCTATGTGATACCTGCCTTACAGGCATCTCCCAATACAAAGTGTTAGGTTATCTCTACTTATGGTATCCCTACTGCAGTATATCCCTCCCAATGTTCAACCTGAAAACAGTTTAATCTACCCCTTGAGTAGAAGTTAAAAGGTCAGACAGTCAACATAGGAATTCTATGCTCTAGAATCTAAACATTACCAAACATCCAGACTCAGAAGAAGAATACATGCAATACTGGAGACAGAATTAACACAACACATGCCAAACAGCATTTCTCATATAAGTTTAATCATGAAATCAGTGGGTTCATGCCAAAAACAAACAACAAGAGATACATAAACTCACAGGTTAGACTGTACAGAGCAACCAGATCAGCTGGTTTTGGATTACAGAGCCAAAAATCCTCAACTTTCAACAACCCTTCAAACGAGCAACACAACCTGCTTATATCAGCCAGGTAGGTGCTCAGCAATTAATTACAACGTTGACCAAAATTTCGCCAGATACACAGTATCATGAAAATGGCGCTCAAACACAACCGGATTGGCGCCCAAACTTGAATGCAGCAGGTAGGGGAGGAGACAGGAAGATTTCTCGAGCCCTGCGCCATCATCCGCTGATTGACACCTTCAGTCGGGTACCAGATCGACCCACGCCATCGCCCATACCTCTGCAACCTTCGCCATTAATGGCGCACCAACCCGCGGCCTCGGGAAGAACATCATACAGACCATCGCAAGCTTTTCCCGCCGAGACTCATCATCATGATATTTTGAATATGCAGGATAACAATATCCCACATGCATCCCGCGATGACCTCAATAACACTTTATATACTAGGTCATGAGCATATATCATGTCGGTGCTTTTGCTCCTGACGACACTAGTATAGACTTCATCATCATCATCCTCCAGCAGCACGATATCCTGTTGTTCGAAAAATCACCCTGACATCATCATGATATTTGAAATATAACCTTCATGATAATCAGCACAACCTGATCCTTCGGAGGAACATCCTCCTGCTGAGCTTATAACAAAAGTCTGGCCGATGAACATCCTGATGACGTCATCATCATATCCTGCTGACGTCACCATCATATTTGTAAATATCAGGAGGTCTCTTCAAGATGATCAGTGTTAGAAATATGACCCCCGCGGACCTTGATGACGTCATCATTATATTTACATCATCATGATATTCGGAAGACAACCGGATATTTGGAAATATCCTCCTGATGTTCAAATATCAGGTTGCACTGTAGCTCCTCTATAAGATTGGGGCGATAACTGAATATGATGATGCTGCTTGAAAAGATCACCCTCAATAGATAACACGCGAAACCAGCAGGCGGATATCTCCTTGATATCAACATCATCATGATGTTCGAACAAGCATATATCCGGGTGATATGAAAATATCACCCCCTCCTTCGCGAATATCATGATGCAGATAGGCAGAAAGAAAAATATCACCCTGATATACGGATGACGTCAGCATCATCAGGATGAGAAACAAAGAACAAGAAGTGATACAACATCATCAGGATGATATTGACTAAGATCATCCTGACGTTTGAAATATGATGACCCTAGTGAATATCGGGTCGCACTTAAAACTCTTCAACATCATCATCAGGATGATCATAACCAAGATCACCCGATGATAGAAATATCACCCCGGCGAAATATCATGAAGGCAGAAAATATGATGACCTCCACAAGCAGCAGGATGATAACTGGAAATATGATGATGATGAACACGACCCTTAGAAAAAAAAACAAGTTAGGTCGAGCAATTCAAAGAATAAGCAACATCATCATCATGCTCGCGCAAGGTGATAAATGGAAGATCACCGGAGACTTTGAAACATCACCCTCGCAAGCAGATCAGGGCGCACTATAGCTCGGCAGCATCATCATGATAAAAACCAAACATCACCCGACAGTTGAAATATGATGATGACGTTGAAAAACAAGTCGACAAGGAACATGATGATGCAGATCATCATCGAAGACAAGATGATGATGATGACCTCCACCTCAGGAAAACATGATGCTGCAGTTGAAAAATGCTGAGGAGGTCCAACACTTAGAAAAATGGGCAAGAAGATAAAGGCTTCAAATGAAGAAACCTCCTGATCATGACAAATCAACCCCTGGTCAAAATGAGTGTCAACACGCCTTATACAAAATGGAACAAAACTTCCCGAAGGTGTTGACATAACCGCCCTCATACCAAAGTCCACTAACACCAACACAACAAAACAAAGCTATGCCTCATCCTCTAGCTACCATGCCAACCAAATGCAAGAACATGTCAATATACCTCAAGGACAAACCTCACATGAATTCGTCACGGTAAACATACCCCCTCCTTTTGAGGAAAACAACTCCAATGTCACAACTCACACATAAAATCCTTTTGTTTTCTTGGAAAATCCTCAAGGTCACATTAAAAGAACATGAAGGATACACATTGTGACCTCGCAAAACCAAACCCAAGGAGTTAACACCACAACAAACACAAACACGAACTTGGGAGCCAACTCTAATACCAACATGAGTAACCTCAACACGAACTTGGGAGCCAACTCTAATACCAACACGGGTAACCTCAACACGAATACGGGAGCCAATTCCAATACCAACATGGGTAATCTCAACACCAACCAACATAACACAACTAGCCAAGGCTTGGGAATATCCTACGTCAACTCAAACCCCATAAATCTATTTGGAGCCAACACCCACAATGTGACTTACATTGATCCCAACCAACAAACAAACCCTCATGTCTCATCTCAAAACACCACGAGTATGCCATACCATTATCGATATATTAACCCTAATGTATCCTTTGCCACCAACAATAAAAACCAAAACACGACACCATTACACACTCACTACGGCGTCAATACCATTCCACTTGTTGGTAACATGATGAATTCTTACTTGGATATAGTCGCAAACACTCCCAACACACCCGTCGAGACTCTCACCCAAGAGTTGGACAAGCTAAAGCAACAATTCACAAACTTACAAGTCTCGGGGACCAAGAAATTGTATTCCATGGAGGACTTATACCTGTATCCATTTGACAAAAGCATTTATATGCCTCCTTTTCCCCTGAATTTCACCCCACCAAACTTCAACAAATATAGGGGAAAGGGGAGTCCCATTGAACATGTACACGAGTTCCATACTGCTTGCCTAGAGCTCGCCTATGATCACACTTACTTGATGAGGCTCTTCCCTAGGAGTCTCGTAGACCAAGCTCTCGAATGGTTTGCACACCTCCCCACAAGGATATGCACATAGAACTCGTAGACAAGTTTATTTCACACTTTTCCTATAACATAGAGATGGATGGGAACATAGCCACCTTCTACCAAGCAAGATAAGAAGAAGGCAAGATGTTTATCTCTTTCTTTCAAAGGTGGCAAGGCCTAGCAAGAAAATTCCCTTGTTATATTCCTAAGAATCAGCTAGTGCCCATCTTTGTGGAAAACTCAAACAAAGAGCTTATGCTTCAATTGCAAATCCATTGTTGCACCTCCTTCAGTGAAGTAGTTGAGAAAGGGGTAGCCATCGAAAAGGATCTCATCACTAAAGGCACTATAAATATCTTCAACAAGAATCAAAACACCCAAAACACACCCTACGACAAGAACAAGACTTGGGCATGGAACAAGAATGTTACCAATGACGGATGGTAGATGCTAAAGCATTTAGGTCTAGACCTACCCTTACACTTAAAACACCCCCCACAATAAATAATCATATGTACATTCAACAACAACAACCACAACAACAACTACAACAACAGACACAACTTCAACAGCAATCAGCAAATGCGATCCAAAATAATCAAAGGAGGCCACCTCCTAGAAATAATGCCCCTAGACGCAACTATACCCCTTTGACGAAACCAACTGAAGTAATCCTGCACAAGTTATTACAAAACAACATCATTCAACTGTCGGAGATCCGACAATATGATCTAGCCTTCAAACCCCCTTCATGGAACGACGACTTCTGCAAGTATCATCGAATTAAAGGACATAAGACATCAAATTGTTTTAAACTAAAAAATATCATTCAAGACTTCATTGATAGGGGTATTGTAGGGGTAGAAGAAACAGTCGATTCCTCCAACACTGACCATACTATCTTCACCGACCCATTACAAAACCATGGATCAGGACATCCCTCTTCGTCAGGAACCAAGCCACACAACAATGTTATCTATAATAGTGTCACCTATGATTACACCATTAATAGCATTCGAGTGTCTGACAACAATATCTCCATGATCACCATAAAAGCCCATCCCGAATGCGTCATCACCACCTGTAAAGCCAAAGTTACACTACAGGGCACCGCCACCAACACCTCCAATACATCCACTCTACAAGCCAAAGGTCAATATAACCTTTTAGATCATCTGAAGAAGACCCCAGTACAGATATCCATCTTTGAGCTACTTCATCTTTCGGCTGAACATAAAGCCATTCTAGATGAGGCACTCCTAGAATCTTTCATTCCTATTGATCTAAATGTTAGCTAGTTCTAGGCCATGGTGGGACACTTAGCCACTGTCAACAGCATCACCTTCACAGAACAAGACATACCCCCACACCACACCAATCATAATGATCCTTTACACCTTGAAGTCTACATCAACAAACATAAAATCTAACGAGTCCTGGTAGATAGTGGAGCGGAATTAAACATGTCCTTTGAAATTGGTGTTAATACTGGGATACTCTGAGGCTTGCATTGATCCTACCAAGAGGATTGTTATCAAGGCCTATGACGATGATGAATGCTCCTCCAAGGGAGTTATCATTTTACCTGTGAGAGTTGGGTCAGCCATTCAAGATACTATATTCCATGTCTTGGACACTAAATTACCATATAACCTCATCCTAGGCTGACTGTGGATTCATTGCATGAAGGCTGACCCTTCCACCTACCACCAATGCATCAAGTTTCCCTATAACGGCTTAGAAGTCACTATCTAGGTGATCCCGATGCCTTTCAATACTGCAGCCACCTAAGAGAAGTACCCCAACATCAGGTGCCTGTAAATTAGGGAATCTCACCATTCGCCTCCTCCTCCAATTATGTTGACCCAACCACATTATCCAAAGCCACCACCATTTTCATTCCGCCACTCAACCGACAAATTCAAATCCAAGATAGAGGATGCGGTGAATACAAGATAGAAAGGTCCTATTGCATCAAAAAGTTGCCGGTATCACCCAAGTCACAAGGAAAGCCAAGCCTTATTCCACCAAAGCAAACCCTCTCAGTTGGCCCCACCACATTCACAAAGTGGGGAGAACTCAATAAAGAAGATGTCAGTGAAAGTTAGAAATGAAAGCAACACTACTTCAATGGAAATCTAATTCGAATAAATTTCAGCAATCTTTTAAGTGTGCATTAACAATAGAGATTCTAACAAAACCTAAACCCACAATACAGAAATATACCAGAAGTAGAATGAAGCACATAACACAAGTGTTTAACATGGAGAAAATCCTTGCGGATAAAAAACTCCACCAAGAAAAGAGGCCAAGTTATATTATCTTCACAAAAGGAGATTACAAATACATTCACTTCCTCTATCCTCCAACCTTCACTCTGGCAGAACCTGGGTACCTATAAACTGTTATATTCATCTCATCTATTATGCTATGGTTTATATAGAATTTACACAACCTCAAGACATTAAATGACTTCTTACAAGCCCATAACACTTGTCAAGAGTCAACAACACAACCTTGGGCGTCCATGGCCAAGAATAGGCTCTTACGGGGTCATAAACGATGGCATACATGCATCCTACACTTGGAAAAATATTCCCATGCAAGATTGAATGACTTGGGGCCAAAAATAGCCACTTACAACATCTTATGATGCATCATATGCTATTATTAGTGTCATAGATTCTTATGACAACTTACAGTTGTCATAGATTCTCTTACACCCTCTTACAGCATCTATGACATGCATCATAACACTAAAAATTGATTATTCCTCCACATGTACACCCCACTTTGACCAATTACCATTTACCATAGTAAATGACATCCCTTAACTACCGCCGGTAACTCCGGTACTTACCGTGCAATAACTCCGTAATTACCATGGATAGTAAATAATTTTTACCACTGCCAGTGAAACTTGTACATCCCTTATGGGTAATTACAAATTACAAATAATAAATGGAATAAATACAATATTGGGATTTAAAAGGTTAATGGCACCTTATCCCAACATTCTTCCACTTGGCATTATACATTGTAAATCAACCCATAGGAAATCAAATGAAAAATAATCAGGCACTAGAAACAAGGCCCATGGCCTCTCTGCACCACATGAACTTCTTTGTGCTCATAGGCTTGGTCAATGAATCTGCAACATTCTCCTGAGTGTCTATCTTCTTCAACTCAATCTCTCCATTTGCAACCAACTCTCGAACAAAGTGATACTGAACATCAACATGCTTAGTTTGAGCATGATACATGGGATTCTTAGCCAAACAGATAGCACTCTGTCTATCACAACCAATCTGAATGATCCTGCAATCAAAACCAATACCTGTACACAGTCTCTTCAACCAAACTGCCTCCCTAGAGACATGTGTTACAGCCATATACTCTACTTCTGTGGTGGACAAAGCAATTGTGGGCTGCCTCTTACTCATCCAACTCACTGCACCTCCAAACAGAGTAAACACATAGCCACTAGTGGACCTTTGACTGTCTAAGTCACCTGCCCCCAATCTGCATCAACAAAACCATGTATGTCCAAAGATTTATCAGCACTATCAGTACCAGAATAAACCAAACAATGATCAGGAGTACCTGCAAGATATTTAAACACCTTCTTCGCATAGTTCTAATGCTATCTACTAGGGTTAGGCATAAATCTACTCAAAACTCCCACTGCTTGGGCAATATTTGGTCTAGTGAAAATTATTGCATACATCAAACTCCCTATAGCACTAGCATATGGCACATTAGACATATCCTCAAGATCATCCTCAGTCTTTGGACACATATCTAATGAAAGCTTATTACCAATGGGTAAAGGAACTCTAACTGGGTTACAGTCCTACAAACTAAACCTCTGCAAAATAGTATTCACACACTTACTTTGTGACAACCAAAGTTTTCTGTTAACTCTATCCCTCCTGATCTCCATTCCCAAAATATACCTTGCAGCACCAAGATCCTTCATCTCAAATGTACCTGAAAGTTGGGCTTTAAACTCACTAACCATACCCTTAGTATTGCTGAAAAATAACATGTCATCAACATACAAAGCAATAACCAGTATAGAATCATCAACACAATGAATGTAAACACAATGATCCTCCTCACTTCTAACAAAACCCAATTTCAAAACAAATGAATCAAACTTTTGATACCACATTTTGGGGGGCTATTTTAGACCATAAAGAGACCTCTTTAACCTACAAACCCAATGTTCTTTTCCTTTTACCTCAAAACCTGTAGGCTGTTGCATATAAATTTCTTCTTCAAGATCTCCATGCAAGAACGCAGTCTTAACATCTATTTGCTCAATCTCCCAATCATAAGCTATAGCAATGGATAAGAGAAATCTAATAGAAGTCAATTTAGCAACAGGAGAGAATATCTCACCAAAATCAACTCCCTCTCTCTGGGAGTAGCCCTTGGCTACCAATCTAGCCTTGTACTTCTCCAATGACCCATCTGCTCCAAACTTCTTCTTGAAGACCCACTTACATCCTATGGCCTTTCTTCCTTTGGGCAAACGAACAAGATCCCATGTGTTACAAGAGTCTAAAGTCATCATCTCCTCCTGCATGGCTAGCTGCCAAGACTCACTATCATCTACAGAAACAGCTTCCCTGTAGGATCTAGGTTCATCGTTAGTACTCAATAAAGCATATACACAACAGAAATCTGGTGGGCTATACCTATCAGTTAGATTTCATTGTCTTGTGGATCTCCTCAAGGGTGGAGTAAGAGACTCTACTTGTTCTTCTGCATGATCATATGCACCAACTTATTCTGTAACAACAGACTCATCTTCATCAGAACTACTCAAATATTCTTCTTCTTCTTCACCCCCCAATCCATCATTTTGTTCTTCCTGAGGTGCATCTTGCTTCTCTAAATCAAAGTGCACCTTCTTTACCTTTTCATCTTTTTCTTTTGGCTGCTCAAGTTCAGAAATAGCTCTAAGTTCCCTGAAAATTACATCTCTAGAAAAGATAATCTTGCGGGTTAGTGGATTCCAAAGCTTATAACCTTTCACATTATCACCATATCCGATGAATGTACACTTTTTAGCCTTTAGATCTAACTTAGATCACTTTTCCTTAGGCACATGAACAAAAGCCTCACAACCAAAAACCCTTAAATGTGAAATAGAAGGTTTCTTACCTGTCCACACTTCATAAGGTGTCGAATCAAGAGCCTTACAAGGAGATCTATTTATCAAGTAGCAAGCAGTACACACAGCCTCTGCCCAAAAGCATTTATCCAACTGTGCATCACTAAGCATACTTCTGGCCCTTTCCATAATTGTTCAGTTCATCCTTTCTGCAACACCGTTCTGTTGTGGTGTATACGGAGTTGTCTTTTGTCTGATTATACCTACATGCTTGCAAAACTCATCAAATTCCTTAGAGCAATATTCCCCTCCATTATCAGATCTTAATATTTTTATCTTTAAACTTGATTGGTTCTCTACTAAGACTTTGAATTCCTTAAACTTAGTGAAAACTTCATATTTATGCTTCGTAAAATAAATCCATATAAATCTGGATACATCATCAATGAAGGTTACAAAATAACAAGATTTTTTGATAAATTCATTATCCACAGCCCAAACACATCCGTATGAATAATTTCTAACTTCTCTTTTGCTCTATTGCTTCCTAAAGGAAATAATTTTTTGTTTTGTTTACCAAACACACAATGCTCACAGAAATCAAAGTGCTCATTAGAATAAGAGAAATCATCCAACAAATTTTTATTCTTAATAGTTTTTAATACATTATTGCTTGTGTGGCCCAATCTGTGGTGCCACAACATACATGTATTTTTAGTAGTTGCCTCAAATACATAGGAGGCATTACAAACTGTAGTGGCTTCAAGCTTAAACAAGTTTCTGAATCTCTTCCCTTTCGCTACCACCAAGTTCCCTCTCACCAATCTGCAGCCATGCTTGTCAAATGTCACATGCATTCCCAAATCATTCAACTTTGAAACTAAAATCAGATTTCTAGCTAATCTAGGAACATGCAAAACACCAGGGAGGGTTTTAATCCTCCCATCACTGAAACACAACAATACCTTTCCTTTCCCGACAATCAGATATGTAGAGTTGTCACCAAGGTAGATATTACCTCCATCATATTCTTCATATGAGGAGAACCATTCCTTATGTGGAGTCATATTAAATAAGTATCCTGAGTCAACCAACTAGTGATCATTAGAAACAAGATTACATGCAGAAAGTAAAATTTCTTCACCTGCATTCGAGGACTTATCCGAAGCACTCTCCCACTGTTTCTTGGTTTTTCTACACTCCTTCACATGTCCCCTTTTACCACAGTTCCAACACTTAACTCTGTTCTTTTTACCAAGAGTCTTAGACCGACCCTTGGACTTGTCCTTAGCCCCTTTTTGATCTCCTTTAGGTCCCCTTTCCTTAGACCTTCCCCTAACACTAAGAGCATCCCATGAACTATCTGAACTATTCTTCCTCAATTCTTGTGATAGTAGCACTGAAACAAGAGCATCCAACTTCGGATCCACAAGGTTAGCAGTGATAGCAAGGATAACATTCTCGCAAGACTCAGGTAAAGAACATAGAAGTAAGATACATTTATCTTCCTCACTAACCTCAACATCTACTGAATCAAGCTGACTCACCAATAAATTAAAAGAATTTAAATGCTCTGCAACTAACTCACCCTCTTTCATTTTGATGGAAAACAATTTTCTTTTTAAATAAAGTTTATTTACCATACTTTTGGCTTGATAGATTTCACCCAACCGTTTCCACAACTTGTATGCAGTCTCTTCCTTTGTGACATTCAGCAGCACAAAATCTGAAAGACACAAACGGATGGTTCCTCATGCCTTCTTATCCAGTCTATCCCACTCATCTTGAGAGACATCGTCGGGTTTCTTCTCTTTTTGGACAGCCAACCATTGGTTTCTCTCTTCCAACAAATCTTCCATTTCAGCTTCCACAACTCGTACCCCATTCCGTTGAACTTCTCAATGTCCAATCGAGAGGTTGATGCAATGGTGGATGCAGCCATAATAACAACACAAGATCTACAAAACAAACACAACCAAATCTCCCACTGCAACTACAGCTTCCACACTACGACCCAAGAGTCAAAGCTAGCTAGGCTCTAATACCAAATGTTAGAAATGAAAGCAACACTACTTCAATCGAAATCTGATTCGAATAAATTTTAGCAATCTTTTAAGTGTGCATTAACAATGGAGATTGTAACAAAACCTAAACCCACAATACAAAAATATACCAGAAGTAGAATGAAGTACATAACACAAGTGTTTAACATGGAGAAAACCCTTGCAGATAAAAAACTCCACCAAGAAAAGAGGCCAAGTTGTATTATCTTCACAAAAGGAGATTACAAATACATTCACTTCCTCTGTCCTCCAACCTTCACTCTGGTAGAACCTGGGTACCTGTAAACTATTATATTCATCTCATCTATTATGCTATGGTTTATATAGAATTTACACAACCTCAAGATATTAAATGACTTCTTACAAGCCCATAACACTTGTCAAGAGTTAACAACACAACCTTGGGCGTCCATGGCCAAGAATATGCTCTTACGGGGTCATAAATGATGTCATACATGCATCCTACACTTGGAAAAATGTTCCCATGCAAGATTGAACGACTTGGAGCCAAAAATAGCCACTTAGAACATCTTATGACGCGTCATATGCTATTATTAGTGTCAGATTCTTATGACAACTTACAGTTGTCATAGAATCTCTTACACCCTCTTACAGCATCTATGACATGCATCATAACACTAAAAATAGATTATTCCTCCACATGTGCACCCCACTTTGACCAATTACCATTTACCATAGTAAATGACATCCCGTAACTACCGCCGGTAACTCCTGACTTACCGTGCAGTAACTCCGTAATTACCATGGACGGTAAATAATTTTTACCACTGTCAGTGAAACTTGTACATCCCTTATGGGTAATTACAAATTACAAATAATAAATGGAATAAATACAATATTGGGATTTAAAAGGTTAATGGCACCTTATCCCAACAGTGAAGACATATCCATTTGGCTCTATAAAGAAGAAGAAGAGGAACAAGAGGTCAAACACATCAAATTGCCTATGCAACAATATGGTAAAGGATATGAGTTCATCAAGAAACAAGGGCATGATGAGCATAGTGGACTAGGACCAAATGGAAATGGACAAACCGAACGTCTTCAACCAACAAAGTGGCCATGCAACGAAGGGTTGGGATATACCACACAAAGAGACAGGGCTCCATGTACTAAGTTACTTATCCGAGGGGAGACAAGTGCTTCCAGAGAAGTTGAGTCATCCCTATCCACCTCACCTAATCTCCCCAAAGGGGCAGCATGGATAAATATATTATGGGACCCTGATAACACCTCTTGTTAGTGTTAGCCGGCAAAAGATATCAATTAAATGCAAATAAAGATTAAACAGAGAAATGGAAATACACAGAATTAATAACAGCGAGAGACAAGATTTAACATGGTTCACCCAAACTCGGGCTACATCCACCAAACAAAGAGTCCAATATTATTATCCAGTAAATCAAAACGATTACAATCAGCAATCCTTGCAACTCAATACCGCTGCAAATGCTACAATACAATTCCCAAACCCTAACTCTTGGCCGCTTTTTATCAAGCCTTTTTGTCAGTTACAAAAATTAGGGTTTTCTTATGTCGGACATAAAAATAGGATTTTTTAAGTCGGCCCTAGGATTTTTTAATTCGGCCCTAAAAAAAATTTATCGGGGGTTGCCACCCCCGCTCGGGGCCCAGCCCGGGCCCGAACTCTGGCGAGGATACATGGCTAGTGTACAGTACTTTCCTGATCAATCACCACCTACCAACACCTCTATTTGTACCTTGACTCATGTAACCATGAATTACCTAAATACCAATGATGGCTTACCCTTAGTCCTTCCTGAGCTAATCGATTGGGACCAACAAGATCCACCTAACTTAGACTTATTCGGGAACGGCGAAGCAATAGCTGAGTTCATGGGACTTCGTGAAGGTTTACCTCTTGGAGACCATAAAGTTGGGTACATCATGGACTTGTACAGCTCGGCTTACTTCAGAGAGTCCACTCCACCCTCTAGTCGCAAAAGTGAAAATAAAAAAGAAAAAAATAGGTCTATGGGTGAAAACGGAAAGGTGCCCTTAGATCATGCAAAAATAAAAATAAAGGACATATCCAAAGGTGAAAACCTCCCTAAGGTGCCTAAGGATGGAGGGTTGGAAGTGTTGCCCATCATAGAGGAAAAATCACCACTGCTAGTAGAGACAACTGTTGAAGCCAACCTCGGCACCGAAGAAGCACCCAAGATTATCCATTTTGCCGAGTCACTTATAGAACAAGAAAAGCCTGAATTTAGAGACTTCTTCTCAAGAAGACAAATCAACTTCGCATGGTCATATGCTAATATGCCTGGGCTTGATCCACAGTTTGTCCTACATCACCTTCCACTACTACCAAATGCCAAACCTGTCAAGCAAAAACTCTGAAAAATGCATCCACAGATCACCTTGCTGGTAAAGGCAAAATTAAAGAAACTTCTTGATGTTGGCTTCATCAGGCCAGTTGATATCCAAATTGGGTGTCTAATCTTATGCCCATCATGAAACCCAATGGCCAGATCATAATATGCGAGGACTTCCGTGACTTGAACAAGGCATGTCCAAAAGATGATTTCCCATTACCAAACATAGACATCATAGTGGATCTGATAGCTGGATTTGAAATGCTCTCATTAATGGACGATTTCTCTGGGTATAATCAGATACAGATAGCACCGGAAGATCAACATAAAATAACTTTTACATGTCCTTGGGGTACATATTGTTGGATCGTCATACCCTTTGGTCTCAAAAATGTAGGTGCTACATACCAGAGGGCAATGACAACCATATTTCATGACTATATGCACACATGTATGGAAGATTATGCTGATGACCTACTGGCAAAATCAGTCACTAGAATCTCTCATCTAGAGGTGCTAGATAAAATTTTCAAGTGCTTGGAAGAATTCAAATTCAGACTAAACCCTAAGAAATGTGTGTTCAGCGTTACATCAGGAAAATTGCTAGGATATATTGTTTCACATAGAGGAATAGAGGTTAACCCCACGAAGGTCAAAGCCATAATGGACATGCCTTCGCCTACTACCTTAAAGCATCTACGCAACCTACAGGGAAAGTTACAATCTATTTGAAGGTTCATTGCACAACTTGCCAACAAATGTCAACCTTTCCAACACTTACTCCACAAAGGGGTACCATTTGTGTGGACAAATTAGTGTCAAGAAGCCTTTCAAAAGATCAAAGAATATTTGTTATCACCACCGATTCTCAGGCCACCAATCCCAGGCAAGCCCTTTTATTGTGCATATAAACAACTAATTCAACATTGGGGGCTTTATTGGCACAGAACGATGAGGAAGGAAAAGAAAGGGCAATCTATTACATCAGTAGAACCTTAGCAGGATATGAGCTAAACTACAGTCCTATCGAACGCGCCTATCTTGCCATAGTTTTTGCTACCCAAAAATTGCGACATTACATACTGAACCACAAGACAAAGTTGGTTGCTAAGATTGACCCACTAAAGTATTTGCTGAATAAAGCAGCCCTAACAGGATGACTAGCCAAATGGGTTATGGTATTGAGAAAATTTGATATAGAATATGTTGAGCACAAAGCCATCAAAGGACAAGTAATCGCAGACCAGCTTGCAGATTCACCTACACCAGTAGATCATCCAATGGTTGTCGATTTCCCTGATGAATCAATATTCACAGTTGACACACCCAAGATCTGGACACTATTCTTTGTTGGATCATGTACCAATCACGGTTCAGGCATGGGTATCTTGTTTATTACGCCTCAAGTTGATGCCATTCCCAAGGCATTTAGAATTACTTTTCCTTGCACAAATAACATAGTAGAGTACGAGGCATTACTCACAGGACTTCGAATGGTAGTCAGCTGGAAAATCAAAACATTACAAGTATTTGGCGATTCCCAGTTAGTTATCAAACGGATCAACAATGAGTATGACACCAAAGATGAAAAGCTCATACCATATAAAAAGATGGTGGATAGTTTCAGGCTATACTTTGACACAGTGCTCTTTGACCAAATTCCAAGAGTTCAGAATCGGGCAACAAATGCAATGGCAACCATTGGATCTCTCCTTGATATCCCAAGTAACCTCACTCAGTTCAAGTTCTTGGTGGAACAACTATTGGTCCCTGCCTTCGATGTCCCCAGATTTGAGTTAGTCTGCAAAATTGTTGGTCCCATGTCACCCTGGTACCATGACATATACACCTACCTATAAGACCAAACCCTACTTGTCGACCTGTCATACAACCAACGCAAGTCCTTCATATGCCAAGCTGCTAAGTATGTCATCATCGGTGACACTCTATACCGCCGTGGATTTGATAATGCCCTCTTGAGATGTCTCAACTCTGAAGAAGCACAAACAACCCTATGAGAGGTACATGAGGGTATATGCGGAGCCCACTCCAGTGGTCCTACCCTTGCTAAGAAGATCATCAGAGAAGGATATTACTGGCCCACAATGGAAAATGATGCATACCATTTTATAAAGAAGTGCCAATAGTGCCAGATACATAGTGATCTTGTGCATGCACCAGCTTAGGACCTACAGCCACTTACATCTTCGTGGCTCTTCTCTCAATGGGGACTTGACCTCATGGGTAAAATCCACCCTATCTCTACCAACGGCCATAAATTCATCCTCACAGCCACCGAATATTTCACAAAATGGATTGAAGCTATTCCTATGACATACATCACTGGTAAACAGATCACCAAGTGTATCCTTAATTATATCATATGCCAGTATGGTGTTTCACAATCCATCATAACAGATAATGGTCGTCCATTCAAAAACCAAGATGTCCGTGAACTTTGTGAAAAATTCCACATCCAACACCACTTTGCTACTCCATACTACCCACAAGGCAATGGCCAAGCTGAGGCATCAAATAAAACCATCATAAAAATCCTAAAAAAGACTATCAATGACACTGGCCATGACTGGCATATCCAACTCAACCCCACCCTATCAATTTACCGTACCAACATCCGCATGCCCACCGGAGCCACCCCCTATTCCCTTGTCTATGGATCCGAAGCCATCTTGCCCATTGAGGTCAGGTTGCCCTCTTTAAGAGTATCCCTGCAGCAGCTGGTCGATAATGAGGACTACCGAACATCACGATTACATGAACTTGAACTGCTTGATGAAAGGAGACAAAATGCACTCACTCATCTACAGGCTTATCAAAATCATCTCCGACGTAGTTATAATAATAGAGTATTGGTCCACCACTTCAACATTGGAGACCTTGTTCTAAAAGAGAACCCAAAAAATTAAATGGAACGAGAGAAGCTAGGAAAATTTGAGCCAAACTGATTAGGGCCTTACGTCGTCACAACCACATATGGGTCCGGTGCATATCAATTAGCCACTCCTGAAGGAAAACCATTGCTAGAACCCATCAACAGTATGCACCTAAGGTGGTATTATACATAAAAAAAAATCCGTCCAACAGTGAAAACCACCACAGTGGCGCTTCGAACAAGTACCATGGTGAAAAGCTATCAAACAAGTGCCATGCATAATTAATCTCTGCTCCATTGTCTACCATCATCCCCTCTCCATCATAATGCATCATCCACCCTCCCCCCATACCATATCACACTATCCCTACCATGGCCTGGAATTAATTTAACATCTTGTTGTCATCACATTCCCCTCGAGTCACCTTTGCCACAACCTACTAATGCATTTGACTGGGGGCAATCCTTGATCCTAGGGTCATTGTTGGAGGACATTTGTCAACCATAAAACCAAAAAAATTAAAAAACCAACCAAAAAAATCAAAAAACTGACAAAATCCAAAAAAATCAAAAAACCAGCAAAATCCAAAAACATCTAAATATTCCCAAAAACCCCAAAACATCAAATAGTCAACGAAAATACCAAACATGGTCACACAGCATCAAACCAATAAATCAAACTATGTTGCCTCTGAGCATTAACGTAGGCAAGGCCATCATTGATGTGCCCCTGAGGCATTCCCCTTAGGTCAACCAAAGTCCACCCTGGTCGAACTACGTTGCCTCTAAGCTTTCATGTAGGCAAGGCCATCATTGATGTGCCCCCGAGGCACTAGGTCAGCCCCTTAAGGCCCACCCTGTCACATCATTGCAATAAGTTGTCCTTTCATGGGAAAGACACTGCAAACAAGCAGCAAATAGAAAAACATCCAAAATGATTAAGCAAGACAGATCAATAGTACGATCAGGTCACAACCACTTATCATATCCATAGTGATAACCAAACATCACTATAACCAGCTAACATTCTCAACCACATGTCCAACAACAAGCATGGGCGATAATCGAAACTAGGCTCCACGCCTTAGACGATAACACCCATCTCTTGGACATTATCACTCATCACAAGCCAACTACCCTACAAACTTGCAACACCCCTATGACCAAACCATAGGTCTCACATAAAATGCTTTGCAAACTTTCATCTGCCTTATACAGGAGGACGCATGGTCGAAACCAAGCTCGACATCTTAGACAACATGGTCCTACCCTGAAACCAGGCACTGCTTAACCTATCACAATCATTCAGGCAAACACATCTACACTCAGCACATAATCTAATGGTTGTTGTCTCTGTCTCACCTTTCACACTTGGTTGGTTTGTTTGCGATCTTGTTCCTAAGCTTCTCAAGGCAGTCCCTAGTGGATGAAGAGAGGCAAGGACGGGGCAAGATTAATTTTCTTTTATTGTTGTCAGCAGTTTGTTTAGGCAACATGATTGGGGCAACTAAGCTCCTTATATGTGACTAGGACACTACTAGGTGAACCAAATGTATCCTATACATGGGAGAGGCTAGACACTTCCATGTATCAAGACCTTTACACCTAGAGTTGTTCTCACCACAGGACCCGACAAGGTGCCTTAGGGACCTAGGATGAGCTTGGCAATTCTTGTCTGTTCTTTTGTGTGTGCATGTGTGTTTCCCAAAGGATTGCCCTTTGTGCCTTGATCGCACTAATACCATGGCACTCATTGTCCTTTGGCATAATAAGTACTAGGATGATACGCAGTACTACATTAAAGAGTAGCTCACATCCTTAAAGGCATAAGTCAAAATCCCTCATTTCACACCAATTCTTCTTCTGTCGAACTCGTTATTTTCTCCTTGCATCTTCTTCTGATCCTCTCCATCCTACTGACACACTAAAAAAAAAAAACATTAGATCATAGACCCCTGCATACACACACATGTTAGTCCATAATGCATCAACATCATAATCATACATTAATATCCTCATAATCAGATAGAAGCATCAACATCATAATCATTCATCATGGTTAAACATCATACATCATAAGCATGCCATTAGCAAAACCATCATAATCATCAACATTACCATACTGCATAATCAACATAATCATCATAATCATCATAATTACCATAATCCATTATCATAATTAAACTAATAATAACACAACCATATCATCATCATTCGCACCCAAAACTATGCATCTAACACATAAGTCCTTATCATATAACCATTTGCATCCATAACATGAACTAGATGTAGAAATAAAATCATAAAACATCCATACATTATCCATCGCATT
Organism: Cunninghamia lanceolata; assembly: GCA_027924645.1. NCBI lineage: Eukaryota > Viridiplantae > Streptophyta > Pinopsida > Cupressales > Cupressaceae > Cunninghamia > Cunninghamia lanceolata. The sequence goes on from BSBN01000801.1 coordinate 14,303,995, forward strand.
ATACACATCACAGGCACATCATATAAGCATCATATACGTCATAAGTATCTTTAGATTACATCATCACAAACACATAAAATATATCATATCATGAGCATCATAAAATATCATCATCATATGCATCTAACAACAATAGAATGAACCAGAATAAAGTCATCCCATATATCTATATATATATATATATATATATATATATATCTCAAAAAATCATGTGTGTCATAGTACAATATCAATCCATGTCTATATGTGTCAAAAAATGAGCTCGCAGGCTCCATAACAGTATCTCAAGAGCACGCAGGCTCGATCAAAATATGTGTCTACAACAAGAGTATAAAACTAAAGTCTATCCAACCCTTGTCGGCCCTGTCGGAGGATCCCTATGCTCTAACCCTACCTTTGACCTAGATGGTCTGTCATATGGAGAAGCTCGTCTGTGAACACTGCTATGCGATCTATGAGAATGGGATTGACTACTCCTCCTACTCTAAAAGCTCAAAGTTCTCTGATCTGTGGGCACTACATGCTCATACAGATCTCAGTAGTACTGGGTCTCTTGCCCTTCTCTCAGCAATGCATGCGCCAACTCACTAGTAGACCCACTGATGGTAGTTGTGAAGTCTATAATACGTTGCTCCGCTCTCTGGGCCCTGATAACAGCCATGTCTCACTCGGCTGTCCGCTGTAGTAGCTGACCCTCAATTGTCTATACTCACTGTCGCATGGCATCCAACTGCGCCTGTAGATTGGTAATCCACCTATCCACATCCCTGGCATCCCTCTCCTCCACCTCATCATCTCCTACATCAGCAATAGGGAAATCCTATAAGGCCTTGTCCCTCATCCTCTCCTCCTCATCATCATCATCATAGCTCTCCTCATCCCCACTCTCCTCCATCTCCTCTCTCTTGACACCAACATCCTCCGTCACTACATCGTCTCCTCCACCTCCCACCTATATAGCTCCCACACCTGCTACTACCTGTCCCACTATCTCCTCCCTCTCCTCCTGGATAGGGGCAAGTACACCGCCCCTACCACGCACTCGACCATCTCGACCCCTGCCTCCACCACCACCACCGGCTCCACCATCACCGCCCTTGCCTCCATTCCCTCTGCCTCCACCTCTGCCTCTACCTTGGCCTCTGCCTCGCCCTCTGAGTTGACCTCCTGGCCCCCGTCCCAATCGCTCCACAGGAGCTAGTGCATCTAGATCCAAAAATGGTGTGGGCCTGTGAGTAGCCCACCACGCATCATATGCAGGTGTCATGCCCGGATTGGCCACATCCCTGTACTCCCACTGCATCAGCTACAACTCGTCTATCTCAGCAATGGTTGTCTGGACCAGAATCATCAGTCCCCATACTCCTATCTCTTGGGTAACATGGGTAAACTTTGCAATACCCACTGGCTCATCTTGAACCTCTCCAAACTATCGTAGAACCCGTGATGGAAGATGGTGCTCAATCACATGTTGCGCCTGCACTGTGTGCCCAATTAGATACCTGGTATGCCTACAATATGGCAACTGCTCATCATCCTCTGCCCACCGAGGGCACCCTCTGTACGACATCCAAACAAATGCATCCATGTGGTCAATAGCATGATGCTAATAACCGACGTCACCCATCTGAACCTGTGGCAATGCCCCTGTATATCCAAACACATATGGCAGCTCCTCGAATATCTGCCTCTCCACTAGCAGCGTACATATGGCAATGTGCCCCATGCCCAAATCATCAAAAGTGTCACTCCACAACTAATCAACTGCTCTCCTCGGTACACCACCCCGTGCAATTGATGATATAGCTGAGCAAGTAAACAGGACCCCCAAGCATAAGAAGTCGCATCTACCATCATACCCTCTAGCATCTCCCCCCAGCCCACTGGAAATCTATGCCCGCACCGATCAGGGCACACCAAACCACCTATGCAAGCACAGGTAACAACAATCAGCCTCTCATATCGATCAGTCAGCACATCCCACGGGATCTCGTTCTCCTTGACCCCTAGCTCAGTATCTTCCTGTGTGCCGAACAACCGATGCAAAGCTGCTAACCCAGTCACCAAGTCATAAATCACCTGCTCTCCATGGATATTCAATCGAAGAATCCACCACACATCCAAGAGTGTCACAGTGGCCTCCCTATCGGGAAATGAAATGAGCTCATCTCTGAATGGTACCGCTCGAACATCGCAGTTAGTAGCCCCCGGTTAGCTTGAATCTTGGGCATGAAAGCAACTCCGTATAGTCCCAGGGAATCTAGAATGTCTCGCTCCACAGCATCCAAAGAATGGTGCAATGAATACCATGTCAGCCGACTCTCCCATGTATAGATGGGAGGCACCATCACCTTTATCCACGCAATCCAACACACTCAGTTAATCAAGCAAGACCAAACCCTAACTCATAGCATTTAGCATCAAAACACGGGAAAATTAAGGCCTGATCTGTATTTTTGACAAAAATTTGCACATGTGTGTCACCTAAGAAGATGCGCCACATTGCTCAATGCATGCGAGCCATCTCGGCATATGCGTCACACTGGTGCACGCATGCATCACACATTGGTGCATGTGTCGCACTGGTGAACTTATGCATCGCACCATGTGGATGTGTGCCCCTTAAGTGCATGTGTTGCAATGTTAAACGCATGCGTCGCGCCGCCAAGCGCATGCGGCACACAAATGTGCACTACATACGTGCCCTGCTTTCGGGCCCTAAAATCTACAAAAATTTGATCAAATTGAAAAGCAAGGATTGGATACATATCGGCGCGCCTATCCTTGGTAGACATCCATGTGACCGAACTCGATATCGACAGTGCTAGTGGAGTGGTACGGGCGACATTCTGACGGTAGCTCTACACAAAACTCTCACAAACTCACTGCAAGCTCTACACACTTTGCTATCACTCAAATGCACAAATGAGGAATATGGGCCCCCTTTCTTGCTATATATAGACCCCTTTGACCTAAGTGGGCCCCCTCCTTGCAAAACTGACCTACTGGTGCCCCTTTTACATGTACCAAATTCCTTTTAGGCCATTTTTCTCACTTTCGAACCCCTCTGAGCACACCGCACAACCTTTTCGAAAAATTTTCCAAATTTTTTGAATTTTTTTAGAAAATTTGAAAATTTCCCGAGGGGGCATAAAACCATCACGCTTTACCTGGAACACACTGAGGCAAGTTTTGAGCACTTTTTTATTTTTTCTTTGATATAACGCTAGACTCGACATTATATCAAAGAGGGGCAAAATGTAGACACTTGAAAATGTCGCGAGCCTGCGAATGATATTTTTGGCACATATTTCACCTTCTCCTCACATTCCTCTATTAATTAAATAATTTCTGAATTATTTAATTAATTCATTCCACTTGGCCTTTTAATTAAATAAATTCTATTTAGTTAACTAGGCTATATTTCTTCTTTATTTCCTCTATGGTTAAATAATTTAAATATTATTTAATCATTCATCACCATGTCCCATTTAATTTAAATAAATTTCTATTTATTTAAATTATCCAATGTTCCCCTTTTAATTAAATAAGTATCCCTCTTATTTAATTAAATCATCCTCATCACATGCCCTTCTCAAAACAATTAGATAAGTATCTATTACTTATTTAATTAAACACATAATTAATTCTCTCACCTCATATTTTCCCCAATAAAAAATACATGCTTGTCCTCTAGTGACAAGGAAACCCTAACTCATCCTAGCCCTTGATTTCCCTCCAAAGTCAACTCTAAATCTCCACCCTCCATTCCAACTTCCTCCTCTATAAAACTACCCTCTCTCATTGACATTTCACCACTTTGAGCATTTGACTTGAGCTCTCATTCCTTAGTTGTTGGTCTGCAAGTCTAATTACATTCTCCATAGCTTAACTTAGTAGTAATGGAGGAAATGCATTAGGCATTCTAGGATTTTATGCTTTCATAGTTGCATTTCTAGGTTGTTTAAGGTCTCCATTACTTGGGTAGGGTTTTATTCTATTGTTCTAGGACTGTAGGATAGATTTTTCCTTGCTTACACATAAATCATCATAGATCTCATACCTGCTAGAAAAGTATATTCGTGTTAATTTTTGCAAGAAAGTAATAGTAACTATTTATTGGGAAAATGCATGTGTTACCATGGATTTTTTTTTTAAGGAAATTAGTTTATTATTCTATGAGTGTGTTGGGTTTACCTTCCGAGATAGGGTGCCAAATGTGGGCTAACAAAGAAGGTTGATCCTCTTTTCGGGATCTGTCGGTATATGCATAAGTGCTTTGGCCAAAGTTGTGTTTTCATTGAAATAGATGAATAATTGCCTAGTTTATATTGATATGTTTCTCTGCCACATCCTGATAGTAGGACAATGCACGTTCTAAGTAGAAATGCATGTAGATATCAGATTGCACTGGGTTTTCCCTCCTGCCTATTGTTTCCATGTTGCTAGACACTTCATGCAAGGTCGAGTATTCTTCATGTTAGGATGAATTCCAAAGAAGTGTAAGCTTTGTGGTTGGGCGCAAAAATCCCTGGACCATGTTCTCGTCTCTCGGCTTTGCAGATGACTAAGTGGGTTAGTGGTAGCCGGTGACATCAACAATATTCATATATCATTACTTGTATAATTCTTGTATTTGTTCATCATTATTGTAAAGACTTGACTATATGGCATGAGAGCTAGAGATGTATCATTGTGTATCATAATTTTCTTGTGCTAACTCCTAGATTAGGCACTTGTACTTATTATATGTAATTTGACATTTTTACGTTTATTGAAGATGTATCTTTTCCATTTTTTATATTAATGTAAATTGAGATGTTTATTAAATTTTGAGTTATAGTTTATGGGTTGTGTACTTTACAGGGCGCGGATACACATCAAGAAAAGCTTGAAGTGCCATGCAAGTAAAAATGTAACTTCTAAAATGGTTGATGAACAAATAGACACTTGTGAGACGTCAACATGCCACGTAGATGTCATCCGCGCCAAGCACTAGCATCCAAGCAACTTCAGTTCTTGGAAAGTACAGATAACTTGAGGCACTACCAAGGTTAATGCACTTTTATATTTTTTGCTAGGATAAGCAAAATGGGTTAAAACAACACTAAGAAGCACCTTTGTGGGTTGAGGGTAAGGTTAAGGCTGGCAAATAAACCTAAAAACACGTTAGGGAAGTGGTCACTAAAGTGGACCCCAAACATAGCGTGAAATTGTAAGAGTACACAATTTGTAATGCTACAATATGAAATTTTAGCAAACCTTGGTGAGGGGAAAACTGGCTAAGGTTAGACTTGAGTGGCCTTAGAAACATGTTGTAAGATCAGACACTAAAGTGGGTTCAAAACTCAGTGTGAAATTATGAAGGTATGCAATTTTTGACATTATAGAATCAAAATTTATGGCCTCCTACATTGGAAATGTAAGATCATCTATGATGCATAAAGGAGTTGTAAGGAGTTACACTTGTTGACCAAGTTATGATGCATGTTATGACACATCATAAGGCATCTTTGAATGGAGATAATAAAGCCAAAATGGAGCACCAAAGCTGGTGAGTGGGTTATGACAAGCTTATGGCAAGTGGAAAGAATATGTTATTTTTAGCCTATGGCTTCATCTTGGGATTTGAACATTAGATTTTTAACTAGGGGTTTGGGCACTATTTTTGAGTTGTTTTAGTTCATGGTTTCCTAATTATTGGTTTTATGTATTGCTTCTCCTATTTATTGGGTTCTTAAGATGGAGGTTAGTGAGTTTTGTAGGAATTGTTATGCTGCCAAAAAATTTCCAGATTTATTTGTTGGTTCCTCCAACTAATTGTCTAAAACCCCCTAAAGGTTAGCCAATTTCTTATACTTAGGGATTTCAAGTCAGTGGCCAACAAACAAGATTACAACAAAGAGTTGAAAAATCATCTGCACTTTTGGTTCTGCAAGACCAAGCTGGGTGTACCCTTTACAACACCTAAAAATGTCTCAAAGATTTACCTATGATGTTGTATTTAAACAGAAGGTTCTCAATAACAATTTACCAAGGAAATGACTGATTCTATTAGATTGGCTTAACCCTTTGGAAACACAACCTAGAACATGATTGAGAACAAATATCTATCCAAACATACTCTTAAAAGAATAACAGATATAGCAATCACTTTAGTTTGTTTGGGATGGATCTAAATCGACGAATTAACCCAGTGAGAGACCGGTGCCTAATCCAATAGGACATAGAGTCAAATTGCATATAATCAATGTATCATTCAAGCAATATCACCTCCTTGCTGACAAACTAATGGTGTCAACACCTTGTATTGACACCTCTTGTACTTGGTAATATAGAAATATCCTTTGAAACAATAATGCAAACAATAGTTAATAGAATATTTTCCAAGCATTTATTCCTCTCCTTAAGAGAAAGCAAGAGAAAATACACACAATACAAAAAATTGTAAGGATGGATTTAAAATATCATTGATATCTAAAATTCATATTAACTTCATCACATGCAACACAGAAAGGATTCTATAACCAATATGATATTTGTATTAGATTTTGAAAATAATATTGCTCTACAGATTAGAACACCAATTTAGATATAATTGTCTTCTATTTTCCTGAATCAAAACACATAGTACAATACTACCTAAAACCTCAGATTCGGAACCTCTACAAAATGGCCCTGATTTCCCATTTATAGAAACATGGGAGCAAACAAGCTATAGGCCACGTATAGGTGTCACATTTTCATTTGACAAACTTTTCTCCATCTTGTCCTAACAAAATATGCCAAAAGGCATCTTTAAGGCATAACAAGACAAAAACACATTCCATTCTACGCTATAGTCTAAAGCAACCTGGAGGTTACATCAGAAAACCAAATTATTTCCCAGAGAAGGAATGCCAACTATTTTTTCACTTACTAGCCCCACTCCTGCTTGTGGAAAATAGGCCATTATAACAAAATGGTCTTCCACCAGCGTGGCTGACCATATGCATGCCGAGCTCAGCTACCCTTCACAAGAGCATACCTGCAAAAGACAAAATCCTTAGCAGCTTCCAAACGGCAGCATCCTCCACCTCACACCATGCTCCAAGCATAGGAAGGTAACTCCCCATCTTTCAATAGGAAGTTCCCTCCCACATCAATCCTCAGGATGTATGTGGAAACCACACACAGCAAACGTTAGTGGTGTTGAACTCCCAACCAAATAGGCAACAACAACAGTCATGACCTGCCCCTCCACTTCCATTTGTTTCACCCATGAGGACAACACTCCTTCTATTGTTGCCTAAGCATTATCGAAACTTACAGTGCTAGGGGAGGGGAAGAGAGAACAATGATGCCTCTTTGCCACCAAGCCCTGTCAAGCAATTCTCAATTGCATTGATCCACTATAGTTGCCAGATAGGAAACCAAATCCCCCATCTGGGTGAAACTGAAGGATAGCATGGAAATGAAGACACCGTGTTGCCTACTGGCCAGCCCTTTGAAATTTGCATGAACCATCCATACCTTAGGGAAATGCACTTTGTTCCTTGACTCTGTACGCACAGAGCATCAACCATGAAAAAAGAGACAACCCCTAAAATAGGGGATGGTACACACAACATGATAGGTTAGGACATAATCTGAATGGCTTTCTAAACAAGAGAAGATGCAGCTAGAGAAAAGGGGGATTATCTATTTATTGCAAAAAAACTGATATATGTGCCTCCCTCATTTCTTGCTATATCCAAGTCATTTCAATTCCGCCAGTAGTACAATACTCTTGCTCCTAATTGGAAATTTTGGGAATTCTGTCATAGCCACCCAATAAGGAAAAGGAGGCGCTGACACTCATTTCCTTTTATCACTTATGGGCTTCAAAAGTACAAAACTTAATCACAACGCCTGCTTCTATCAGTGAGGGAGAGCCAAAGTTGGTTTTTCGATCTCAACACCTTCTCATCATTAGATGATCCACACATACCTCACTCAACTCCAGCATTGAATGGCAATTTTGACAAATCCTCATGTAAATGACTTCCTACCTAAACAAAAAGATCATCCTGTACAATGACGGCACAAAGGGGCGCCAGGACCCCACAATCAACACCAGGACACACCTAATCTCTATCTTCCCATGCTTCAAATTAGCAGTCTGATTTCATCGTTTGCTGTGTTCTTCCACTCCGTCGACCCATTCAATCCCAGTCATCATAGCCATTCTACAAATTATATCGACGGCCATTAGGAACAGTCGGCACGATCAGAGGAAGTCGTTTACCAGCTTTGAAGCTTGACCATGGATTTATATCAATCAACGGTCTTCGCGAAGATTTGAAATTCCTCCAACGAAGACCAGTTGGCAGGAAAAGTGCAAGGATCTTATCTGCCATGGTGGCACTTCGCTTCCTCGCATTGAGTCACTCGGGACTACAACGAAACCCCCGACCTTGGTGAAATGTATTCATTTGTTGTCACCGCAGGAAGTGAGCACACCATGGCCCACAACACATCCTTCGCTGCCCCGTCGAGAGCCCTAAATGCCTTTTGCGAAGGAAGGAACTTCAACGAAATGCCAAGTCTACACCTGAAATATCCCGCAGACTCCGCAGTCTCGCACCAATATTTATTCCCCTAAATACACACCATCCACGCGTGCATCACCACATCGGATAACAACCCAAGTTTTGTGGTCCCACAGAAGCCTTAGAGTAGTCCCGGTGGAGTGCATGGTCTCCGCAAAATGTTGTGTTAGTTACATAGACACCATGGCGCCTTTAAGCAACCCCGTTGAATGTGGCTGGGAGGCTCAGCGAAGAATGGACCTTCCACGAAGCATTCACAAAGACACATGGGTGACATATCAGACTCTAGACCATCGCTAGGATAGGAAACAAGGCACAGCGAAGTCCAGAGCCTTAACGAAGGAAAAAGAAGAGTTGACCTGGACACGACTAATAAATCAATTTCAACACATGCACAAAAGTTGTTTTTAAAAGAGGGGTCGTGTTAGGTTGAATGTTCAAGAGGGACATAAAACATTCCTACTATCCAATGTGAAGATAGAACATTACTTCAATGTATTGGATATATGATAAAAATTAAGACCATGGGGTAAAAGGTAATCCTAGGTGCAGGGGCCGGTAATTCGATGGCAAAGGGTACTTAAATGACAACTTTGAATGACTGGGAATGGGCCATGAGAAGTCAATAGAGAATTAAAATGAGAGGCCACCAAGGCAAATGTGATGAGAGTCTAGGCCTTAGGATTTTAGAAAGGCTTTAGCAAGCTTAGAGGAAAAGCACAAAGGGCTAGGGCATGCATCAAAGTGCAAATCCAAACACTCTTGTTGGTGATATTCATGTAAGGCATGTCCCTATGATTGTATTGTAACCTTTGTTGCTGATAATATAATTAGTTTGTGCTTTGGAATGTGGGGTTTTTCTCTTGAAATGGTTTCCCTCACGTAAACATGTGTTACGATATAATTTTTGTTGTGTATTTTTTCTTGTAACTATAAAAATTTAATTTATTTGGCTTCTTAGATCATAATTTATGGCCTCTGAAAGTTGGACCTCTCACATTGGAAATGTAAGAGCATATGACTCATAAGAGAGTTCTAAGGGGTTACACTTATTGACCAACTTATGATGCATGTTATGACACATCATAAGGCATATTTGAACAGACATAATGAAGCAAAAATGGAGAGCCCAAGTTGGTGAGTGGGTTATGAGGAACTTATGGTAGGGGGAAAGAATATGTTATTTTTAGCCTGTGGATTCATCTTAAGATTTTGGCATTAGATTTGTAACTAGGGATTTGGGCACTATTTTTAGGTTGTTCTAGTTCATGGCTTCAAAATTACTATTTGATGGTTTCATGTATTGCTTCTCCTATTTATTAGGTGCTTAAGGCAAAGGTTAGTTTTGTAAGTATTGCTATGCTGCCAAAATTGTTCCAAATCTCTTGTTGGTGATACTCTTGTAAGGGCATGTCCCTTTGATTGTACTATAACCTTTGTTGCTAATAATACAATTAGATTATGCTTTGGAGTGGGTTTTTTCTCTTGAAAGGGTTTCCCCACATAGACATGTGTTATGATATAATTTTCATTGTGTATTTTTCCTTGTAACTGCAAAAAATTAATTTATTTACACATACCTCTCCTCAAATATTAGATTAGAAAGTCTTTCCGCACTTTTGCTTCCTTTCAATGATTTGAAGTGAGAGATTTCAAATATTTGAGTTGGATTTGTTTAACTTAACTTGGTAGAAAAAAGGGTACATCCTATGACTTGCAGTAAAGGAACCAACTAGATTTATTCTAGAGGTGTAAGTATGTGTTTCATCAATTGGGGCCATGTTAATCCTTAGTGAAGACCTATTTTTAGGCACCAAAGAATTTATTAATTTATTAGGCCTTGGAATGATGTAAGGTGGTTGTATATTGTAAATGCTTCATAAGGTCCTAATTATATGCCTTGGGATTATGTTCTAACAAATTTTCTTCCTTGAAAGATGTGATAGTTTGTCCTTTGAGAATTGTCTATATAAACTAAAAGTTTACACTCATTGAGGGCACTAGACGATTGTGAGAGTGCAAATTGAGAATCAAAGTAAGAGACCAAATCAAGGAATGAATACAAGTAGCATAAGATTTTAGGTAGAAGATCAAAAGTCTAATAGCGCACAATGATTATTTGAATACTTTGAAGGTGCATTGCTAGAGTTTCAAAAAGAGAACAAAAGACTAGCAGTAATGCTCATGTTGTCGTAGACAAGTGCTTTATAGTGTGATAGAGCTAAAAAAACACAAACTGTATTGTGTTTGTAGAAATTTCCTAGATGTTAATGCATTTGCAAAAGTGTCCATCAACAGTACTTGGAATCTGAACCAAACAGTCACCATTTTAGCTTCTTGTGTCAACAAAAAAATTGTTGGGCCCACGAAAACTCTACTGTGCATAAAAATATATATGGTTTGTAAATAAGACACATGAGGGCAATTGTATGTTGTGCCTTTTTGGAGATAGAAGATAACAATTATATGTTATATCTTCTCCTTCCAAAATTAAGGAGAACAATCGTGTTTTATATTTCCAAGAGATGTGAGGTAAAATGAAAGAAGCATAGAAGCACAGGTAAACGAGTGAATTATGCAACTAATGGAGCAAGAGACAGATTGCATCCATAGCCAAGGTCTCAATGAATGGAATAAGAGATAATTTTTATCCGTATCATTTGCATAGTCATTGTCAATGCCAATTTACTACATATTATGGTTAGTCGGCAATTGACATTGCCGCAATCTAGTTTTTCTCTTCAAAAGGTTTCAAGATAAATATGGTGTGCTTAATTCTTTTCCTCTCTTAACTATCGTTTAATTTCTAATTATGTAGCATAATACAATTTCGTATTTCATGATTTCTACAAGCTTAGGGTTGACAGATTATGAAGCAATTTGGTATCAAACCATATTGGGAACCCTTCAAGTTTGTGGAGCTGCATAAAGAGCACTACTCGATTTGCAAAAAAGAAAAGAGAGGTGAGTTGTTGTCACTTGTATGGGCATTTGACTAGCTCTCCAAACATTTTCATGAATCTAGTAATGTTCAAAACGTTGATTCCACCTCGAGAAAGCAAGAGAATTGTTTGGGAGCATATACAACATTATGGTCAAGAGTTGTAGCATGTTTTCTTCCATGGCAATGTAATTCATTTGTACCACTTGTGTGTAACAAGTAGGGAATTTCTTTAATTACTTCTAACTCATAGTATCCATTATAGCATGCTTAGAGCATCAACTCGGTAGTTGTAGCTATTGGAGTTTGAGCACACACTAATACACAAAGATCTCACAAATGGGGGGCAATTATGATCCCAATGGACCATACAAATTGTAATGCAAGACATAGATTTTTGTGAACAAGTATTTGACCATGTTGGAAAACATAAATTGTACAACGATTGCAAAAGTTTTCCAGATGCTACCACATTTGCGGATGTACCCACCGACGATACATGTGCCAAAACTTGGAATCCAAACTGAACAGTTGTCTTTCCACTACTTGTGTCAACGAAAATTCTTCTAGGCTTGGGAGAACTCTATCGTGCATAAGAACCTATAAATATGTGGTTGTATTGGTTTGTTAAAAGAAAGCACATGAAGACAATTCTATGTTTTCCTTTCCAAATTGATGGAAGAGAGAACAATTGTATGTTGTATATTCTTTCAAAATTAAGGAGATCAATTGCGTGTTGTAATCCTAAGAGGTGAGAGGTAAAAGGAAAGGAGCATAGAAGCATAGGCAAACAAGAGAGATATGCAGCTCATGGAACAAGGGGTGGATTGGAACCATAGCCAAGGTCTCAACAAATGGAACGAAGGACAAATTGTATCCATATCATTCGCATACTCATCGTATATGCCTCTTTACTACATAATATGGGTGGTAAGCAATTGCCTCTGCCATAGTCTAGTTTTCTCTCTTCAAAGGATTTTTAGGATAAATAGTGTTTTTAATTCTTCTCTTCCTCTCTTAACTATCATTTAATTTCTAATTAAGTAGGACAGTAAAATTTCTTGTTTCATGATTTCTACAAGCTTAGGGTTCAGGGATTATGGAGCAAGATAGGGTCCAAATTTTCTGTATGAGTTGACGATGAGTTATTTGCGAAGTCAAAAGCTGTTGGTGAAATTTGTTGTAGACTGAGTCAATTGTATTGTGATCATACGACTATCCAGACATGATTGTAAAGCCTTAAAGATTGATGTAATGATAGCGAATGAATACAGACGTGATATTTTGAAAGCTCTTGGTGTAATTGTTCTTAATAATTCACCATGTGAGTAGATGCGTGTATTAGGCTGCATGGTTGGATAGTCATTCATTAGATCCTCCATTCATGACTGCATCAATTTTGTACAAAATCAAAGAGATCATATATATGCTATGTCCACATGTTCTAAGAGAGGTCTTACAGCATATATACAGCGAGTTAGAGCTTCGCGCTTTGTCCACATGTTCCAGGAGAGATCTTGAAGCTAGCATTGAAGATAATATATGGCACAAAGTAACATCATTGCACACAAGCTGCTCAAAGCCCCAATCTGCATGGATCAATCACCCTTCCTTGAGAAGCAATGTTACCCATTGTGCCAATTTGCAAAGGAGATGTGAAAATTTGCTTTCAGTTCAACCTATACAGATCGTTTTCAATGAAAAAGTACTTGATCTACTTTAACAATCTCGTAAAGAGGAATTTCTTGATTCATAGTGCCTTTCACCTTGGCATCAACTAGTTGATCTACTTCTAACAAAGGAAACACAATCAATATAAACATTATAAAGCTTTTAAACATGAAGCAAGTAATTTTAGGTTTCAATGAGAATTGCTAGAACACAAAATGTAATTGATTCAGTAAATTATTTCTATAAAATTCAGGTTTTCAAGTTCATCCATATAATCCCATAACAAGGAAATTTTGTATATGAAAATGCAACGCATTCCTACAATTACAGGATACACTTCCCTTCAGCAAGGAATAAGTTTCAAAAAAATTGCAAGGCCATCAGGGTCTCAGATGAAGCTCTGAATACAAGCGTTTCATAAATCCAACCAGTGTAGGCCAGATGATATCTTCTGCCTCTGCTGTCCAATATACAAAACCCAATGTATATGACAGGCTAAAAGCCAGGATAGACAGGAAGTGAAGTTCTAGAAATTCTTCTTGGCAGATGACAAGGATGTTGCCAATTCACTGAAAAAATTGCAATAACAATATACTTACACACAAACAAGCTCTCCACTGCTATCAATATCCAGATCAGAGTCATTTTCTAGATCCATGTCATCAAAATCAAGATCATCTCCAAGATATTGCCCTAGCCCAAATCCTTGTGCAGGAATTTTAGCTTCAGCTATAATCCTCATAATCTCATCAGTGCTTTGTGAAGATTGATCCGCATAATCATATTGATTACTCATTCCAGTATCCAACAAGTCTGCAGGTAAATTCTTCAAAAACCACTCATGATTCTTGATTTCAGTCATTGTTATTCGCTGTTTGGAGAACCACATATGAACAGATAACAAAAGAATAAGTCTGAAGAAGCTAAAATGTAAAATTTGAAAACAAAATAATTTGAAGAATGTTTTCAAAAAGGGCATGCCATCTTTGAAGACAATCTATCCAAAAGGTTCATAAAAATTGCTGACCATGGCAGGATTTGCAACAAATATTCTAGAAAGCAAGTGCTGGCATTCAGATGAAATTTGCACAAAGTCTGGGATGGAGTATTGGACTCTCATTATACGCTGCAGATCAACATGTTACATGATATTATAATACATCAAGAACCTCTAAAATTATTTTGAAGAAAACATCTATATTAATAATCTCTAAAAGAAACTAAATTATTTATTTCTCCTCAATCAGACTTCATTACCCCAATAGTCTTTCGAAAATCCTTTGGTTCCACAGGGTCCTCAAATGGGTAGGAACCTACTAACATGACATAGAGGGTCACGCCACAAGACCAAACATCTGCAATCTGCAAAATTAAAAGACCAAAGTAACAATCACATGAAACAAAAGAAAACTTGAAAGAATTTCATTTAATTCAAAAAAAAATTAATTGTATAATATCAACTCTGGCAACTTCTCACAAATCAATCTGCCAAAATGAAAACTGGGAATTAGTGGAGGCTCCCTGTACCTTGCCGTCATATTCTTTCTTGGCAAAAACTTCTGGAGCTATGTATGCAGGTGTGCCAACAGTTGATTTGGGCTGAGAATGAAGTAGAGAAGACTGAAAGACAATTGTAATATTAAAAGCCATCTTTGAACTTCAAACATATAATAATGAAGGGTTCCATATAATTCTACCAGCATATGCATTTCACAATTGTAAGGCACATGAAAAGCACCTTGGAATAGCCAAAATCACATATCTTGAGCCGAGGGGCAGGACTTCCATCCAAAAGTGTATTTTCTAACTTCAAGTCACGATGACAAACTTCCTGCACATTTTCCAAGTTGAATTCTATAAGCCTAAAGTTCTATTCTCTATAAAACAAAAGTGAGAACATTTATGCATTTCAATGTTCAAACATGTAATGAGCTTTACTTCAAAGTAATAATAAAGGAGAAAAGTTGCATTAAAAAGTACTGGTTGAACATGGCAACTTTTTCCCTCCAAAAACGAATTCATTATAAATAAAAAGCCAAGTACAACCCCTTACAGTGCGACACTTTCCCACAAATCAAATGAGGACAAACATCAACAACTAGGCTCACGTATCAGAAAGCAGAATATACGTCCAAGTAAAAGGAACTTATAACAGATCTGAACATCCCTACATCATCCAAAAATATATTAAGACTAGTAATAAAATCTTCTTAAGAACCATCAAAAGTAACAAACCTCACTTTCCAAATGTAAGTGGGAGTTGTAAACCAGAGAATATGCCACAACAAACCATAGATATCTGTTATAAAAAAATAATTACCAACCAATAGGGAGCCCAAAGCAACCTACCATGCTTACAGTCCCAAAAGATGTGCTAAATATCCTCTTTCCTGGCATACTGAACATAGGCAATCAGTGAGACCAATTCTGTCTAGCCTATGCTTGCTATCCAGTCTTCCCAACAAAACCTGCCACTAAAAGTGATCTAAGTTTGAATACACAAAAAGGGGATGAATTGCTACTAATTCTGTTCAAAATCAAATATCAAACATTTGGTGTTCTTTGCAACACTAGGTTTGCTTGCTTAATATAATCACATAAACCATGAGATTCAAAGGAGCAGATGAATTTACAATTTGGTCATTCTCTTCTCCGGACCAGATCAGTAACCTCAAGAGCTGACTTAATCGTGTCATCTGGATTATTCAAATTGATTACTTCTAGGTAAGCTGGCCTATACATTCTACAGAGGAAGAAATTGTTGTAAAACTCTCTTCATGACAAAGAATCACCCCAACCAAAGTCCTATAAATATTTCACTTGTACATAACCCTTTTTGCAAAAATTTTTCCATCAATCCTAGGAAGACAATGAAGAGAACCACAGTACTTCTTGAAGCACAAGAAGCTTCTATTATAAAGGTCCCAAATCTGTCTAAACAATAGTTAGTTCTATCTCAGATGAGTAGAGTCTACTGGCTAGAGATCCTACATACTCTTCAGGACAATCGAAAATTAAAAAGTAAAAGTCAAAAGCATTAGAATAATATCTATTAATGCAAAAAATGTTTCATACTGAATATATTATTGGCTGATCCAATTTTGTACACAAGATCTTCCTAGCAGTATTCCCATGAATAGCACCCAACATTAAATTCTAAATCCAAAACTGGCACCTAGGTCTTGCCATCCACAAAACCAAATGATCTCTTTTCTCTGTCCCAAGAACATAACTTCCCTGAAGCGAGAGACAACCCTCTTTTTCCACCTAGATTATTCTAACAGTAAATATATAAGATCCTTCCTAACTTCGCCACTTCCTCTTAGAAAAAAGAAATGAAAGAAAACAATATCAAAATTAACTATAATGTAATCCTTTATCCTTCACTCTTCCTTGCCTTGCCATCCTTTTGTCCCAGCCTATAAGAAATAAACATTTCTTGCAACCACAAACCTCCAAATTATCCAACCTTCTTGCCAATTGACTTCTAAACTAGCTTCCCAACCACAATATTAGTCATTGTGCAATCCTCTAAGGCTATGCGAGAGACACTATGTAAATAGTAATACATATTACAAATGCTTACTCCTTCCTGTCTACTAAGAAGGTTAATCCTTTCCTGTCTTTTAAGTAGTTAAAGAAAGTAGGAACCAAAAGGCATTCTTAGCTTGTAACTAGAGTGACCACCTTGAGATTCCTACTTGAAAAGCTAGAGCGACGAAACAAGCTATGGACAACAATAAAACCTGTCCTATATGGTGACTACCCTAGACTTGCCTTCTTGTTTATGGTGACAATAAAACTTGTCCTATATGGACACTCCTTTGTACTTCTAATTAAAATCAATAACAAGCAAAGCATGCTTGTAAGTTGTACCAACTATAGGTTTCTCTATTTAAAATGGACAAATCCGAAATAGCGCTCCTTCCTTGTAACAGTTATAAAGTTTCCTTCCAACTGTATACATTGGAAATTTGATATACTAACACTTTGTTTTGTCAAGAACAAGTGGGCACATTAACCTCTTAAAATCGGTACTGGGGGTGAGCTGGCCTGAGTAGTCTTGTCAACAATAGTTTCATGGGTCCTTAATTTATGGATTTCCCTCTACCTTACCACCTCCTAATGCCTCCATTTAGCTCCTCATCCATGCCCTCTTATGCTTCCATCGCACCTTATCACACTTTGCTATCACTTATCAATTCCTTGTGTAGGTCCTTGAAATTCTCAAATTTGACTAGGTATAACTGTGAAGGGGTCCTACTAAATGGCGCCTACTCCCGTCGATTCGTCCGCTGCCCCTGACCTTTCTCTCACTACGAATCCTCCTAGCACGGGTGGCATTTCCCTCAGCGAGGGCAAGCCTGATGTGTTTGCCTCTAGTGGCGTTGGTTCTACCTAGATCACACAGAACAATCTAAGTTTCAAAGGAGCTTTGCAAAGTGATAGGGCTCGCACTCCGCCACATCGAAACCCTAGCGCGCAGTGCCAGTCAAATGCAACGCCCTGGCCTTCAAGGGCTCCGACTTCTAGGAGGGATGGAGTTTCAGATTGGCTCGGTGATGTGGGCTCTGCCGCTGTTGGGCGCAGCAATGACCACTCCCCATTTTCTCTGCATCGATCTGGGCACATTCCTGAGATTCGCATTGATGGTCCTGTCCATGATCAGGAGGATTTTCTCCAGGATCACACCCTCATTTGCAAGTTTGTAAAAATTTGGCCCAAGCTCTGCGATCTACATGCTTGGATCACAACTCACTGGAAAGACGGTTTGGAGGATGAGATCAGTATTTTCCCCTGTGCCAGAGACTTTTTCATCCTTGAGTTTGAATCCCTTGATGACAAGGAAAAGGTGTTAAAAAATGGTCCGTGGGTTTTTCAGGGCGATTTCTTATGCATGAAGGCTTGGTATCCTTCCTTCGACCCCCGCACAGAGGTTTTCACTTCTGCCTTCCTTTGGGTCTGATTACCTTATCTTCTTTTCCAATTTTGGGAGCTAGAGTGTCTGCAGACCATTGGCAATGGCTTGGGCAAATTTCTATGTGCTTCAGAGGAGACAATCAATTATGTGAGTTCCACCTGTGCACGGATTTGTGTGGAGATGGATCTATCCATTGGCCTCCCAGCAGAGATCTTATCAGTGGGCAAGAGAAACTGGAGGCAGCCAGTAGACTACGAAAAGATCGCCTTCAGATGTAGAAAGTGTTTCTCAATTGAGCATTACACACCTCAGTGCCCAAAATCAAAAGGCTTTGACATAGGAAGCCAGGCTTCGCGCAGCACTCCCACTTGGTGGATTGGTGTTGAGCCTCATCATTACTATATTCCTTCTTCTCAGACGGAGCTGAGTTCCTCTATGGCCCCATTGCCAGGTTGCTCAACCCCAAACTCTCCTTCTCCAACCTCAGGTTCAAGAGTTCAAGGGGACTCTAAAAACAAGTCCTCTCTGGTAATCTCAAAAAATTCAACGAGACAAGAGGATTCTGATGATGTGTTTTCCTTGCACATACAACACAGAATAAAATACTGGTGTACTCTATCCTCTCTTGAACAAAATCCCTCAAATGCTAAGCTAAGTGATTAGATGAGTAGACTCCAAGGTTCTTGATTAGTTACTTTTTGTGTTGCGACTTGGGATAACTTAGCAGTAGGATGCTAATTACTGTTTGACACAAAGGGACTTATGTAAATGTTCAACAATAGGAAACTTGTTTCTCTTGGATAACATGCAATATGACAACTTAAGATATGACAGTGAAAGCTCTTGAATCTAAATCTAACAGGATTTTAAAGAAAATGCAAAAGGAAATGGGTTTTAGAGAACTCTAATCTAGGATGCAAGGAATCACCACTGATTCACCGAAATCTCAACCACACTTTGCTTCGCCATAAGATAACAACTACACAAAGGTGATGCAATCTTCTAGGGGAAAAGTAAGATTTTCATATTACTCCTGCACATCAAGGTAAATGAACACAAAGTAATTGAAGTTCAGCTCAGATAAGGTTCAGACTAACCATGCACTACAATCTTCCATCGACAAATTATAAATGGTATGAACTATGGAAACTCCAAACATGAATCAGCAGTAACAACTCCCATGAAACATAAATCTAAATTACTGAAAACAAACTAAACTAATCTTATTCTATGAGTGAACACTTAAAAACCATGCATTCATTTGAAACAACACAAAATCACCATGAAAAATTCAGTAATGAATTTACATTTGTTTCAGCAAAGTCTTGAGCAACAATTTCTCAGAGCATTCCCCCCTTTACAAATGAGAGCAAAATGGGCTTATATAGGCCTCAAAATTCAATGGATGGCCAAGATTAAATCTTGAAATCGAGGGCCCTTATTGTGGCACGCAGGCAAGTGGTTACAAAATTTACTAAAATTAGACCTTGCATTTATGAGACACCCACTAAGTGGAGTACCCTCATTTATGACTTTTCCTTTTTGTAGTAAACTCCACAAATCTAGTCATGACACGTGTAACCTCCTCCATAGGGACACTTGGCAGAGTTTGAATGGTGCACTCTATGATTTGCAACTCCTCTGTGCATTTGACAACTGTCATCTCCCAACCAACCATGGATGTCTAAAACATGCCCATGAAAGTGGAAAGTGTGCAAATATCATTCAACAACTACCTAGAAACAACCTGTGGATGCTGAAAATACTTTGTATGCATCTTATCTTTCAGCAAGTATTCATCAATCTCTCCATTGGAATCAACTACCTGGTTTACAAAAACAAGTATTTTGTTTTGAATTTACCCAAGTGCTTCTCTTGTTCGAGTGCTGTCACTCTCAATCTTCCCCAGAACTTGCTCCTTTATGCTGAGTGCACAATACCAGGAATGGAAATTATATTTTGAACCTTGTTCAATCACTCCATCTAACAATGTGGCACTTGGAGTATAAATCAGCCTTTTCAACTGAGGCATAACTTCTCTTACAATTCTGAATTCTGCACAAGTAATCAGAATATTCTGAACTCTTGTCAAATATTGAAAAAGCCTCCTTGTACAACTTCACTATTTCATCAATGAACCCGTCAGCTTTGATCTTGAAATCTGCTGCCCAATCCTGCAATACTTGAGATGAGGACCTCATTTCTTCCAAATGTGCCACAGACTCCTGTGAAAGCAACGCAGGTGGTGCAACTATCTCTTCAGCTTGGCTTACCGGCCTCATCAACTGCTGAATATAGTGCTGAAATGCCAAGTTATCCCTCTCCAACTGGATCCTCTGTTCTTGTTCCTTACGTAATCTTTCTTTGATGACTACAACCGAGTCTTCTAACTCTTCTATCTCTTGCTCTGTTGTGGCTGGTCCCAAATCAAAAGTATTGATGTCATATCCACCTGGGACACCGTCATCTGCTTCTACACTGATTTTTGGGACAGCAATATGCACTTGCCTTGACCCCGAGCTGCCTCTTGTGATCTTTGAGAATTTAGTAATTTTCTGCTTTCCTTTGTCAGTTTTGGCTCTGCTCAACAAATCTTCCAAACTTGGGATGGGTTCCCTTTCAATAACAGACTTCTCCTTGACCCGATTTCTTAGCCACTCAGGCAGATCAGACAAGTCCACCTGACTTTCTTCTTGAACTCCCTTCTGTTGAACAGTAGGAAGGGCCTTTTCATCAAACTCATACAACTCCTTGTCATTTTGATTTTCAGCTTCTACTTCTATCATGACCACTTCTTGCTCCTTAGATGATTTTGACATAACTTCATCAATCTGATTACCTTGTTTGACGCCTTGATCAGTTTGTACTTCTAAAGCTGCCTGTTCATCATGTCTTACTTCATCTTCCTCAATATTTATTATACTATTACCCTCTTGCCTTGAAGATGCACTAGCTGCCTTTTGATCATCAGTCCTTGCCTTCTTACTTGGCTGAATATTTTCATGCAGATCAGCACCTTCACCTTCTGAATCACTGGAATCACTGGAGTCACTACTTGACTCGCTACTTGAAGTATCCTTGGACTGATGTACACTAACTCCTCCCATCAAGTTGTAAGTAAATTCGACATTTTTCTCCTAAAGCCTTCGAATTTGGAAGTCCACATATTTTCTTGTATGTGCCACTATTGGCATCATCAAATCATCATTGCGGGTGACTTCCTATTCCGACCAATTGATGGTGAAAGGCCTGTCCCTCTCCTCTTCATACGAACTTTGTGAAAGTCTTTTGTGATTCTCCTCAAGCTGATCTGGAATGTTGATCACTCTTGTTGCTCTGACCAAATCTAAAGACAATTGGCAGCAACCTTTCTTTCTTATTTCTATGTCATCATATGCATCCATCCAATGATCCTCAAGCTACGGTCTGTGCTCGTATTTGCTCCCAAATTTCTGTCTGACTGTGCCAAATGGATCAAAGTTGTTGCGTGCATCATTATGACACACTAAGTTGTAAGCTTGCAGCTCTATTTCTGAATTTTCAGCTGCTTGTAATGACGCACGTCTCAAGCCTCCCAATGATGATTGGAAACTTTGTTGTGGTCTTCTTTCTCTTTCTTTGAACTTTGTCGAATGCAGCCCGCTGTCTTGTAACTTTCAGTAATACCATTCTGTCAGTGGGATATCTAGGCAACCTGTAAGGCAATGAAGAATAGCCCTCAACGCAGATGTATGTGAATCTTGGAAACTGAATAAACCGCTTTCCGTATTTTGCCACGAAATTCATGGCCTCCTTCGACAATCTCTTGCATGTGTTGCCTTGCAACAATCTGACAATATACATGGAAAAGGCATCATTAAACCTTCTATAATGGGATATAGCCTGCAGGTGCAGCTGAGGATAGCAGTCATAAACCTTGAACTGTCCATCTCTGCTTCCAACTCTCCCCTTGCAGTTCAGTCCTGGGTATCTTTCGTTTCTGGCAAGCATATATATGACATATGAGCTCATATAAAATGTTTTTGTCTCCTGCAAACCCTTCAACTGATCGTCGATATTATTGCTGATCATTTCAGTCCAATCTATCATCCTCTGTCCACTTATAATTTCTTCAATGAAGAAGAACATCCAGGGCTCGAAATTCGCCGATTGTGGGCAGCCCATGATGTGGTTCAAAAATAGAACCATATAGTTGATTTCTCGATGGAAGTCAGACTTATGAAGCTTCTTCAGTACTCTGCTTACATGCGGTCTTGGTTGCACCAACCAATTGTTGTTTACCACCTCCATACATTTCTCAGGTCCAGCCAAATAAAGTTGCAAGGCAGACTCCTTGTCACAGAATGTAGTAGTTTTGTATGAGGGAATGTCAAAAGCTTCTGCAATTGCCTCCTTTCTCAGATGAGCCAGTACTTTGCCCTCTCTAGTCATAATGCATCTCTTTTCGTGATTATAATGCTTGGCGCATTCTAACATCAGCTCTGGGCGCCGCATCGCTGGCAGGAAACAAGCAGCGTGCACAATCTCGTTCTTCAACATTCGCCTGATTAGATCTGATGGATTAGGTTTGTGCAAATTTTGCCAAATTTCTTCCATGTTGGTCTTCCCGAGATTAGTGTCGCCTAGATTTTGCCACTTCGATGTGATCTTTGTTTCCGGCCACGTTCCCTTCATGTCGCTCCTCATCAGTGCCTGTCTATCCTTCGCACTCATCATTCACCTGCACGAGTTTCAGACATTAGTTCACTCAAAAATGCTTAAAAGACAAGCACATAAGACAAAACCCACCGCATAATGTATGCGGGATAAAATGAATATGCAATTGATAAGGAAAATAAATAATATGAATCCCAACAGGATAAGACTTGACTGACTTTTCTTGATAACCTTCACTTTCTAATTGACAAAATCCAACTTCAATTTGCCTCCTAGCTGCTTGAGACCTCAACGAACCCGCGAAGACCCTACCATCAAATTTACACATGCACTGAGAAATAACGCCTCCAATGACCTCCTCCTTAGCGAACAACTAGCATGCAAATCATGACTACCCATGCGAGATTCCAAACAAACAATCACATTTCAACTTATCAAGCAAAGTTTGAGAAATGTGAACTTCCACCAAAATGATTATGGAATCGAACCTGAATTCACTGAGCTCAACTTGGCGCCACTTCTAGGCAGAACCATATAAGAACCACATCCAAGCCAAACTCAGGGAGATAGACAAACTACACAGCATGTAACGTATTGGAGGTATCTTTGAAATGATCGACTGTGATTGTGGATTGCAAAGCAAAGGTGGGTAAGTTTTTAAACGACCGTTTGAAGATGCAATTGCGAGCTGAGGATAATAACGTACATGCGTGCCCACAAAATAAGTCGGGGATTCTTTGCTCTAGACGCCACCTATATAAATCCAGATTTAGAAAAAAGACAGTGATATTCTCCGATGGTCACCCGGTTAATTTTCTTTTTGTAAACACGCTGCGTATACCACGCTGCTAGGCTAGTTATTTTAGTGTATTTATGGAAATGCTTTCGAGTGGTCCATTTTGTGCCCTGACAACCGATCCTATTCTTAGAGGACATGGAGCGACTTCTCAAATATCATCTAAAATGCTACTAAAAATAGTGAGCGGGTGCTTGGAGTGGCAACGCATATCTTGAAACTCAGATTCCATTGCAAGCCATCAATTAGCTGGCGCTCAAGCGGACATTAAAGACTCCCACGTATGGAAAACAAATGCCAATTGCAAAGCTTAGGGAAAAATGCGCTTGGGCGGATCCTAAGATGATACGTGCACAATGTATGAATTGCAGTGGAATCCTAGAAGTCCACCATAATATGCACTTATGAGGTTGTGCCTCGTATGATTTGAGAAATCTTCACCACGCATATAATCCCCGCCAAGAACTCAAGCAATCAACCCGGGCATGACTGTGCATGATATATGTGATGCTAAAACTAATGCGGATGCAAACAATCATTGCAATGAGTCCAAAAGAGCCCGCTCAAGCGGACTACAAACACATAATTTGAAGCGGACTTCTGAACGTCATGCACATTGATATGGGCGGACACCTACGTGATCTATGTATTCTGAAACTTACCTTTTGTAACTCCACGCTAAACACTCATTTGAGAGGATACTTTGAGTGTCTACGTATAGTGGGAAAACCTTGTTATGCAAACTGACTATTACTGTGCGCTCAAGCCGACTTCTTACTCCGACGTGAATGCAAAAAAAATGCAATGGGGACGCAAAAGTCCGCCACACCAAATATAATGAGCACATGTTTTGGGAAACGAATGTTTGAGACCCTTTTATTGTAAGGTGATCGTGGATGTGCATAAAAAACTTAACAAATGGACCCCTTAAACTTTCATGTATAAGCCGGATTGTGTGAAGTGAAGCGGATATGTGCCAAAGAAAATAAGCGGGCGTTTTGGCAAGCCATGCATAATTTGAAACTCATACTTGCAAAGTGACTAAGGACGTGTTTAGGCGGAGCTATGGGACCCGCATGTACAAGTTCGAAACTTGCATATTGCAAACTTCCTATGCATATGCGCCCAAGCAGACTTTTAGATTAAACTCACATAATGTTTGAAATCCGACAAACGTTGAAACAAGCCTTATTGCTTAACTCATTCCTTATGACAATACTCTGATTCAAGCTTTGCTCATGAAGCTAACTACTCGTGATCACACCTTTGAAGGTATTGGCATTACAAAAATTCAGACTTGGGCAATTTTCCAATTACATTTGACCCAAATATATGACTTAATTCAGGAGAAGACAATCGATTCCTTCAAGCAACCAATGGATTACAATACATCCCTCTGCCATTTGCAAATTGCTTTGCCCAGACAAGAACTCCCAAACAAGACCACAGCCAAAATAAAACAACCTCAAACCAAAAACCCGACAAACCAAAAATAGAAGAGGGGCCCCCATTTGTAATGGGGTGATATTGCAATTAGGTCACAACAGATTCCAAACTCACAGATCTTTCAACTGCATCTTCAGCTGTCTCAGTGTCAGAAGGGTCGTGTTTCAAGGGCGACACTCAATCTGAACAGGCATGGTCAAAAGTTGAGAGGAGGAAGTCTTTAGATGAAGAGGACCAAAACACAATGGCCCATCCTCAATTTGAGCAAGGATGGACAGAGGTTAAGAGGAAAAAATCCCCTCCAAGTAAGCAACAAATGATGCTTCGATCTTCCCTGAAAGAGGGAAATGGTGGGCAGAGAGACTATATCCATGTTTAAGGGTCTACCGTGAGTTCAGTTAATTAAGAGTATGCTAATAGTATAGGTGAGATTCGCTCCTGTTGCACCCCTCCTGGCAAGGGCATGCATTTTACAATAATTGGTTCTTTATTTTATGGGGTACGGCTCCCTTATGCCTGACTTACCAAAAGAAAAAAATGTGAAGGGGTCTGTTGTGACCTAATCACACATCGTCCCATTGCAAATGGGGACCCCCCCCTTTTTTTTTTGAGCTCTGATGCTTTGCATTTGGTTTTGGATGATGTCTTAGGTTCGTTTCCTCTGCCAATCCAACAATAAGTCTCTCTCCTAGAAGGTTTTGCTTTATAACTGGAGGTCTCATCTGGAACATGAACTTGCAGTAATGAAGAGTCTTGATCAAATTCCATCCAAATAATGAACACTGAGATCAATCCTAATGTATGTTTGAGATTTTGAAAATGACTAAGTCTAGTAGCCTGATATCCTGAAAATCCTGAAAATTTGACTAAGTCTGAAATTTGGTGGATCCTCCAAATTCTAGATTTTGCATGTTAAATCCGGTGGATTCGAGACCTATCTCAAACATCCTGAAAGGTATATTGAAAAATATTTAAAGTATTTTTCAATATACCTTGCCCTAAGGAACCCTAAAAATGGCTAAGTACTAAAGAGGGGCGCAAAATCTTGATCCAGTGTGCCAAGACATGAAGGGAGAACAAAATCCTCAACCACTGCGCCCTAACCAACGTGCCAAGATCAAGAAGCGATCAAAACATCCAACTGCCGCGCCCTAACCAAGGCGCCAATATCAAGAAGATTTGAAATACTTAACTATTGCGCCATGATGATGGGAATGATTTTAAAGAAGATCCAAGAAGTTGATCTAACACGCCCAAACCAATCTGCCCTTGTGAAGAAGCGATAAGGATGATTTTAGGAGGTACTTTATCCGAGCATCAAAATGCTCAACTAATGCGCCCTCAAGATGAAAGGTTTGTTTGATTGCCAAAGTGCCTTTTAACCGGAGTCTAAAATCCTTAACCAATGCGCCATTTAGGAAGTCAAGATAAAGTGAGTTTTTGAAGTGTTGGAGGAAAGATCAAAATGTGGATCTCTTGCGCCACATCCATTGCGCCAAGGAATGAGAATGTTGAGTGGCTATTTTCAAGAGACTTTCCAAGAAGAGATAAAAAACCTTATCTAGTGCGCCACAATTGAGTGATGATGAAGTCAAGTTTATAAGTATGATGAGATGAGGATCCAACATCCCCAACCGGTGTGCCTAAGGAAGAAGGAATAGTTTGGTTTAACTTTGAATCAAGGAGCAACCAAAACATGGAACCAACGCGCCCTTATGAGGACATTCAACCGGAGTCCAAAAACCTCATCCAATGTGCCCTTATGACGAGGTTCAATCAGAGTCCCAAACCTTAACCGATGCGCCCAAGGTCAAAATGCATCCTTCAAGTGGAAATCAAGATTTGTGACCAAGACAGGGGATTGTGGAAGTGCAACTCTTAAGACAAGGATCCAAAACCTTCAAGTAATGCGCCACCTTATGGAAAGGAGTTAAAATTAAGTTTTTGAAAGCATTTTAAGAAGAGATTAAATTTGTCATCCAATGCGCCACCTTGGTGACTTTCGAATAAAGATTTAAAACCTTCAACCAATGCGCCAATCTCAAGAGAAGATCAAAATCATCATCTAGCGCGCCAATTTTGAACAAAGATCAAATTTGTCATCCAATGCGCCAAGAGATGAGGTTCTTGTTTCAATTTTCACGAAGGCATTCAAATCTTGATCTAGTGCGCTTGGAATGAGGGAGTTAGATTGCAAAATTTCATGATACCTTTTTCAACCGGAGAACAAAATGGTCAACCAATGCGCCCAAAGTTGAAGGGATGAAGTATCTTGTTTCAAGTTTTAAGTGATCATTAACCGAGTATCAAAACCTTTAACCGCCGCGCCACTTTAGTTGAGGTGAAAGTAAAGCTTTAAGTGAAATTTTAAGCGGAGATTGAAATCTTGATCCAATGCGCCAGTTGTGGAGGAGATCTAATTCAAGTTTTATGCAACCTTTCAAGAGAGGATTAGAATGATGATCCAACGCGCCACCTTGGTGTGGTATTAAATTACAAGTTTTATGATATCTTTCAACCGGAAGATGAAATTCTGATCTAATGCGCTTCTATTAAGGGTGGTTTAACTCAAATTTTTGACATCTTTCAACCGGAGCACAGAATCCTCAACCAATGCGCCACCTTGGTGTGAGGTCTAGTTAAGTTTTTGAGAACATTCAATGAGAGAGCAAACTTATGATCTTATGCGCCAACTACAAATGATAAGCAAAAGGTCAAATTTCAAGGGGAGATCTACTTCATGATCCAATGCGCCATCATTGAAGGAGGATAAATTCAAGTTTCTTGACATACTTCAACGAAACATCAAAAACCTCCATCCAATGCGCTACTTTCATGTTTTGATTTTCTTTATAGTTTAAGCAAATGATTCTCATGTTATGAAATAAAATCTATATCAAAGGATTGATGCTGTTTTGTTTGTTTGTTTTGCAGACACAAGGAGCTTGGATTGAGCTAAGAAGTCACCTAAGGAGTTAACATCCAAAGTCACCTTCATTCAAGGAAGTCAACAAGTTGCCATATTGAAGAAGACGTCATATAGCTGTTCTAAGAGGATACTCCAAGTTTAACATGTTGACACTTTCTCTCAATGATATCATTTTGGATCACTTCAAGTATCAACTAGCTTCTTCATCAATCATCGCTTCAAGATCAGCATGTAGCTGCTCCGAAGGAACTTCTCATCATCATCAAGCATCCCAAAGACATCTATAGAGTTTCAAGTTCCTCCAGTACGTTCAAGCCCTTGAGAAGTCATCTACTCCACATATAGGGAAGGTGTTATCATCAATATCTACACTCCAAAGGACCCTTTCAAGTTGGAGCATTTCATCATCTACATCAAGTTCAAGTATACATCATCAAAGAAGACATCCATCCATCAAGCTTCAAGACCCTTCAATCTTCAAGTCTCCAGAAGAAGTCTCTTACATGAAGTAAGCAGCATCATCATCTACTCTATACTACACTCTTCAAGAAGATGCATCCAAAAAACATCAACTTACACCCTACAGGAAGAAGAAAGAATCACGATGTTAGTCAAATGAAGCAACACATATCATACATCCAGTTTACAAGAAGATCAACAAAGCATTCCCAAGCATTCAAGTATCAAAGCAATCACATTGAAGACATCATAAGATGATGCAATTTGGGAATATGCTAAGGTGGCACTTACGTGGCAGACACTCATCATCAAGCCAATTACAGCCCGCCACATCATTCAACAAGCAAGAAGACAGAGATGGTGCCTATGTGGAAGATGCTCTAAAAGATTCCATCTTATCTTCTCTTCTTGGAAAGCGTGCCTTCATTGCCTCTCATATGTACTAAAAATAGCAAGTTGTTGTAACTACCTACTGAGGTGGCATGATCTGAGCCCTTGGCTATCTAGATCAATTTGAGCCATTCATTGTAATCTGGAGCTCTATATAAAGGCCTTGTTGCCTCATTTGTAAATCATAAGAGATTATAGAGATCATTAGTTTGTAGACAAGTAGGAGTAGAATAGAAGAGACTCGAAATTCTCTGAGAGGACTTGAGGTTGTTGTAAATATTTCTCAAGATTAATGCAAAGACATTGGGACTCATTTGGTGTTAAGTGTTGTCTTGTGAAATAACATGGTTTTTAGTATCTTGATGAAGTGGAGAGATGTTTCAAATTAAATTAGAAGTAAATTAGAAGTTCTTTGATGTAATGTATGTTTGTATTGGATATTTGATTAACTCCTAGCTCATGCTTTTAACATTCATCGCCGGTGAAGTGTTGTGTAAAGCTAGTCTGAGCCTTACCATTTGCTTAAATTCGATTGTGGATGTTTGTTTGAGCTGCGCCATCCGATGGGTGCTTATATGAGCCTTCATGATTTGAAAATTGCACCAACTTCATGTAGTTGTAGGCATCCTTGGGAGTTAGGTTAATTCAGGAGTTTGTCTATTCTTACATCATCATTGCCTCATTGACCTTAGATTAGCTTCCTAAACCTTTATCTTTTGCCTTTTCTTCATTATTGAAACCTTGTACATACTTTATCCACACTAAAGGAGAGATAAGTTGAATGAAAGATGAAGTCTAATGTAAGTCCCTTTGTGATTATCAGCAAGATCACACGTAATCACTGAGTTTATTCACCATAAGTCATAAAAAAGGAACCTTGGAGTTACTTCACTGGATCACATAGTTCAACCTTTGAAGAGCTTTATTCAAGAGAGAGTGGGATACTCTAGTGTTTTACTCTATTGTTGACCTGTCTAAAAACAATCATCAACAGGGTCCTCTAGAAATATCTTCTTCATTGCAACTCCTAGATTTAAAATCACTTGCAAACATCTTGAGTCATATTTATAAAATAAACTTTAAAAGTTTAAATAAGTTTATTCCTAAATATTTCTTTTATAATTATGGTTAATATTCCTGATGTCAGCCATTAGGAGTTCTGACTTAAGATTTTGCAACCATATATATAGAATGAGTCTTAATCTATTTATAAAAAACAATTCATCGCCTATCCTACTCTGTACTTGCAAATAGGCGAATTCCCCTTAGGTGGTCCTAAAGGTTTAAATGAATTTCACCAAAAGGAAACAAGTTACAAGTAAAGGCCTTTGAGATTCAATAATCGGAGATCCATCAATGAACTAAACCAAGTATTTGGAGTCTCATACTGTGATCTACTTGAATTTCAATTATTCTTCTTGAATTCACCTACAACCATCTCTCCACAAGTGCTCAAGCCAAGGGAGAAATTAATGGATCAACAAGTCAACCCTAGGAAACCATCTTTTCTCAGTCTCCTTACATTTTGTAGGATTGATTATTTATTATTTACAGTCCAATTTAATTGAACGTTCATTGCACAATTACTCTACTTATTGTCTTGCATATACATAACTACTTTGAATATTGTCATTACTTTATTTCCCAACCTTGTTGCCTTGCATATTTGACTTTGAGTGTACACAGAAAGTCCTTTTAGCTTTTCATATTTAGAAGTTAATTTAGTAGAAACCATATCTTAGTGCATACACCAACATCCACTATTCTAAAAGGAGATTAATAATATAGTCCCCTACATGAATTCTCTCCTGAGTTAATATTGATGAATGAAGAAAGCAAAAGCCAAGAGCATGACTATACTGTACACAAATGGAACCTACCATATGTATCTTGACCTTACGAAGAATTTCATGGCTTACCAATCGGCTATACCACAAACAATTCCTCCCTTACCTTCAGAAAGATCAATGGACCACCCTATACAATCCCACACAAAATTGATAAAATTCTTAAGCCTGTGTAAAAATAAACCAGCCACAATGTGCTTTCTATTGCATCAGAATTTCAAATGCTTCATGAGTAGTAGACAAAAGAATGGCACGGGTCTTATTAAAATGAGCTCCGATTTGAGGCTTAAGGCATTGAGAGACTCATCAAACTAATTCAGAAGCATATATAAACATATTATCGCGCAGGCGCTTATCCTTGCCCAAAATTGAGTTTGGCCTTAACCCTGCCCTCTTCCTCAGACTGAGCAAAGTCAAAATCTTTTCCTGCCATAAAACCTATTGTATAGACCTCAATGACAATTTCACATCATTAGAAGGATTCTTTGAAACCTGCTCCTCATGATTCCTTTTTATCTTTTGCTTACCGAGCTTATCCCTGTCGCTGTCAACCTGCGTAAACTTTTTTCTCATCTCTCTTGTTTCTCATCTGAATTAACCTTCTATTCCTCTCTGCTGGCCTTATAATCAATTTGATCATGAATTCCTAGATACTTTACAATTAGAACAAACGAATCTCAAATATAATATGAATTTATTAGATACAATAAGAAATCCCTAACAATACATTTGCAGACTGCTTTCTATATTGTTCTACCTCATTTCTTCTGTTGCAATGCAGCAGCAGCATGTAGGGATGAGAATATAATACTTACCATGGAATGGAAATAGCTAACACCTGAAATAAGTTGTTGAAAGAAAAAACGTGCCTGCAAAATATGATGACATGAGAGTTATAAAAAAATGAAAATATTCATTAGTTCTACAAATTATTCAGCCAATATGAAAAAGGTAAATTCACCTCATCCTCGCCAAAGCGGACGGCATTGCATATGCGCTTAAAGAGCTCACCGCCTGCAGCATATTCCATAATAATTGCTAGATGGGTTGGAGTCAATATGACCTGCAGCAGACATGCTGAGGAAGTTTTAAACATATCGTGGATGATTATTTACTGTCATTGATGTGGCAAACATCAAAATGTGAAAATGAAATATGTACAAGGTTCTACAGTTCTATGTCGATAGGGCATACCAAGAAAATTCCCTTCCAAATTGTAAACCAGATTATTTGGAAGGTTCAATACCAAAATTTCCTTTCACAATTGCAGTGTTTCCATCAATGTCAACTATTGCTTTTCTGCAGATTATGAAAATTAATAACATGTTGTACATATCTAATTCAAAAGTGTATAAGAAACACCCATTGGTTAATTGTACAAATTATTGGGGCGGAATAACTCCCTCCTCTTGGGTGGCTGATCAGGGAGGAATTGGTTTGGATCTACAAAAGTAGTGAGATACTTGGGCATCCCTTTTGCTGTTAACTCTTCTTTTAAAGACGTGGCAGTGAGTATTTGACAGGGCATACCAAGAAAATTCCCTTCCAAATTGTAAACCAGATTATTCAGAAGGTTCAATACTAAAATCCCCTTTCATAATTGCATTGTTTCCATCAATGTCAACTACTGCTTTTCTGAAGATTATGAAAATTAATAACATGTTGTACATATCTGATTCAAAAGTGTATAAGAAACACCCATTGGTTAATTGTACAAATCATTGGGGCGGAATAACTCCCTCCTCTTGGGTGGCTGATCAGGGTTGGAATTGGTTTGGATCTACAAAAGTAGTGAGATACTTGGACATCCCTTTTGCTCTTAACTCTTCTTTTGAAGACATGGCAGTGAGTATTTGAAAAACTCAATATGAGGGTCTTAAGTGGCAAGGTCACTTGTTGTCTCTTGCTGGAAGGTTCCAAGCTTGTTAAAAAAGTTCTTTTATGGTTTATTCTATGCCTCTTGAGGATTGTTTCCTAATTCCAATATTTTTCAGCTGCATAAGATAATCAAAGACTATTTATGGTCTGATGGCATGGGCAATAAGAGAAGGCATGCTATGACTTGGGGTGTTTGTACCATAATAGCATTACACTCCAAAAACTTGAGATTTATCCCAAGAAATCACGAACCACCACAGTTGCCATGTTGGTTTCCAAGTTTTTCAAAATGTGTTTCTGAATTGTTTTACATTTTATGTATACCTATCCTTGCTTTGGCTCATTTTCCAATTCAGGGTAGAAAAATTAAAGCAAAGGACAACTGGAAATTTTTAGCTAGGGACGAAGGCTAGGCATTTAAAAAAAAAAAAAAATACTACGAATAGATTTGTTTGAGAGAGTTAAATTTTAAAAACTAATAAAGGTTTTTCTTTTAGTTTATACCCTTATGTGGGTTTACATAAAAAACAATGGGCTGCCCTGCCCCTAAAGGCTGTGCTCCATGACGGTAACACTTACTATTTGAGGACCAGCCTTTTGTTTTCGACATAAACATCTTAGATGAAAGTAAAATAGCTTTTTCTTAAAAACCATACTCTTCTTTTATCATTGGAATTTTTCTAATGTTCTATGTTTATTTCTAATCTCTATGCACTATGATTGACATGAAATAACAAAACCAATTTTTTTCCTATTTTTATATAATTTTTTAATTTCCCAAGTTTTTTCTGTTTTAAACCCAGGTAATTGAATTCCATTTACGATTCTTCCCCTCAGTTTCAAACTTTGTACTATTTCTAAAAGCTTTGGAGGACTGGCTCAAGGACTTGAAGCTTCAATGGGTGACTTTTGCAGTAATGTGGATTTTATGGTCCTTCTTGAGTGAAGAGCCTAGGAAGATATTGGTAAGGAATAACATTTTGAGAGCTTGTTCCAAGGGAGAATCTAATTGAAGGGCTTGCACCTGTGGATCTCTTCTTTGGACCCTTTAGTGTTGCTCCAGCAGGTCAGTCATCTTTGGATCTATATGGAAAGCTTAAGACACAGTAAAGCCCCTTCTGGTCAGTACTTTTGTCTTTCTCCATGTCATATTCTAGATGCCAAGGCTTTACGTCCATATGGAAGAATCTCCAATACAAGAACAAACCTCTTGCTCGCGTTACTGGGTGCTCTGCTAGATTCTGGTTTAGCAAAACAATTCAATCCTTCTTTGATGTCATTGTTGATGGTTAGCTTATCCCTTGGTTTGACTTCTTGCAAGTTTATAAGCTACTCCCCTCCCAAAGAAGAACTTATTCAATGCTTGTTCATTCTCTGAGAAAGTATTCTGCTGGTTTCTCTTTGGATTTTGACTCACAAGTCTAGGATAAGTTTAGAAGGACTAAAGGATCTCTTTTACCTGAAATCTCTGCTAAGAAAATATATGAGAAATTTGCCACCACTGTAGAGGTGATGAAAAGACCAAGGAGGTGGTCTGATAAATGTTCTGTTGTTTGGAGAGGTGTTGGCTAAATTGGGTTTGTAGTTGGTCCCTGCCTTGTTTGTAGAAAGCATGAATCAACTGTACATGTGTTTTCTGACTGTCAGTTTGCTAGATCTGTAAGGAAGATAATTCATTTGGCTTGGTCCTTGTATGCTCACAAAGAAATACTGTGGTTGATGTTCTCTTTGGGATTATTTGTTACCCAGAAAATAGAAAACATTCTACTTTTATGAGGATCTTATGGCTTGTTTATTCCATTGAAGTATTCTGGTTTTTTTTGGAAGGCAAGAATGGTCATGGTTTTCAGGGGGAGGCTAGGTCTCCTACTGCCGTCAACAGTAAAGTCACAATCTCTTTTCTTGCCTTGCAATTTAAAATGTTGCTGAGGGTACCTGAATCTTATTACAAAAGGTTTATAAATGGAGGTTCTATTAAGTACATCTCTTCTTTTATTAGCCATGGTCAATTTCCAAGGATTTATCAGGTTTCAGATTGGAATCTGAGCATCACTCCCATTCTTGGGGTGTTGGTTGGAAGTGATTGTTGGGACATGTGAGATAAGGGCAGGGCCTTTTGCTTATGAGGCAGGTGACAATAAGTAAGGGTTTCTTATTGTTGAAGAGAAATATGACACTGGCAATGGTAATGTTGGGCTGGGAAATATTACAGGTCAACTTCTAGATTGTGGCTCTCAAGAGCATATGGCAGATTCAGATGTTGTTTAAAACAATGTCATTGAAACTACTGGCAGTATAGAGAGGACAAGACGAAGGCTGGAACAGGTGGTGGTGCATAATGTTTACTCAGGCGAGAGTATTAAGTGGCATCCACGTTAGTGTCCTAAGACTCTGTGAAGGCCTATATCCCTCTTCCTACTTCAGGCTATGGAGGAGTCCATCCAAGGGCGGATAAGGCTATAATGGAGTATAGAGTGCAGGATATGATTACTGAAATCACTAGCATTCATGAAAAGTTTGAGGAACCTCAGACAAATATGACTCCTACTCCAGTTGACTGCGGGAGACGAAGTAAATCTACACAGGGAGTGGTGTTGGACATTCTGCTGAAGATATGGATGTTACAAGGGGGATTGAGCCCCCTAAGTGATCTTTATTTATGTTGTTTGCCCTTAAACTTCTCTCAGGACGCCTTGATAGGTCCTTAAACTGCTTTTAACTTTTTGATGGGTTCCTTGTGTGGAACTGATACTGTCAAACTTAGATCTCTTTGTTTTTCAGCTAGCTATTGATAGGTGGGTTCCACGCATGGACCCTTACACTTTGGCTTGAGCTAACTGTCATATGATGGGTTATAACTTATATGTAACTTCCTATTTTAATATGTATTGGTGAACTTTTTACCACAATATTTAAAAAAAAATTGTACAAAATCTTCAAATTCTTGTGCTTATAATTAATAATATTTTGTTGATCGATTTTTAGTTTCTGCCATGGTATATTGGTATGTTTTGACAAGTCAAAATGTATGACATTGCTGATAGCATAAACTTGTTAGTATAGGCTGTACTTTTGGTGATGACTGCCAGTATTCTTTGGTCTGTTGGTATGACAAATATGGAGATGGAAGTTTATGCTCGGCAGTAACCTTTAACATTATCCCTTTTGCAGGTAGGGGCCTGACAAATAGAAGCTCCTGCTCTAGCTATTAAGAAACAATTGCTTCAAAACTTATACTTGAAGTGGAAAACAATATTCACAACTTAGGGGAAATTTTCTATTAGAGTTAAATTTTAAAGCACCCCGATTCCATAAGTATGTTGTTGAGATCATAATTCTACCATCCATGGATCATACCAAAACCCACAACCAATCCATTATACAGAAATCATAAAACAAAACCCTATAGAGCATTGCGAATCTCTGCATTTTAAATCTAGTTTTATAAAAAGTTACAATTCCAAATTGATTTATGTTCAGCGTCCAATTTCCTACCTCAATTGAACAAAACTCATATTAAAAAATCAAGCCATGTAAACATTTCATATATGTATAACCAATCCCTGATACCGCAGAATCACACAACCAGACTCTTGAGAAACTTGATTCTGTCTCTTAAGAAGAATTGTCCCCAATATCCCAATTCAATTATTAAAAGCTGTTACTCCTTACCTTAAAACAAGAACCAAGTTGAGCACAAGACACTAAAATTCAAGACTTTGCTAGACACAATTGGACATATTTCACCTCAATTGCACCTAATAGAGGCAAAAAACAGAACTCAAGAATGTGTACCTCTTTGAAGCGAATTATATTGGGATGGCATAACGAACGGTGGTTGATGATCTCTCTCTGCACATTCTCATCTATCTAAAAACCCAACCATAACTACAAATTAAATTCAGGTGTAAAAACAGGAAAAACGAATGAAAGCCAGAGAGAGAGAGAGAGAGAGGGTGTTAAACCTTTTCGCCTCTCTCAATGTACTTGACAGCAACAAGGTCCCCGGTGTGTTTGTCGCGCATCAAGCGTGCAACACCGCAATTGCCATACCCAATATCTCTAACAAGCTCGTAGCGATCACTGTCGTGCATAATGGGCATTTCCATGGCCATTGATGAGGATGCTCCTTCACCAAAATCCCCTTTTTCCATGCTTTACTTTATCGATTAAATTATTACCCAAGTTAATATGTTTTGCATTCCTCTTCTCCAAATGGTCTCTGCCTACAACCCATATATGAGAAAGCTAAAAAGAATCTAACATTTTTTTCTTAAACCTCATAGAACTTATAAACAAAAACCCCCCGGGAGATGTTTACCATGTTTACTGTTTTGACCTGTGGTTGGTCAAGTACGTTATGTTGAGATAGTGGTGTAATTACAGTAAGGGGTCGAAGGAATTGAATAGGCAGCAGCGTCTGTTGCCATCTGATGAAAAAACGCCAAAGAAGATATTATTACTGGATAAAAATAGGATATGAACACA
The DNA here is from genome assembly GCA_027924645.1 of Cunninghamia lanceolata. Lineage (NCBI taxonomy): Eukaryota > Viridiplantae > Streptophyta > Pinopsida > Cupressales > Cupressaceae > Cunninghamia > Cunninghamia lanceolata. Next base: position 14,340,987 of record BSBN01000801.1, read on the forward strand.
GAAACGAATCTGCTGTGAGACATTAAAAGAACTGCAGTAAGGAGAGATAAATAAGTTCACATCATCAAACACTACCTCTCTGGGGTAACGTGAAAAATTAAATTACTTTGCAAACAGCAGGGCACGAGACACAAGGTAATTTAGATCTGATTTGATCCAGTCAATCCACAAGAAAACAGAATAATCAAACTCATAGCCTATTCAATTTCAATTTCAATTTTATTTTTTTGTGGTTTATTGACAAAGTTATGTACATATATTTGTACTAGGAATTGCACCTTGGTGTGCAATGGGTATGCAGAAGAGTTTTGGAAGTTCAATTGCTATGTGTTTAAGTAAATGGTGATTGTCTTGAATGGCCCATGTCATTTCCTTGTGTTTTACTTATTATCTATTTCAAATGTGTGAGGTTTCATGTTTGGTTCAGTGATAACTTTAAGAAACCCTTCTTGAAAAAAGATATAAAATCTTTCATTTTTTTTTAGAAGAAAATATTAATTTCTATTGGTGGATCTTTCTTTTAAAAAAAAAAATTATTAATTTTATTGGCGAATTTTTTTAAATCGTTAGAAATTTGTGGAAAATCTTGGCGAATCTTGACAAAAAATAGGAAAATGCATTAATTACCAAGGTGAATCCTTCATAAAAAAACAAATTAAATTCCTATGGAAAAGTAAAGGTCTGAAAGTGGTAGTGATTGGCTAGTTTAAGGTGTAGTGCTCGTGTCTATAATTCCTTAATATTTTAAATCAAACATTGAATATTTCAAATTTGCCCTAAATTTTTTTTCACCACCATTGATTTTATTTATAATCAAATGGTTTGGGTTCTATTCCATAGACCAAAATGTACCCATGGGCATTGGATGCCCATGGGTACATTTTGGCCCACAAAATTTAATCCTAGCCATTAGATTATAAATTGAGATCAATGCCTCAAATACAATTTTGGGATCGATGGGCATTGGAGCTCCATGGCTACATTTTAACATATGGAATACAACTGCAACTATTAAATTATAAATAAAATCAATGATGGTGATTAAAAATTGGTGATATTGCTCTAAAATAACCAATACTTATATACTAGTAAAAGCACCAAAGGTCCTATCAAATGGCCAATAGGCACAAATATTTATAGGCTTAGTGCTACATAGTTTATATCTATATTTTTATTCGAAAGTCATTACATGTAATAGTTGGTGGACAAAGCTATTTATACTATAATTTTTTTTTTTAAAATAAAAATAATGGAATGGTATTAAATGAATAACCATATGAACTAAATTGTGAATGACCATTAGAAAACTAATTCATAAAGAAACTTTGAGAACTATGGCCTCTCATTCAACCATGATGAAATCTATTAACATTGTCATTATACTATTTGTAAGTTGTATTTTGTACATATTTATTTAGTGTGTTTCACTTTGGAATCTATTTATTGTCTGTGTGGAGTGTAACTTTGGCATTCACTTTAATTTGATATATTTATTATTTGTGTGAAGTATGGCTTTGAACTTTGGTATTGACTTATTTTTTGCATTTATTGTTTGTATGAAATGTGTGTTTGTACTTAAATTTTTACATTATTGATTGTTTGTTTGAAGTGTCTTTGAATTTTGTTTGTTTAGTGTGATTCAGTTTGCCATCCACTTTTTGTTTGTTTGAAGTGTGATTGAACTTTAGACATTACTTTGTGCACACTTATTGTTTGAACTTTTGGAATTCACTTTATATGTGTGTTTGAACTTTGGCATCCGCTTATTTATTTGAATTTTGGAGTTCAATTTGTTTAGTATCTTAGCATCCATTTATTGTTTGTGTGAAGTGTGTAGTTGAATTCTGACATCCATTTATTATTTAAGTGTGCTTAGGCACAAATATTTATAGAACTATCGTTAAATAGTATATATTTATATTCTATTGGAAAGTCATTATATGTAATAGTTGGTGGACAAGGTTATAAATACTATAACAAATTCAACTTCTTTTTCAAAATAAAAATAATAAAATGGTATTAAATGAATAACCACATGAACTAAATCATGAATGAAGTATTAAAGAACTAAATCATAAAGAAATCATATATTTAGTAATTGCCAAAATATTTTTCATCTTGTACCCCTTATGATTGCCTCATTATGCTATGTTTACAACTCATAAAATCTTTAAAAGCATAAGAATTGTAGAGAGTCATAAAGACATTGAAATAACAATAGAAAAATGTATTAATATTTTGAGAAAAATGTATAATAACAACATAAAAATATATTAATATTTTGAATGTAACTTTTAATAAATCACATTAGGATATCATATTAAATATTAAGCTATATGAAATAAAATGGCAACAAATATTTTATTTTATGCAATTATAATTACATGGATACATTTGAAAGAAAATTATTATTGCAAGTACAAAGATCATAACATTATTGGTAACAACACAATATTCATTTATGTAAATGAATGACAAATAAATTGAATATTTATTGGATGTTATCAAGACACCATTGTGCAATCGATGCTCTTCATTTTCCTATTCTTAACATAATTGGTGGTGATATTCTCAAAGTTTTGAGAGATTTAACTCAAAAGGTAGCATGAATGTTAAACCAACTCTCTACATCACCAATATTTATTTTATATTGTGTTCTATGAATTTTTAAAAATTAGTTAATATTAAAAATTTTAACCCTAATAAATTTTTAATGGAATAATCTATTTTCTCATTTATTAATCTTTTCTAACTAAAATTATAATAACCCATATCCTCTTAATAATAATAAAATTATAATTAACCCAACATAAAACTAAAACTTTATAAATTAGATATAAATATTAATATAAAATTTTAAAAAATATTTAAATGCATCTAAATTATTACATATAACTATTAATATAAATATAAATTATTAAATATGAATATTAATAATTGAAATAAATAAAATTTTAACTTAATTGATTAATTATAAATAAACTAGCCATTTTAAAATGGTATTAATTAAAAAAATTTATCTGTATTTTTAAAAAATAAAGTAATAAAATTAAAGTATCGTCTACTTTTCAATTTTAAAGATAAATTAATGGTATGATATGACTAACTAATAGCTTGATTTTCAAATCTTAATCTATTACTAAATAAAAATTTAGAATATAAAAACACCAATAAGATTTTAAAACAATAATAAAGCACCTCATTCCACTATCTTAATACATTACTAAATATAAATCTAAATTTTAAAAAAGCACCAATAACAATTTAAAACAATAATAAAACACATAAGGCATAACTATATTTTTCTATTATGCACATTCACTTCTAATTTTTATACGTATTTGATAGATGAACTTTCATTCTATCACACTTTAAATAAAAATTCTAAAAGAAATTAATATAAGATTGCATAATAAGGTTGGGAATTTTTTTTTGGAAATATGTTCTATTTAATCTATAAAAAGCTAGATCCTCTTAATAATAATAAAATTATAATTAACCCAGCATAAAAATGAAACCTTCCAAATTAGGTATAAATATTAATATAAAAATTTCTTTAAAATATACTTAAATATAAATATTAATATAAAATATTCGTGATCTTCTCGATGAAGAAGCTGAAACCATAAAGTTGGCGTTGGACAGGTATACAAGCAATTGAGGGCAAGTTTTTAATATGGAGAAATTAGAGATATTTTTCTTTAACACAAAGAAGGTGGTGCAAAGAAAAATCACCAAAATTTTGGGCTTCTCGATTGGGCAAGTCCCATCGAAGTATCTTGGGGCAGGGATAACTCTAAGAAAAGACCCCTAAAAAAAGTTATAAAATCCTTGCAAATCCTAGCTAAGTCCTTTTATTTTCTTGGCGAATCTTTCATTTTATTTGAAAAAAAATATTAATTTTATTTGCGAATCTATGCACATTGCTAAAAAAGTTATAAAATCGTGGCGAATCCTAGGCTAAAAAAATTAAAAACAATGGCGAATCTTAATGAATAATTACTAAAGAAATTAATTATAAAGGTGAATCCTTACTTTAAAAATTTGCATATTTGGTCAACCCCATATTTTTTTAAAAAAATTTTGAAGTGGGGAGAGACATTATAAACCTAATAATTATCAAGAGATTATAGTTTTCTCACCTAAGGATAGTTTGGTTTGCATCCTAAGTTTTTTCTATCATCTAAAGTTTAATGAGTTTTAACCAAAAAAATTTAACCATAGGTACTCTTCCTACAAAAAGGATGTCTCATCTAGAGTCTAAACATTTAAGAAATAAATTAAACTAAAATGAAATTTGTAACTAATAGATAAATGTATAATTAAATTATAAAATTTAACTCTTTTCCTAAGGCAATTTAAAATGATAAAGTAAGTCAAATAAAATAATAATAATTAAAAATTCATTACACTAACCTTAAAAGAATAAAGTCAATAAAATATAAGCCCCTTTCATGTTTAAAATATAATAAATATTTAAAATTGAATTATATATAGAATATTAAAAAAAATGTCGATAAGGGCGTGGTTCGGTGGTTAAGTCGCTCGGTTGTAGTGGCGGCCACCAAAGTTCAAACCCCCGCTGGGCCAACGAGCTCACAAGGTGTTACGCCTTCGATGGGCCAATGAGCTCGCGGGTTTGAAGTGTTCTTTCTTGGGGATGAGGTCCCCTGTGTTGTGGCCTCACCGGTTCATAGCTCCGGGCAAAAGCGTTGTGTGGCGCCGGAGGGCGTGTCGCACCAGCGTCACCGGTCTCGTTAAAAAGTTTACCAGGCGCATTATAAAATATATATATATAAAAAAAAATATTAAAATACACATATGAAAATTATACTAAGTAAACATTGTTTTTCTAACTCTAAAACAAATACTACTATGAGTGCAACTATTTTAAAACAATTAAAAAATCAAACTACTCCATTAAAGGTGAAGTCAACTAAGTCAAATAAAATAATAATTAAAAATTCATTACACTAACATTAGAAAAATAAAGCTAAATCTCTTTCATGTTTAAAATATAATAAATATTTGGGCAAAATCAAGCTACTCCATTAAAGGTCAACTAAGTCAAATAAAATAATAATAATTAAAAATTCATTACACTAACATTAGAAAAATAGAGCTAAATCCTTCCATATTTAAAATACAATAAATATTTAAAATTGAATTATATATAGAATAATAAAATACACATATAAAAATTATACTAAGCAAACATTTTTTTCTAACTCTAAAACAAATAATATTATGAGTGCAACTATTTTAAAACAATTAAAAAAATCAAGCTACTCCATTAAAGGTGAAGTCAACTAAGTCAAATAAAATAATAATAATTAAAAATTCAATACACTAACATTAGAAAAATAAAGCTAAATCCCTTTCATGTTTAAAATACAATGAATATTTGGGTGGGGGCACTAGCTTGATTGGCTAAGTAATTCTATTGCGGTAAAGATGGTTACGAGGTCCAGTCTCCCCCGTCCCCATGGTACCAAAGGCGTGTCGTACCAACGTCAACGGTCACATGAAAAAAAGTCTACTAGACACAAAAAAAAATAAAATTAAAATTGAATTATATGGAATAATAAAATATAAATATGAAAATTATACTAAGTAAACATTTATTTTTAACTCAAATAAATACTATTTAAAGCTAATAAAAAAAGAATAAAGCTAATAAAAAAGAATATGAAAATTTATTTCTAACTCCAACAAAAACTACTATGAGTGCAACTATTTTAAAACAATTAAAAAAGCATGATACTCCAGTAAAGTGAAGTCAACTACATTTTATGAGCTAATTATGTAATTCCTATTATATTAAAAACTTGCTAAAATAATAAAATATTGCATAAATATTTTTGTTGCTACCCAACCCTTTCATTTTGTCATAATCATTTTGGTGTGAAGTTTTATTTGCATGAGAGAAGGAGGTTATGCAAGTTGAAGGTAATTTCTATTGATCTTATTTTTTACAGATCTTATTTGGGTTTACTCCTTTCTTCCTGTTTTTTTATTCTTCTCATTTTATTGTCCATGTTTTTCATTTTTCTTTGCTTGCAGGGTAAAAGAAATCTTCCAAAGATCTATTTGACAATTGTATTGCAGCTTCAGAGTTCTATTATTTTGGGTTGCATGCAGAAATTTTTTATAGATTGTACAGGGTTTATTATTTTGGATTGCATGCAGAGGATTGTACAGGGTTTTATTATTTTGGGTTTCATGCAAGGTTTTTTAGAGATAGTATTTTTTCTCAAATATTTATCTCAATGTATTATCTCAAAATATTAAGTCATAAAAGAATGAATGCTTCAAGAAAATATTTTAGGAATGATTTGAAAATACAAAAACACCAGAAATTAAATATTTTAGAAATATCACATTGAAAATTAAATTAAAAAATAAGTATAAGACTGAAAATTCTGGGAGACAAAAAGCACATACCTTTTAAAAGGCTTGGTGAGCCCTGAAATTGATTTTGGGCCACAAGATTGGATCTAATCTTGTGGCCCAAAATCAATTCTGGGGCTCACCAAGCCTTTTAAAAGGCATGTGCTCTTTGTCTACCGAAACTAAACAATAGCCGTTACATCAAAACTATAATCAATGGTAATGAATAAAGTTGTATTAAAAATACAAACAACCCTAAAGTAAATGATAATAGTGATATTATCCAAAATTAATGGCTAAAATATATTATTAATGGCGAATATGGTCCAAAATTAATGGTTGAAATATATTATTAATGGCAAATATGGTCAACATTTTTAAATATATTATAAATTGATGGCGAATGCATCATTTACTTGGCAAAATAGTTCAACTTATTAGTTTAAAGAAATAAACCTTAGGCGAATTAACTAAGACTATTTTTTTTTGTAAAAATGGGGCGATTTAGTTGGCTTCATAGCTTGAACTATTCGTCATTTTTGGTGGCTCTGATTTTAAATATTCGCCACTAAAAAAATCCCTGTCTTGGGGTTCCAATTTTCTCAGGAACTTGTAGATCTGACCACTGGAACAAAGTTCTGAACAACTGCAACAAGAAGTCGGAAGCTTGGAAGAATAAGTGGCTTACTCTAGCAAGTAGAATACTAATGATCAAATCTGTTCTCTCAACTATCCCGGTGTATGTCATGTCGTGTTTGAGGATGACAAGTAAAGTCATTGCAGACTTGGAGAGCAAATTTAAAAGGTTTTTATGGGAAGGAGCCAAAGAAGACAAAAAGGTACCGTTGATTGGCTAGGACATGGCTTGCCTTCCTAAGGAGCATGGTGGGGCTGGAATAAGGAAAATGCTCCCTCAAAATCTGGCTTTGGGTGCTAAATTAGCATGGAGATTATACAAAAATCCTAAAAAAACTTTGGTGCAAGATCCTACAAAAGAAGTATTTAGATAGCGATGATCCGAGCTGGATCCTCATGGCTACAAATATTCAGGGCAGTTCGGCAACATGGAAATTCATATGGGAATCTCGAAATGTTATAACAGAACACTTGTCTTGGAAAATTGGAGATAGCTCACAAGCCCGATTCTGGAGTGATTCTTGGAATGGGGAAGAACCTCTAGACAAATTGCTCAGATACCTTGATTGGATCGGTGAGATAGAATTGGAACTGGGTATTTTAGTGGCAGATTACACGAAAAGAATCTCAAATGGGATTGGTTTGAATTTCAAATGGAAAATAATAGACTCATCCATCATTCCAGACATGGACAAGGAAAATATTACAAGCATCCTCAGTCAAAGATGAATATTCCTCTCTCACCAGCTGGATGAAATAATTTGGAGCGGATCAAAATCAGGTAACTACTCCGTTAAGCTGGGATACCTAAATCAAACTTTCAAAAATGAAAGTTCAGATTGGCTGACAAGGTTATGCTAGAATAAGAAGTTGCTCCCCAAAGCTGAAGCTTTCTTATGAAAAGCCATCCACAAAAGAATCCTAACCGGGGATAGACTTTGGTCTATTGGCTTTGAAGGTTCGAGCAAATGGCCAATGTGTGAAAGTGTAGAAGTATCAGCTAATCACCTCTTATTGAATTGTAGAGAAGCGTCTAAATGTTGGGATTGGCTGCTAGATGCAATAGAATGGCCTACTGCTAGACAGAACAACTTGAGGAAGTTTTTAACCAGTTGGCTGAATTTGGGTTCTAAAGCCACTTGGGGAGATGTATGGTGTGTTGCCCTGTCAATGGCTAGTTGGCGTATTTGGAAAGAATAGAATCAGATAATTTTCCAAGAGCAAAGATTGGATACAGAGGAAGTCATTAAGAAGATTTGAAGTGGCATTTGTGAACTACTCAATGCCAAAGGTCATAATAACAAGAATCGATCCTTCACTCAATGGGACGACAGACTGAAGAAAAAATGGCTCAAACTAAAATGTTCATCGTCATCTTTTGCCAAGAATGAAAACATTAGGGCTTTGTGCCCATTGATGGTTCTGCCAAAGGAAACCCTGGGTTGGCTGGAGGTGGGGTAATTATCAGAGATGGCGTAGGAAGTTGCATTGGTGCCTTATCTTACCACTTTGGACTTGCAACTAATAATGAAGCAGAATTTGAATCACTTTATAGAGGCCTCGAGTTATGTGAGAAATTAAAAATCAAACAAATAGAAATGGAAGGAGATTCTCAGGTACATGCACCAATGCAATCAAATCTAAAAATGTGATCAACTGGAAATTAAGAGGTTGGCTAGAAAAAATTATATTTGCTTTGGAGAAATTAGAATTCTACTCAATTACACATGTCTATAGAGAAGTGAATCGAGTTGCTAACGCTCTAGCCAATATCGAGGCCAACCAAAAAGAATTAGAAAAAGCTTACAATACAACCAATCTTGAGCCTAGAATTGTGGAATTGTTAGAACAGGAAAAAGCAACTCAAATCCAGGCCTCTTGATGAGACGATTAAATTAAGTTCCAAAAAAGAAAGTGGTTGCGTGGGTAGTGAAAGGACACTCATTGGCTCTGCGGTGGACTGCAAAAGAAGATACAGATTCAGATACGCATGATCAACATTTAGATTTCAACCCGTATACTGGTAGAGCTGCTAGTTAGGCAAGGATTGGATCAAGATAGAAAGAATCCCAAAGTGTTACGGCTATTCAGGAAGGACAAGTCACGAGCTCTAAATGATGACTATTTTCAAAATTTGAAAGGGAAGCTCCGAGATTGAAGATGAGGCCGAGATAACCACAAGTGTCTATATAAGGGAAGGCAGAAAGAGGATATTAACATTCACAGAAGTTCAAAGTTGCAGATTTAAGGGAGACGATGTCGCAACACTTTAGAGTGGACTGCCGCTGCAAGGACAGCGAGAATGGAGGAAGACAAGTGATATAAGTGAATTTATAAACTTTGTAAGTGCTAACCTGGGGTTGGTTGAGCAAAATGTAATTTTTAGACTCGCTGATATTGTTGAGGGTATAGGTCACTTATACCACTAAATGTGGTGCCCCATCTTTCTATGTAATGTGTTTTCTTCAGTATTTTAATGGAAGGGAGCTACCCCCATAAATGGTAGTGCTTACCAAAAAAAATATTAATATAAAAGAAAAACCATTTAAATGCATCTATTACTATAATAAAGTGGCTATATCTTAAGAAGAAGTTATGTGTTTTAAAGAAAACAAATCCTTTCTAGAAATTACTAAAATAAATTAAAAAAACCGTCACTTACAAATTAAAATAATTTTAATTTTTGCTTCTCTTATTAATTTCTTTTCTCCTTGTGTTGCATTTTTGAGAAGGAAAATTGTGTGGGAGAAACTTTTGTACGGGTATGAAACTTTGGGATCGATAGACATTGGAGCTCCATGGCTACATTTTAACAATGGAATACAACTACAACTATTAGATTATAAATAAAATCAATGATGGTGATTAAAAATTGGTGATATGGCCCTAAAGTAACCAACAATTATATAATATTATTGGCAAATTAACTTTATTTTCTTCTAAAACTTATAAAATTTAGGTGAATCTAATCTAATTAGGTATCAAATATTGTGGCAAATTTTTAGGTTTAAAAGTTTAATAAAATAAATGTTCTGGCGATTTAACTAGGACTAAAATAATTTTTTGTAAAAATGTGGCGATTTAGGTCACCTTATATCTTGTACTATTAGCCAAATTTTGAATCCCCAATTTCAACTATTAGCCAATTGGTGAATTAGCCACTAAAAAAATCACTACTTGGTGAACTTTCTTAATGCATGCATCTCCTTTCTAAATAATTGTTCATGCGCTACATTTGGGTTCCCTTGCATTCCATTAGTCCTGACATATGCATATTATTTGAAGCATGTATGCTTGTTTATCACAAGCCTCATATTTCACATCTTGTCAATACCTACATTGAATATACATTCTCTTGCAAATATAAGCATGGTCACCACCTACTTCATGTTTATTTGTCATCTAGCCTACCATCATGCATCCTCTCATGGGATGGCATAGGATACAAAGATCGATCAAACTTATTGACCATCATTGCTTTTATAATTTCACACAGTTGCATAATTTGGAGCTCAAATAAATTAAAATTAAATTTAGACATGGTATAATTTTAGATTGAGAATTCATAACTGTCTAAAAATATTTAATTTGAAGGGAAAATTTTTGTTTCATTTAAATTTGCAGATGATATGGAATGATCTCGAGACCTAAAAAATGGCATGCATTTTATGTCACGGGAGCCCATTGTGTTTAATCTCACTTTGGAAAACTTTTGTTAGTAAAAAAGAGGTTTGTCATCCAATTGAAATAATCATTTCATCAAGGCCTTGGCATGTGCTCATGATGTTGGCCTAACCATTATTGATTTTCATTCACTCCTTTCATGTGTTTTTTAATGTGGTCCCCTTGCATTCCATGAGATAAAATTAAATTTAGACCTGATATAATTTTGGATTGAGAATTCATAACTATCTAAAAATATTTAATTTGAAAGGGAAAACTTTTGATTTGTTTGAATTTGCAAATGATATGGGAATGATCTTGAGACCTAAAAAATGGCATGCATTTTATGTCATGGGAGCCCATTGTGTTAAATCTCACTTTGGCAAAACTTTTTTAGTCAAAAAGAGGCTCGCCATCCAATTGAACTAATCATTTCATCAAGGCCTTGACATGTGCTCTTGATGTTGGCCTAACCATTATTGATTTCCGTTTGCTCCTTTCATGTGTTTTTTAATGTGGTCCCTTGTGCATTCATTCCCTCCATATGGGTTTTTCGTGCTCTTACTATTTGTCATACAAAGACTCGCTTCCATAATCTAGAGAGATAAAACCATTCTAACACCAAGATATGTAGGTAAGCAAGATCTTTCTCTTCCTAGACAACTTTTTGTTGACATGCATACACATGCTCAATCTCCTAAACAATGGGTGCTTCATTCAGAACAAATCTTCTTCATAGTATTGGTACGTTGTTGGCTTTTTCAAATGGTGTATCCTCTCATCCTTCATCCTCCACAATCTCTCTCTATTTTTTCATCTCTTTTCTCTCTCTCATGTCTATCCCTAGGTTAATTTAAATAGTACTATATATATAGTAATTATATATTATTTTATATTTATATTTAATAATGTATAATGATAAATGGAACTAAAAATATAATTTGCATAAAAAATAAATATATAATAAAATAATAAATATAAATAAACATCAAACATAGAATATATTCAATATAAATATAGCATTATATATTATAATATGACATTAGAAATAAAAATAGTATTTTATATTATATAAAATATGGTATATAATGATAAATATATATAGTTATATTTTTAATTTTATATATGAAGTAAATATAATTCAATAATAAACATAGATAAATATAAAATATATAATAGATTTAATGTAAATATACATTTTTTACAAATTTAACTCTTTAACGAATTAAAAATAATTATGAAAATTTTGGTTAATCTTGAAAGATGTTGAGAAATAAAACAAGATAAGACAAGATATATATTCACAAACATAAGTGTCTTGAGTCATGGACCATCGTGAGTTATTGGCATCTTGGTCCCTATTCAAATGTTAAGAATATCCTAATAAAATTTTGATTATGTTTTTCGACAAAAAAGCATAAACACAACCAATAAAAAAATTAGATAAAATGGTACATAAAAATAAATTATATATATATATATTGAACTAATCATTTCAACAAGGCCTTGACATGTGCTCTTGATGTTGGCCTAACCATTATTGATTTTTGTTTTCTCCTTTCATGTGTTTTTTAATGCGGTCCCTTGTGCATTCATTCCCTCCATATGGGTTTTTCGTGCTCTTACTATTTGTCATACAAAGACTCACTTCCATAATCTAGAGAGATAAAACCATTCTAACACCAAGATATGTAGGTAAGCAAGATCTTTCTCTTCCTAGACAACTTTTTGTTGACATGCATACACATGCTCAATCTCCTAAACAATGGGTGCTTCATTTGGAACAAATCTTCTTCATAGTATTGGTACCTTGTTGGCTTTTTCAAATGGTGTATCCTCTCATCCTTCATCTTGTAGAGTGTCAAATACTCTACATTTTGTTTCAGTCGCGGTGCAGGTCTCTTCTATTTTTGTTATGTTTCAAAGATGTTGCTTCGCGGGTTTCTAAGTTTTGTGTGGAAGCCACCAAGTGTCAAGCCACAGTTAAAGCCGTGGTATTTGTTTCAAATATTAACTTTTGTGTGGAGTGCGCCATGTAGCGGTTATGTTTCAATATGTAAAGTCTCTGAATAATGTAGAGGTTGCCACATGGTGCATGCAGAGGCAGTCCCTAAAGTTTCTATGTGCATGCGGAGGCTGTCGTGTTTCTTTTGGTTTTGTTGCGGATCTTGTCGCGTGTTCTTCCCGCATCATGTTATCGCTTGTATTGAAAATAGTGGGCCACAGTGAAGGAGTTTCAGCTTTGCTACAGAGAGTGCCACGTGGTGGACGTAGAGGTAAAGTTGTTTTGTTTATGACCCCTTTTTCTGGCAAGTAACTTAAAGTTTCTAAAGTAATGCGGAAGTCGCCAAGTGTCAACTTCCACGAGAGTTTCAAAAGCTTTATAATGTTTCAAGCAGTAATGCAGAGAACGCCACATGTTAGTTAGCGTGCGTGCAGAAGATGCCACCTATCCTAGTTTTCTCCTTTGAAGTTAATACAATGCTGAAGCTGTGGGTCCCATTATTAATATGTTTGTTTCTAAACTGATGCGGGTTGTGATAATTATCAACAACGGAGTTTACCCGAGCATAAAGACATAGTTTGGAGGGCTTTGCGGAAGAAGACACGTAGTTGTTTCTGAATGTTGCGGAGCGCGACAAGTGTCATTTTCCTGTTCATTCCTGAGAGACAAAGGAGTTTCTCATTTTGTTGCAGACGCTGCCATCTATCACAGAATGCCTTAAGTTTCAAATACGCAAGCCTCGCCATGTGTCTATCCCTTAATGGAAGGAGGTGTGCCACATACCCCAGCCAATGAGCTTGTGGGAAGGAAAAGACTGTTGCAGATTTGAAGGATCGTAACTGTCGGAGACTTCCAGTTATCTTCAGTTTTGTTGGGTCATTGAGATTCGATTGTTGCAGACAATCTAGAGTCAGATCTTAGGCTATAAATATGTAATATTTGTAATAGATCATATATTCAGATTTATAGAGATACACAAAGATAGAGATTTGTGATAGTTTTGTCAGAGAATCTAAAAGAGAAGTTGGAGACTTTGCTGTGGCCAGTTGATATCATTTTGCCTTTATTTTGTTGTTCTTGATTAGAAAGTTAATGTACCTGTGCATGTATCTGTGCCTTCTATATTGCTAGAAAATTAATGAGAAGAGCTCTGTTCTGTGCTTTGGTTGATATTATTTGTGTCATTGCAAAATGTTTGATTGTGAGCCTTTGATTATATTCATTTAATCTGCTTATGTTTATCATACAGTATCTGCTCTTTAATATAACTGAATCTTGAGGATAGTTTCATTGTGCTTAATTTGAGAGAAATACTTTTACTCAAGTACATCGCCATAGTTAGTTTTGCTTAATTGTATATGTAATCTTGTTAACTTCTAACCTTTCCCTCAAAACCCATTTAAAATAGAGAAGAGCCAGCTTCTTTAAAATCTGGAGGTTGTTTCAAGTAGCAAGTTCCACATTCTTGAAACTTCCCATGTTGGTGTTAGAACCTGCGCAATTTTATACATCAACAATTTTTGGCACGCCCGGTGGGACTCTTTCTTGAAGTTTCTGTCAAGATCGTATGAGCCAGAGAGCAATAAGTAGCCAGAGCTATAGACCTACAACAAGAGCTCAGTCTGCTGCTAATCCAAGCATTCTTTTGCCACCGTTACTAGCTACTCCAAAGAGAAGAGTGAATCAGTTTGTAGTAGCACAAAGAGTAAATATGGGAGCACCTGTAGCCCCAAGGAACTATGCAAATTAGAACACTGGCAGTCCTTTAATTCTCCTAGTACCACCAGCAACTTGGGATGCTATTCCAGCCAATGCTCTGAAGGCTCTGCCTAAGTTCAGTGGGGAAGATTTCAAGACACCTGAAGAGCATCTACAAGATGTATCTGATGTATGTGCTGTACATGTTATCACTCAATAGAATGTGGCCATAAGATTGTTAGCAGCCTCTTTTAAAGGAAAGGCTCTGGACTGGTATAGATCTGTTACTCCAAACACAATATCCACATGGGATCAGCTTGGTGACACTTTCTTTGCAAGATTTAAAGAAAAGGGTGATAAATCTTCTTTGCTGCAACAATTAATCACTATCAAAAGGGAACCACAAGAGGCCATGACTGATTTCAACTCAAGATTTCAAAAGACTTGGGATAGAATTCCTACTACAGCAAGACCATTACCAGGTATGGCTATTGTGTTTTACCTTAAAGCTTTAAACTCAGATATATTGGTGATGATTCAGTCTCTTGGAGGTCAGACACTACCAGAAGCATATGAGTTGGTAGTCAAGGCTGAAAATAACTTGATAGATGCTAGAAAATTGTCCCTAAGGCCCCCTATGCCCATGTTCCCAGAAATTACCTTACCTTTGCCACAAGAGTTTCCTAATCCTACAGTTCCACCTGTGTCTATGTATTCCTTTCCTCAGCAACTTGTTAAGGCAACCACCTCTGCTCAACCATCTGAAATGGATGATGTCAAGAACATTTTAAGGACCTTCTCAAATGAGATAATTAATCTAAAGAGACAACAAAATCCCTATCCAAATCCTCCTTATCAAGGTTATCAAGGAAATAGACCTCCCTTTCAACCAAATCAATATCAAGGCCCTCAAAGGCAAACTAATCCTCAGCCTTCGAACCAGTTGGTTACAGTCCCCACACCTTTACAAACTGTTCCTCCTAATCCCAACAGAGAAATAGTTCCAGGATAAAATAACTTAGCAGATGGCACAAATGCTTGGTGCTTTCCCTGCAACAATGCCCATATGCCCAGAGACTGTCCCCGAGGATATTTGCAGCAAAAGATAGTAGAACAGAGAGGGTTAGAAGGATAATTTTCAACTTCTACTGCTCCACCATATCAGTCTCCTAGTGTTCAAAATGCAGTAATGATGGCCTAGATGCAAGGGATGTCTATACAACAGGAAGAGGAAATAACCCCTGAACATGCTTTATTTTCATGGATTGAAGAAGAAGATTCAGTGTTTTTGAATGAGGCATCTACTTCAAAGAAACCATTGGTGCAATTAGACTACTATACCAGATCAAAGAGGAGAATGATGGAGCAGCCTGAAATCACTAATAATGAGATCCTGGGAGCTCCTCCATTTCAAAATCATCAGAATACAGTCTCTAGACAAGAAATGCCTCAACCTATGCAGAATCAAGTAGCCTCAGGACATGTTCTAGAAAAGATAAGATACCCTTATTATTCAAAGACCCAAGCATTAGGACCTGTGAACGTGGTGGATCAACTAAAAAGAACTCCAACACATGTATCAATTTGGGACATGTTAGATATTCCTAAGAAAAAGACACTGTTGCAGGAGGCTCTGCAAGGCCAAGAAGTCCCCAAATACACTGGTACTAAAGGAGGAGCTACTGATAAAGGGAAGCTTCAGCTCAAAGATACTGAACCTCTGCAAACAACAACTCTATTGAAAAATGTACCTGAGGTAGGTAAATCTAAACCAGATCCCTTTTATTTGACTCTAATAGTTGGGAAGAAACTACTGCATAATGCAATGATAGACTCTGGGGCTAGTACTACAGTAATGCCAAAGCAAATAGCTGATGCTTTAAAGATAAAGTATGAGCCACTTACAAGAGGGGTCATGTAGTTGGATGGAAAATCTGTGCAAACAATAGGGAAAATTAAACAACTTCCATTGCAACTATATACTTACCCTAATATAATTGTAAATCAGGATGTGGTAGTCATAGATATCCCCCCTGTATTTGGACTATGCTTATCCAGAGATTTCACAGCCAAGATAGGAGGTTACATGTCACTAGATTGGTCACACCTCATCCTGAGAACCAAATATGGGACAAAGATGAAAATACTATCTAAGACATTATCCAAAGACCATATCACAAATGAACCAACCCCAAAATTAGAAGCAGCCCATGCTATGCTGAATAAGGAGGAGAGAATCTTTGTTGAAGAGTTGGGTGACTAGACTGAACATGACCAACATGAAGAAGAGAATAATCAGTTATTGACTATGATGCAGAGTGATCCCTATGGGAATTATGACTCTACAAGTCTAGGCACTTATGTCATATTTGAAGAAGACCAAGAGATCCCTAATGTTTTAAAGAAAGAAGCATCACAGAGTCAAGAATCTAAAAAAGACTCAGAAATCTGGACCCTAAATTTTGATGGGGCTAGGAGTAAAAATGGTGCTGGAGCAGGAGTTTGCCTTACTGCCCCCAAATGGTGAGAAAATTCTAAGAGCCATTCGCTTTCAGTTTGCCTGTACCAATAATGATGTTGAGTATGAATCATTGGTGCATGGACTCATGTTGGCAAAGAAAAAAGGAGTAAAGAATCTGATAGTAAGAGGAGATTCAGAACTAGTGGTGAAACAAATCAGAGAAAAGGCCATAGCCAAAAATGTAAGAATGAGATCCTATAGGCATGGAATTTAGGACCTAATAGATGATTTTGAGGCTTTTAATATTGAAGTGGTTCCCAGAGCCCAAAATTCTGAGGCAGATAGAATGACATAGATTGGTTCATAGTTTGACCCGCAAATGATCTGTTAATCAACAATGAGTCACTCAAAGTTATAGTGAGACCAACTATTCCAGATAATGACCAAAACTGGCAAGTTTTTTATAATGACTTCCAAGTACTCTCATTCTTACAATAATCAGGTGAGTTTGCTGATCAATTACATCCTAAAATTGAGGAAGCATATGGTGACCAAATCATCCAGCTGAAATCAAATAAACTCCCTAAAGGGTTGATTACTCTAGAAAATTTGTTTGACCCAGAAGATGCAAGCTTGGAGAAGAGGAGGTTTCAAGCAAATAGGGAAGATTATTCTGAGATTCAAGTTAGTGAAGGAAGAAAATTGAAGGTTGGCAATTCCACAACCCAAGAAGAAAGGGAAAGGCTGATTGATTTGTGTGAAAAATATGATAGGGTGATTGCTTGGACCTATGAAGACCTCCATGGCTATAATAGAGATATCATTCAGCACACCATACAGCTTACTGAAGGATCTAAACCAGTTAAATAGAAGCAAAGGCCAGTGAATCCTAGAATTGAACCTTTGATGGTGGATGAGCTGCAAAAGCTCCTAGCATCTAAGATTATTGTTCCAATTAAGCATTCAACCTGGGTATCAAACTTAGTGCCTATAAGAAAAAAGAATGGTGACATAAGACTGTGTAGATTTCAGAGATTTGAATAGAGCATCTTTGAAAGACCATTATCCCCTGCCCTCTATGGAACAAATTTTACAAACTATGGTTGGATCAGAGAGTTTTTCCTTACTGGATGGTTTCTCTGGATACAATCAGATTTGGTTGGCTAATAAAGATCAGCATAAGACTGCATTTACTACCAAGTGGGGAACATTTGCATATGCTAAAATGCCTTTTGGCCTTTCAAATGCTGGAGCTACTTTTCAGCATGCAATGGATGTGGCATTTGGGGAACTTATAAATAAAATTATTCTGATCTACCTAGATGGCCTCACTATTTTTTCTAAAAATGTTGTAGATCATTTTGACCATTTAGAGGTTGTTTTTAAGAAATGCCAAGAGTTTGGAATATCTTTGAATCTCAAGAAATGTATCTTTGCAGTACCTCAGGGTAAACTTCTAGGGCATATAGTGTCAAAGGAAGGGGTATCTATTGATCCAAAAAGAGTCACTGCCATAATGAACCTATCTCTACCAGTCAATAAGAAAGCAGTTCAATCCTTTCTTGGGAAGATCAACTTTGTTAGCCAATTCATATCTGATTTTGTAGGTCTAATTAGACTAATAACACTATTGCTTAAAAAGGATCTGGTTTTCAAATGGACTGCAGAAGGTAGGCAAGCCTTTGAAGAAGTCAAGAGAGCCATTTCATCAGCCCCAGTACTTAGAAACTGAGACTTTTCTAAATCTTTCATAATGTATGTGTATGGGGGAGAATTCAATGTTGCTGTTGTTTTAACTCAGAAAGATGATCAGCAAGAAGGAGAACACCTAATAGCCTTTTTTTCCAGAACTCTTAGAGAATATGAGGCTAGATATAATTTTGTGGAGAAGCAAGCATATGCCATGGTCAAAGCTCTTAAAAAATTTAGACATATGGTAACAGGAAACAAAATCCTGATACTAGTGGCTCATCCTAGTGTAAGAGAATATATTATGGAGGGTGAGATCACTGAGAAAAGGGCCAATTGGATAACAAAGATTCTGGAGTATGATGTAGAAGTGAGACCCACCAAGTTAGTCAGAGGCAAAGGATTGTATCAATATATGACTCAAGACATGGAGAAAATAATGACTGAAGAAATAGAAAGTGAAAATGTATTGAAAATCCAAGAGGTTGATCAAGACTCCTGGGTCAAAAACATAATACAATTTATGAAGCATGGGATTTTCCCAAATGAGCTCTCCCATGATAAGAGAAGATACTATAGGTAGCAAGGGGCCCATTTTGTACTAATTGACCATATTCTATTTAGAAGAAATGTTGATGGTATACTTCTGAGATGTATAGAGAAGGATGAAGCTCAGAGAATACTACATGAATTACACCATGGAGCCTCAGGAGAACACTTTTCAGCAAGGACCACTACAATCAAAATAACCCAAGCAGGATATTTCTGGCCCACTCTATTTACAGATTGCTATCAACTGGTCAAAGAATGCCAGGCTTGTCAATTTTATACTGGAAAAAGGAGAAATGCAACAATGCCTCTAAGCCCCATAGTTGTGGATAAACCCTTTGCTCAATGGGTTTTGGATTTTATTGGAATGATCAATCCAGTGTCAAGTATGGGACACAAATGGATCCTCACAGCCACAGATTACTTTACCAGATGGAGTGAAGCAGTACCACTCAAAGAGGCAACAAAAAAGGTCATATTAGACTCTCTAGAAGGCATAATTGCTCAGTTTGGTCCTCCACGTACCATTATATCAGATAATGCTAAAGCATTTTTTGGAACAAAGATATCTGAGTTTGCATTAAGGAATGGGATTTATTTGAAGACTTCTTCAAATTATTACCCTCAAGGTAATGGTCTGGCAGAGTCCACTAACAAGAACCTGATCAGACTCATTAAGAGGATAGGGACCAATTATCACAGAGAGTGGCATAAACTACTTAACACAGCACTATGGATTGATAGAATCACACCCAAGCAAGTAACTAAAATGTCCCCCTATGAATTAGTTTATGGTAAACCAACAATAATGCCACTAAGCTTAGAGATCCCTGCTTTGCAATTGTTGAAACATGTAGAGATTGAAGAAAATGGCCCCATGCAAGTCAGACTGGCTGAGTTGTTGGAAGTGCAAGAAAAAAGCGAAAAGGCACATGAATCACTGATGAAACATCAGAAAATGGTCCCATTTTTAAGGTTGGCTCACTGGTGTTGAAAGGGGATGAAAGAGCTGTCAAGCCAGGTCGACACAACAAATTTGAATTGTTGTGGATGGGTCCTTACAAAATTCATTCATGCAAGCAACATAATTCATTTGAGCTTGAGACCATGGATGGGGAACCTGAAGAGATTCCTGTAAATGGGATCTATCTGAAGCATTTCAATTAAGCAGGGGCTCTTATGTATCATAGTTAGTTAGTTTCTTTCCTTTTCTTGCTTTCCTATTTTCCCGCTTTCTTTTCCTACTTTTCTTTTCAATAAGTGTTCGGTGAACACGTGTTGGCAGCGCAAAGCCCCTTCTCTTTTTGGTCTCACATTTATTAAGGTTGTTCACCGATCCCCAAATCCCCTGGAAGTACACACTTTTCAGAAAAGATAAGCCACTTCCATAACATATCTGACACTCCATCCCATGCAGCTTTCAAACAGATACACTAATTGTTTCTCGGTGTTAATTCCATTTATAAGATATGATGTGTCATTGATTACCTCCGTAAAGCCCCAAATGAATTAGTATTAAATCCTAACTGTAGCTCTCATTTGTTTCTATCTCTCTGCTTTGAATCACTATTGCCTCCAATTTCCATCCCTAACAATCGCCTTTCAACTAAGTGTACAGTTTCATTCTTTCCTGTGTCAAGGTTTCCCACATTCTCCCCACAGATACAGATATGTCAGAAACACATTCTCTATAGGAGGGACTGGGAATTTATGAGTCGATTGATAAGCTATTAAACAACAAATCATATGCTTTGGCGCCTGCGCAACCATGGAGATCCTACCCAAGAACAAGGGTCCCTGAAGTAGGATATTCTAGTGACCTAGCAAAGGTAAAGGATTATGCAGATGGCATTTTTGATACAACCCTTCAAAAGAATACCAAGACTCTCTAGGAGGGGGCACATCAGAGGTGTATTCTCAAAGCAAAAAATGGGTAGTCTGAAACTTTTGGTATGAGAATATGGACCTCACAATTGGCACAGTTCCTAGTTCTGAGTGTACACCTATGTCCCAAGCTAATTGAGTTATGCACAGAGCTGTTTCATGCACCATCAAATACCATACAACAGGGGCCTTTCATGGTACATATTACGCCCAAGGCCATAAGAGATATGCTGGCCCTGCAACATGATAGAACAGCCACATTCCCAACTGTTGCTAAAATGAAAAACACATGGGCAAATGTAATCAACAAAGTCAGGTTCCTCAATTCAGAGATGCAATTGGGAGATGATAAGACAGAGATGCCCATACTACCCACTGGGAGGGTACAATTCAGTCAAAGTGTTCAAGAGGCACTGTCAATGATTGCCTTCATTTTTGGGATGAGAGAGGACACTATAGATCATGACTGGCAAATAGCTATTATTTTTAGATTGAAAACTGTGGACAAATCACAGGAGTACCAGCTAGATTTCTCATAGTAAATTGCTAACTCCATAGTTGATCAGCTCATGAATTTCAAGTCTAAACGAGTTTTCACATATTCTGCTTTTCTATTCCACCTCATGTTATATCAAAACCATAATCTTTTCGCACAACATATGCATTTAAACATGTATGACCCAGATTTTGCCCAAAACAGAACTATCCCTGTGTCTGCATGGACACATGCGTTATCTAAATCCTCTGACCCATATGAGTTTTGGGAACTTTTCGTAGCCCCTGCTTTTTGCCAATTGAGCCCTACGCTTGTAGAGCATAGATTGACACAAGGTATAAG
The DNA here is from genome assembly GCA_027924645.1 of Cunninghamia lanceolata. NCBI lineage: Eukaryota > Viridiplantae > Streptophyta > Pinopsida > Cupressales > Cupressaceae > Cunninghamia > Cunninghamia lanceolata. The sequence goes on from BSBN01000801.1 coordinate 14,362,800, forward strand.
GGGATTTATGGCCAACTGCCCAATTCCGTGTGATTATTTCTTTGGGGCACACAATACCATAATCAGAGTCCATGGTTTCAATGAAGAGCCCATGCTATTACCTAAAAATTGACCCCTAGGGTTGTATTCTTAGAAGTGACCCGACAGGTGTCTATGGTTGATATCGAGTTTGGTCACAAGAAAAAGAAAAAGAAGATGTATGATATCCCATGGGTCAGGAAAAATATGACACTTGAGGTCAGAGATGCAAAGAGCCTTTTGCTAAGGAAACTAGCTACCCTTGGTTTCTTCATCATTGAAGATAAATGGAAGTATGATCCAGATAATTTCTTGGACTCCTGGATTAGGAATAACAAAGTCCGTGCTAAAATGGTACATGAAGGTCAGCCATTCTGGGAAGATAGAAGGAATCCTAAAGAAGACAACCCAGACCTATATGTTGAGCTAACTGATTTGCCCTATGAAGGGCCTAGGCCATGGGAAAAATTTTATGTTAAAGAAAAGGTTTATGACCCTAAGATAAAAATGACTTCTGGTTTGAGGAAATCATTGAAGACCCAAGATTGGAAACCAGAGAAGATTGAAGCCTATTGGAAATATAGGCAAGAAATCTCAGAGCTAACACATTCTTTTGGGAAAATTGACATTGATGAGAGATGGGAATCAATCTAGGATGAGTGGCATCCCTCCCCAGTCTCTAGCCCAGACACTAGTAGAATTCAGAGAAAGGAAGAGGAGTTAGAGGAGGAAGTAGAGTCACCTCGCACAATGCAAGAGACAAGACAGGCCTCATCTGCTGCCCCTGCATCCCCATGGCCCCAATCCCTCAACACAATAGAAAAGCAGAAGGGTGCAGTGTCATCACCAACCTTAGGGACTTAAACAACTTCTGCATCTGGGAGTTCCAGGGTTGTTCCTTTGCAACGACCAGTGGTGGTAAATGTGGAAGAGAAAGAAATAGAGGAAACAAGTGGAAGGCCAAGGAAACATAGGAAATTGAACCTACAAGAAGAAGAAGAGGAAGAAGCAGAACCCCTATTACAGTAGCTGCCAATCACATCTTTTGTTACTCAAGTAAGTTTTTCTTCTCCTTTTTCTCCTATCTCTTTTTCTTCTACTTTAGGAGTGGCAAGCCCAATTAGCCAGACATTTGTAAACCCTGCCACTTTTGTTGTGCCTGTATCAACCTTTTCAGCCCTTGTCCCAATTGCCACTTCACAGGCCATTTCATTACCACTCTTTTCTCCATCTGTGCCAAAAAGAGGCCCTCCTCAAGTTTCTCCTAGCCAACAATTATTGGCTATCCCTTATGGCCTGCCTCAAGGTCATCCCTTTGCTGGAGGATACATTGCTTCTCCTCCTACATTCCAAGCCCAAGCAGACACAGTAAAAAGAGCTAGGGAGGCTAGAATGGACAAAAAGAGGAAGAAGGAAAACAAGAGCCTTGTTGTGCCGCACATGAGGTCACTATTTGACCCCATTCAACAACAACTCACAGTCACACATTTATCTCCCAATGTGGTGAAACCCAATGAACATATGCAGCCCCAAGACTATTCCATGAATACTGTAGCTATGGATATGTCTCTATTTAGGCCACAAGATAGGGTCGAGCTACTAAATGAGACTACAACTGTTGTTGCAACTGACTACCTGAAAGTGTCCAAGAAGTTACAGAAAGTAGAGAATGATTTAGCTCAGGAGAAGGTGAACAACAGTAACCTTGTTGGGGAAGTTCAAACCAAGAAGAATGAGATTGAAAGTCTAAACAAACAGTTGCAAAATACTATTTCTTGTTAGATACATCAGGCTACACAAGCCCAGAATGCTTCTCTTAAATCTGAGCTAGCATAGGAGAAGGCTGCAGTGACTATTCTGAGACAAGAGAAAGCTACTTTGGAAAAGAAATATCAAGAGAAGTTGCAGCAAGCCACACAATTTCAACAGAAGTTGTTGAGTGAGCAGAATGCTAATGGTGCAATTCAGGCACAACTCTTGGCAGAGCAACAAAGAACAAAACAACTAACAATTGAGTTAGCTAATAGGCCATAGAATGCTGGAGTTTTGAATTTGGTGAAAGAGCTTTATGTTTCAGTATGGAAAAGAATCTCTGAGGAGATTATATAGCTAAGGCCATCTAACATTTTTGTTAAATGCTCAGCAGCTGTGTGAAAAGGTTGAAACCTCGGTACATGCCACTTTGTCTATTGTTTCATTGAGGGTTTCTGACTCTTAGCTTTTATTGAAGAAATTATATGATACAACAGATGAGACTCTGTCAGCAGCAGGTATCAATGACAGAATGGTCATTGCTAAAAAGGTCAATGAGGTTCTGAGTTGCAACTCTGCAGCTATGAATTGCTAAGAACTTCTGAATATAGTGAAAGGAGTGAAGGACGTGAAGAAACATATAGAGGATTTGGTGCAACTAGGGCTTCCTTCACCATTCCCAGATAATAAAACAGTATTAATGATTGATGATATCAAGGCCTTGCTCTTGACCAGGGAAAATGATGAAACAATTTTTCAAGGTTTGAGTGATTCTTCATCAGTCAAAGAGGTGGAGGCTGTGTTGATACCTATGGCTCAGCTGGAGTTTCAATTAAAGGTAGTGGTTCAGATTTTGCAAACATTTTCCCACAAAGACAATTAATCTTAATTTTGCCTTTCAAGATTTACAGAGTAGGCAAGGACTCTCCAATTCAGAATGGTCTATTTATTAGATGACATTGCAGAATTTGTGACTCTGTGTTGTATTTTAAATACATATATTTTTGCCAGTTTTGAGTTCTTTTCGAGCAAGCTCAGAAGTCCTATTGGTCGCCAAGAACTGTAGAGTGTCAAATACTCTACATTTTGTTTCAGTCGCAGTAAGGCACGGGTCTCTTCTGTTTCTGTTATGTTTCAAAGATGTTGCTCCGCGGGTTTCTAAGTTTTGTGCGGAAGTCACCAAGTGTCAAGCCACAGTTAAAGCCAAGGTATTTGTTTCAAATATTAACTTTTGTGCAGAGCGCGCCATGTAGCAGTTATGTTTCAATATGTAAAGTCTCTGAATAATGTAGAGGTTGCCACGTGGTGCATGCAGAGGCAATCCCTAAAGTTTCTATGTGCATGCAAAGGCTATCGTGTGTCTTTTGGTTTTGTTGTGGAGCTTACCGCGTGTTCTTCCCGCATCATGTTATCGCTTGTATTGAAAATGGTGGGCCACAGTGAAGGAGTTTTAGCTTTGCTGCGGAGAGTGCCACGTGGTGGACGCGGAGGTAAAGTTGTTTTGTTAATGACCCCTTTTCTAGCAAGTAACTTAAAGTTTCTAAAGTGACGTGGAAGTCGCCAAGTGTCAGCTTCTGCGGGAGTTTCAAAAGCTTTATAATGTTTCAAGCAGTAATGCATAGAACGCCACATGTTAGTTAGCGTGCGTGCGGAAGATGCCACCTATCCCAGTTTTCTCCTTTGAAGTTAATACAACACTGAAGCTGTGGGTCCCATTATTAATATGTTTGTTTCTAAACTGATGCAGGTTGTGATAATTATCAACAACGGAGTTTACCCGAGCATAAAGACATAGTTTGGAGGGCTTTGCGGAAGAAGACACGTAGTTGTTTCTGAATGTTGCGGAGCATGACAAGTGTCATTTTCCTGTTCATTCTTGAGAGACAAAGGAGTTTCTCATTTTTCTGTAGATGCCACCATCTATCACAGTATGCCTTAAGTTTCAAATACACAGGCCTCGCCATGTGTCTGTCCCTTAATGGAAGGAGGTGTGCCACATATTTTTCCCCAGCCAATGAGCTTGCAGGAAGGAAAAGACTGTTGCAGATTTGAAGGATTGTAACTGCCAGAGACTTCCAGTTATCTTCAGTTCTGTTGGGCCATTGGGATTCGATTGTTGCAGACAATCTAGAGTCAGATCTTAGGCTATAAATATGTAATATTTGTAATAGATCATATATTCAGATTTACAAAGATACACAGAGATAGAGATTTGTGATAGTTTTGTCAGAGAATCTAAAAGAGAAGTTGGAGACTTTGTTGTGGCCAGTTGCTATCATTTTGCTTTTATTTTGTTGTTCTTGATTAGAAAGTTACTGTACCTGTGCATGTATCTGTGCCTTCTATATTGCTTGAAAATTAATGAGAAGAGCTCTATTATGTGCCTTGGTTGATATTATCTATGTCATTGCAAAGTGTTTGATTGTGAGCCTTTGATTATATTCATTTAATCTGCTTATGTTAATCGTGCATTATCTGCTCTTTAATATAAATGAATTTTGAGGATAGTTTCATTGTGCTTAATTTGAGAGAAATAATTTTACTCAAGCACATTGCCATAGTTAGTTTTGCTTAATTGTATCTATAATCTTGTTAGCTTCTACCCTTTCCCTCAAAACCCATTTAAAATAGAGAAGAGCCAGCTTCTTTAAAATCTGGAGGTTGTTTCAAGTAGCAAGTTCCACATTCTTGAAACTTCCCATGTTGGTGTTAGAACCTGTGCAATTTTATACATCAACACATCCTCCACAATCTCTCTCTATTTTTTCATCTCTTTTCTCTCTCTCTCTCTCTCATGTCTATCCCTAGGTTAATTTAAATAGTACTATATATATAGTAATTATTTATTATTTTATATTTATATTTAATAATGTATAATAATAAATGGAACTAAAAATATAATTTGCATAAAAAATAAATATATAATAAAATAATAAATATAAATAAACATCAAACATAGAATATATTCAATATAAATATAGCATTATATATTATAATATGACATTAGAAATAAAAATAGTATTTTATATTATATAAAATATGGTATATAATGGTAAATATATATAGTTATATTTTTAATTTTATATATGAAGTAAATATAATTCAATAATAAACATAGATAAATATAAAATATATAATAGATGTAATGTAAATATACATTTTTTTACAAATTTAACTCTTTGACGAATTAAAAATAATTATGATAATTTTGGTTAATCTTGAAAGATGTTGAGAAATAAAACAAGATAAGACAAGATATATATTCACAAACACAAGTGTCTTGAGTCATGGACCATCGTGAGTTATTGGCATCTTGGTCCCTATTCAAATGTTAAGAATATCCTAATAAAATTTTGATTATGTTTTTCCACAAAAAAGCATAAACACAACCAATAAAAAAATTAGATAAAATGGTACATAAAAATAAATTATATATATATAATTTTACATTTTTTAATTTTTAAACATTATACTTAAAACTCCACTAAAATTATAATTTTTTTGGATTAAAGATAGTTCAATCATATTACCAAAAACTTAGAAGTTTAAGTATAATCATTGTGGCCAAGGGAGCCACCCTTACAAAGTCTCCATAGTTATACTATTCCATACAATATATAGCTATTTTGCAAAAAAGATATGAGGACTGAACATTAGGATGATCTTCCTATGTATGTCACTATAGATCTGATCAGAACTCTGCACTTCATAGGAAGCCTCTGAATGAGCATACACCAGCATTTGACCTAATTTGTAGCTTTCAAGGTCTGTACTTCCACGATCAACCCTGTCATTCAAGATATTAGACTCACTAGAAGAGTCCTCGTGTGAACATTCCAACTGCATGTCATGAGACTTGGTAATTCCTTGAGGGACACCTTCTGATCCATGATGCATACCAGCTGTCCAGACTCAGTGATATGAAGAGATTTGTACTTGTTCTGTAGATCATCTAGTTTTATGTTAAAAGTTTGGTAAGCCTTACCTAGATCCTGTGTTCTCTCATCTGACTGTTTGGAATCTTCTTTGTGAATCACAGTAGATCCTTCCTCGGTATTCTTTAGAAAGCTCTCAAACTGAATGTCTAATGTAAGCACTACCTATATAAACAAATCAGCAAGTGTGAGTCTTAAATCAGACCCAGTAAGACTTCTTCTCCTACCTTGAAAATGGTCCTCGTTTCTTTTCCTCCACAAATTCCATACAATTTCAGTTGTTAAAGATAGCTAAAAAGCATTAGTTTTAGTATTTAACCCTGAAATAGAGCCAAATAAAACTTCCAACTTACATTTAACATCACTCAATGACCAGTTTGACACATTACCCATGAATAGACTCCAAACATGGCAAGTAAAAGGACATTTAAAGAAGATATGATCACAAGTTTCAAAGACATTGTAAGCACAAAAATCACGCACAGCCTCCACAAGGACCCATATGATGATTTCAAATCCTTGTCATGTACATGTAAGTGTGAAATAATGTCCTTTAAGTAGCAAACCTCTTGATGATGTGTCTTTTTTCTTGTCTTGTGTTGATTCCTCTTTGTCGATTTCTTTCTCGTCGCATGCGATGCTTCTCGACATCTTTTTACGACACTTGTTGATTTGTGTTTTCTAAGCTTTCGACCTTGCTCCTAAGCCTTGTAAGTGTCTTGTAGGTGAGTTTTCACCTTTCCCCTATGTTTTTCATCTTTTGCACCCCCTAGAAGCCTTCTAGAGGTCCCCCTATCCATCTTCCACTTTCAATTTTCAGTTCCACTCAACCAATCCAAATTTCCCCCTATTATTTCTAGATCTCCCCTGGGAGATCCTATAGATGCAAGTGGAGATTTGGATTCTTGCACATGACCAACCTATTTTTGGAGGTAGAACCCCTCCTTTTCTTCTCTTCTTTCATCTCCCCCTGCAGTTCGTCAAAAAACCCTGTCTAGCCTGGATCTCCCCTAGGCAACCCATGATCGCCCAGAGGTGACCCTACTAGCAAAAGGGGTGACCTTGTCGTATTTACAGCCACGAAAAAACTCAAGTTTCTCACTCATTTTAGCTCTGTTTTTGCCTATTTTTCTTCCAATTCGCATGATTTTTTATGCTTAATATGGAGTTGACTATTTCATGCACCCACACATGCATAATTAACTCCATTTGATCTATAATTAACTCTTCAATCAATCTCATGCATCCTTACATCTCCAATTCCTCTTCAGTGATAAGCTATTATTGCTTCATCGCTCTCTAATCAATTGAGTTCACTGGGTAATCAATCCAGTGAACTGCCCAATCAATCCTTGTTAACTCATCAATCAAATGAGTTAACTTCTCAATCAATCCCATTCCTCAAACCTATAAATACACCCCTCCCTCATGCACAAAGGGAGGCAAATTCATTGTACACATAGCTCTTGTCAGTTTTTGCTCTCCAACTTAGCATTCAAATGCTCTCACAGGACGAAGGTGCCTTTTTCTTTATTTCTTCAACAAAACATCATTACGCTGCTTCATTTTATGCCATTGTGCTCAACCAAAGCTCTCATTGAACTCATTCAAACATCATCAAAGCTTATTTTTTCTTCTTTGTGTCATTTTGTTGTTAAGAGGATCTCCCACTGCTTCAAAAGGACTTGAGGTTGCCGATATCAAGGATTTATGAGGGTAGTGGAGTCACACAAATCTTCATTTCTCTCAGGTTCCTTCATTGTTTTGTTCAATTTATAGTAATTAAAAAACCAAAGTTGCTCTTGGGAACAGTAAAACATTTTGTTTTCTTTGATAATTAGATCTTGCATGTTAGAATAGTTGTTTTCATATTTCTAGATCTAGATTATTAGAATAAGTAATTTCCTTTTTTTAGATTAGATTATTTCAAAACTATCGAAAACCAAAAAAACATAGTTTAACTTCCATTAGGAAAAATCATATTAGATTGCATACATATTTCCCTTTCATAGATTAAAGAGCACTTTTCATTTCCAAAATACTAAAAAAGCACAAGAAAGCATTTGCATATCATTTAGTGTTGCGTGCATATAGAAACCCTAGAATAGAAAAAATTACAAACCCTCGATACTATCATGAGGTAGCCATGATTAAACGATTCAATCAAACCATTGATACCATCACAAGGTAAAAACAAGACAAAACATAGTCAAACCCTAGGTCAACCAAACCCTTGGTCAAAACCCTAAATCTAGTTAAGGTTAGTAATCACACAACTACCTCCATCTTGGCTCACAAATGTGCCTAGGAGTGAGAGAAGAGTGGGTGAGGGCTATCCATGACGAGATCGAAGAGATCCATCCATGACCATAACAAGAAACATTTGTTCTACCACAAGGAGACACATTTTTCCTCTTATTGTTAGAAGAAACTAGACAACTCCAGATACAACAAGAACTCATTCAATGCATACAAAGACAAGAGGACATAAATGAACAAAACTACTTACCCACACAGAGGTAGAATCTAAGAAACCCCAATAGAAGAAGAGAAACCAGTGACCCTTAGGGTCATAGGGTTATCTCAACTACAACCACAATTGAGTGAAACATTCAACTTAACACACAAAAACAAAGGCCATAGTACTTGACAACCCCTCTCTGCGCCAGCTCTCCAATGAGCTAGACCCCTACTCTGTTTCACCTCCTCTCAACTAGCTACTTCCACGTGATTGAGAGTGACGTGGCGGATCGCCCCGAAGCAAGGAGGGAAGGGTCCGTGTACGTGCCAAAATTCGACCCGATAACCCCAAGCAATCAGAGTCATGATTTTGAGCGTACATATATTGGTTATGCTTTTTGCATTCCCATTTCAAAAACACTTCAAAAACATTTAACAAAAAATTAGAAACATTTTCACACCATTCTTCATAGTCACTTTAGCCAGTTCAGCTTTTGTCGTTTGCGCCTTCCATTTGTTTTGTGGTGTCTATGGCACCCCTGAATATGACAAAACCTAACTTAAACCAAGGGAACATTCCCTCAAGAGAACCAGAAACTCCTTCATTTGATAGGTATGTGTTGCTGCACCCTAATGTACCAACCACCAACTGTTATGACTATGAAGATTCTGATTATGAACAAGATCAAAGAGAATCTAGGCATTCTCTATCTTTCAACAACCCAGCTTGGGAAAACAACCCAGCCATACCAAATACACCACATAAAGCTAGAAGGATAAGATCAGAGATACATCAACCCAATCAACCTTCCACAAGCACATCAAGTACTCAGCTTGATGAGGAAGTCAAACTATTAGAAAAACATATACAAGAAGCCAAAGGTGCTCAAGAGGCATTGAGGATTGCCTTGCGAGAAGAGCAAAGAAAAAACATTGCAAGCGAAGAAGCATATCATCAGGAAAATACTCAACGAGAAAATCCTAGAAATGAAGAAACACCTAGAGTTGCTACTCATGTAGATTTAATCACAACCCTAGTACAAAGAATTAGAATCTTGGAAGCGGAGAAAGATGCTCCAGAAAGAAGACAAAAATCCCATGAACAGGACCAAGGGCATCACAAAATCCCCCTATCAATTACTATTCATGAAACACTAGTAACGACACATGTCTGAATGGGAATCCTCCTATTCATAACAATCCAACAAATCCGACAATGGGTTATCAAAACCCACCTACAAGATTATTACTATCAACCCCACAATCTCAAAGTGCCTTTATAGGAACATATCTCGAATATTTGAAAGAACCTTTGGACTAAAACATAAGAAGCGTGTAACTACCTCAGCCATTATCAGATCTCCCAAAGTTCAAAGGAGAAGGAGATCCAAACTCCCACATTAAAGCCTACACCATGGCCATAAAAGAACTCCTCCCTTGGGATGGGGTTGTAGCAAAAATCTTTCCAAAACCTCTTGAAGGCATCACTTTGGACAGGTATTATCATCTCCCAAAAACTTCAATCCATTCGTTCAGACAGTTAATTAGAGAGTTTGTCATGGCATTCGACATGAACAAACTCGTTAAAACAAGGATAAGAGAATTCCTCACAATGAAACAAGAGCCAAATGAATCCGTATCCCACTTTGTCACTTAATGGAGACAAGTCCTTTATTCTTCAACTAGTGCTCCAAACATGGACCACCGAGAACTATGTGACCTCTATTTGCATGCCCTTAACAAGGACATGAGAGAAGATGTTCAAAAATTGCCATATAAATCCTATGAAGAGGCATTGGAAAGTGCCTTGAGGATTGACCAATCTACCATTGACAGTGGTAGAAAGGTCTATGGGTCAAACGAGAAGCTGATGAAGGAAGATACAGGAAACAATGCCTCTATCATTAAAATCATTAAAAATAATAGGAGTGCAACCACAGACGAGGTGACAGATCAACCCCCAATCAAGAAGATAAAAGATGATTACAATGGGAGAGATTACTATCCTCCTAACGTGAATGCCAGAGATCGACATAGGAACTATAATGTCATAAATTGTCCTCCTGCATGGTATGGTACAATTTCCCTCAGTTTAGTTCCTCGCTTTGGGTGACCTCTCAGTCTTTTTCTTTTTGACCTTTCTGAAACCTTGATTGATTAAGTCTAGTTGCAGAATATTCACTTTTTGAGGTAACCTTTTGATAGAACCCGAAAAGGGAATTTGGATTACAGGTCCTTGGGACCCCCAAAAAGTAGATCTAAGTGGAAATAGGGGGCTTGGACTTGGGCGCCCGCGCCCTAGTCCTCCCCTATTTCCCAGGATTTTGAATTTTTGGGGGATGTCGGCTCCCGCCGAGTGCCTCGGGATTCTGTTTTCAAATTCTTAGTTTTCGCGCGATATCGAGATGTTATTTCAAAATTTGAATTCCCTAAAGCTAGATATAAAAAGATATTTGAGAATCATTTTAACACACACAATTCTTATGCAAGCTTGATGCCAAAACTATGCCAAAATTGCCATTGAAGATCAGTGACTTGTTGAAGCTCTTGAAAGTATTATATATTTGCTATCATGGAGACAATGGATGGAGATTAGGAATCAAGATCTTGAGACTATCTTTCTCTTCATAGGGTTTGTACACTCTTTACATGATCAGGAGAAGGGTTGAAGCCTCCAACATCGAGCTTGGAGATCCTCCATAGACATTGTTGATTCGCCTTCTTGTTCATGCAAGTCTTCATTTGTTTCATCTCCTTGAGGTGAAGTTGTATGTGTTTATTGATGCAAAGTAAGTTGTTGATATTCCCTTGATTAAGACATCTAGGGTTTTTAATTTCTGCATACACATTGTAGGGTTTTGCACACACTTCTGCAAATCTTTATCTCTAGCTGCTGTTGAGGTAGAAATACCAAAGATGGGGCTTGACCGAGGCAAGCTCCTATATAGCCGCAACATCTTTCTCCTTATTTTGTAGGTGCATATCGTGTTTTGTAGGTTTCAGCAGAAAGAAACTACAGGAAGGAGGATATTGCGATTACATTTGTCACAAACTTTTGAGTTTTTGGATTCTGACACTTGTGAGACTAAGGAGTGGGCGCCCTAGTCCAACAAGGGGGCAATTTCCAGGATCTGGAAGCCATTTGGGAGTGTCAGATAGCCTATGAAGAAGATTTCTAGTTTCAGGAACTTGCGGGACTAGGGAGTGGGCGCCCCAGTCTAGTCAACCCTCAAAATCTGGGTGCACAATCTCTGATACTCTGTCTCTACATTCCTGTAATCAATTTTGCCTATATTGTCATCAATTTCTGTATATCTCTGATTTAAGGCATAATTAGGGTTTTACTTGGTTTATGAGAAAAACACTTAATAAAACCTTAGTTAGGCTCTTTAAATTAGATACCGCGAGCAAAAAGGGGTAGACAAGAAACCTATAGATTAACCTTGCATTCAATCTTTGTCTTCCCCAATGCTTAGTGGAGAAATGGTAGTACTTAACCTAGCTTAAACAAACTATCCAATTTTCCACTAAACATTTTGGTGAACCCGAGATTTAAAGAATTTGCATCCTTTTATACTTCAGATCTAAAATAATTTGTTGTCTTAAAGCATATTTGGATTGAAAAAGTGTCTTTGGTGAAATTGCATGCATTGAATTGAGAATCATATTCTTTATCTTTTCATTAAAAGAATTGGAAAAATTGTTAATCATTATTTTACATGGTATTTTAATTTTCATAGGCCATCATTGTGCATTTGAATCTTGGGTTAAAAAGAGCATGTTAAAATGTAGATTAATTTTTGCAAGATTTTCATGCTTATGATGAGCCGTTTAGTCATGATGACTTTGATATGTTAGATGAAGCCCTTGAGGACTTTATCTCAATTGAACATTCCACTACAACCTCAAAGATGTCATTATTTCAAATATTTATAAATGAAATTATGTTCCTAAATCTAAAGAAGAGATTGAAAAACCAAAAATTGTGGTCACTTTATGTGCAAATCTGGTGCAACCATCTTCTAAACCTGTGCTTACTGTTAAAGGTTGTCAATCTACTTCTCAAACTCCTGATCACATTTATGATTATGCTAAACAAATAGCACAACAAAACTTACAACAAACTAATCATAATGTGTTTTCTCATGCATACAACACTCAGAATAATAGACAAAGTACACAACAATCGATTATTCTGATATATTTACCGGCATCTCAACCTATGCTTCCTCAAGCACCTTGTTTAACATATAAAGGTGGTAAATACTATGATCTTGTAGAGCAACTTCATGATACTCCTACAAAGATATCTCTTTGGGAACTTATAAAAACTTTACCTACTTACCATGGAATGCTACAAGAAGCTTTACAAAAGGTGATTGTTCCTCCTACTATTAAACCAAATGATGTTGCCACTCTGTTACATTGTATGCATGCAACAAAAATAGATATTATGTTTCAACAACATGAATTTCCATCTCTCAAAGTTCAAAATCAATATAATCCTTTGATTATCTTTATTACAATAAACAAAACATTAGTTAAGAGAGTTATGATCGATAATGGATCAGCCCTTAACATTTGTGGCATTGATTTATTACATAAGGTTAAAGTTGATACATCTGCAATCAAACCAGAATCATTAAGTATCCATGGTTTTGACAATGTTGGACGACAATCCATGGGCACTATAACTTTACCTATATAAGTAGGACCTATGAATGTGCCTACCTTGATTCATGTCATGCCTTGCTCTCTATCTTATAACATGATTCTTGGTAGACCTTGGATACATGCATTAGGAGCAGTTCCTTCTACTCTACACCATTCAATCAAGTTTACATTCAAAGATAAGTTACATATTATTCATGCTGATCCTAAACCAGATAGTTGTTTGCAAATGGAAGTTCATAAGCATGTTGTTTGTCCCAAGACTCTAAACAATCTGAAAATGGATTTATCAACTCCTCTTGCTACCAAAAATGTTATGCAAGAGCCTAAACAATCGAATGCAATTGTCGGTGATGATTGGGGTTCATTAGATTTTACATCTTCCTCTACAAGAGAAAACAAACTTAAAAACCCCATCCTCGAAACATCAAATATTGTATCAATCACATCACATGCTTCGATCAATAAACATAAAGCTTCTTTGATGACAAATAAGGATAATACCCTTACTTACACTACTGATTATGACACTTATGAACCTCCACCTTCCTCTAAGGAAATGGTTTCTCTTTATGGTCAAGGATTCTGAATCCTTTATAAAGATTGTGATTATACAGGTAAAGGTTGTGGTATAAATCAACAAGGAATCAAAGTCTATAGAATTTGCTTTGCAACATTGCTCCAATGGCATTTGGTATAATCCTTTCAAGGAATCCAAAGCCCGTAAACACCCTACTCTTAATGTGAATACTATATCAACACTTAGTTTGATATTCCCTAAGATGATTGACACTAATTGTCCTCCAGGACCAATTTCATTGGATGTATTCTCAATGGACGAAGCAATCGTAGAATTCTTGGGCGCTTATGACAATATTCCTCGTTATCATCATAAATGTGGCCTACCTTACTATTTAAACAACAGTGCATACTTTGGAAAGACTACTAGCACAATAAATGCTACTGTAGAACCTAATGGAGAATTTTAAGAACACTTAAAATCCTACAATCCCTTAGACCATAGTACTCTCCTCAATGGAAAGACTGTTGATGTTGTTATGGATATGGATGATACTGAAAAAAGTTTTCCCTATTGGTGATTGTTTAAAAGTGGAAGAAAAAGATGAGATGACTACGTTATTGCATGAATTCTCATAATTATTTGCTTGGAAGTATTCTAACATGCCTAGCATCAATCCTTAGATTGCCACACATAATATCGTATTGAAACCAGATGCTAAGCCATTTAAACAAAAGATTCGTAAGATAAATCCTAAGATAGCATTACTTGTTAACACTAAGATAGAAAAGCTTCTACAACATGGTTTCATCCGACCTATTGATTATTCGCGTTGGATTTTGAATATTGTTACCATCCCTAAACCCGATGGTTGTATAAGAATGTGCATAGATTTCTGAGATTTGAATTCAACATCTCGGGAAGATGATTTTCCGTTTCCTAATATCGATATGATTGTTGATTCAATAGTCGGACATGAATTGATATCTTTCATGGATGATTTTTCAAGATATAATCAAATTTTAATAAATCCTCAAGACCAATATAAAATAGCTTTTATAACACCTTGGGGTACATTTTGCTGGGTAGTCATGCCGTTTGGACTTAAGAATGCGAGAGCTACTTATCAATGTGCAATGACTCTTATATTTCATGACTATATGCACATTATTTTAGAAGACTACGTCAATGACATCTTGGTGAAGTCTATCCATCGTAAGGATCATGCTACAAATGTTTGACAAATATTTGAGTGCATAAGGAAATATAATATGCGATTGAATCCTCGTAAGTCTATTTTCGGTGTAGATAGTGGAAAGTTACTAGGATTTATTGTCTCAAATCATGGTATTGAGGTGGATATGAAAAAGATAGATGCAATTGTTAATATGCAAATACCAAAGAACATATCTCAACTTCATAGTTTGCAGGAAAAGATACAGGCCATCTGCCGATTTGTTTCACAACTCACGGATAGGACTCACCCCTTTACGCAACTATTGAAGAAGGATTCTAATTTTTAATGGAATTCAGAATGTCAAAAAGCTTTCGATGATTTGAAGGATTATCTAGCTAATCTGCCTATTTTACAACCTGTTGTCTCTGATAAACCATTCTTGTTATACATCTCAGCATCAAACAATGCCCTAGCAGCTTTGTTAGCACAAAATAATATTGAAGGTAAAGAATGCGCCATCTATTACATTAGTCAAACTTTGCTTTGATTATGACGTGCGGTATACTGTTATAAAGAAGCATTGCTTAGCTTTAGTGTTTGCAACTTAAAAACTTTGACACTATCTCCTAAATGTTGAAGTGCATGTGATGGTAAAATTCAACCCTCTGAAACATCTCTTTGCGAAAATAGATTTATCGGGTCGTCTTGCTAAATGGGTTATGTTACTAATAGAATTCAATCTCAAGTTTATCTCCCAAAAAGCGATTAAAGGGAAATCGTTAGCAGATCAATTAGCTGAAGATCCTTCACCCTTCTCTACACAACATTAGGATGTATTTCCTGACGACCAAATCTTAACAATTTGTTTGGATGAAAAATGGGAATTACACTTTGATGGATCAAAATGTCAAACTGGCTTTGGGGCTAGTGTTATATTAATACCCCCCGTTGGTAAGCTGATTCCTCTATCTTACTGCTTAGACTTCTTATACACAAACAACATAGCTGAATATAAAGCTCTAATTGCTGGACTTCGTGCTGCTTTGGCTCTTAATATAAAAAACATTGCAATATATGGTGATTCTCAGTTAATTGTAAAACAGATAATGGGATCGTATCAAACTAAGCATGATAAGCTATCTCGGTATCGTGAGTTGGCCTTATCTTTCTTAAAAAAATTCACATCATATTCAATTAGCACTATTCCTAGGAAAGATAATCGACATGTGGATGTAATGGCAAGCGCAACTTCCCTTATATCTTCTAACGATTCTCTTGAGGAATTTACTTTTGTTGTTCATAATCTTAAAACATCGACAATTGACTGTCATGTAGTTGCGAATACAAAACTTTGTGGTAATACATACACGAACGAATGGTTCTCCCATATATATAATTATTTGCATGATGCGACTATTCCTAATTCGACATCTAAGAATGCCTGAATCCATTTACGCAAACTAGCAACATGATACATTATACTATCAAATGTCTTATATTGACGAAGTTACAATGGTGTTTTACTCTGATGTTTAAGTAATTCAGAGATTCCGATAGCTTTAGAAGAAGCTCACTCTAGTGCCTATGGAGGGCATTTTGGAGGAAAATCATTGGTGCAAAAATTGCTACGAATGGGCTGCTATTGGCAGCATATGGAACAAAAATCCTTTGCTTACATCAAAAGATGCTCGCAATGTCAACAACACAAACACCTAATCCATGCTCCCACTCAAGAACTTTGTGCCTAGGTGTCATCGTGGCCGTTCTCTATTTGGGGCTTAGATCTAATTGGTAAAATTTCCCCACCCTCTTCTCAAGGACAAACGTTCATCATTACTGCCACTAATTATTTTACAAAGTGGGTCGAAGCAATCCCTTTACAATCTATGATCGTCGATGTAATCTATTGATTTATACAAGACAATATTATTTCTCAATTTGGAATACCTTCCTCCCTCATTTCAAACAATGGTATGCCATTTAAGAACAAGGATGTGAAAAAGTTCCTTGAAAAATACCATATACAACATCGCTTCTCTATGCCTTATTATCCTCAATCAAATGGCCAAGTAGAAGCTTCAAACAAAGTTATTGGATAGGTTTTATGGAAAATTATTAATACACATCAAAAAGATTGGTATACTCAATTATCCTACGCATTATGGGCTTATAGAACAAGCATTCGAATGCCTACTGGTAATACGCCATATAATCTTGTCTATGGCGCAGATGCGATAATGCCTTTGGAGTTAGAAATTCCTTCCCTAAGAATTTCCCTAAGAGACATCATGGATGATGGCATGGACCGTGAGAAAAGATTACAAGAACTTGAGATGCTTGATGAAAGGCAAATTAACGCTCTTGAGCACGTCAAGGCTTATCAAAAAGGTGTACAACGATCCTATAATGTGCAAGTCATACAATGTTCATTCAACGTTGGGGATTTGGTTCTTTATGAAAATTAACGCAATGTAAACACACTGCCTGGTGAAAAATGTAAGTTCAGCTCTAATTAGCTTGGGCCGTACATAATTACTGAGACCTTTGGATCTGAAGCGTATAAGTTAGCTAATGAGCAAGGTACGCTGCTTAAATAACCTATTAATGCAACACACCTCAAAAGAATTTATGGTTAAAGATCTAATGTTAGTTGTTTCTAAGCTAATTTATTATATAGATTAGCTTCAATTTTGACAAGAATTTATCGTTTTGTCTTAATTAATTTAACATTACATCTTTGTTCAGTTGATCATTATTGTATCCTATTTAAGTATTCTTTGCTTAGATCACTTTGGTATTAATTGAATATAGCATTAAAATTTGGCTTGTGTAAAATACTTGATCATTGTGCTTCTTACTATATGTTCTTTTTAGAATTGTTAGTATATCACAATAGCATTAATTAAAGCATTTAGATATCATCACTAGTTGCATTTTTATGAAAATCACATGTGATAGATCAAAAACCATTACACATAGATGAAAAGAAATAAATAGTATATATATATCCTCAGTTTAAATATACATCTGAGTCGACTATCCCTCAGGACAAAATGGGATGTCGTAGCACCTAAATACATATATCACATAGCTGAGGCTCGATCGCCAGTACCCTCAGGCCCTCATGGTGTGCGAGTGATAGAAGGCTGACCATGTGTGGCTATGGATCGCGAATGACTCCTAGAGATGCTTCGTGATCATAACCCCCTAATCTCACCTCTCATCTCTACCATCTGCTCATGTGCCTCCTTGTACATCCTCTCAAACTAGTCTCTCTTAGACTGAACTCGGCTTGAGCCCTGTCTCTGTCAGCTCTCGACTGACAGACCTCACGCAGTAAGAACTCACTGATAATTGGCTCTCCCTCTGATGTAGGCACCACTACCATCTTCTCTCGTTGCGCCCTAAGCTCAACTTCGGCACGCTCAGCTCTCTGTCAAAACTCATCTCTCTCATGCAGACTACTCTAGCATAGCCTTAGTAGCAGTCCTGTACTAGACAAAAGGCATGCAAATCTCTACATGTCACCCATCAGATGACCGTGGTGAATAACCTGCCTGCACTCGCTACTCTGAGACATCTGTAGGTACTATGTTTGCTATGATACGACCCACAAAGTCTTGCCAAGCATATGTCCCAATTGAAAAATAGAGTATAAGATAGATATCAAAACCTCATATAAAATATCACAAATAATAAACTATACAAAGCATCAAAATAATAAATCAAACCTAACCTATATCTCCATCTTGCCAGGATGGATCTTGGATCACTGAAGCTGTGATGAGCTCTGCATTGTAATCTTAGCTGGGGGCACAGACCTACTACTCTCCCCCCGCTCTCCCTGACTAGGTCTCGCATCACTTGCCGGAATAGGACCACGAGCCTTAGACCACAGTCTCGACTCGGTCTCCTTGTCAGCGTCTGTCTCCTGTTGGCTCTATCGCGGTCTCACTCTGAAGATGTACTGCGGTGGGACCTCCTCTAACTCATCCTCATCATCCTCCTCATCCTCATCGAGATCAAAGTATCTCGCAAAATCACTGATGTCGTCCTCTACCCTTATGTCACTAGCATGACCGGCCCAAGGTTGAGCATCGCCTATAGGGTGACCAGGTGGAAAGATAGGAGCAGGCTGCCCTATGTACCACCAGGTTTGATATGCTCAGGTACAACTGACATCATTTATGTCTAACACTAGCTCTGCATCCTCTAGACCCTCGTCATTGCTAAGTGGCACGTCTGTTGCTATCGGCCATAAGACGGTATTTACCTTGACTGTGCTGCAAGCTGCATGTGCATAGCTCAAACGAACTGCAAGAACATCCTGTGTCTTTTCAAACTGTCATGCCACCCTGTTAAAATAGAACCAAGCCATGACATGATGGAGGCGATCAACCATCAACCGATCCCTCTTTATCCTCGCTAACTGTCTCTGCTAGTTAGGTCATCTAATGTAGCCGCGATATGGTCTCTAGATGATGTCGCCAGGCTGTAATTTGTCAAAAACAACTCTCCAATATAGTAAATTACCGTGCCTCCAACACCTAACCAGTGGATAGGCGTACACACACAAATGGGTGAATATTGCATCTATGGGATAACCCACCTATTGTGTGCATCTGATGTGCTCAAAGGCCCAAACCTGTAGTAATGTGCAGATCACCAGACTATGCATCTCATAATGGACATATCACCCCAAGTCACGGTAAAGGTGCACAAGCATACTGTGCGCCCATGCATAGACTATCTAATGCTCCTCCATCTCCCTAATGGTGTGAATGAGACCCCCATGTAGGTGAGTGCCTCATCCATCTGGTGCGATGGCTAATGCGACTGTGACTATCATAATCCTATGTAGTAAGGGAATGTCACCACATCCCTGCTCTAGGAGACGAAGCTGAATATGTCCTCGCTCTGCCTGAGAAACAGTGTGACCCAAGCAGTATGGCTGACTCTCGTAGGTGTACCTCACTGAGAGATGTCCTACTATCCTCACTGTCTCTCCTCGGATGGGAAGTTGAAGGATCCTGAATACATCCTCCAGGGTAATGGTCATCTCACCTGTCAATAAGTGGAATGTGGATGTGTCTGCATCCCACCTCCCCATCAGTGCCATTAGCTTAGCACAATGGAATCTAATTTTGGGCATGTCAAACACCCACCATAGGCCCACCATCTATAGGTGCTCTTTCTCTACAGTGGACATTGAACTGGCACACTCTCATAGAAGCACCATTAGGTGACCGCCTGTGTGCTCACGTAACTCAGGGATGTCTTGTAGACTGAAAAGCAAACAAGAACACCAGAATCTCCTCAGAAACTGAAAGTAGTTATCAAAGATAGAAAAAGAGTGCCTGTGCCTAGGGCCCGTGTCCTCTATGGACCCGGGCACCCTAGAGGGATGCTGGCACCCCTGTGGGACTAGAGCACCTCAAAGAGACTCTTGTGCCCTAGGTGGACCTGGGCACCCCTCTCAGGGACCCCTGTCCATTCCTCCCTCTTGGTACAAAAATGATAAAAGTAAAAACAAAAGTAAACTAAAAGATGACAGGAGCATAGGATTAGGACCCTACCTCAGCCTCGAAACGTCTCTCTACTACTTGGGCTCGGAGCATCTCTAGTCATGGTGGCTGATATAGGCGTCAGCTTAGCATGGTCGTCCTCCTATTCTCCTTCTCTCTCTCCTCTACTTTTCTACAATGATAAGAAGCAAGAATGAGTAAGTGATAAGTGACAACTCCCTTTACATAAAGTAAATGAGTGAGAATTCCTATCCCTAACTAGGTGCAAGATTAATCTTTTTTTCCTCTTGAGCCCTTTTCTTGAGCTGTCGAACTCTGATTTCAGTGTCATTTGTTGCATTGGAATCTGAGTTCCACTCTCCTTCTTACCCAATGTGTTATGTTTGAGCATTGTTTCTTCAAATGACCCTCATAACACATTTGTCATCAAGTTTCCCCGAAATCGACGCGCATGAATATCTCCTTGTTTCTACTCTCAAACTAAGCAAGCAGAAACAAGGGGGGCATATATCTCCCTTGATTTCCTCCCTCATCATGTCTCATCACTCAACCCCCTTAATGTTTTTTGTACTGACTCATTGGTGGTGGTTGCAGGTTGATTTGGTTTTGATTTTCTGACAAGTGTTCCTTCGTAGGTTGTGGTTCATAACTTTGTGGTCTTGCAGGATTACAGACTTGGGGGCTCCTTCCTTCTCGGTGACAACACTTCGACTTCCTCTACAGTACCCTTTTGGGTATCCTTTTCATGATTGATGTATTTACTTTCCTTTAGTTGCATATGCACGTAGTGTCATATGACCACTAAAGTGGGGGCTAAATGTAATGTCAGAAATTGTCCTCCTGCATG
This sequence comes from Cunninghamia lanceolata, assembly GCA_027924645.1. Taxonomy (NCBI): domain Eukaryota; kingdom Viridiplantae; phylum Streptophyta; class Pinopsida; order Cupressales; family Cupressaceae; genus Cunninghamia; species Cunninghamia lanceolata. The sequence goes on from BSBN01000801.1 coordinate 14,383,705, forward strand.
GTATGGCACAATTTCCCTTGGTTTAGCTCCTTGCTTTGGATGACCTCTCAACCTTTTTCTTTCTGACCTTCCCAAAACCCTGATTGACTAAGTCTAGTTGCAAAATATTCACTTTTTGAGGTAACCTTTTAATAGAACTCGAAAAGGGAATTTGGATTACAGGTCCCTAGGACCCCCAAAAAGTAGATCTGAGTGGAAATAGGGGGCTTGGACTTGGGTGCTCATGCCCCAGTCCTCTCCTATTTCCCAGGATTTTGAATTTTGGGGGGATGTCGTCTCCCACTGAGTGCCTTGGGATTCTGTTTTCAAATTCTCAATTTTCGCGCGATATCAAGACGTTATTTCAAAATTTGAATTCTCTAAAGCTAGATATAAAAAGACATTTGAAAATTATTTTAACACACACAATTCTTATGCAAGCTTGATGTCAAAACTTTGCTAAAATTGCCATTGAATATTAGTGACTTGTTGAAGCTCTTGAAAGTATTCTATATTTTCTATCATGGAGACAATGGATGGAGATTAGGAATCAAGATCTTGATACTATCTTGCTCTTCCTAGGGTTTGTACACTCTTTGCATGATCGGGAGAAGGGTTGAAGCCTCCAACATTAAGCTTGGAGATACTCCACAAACATTTTTGATTCGCCTTCTTGTTCATGCAAGTCTTCATTTGTTTCATCTCCTTGAGGTGAAGTTGTATGTGTTTATTGATGCAAAGCAAGTTGTTGATCTTCCCTTGATTAAGACATCTAGGGTTTGATATTTTTACATACACATTGTAGGGTTTTGCACACACTTCTGCAAATCTTTATCTCTAGCTATTGTTGAGGTAGAAATACCAAAGATGGGGCTTGACCGAGGCAAGCTCCTATATAGCCGCAACATCTTTCTCCTTCTTTTGTAAGTGCAGATCGTGTTTTGTAGGTTCTGGCAAAAAGAAGCTATAGGAAGGAGGATATTGCGAGTACAGTCATCATAGACTTTTGAGTTTTTAGATTCTGACACTTGTGGGACTAAGGAGCAGGCACCCTAGTCCAATAGGGGGTAATTTCTAAGATCTGGAAGCCATTTGCGAGTGTCAGATAGCTTGTTCAAAAGATTTCTAGTTTTGGGAACTTGCGGGACTAAGGAGCAGGCACCCTAGTCTTGTCAGCCCTCAAAATCTAGGTGCACAGTCTCTGATACTATATCTCTACATTTCTGTAATCAATTTTGCCTATATTGTCATCAGTTTTTGTATATCTTTGATTTAAGGCATAATTAGGGTTTTACTTGGTTTATGAGCAAAACACTTAATAAAACCTTAGTTAGGATCTTCAAATCAAATACCACGAGCAAAAAGGGGTAGACAAGCAACCTATAGATTAACCCTGCATTCAATCTTTGTCTTCGCCAATGCTTAGTGGAGAAATGGTAGTACTTGACCTAGTTTAAACAAACTATCCAATTTTCCACTAAACAAGAACAACGGGTACTACCCTTGAGACAATTACCAAAGTTAGAACCGCAACAAAAATGGGAACAAAAATGATGGAAGATATGAAATACCCCCATACGAGTTCAATCAATTTTGTTCTTTTCATAGAACAAGGGGGCGCAACACAGAATCTTGTAGAGAATATAACATATTCATAGCAAGACTACCAGAAGACTAAAAATGTTTGTTCATAGAGATGTTCTTAAACCCACAGGAGTTCACACTAGACAACCAAGATACAAGACAAAATCAAGCTCCAATAGCACCACAAAATGTAAACATGAGAATTTATCAAGACCCGTTCCCCGCGAATAAAGGCACAGAAACAACAAACCAAAACAATATGGCTTAGAGTAGTAACCTTGAAATCCTGCCACAATTGGGACAAAGAGGAGAAGCTAGGATGATGGGATTAGTTGAGATTATGCACAATGAAGAAGAAGAGGAAGACCATGAGGGTGAAAGTGAGCAAATAGAACCATACAAGGGTATCATCTCAATAGTAGAACCAATACCAGCTCCAATCAGACCTTATGAGCTCATAGAAGACTTAAAGAAAACATATGCACATATTTCTTTCATTGATTTACTCGGGAACTCACCTTTACATCACTCAGCATTACTAAAAGCAATAGGTCTAATATACCTCGACCAAATTATGCCACCACCTAGTGACCAAATCAATCATGTGGATTACGACATCAGCCCACCAAACTCAGAACTCAAAGATCCAGGGTTCTTCTTCGACTTGCAACAAATGGCTTTCAAGGCAGAATTAACAAAAAAAGGAGACCCTGCACTATATCTCCAAGTATGGATCTATGATACATGCATTAAGCAAACCTTAATCGATGATGGAGCAGCAGTTAACATAGTTCCTTTCTCCCTATTAGAGAAAATGTGCTATGGACACACTAATATCACTGGCTCATGAGATACTCTAAGTGGATATGATAATCTAAAAGATGCCACCATAGGTAAGATTACCCTTCTAGTAACTTTGGGACCTATACGCTCAAAATCATGACTTCGGTTGCCTGGGGATGTCGGATCAGATGTTAGCATGCACACGGACCCTTTCCCTCCTTGCCACAGGGTGATCTACCACGTCACTCTCACTCACGTGGAATTAACCAGTCAAGAGGAGGTGAGACACGGCGGGGGTCTGGCTCGTTGTAGAGCTTAACTTCGTAGAGAGGGGTCAATAAGTTCTCTAGCCTTTGTTGTTGTGTGCTTAGTTGTATGTTTCATTCAATTGTTGTAGTTGAGATAACCCTATGACCCAAAGGGTCACTAGTTTTTCTTCTTTTGTTTGGATTCCTTAGATTCCACCTCTCTGTGGGTAAGCGATTGTTCTTGTTGATGTCCTCTTGTCTTTGTAAGTGTTGTAAGAGTTCTTGTATATGGCGTTGTCTAGTTTCTTCTTACAATAAGAGGACAAATGGGTCTCCTTGTGGTAGAACAAATGTTTCTTGTTGTGGTCTTGGATGGATCTCTTGGATCTCATCATGGATAGCCCTCACCCACTCTCCTCTCACTCTTAAGCACATTTGTGAATCAGTATGGAGATAAATGTGTGATTACTAACCTTAACTAGATCTAGGGTTTTGACCTAGGGTTTGACTTTGTTTTAACTTGTTTTAACCTCATGATGGGATTGAGGGTTTGGTTGGATCGTTTAACTGTGGTTACCTCATGATGGAATTGAGGGTTTGCAATTTTGTCTATTCTAGGGTTTCTATATGCATGCAAGCTAAATGATATGCAAAACATTTTTTTTTAGTATTTTGTAGTATTTTGGAAATGAAAGTGCTTTTAATCTATGAAAAGGAAATATGTATGCAATTCTATATGACTTTTCTAATGCAAAATTAACCTATGTTTTTTGGGTTTTTGATGATTTTGAAGTAATCTAATCTAAAGAAAAGGGGAAATGCTTCTTCTAATAATCTAGATCTAGAAATATGAAAGTAGTTAATCTAACATGAAAGATCTAACTATCAAGGAAAAAGCAATGTTTTACTATTCCCAAGAGCAAATTTGATTCTCTAATTACTATGAATTAAACAAAAACAATGAAGGAACCTAGAAGAAATGAAGATTTGTTGACTCCACTACCCTTAACAATCCTTGTAATTGGCAACCTTGAATCCTTTTGTGGTAGCAGGTGATCCTCTTGACAACAAAAATGACACAAGGAAGCAAAGAGAACCTTTGATAAAGCTTGTATGAGTTCAATGAGAACTTGGATTGAGCACAATGGCATAGAATGAAGTAGCGTGATGCTACTTGGTTGAACCAATAAAGCAAAAGGCACCTTCGTCCTATAAGAGCATTTGAATGCTAAGTTGGAGAGCAAAACTACAAGAGATATGTGCACAATGAATTTACCTCCTTGGAAGAAATTTGAACCTATGCAACAATGAAAGCTTTGAATCTTTGGAAAACTAAAGAAAGAAATGAAGAAAGAGGCTCAAAGGCCTGTGAAGAAGCTTGAAAAAGCTTGTGAAGATGAGAAGAGTATTCTCCAACTTGCTCAACTTGGAAAATAATGAAGAGGTGAGGGGTATGTATAGGTTAGAAGAAGGGGTGAGAGGTGGAATTGATTGAGAAGTTAACTCAATTGATTGAAGAGTTAACAAGGATTGATTGGGGAGTGAACTAGATTGATTACCCAATGAACTCAATTGATTATAGAGTGATGAAGCAATGATATCTTATCACTGAAGAAGAAATGGAGTTAGAAGAATGCATGAAATTGATTGAGGAGTTAATTATAGATCAAATGGAGTTAATTATGCATGTGTGGGTGCATGAGATAATCAACTCTATATTAGGAATCAAAAAACATGCAAACTTGAAGAAAAATGGGCGAAAACGGAGCTAAAACGAGTGAGAAAATCAAGTTTTTCCGTGGTTGGAAACATGTCAGGGTCATCCCTTTTGTTAGTAGGGTCACCCCTGGGCGACCCTCAGTTGCCCGAGGGAGATCCAGGTTGGACAGGGTCAGATGCAGAAAAAAAGGTTGGGAGATGCAAGAATGGAAGAAAAGGAGGAGTTCTGCATCAAGAAACATGTCAGTCATGTGGAAGAATGCAAGTCTCCACTTGCATCTACAGGATCTCCCAGGGGAGATCTAGAAATAATAGGGGGAGATTTGGATTGGTTTGATGAAATTGAAAACTGAAAGCAGGAGATGGATAAGGAGACCTCTAGAAGGCTTCTAGGAGGTGCACTAGATGAAAAACATAGGGGAGAGGTGAAAATTCACCTACAAGACATTGACAAGGCTTAGGAGCAAAGTTGAAAGCTCAGAAAATGCAAGTCGACCAATGTCACAACAAGTGTCGAAAAACATCACAAATGGGGAGAGAGAAAATCAACAAGGAAGAAACAACATAAGATAAGAAAGAGGACATGTCATCAAGAGGCTCTCTGCTTAAAGGACATTATTTCATGCTTACATGTATGTGACAAAGATTTGAATCCTCATAGGGATCCTCGTGGAGGTTGTGCGTGATTTTTGTGCTTACATATTTGCCCCCTCGGGGACGGTAGTCTACATGGAAGGTAGGTACCATTCCCAAACTAGGCCTTACCTGTTGTTGATTTTCCCACAATTTGTACCTACAATAACTAGTATTAGTCTAACATTTAAATATATCAAAATAAATAATGAAAAATGAAATGACAAAATTATCATGGATCGTTTGAGTTCGACTAGTTGTTTGCCTTTGTTAGTGAGACCTGTATGAATGAATGCACACAAAACAAACTCACAAAATATGCATAAAAGAAAAAACTAATCTAAGAAAAATAGAAGACATGCTAGGATAGAGAGGAGGAGAATATATTCTCCTTTTATTGCTGATTTTGAAGAATGTATTTGATTTTTAGGGATTTTTGATGTTTTACAAATTTTTAGGTTTTTTTTTCTCTAATTTTTATGGTTTTTGTGAAGATTTTGCAAAGGTTTGATTTGATACTCCTTGAGGTCTTTGAGAGACCCACATTTAAGATATTTCTACCCTTGCCCCCTTACTTGGGGAGACTCACGTACTTGATTACATAGGTTTGCTCTTTTGACTTGTTGGAGGAGTGACTTGTGCTCAGACATTGTTTTAGACTTATTATTACCAAACTTGATTTGATGAAATCCATACATAGCTTTAGTTGACATCTTGTACTTAACTTTCCCTTTTGTGCATATGATTGGCTAGAGATTTTATTTTTCTTATGGTAATGCATAGCTAAGATGATCACATGTGGATGATGCAATTTGTTTTTGTCTTTTTAGAAATATATATGAATGTAGGTGATGATATGTAAATGCAATAACACAAGCAATGCTAAAATGAAACTTTTACTTCTATGGAATGTCACAAGTTATGACATTGACTTTATTGCTTTGAGACTCTTTCTAATTTTGGTATGAATGCATTGTGGAACAAACAACATGACTGCTCTTTAGTATAATTTTCAATCTAGGTTATTGCGAGTTGTCCTGATATAAGAGACCTATTTAAGGCTATGAAATGAGATTCAGAACTCAAGTGGGGAGCGGAAGTGAAAATGGAATGCTTCTGATTTTAGGCTTTGCTAAAGGCTAGACACTGATCCTTATCTAGATAAGACAAGCTGACAAGCTTTCAACTTACATAAGTAGCAAATTTTATTGGTTTTCGCTAGACTTAGATCATAGATGGCAAGCAAGATAGACCTGGGGTAAAGGATAATAGGGAAAGAACAAGGGTCTCTAGATAGAAGATGATCATAGAGACTACTAGACTCTTCAATTTTTCTTGGCTAGTGTGTGTGTGTGCTTTGTACCTCTCTTTCTCTATTAGAATGTCATCCTTGAGGCTTCAAGCTTAGATTGATCTCCACCCAATAGTACGGACACTCATCAATCTTCTCTCTTTCACTCTTTTTTTGTATCTCTCTTTTTTTACTTTTCACTTTTTTTCGTACTTTCCTCACTTGATTTTTCTCATTTTTTGGTTTTTTGACTTTTCAAGAAATGAATGCTTTTGGAACCTTGATATGCAATGCTTTGATCTCTCAATTCTCACTCTTGACACTCTCATTTTGATCACTCATTTTTTTATTCACTCGAATTTTAGATTGCTTCCTTCAGAGTTTTGATCTTCCTAACATTTTTGGCCAAGAAAGATGAGGGGCTGAGCGCCACCTAAAGTTTTTGTAATCTAGTTGGACTTCTCTACTACTAGGGAAGAATTGGGAAGGTCTACTTGCAAGCTTCCTTTGAACACTATAGGTTTGAATACTAACTTTGTTTAAACCTAACATCTTGACTCATTAATACTGGGATCATTGTAAAGCTAAGAGCTAGCTTTTGATTAGAATCACTGGGAATGAAGGGGGATAATGGTGATTGTGAGAATGAGGAATCTCTAGGTCTTGAAAGGATGACGTATATCTAGGTGACAGTAGACTCCTTACTAAAAATAAAATAGTACAAGAGCAAGTCACTAACAATAATGCAAGATGAATAGAATGATACAGAAATGCAAGAAACAAATTGTTTTTGACATTTTTGAACTTTTATAATTTTTTTGTATATTTATGTTTTATGATTTTTTTGGTTTTTTAGACAATATTTCTTGAGGTGAAAGGCATTGACTGTTTCTCCAAATTCCTCTCCCTCCATTGTGCACAAGAGATAGGGACCATTTTTGACATCTTCTTTGACCATGTAAGGACCTTCCAGTCTTCCGAAAAAGCTCTTTTTCGTCTTCTTTTCTTATTTTTCGTGCTACCTCTTCTTAGGACAAGTTCTCCTATTTTGTAATGTTTGTCATTTGAATCTATTTCTACCAACTCGGTGGTTTCTCTTGGCATCATGAGATGAAGTAAGTCTCGAAAGGCTTGTTGATAGGAAGGAGTCCAATATAGAACTCCATCACAATTCAATAGCTCTGCTAATAGGTCAAATTGTTCTTACATGTAAACTTTCACATCAAGTCTCTCTTGGATTCTTTGCAAGAATTGTAACAATTCCAAGGGACTTTGTGGTTCCCTTTGTTCATCAGGAGGGACAAAGCTTATACTTGTCCTCCCACTTAGTTCTGGTCTCAAGTCCATGACATATTCGATATAACTTTTTGGGAGTTCAAAAATGATAGGGTCATCAACACCAACTGTCACTCTCATCTTCCATTCCTTGTGAAAGATACCTTTTCTTTCTTCATCTTTGTCAGGAAGTATTTCAACCATTTCTATTTGTACTCAGGGTGCTTCTCATTCATTGAGTTCATTTAATTAGACAGAGACAAAGATGGTTGGTTTTTCTTGTAGTTGTGATACCACGAACATCCTAGGTAGCATTCCTATAACATTGGTTGATTCATTATCGATATAATGCACCTCTTCCATGGGTATCACTAGTTGATGTGAATCCTCCATTGTTGTGAGAGGTTCATAAGATTCTGTCTCTTCTAGTTTCTCATGGACACATGATATGTTTAGTGGTAACCATGGTGTGTAACCTTGGATCATGTCTTCCTCTACATCTGAGAAAGCATGTGGATCTACATTTCTCAGATCTAATGTTGTGGTTTGGAAGACTGGTGCTTCACTTCTATGAGGTTTCTCCCCTATGCAAGGAAAGAGTTTGTAAGCATCTTGGATGTCAATCATGAGTATCTCTAAGGGAAATTGGAGTGGTCCATCTCATTCAATCAACTCCATGATCTCCTTGGTCTTCTCTTTGGGACCTATTTCCTTTTGCTCTGGAACTGACTCATTCTCTAGAGTTTTGATCTCTATAGCATTTATGGTCTTTTATGGGACCTCCATTCGTTTGATGCATATGGACTGAGGTGTAGGATTAGGAATGGTTAATTTGTTGGTAGGGAGTTTGTAGTCTATGGGGATACCTATACGCTTGTTTGGCATGTTTGATTTTAACATACTGAAAGGTTCTGGATCTCCCTTTGCGACATATACTTTCCCTAAGTGTAAAAATCAAGATTCTTGAAACAATGTGGATGACATAGCCTTCATTTTGTGTATCCATGGCCTTCCCAGAATCAATTTATATCCCATGTCCTTATCTATGACATGGAAAGTGGTTGGAATGGTTTTGGGTCCCAAAGTTATTGGAAGGGTAATTTTACCTATGGTGGCTACCTTTAGATTATCATATCCGCTTAGAGTATCTCTTGAGGTGGTGATGTTGGTGTGTCCATAGCCCATCCTCTCTAGAAGGGAGAAAGGAACTATATCCACTGCGGCCCCATCATTGATTAATGTTCATTTGATGCACGTATTATAGATCCATACTTGAAGATATAGTGCAAGGTCTCCTTTTTTTGTTAACATTGCCTTGGAAGGCATTTGTTGTAAGTCGAAGAACCCTGGATCTTTGAGTTCTGAGTTTGGTAGACTGAGATCGTAGTCCATATGATTGATTTTCTCACTAGGTGGTGGCATAATTTGGTCAAGGTATTTTAGACCTATTGCTTGCAGTAACGCGGAGCGATGTTAAGGGGAGTTCCTGAGTAAATCAATGAACAAAATGTGCACATATGTTTTCTTTAAGTCTTCTATGAGCTCATAAGGTTCGATTGGACGTGGTATTGGTTCTACTACTGAGATGATACCTTCATATGCTTTCATTTTCTCATTTTCATCCTCATGGTCTTCCTCTTCCTCTTCATTGTACATAATCTTGACTAATCCCATCATCCTAGCTTCTCCTTTTATCCTAGTTGTGGTGGGATCTCAGGGTTACTACTCTGAGTCATTTTATTTTGATTCGTTGCGTCTGTGTCTTTATGTGTGGGAAATGGAGCTTGATTTTGTCTTATATCATTGTTATCCGGTGTGACCACTTGTGTGTTTAAGAACATTTTTATGAACAAACATTGTTGGTCTTCTAGTAGTCTTGCTATGAATCTGTTGTATTCCCTACAAGATTTTGTGCTATGCCCCCTTGTTCTATGAAAAAAACAAAATTGGTTGAACTCATATGGGGGTCTCTCGTATCTTCCATCATCTCTATTCCCATTTCCATTGCGGTTCCAACTTTGGTAATTGTCTCGAGGGTAGTATCCATTGTTTCTAGGTCGATCTATGGCATTTACATTAGGAGGATAGTAATATCTCCCATTATAATAATCCTTTATCTTTTTCAACAGGGGTTGATCCGTCACCCCATCTTTGGTTGCACTCCTATTATTTTTGAAAATTTTAACGACAGATGTATTGTTCCCTGTGTCTTCCTTTGTTAGTTTTCCATTTGAACCATAGACCTTTCTACCACTATCGATGGTAGCTTGGTCAATTCTCAAGGCACTTTCTAATGCCTCTTTGTAGGATTTGTATGGCAGTTTTTGGACATCTTCCCTCATGTCTTTGTTGAGGGCATGTAAAAAGAGATTGCACAATTCTCTATGGTCCATGTTGGGAGAACTAGTTGATGAATAGAGGACTTGCCTCCATCGAGTGATGAAGTGGGCTACATATTCATTTGGTTCTTGTTTCATTATGAGGAACTCTCTGATCCCTGTTTTAACAAGTTTGTTCATGTCGAATGCCATGACAAACTCTCTGATGAGTTGTTTGAATGTGTGAGGCCTACCTTTTCACTCCCTTAGTTTGATCATTTTATATTACTGTTGGTGACACATTTTAGACTTTTGGGGACTATAGATACTGATATGCAGGACTATTAGACTATATGCTTTACCTTTGATTTATTATGTTAGCATGGTTGTGATGGGACTAGATCTTGATTTGATTCACCGACAATGATTTGACATGTGATTTGCTTTATGACATTATTGAGACACTAGATATGTGATTATTGTTATGTATTTATTATACAATGTTATCTTGAGATGGATTATTGAAATGCAAATTGTGAATCTATTGTGATGTGATTTTATGATGTTTTATATGATCATGCGATGATGTGAGTGTATGTTTTCTTTTGCTTCAGCTATGATATACATGTTGGATTAATATTTTGTTTAAGTGCGCAGGTGTTCTAACCAAGCCACAGATAATCAGAGATTATCCCACACACCTTGTGATTTCCTATGTTAACCGCTCTAGTTCCAAGAGGAACCAAGATCAACTATGTTATGCGTGATGAAATTTTGTAATGTTGTTGTGTAATGTTGTTTGGGTTAGGTCTACCCCTTTTATATTTGATTGTATTTGGTGTTGTAAAGGTGTAATGCTTATTTGATCTTATTTTTAGAGCTTTTATTTTTTGTGACCCCTTTTTATGTGATTTTACTCACCCTATGGTGCTCAAAATGAGTTAAAAGTGACCCTGGGTTGTACCCCTAGGGTCTAGGGACCATTTGAGCTTGTATAATTTTAGGTAAACTCCCATTTGGTCACTTAAACTTCACCCTAAAGTAAAGTGACGAAAATGGAAGTTTCGGAAGGAGTGGAAGGTTGGGTCAAACACTCAACCTCATCCACTCATCTTTCCAAGGTTTGGGGGAGTCTTCAAGATCCCTAAATTATGGAGGACTCAACTCCAAGGCTCTCCCATAATTGGTGAGGGTACCTTGGGGTTTTGTGGGCTTTCATAGGAGGAGATGATTGGGGCACTTGTAGTACCCACTCCTTCTTTGGCTCCACTTTTCTCTCCCACATGTGTGAGAAAGCACAAGTGGAGGGGGCAAGACTTGGTGGAATGGGTGAGTGACATGTGTCACCACCACATTCCATGAAGCTTGCAAGTGGTTGTGTGGAGGAAGGAGGAGGTGACAAGTGTCACCTCCCCATACCTCAAGGCTCATGAGGAGAGCCTATTTTAATCCCTCTTGAAGAGAGGGATAGGGTTGTTGAATTGTTTTTAATTTTTATTTTTAATTGAATTTTGGAAGAGAGTTAGAGGAGTTTTTGGAGGCTCATTTGGAGGACTTGGAGGTGGAGTTGGAAGGGCTCTTCTTCAACTATCTTCCTTTTGGGCTATTAAAGGTAGGATTTAAGGCTTTGGCCTTTCCTTATGTATTTTACATTCCTTGTATGGCTTTGTGTGTGTGTGTGTTTTACATTTGTTGTTGTGGGGAAATTTTATGGGTGTTGTAAGAGCCTCTCCATTTGGAGAAAATGCTCAACATGTGTGGGGTGGGGGAGGAGTGAACCTCCTCGAGGTCACATCCTAGTTTTTGTGATATTTTAGCCTTGAGGGTAAGATGAGAAAATGAGTATTTTTTAATGGATTGAGAGCCATAGGAAAATTATGTGAAAATTGGTATTTATGTGATAGCTTGAGGCCTTGTGAAAATTGGTTTTTGGGAGATATTTGGAGTGGCACTCTTGAGTTGAGTGATGTCCACTCCCCTACCTCTTTAAACTCATTTTTATGAGTTTTGTTATATGCAAGCCATGGGTGTTCTTCTTGCTCTTTGTTTGAGTATTTTGTTGTAAAGTGGAGTGAGTGTTCCTTGTGTGAGGATGACCTCTAAACTCGGGGGTGACTCATGAGTGAGTCTATGGTAGGGAGGAGAGTAGTTTTTAGTGGCTTTTCCCCCCTTTCCATGCATGTTATATTGCAGGTTATTTGAAGCTATGGAGTGTGGAAGAAAAAGATATTTTGTGGTTGTTGTTCATTTTTGTTTTGGCTATTGTGAGCCATGACTAAATTTAGTCTTGTGTAAATGTTCTCAAGCAAAGAGAGAAGTTTATACATCTCTTGATATGTCAATATAAATGTTTTCATTTGGTTGTATTTGACTTATTTGAAGTTAGAAATGAGAAAAAGATTATAGTTGTTGTTTTATTTTCATGTGATAGAGAAAATGTGTAATAAAAGAATTATGTATGCTCAAATCTGTTATAGTTTTCATGTGTTTTTTTTTTGAAAAGGAAAATATATGGTTGTTGTTTTTGCATTGTAAATTTTAACAAAAGAGAGGGTTGTTGTCTTATTTTATAAAAGAAATGTTGCTATTTTATCTCAAAAAAAAGGATAGATTTAATGTGCTTGTAGTCATTTTAGAAAAAAAAAGATATATATATTGCTTACCTTTCCTTTTAAAAAAAATGCTTGCTTTGTTTCTATGATATTTGCATTGGTGAATATATATATATATATCCTTTTATATTAAATTTTTGTTATTTTAATTTGCTGGAAAAATTAAGAGTCAGAGAAATTGTTTATGTACACACACACACAGATATATATATATATATATATATATTAGTTATTATTATTTTAATAAACAAAAAAAATATTTTTTTGGGGAAACTTGAGTGTATATATATATATGTTTATTGCAAACTGTATTTTAAAAACCAAAAGTATTTTTTTATCATAAAAAGATTTTTAAAACCTACTAAAATTTTATGCCAACTACCTTATTGATCTGCATGCATTTTTTTAAAAGATGAAGTTTGAATTGCGGGAGGGGAACGGCGACAGTAAATGCCACCGCCCCCCTGTTGTCTTTTGAGTATTGGGAGTGTGGGGAGGGGGGTCGAACCCCCCCCCCCCCCCACACACACATATATATATTATAATAGTTATTATTATTTTAATAAACAAAAAAATGTTTTTTCGGGGAAACCTGAGTATATATATATATATATATATGTTTATTGCAAACTGTATTTTAAAAACCAAAAGTATTTTTTTATCATAAAAAGATTTTTAAAACCTGCTAAAATTTTATGCCAACGACCTTATTGATCTACATGCATTTTTTTTAAAGATGAAGTTTGAATTGGGGGGAGGGGAACAACAACAATAAATGCCGCCGCCCCCTGTTGTCTTTTGAGTGTTGGGAGTGTGGGGAGGGGGGTTGAACCCCCACCCACACCCCACTGAGGGGAACAACAACAATAAATGCCGCCGCCCCCTATTGTCTTTTGAGTGTTGGGAGTGTGGGGAGGGGGGTTGAACCCCCACCCACACTCCACTGTAGTGGGGTGTGGGTGGGGGTTTGACCCCCCTCCCCACACTCCCACTGCCCTTTAACCCCTGCGTCTGTCCCCCCATTAACATCTGTAATTTCTATAAAAAAAAAGTCAAACCCTTGGGAAATCTGCGGCGGCACCTATCCTTACACAGTCTGCCATTTTCCCTGTGGCCATTCAGCCCTCCAGTACAACATTCCTTGTCTATTTTATGTGATATATATATATAACCCCCTGTCGAATATACACAAATCTTGCCTTTAAAAAAATACATCTCTGGTTATTACCAGAATGTGTGTATATAGATACATTAAAAAAAAGAGGTATCCTCATCAATAAGTGTATACAAAATGAGTATACCTCCAAAGCTTCAATCATGGCTTCCCTATCTTCAAACCTGCAACACAAAACCAAATGAGAGAAGAAAGAAGAGAAGATAGAGAATGGAGAAAGAAAAGAATGAGAAGAAAGTTGGGTTAGGGTTTTCTTTCTTTTCATAAGGAAATTATATTTTATTTATGAGGCCTTTTAGGGCTTGGAATTTAAAATTATCTTTTTATTATTTTCCCTCTCCTTTTGTTTTGACTCTTTAGTTATTTTATTTAATTGGGGATTTAGGGGAAATTTGATAATGAGAGTGTTATTAAATTAGTAAAGATAATTTTGCTAATTTTTATTTCTAAAGTGAGAGGTTATGAATTAAATTCTTCTATTTAATTTTATGAGGTCATTTAAAGTTTAGCTTATTAAGCTAGAGGATTATATTAATTGTTTTAATTATTTTAATATGAGGATTATTTAATACTATAGGATACCCTTCGAATATTTTTAAATAATGTAGTTTTGTCTTTTAAATCAATTCGAATTGAATTAATCGTAGAGGTTAATGTTAATTCTTTTATTCAATTTAGTTGCCTTAATTTGATAATATTAGTATGTAATAATTAATTAATGTATTAGGTCGATGAATCCAATTTAGTGAGCTTAAGGGAAACCTTTGGTCAAAATTTATTAAATCAGAATAATTTCTATTCACACTCGTGAGGCATTATGCTACCAGATTTTTCCAGGATTAAGGGCTAACTTTCCTTAGAGAATTAAACCTTTGCATAGAGAAAAAATTTAATATTTTCATAAATTTGATGATCATAAATAAGTTGTTGTTTAATTCGTTTATGCTTTAGAATTAGGATTTTGATTTCGACTTGCGTCAAAATCCTTTCACCTACTTAGGCAAACTGATCTTTCGATCCTAACACTAATGGCGACACATTCTTGTGTCGCATTGACCCCCTTAGTCATCTTTCATCGCGTAGGAGAATGTACATGGGGTCGCATTTCCCCAAATTTGATTGACATGTTTACGCCTTATGCGTATTACCATCGAGCACGCTGACGCGTGTGAGGGAGTTGTTAGGGATGCGTGGAAATTTTTTGACATTTTGAGTCATGACCACATGAAAAATGTGGACATGACACGTGTGTTGCATGTCGTGACCGCATGAGAAATGTGGGCATGACATTTGGTATCAGAGCCCAAGTTTAAACACTGGGCTTGTTTGGGCATGTTACTTATTCTACAATTTTGTTTAATTCATAACTACCTTGTTCTTGTAGGATGCCACCTAGAACGAGGAGAGCACATTCACACCGCACTGAGTCAGTAAAGCTGCATAGTGACTCATCAGCTGAGAGTCAGGGACTGCCAGCACTGCAGGCACCACAGGCATCACCTGCACCTGATATAGGACCACAGGTCTTATAGGCATTACAGGTAGTGCTAGATAGGTTACCATCGGCTGCAATTAAGCCATGTGTCAAGCCTTGCATTGATCCGCGAGAGAAGCCACGTGTTGAGCCATGTGCTAAGTCATGTGTGGAGCCACATGTAGAGCCTCGCGTTGAGCTGCAAGTGGTACCACATGTTGAGCCTTATGTTGAGATACCTGACACGACAGTGAAGGAGGTTGGTTCGGCTTACAGAGCTCGTAGTAGGAGCCCTCTGCATCATGCTAGGCAAGAGGAGATGGTGAGAGTAGAGCAATTTTTTCATGGGCCTTATGGTTATGGTGTGGATGAGCCTATCCAAAGAAACAGAGACCGTGGGGACCCCATCAAGGATTTACTGAGGTTGAATCCACCTACCTTCACCAGGACCACAGAGGGATCCGAGGTGGAGGCTTGGCTTATTAGTTTAGACAGGTGCTTTGTGTTGCATCCTTATGAGGGAAACATGAAGGCACGCATGGAAGTTCACTTGTTGAGAGACGTAGTAGCAACTTGGTGGTGCACTGAGGAGTGCAAGCGCTGCTTATCTTTGGATACACTTTCATGGGACACTTTTATTAAGTGCTTTAATGTGTGTTATATGTCAAACTATTACAGACAGCGTCATATCAACAAGTTCCATGATTTATAGCAGTGAGGGTCTATTGTAGCACAATATGAGGGTAGGTTCACAGAGCTATCACATTATGCAGAGTATCTCCATGATGAAAAAATTTGGGTTTACAAGTTTATCAGAGGTTTGAATCATGGGATATCAGGGCCTGTGCGCATGGCAGACCCCTAGACCTTGAGTGAGGCTGCTAAGAATGTATACATTACCAAGGAGATACAGGGACGAGGTCAGAGATCACGCCCTCAGTTTTAGGATCGTAGCCAGGAGCAACAAAATTTTTGTAGACCACCACCACCACGACAGAGAGGAGGATTTAGTTTGGCACCTTTACCTCCTATGCCTCCATAGTAGCAGCAGCAATAGTTTCAGTAGAGGTCTAGGCCCTAGCAGAGGGCATAGGGAGGATAAAATCGTGGTTGGCAGCAGCAGGGCCGACCTAGAGATCAGAGATAGTAGGGACCACCTGTGGGACCCATGAGATCACATCAGTCTTACAGGAGTTCTTAGGGATCCACTGGTTAGACTGGATAATAGCAGAGTAGTAGGACTCAAACTGGATAGGTACATGCTAGGGGCCCATGCTATGTATGCAGTGGAGCAAGACATTTGGCCAGAGAGTACCCACAGGGTTTTACGACAGGGGGACAGTCTCGTATAGAAGGTTTAGAGTAGATAGTTGGTGATGTGGGTAGATCCCACTGTATGTTTGTAGCGGTTGATAACTTCTAGGCCAACTTCCAGGCCTTAATGATCGAGATAGCAATTATGATTAGGGATTTCCCCATTGCTATTTTATTTAACTCTGGCGCTACTGATTCATTTATATCTCCATTGTTAGTGGAGCGTTGCAGGCTAGTGGCCTGATAGGTGGAAGGTTAAGTTGGCCACTGGGGCCAAGATGTCAGTAGATGCTTTGGTTCAAGATTGTGTGATATCCTTGGGTGCCTTCACTACATTATGCGACCTTAGGGTTATGCCTTTAGGATCCTATGGTGTAGTTTTAGGCATGGATTGGCTTGCAGCTCATAGAGCCAAGCTAGATTGTCGCTGAAAGGCGATTAGCTATTTAGATGATCATGGCAAGTCAGTCAAGGTAGTGGGCATTCATAATCCCATGTCATCTCGTATGATATCCGCTCAGCAGCTTAAGTGCTACATGTGGAAGGGATGTCAGTTGTTTGCCATCACTGTTAGTGACAGATCAGAGGATGAGCCAGAGGCATCATTAGATGACCATCCTATCTTGAGGGAGTTCACCGATGTCTTTCCACAAGAGTTACCAGGTATGCCTCCATGTAGAGAGGTAGACTTCCACATTGACCTAGTGCCGGGTGCTGAGCCAGTGTCTTATACGCCCTACAGGATGACCACACATGAGCTCATGGAGTTCAAGTTGTAGTTAGAGTATTTGCTTGAGAAGGGGCACATCTGACCTAGCATTTCACCATGGGGCACACTGGTTATCTTCATGAAGAAGGATGGATCTCTTCGATTGTGCATGGATTATAGGCAGCTGAATAAGGTGACGGTGAAGAACCATTATCCTCTACCTAGGATTGATGACCTTTTTGATCAGATGCAGGGAGCCAAAGTGTTCTCTAAGATAGACCTGAAGTCTGGTTACCACCGGTTACGCATCACAGAGGCAGACATTCATAAGACCACCTTCTGGACTACAAATGGCCACTATGAATTCACAGTGGTACCCTTTGATTTGATGAATGCCCCTGTAGTGTTCATGAGTCTCATGAATGGGGTGTTTCACACTTACTTAGATCAAATCGTGATCATTTTCCTTGATGATATTTTGATCTACTCACGGACTAAGGAGGAGCATGAGGATCACTTGCATTAGGTTTTGCAGTGCTTGAGAGAGCAACAACTTTATGGCAACTTGGCGAAGTGTGCCTTTTTAAGGACCGAGGTGTAGTATTTGGGACACATCCTATCTAGCGATGGTATCTCTATAGATCCATAGAAGATCAAGGCTATTAGGAATTGGTCAGCACCCACCAATGTGACAGAGGTCAGGAGTTTCATGGGATTAGCTGATTACTACCGTAGATTTGTAGAGGGCTTTTCCAGGATAGCGCACCCCATCACTTCCCTTCAACAGAAAGGGAAGAGTTTCACTTGGACTAAGCAGTATGAGAGGGCCTTTGGGGTCCTCAAGGAGTGACTTATCAGTGCTCCCATCTTAGCGATTCCTAATCCTGCAGAGGATTTTATGGTTTGTATAGATGCATCACTTGAGGGTTTGGGAGCCGTACTTATGCAGGGTGGTAGGGCGATCGCATATGAGCCGCAAAAGCTCAAGACACATGAGCTAAACTACCCCACTCATGATTTAGAGCTTGCAGTAGTGGTTCATGCTTTCGTTCATTGGAGACACTTTCTTTTGGGTTGTCGCTTTGAGTTTTATTCAGATCACCACAATTTGCAGTACATATTCACATAGCTGAATTTGAACACCTACCAGCAGCATTGGATGGAGTTTCTTTGTGAGTACAACTTTGATGTCCACTACGTCAAAGGGAAAGAGAATGTGGTTGCTGACGCATTGAGTTGGAGGTGCCATGAGATCTTAACCTTGACCTGGAGTGTGGACTTGAGAGAGTGCATCATTCAGCATTTGTCTGAGGATGAGTGTTTCTTGAGGTGCAGTAGGAGATCTAGTCACAGAGGGCCCTTGTGGGTAGATTTACAAGATATTGTCTTGAGGCAGATGGGCTTCTTAGACATTGACATCACATTTATGTACCCCGTGCGAGTGACCTACATGCAGTAGTTCTTTTAGGGAATCATAGAGCACCTTATGCAGCACACCTAGGGGTGAAGAAGATGTATGCTGATTTGCGACAGTTGTACCATTGGGTGGCATGAGATGAGATATTACAGAGTATGTTGCTCGATGCCTTGAGTGCTAGAGGGTCAAGACCAAGCATCAGCATCTAGCGGGTCTTCTATACCCTCACGAGATACCTAAGTCAAAATGGGACACCATTTCCATGGATTTCATTGTTGGTCTTCCTATGTCATCTCGCCGCCATGATGCCATCATGGTGACATTTGACAAGTTGACCAAGTTGGCACATTTCTCACCTGTATGCATGACGTACAATGCACCATCAGTGGCAAGAGTATTCTTAGATGAGATTGTTAGATTACATGGGGTACCTCACTGTATCATTTCTGACATGGACTCAGTGTTCACATCAGCCTTTTAGAGGGCATTGCAACAGGTGTTGGGCACATAGCTCAAATTTAGTTTCACTTATCATCCTGAGATAGATGGACAGACAGAGAGGGTGAATCAGGTTCTAAAGAATATGCTCCATATGTACGTCATGGATCACCAGACTAGATGGGAGGAGTAGTTGTATCTAGTTGAGTTTGCCTACAACAATGGGCATCATAGCTCATTGGGTATGCCTCCTTTTCAGGCCTTGTATGGCAGAGCTTGCAGAACACCTTTGAGTTCAGACCATATTGAGGACAGAGTTGTGATAGGGCTAGAGTTGGTGCAGGACATGGAGCAGTAGGTGACCTTGATTAGGTAGAGACTTCAGGAGGCACAGGATTAATAGAAGAAGTATGCTGATGCTAAGAGATTAGGTCAGAGCTTCTCAATTGTGGACAGAGTATTCTTGAGAGTGCGACCACACAAGAGTCTAATCTATTATGGAAAGGGCTCTAGGCTCGCACCACATTTTGTTGGGCCTTTTGAGATCTTGGAGCGGATAGGACCCATAGCCTACCATCTAGCATTACCACCTAGCCTGTCACGCATCCACGATATTTTCATGTATCTCTATTACAACGTTACATATCTGATTTATCTCATGTATTGGATTGGAGTGCTCTACATGTAGAGGCAGACGGGCAGTTGGCTTTAGAGCCAATTCACATATTAGCTCATCAGACGCTAGGCCTTCACGGTCGAGAGTTGGACCAAGTTAGAGTCTAGTGGGACATGTACGATGAGGTCACGGTGACATGGGAGGATGCAGCTAGATTGAGGGTACTTTATCCTCACCTCTTTGACAACTTCCAGGATGAAGTTTAGTCTTAGGGGGGAGGATGTGAGGCCTACCTTTTAACTGCCTTAGTTTGATCATTTTATATTACTATTGGTGACACATTTTAGACTTTTGGGACTATAGATCCTGATATGCAGGACTATTAGACTATATGCTTTACCTTTGATTTATTATGTTAGCATGATTGTGATGGGACTAAATCTTGATTTGATTCACTGATGATGATTTGACATGTGATTTGGTTTATAACATTATTGAGATACTAGATATGTGATTATTGTTATGGATTTATTATGTGATGTTATCTTGAGATGGATTATTGAAATGCAAATTGTGAATCTATTGTGATGTGATTTTATGATGTTTTATATGATCATGTGATGATGTGAGCGTATGTTTTCTTTTGCTTCAGCTATGATATACATGTTGGATTAATCTTTTGTTTAAGTGCATAGGTGTTTTAACCAAGCCACGGATAATTGGAGATTATCCCACACACCTTGTGATTTCCCGTGTTAAGCAGATCTAGTTCCAAGAGGAACCAAGATCAACTATGTTATGCGTGATGAAATTTTGTAATGTTATGTGATGTTGTTTGGGTTAGGTCTACCCCTTTTATATTTGATTGTATTTGGTGTTGTAAAGGTGTAATGTTTATTTGATCTTATTTTTAGAGCTTTTATTTTTGTGACCCCTTTTTATGTGATTTTACAAACCCTATGGTGCTCAAAATGGGTTAAAAGTGACCCTGGGTTGTACCCCTAGGGTCTAGGGACAATTTAAGCTTGTATAACCTTAGGTAAATTCCCATTTGGTCACTTAAAATTCACCCTGAAGTAAAGTGACGAAAATGGAAGTTTGAGAAGGAGTGGAAGGTTGGGTCAAACACTCAACCTCATCCACTCGTCTTTCCAAGGTTTGGGGGAGTCTTCAAGACCCCTAAATTATGGAGGACTCAACTCCAAGGCTCTCCCACAATTCGTGAGAGTACCTTGGGGTTTTGTGGGCTTTCATAAGAGATGATTGGGGCACTTGTAGTACCCACTTCTTCTTTGGCTTCACTTTTCTCTCCCACATGTGTGAGAGAGCACAAGTGGAGGGGGCAAGACTTGGTGGAATGGGTGAGTGACGTGTCACCACTACATTCCATGAAGCTTGCAAGTGGTTGTGTGGAGGGAGGAGCTGACAAGTGTCACCTCCCCATTCCTCAAGGCTCATGAGGAGAGCCTATTTTAATCCCTCTTGAAGAGAGGGAGAGGGTTGTTGAATTGTTTTTAATTTTTATTTTTAATTGAATTTTGGAAGAGAGTTAGAGGAGATTTTGGAGATTCATTTAGAGAAGGATTTGGAGGTGGAGTTGGAAGGGCTCTTCTTCAACTATCTTCCTTTTGGGCTATTAAAGGTAGGATTCAAGGCTTTGGCCTTTCCTTATGTATTTTACATTCCTTGTATGGCTTTGTGTGTGTGTTTGTTTTACATTTGTTGTTGTGGAGAAATTTAATGGTTGTTGTAAGAGCCTCTCCATTCAGAGAAAATGCTCAACATGTGTGGGGTGGGGGAGGAGTGAACCTCCTCAAGGTCACATCCTAATTTTTTTGATATTTTAGCCTTGAGGACAAAATGAGAAAATGAATATTTTTGAATGGCTTGAGAGCCATGGGAAAATTATGTGAAAATTAGTATTTATGTGATGGCTTGAGGCCTTGGTATTTATGTGCAAGCCATGGATATTTTTCTTGCTCTTTGTTTGAGTGTTTTGTTGTGAAGTGGAGTGAGTGTTCCTTGTGTGAGGATAACCTCCAAGCTTGGAGGTGACTCATGAGTGAGTCTATGGTAGAGAGGAGAGTGGTTTTTAGTGGCTTTTTCCCCCTTCCATGCATGTTATATTGCAGGTTATTTGAAGCTATGGAGTGTGGAAGAAAAAGACATTTTGTGGTTGTTGTTCATTTTCATTTTGGCTATTGTGAGCCATGGCCAAGTTTGGCCTTGTGTAAATGTTCTCAAGCAAAGAGAGAAGTTTATACCTCTCTTGATATGTAAAGATAAATGTTTTCATTTGGTTTTATTTGACTTATTTGAAGTTGGAAATGAGAAAAAAAGATTATAGTTGTTTTATTTTCATGTGATAGAGAAAATGTGTAATGAAAGAATTATGTATTCTCAAATCTGTTATAGTTTTCATATGTTTTTTTTTTTAAAAGAAAATATATGGTTGTTGCTTTTGCATTGTAAATTTTAACAAAAGAGAGGGTTGTTGTCTTATTTTATAAAATAAATGTTGTTGTTTTATCTCAAAAAAGAAGAATAGATTTAATGTGCTTGTAGTCATTTTAGAAAAAAAAAGATATATATATATATATCTTACCTTTCCTTTTAAAAAAATATGCTTGCTTTGTTTCTATGAGATTTGCATTGCTGAACATATATATATATATATATATATATATATATATATATATATATATATATATATATATATATATATATATATATATATATATATATATATATAACATTCTTTTATATTAAATTTTCGTTATTTTTATTTGCTGGAAAACTTGAGAGTTAGAGAAATTGTTTATGTATATATATAGTTATTATTATTTTAATAAATAAAAAAATATTTTTTGGGAAACTTGAGTATACCTCCCTGAGTATATACTTATATATAGCAAACTATATTTTAAAAATCGAAAGTAATTATTTTTATCAGAAAAATATTTTAAAAACCTGCTAAAATTCTATGCCGATGGCCTTATTGATATGCATGTTTTTTTTTTTAAAGATGAAGTTTGAATGGGGGGCGAAACGATGGCAGTAAATGCTACCACCCCATATTGTCTTTTTGAGTGTTGGGAGTGTGGGGAGGGGGTTCAGCCCCCCTCCCCACACTCCCACTGCCCTTTAACCCTTGCGCCCGTCCGGCCATTAACATCTGCAATTTCTATCAAAAAAAAAATGTCGAACCCTTGGGAAATCTGCAGCGGTGCCTATCCTTACACAGTCCGCCATTTTTCCTATGGCTATTCGACTCTCTAGCACAATGTTCCTTGTCTATTTTCTATGATTTATACACAATGTTATATATATATATATATATACACACACACACACACACACAAATCTTGCTTTTTAAAAAAAATACATCTCTGGTTATTACCAAAATGTGTGTGTATATATATATAGTTTAAAAAAGAGGTATCCTCATCAATAAGTGTATACAAAATGAGTATACCTCCAAAGCTTCAATCATAGCTTCCCCATCTTCATATCTGCAACACAAAACCAAATGAGAGAAGATAGACAATGGAGAAAGAAAAGAAAGAAGAAAGTAGGGTTAGAGCTTGCTTTCTTTTCATAAGGAAACTATATTTTATTTATGAGGCCTTTTAGGGCTTGGAATTTAAAATTAGCTTTTTATTATTTTCCCTCTCCTTTTGTTTTGACTCTTTAATTGTTTTATTTAATTGGGGATTTAGGGGAAATTTGATAATGGGAGTGTTATTAAATTAGTAAAGATAATTTTGTTAGTTGTTATTTCTAAAGTGAGAGGTTATGAATTAAATTCTTCTATTTAATTTTATGAGGTCATTTAAAGTTTAGTTTATTAAGCTAGAGGATTATATTAATTATTCTAATTATTTTAATGTGGGGATTATTTAATACTATAGGTTACCCTTCAAATATTTTTAAATAATGTAGTTTTCTCTTTTAAATCAATTTGAATTGAATTAATCGTAGAGGTTAATGTTAATTCTTTTATTTAATTTATTTGCCTTAATTTGATTATATTAGTGTATAATAATTAATTAATGTATTTGGTTGATGAATCTAATTTAGTGAGCTTAAGGGAAACCTTTGGTCAAAATTTATTAAATCAGAATAATTCTTATTCACGCCGTGAGGCGTTATGCTGTTGGATTTTTCTAGGATTCAAGGCTAACTTCCCTTAGAGAATTAAACCTTGTGTAGAGATAAAATTTAAATTTTTTATAAATTTGATGATCGTAAATAAGTTGTTTAATTCATTTATGCTTTAGAATTAGGCTTTTGATTTTGACTTGCGTCGAAATCCTTTCACCCACTTGGGCAAACTTAGGGTTTTGATATTTCAATCCTAACCCTAATGGTGACACATTCTCGCATCACATTGACCCTCTTAGTCAACTTTCATCACGTAGGGGAATGCGCATGTGATTGCATTTCCCCAAATTTGATTTACATGTTTACGCATTATGCGTATTGCCACCGAGCACGCTGATGCATGTGAGGGGGTTTCTAGAGATGCATGGAATTTTTTTGATATTTCGTGTCATGACCACATGACAAATGTGGACACGACACGTGTGTTGCGTGTCATGACTGCATGGGAAATGTGGGCACGACATAATGAATGGATTAAAGCTTCTGGTAGATGATAATACAAATCCAAAGCGATGCCTTCAAGAGTTCTCAAGAAGATTTTTGATACAACCCCATCCCAATGAAGGAGTTCTCTGATGGCCATGGTGTAGGCCTTAATGTGTGAGCTTGGATCTCCTTCTCCTTTGAACTTGGGGAATCTAGCAATGGTCGAGGTAGTTGCACACTTCTTATGTTTTAGTCTAAAGGTTCTTTCAAATATTCAAGATACGTTCCTACAAAGGCACTTTAAGATTGCAGGGTTGATAGTAATAACCCCGTAGGTGGGTTTTGATAACCCAGTGTTGGATTTGTTTGATTATTCTAAACAAGAGGATTCCCATTTAGACATGTGTCGTTGCTAGCATTTTGCAAATAGTAATTGAGGTAGGGAGGATTTTGTGTTGCCCCTTGGTCCTGTTCATGGGACTTTTGTCTTCTTTTAGGAGCAGCTTGTTCTGCTTCCAAGATTCTGAATCTTTGTACTAGCATTGCAATCAAGTCTGTAGGAGTAGCAGCTCTAGGTGTTTCTTCTTTTCTAGAATGTTCTCTTTGAATATTTTCATGGTGAAGTGCTTCCTCACATGTAACATTTTCTTTTTGTTCTTCTTGTAAGGCAATTCTTAATGTCTCTTGAGCATCTTTGGTTTCTTGCAAGCATTTTTCTAACCATTTAATCGAGATGGGTATTCGATGTGCTTGTGGAAGGTTGTTCGGATCGATGTATCTCTGATCTCACCCTTCTAACTTTATGTAGTGCATTTGGTATGGCTGGGTTATTTTCCCAAGCTAGGTTGTTGAAAGATAGAGAATGCCTAGATTCTCTTTGATCTTGCTCATAGTCAAAATCCTTGTAATCATAACAGTTGGAGATTGGCATGTTAGGATGCAGTGACACATACCTATCAAATAAGGGAGTTTCTAGTTATCTTGAGGGAATGTTCCCTTAGTTTAAGTTAGGTTCTATCATATTTGGGGGTACCATAGACACCACAGAATAAATGGAACAGATGATGGTGTAAGCAACGAAAGCTGAAGCGGCAAAAGTGGCTGTGAAGAATGGTGTGAAAATGTTTTTGAAGTTTCTGTTAACTATTTTGAGATGTTTGAGATGGGAATGCCAACAACATAACCAAGAGGCTCTTCCATTCACATCAGGTTCACCAAAATATGTAAGATCAAAATTTTGACTCTAGTTGCTTGGGGCTATTAGGTCAAATTTCAGCACGCACATGGACCCTTTCCCTCCTTGCCACAGGGCGATCCACCACGTCACTCTCTCTCACGTGGAATTATCTTGTCTAGAGGAGGTGAAACACGGTGGGGGTCTGGCTCATTGGAGAGCTGGACTTCACAGAGAGGGGTTAGCAAGTTCTGTGGCCTTTGTTGTTGTGTGCTTAGTTGTATGTTTTATTCAATTGTTGTTGTAGTTGAGATAACCCTATGACCCGAAGGGTCACTATTTTTTCTTCTTCTATTTAGATTCCTTAGATTCCACCTCTGTGTGGGTAAGCGATTGTTATCATTGATGTCCTCTTGTCTTTGTAAGTGTTGCAAGGGTACTTGTTGTATCTGGCATTTTCTAGTTTCTTCTAATAATAAGAGGAGGAATGGGTCTCCTTTTGGTAGAACAAATGTTTCTTGTTGTGGTCTTGGATGGATCTCTTAGATCTCGTCATGGATAGCCCTCACCCACTCTCCTCTCACTCCTAAGCACATTTGTGAATCAGGATGGAGATAAATGCGTAATTACTAACCTTAACCAGATCTAGGGTTTTGACCTAGGGTTTTGTTGACCTAGGGTTTGAATTTGTTTTGACTCATTTTTACCTTGTGATGGGATTGAGGGTTTGGTTGGATCGTTTAACTATGGATACCTTGTGATGGAATCGAGGGTTTGCAATAATGTCTATTCTAGGGTTTCTATATGCATGCAAGCTAAATAATATGCAAAACATTTTTTTGGTATTTTGTAGTATTTTGGAAATGAAAGTGCTTTTAATCCATGAAAAGGAAATATGTATGCAATTCTATATGACTTTTCTAATGCAAAATTAACCTATGTTTTTTGTGTTTTTGATGATTTTGAAGTAATCTAATCTAAAGAAATTGGAAAATGCTTCTTCTAATAATTTAGATCTAGAAATATGAAAGCAATTAATCTAACATGCAAGATCTAACTATCAAGGAAAAAACAATGTTTTATTGTTCCCAAGAGCAAATTTGATTCTCTAATTACTATGAATTGAGCAAAAATAATGAAGGAACCTGGAAGAAATGAAGATTTGTTGACTCTACTACTCTCAGCAATCCTTGTAATTGGCAACCTCAAATCCTTTTGTGGTAGTAGATGATTCTCTTGACAACAAACATGACACAAGGAAGTAAAGAGAAGCTTTGATAAAGCTTGTATGAGCTCAATGAGAGCTTGGATTTAGCATAATGGCATAGAATGAAGTAGCGTGATGCTACTTGGTTGAACCAATATAGCAAAAGGCACCTTCATCCTGTAAGAGCATTTGAATGCTAAGTTGGAGAGAAAAACTAGCAAGAGTTGTGTGCACAATGAATTTGCTTCCTTAGAAGAGCTTTAAAGCTATGCAACAATGATGCAGGAGCATCCAGAGGTGTAAGGGCAATCTTGCATCACCCAAAAAGAAGTAATTCAAAACCATTGTAGTTGTTCTCATTTCTTCCCATAATTAGTGTTTTTGGTTCCATAATATCCAGAATAATAATGTAGGACTTTCAGTTTTTCCAAAACTGCTAAAAATAGCGACCTGCCTATTTAGGAAAGTGTACATGCTATTTTTAGAAAGTTTGAATTTGGGCACATAATGAAGCAAAAACTTCCAGAAATTTACATAATGGAAATATAAGACCTTTGGTGAAGGAATTAGGTAAAGATCATTTGTGAGCTGAAAAATATTAAAGTTTTTGTTTTCTGAAAAGCCCTTGAAAATTTACGAAACGAGGTATGAGGCACTAAAACTTCTCATAACATCTCAAAAAGTTGATAGAAATCTATTTACAGATTTCTAGCATGATAGTTTACATCACGAGCTTTTCGGCGCTTAAAACGGTTCGTCAATCGGACTCCCGGATCAAAAGTTATGCTTCCCGGAAGTTGACCTATTTTTGGAGGGAGTTGCAAAATTCAAAATTTAGCTGGAGGCCGCCAAAAAGTGCTATTTATGACTATTTTGGGAACCCTGGGCGGTAGTAGAGTCAAGGGGGCTAGTGTGGAGTCAAGAATAGGTGGGAAAATAGAAACCCTAGTTGATTTGGGGTTATAGAAGGCTGAAGATTCTAGAGTCTTGAGGTTGGGGAAAGCTGTAATGTGTTGCAGCCAGTAGAGGATTGATCCTCTTATTGTAATTGAGCTTCTGTAATGTAATGAGTTGCCTAGTTCAATAAAAGAAAGTTCTATTTGCTGTGTTCAATATCTGTTATTGTGTGTTTTGTGATTTACCCCCTTCATCAAGTGGTATCAAAGCGAGGGTTCCTGAGTGTGTAGACAGATCACCGACCGTGAGGCAGTTTGCACCAGGACCTGAGGTTGTGGGTTTGCTGTGGAGACCAAGATGCCTCCACGAAGAAATCATGTTGGGAGGAATGCTTTGACAAAAGAGGGTTTTAGAGCCCTACAAAGGCAAATCGATGCATTGCAAGAGGAGCTACGAAGAGGGTTTGAGCCGAGGACGAGAGAAGAAAGTGAAGGTGAAGATGAAGAAGAGCTATCTAAGGAAGAACAAGAAGCTGCCGGAGATCCTGCAGAAGTTAGGTTGTTGAGGGTCATTTCAAAGATCAGAAAGAGGCCCAGGATCGAAGTTTCTACATATTCTAGAGATTTGAATCCAGAATAGCTTATTGATTGGATCAATGACATGGAGGAGTATTTTGAGTATGAAGATGTGGAGGACCCAGATCGGGTTAAGTTTGCAAAAAACAAAGTTGAAGGGCCACGCCAATATTTGGTGGAAGGAGGTCCAATTAGAAAGGAACAGAAGAGGAAAAGGAAAGATCTCCAGATGGGATTAGATGGTGGAGAAACTAAAGAAGCAGTTCATTCCTATGGACTATGAGATGGAGTTGCTGAAGAAGCTGCAAGGACTGAAGCAAGGTAACAAGTCTGTTAAGGAGTATACAGAAGAGTTTTATAAAATTACTATCAAGACAGGCCATGCAGAGCCCAACAAGGAGAAGGTAGCCCGTTACATTAATGGGTTGAGGCCGAGTATTCAAGAGGAGTTGAGCTTGGTTAGAATGACCACCATAGAAGATGCGTACTAGTTTTCCCTAAAGGTGGAAGAGAAGTTGAATAAAAGATTTGACATCAAGCAAAGGGGAAGAGGTCAAGGCGGAAGGACTGGTGGAAGACCCTATGGGGGCTGAAATGAAGATGCAAAGAAAAGTGAAGAAGCTAGAACCAGTCGAAATTAGAGAGGTGACAATACCTACCGCCCTCGTGACCAGAACAATGGTGAGCAAAGAGGAAGAGGAAGAGGCAGACTTGGGCAAGGACCTAGAAGAGGAGGTTTTAGAGGAACCTATTTCCAATGTGGAGAAGAAGGGCATCGAGCATATGAATGTCTGCAACATCAAGGAAGGACGAATAGAAGACCTGAAGGTAATGTACGAGTTGCACATGTAGATGAAGATGCACCGTCTGAGCATTCTGAAGATGCTGAAAGGGGAGAAACCCTAGTTGTCAGAAGAACTTTGTTGAATGAGGAGAGAGAACCCAATCAGAGGAAGAGTTTATTCCGCACAAGGTGCAAATGTGAAGGTAAGTGTTGTGATATTATTATTGATAGTGGAAGCACTGATAATCTTCTTTCAGAGGAGATGGTTGACAAGTTGAAGTTGACAAGAAGAAAACATCCACATCCATATCAGATTGCATGGTTGTAGAAGAACCATAGAGCTTTGGTCAATGAGCAGTGTTTAGTGAAGTTCAAGATTGGTGACTACCATGATGAGGTGTTGTGTGATATCATACCGATGGATGCATGCCATATGTTGTTAGGGAGGCCATGGTAGTATGATAGGAGTGCTGTCCATGATGGCCGTGCAAACACATATTCCCTAACAAAGGATGGAGTTCGTCATAAGTTGAAGCCCTTGAAGGAGGTGGAAGAAAAGGTGTGTAGTACTGCTAGAATTTGCTTGGTAGATGGTAGGAAATTTTTGGAGGGTATGAAGCATGAGCGTCATTGCTTTGCATTGATTCCTAAGATTAGTCAAGAGAAATGTGAAGATGTACCTATAGAAGTTTCAAATATGTTGGAAGAGTTCCAGGACATTATCTCTGATAATGTACCAGAAGGTTTACCACCAGTAAGGAAGATAAGTCATCAAATAGATTTGATACCAGGAGCCAGTTTGCCAAATAAGGCAGCCCATAGAATAACCCCTGTAGAGAATGAAGAGCTGAACAAACAAGTTCATGAGTTGTTGAGAAAGGGACTGATAAGGGAGAGCCTAAGTCCATGTGCGGTACCTGCAGTATTAGCACCAAAGAAGGATGGAGAATGGAGGATGTGTACAGACTCTCAAGCCATCAATAAAATAATGATCAAGTATAGATTTCCATTGCCAAGAATGGATGACATCATGGATTGTTTGAGTGGAGCCAAGTACTTCACGAAGATTGACCTGAAGAGTGGGTATCACCAAATCTGTATCAGAGAAGGGGATGAATGGAAGACAGCCTTCAAGACAAAGGAAGGTTTGTATGAGTGGTTAGTCATGCCATTTGGGCTAACCAATGCACCGAGCACATTCATGCGGTCCTCTGAGACAACAAATCCTAGGTATACCAACTCCTTCTTTGCAAAACTACATTTCTTCAGATTAATTAGCAATTTCTCCTCCCTCAGCTTCTCTAGAACTCTTCTAATATGCATCAGATGCTCATCCCAAGTCTTAAGATGGACCTAGAAAAAGTAAAGGCTATCATTGAGTGGCCTACGCCAAGAAGTACAATGGAGGTAAGATCTTTTCATGGTTTGGCAAGTTTTTACAGAAAGTTTATCAGAAATTTCAGTAGCATTTGTGCACCCCTAACTGAAATAATGAGAGGGTATAGAAAAGAGTTTAGATGGACTAAAGGAGCCGACAAGAGCTTTGATACATTGAAGCAGAAAGTTGTAGAACAACCTGTTTTGGCACTTCCAGATTTCAATAAGGTATTTCAGGTAGATTGTGATGCTAGTGGTAGTGGTATAGGAGCTGTTTTGAGCCAAGAAGGTAAGCCCATTGCCTATTTTAGTGAGAAGCTTAATGATGCCAAGAAAAAGTATTCTGTTTATGATCAAGAGTTTATGCAATAGTTCAGGCTTTGAAGAAATGGAGACATTATTTGTTGCCAAAAGAGTTTGTTCTATATACTGATCATCAGGCTTTGCAGTATATTAATAGTCAAGGGAAGTTGAACCAAAGGCACTTAAAATGGGTTCAGTTTTTGCAGAGTTATACCTTTGTTTTGAAGCACAGGAGCGGGAAGTCCAACAGAGTTGTAGATGCCTTGAGCAGAAGGCAAAATTTGTTGACAGAAATGAAGATAGAGGTTGTTGGGTTTGATGAACTCAAAAGTTTGTATCCTGACAATCCAAATTTTGCAGAGGCTTGGAAAGCTTGTTTGGAACCTGTTATTTTGGACAGAACAAAATGGTTGGATTTCATAATCCAAGATGGCATGTTGTTTAGAGGAAGCCAATTGTGCATTCCAAGGAGTTCCATGAGAGAGAACATAATTAAGGAGAAGCATAGTGGGGGGTTAGCTGGACACTTTGGTCGAGATAAGACCATTGCCATTGTTGGTGAAAATTATTATTGGCCGCAGTTGCAACAGGATGTGAGGAAATTTGTGCAGAGTTGTAGAGTGTGTCAGATGGCAAAAGGAACAAGTCAGAATACAGGGTTGTATCAACCATTACCTGTACTGGAGAAGCCATGGGATGATATTAGCATGGATTTTATTCTTGGTTTACCAAGGACACAGAGAGGACATGATTCTATTTTTGTGGTGGTGGACAGATTCTAAAAAATGGCACATTTTATTCCTTGTGAGAAGACTAATGATGATGTTCATATTGCAGAGTTATTTTTCAGGGAAGTGGTGAGATTACATGGTCTACCAAAAAGCATAGTTTCAGACCGAGATACCAAGTTTGTTGGTTATTTCTAGAGGACATTGTGGAAGAAGTTGAAGACAGATTTGAAGTTTAGCTCTGCACACCATCCACAGACTGATGGACAAACTGAAGTGGTGAATAGGAGTTTGGGTAACCTGCTACAATGCTTAGTAGGAGACAAGCCCAAGGGATGGGATTTGATTTTACCACAGGCAGAATTTGCCTACAACAATTCTGTCAATAGGAGTACTGGTAAATCACCATTCCAGATTGTATATGGTAATAGCCTGAGAAATGCTTCTGAGTTAAGGAAGCTGGACAATGGAGAAAAGACAAGTGCTGAAGCCGAAGACTTTGCAGAACATTTGAAGAAATTGCATGAAGAAGTGAGAAAGCACATTAATAAGATGAATATTCAGTACAAGGCTAACGTAGATCAGAAGAGGAGGTATAAGGAGTTCCAGGTGGGAGATGAAGTCATGGTTCACTTGAGAAAAGAAAGGTTCCCAGTTGGAACATACAATAAATTGAAAATGAAGAGATTTGGACCATGCAGAATCATGAAGAAGCATGATTCAGGAAATGCATATGAGGTAGAGCTGCCGAGTGGGATCAATATTTCTCCTGTTTTCAACATTGCTGATTTATCAGAATATCATGAAGGTGGAATAGAGGATGGACCAACAGAAGTGTAGTGGAGTATTCCGGCATCTACTTCAACAGAGGAGATAGAAGAGATTTTGGATAGCCATGTGGGAAGGAGCACTCGGAACAATCAATACGAAGAATATCTAGTGAAATGGAAAGGAAGGCCTATTGAAGATTCTTCTTGGTTGTCTAAGGTAGAGGTTGACCGTTTGGGTTTTCCTCACAAAAACACCTGAGACGTGACAGGGTCACTTCTCAAATTACCCTAGGTGTCTGATGCAGGAGCATCCAAAGGTGTAAGGGCAATCTTGCATCACCCAAAAAGAAGTAATTCAAAACCATTGTAGTTGTTCTCATTTATTCCCATAATTAGTGTTTTTGGTTCCATAATATCTAGAATAATAATGTAGGACTTTTAGTTTTTCTAAAACTGCTAAAAATAGCGACCTGCCTATTTAGGAAAGTGTACCTGCTATTTTTAGAAAGTTTGCATTTGGGCATGTAATGAAGCAAAAACTTCCAGAAAGTTACATAATGGAAATATAAGACCTTTGGTGAAGGAATCAGGTAAAGATCATTTGTGAGTTGAAAAATATTAAAGTTTTTGTTTTCTGAAAAGCCCTTGAAAATTTACGAAACGAGATATGAGGCACTAAAACTTCTCATAACGTCTCAAAAAGTTGACAAAAATCTGTTGATAGATTTTCGACGTGATAGTTTACATCGCGAGCTTTCCAGCGCTTAAAATGGTTCATCAATCGGACTCCCGGATCAAAAGTTATGCTTCCCGGAAGTTGACCTACTTTTGGAGGGAGTTGCAAAATTCGAAATTTAGCTGGAGGCCGCCAAAAAGTGCTATTTATGACTATTTTGGGAACCCTGGGCAGTAGTAGAGTCAAGGGGGCCAGTGTGGAGTCAAGAATAGGTGGGAAAATAGAAACCCTAGCTGATTTGGGGTTACAGAAGGTTGAAGATTCTAGAGTCTTGAGGTTGGGAAAAGCTGTAATGTGTTGCAGCTAGTAGAGGATTGATCCTCTGATTGTAATTGAGCTTCTGTAATGTAATGAGTGGCCCAGTTCAATAAAAGAAAGTTTTATTTGTTGTGTTCAATATCTGTTATTATGTGTTTTGTGATTTACCCCCTTTATCAAACAATGAAATCTTTGAAGCTTTAGAAAACTAAAGAAAGAAATGAAGAAAGAGGCTCAAAGGCCTATGAAGAAGCTTGAAAAAACTTGTGAAGATGAGAAGAGTATTCTCCAACTTGCTCAACTTGGAAAATAATGAAGAGGTGAGGGGTATTTATAAGTTAGAAGAAGAGGTGAGAGGTGGAATTGATTGAGAAGTTAACTCAATTGATTGAAGAGTTAACAAGGATTGATTGGGGAGTGAACTGGATTGATTACCCAATGAACTCAATTGATTAGAGAGTGATGAAGCAATGATAGCTTATCACTGAAGAAGAAATGGAGTTAGAAGAATACATGAGATTGATTTTGGAGTTAATTATAGATCAAATGGAGTTAATTATGCATGTGTGGGTGCATGAAATAGTCAACTCCATATTAGGCATTAAAAATCATGCAAACTAGAAGAAAAACGGGCGAAATCAAAGCTCAAATGAGTGAGAAACTTGAGTTTTTTCATGGCTAGAAACACGTTAGGGTCACCCCTTTTGTCAGTAGGGTCGCCCGGGGGAGATCTAGGCTAGAGAGGGTTAGATGTAGAAAAATAGGCTAGGAGATTCAAGAAGGGAAGAAAAGGAGGGGTTCTGCATCAAGAAATAGGTCAGTCATGTGGAAGAATCCATGTCTCCACTTGTGTCTACAGGATCTCCTAGGGGAGATCTGGAAATAATAGGGGGAGATTTGGATTGGTTTGACAAAACTAAAAACTGAAAGCAGGAGATGGTAAGGAGACGTCTAGAAGGCTTCTAAGATGTGCACTAGATGAAAAACATAGGGGAGAGGTGAAAACTCACCTACAAGACACTCACAAGCCTTAGGAGTAAAGTCAAAAGCTTAGAAAATGCAAGTCGACTAGTGTCGCAACAAGTGTCGAAAAGAATCGCAAATGGGGAGAGAGAGAAATTGATAAGGAAGAAATAACACAAGACAAGAAAGAGGACACGTCATCAAGAGGCTTACTTCTTAAAGGACATTATATCATGCTTACATGTACGTGACAAGGATTTGAATCATCATAGGGATCCTCATGTAGGCTGTGCGTGATTTTTGTGCTTATAGGACTTAAAACCATCCCTACCACTTTATATGTCATAGACAAAGACATGGGATATAACTTGATCCTTGGAAGATTATGGATACACAGGATGAAATCTGTGCCATCCACATTATTCTAGGAGGCTCAATTTTTACACTTAGGGAAGGTATACGTCACAAAGGGAGACCTAGAACCTTTCAGCATGCTAAAATCAAATGCACCAAACAAGCGTAGAGGTATCCCCATAGACTATGAACTCCCTACTAACAAATTGACCATCCCTAGTCCTACACCTCAGTCAATATGCATCAAACGAATGGGAATCCTGAAAAAGACCATAAATGCCGCATAGATAAAAACTTTAGAGAATGATGCATTGCCAAAACAAAAAGAAATGGTCACTAAAGAGGAAACAATTAAGATCATGGAATTCATTAAGCAGGATGGACCACTCCAATTTCCCCTAGAAGTACTTACGATTGACTTCCAGGAAGTCTACAAGCTTTTCCCTTGCAAAGGAGAAAAACCACATAGAACTGAAGGTCCTATATTTGAGACAACTACGTTAGATTTGAGAAATGTAGACCTGCACACTTTCTCAGACACTAAGGAAGACATGACATAAAGTTATACTCCACTAACACCCTTAAGTGAATCACATGTCCCTGAGACACAAGAAGAAACAAAATCTTATGAGCCTCTCACACCATTAGAGGATTCATGTCACCCACTAACACCCATGGAAGAGGCACATTCTATTGATAATGAATCAACTAATGCCATAGGAATGCTACCTAGAATGTTCATGATATCACAATTGCAGGAGAAACCAACCACCTCTACCTTGGTTCAATCAAACAAAGTCGGGGAGTAGGAAACACCTCTGGTACAAATTAAAATGGTTGAAAGACTTCCTGATGAAGATGAATAAAGTGAAGGTATCTTTCATAGGGAATGGAAGATGAGAGTGACAGTTGGTGTTGACAACCCTGTTATTTTTGAACTACCAAAAAGTTACATCGGATATGCCATGGACTTAAGACTAGAACCAAATGGGAGCACAAGTATAAGCCTTGTCTCTTCTAATGAACAAAGGGAGCCACAAACTCCCCTTGAGTTGTTCCAAGTTTTGCAAAGAATCCAAGAGAGACCAAATGTAAAAATCTACATGCAAGGACAGTTCAACCTATTGGCAGAATTACTGAATTGTTATGGAATTCTGTATTGGACCCCCTTCTCATCAACAAGTCTTTTGAGACTTACTTCATCTCACACTGCCAAGAGAAACCACTGAGTTGGTGCTAGTAGAGTCAAATCACAAACCTTACAGAATAGGAGAACTTGTCCTAAGAAGAGGTAGCACCAAAAATAAGAAAAGAAGATGAAAAAGAGTTTTTTTTAGAAGACTAGAGAGGTCCTTACATGGTCAAAGAATATGTCAGAAATGGTGCCTATATTTTGTGCACAATGGAGGGAGAGGAATTTGGTGAAACAATCAATATCTTTCACCTCAAGAAATATTGTCTAAAAAACAAAAAAATCATAAAACATAAAAATACAAAAAAAATCAAAATGTCAAAAATAATTTGTTTCTTGCATTTCTGTATCATTCTGTTCATCTTGCATTACTGTTAGTGACTTGCTCTTGTATTATTTTCTTCTCAGTAAGGAGTCTAATGTTGCCTAGATAAACATTATTTTTTCAGGACCTAGAGATTCCCCATTTTCACAATCTCCATTGTCCCCCTTTCATTCCTAGTGATTCTAATCAAAACTTAGCTCTTAGCTTTACATGGATCCCAATATTACAAGTCAAGATGTCAGGTCTAAACAGAGTCAGTATTCAAACCTACAATGTTCAAAGGAAGTTTGTAAGTAGACCTTCCCAATTCTTCCCTAGTAGAAGAGAAGTCCAAACTGATTACAAAAACTTTAGGTGGTGCTCAGCCCTTTATCTCTCTTGGCCAAAAATGTCAGGAAGATCAAAACTCTAAAGGAAGCAATCGAAGATCTAAGTGAATAAAAAATGAGTGATCAAAATAATAATATTAAAAAGTGAGAATTGAGAGATCAAAGTACTGCATATCAAAAGTTTCAAAAAGTATTCATTTTTTGAAAAAGTCAAAAATTCAAAAAAATGAGAAAAATCAAGTGAGGAAAATATAACAAAAGTGAAAAGCAAAAAAAAAGAGATACAAAACAAGAGTGAAAGAGAGAAGATTGTTGAATGTCTGTACTCTTGGGTGGAGATTAGTCTAATCTCGAAGCCTCAAGGGTGACATTCTAACAGAGGTAGAAAGGTACAAAGCACACACATGCACTAGCTAAGAAAAAATGAATAGTCTAGTAGTCTCTAGGATTATCTTCTACCAAGTGTGTAATGTACCAATAAACAATGTCAGACCTCTAAGTGAGAAAAGAACACCACACGGAACCCTAATAATTTTTTTTGTTTTGATTAAGAGGATTACACTTTTTTTTTAAAGTTAAGCATGCTTGATTAGGTGCAATTAATATTAAAAGGGATTAGTATAGTATCAATCTCCCTTGAACTCGGTCATTTTGACTACAGTGAAACCTAGGTAGAAGAAAATAAAACAATAATTGAAACAAGTGCCAAAGACTATCTTGCATTTTCCTTAAGCAAAGGACTCGTAATAAATATTCTAACCTTAGGATAAATAGAGAGATAAGTTTACAATAATACATGCTCAACTACATAACCATGCCATAATTAACTAAGCAATAATTCAAATTTTAAACATACTAATCATAGGAAAAGAAAGAAATACATCCTGAAAAATACATACACCAAAATCGAATAATGTGTAAAGATTTTAAAGTGGGGCAATAATCCTCCATATTGAATAAATATTATATTCAAGTAGACAACATTATAGGTACATGTTTTCTCCATTCTCTGTTAGTTTTAAAGTCCTAAATTCTACATGTAGAATTATTACATTCTGATCAACGTACTAATTCTTTATTAAACACCTTAAAAATTTAATAACATATAAAGATTGAAAAACAACAATTTTTTTTCATATTGAGCAAACATTATATTCAAATAGAAACAAATTTTAATTGTACTAACATCAGGAAAAGCAAGAGCTACATCGAGAATAAATATGTGCTCGGTATAAATACTAACACAATTGTACATTACCCTGACCATTGGTCATAGGTTAATACTCAGGCACTAATCAAATTACCTTTGAAGACTTACTTTTTACTGGCCCACGAGAAGGGGCAACAAAGATAATTCTAAATACAATGTCTTACCATGACCAAATATATATATTTTCACATCAAGAATAAAAGAAATAACATTACCTATGCCACGAAACCGTGTAGAAGAAAAGCATTTACAAACTATACCTAAGTAAAATTTTGACTCACTTACCCTAGCGCCATGGAAGGCTGAGAAGGACGATTAGTATAAAGATACAATTTAAGTCATATGATTAGGTAATGGGTTAGGAGTCGTTGCCCTAATTAGGGCACACTCCCATCCCTAACATTAAGTCTTGCCTCTCTTGGAACCCTACTCTGCCGTCTCAAGCCCTGTTCTGGCTGCATGCAATTTTTTGTGTCTTTGGTGCTCTGTGATTCATGATGGCAAACCATAAGAGGGATGGGATCCTATACCCTGTGCTAGTGGTAAGACTTATGTAAATATATGTATATATATGTTTTTTTCTGTGCTTTACCGTGCATACCAAGTTACCTAAGGCAGCGGCACCCTGGCTGAGGGGAATTTGCTGAAGCAATAGGGTTTGTGGTTCAAGGCGAAAATGTTCTGGTAAGCCTCGCCGTTCCTGAAGAATCATAGATCATTGAAAAATGTATGTATAAATACCAGTGAGTGAGTATTTTATTTATTTATTTATTTTTTTATGTCCCCAGATCTAGAATATGTGTGCCATAACTTGTGTTGGACTAATGACCAAATCCTCTACAGGTTTAGCAAATCTCTGAGACCGAATGGAGGATAAAAGGAAGGTTTTCTCAACTTAAAAATGCCAAATCAGCCAAGGGTACACTGGGGTCGTGAGGACAACGCTATCGAGAAGAGTTGTGTTGTTTAATATTTTTAGGTACCTGGTTTAAATGCTAGGGCATAGAACTGTATTACTAAGAGCTCTTGAGGGAGGTATAGGTCATCATAAAAACAAGGGTATGTTTTAGCTGAGATAACATTAAAGAAAAGGTATTTAAAGGCACACTTTTTGTAGCGTGAGCTTTGGTTAATACTGATCAAGGAGATATTAGAAGCATACAGTTCTCTACCTTATTCTTTTCTTTCAGAGTTCTACCTTATTTTCATTATGGACAGCAAGAAGGTGAATTCGGTTGCTCAGGAGTTGATGTATATGTTATCTAATGCAAGAAAGAGTGCTTGAACTGTTCAACACTAGTCAAAAGCTTACAGTACTTTGTTGTTGACTAAGGGAGAGGGATTGGGTAAGACTAAATAGTCTTAGGCTGGCTGTGATATGGTAGAAAATGTAAGCTGCACCATTATTTAAACTACTGTTCTTCCCTTATTATTAGTAAATGAAACTAAACATAAATTAAGAAATCTAATGCCCATCCTTTGATTCATTAATCCAGTTTCCTATTCTCTTTTTTTATATGCACATGTACAAATCAAGATAACCCAAAAATAACAGTTCTTTTTTTTTTTTTCTACAAGAAGAAATGTTAGAACTCCTTTGAAAATATCAGCATTCTAACTACAATTTCTGAATACTTTTTGACAACTAGCTCAGATAAAAAAAAAACACAGAAATAGGTTTATTACATAGCTCCATAGAGTTTCTTTCTAGATCTAGTTTTTGGCTCAGAATGACTACACAAATATATATATATATATATATATATATATATATATATATATATATATATATATATATATATATATAGCTCTCTCCTTCTATCATGAGAATAGGATATACATGATGCAAACATGACAACAGTTCTCCCTCAGCCATCCCAACTAGCCACAACCTTCTCTTAACTCTTCTCAGTCCAGAACCTGCAAAGGAAAAGAAATAATCTCTCTAGCCAGTGATGCTCACCTCCCAGCCTAGGGCAGTAACTGCCCACCCCCGAGCTAGGGGAAAACACAGGGAGACCTAGGAATGTTTCACACTCACAACAGCTGAACCCACAACACTTACATGCAGCCAGATACTCACAACACATAATATTAACTTCATAGGTGGTTTCCACAGCTCACAAGAAGGTTATCTGTAGAACCTCCATGAAGGGGGGTAAAGATAAGATATGCCCTCAACCTGCAGGATTAAATTTAGAACATTCAAATAGTTTCATTACACACGGGTACTCATACCCTTAGAAAATTTCTCTTGCAGGGCACTCTTACCCTTTCAATTTCAAGTAATTTTTCTCTGGGTACTCTTACCCAATTTTTATTGAATACTAAGGGTACTCTTACCCAGATTTCACTGAATAATAACAAGGGTACTCTTACCCATCAATACTCCTGCAAACAACATCCTCTTTACCCCCACACACAGTTAATAACAGAGAAAACATCATAACCTCATTCATCAACAAGTCTGTTCACATACCATAGAAAAGTGTTATCTTCAGACTTACACAGGAAACATTTCACAACACTCAACACAGAGATCTTTGCACAACAAACAACACAGAAAACCATACCATAGTCATAATAGTAACAGAAAAGTGTTATCTTCAGACTTACATAAGAAACATTTCACAACACTCAACATAGAGATCTTTGCACAACACACAACACAGAAAACCATTGCACAAAACCATAGTATTACTAAATTCTTATTAAAAAGGATTTTTGTTTAACTCAGTGACATTTATAATCAGCAGATTTCTTTACCTAGTTTTTTTTTCTTCTTTTCTTTTTCACAGTGTTGAATGAGGGCCTACCTGGAATTTCCAGAAGAAATTGGGGGTTGATTAAGCTCCACTACATCTCCCTCTTCTCTCCTTCTACCTTCTCCATCCCCAAAATTATTTTTCCCAAAAGAAAATAATAGCCCCCTTCTCCCCTTTTCGAGTATCTTTTATTTCTTTCTTCCTCCTCTTTTCCCCTTCACACATGTTCCCATTTGCAACATGAGTCCCCCTCCATGTGTCAATTATGGACAGCATATGTCTTTCCTTGGCTGCTCCACTTGGCCTTCCCTTATCTGAGCACTTAATCAAATTATTCTTCCCTTTTAATTAACTAAATTTTGTCAAATACAAATAGCCCAAAAGAAATGTTTCAAAGACATTTTGTTTTATTGTGCTTTACTTAACGGTCCCACCTAGACTAACAACTTAGGCTTTATTTATATTTATATATTATTATTTTTTTTTTTTTTAGGAAGGGTAATGATGTTTTTTTTTTTTCAATTAACATTGTGATTAGAATAATTATTTGATCCCTTTTACCCCAAGAATGACTTCACGAGGTTATCACTCAATACAACATGACACACAATTACAACATATGCTTCACATTACACATCACAATTTTACTAGGACATGAGACTTTCACATAGACATAGACATCACATATACAGGACCATATAATGGGCCTAAGCCTCTCCAAATTGGCTAAGCTGGCTTACTGGGGAACCGCAACAGGTCTCCAAGTGTTTTCCCCATTTCCCACTGGCACAACTTGCACACTTCTTTCCACATCGTCAGTCACAATAACAATAGCCGAAGCAAGCTACAATAAACCATCCATTACTACACATACTTACATTTTAATCATTCTACAACATATAAAAGAATCTTTCTTTCACTAGGTGAATACAATTGATTTCAATGCACGAGAGAATATCTATATATAAACAATGGAACTAGATATGAAGCAACAGTTATCACAATTTAATTGCAACTATATGCATCAATGAGTCCCAATCATCCACAACAAGGTACATGAATACACACAATATAATCTGAGGAGTTATATGATGCTACATCTCAATAACACATTGTCTACTAAAATAAGGTACAAGACCTAATCTAAACAACATCATGTAAGATCGAATGAGGATATGCGAATATAAAAGTATGTATCAATCATGGTCTAAATCAACATCATACGTCTCGAACTAGTATATAACCCATAGCCAAAATCAGATAACTTGGGATAGCCAAACATAAAGTGTCTCAACATAGAACCATAGTAGCAAAATGTATAACCACTTCTTATAAAAGAATGTGCTTCCAGAAGAAATACACTAAAAGGCTTTATAATTTCTTAACTTATCCGAGAGAGAGCAACAGTAACACCACCAGTCTTAGCCAAATTTATCAATGTGCCAAGAGCTAGAAGGAAAGGCATATGAATTAGAGGCTGAATTATGATGAGTTTAAATAACCGTATAGAGAAGACATTCCTATCCTTATGATAAACACAAGATAGATATTCCATAACCAAAATATAGATCGATATTCAAAGATTCACTAAAAATTATCTAGGGCTTCTACACAATCTAGCTAATAAGGTCCTCTCATGACAATGTCCTTAGGGATGGTTCAAGTGGGCCTTACAAAGTGACCATTGTTCTTTCCTATTTATCCTTTACCCCGGGTCTACTTTGCTTGCCGTCTATGATCTAAGTCTAGCGAACACCAATAAAATTTGTTACTTGTCTAAGTTGAAAGCTTGTCAAATTATCTCATCTAGATAAGGATCAATGTTTATCCTTTAGCAAAGCCAAAATTTAGAAGCACTCCATCTTAATCCCCACTCCCCACTTGAGTTACAAAATCCTATCTCTCAGCCTTGAATAGGCCTCTTATATTAGGATAGCTAGCAATCCCCTCAATCAAAAATCATATCTAAGAGAAGTCATATTGTTTGTTCCATATTGCATTCATGTAAAAACCAGAAAAAGAGTCTCAAAGCAATAAAGTCAAATGTCATATCTCATGACATTCAGTAGAAGTAAATGTTTCATTTCAACATTTCTTGTGTTCTTGCATTATCATATCGTAAATTGCATCTCATATATATGCCACAAAAAATTACCAAAATATGTCATTATTGTCATACTTACATTTCTAGAAGAGTTGAAAAGATCAAACACAATAAAAAAGTTCCTAAATCTCCAAACATGCACAAGAGACAAGTACAAATTTGATAGGTGAAAACCAAAAAAGGATAAACTTTCATAGATACATCTGAAGTTTACATTTACCAAGATTATCAAGGAGCTAGGACAAAATTCTCTTAAAAGAAGTAGAGGCTCCCCGTGAAAGGGGGCATGATTTCAAGAAAGGAAGTAAAGGCCGATTCCCTCCAATGGAACCCTTAAGACTTCAGCTCCTCCATCTACGAATACCACTCATCGATCCATGAGACCTATGAGAGTGAGGTGCTCTACTGTGAGCTTGTGACTATGAAGGCCCTGCCATACTGGCATCACATTGTCCAAAATTAAGGCAAGCCATCTCTCAAAGTACCTAATTCTCACCCTTAAGGGTGTTAACCTAGGTCTTTATCTCTGCATTAATCTGACATCCATGATAGATAGGAGCAAAAATATCAGTGTGTCACCTAACAACAGGGGGCACACCAGGGTCATCTAAAAGACGACCACGAGTCATCCTACTGAAGGGAGAAGCCAATCCGACATTAATATCATGAACAAAGTTCCTCCACTCTCTAATGTTACCTAAAAGAGCAAATCAAGAGAAAAAAGTTAGTTCCCTATGAAAAGAGAAAGGACAAAAGTATGAAAAGCAAATAGACTAGACTTATGTGGATCACCAGGCTTCCAATCAGAGTCAAATTGTCGCATCACCTCATCTAAATGAGGAGGTTGATGAACCATAGGAGGACCCTAAGGGATATCAAG
Source organism: Cunninghamia lanceolata (assembly GCA_027924645.1). Lineage (NCBI taxonomy): Eukaryota > Viridiplantae > Streptophyta > Pinopsida > Cupressales > Cupressaceae > Cunninghamia > Cunninghamia lanceolata. Next base: position 14,426,810 of record BSBN01000801.1, read on the forward strand.
AGAATCATCTGCATCATTAGTGCCATTAAAATCCTCGTCCTTGGGAAGGCCATCATATGACGAATTGACATCATCTGGAACATAGTCCTCGTCAGTAGACTCTAAATCCAGAGCCACAATGAGAGATCGAGGAGTCCCTCTCCCTCCCCTTTGTCCTCCTCTCAAAACTCTAGTAATGAAGACTCCAAGAGTCAAGGGAGTCCAAATGACGATCCTCTTTCCAATCTAAACTATCTCCAGGATAGTCCTGTAGTAATTAGACATTGGGGGCAAGTCCTCAGGGATGTCCTCACCGAACTACTGTGAGACACAATCAACCTGATGGGCCTCAACTAGACCATTATGATCTGAAATCTTGGATACTCCATGACAGTACTCTTTGACTTCATCTTGGGCCCAAGATCCCTCCATGTCATGATAAGGATCAAAGATCATGTCCTCATCTGTAAGAGTAGCAACAATGGGTAAAGACACATCAAAGTGATCAACATGCATCCACCTCACTATTCTTGGTAAGTGTCTATCTAGAATTGGAATGAGCTTCTGATAGGGCCTCATGTGCTCAAATATCCATGTCATGATCAAAGAAGAGTGGCTAAAAGATAGAGCCCCTCACCATGAAATCCAATAGAAGTCTCTGTAAACCATGGCCAAGATGTCTGATCCCCAAGCATAAACTATGCCCTCCTCAATATCGTGAGTGATGGGTGCCCAACACCATCTCAAATGAGCCGATGCCTTGTCTCCTGATAGCCTCGATGCACTCAACCCAATTAGGAATCTCTTCAAAAGTGGGATACAAAGTTGTGGCATAGAAGTGAGCTGAACTCCTACTTGATCCCCAGGGTGACTAACCCCCATAAACGTTGCCCCAAGAAGCCTTATCCTTGAAATACTCACTAACTAGAAGAGCTAAAGGTTGTCCCCTCATAGGAACCCCAAGTATACGATACACATCATAAAGAGTGATGGTCCACTCTCCGAAGATCTATGGGAACTTGAATGTGTTTATGTCTGCATCCCAGTAGATCAGAATTGTTGCAAAGTATGTGCCTAATCAATGTTATCATTGATGTCAACATATCTGTGTTGTCATTGGTGTCAACTGTATTCTTAGCTTTTGATTGATTAGAAGCCTTATATGTTGAGCACATTAAGAAAATGTGCCCCTCCAGAAGAAACAATGAATTGTAGTAAATTGTAGAGAAGACAGTGTGTTAAGAATAAAAGAATAGTGGAGAAGATTGCTCCACATTTCTTGTTGATTGAATGTCTTGGTCTGTGGATAAAAGATATTTAGAGGCATGTTTGAAGATGCTACATTCTAAGTTTGAGCCTTCGGTATGAAGAATTGAGGAAGTTATGTTCATTAGAGTAGAACCTACTTTTTTTGTTCATTCATTGGTGTCTGGGAGAAAGTATTTTGCTCCACATTCCTCCATAGTTATGATTTTAGTCTGCGGTTCTAGAATGATGTCTAGGATGATGATATGCACCTACAATTGCAATGGTTCATGATTTGGCAGTTCGCAAGTGATCTTTATTTAATGACAGTTGATGATAGTTGAGTTCTTATGCTCCGGTTGGAGAAATCTCATGGTTCAAGTGGTTAGATGTTGTGCAGATGTTCCTAGTGACTACAACGTGCTTGTGGATGTCTCCTAATCGTGTACCTACCTTTACATTGGTCTGTATTAAGGAATTGAGATTATGTTTAAAGATTATTCCCAGATAACGTAGTGTGTAACCAGTCTTAGCTGACTTGGTTAATTCTAGTGATTGCAGAGATCTCTTGAAGATTGTGTTGCAAGTATGTGCCTAATCGGTATTTTCATTAATGTCGACATATCTTTATTGTCATTGGTGTCAACTATATCCTATTTTTTTATCTATTCATAAGCTTTATATGTTGAGGATATTGAGAAAAATTACCTCTCTGGAAGAAACTTTGAGTTGCAGTGAATTGTAGTGAAGACAATGAGTTGCATGTTGAAGAACAGTCCAGAAGATTGCTCTGCATTTATTGCAGATTGAAGATCTTGGTCTATAGATTGGAAGTTATCTAGAGGCATGTCTGAAGATGCTAAATCCTGAGTTTGAGCTGCCAGTGTAAAGAACTGAGTGAGTGACATTCACTAGAGTAAACACTCCTTTTTCTGATTATTTACTGGTGCTAGAGAGAAAGTATTTTACTCCGCATTCTTCCACATTGAAGTATTTTTCTCTACAGTTCTAGAGGTAAGTCTAGGATGATGATAAGTGCCTACAATTGCAATGGTTCATGTTTTGGTGGTCCGCAAGATATCTTTCTTTTATGACAGTTGAAGATAGTGAAGTTCATGTGCTCCAGTGTGAAGAATCTCATGGTTAAAGTGGATTAAGTTTGTGTGATTGCTCCTAATGATTTTAACGTGCTTGTGGAAGCCTCTTGATCATGTTCCTACTTTACATTGGTCCGTGTTAAGGAATTGAGACCGTGTTTGAAGATTATTCCTAGACAACATAGCGTGTAACCAATCTTAGATGACTTGGTTAATTCCAGTGATTGCACAGATCTCTTGAAGATTATAGAAGCGTATTATGGCGTGGAAGATCATGTTTGAGTCCTAGCTAATGCGTGGCATGATCCGTACACATCTATACTACATTTCCTTAGCATAATTTTGAATTAGGTCAAGACCTATTTTGTAAATGTTTGTAATGTTGACCTTAGAGATTGTTCCAATGGTTGATGATTGTAATGCCGACCTTGATGGTCATGATGAAGTGTATAAATACTTGTAATTGAGTCATGGAAAAGATGTCCTTGAGTGAAGATATGAAGATAAGGAAAGAAGTGAAAAGGCAGAGCAGAGTAGAGGAACTATTGTACTTCAATGTATTAATATTAAACATGAAGAAGATGTTGATCTTGGTAGTGAGCCTGGTAGTGAGCCACTAGTAGGGTTTAACAACCCTTATTGTAATCTTTCTAGGTTTAGGGTTGAGGCAGTGAGCCTGCTAGACCTAGCTGTACTTCATGGCAGTGAACTGACATGTTGTAGGCCCGTGGAGTGACCAAGCCTGAACATCATTTTTCAAAGATTGAAATATATATTGAGAGCTAATCCTCTCTATGGTTTTTCCCCACCTTAGGGTTTTCCACATAAAAATCTGGTGTCTTTTGTGTTTGATGTTGCATCTATGTTTAAGTTTCTAATTTCATGCATTCATTATTTAATCATAATAACTGTGGACAAGTGGTTAATGTTTAAAGTGCATAAGTGGTTGAGTTTTTGGGACAACTGATTCACCCCCCCTCTCAGTTGTCTGGTAGATTTAAACAATTGGTATCAGAGCAAGGTTCCTCTGAAGAAAGTCTAACATCTTGAGGAAGATCCAAAATGTCTTATAAGAAGGAAGCATTGCATTTTGATGGGGCAAATTATTCTTTTTGGAAGGTACGAATGAAAAGCCATCTTCTTTGTCTTGGTTACAAAGTATGGAAAGATGCAGAAGCAAAATACACCATGCCTCAAAATGGTTTGATGACTAAAGATGAAATAAAAGAATATGAGGTGGATGTCAAAGAAAAATATGCTTTGTTAAGTTCCTTAAGTGACTTAGTGCTGACAAAAGTTGTGGATCTTGAAACTACAGATGAGGTATGGGAGAAGCTGAAAAATTTGTATGAAGGAGATGACTTTGTGAAGGAGGCCAAGCTACAAAGTCTAAAAGTGAAATATGAGGGTTTGAAGATAAATGAAGATGAAAACATAACAACCTTTATGCAAAGAGCTAATGAACTTGTCACTGGGATAAAAGGTATGGGGGGAACTCTTGGTGATAAGGAAGTTGTGATGAAAATTCTCAGATCACTACCAAATTCCTACAGTCATGAGGTAGCTGCAATTGAAGAATTTATACAAGTAAAAACTATTGATAGAGATCAATTACTTGGTAAGCTTACTACCTTTGAAATGAGAGAGTTTAGTGATGCCCTGCCAAAAGTTGAGACTACCTTCAAAGCCAACACTTCTGGGAAAACCTCCAGATCAGAAAAATACAAGGTAGAATATGATGATGAGATTGATGAAATTGAAGCCAACTTTGTTGATAGATTGCAAAGAGGATCTGGTAAGTTTAAAGGTAAATTACCTTTTAAATGCTTCTCCTATGGTAAAGTAGGCCACTTTGCTTCCAGATGCCCTGAAAGAATTGAAATAAATAGAAAAAGATATGAGAACAGGCCTAGGATCCAAAAGAAATGTTATTATGATGAAGATTTTGATGATGATGAAGGAGTATTAGATAATGCTAAACCAGATAATGCTAGCACTTCTGGTAATGAATGCTTGTTTATTTCTATTAAGGAAGAACTTGTGTCTACTAATCCTACTAGCTGTGTGAAGGAAGAGAAACCAGTGGAAAGTGCTTTGGCTGCTCAGGTTGTTGAAGACAAAGATGAATGGGTTGTTGATAGTGGATACTCTCACCACATGAATGGTGACAAAAGTAAGTTTGTGAGTTTGGAAAGATATGATGGTGGACTGGTTAGGTTTGGAGATGATACAACTGGTAAGATTTGTGGAAAAGTATCTATTTCTTTTGATGGCAAGCATAATACTTAAGATGTCTTGTATGTGAAAGGATTAAAGCATAATCTTTTGACCGTGGGTTAGATGTGTGACAAAGGTTATGATTTAAGCTTCAAGGACAATGGATGCAAGATCAGGGAAAGCTCTGGAACAGTCATTGCAACTGGTAAGAAGACCAGAGGTAATATCTATCACTTGAAAGGAACTGATAACTATGTTTGTTGGCTCAGACTGATGAAAGTTGGCTATGGCATAGAAGGTTACGTCACATCAATTTTGATAACATTATGAAGATAAGTACTACACAAGCCATTAGAGATTTGCCTAAGCTTGTGAAGCCTGCTAATCCTATTTGCAAGGAGGGTCAATTTGGGAAACAAATAAGAACAAGTTTTAAAAGAAAGGACCAATTAGTTGATGGACTACGGGAAATAGTGCATACAGATTTGTGTGGATCTACCAGAGTAAGAAGCCTGCAAGGAGACATGTACTTCATGTTTCTTATTAATGATTATTCTAGAATGACTTGGGTTACCTTTTTGAAGGAAAAAGAAGAAGCTCTAGATAAGTTTAAGGCATTTAAGACAATGGTTGAAAATGAGATAGATTTGAAGATCAAATGTTTGAGGTTTGATAGAGGAGGAGAGTTTACATAAAATGAATTCAATTTCTTTTGTGAAGAACATGGGATAAAGAGACAGCTATTTGCACCTAGAACTCCACAACAAAATGGAGTTGTTGAAAGGAAAAAAGAATAGTTCAAGAAGCTGCTAGAACCATGATGAAGGAAGCTAATCTTCCAGAAGTATATTGGAGAGAAGCAATTCACACCGTGGTATACATCCTAAATAGAGTCCAAATCAAAGGCAACAGTTCTAAGGATCCTTATGAATTGTGGTATGGTAAAGTTCCTACTATGAAATATCTCAAAGTTTTTGGTAGAAAATGTTATATCAAAAGAAAGAAGATCTAGGCAATTTTGATGCTAGATGTGATGAAGGAATCTTCCTTGGTTACTCCACCAAGAGCAAGGCCTACTGGTGCTACAATAAGAGGCTGAATAAGATTGTTGAGAGTGAAAATGTCAAAGTTGATGAAAGTAAAGAGAAGTGTTTAGAAACAAGTGGATGTGAAGAAGATGGACTAGACATTTTAACAAGCAACAAAGTGGTGCAAAATGAAGACAACTCAAATGAAGATGAAGAAGCTCTGGAAAGTGCTACCAAGACACCAAGGTATGCACAACTTAATCATTGTAAAGATCAAATCATAGGAGATAAGAGCAAAGGAATCCTGACCAGAAGAAGAGCTACATAAGAACAAGTAAATTTTTGTCTGATTTCCAAGATTGAACCTAAGACTGTGAATGAAGCTTGCAATGATGAGAATTGGGTAAAGGCTATGAAAGAAGAACTGATGCAGATAGAGAAGAATCAGACTTGGAATCTTGTTCCTAGACCAGCAGATAAAAATGTAATTGGCACTAAATGGGTCTTCAAAAACAAGATGAATGAGAATGGCGAAGTGGTAAGAAATAAAGCAAGATTGGTATGCAAAGGATACTCTTAAGTTGAAGGAATAGATTTTGAGAAAACATTTGCACTAGTGGCAAGGATTGAAGCTATAGAATGTTCTTGGCATTTCTAGCCTACAAAGATTTTAAGGTATATCAGATGGATGTCAATTCTGTATTCTTGAATGGAGAATTGGAAGAAGTTTATATTGAACAACTAGAAGGATTACAGTCATCAAATTAGGGTGACATGGTATGCAGATTGAAGAAGACATTGTATGGATTAAAACAAGCCCCTAGGGCCTGGTATGCTAGGTTGGATAAGTATCTGATATAGTTAGGGTTCAACAAGGGTACTACCGATAATAATCTCTATTTCAAGATCAATAATGAACAAATCCTAATCGTTGTAGTCTTTGTTGATGACATTATTTTTGGAGGCAATGAAGGTATGTGCATAGTTTTTGCTGGAGAAATGCAAAGTGAATTTGAAATGTCCATGATTGGTGAGATGAATTTCTTTTTAGGTCTACAAATAAATCAATCAGATAAAGGCATCTTCATTTCTTAGTCTAAGTATGTGAAAGAGTTGTTGAAGAAGTTTGGGATGGAAGACTCTAAATCGGTAAATACTCCCATGATAACTGGTTGTAAGTTGAGAAAAAATGATGATTCACCTATGGCAGATCAGAAAAGGTACAAATCTATGATTGGAGGATTACTTTATCTGACTCAAACTAGACCTGACATAATGCATGCAGTTTATCTTGTGGTAAGATTTCAATTAGAACCTAAGGAGTCACATGTGATGGTAGTCAAGAGAATTTTGAGATATTTGAAAGGCACAATGGATTATGGTTTGTGGTATCCAAAGGATGATGATTCCACTCTCAGTGCATACACTGATGTAGATTGGGTCAGAGATGCGGATGATAGAAAAAGTACAAGAGGAGGTGCATTCTTCTTGGGAAAAAGTCTGGTATCTTGGTTAATCAAGAAACAAGATTCAATATCTCTATCTACTGTAGAAGAAAAATATATTACAGTAGCATGTAGTTGCACTCAAGTGTTATGGATGAAGCAGACATTGAAGGACATTAGAGTTGTGTATGAAAATCCAATTGCAATCTTTTATGACAATACAAGTGCCATAAACATATCAAAGAATCTAGTAATGCATTCAAGGATAAAGCACATATCCATAAGATATCACTTTCTGAGAGAAAAGGTGACAGAGAATGAAATCAAGTTGGATTATGTATCTACAAAAGACTAGATTGCAGACATTTTCACCAAGCCTCTGCCTAAGGATACTTTTGAGTATCTCAGAGAAAAGTTAGGGGTTGTTACTCCTCCTTCTCTAAACTAAGATGCACAAGAGTGCATCAGTCTGATGGTGCTTAGAGTTCCTCCTTCAGATCTGGATTGATGCTTTTAGGGCTACTTCTTAGGGGGAGTAGTTAGAGAGTTCAGAAGAGAGATTGGATTAGAGTAATAGAGTGCAAGTATGTGCCCTTTTCCATTGATGTCAAAGGGGGAGAGAAATCATGTGAAAAAATTAGAGAGAAAGAGTGTAGATGTGCAAAGAGATATGGGGAGAATCTTGTCTTGATGGTTGTTGTAGTTTTTCACATCATATGTTGCCATCAATGACAAAAGGGGAGATTGTTGCAAGTATGTGCCTAATCGGTGTTGTCATTGGTGTCAACTATATCCTATTTTGTTATCTATTCAAAATCTTTATATGTTAAGGATATTGAGAAAATTTGCCTCTTTGGAAGAAACTGAGTTGTAATGAATTGCAGTGAAGACAGTGAGTTGCATGCTGAAGAACAGTCTAGAAGATTGCTTCGCATTTCTTGTAGATTGAAGATCTTGGTCTACAAGTTGGAAGTTATCTAGAGGCATGTCTAAAGATGCTAAATCCTAAGTTTGAGCCTCTGGTGTAAAGAACCAAGTGAGTGACATTCACCAGAGTAAATACTCCTTTTTCTAATTATTTACTAGTGCTAGAGAAAGTATTTTGCTCCACATTCCTCCGCATTGAAGTGTTTTTCTTTGAGGTTCTAGAGGGAAGTTTGGGATGATGATAAGTGCCTACAATTACAATGGTTCATGTTTTGGTGGTACACAAGCTATCTTTCTTTTATGATAGTTGAAGACAGTGAAGTTCATGTGCTCTGGTGTGAAGAATCTCATGGTTAAAGTGGATTAAGTTTGTACAGTTGCTCCTAGTGATTTCAACGTGCTTGTGGAAGCCTCCTAATCATGTTCTTACCTTTACATTGGTCCATGTTAAGGAATTGAGATCATGTTTGAAGATTATTCCCAGACAACATAGCGTGTAATAGTCTTAGTCGACTTGGTTAATTTTAATGATTACGGAGATCTCTTGAAGATTATAGAAGCATGTTGTGGCATGGAAGATCATGTTTGAGTCCCAGCTAAGGCATGGCATGATCTGCCCACATCTATACTACATTTCCTTAGCGTAATTTTGAATTAGGTCAAGACCTATTTTGTAAATGTTTGTAATGCTGTCCTTGGAGATTGTTCCAATGGTTGATGATTGTAATGATGACCTTGATGATCATAACAAGGTTGAAAAAGTGTATAAATACTTGTAATTGAGTCATGGAAAAGATGTCCTTGACCAAAGATGTGAAGACAAGGAAGAAGTGAAAAGGCAGAGTAGAGCAGAGGAACTATTGTACTTCAATGTATTAATCTCAGACATGAAGAAGATGTTGATCTTGGAAGTGAGCCACCAGTAGAGTTTAACAATCCTCAGGGTTTAACAACCCTTATTGTGATCTTTCTGGGTTTAGGGTTACGACAGTGAGCCTGCTAGACCTAGCTGTACTTCATGGCAGTGAGCCAACATGTTCTAGGCCTGTGGAGTGACCAAGCCTAAACATAATTTTTCAAAGATTACAATATATATTGAGAGCTAATCCTCTCTGTGGTTTTTCCCCACCTTGGGGTTTTCCACGTAAAAATTTGGTGTCTCTTGTGATTGATGTTGCATCTATTTTTAAGTTTCTGATTTCATGCATTCATTATTTAATCATAATAACTGTGGACAAGTGGTTAATGTTTAAAGTGCATAAGTGGTTGAGTTTTTGGGACAACTGATTCACCCCCCCTCTCAATTGTTCGACACATTTCAACAGATTGTAGAAGCTTGTTGTGGCATGGAAGATCATGTTTAAGTCCCAGCTAAGGCATGGTGTGATCCATATACATCTTTACTACAATTTCTTAGCATAATTTTGTAGTAGGTCAAGACCTATTTTATGTATGTTTGTAATGTCTAACTTGGAGATTGTTCCAATGGTTGATGATTGTAATGTCGACCTTGATGATCATTCCAAGGTTGATGTAGTGTATAAATACTTGTAATTGAATCGTGAAAAGTGTTTGAAGGGTGAAAAATGAAAAGAAAAAGTGAAGTAAGGTAGTAGACTAGAGAAGAGGTGTTTGTGCTTCAATGGAACTGAACCTTGGCATGGAGTAGATGCTGTTATCTCAGTTCAACCTTTTGGCAGTGAGCCACCCTTCAATAGTGAGACTTTCTTTGCAGTGAGCAATTTGGACAGTGAGCCCTAAGGGTAGTGAGCCTCTATTTTCTGGTATTGATATAACATATATATTTCTGTGGGCTAACACCCACTATGGTTTTTCCCTTTTTGATTTTTCCACGTAAAAATCTGGTGTCTCTTGTGTTATTCATGCTCTTGTGTTGAGTTTCTCATTTGATGCTTTCATGGTTATATCTGAATATAAGTAGTTGCTGAATTGGTGATCATATTTGGTTAAAAGTTTTAGGACAAATGATTCAACTCCCCCCTCTCAGTTGTCCAGTGTAGTTCAACAATTGGTATCAGAGCCAAGTTCCTCTGAAGAGAGTCTTAACAACTTGAGGGAGATCCTAAATGGAGATAAAAGATGAACAACCACATACAGATTTTGATGCACCTGAATGTTCACTAAAAAATGATAAAATTGGATTGTCATGACTACTTCCTCTTTGAAATGAAGAGTGGCAACAATCTAAAGTGTTCTAATTCAGAGGTAAGTACCAGCAATGAAGCTATGTTTCAAACAAAGAATTGCTAGATTATTGATAGTAGTTGTTCAAATCACATGACTGGTGACAAGAGTAAGTTTGTAAGTTTGGAAAGATGTGATGGAGGATTAGTTAGATTTGGAGATGACTGCACTACTGAAATATGTGGAAAAGGATCAATCAATCTTGGTAATAGTCAAATTACAGATGATGTTTTTTATGTTAAGAATCTAAAGCAAAGTATCTTAAGCGTTGGACAATTATGCAAAAAGGGATTTAGTCTTGTATTCGAGAATGATACTTTTGAAATCAAAGAGAAATCTGGAGCTACAATGGCCATTGGTAAAAGGACAGAAAGGAATCTTTATCATCTAAGAAAAAGTGACATTCTTGGGCTCACAACTCAGACCAATGAAATCTGGCTTTGGCATAGAAGATTGTGTCATATCAATCTTAATGATTTAGTAAAGATAGGCTCAACCAAAATTGTAAAAGATCTACCAAAAATTGATTACTCAAATAACATCACTTGCAGGAAATGTCAAGATAAAAAGTAGCCAAGAAGAATTCTACAGGGTAAAGAAAATTCTTCCACTGAATGACTGGAATTGGTTCATACAAACCTTTGTGGTCCTACAAGAATATGAAGCTTTCATGATGACAGGTACTTTATGTTTTTCATTAATGATAATTCTAGAATGACTTGGGTTACCTTTTTCAAAGAAAAATTAGAAGCTCTGGATGGACTCAAAGCTTTTAAAGCAATGGTTGAAAATGAGCTAAATATGAAAATCAAGTGTTTGAGGACTGGAAAAGAAGAAGACTTTACCTCCAACAATTTCAATATGTTTTATGAGACTCATGGGATAGAAAAGTAGGTCTCTGCAAAGAATAAGGTAATGGAAGAAACAAGCAGGACTATTCAGGAAACTGTAAAATCAATGATGGAATAAGCAAATTTGTCATAAGCATTTTAGAAGGAGGCAATTCAAACTACTGTCTACACACTAAACAGAGTTCGGGTAAAACCCAGGAATGAAAAGACTCCCTTTGAATTATGGTATGGAATGATACCCACTGTGAAATACTTTAAAAACTTCGGAAGCAAATGCCTTATCAAAAGAAAGGAAGAAATAGAAAAGGATGATGCTAAGTATGATGAAGGCATTTTCCTTGGATATTCATCTTGGAACAAAGCTTACTACTGCTATAATAATAGATTGGGAAAGATTGTTAAAAGTATAAATGTCAAGGTTGATGAGAACATTCAAAAGTACTCTGATTCAATTAGTTCTCCTTGCAAAGAAAAAATTGAGGCTAAAGAAAATAAACTGTAGGATTAATCACAAGGAAGTTTTTAGACCATTAGAGATAAAGAAAAATGTGATGTGAAAGGACACAGAGCTACTGTAGATCAAATGAATCTATGTTTAATTTCCAATGTTGAATCTAAGTCAGCGGTTGAGATCTGTAATACTGTGAAATCATTTGAAGATAAATTTCAGTCCACTGATAGTGAAGGACACAAAATTGCTCTTAAGAACATTGAGAAACTTGAAGAAGAAAACATGGACTTAAAAGAGAATATAGTAGAAGTAAATGATTACACCAAAGAGTTAAGTAAGGAAATCAAGGAAATTAAACAAAGTCTTAAAGAGAATAGTGAAGAATTGAGATTGGCAAATGAAGAGAAAGTAAGAATTAAGGAGTGTCTAAAGGGCAAAATAAAAGATTGCATAAAGATTGAAGAAGAAGTTGTGAATTTGAAAACTGATTTGAAGTATGAATGGGCTCAAGAAGAAAACCTCAATGAGAGTGTTGCCAAATATGACAGATTAATGGCAAGGGAGAATAACCTTGACAACAAAGAAGGTATGAGATTTGAGAAAGGTGAAAATTCTAGAATAGGTCAAGAGAAGAATTCTGAGGTCAAGAAGGACAAAGGCAAATAGATTCAGGATCAAAGGTATAGATACCAAATGCTCAAAGGTACCTATCTTTTAATGGTTATTGTCTTAATTGCATCAAGTTTGGTCATAGAGCTACTCAATGTAGAAGTAGAATGAATTAAGATGCTTTATCATTCTCCGGTCAGTGTTTAAATTGTAAGAAAATTGGTCATAGAGCAAATGAATGTAGAATTCAGATAAGGAATGGTTCCAACAATGAAAGAAACACTTAATTATTTCATGGAAAGTGCTTTACATGCAATAGATTTGGGCATATAGCCAACCAATGCAGATCAAGGGTCAATCCAAATAATGGGATAAACCAAGGACAAAGGAATGTTGTTTGTTACAATTGTAATAGACCTGGACATGTTGCAAAATTTTGCAGAAGTAATAGAAACTATCCTCCAGAAGAGAAGAAAACAGAGCAAAGGGAAGACAAGGGAAAGAACAAGGTTTGTTTGGCAGAAACCTAAAGAGAAATGAGCAAGATATGGGTGAAGAGGGATGCAACAAAAGTTAAGAATGAGCTTGTACTGATATCAGGTATAGATGCTCCCTCTAGAAACTAAAATTAGAGTTTTGACTCAAGGGGATCCTTATTGAAAATCTTTACTCCCCTGCCAAAAGATTGGTGCTGATGCCCCAACATGAAAAGACAAGATTAGCAACAAAGGTTCAAGATAGGACAAAGGTTATGTTCTTAAAGGATAAAGGAAGAGCTACACAAAGTAAGACACCTCCTATGCATCAAGGAAGAAAATATGCTATGAGCTTTTGCCAAGATCAAGCTACAGTGATATGATCATCAGATCTTTGATGCTTATCTTGAGAATGATGAGTAACTGAAGTTTAGGATTGAAAAAATAGAATTGTTTCAAGAATAGATGCAGAAGTTGACGATAGAAGGAGTACAAGTGGAGGTGCCTTCTTCTTAGGTAATAGATTGGTATCTTGGTTAAGAAAGAAATAAGGCTCAATATCTCTATCTACTGCAGAAGTAGAATACATTGCAATAGCATGCAGCTACACTCAAGTGTTATGGATGAAGCAGACATTGAAGGACATCGGAGTTGTGTATGAAGATCCAATTGCAATCTTTTGTGACAATACAAGTGCCATAAACATATCCAAGAATCCGGTGATGCATTCAAGGACAAAACATATATCCATAAGATATCACTTTCTAAGAGAAAAGGTGGTAGAGAATGAAGTCAAGTTGGAGTATGTATCTACAAAAGATTAGATTGCAAATATTTTCACCAAACTTCTGCCTAAAGATACTTTTGAGTATCTTAGGGAAAATATAGGGGTTATCACCCCTCCTACTCTAAACTAAGATGCACAAGAGTGCATTAGTTTGGTAGTGCTTAGAGTCCCACCTTCAGATCTGGATTGATGCTTTATGGGCTACTTCTCAGGGGGAGTAGTCAGAGAGTTTAGAGGAGAGTTGGATCAGAGCAGCAGAATGCAAGTAAAAACCCTTTGTCATTAATGTCAAAGGGGGAGAAAATTCATGTGAAAAACTTAGAGAGGAAGAGTGCAGATGTGTAAAGAGAAAGGGGGGAATCTTGTCTTGATGGTTGTTGCAATTTTTCACATCATATGTTGTCATCAATGACAAAGGGGGAGATTGTTGCAAGTATGTGCCTAATCAGTTTTGTCATTGATGTCAACATATCTGTATTATCATTGGTGTCAACTATATTCTTATCTTTTGATTAATTACAAGCCTTATATGTTGAGGACATTGAGAAAATTTGCCCCTCCGGAAGAAACAGTGAGTTGTAGTAAATTGTAGAGAAGACAGTGTGTTGAAGATAAAAGAACAGTGTAGAAGATTGCTCCACATTTCTTGTTGATTGAATATCTTGGTCTATGGATTGGAAGATATTTAGTGTCATGTCTGAAGATGTTGCATTCTAAGTTTGAGCCTTCGATATGAAGAATTGAGGAAGTTGTGTTCACCAGAGTAAAACCTACTTTTTCTGTTCATTCACTGGTGTTCGGAAGAAAGTGTTTTGCTTCGCATTCCTTTGCAGTTATGTATTTCAGTCTGCAGTTCTAGAGTGATATTTGGGATGATGATATGCACCTATAATTGCAATGGTTCATGATTTGGCAGTCCACAAGTGATCTTTTTTTAATGACAGTTGATGATAGTTGAGTTCTTATGCTCCAGTTGGAGAAATCTTATGGTTTGAGTGGTTAGATGTTGTATGGATGTTCCTGGTGACTGCAACATGCTTGTGGATGTCTCTTGATCATGTTCCTACCTTTACATTGGTCCGCGTTAAGGAATTGAGATCATGTTTGAAGATTATTCCCAGATAACATAGCTCGTGTAACTAGTCTTAGCTGACTTGGTTAATTCTAGTGATTGCAGAGATCTCTTGAATATTGTAGAAGCATGTTGTGGTTTGGAAGATCATGTTTAAGTCCTAGCTAAGGCATGGCATGATCCATATACATCATTACTACATTTTCTTAGCATAATTTTGTATTAAGTCAAGACCTATTTTATGTATGTAAAGCTTGTAATGCCAACCTTAGAGATTGTTCCAACGGTTGATGATTGTAATGCCGACCTTGATGATCATTCCAAGGTTGATGTAGTGTATAAATACTTGTAATTGAATCGTGAAAAGTGATTGAAGGGTGAAAAATGAAAAGAGAAAGTGAAGTAAGGTAGAAGAGTAGAGAAGAGATGTTTGTGCTTCAATGGAACTGAACCTTGGCATGGAGTAGATGTTGTTATCTCAGTTCAACCTTTTGGCAGTGAGCCTTTATTTGCAGTGAGCAATTTGGACAGTGAGCCCTAAGGGTAGTGAGCCCTATAGGTAGTGAGCCTCTGGTTTCTGATATTTATATAACATATATATTTCTGTGGGCTAACACCCACCGTGGCTTTTCTCTTTTTAGGTTTTCCACACAAAAATCTGGTGTCTCTTGTGTTGTTTATGCTTTTGTGTTGAGTTTCTCATTTGATGCTTTCATGGTTATATCTGAATATAAGTAGTTGATGAGTTGATGATCATATTTGGTTAAAAGTTTTAGGAAAAATGATTCACCCCTCCTCTCAATTGTCTGGTGCAGTTTAACAAGAATGTCAGAGCATATATGAGACACCAGATGAATAACAGGCATGTGACAAACTCTAGCAAGACCTGCCCTCCTCAGAATAGCATCTTCCTCATCACTCAATGAAGCAAACATCCATGAGAGCCATCCCTACTCTTGGCAGGCATTCCATTGGATGTGCATGTCCTATAAAATTAGAAGAGAACATTAGATTAGATCTCGTAAACTCGTAAAAATCCCTAAAAATCATAAAACTGCAGAAAAACCTTACACAAAAAAAGTGTATAAACCTTCAAAATTGCAATAAAAAGGTGAATACACTGGCCAAATCATGTTAGATTAGAGTAAAAAATTGTCAAACAACAGGAAATTTTAGTCAAAATCAGCCCAGTAGGGTCACCTCGAGCAACCCAAGTGTTTTGCAGGATCTCCCCCAGGCAACCTTGTTGTTTTACAGGATCTCCCCCGGGCAACCCTACTGTCAGATAGGATCTCCCACGGGTGACCTGCCTAACAAAAGGAGTGACCCTAGAGGAAGATCCCTCAATCAAAAATTGCTCTAAATACTTCATTTTTCAGAAAATTTCAGAAAACAAAAAACCTATCTTGCTCTAAATGATGAGATGGATACAATGCAACGAGAAAAATAGACAAAAAATAGACAATTTCAAGAGATTTTTCACAAAATTCAAACTAGCGTTTAGAGAAGGTTTTTCACTATTTGCATACCCAATTCTCTGCAGTTGAAGAAGAGGTGACCATCTTTATGATCTCCTCGACGATACCTTTCTAACGATTGCTCACATGAACGATTCCATTGACATTTCACTTTGATCTCACAGTTTGACTTGCTTTGTTTACCCTTAGCTTAGTTTCATTTGTGCATTTAGATTAGTTCTTTGCTTTGATGCATCCATTTCATGCATCATTTTGCGTGTTTTATCCCTATAGGTCCAAACCGACAAAGGAAAACAACCAGTTGGACTCGAACGATCCATGGTAAGTTTGTCATTTCAATTTTCATTATTTGTTTTGATAATATTTAAATGCCAGACTAATACTAGTTATTGTAGGTACAATTGTGGGAAAATTGACAAGAGGTAAGGCTTAGTTCAATAAGGGTACCTACCTTCCATGTAGACTACCATCCCTGAGGAGGCAAATATGTAAGCACAAAAATCACGCACAGCTTCCACAAGGACCCCTATGATGATTTCAAATCCTTGTCATGTACATGTAAGCATGAAATAATGTCCTTTAAGAAGTAAACCTCTTAATGATGTGTCTTCTTTCTTGTCTTTGTTGATTCCTCTTTATCGATTTATTTCTCGTCGCATGCGATGCTTCTTGACATCCTCTTGCGACACTTCTCAATTTGCATTTTCTGAGCTTTCGACCTTGCTCCTAAGCCTTGTAAGCATCTAGTAGGTGAGTTTTCACCTTTCCTTTATGTTTTCATCTTCTGCACCCCCTAGAAGCCTTCTAGAGGTCCCTCTCTATCCATCTCCCACATTCAGTTTTCAGTTCCACTCAACCAATCCAAATCTCCCCCTATTATTTCTGGATCTCCCTCGAGAGATCTTGTAGGTGCAAGTGGAGATTTGGATTCTTGCACATGACTGACCTATTTCTAGAGCTAGAAGCCCTCCTTTTCTTCTCTTCTTTCATCTCCCCCTCACAGTTCTCTAGAAAACCCTGTCCAGCCCGGATCTCCCCCAAGCGATCGCCCCCTAAGTGACCCATGGTCGCCCAGGGGTGACCCTATTGGCAAACGGGGCGCTGTCATATTTACAGCTGCGGAAAAACTCAATTTTCTCACTTGTTTTAGCTTCATTTTTACTTGTTTTTCTTCCAATTCACATGATTTTTGATGCCTAATATGGAGTTGAATATTTCATGCACCCACACATGCATATTTAACTCCATTTGATCTATAATTAACTCTTCAATCAATCTCATGCATCCTCACATCTCCAATTCCTCTTCAGTGATAAGCTATTATTGCTTCATCACTCTCTAATCGATTGAGTTCACAGGGTAATCAATCCAGTGACCTCCCTAATCAGTCCTTGTTAACTCATCAATCAAATGAGTTAACTTCTCAATCAATCACATTCCTCAAACCTAAAAATACACCCATCCCTCAAGCACAAAGGAAGGCAAATTCATTATGCACACAACTCTTGCCAATTTTTGCTCTCCAAGTTAGCATTCAAATGCTCTCATAGGATGAAGGTACCTTTTGCTTTATTTGTTCAACCAAGCATCATTACACTACTTCATTCTATGCCATTGTGCTCAACCAAAGCTCTCATTGAGCTCATTCAAGCTTCATCAAAGCTTCTTTTTGCTTCTTTGTGTCATTTTATCGTCAAGAAGATCTCCCGCTACTTCAAAAGGACTCAAGGTTGCCAATATCAAGGATTTTTGAGGGTAGTGGAGTCACACAAATCTTCATTTCGCTCGTGTTACTTCATTGTTTTGTTCAATTTATAGTAATTAGAAAACCAAATTTGCTCTTGGGAATAGTAAAACATTACTTTTTCCTTGATAATTAGATATTGCATGTTAGAATAGTTGTTTTCATATTTCTAGATCTAGATTATTAGAAGACGCAATTTTCTTTTTTTAGATTACATTACTTCAAAACTATCAAAAACCCAGAAAACATAGATTAACTTCCATTAGGAAAAATCATATTAGATTGCATACATATTTCCCTTTCATATATTAAAGAGCACATTTCATTTCCAAAATACTAAAAAAGCACAAAAAAGTGTTTGCATCTCATTTAGCATTACATGCATATAGAAACCCTAGAATAGACAAAATTGCAAACCCTCGATACCATCATAAGGTAAAAACAAGACAAAACATAGTCAAACCCTAGGTTAACCAAACCCTAGGTCAAAACCCTAAATCTAGTTAAGGTTAGTAAACACACAACTACCTCCATCTTGGCTCACAAATGTGCCTAGGAGTGAGAGGAGAGTGGGTGAGGGCTATCCATGATGAGATCAAGGAGATCCATCCATGACCACCACAAGAAACATTTGTTCTACCACAAGGAGACCCATTTGTCCTATTATTATTAGAAGAAAATAGACAACTCCAGATACAACAAGAACTCGTTCAATGCTTACAAAGACAAGAGGACATAAACGAAAAAAATTGCTTACCCACATACAGATAGAATCTAAGAAACCCCAAAAGAAGAAGAGAAACTAGTGACCCTTTGGGTCATAGGGTTATCTCAACTACAACCACAATTGAGAAAAACATTCAACTTACCACACAACAACAAAGGCCATAGTACTTGCCGACCTCTCTCCATGAAGTACATCTCTTTAACGAGCCAGACCCCCACCGTGTCTCACCTCCTCTTGACTGGCTACTTTCACGTGAGCAAAAGTGACGTGGCAAATCACCCCATGGAAAGGAGGGAAGGGTCCATGTGAGTGCTAAAATTTGACTCAATAGCCTTAGGCAATCGGAGACGACCCAAGGTCACCTGGAGGAGATCCAGGTTGGATAGTGTTTTCTAAAGAATTGCAAGGGGGAGATGAAAGAAGAGAATAAAAGGAGGGGTTCTACCTTTGGAATTAGGTCAGTCATGCGCAAGAATCCAAATCTCCACTTGCATCTTCAGGATCTCCTAGGGGAGCCCAGAAATAATAGGGGGAGATTTGGATTAGTTGAGCGAAACTGAAAACCGAAAGTGGGAGATGGATAGGGGGACCTCTAGAAGGATTTTAGGGGGTGTAGAAGATGAAAAACATAGGGAAAAGGTGAAAACACACCTACAAGATGCTTACAAGGCTTAAGAGCAAGGTCAAAAGCTCAAAAAATACAAATCGACAAGTTTTGCAAAAAGATGCCAAGAAGCATCGCACGCAACGAGAAAGAAATTGATAAAGAGGAATCAACACAAGACAAGAAAGAAGACACATCATCAAGAGGTTTTCTATTTAACAGACATTATTTCATGCTTACATGTACGTGAAAAGGATTTGAAATCACCATAGGGGTCCTCGTGGAGGCTGTGCATGATTTTTGTGCTTACAAACATTACAGATAGTACATACATAACTATTTTGACCAACATGCAACTTCTTCAAAATTAATAACCATCTAAAACACCCCTTTTTGGGTTCCAAAGGTTTAAACCAAAAAGACCTAAAGATACCAACTAGATCCTAGACATTAACATTCAAATTCCATGCTTTAACACAATGCTCATATATCTCAACTTAGTTTGTAAGTAATTTATAAAGCCTTTTGGATTCACAAACTTTCACCTTAGATCCATCTTTCCAACACAACTTTTCCAACCAATCCTCTTCACTCAACATTTTGGGTTGAACATGATTATTTGATATAGCTATTAAGACAACTAGGTAGGTCCTCTTTTGACTTTCTCTCAACCCAAATTCTGATCTTAGACTTTCCCAAATTTTAATGCCATTAACAGAGAACACATATTGAAGGGTTGACAGGCCTATTTTATGCCATTTCAGGCCTGAGCACCCTTGGATCAGTGCTGAGGGTTGTTTTTATACTTCAAATTCCACCAAACAGAACAGTGCCCTCCCCACTGCTTCAAAGGGCTCTTCACCTCAAAAAAAGAGATTAGGCTTCTAACAACCTCCCAAGCCTTCCAAATGGAGCTAAAGACCACTAACCAAAAGGTTTCACCTTGAAGTCCCCAAAAGGACAATCATAAGGATGCAACTTACTCTAGCTCAGAGCCCTCCTAGGGTGAGCCAACCTGATATTGTTCCTAATAAGAACTTTCCATGGCTCATCGCCCTCTAGGGATCTAATGATCCATTTTGTGACCAAAGGCATGCCTTGAAATCTTAGGTCCTTTAGACCCAAACTCTCTAAAATCTCTACTAACACAACACCATTTCCAGTTCACAAAATATTTCTTATTCTTACCTTTACCATCTGACCATAGAAAACACCTAATCACTTTTTGGATACTCTCAATTTGTAAATTTGAGAATAACCACATGGAAGCATAAAAAATAGTATATGCACATATAATCTTTTGACAAACCTAAAATCTCCTAGCCAAAGAACACTTGCCTAGTCCAATTTTTAAGCTTGATTTCAATTTTGGAAAATAGCCAATCCCACTTGTGCTTTAGAGAGGGATCAACAGAAAAAGGAATCCCTAAGAATCTAACCAATTTTTTGGGGCCTTTCCATTGCCATTCTCCCTCACCAATCCATTCAGGGGGAGAATCATACCAACCTAGAAGAATATATTTATTGAAAGAAACCTTAGCATCCTAAGTCTAATCTTTAAATTCTCTATGTTTTTTTTTTCAAAAATAGGATATAATGTTGTATCATCTACAAACTGCATGTTTAAGAGTGAGTTTCCATCAGGAAGTTTAGTTCCTTTAATGCTACTAGAGATTTTGTCTATTCTCAACATGTAAAACAAAGCTTCTGAAGCAATGACAAAAGGGGTAGGGGCCAAATGGCAGCCTTGCCTAATGGATCTCCCCATTGAGAAGGAGGAGGTAGGAGATGTTGCAAATATGTGCCTAATTGGTGTTGTCATTGATGTCAACATATCCTTGTTGTCATTAGTGTCAACTGTATCTTATTCTACTACTGGTTTAGAAGACTTGTATGTTGAGGATATTGAGAAAATTAGCCTCTTTGGAAGAAACAAGTGAGTTATAGAGATAGTGAAGACATTACAGTTCAGTGAAGTAGATTGCTCTGCATTACTAGTAAGATGATTAGAATTTGTGAATTAAAGGGTTTGTAGAGGATTGTCTAAAGTTTCTCTAGTCAAGATTTAAGAGGTCCACATGGAGATTTGGTGAAGTTATGGCTATCTGAGTAGAACCAGGTTTTGTAGTTGTTCAAAGGCGACAGAGTGACATAAACATGGTCTGGATTGATCCACATTGTAATATTATGATCTATGGATCTAGAAGTGTGTTTGGGATGTTAGTGTGTATCCTCAACTCAAGTGGTTCATGGTTTAGAGGTCTGCAAGTAATTTTTCTAGTGTAATAGTCATGACAGTTGGTGTTCTTGAGTTCCCAGATGAAGATGCAAGTGTTTCTAGTGATCTGAGGTGTTGCGGTTGTTCCTGTTGATTTCATTGTGCTTATGGTGGTCTCTGAATCAGGTGCCTATTGTGTTGGTGGTCTACATTGAGGATTGAGCTCGTGGATGAAGATTTCTCCTTAGGTGTTGTTCTTTCTAGTCTTGGTCAACCGGATGCATGGTGCATGTTGCGGATGATCTAAGAGAAGTTTTATGGAGCATGGCGTGATGTTCGAGGAATATTTGAGTCCCAATTATGTTTGGCCAATAGCGTAGTGGTTTGCATGTAGCATTTTAAGTCTTATGATTATAATTGCTTGTAATGCCTATATTGGAGAGTGTTCCAGATAGATGATTGCTTGGCTGACTTTGATGTTCATTCTAAAGTCGATGACTTGTATAAATAAGTGTTGTGAAGTCGTGGAAATGCGTGGAGTGAGCAAAGATGTGGATGTAGTGAGGAAGTGAGTAGGGGCATAGTAGAGGTGTTGTGCACTTCAATGGAACTGAACCTTGCATGAAGAAGATGTTGTTTCTCAGTTCAATCTTTCAGTGTTAACATTGTGAATGTTCTTGTAGGAAATGAGCCTCCTTTGAGCAGTGAGCTCTGGGCAGTGCACCCAAAGGCAAGTGCCTTCCCATTTTCTATTCTTTTAATAGAGAATAAATATTGTGGGTTAACCCCCACTGTGGTTTTTCCCTTAACCAAGTTTCCACGTAAAAATCCTGGTGTTATGTGTGTTGATTATGTTTTTGCTCATGTGTTGTTGATTCATGCTTTCATGGTTATATCATTAATCTATTAATAAGTGGTAAAGAATATTAAATGCAACAAAAGATAAAAGTTTTGTGACAACTGATTCACCCCCCTCTTAGTTGTCTACCCTAATTTCAACAATTGGTATCAGAGCCGGTTCCTCTAAAAGAAGCTTGACTGCTTGAGGAGATCTAGGATGTTGACATATAAGGACAATATGAGATTTGATGGAATAAATTACTCTCTTTGGAAGAGTTGCATGGAGTGTCATTTGCAATGTATGGGTGAGCCTTATTGGTTGATAACTAAGGATGAGTATAAGCCTTCGGAGAAAGGTCCTTCAACTCCAGATGAACTCAAAGATGCTGAAAACAACATTAGGGCTAAAGAAGCATTATTGAGTACCCTGATTGATACAAAAATGACAAATGTCCTGGAATTAAAAAACTACTCATGAAATTTGGAAGAAGTTGGAAACTCTATATGAAGGTGATGAGCCTAAATGGTAGATATGAAAATTTGAGGATGAGTAAAGATGAAAACATTACTTGCTACATGTAGAAGGTGAATGAACTTGTGTGTAGTATCAGGTGTGCTGGTGGAAGCCTAGAAGAATCAGAGATTGTTGGCAAGGTGCTCAGATCCTTACCTGCTTCATACAAGCATAGAGTTGCTGCTATTTAGAAGATCAGGATTGTGACAACTGTTACAAGCGATTAGTTGGTTGGCAAGCTTTCAGCATTTGAAATGAGTGAGTTTGGTGATTTCCTTCCTAAATCAAAATCTACTTTTAAGGCTAGTGTTTTCAGGAAGCAAAGATTTGATCCAGGTGAAAGCTCTTCAAGAAGACTAACCAAATATGAGAAGACAAGGAACTAGAAGAAGATGAAATAGACCTCAAATAAATTGAAGCCCTCATTGCCAAAAGATTACCTAGAGGATTCAGTAAGTATGAAGGAAAGTTTCCGTTCAAATGTTTTGCATGCAATAAGATTGGTCATTTTGCCTCAAGATTTTTGGAGAGGGTTTCAAAGCTAAACCCTAATAAACCTAGGTTTCAAAAGAAATGATACTATGTCCAAGAAGCTGATAATGAAGGAGTTACAGATGATGAATCTAATAAGGGAAGTACATCTGGAAATGAATAGGTGTTCATTGCTATCAAAGAAGAAAATCTAGTGCCTATTGAATCTGCTAGCCATATGAATGTGGAAAGTACCTTAGCTGTTCAAGTTGAAGAAAAGGATGAATGGGTGATTGACAGAAAATTTTCTCATCATATGACAGGTGATAAAAGTAAGTTTGTAAGTATGGAAAGATATGAAGGTGGAATTGTGAAGTTTGGAGACAATTCAGCTGGCAGAATCCATGGTAGAGGATCCATCTCTTTTGATGGTAAGTACAACACTGATGATGTCTTGTATGTAGAAGGGTTGAAGCATAATCTTCTCAGTGTTGGACAGTTGGTTGACAAAGGGTATGATCTCCTATTCAAGGATGGGAAATGTAGAATCTTAGAAAGCTCTGGAATTGAGATTGCATCTGGTACACAGACTAGAGGTAATATCTTTTATTTAAGTTGCACTGGTAAAAGATGTTTGATTGCTCAAATTGATTAGAGTTGGTTATGGCATAGAAGAATGTGTCATGTAAACTTTGATAACATTGTCAAGATAAGTACTACTCAGGCTTTGAGAGATCTTCCAAAGCTTGTAAAACCTGCTAATAGCATGTGTAAGGAATGTTAGTTGGGAAAACAGAGCAGAACTACATTCAAAAGTAAAGAACAATTTTCAAGTGGTTTGTTGGAACTTGTGCACACTGATTTGTGTGGTACTGCTAGAGTTAGGAGCTTGCAAGGAGATAGATACTTTATGTTCCTAATTGATGATTACTCCTGGATGATATGGGCCACTTTCTTGAGAGAGAAATCAGAGGCTCTTAACAAATTCAAGGTGTTCAACACTAGAGTGGAGAATGAGATTGGTGTGAAGATAAAGTGTCTGAGATCTAACAGAGGTGGAGAGTTTACCTCTGGTGAGTTTAATGCATTTTGTGAAAAGCATGGAATAAGAAGACAGTTATCTGCTCCTAGGACTCCTCAAAAAAATGGAGTTGTGGAAAGGAAGAACCGAACTATTCAAGAGGTTTCTAAAACCATGATGATGGAATAAAATGTTCCACATGTCTATTAGAGAGAGGCTGTGAGTACTATTGTCTACACTCTTAATCGGGTGTAGATCAAAAGTAATACTAGTAAAACCCCTTATGAACTGTAGTTTTGTAATTCTCCTACTGTGAAATACTTCAGAGTTTTTGGTAGTAAATGCTATATCAAAAGAGATGAAGATCGAGGCAAGTTTGATGCAAGGTGTGATGAAGGAATATTTCTAGGTTATTCTAACCAAAGCAAGGCATACCAGTGCTTTAACCAGAGATTGAAAAGGATTGTTGAAAGTGCAAATGTCAAGGTAGATGAAAGCATGGAGAGACCTTCCAAGTTCTATGGATATGAATCAGATGATGAAAATGAAAAAGAAGTTCAAGGTTAGATTCAAATTCAGATTGCTCTAGAAAATCCAGCGACTCAAGAAGCTAGTGAAAATGCTGAGGAACAAGATTAAGAATCAAAAGTTCAAGAAAATCCCAAAACTCCTAGGTATGTAAGGTTGAATCATTATGAAGATCAGATAATAGGAGACATAAATAAAGGTATTCAAACTAGAAGAAAAATTGCTAAAGAACAAGTGGAGTATTGTTTAATTTCAAAGATTGAACCAAAATCAGTGAATGAAGCATGCAATGATAAAAATTGGCTAAAAGCAATGGAAGAAGAATTAATGCAAATTGAAAAAAATCATAATTGGGATCTTGTTCCTAGACCTCAAGACAAAAATGTAATTGGAACTAAATGGGTCTTTCAGAATAAATTGAATGAAGATGGTGAAGTTGTGAGAAATAAAGCAAGATTGGTGTGCAAAGGATATTCTCAAGTAGAAGGAATTGATTTTGAAGAAACTTTTGCTCCGGTAGTAAGAATCGAAGTAGTTAGATTATCTCTTGCCTTTGCTGCTTACAAAGATTTCAAAGTTTACCAGATGGATGTCAAGTCAACATTCTTGAATGGAGAGTTGGAAGAAGACATCTACATTGAGCAACCGGAAGGATTCTAGTTGTCTGATCAAGGAGATATGGTTTGCAGATTGAAGAAAACATTGTATGGACTTAGACAAGCCCCAAGAGCCTGGTATGCAAGGTTGGATAAGTATCTACTAAAGTTAGGCTTTAGCAAAGGCACTGCTGATAGTAATCTGTATTTCAAAATTGATCATGAACACATCTTGATTGTTGAGGTATTTGTTGATGATATCATCTTTGGTGGAAATGAGAGCATGTGTAAAAATTTTGCTAATCAGATGTAAAGTGAATTTGAGATGTCCATGCTTGGTGAAATGAATTTCTTCTTAGGTCTGCAAATCATTTAGTCAAAAAAAGGCATCTTCATATCTCAAAGTATGTGAAAGAGTTGTTGAAAAAGTTTAGAATGGAGGATTCAAAACCAGTGAGTACTCATATGATAACCAGATGCAAGTTGAGTAAAGATGATGATTTCCCTAAGCCAGATCAGAGAAGGTATGGATCAATGATTGGAAGACTACTTTATCTGACTCATTCTAGACCTGATATTATGAATGTAGTTGGCCTTGTTGCTATATTTCAAGCTTATCCTAGAGAATCTCATGTTGTAGCAGTCAAAAGAATTTCTAGATATATGAAGGGAACATCTAATTATGGATTATGGTATCCTAAGGGTGATGATTTAACTTTTCATGCATATACATATGCTGATTAGGCAAGAGATGTGGACGACAAGAAGAGTACCAGTAGTGGTGCATTTTTATTAGGCAAGAGATTGGTTTCTTGGTTGAGCAAAAAGTAGGAGGCAATTTCTTTGTCTACTGTAGAGGTAGAGTATATAGCAGTAGCAAGCAATTGTACTCAAGTTTTGTGGATGAAGCAAATGTTTAAGGATATCAAAATTGTGTTTGAAGAGCCTATTACAATCTTCTATGATAATTCAAGTGTAATAAACATTTCAAAGAATCTAGTTTTGCATTCAAAGACTAAGCATATATCCATCAAGTTTCACTTTTTGAGAGAGAAGGTAAATGAGAATGAAGTAAGAATGGAGTTTGTTCCTTCAAAGGATCAGATTGTGGATATCTTCACTAAGCCTCTACCTAAGGACACTTTTGAGTATCTCAGAGGGAAGCTAGGGGTGATTACCCCTCCTATTTAGAACTAAGGTACACTAGTGTGCATCAGTCCGGTGGAACTCACAGTCATATCTTGTGATTTAGATTGATGTTAAGGAGATGCTACTCAGGGGGAGTAGTCAGTATGTTAATTCTGGAGTTCAGTCTGGTTTTATCTAAGAAGCAAAAGAGGGAGAGATGATTACAAATATGTGCCCTTTGGCATTGATGTCAAATGGGGAGAGAAGTCATGTGAAAAACTTGGAATTAAGTAGTTGCTAGTGAAAGGGGGAGCAGTGAAGAAAGTGGTTACATATGTGATAAGAGAAAGGGGGAGAAGTTCTTGTCTTAATGGTTGAAACAATTTTTCACGTCATATGTTGCCATCAATGACAAAGGGGGAGATTGTTGCAAATATGTGCCTAATCGGTGTTGTCATTGATGTCAACATATCCTTGTTGTCATTAGTGTCAACTGTATCTTATTCTATTGCTAGTTTAGAATATTTGTATGTTTAGGATATTGAGAAAATTAGCCTCTCTGGAAGAAACAAGTGAGTTATAGAGAAAGTGAAGACAGTGCAGTTCAGTGAAGCAGATTGCTCTGCATTCCCAGTAAGATGAAGATCAGAATCTGCAGATTAAAGGGTTTGTAGAGGATTGTTTGAAGTTGCTCTAGTCAAGATTTGAGAGGTCTGCATGGATATTTGGAGAAGTTATGGCCATCTGAGTAGAACCAGGTTTTGCAGTTGTTTAGAGGTGACAGAGTGACAAAAACATGGTCTGGATTGATCCGCATTGGAATATTGTGATATGCAGATCTAGAAGTGTGTTTGGGATGTTAGTGTGTATCCTCAACTCAATTGGTTCATGGTTTAGAGGTTCACAAGTAATCTTTCTAGTGTGACAATCATGATAGTTGGTGTTCTTGAAGATGCAAGTGTTTCTAGTGATCTGAGGTGGTGCGGTTGTTCCTGTTGATTTCATTGTGCTTGTGGTGGTATCTGAATCGGGTGCTTGTTGTGTTGATGGTTTGCATTGAGGATTGAGCTCGTGGATGAAGATTTCTCCTTGGGTGTTGTTGTTCTTTCTAGTCTTGGTCGATCAGATGCATGGTGTGTGTTGTGGATGATCTAAGAGAAGTTTTATGGAGGTGATGTTTGAGGAAGATTTGAGTCCCAGTTATGTTTGGCCAATAGTGTAGTGGTTCGTAAGTAGCATTTTAAGTCTTATAATTGTAATTGCTTGTAATGCCTATCTTGGAGAGTGTTCTAGATAGATGATTGCTTGGCTGACTTTGATGTTCATTCCAAAGTTGATGACTTGTATAAATAAGTGTTGTGAAGTCATGGAAATGTGTGGAGTGAGAAAAGATGTGGATGTAGCGAGGAAGTGAGTAGGGGCAGAGCAGAGGTGTTGTGCGCTTCAATGGAACTGAACCTTGCATGTAGAAGATGTTGCTTCTTAGTTCAATCTTTCAGTGTTAACATTATGAATGTTCTTGTAGGCAGTGAGCCTCCTTTGAGTAGTGAGCTCTGAGCAATGTGCCCAAAGGCAAGTGCCTTCCCATTTTCTATTCTTTTAATAGAGAATAAATCTTGTGGGTTAATCCCCACCGTGGTTTTTCCCTTAACCAGGTTTCCACGTAAAAATCCTGGTTTTGTGTGTTGATTATGTTTCTGCTCATGTGTTGTTGATTCATGCTTTCATGGTTATATCATTAATCTGTTAATAAGTGGTAAAGAAGATTAAATGTAGCAAAAGATAAAAGTTTTGTGACAATTGATTCACCCCCCCTCTTAGTTGTCTGCCCTAATTTCAATAGGAGATCCATTAATTTCAATTTGAGCTGAAGCATCTCTAAAAAGAATCTCTACCATTCTCCTAAATTCCTGTGGAAAACCAAAAGCCTTAAGAATAGTTAAAATGAAAGACCATTCCACTCTGTCAAATGCCTTCTCAAAGTCCAACAAGAGAATACTAGCATTCTGACCTGATTCCTTAGCCCAGTAAAGTGCTTCCCAACTGGTCAACAAGTTTTCTAGAATGTATCTTCCCTTGATGAAACCAGTCTGTGTCACATTAATTATGGAAGGTAAAATATCTACTAGTCTTCTTGCCAATACTTTAGCAATAATTTTATAGGAGACATTAAGATGGGAAATAGGTCTCCAGTTCCTCAAATTGGACTTATCACCAAATTTGGGAAGTAGTTTAATAAGGCCTCTATTTATCTCCTTTCCCAAAGTGCCAACCCTAATAGCCTCATGATATACTTCAAAAAGATCATCCACCACCCAGTCAATATTAGCTTTATAAAATTTAACTGAAAGCCCACCTATCCCTGGAGACTTACAATTACTCATTGAAAGAATGACATTTTTAATTTCATCCTTAGAAATATCTTGTTTCAATTTCTCAACCATTGACTCATCCACCTTCCTTTGATAGATAAGGGTACATAAATTTTGAGCTTCAGTACACTCAACCTTCCCATCTTCCACCTTGAAAAGATTCTCATAGAACTCTCTAAATATTTCCTTAATATCATTCAGATTAGTGTAGGTGGTACCATTTTCAGTGATAGATTCTATATGTTCTTTCCTGAACTTGCATCTCAATAGATCAAAAGATTACTTAGAGCCCCTGTCCCCATCCTTGATCTAGTTTAGCCAGGCTCGAGTTCTATCACCTTGTACCCTGTGAGTTTCAAAACTCCTAAGTCTATTCTTAGTTACCCCCAATTGAGCAACCAATTCAACATCAAAAGGAGAAACATGCATCCTTCTCTCAATATCCAAAAACTCAACCTAAAGCTCCTTTTCCTCTCTTCTTCTGTCCATAGAAAACTTCTTTCCACATATTTTGAACAAATCTTGAAAAGATTTAACAAGTTCTTCCCAATACCTGATGGCACTAGAGTTTTCATAAGTGACTTTTAAAATATTCCTCAAGATGATAATGCCCATCATACAATCCTCATTTTCTACAAGTTAAACATTAATCTTAAAAGAATTTTTAGATTTTGGCTTAGGGGTAGATTCATGATTAATAAAGAGAATATCTACAGATATAGGATGCTGATTTGATAATGAAATCGGGGTAACTTTAACTGTATTATCATCCTAAGGAAAATTAAACTGAAAAAACTCTTTATTAACATACATTCTGTCTAATCCACTGTAGATCCTATTGTTACTTGTTTGAGAATTCCACCATGTATACCAAATCCCATTGCTTCTACACTTGTTTCCTTCCAAAGGGTCCATTAACCTAAGAGACTTTTTGAATCTTATAAAAAAAATTTCATTTTCTTTCCACTCCATGTTCTTTCCACCAATTTTATCCTCACTAAATTCAACCATATTGAAATCCCCAGTGAAGATCCAGGGGATCTTGGGAAGATGACTAGTTAACCAATGCCAAAGATCACCCCTCCCTCTATGATCATTTGAAGCATACAAAGAACAAAGACCAAATTTCATACATTGTCTATCCAAAGTTACCCATGCACATCTATTACACAGGGAGAACTCAGAATAAGTATTGAATTGTCCCCATTCATTCTTGATGAGCAATACAATACCTCCTTTACCCTTCTCATGGTTAGTATATAATTTTAATGAATCTTTCCAAATGAACCATAGAACATTATCCAACAAAGACCCTGTAGCTTTAACTTTCTGAAGCATTAGAAAATCCATGTTTCTATGCTTATTAACAAAATTCCTGACAATGTATTTCCTATCTAGGGATTCTAAACCCCACACATTCCAACTGAAGCATTTCATGGAACAGAAAATGGAATTCTCAATGAGTCTCTTCTTTAGAAACCCCCATATTATCAAAACATTTGGGGAGTTTCCCTCCCTTCACCCTTTTCCTTTCACTCAATTTTCTCCTAACATACTTCCTTTTTTTTCTTCCCTCTTCATTTTTTAAAGTAGCAAAAACCTCTTCTCTATCTTCCAAATCATCCTTCTCATCCTCAGTGCACTTAATGGGGACTTCACTGTTAACCCTTGAAGGGTCCAGTGGTATAAATTGAGTAAGGAAGCCATAATCTTCCAGAACTTTTTCCATTCTCCTCATCAACATATTCTCTCTAATTTTCATCAGATCTAATTGTTGAGCATTTTTGTTTTTGGGTGCCACAGTAATAGGGTTCCTCACACTATTTGAATATGATATAGGACCATATTTTTGTATTGAATTAGTCACATCAAGACTTCTAGAGACTGCGTTGTGAGAGCCATTCAAGAGCAATTCCTAGATCTCTCTATCCTTCTTAGAGAGAGGGGAAACAATTTTTAGGGAATCCAATTCAACCTCCATTCTTGGAGAGACCAAAATCTCAGAAACAAGAGTCATAAAATTATCAATTCTAGAGCCCCCAAAGACCAACTTAGGTCTATCAATAGAGGGAGAAGAGACATGAGCTTATTCAACCATCGGAGAGGAGCCCAAGGTATCTTCACAAGAAGGGAGATCATTAAGAACCAACTTCTCTAGACTATTTCGCACATCCTTAAGAGCACCATCCAATGGCTCGACATTCGACTGAATGGGTTGAGAACAAGGATTTGACTCAGAGACTCAAGGAATAACAACTTCTCTCCTAGGCTCTGGGGCACTTCTTTGTCCCCCACCCATTGAGCCCAAAACATTTTTAACAGAGACCCCTAGCTCAAAATGATTGTTAACATTTCTTAATTTTATCACTAGATAGTCTTTTTTAAATGAATGGATCTAATTTGTAGAGAAAACATGAGTTAAGCCCCCCCAAACCCAATACAACACATTCAACCAATTTGTCACCGAGACTAACTTGCAAAACTTCTGGAATAATAGCCCCAGGTTTTAAGGAAACCAACACCCTTGTGTCCAGATGAGGCAATGAGATCCTTGAATCCTCCACTTTTAAAATCTTGCCCAAGGAGTCTAACAGATTAGGGAAAAAATCCCATAGTTGGATAGGAAGATTTCTAATTAATAACCATCTTGGGACTGAGCAAAACTTAATATCCTAAAGGACTGAGTAAAACTTAATATCCTAAAAGCGAAGCCTCAAGGCTCCACGAGAAGACCTTGAACAAAGATCTCCCAACATTCCAAATTTCTCTTTCTAATACTCTTCTCTGCATCGAATGATTTTTCAAGAAAATAACAAAAATACCTTTCGAACCATCCTGCAAAATGAAACAAGAACACCCATCCTTTTCCGCAAATAGTATTGAGCCAATTGTTAGAAAATCTCCTTATAGGCAACTTTTCTACATCTAAACATTCAAAGAATAGAGCAACATTCTTCAAAGTATTTGCCTCAACACTAATAGCATTTTGCATACCCAAATTAGGATGTAGCACCAATTTCCTTGGTAGAAGAGAAGCCTTACCTTTTCTAACTCCTCTGTCCTTCCCTTCATCCTCAAAACTACTGCCACCACTACCTCCATAGCCTTCTACTCCCTCCTCTCACGCCTAGAAGCACACATCTTTAGGCAGAGAGGTGGTATTTTGGACTCCCAATGCATCCCTAAATGAGTTTCTCGAAGCCTCCACATCACCATTAATTCCCCCTGCATCCCCATTAACTTCCTCCAGCCTCCATTAAAGCACCTAGCTGAGGAGCAAATGTCTCGGTTGGAGGCATACTTCACGAACTCCAATGAGCATGTGTCACCAAAGCATGGAGACTCTCAACCCAAACTGATGGGAACCCTACTAAAATTAAATTAAAAAAGTGGATTTAGGTAGAACTATAGCAAACAAAATAATATCTAGAGCATTATTAAACAAAGCAAAACCAATGTATCAGAAGGCAAACAATGAAATCTATGAATCTTGCAATAAATAAAGAAACATGAAGACCAATTTTCAATCCAGGAGGAAAGCCCTACAACTTGCCCATTGAGGGAAACCAAACCCTCGAACAATTTGCAGAGCTTCCTTTTTTCATTCAATATCCCCTTCTTGCTAGATCTAAAGCGATGCTTCTCCTATCTAAAATTATATTTTAAATTAACTAATTTTAAACTTAAACATTATTTAATTATATAAAATATTTATTAAAGATAAGTAAATCACCTCTCATTTAAATTCCATCAACCAAATATCTAAATTAATACATAAACATATACATCCATGTTAATCCTAATCAACCAACGAAAGATGAAATGATAAAATTATATAAAAAAAAAAAAACTAAAATCTAATGTCGAGGAAAAGTGGTGTCACATTGTTAATGTAATAGAGAACACATGGGTACATAAATTGTCACTAAGGAAAAAAACCCTATTCTAATAAATTCTGGCATTCTACTGCTAACCTCCATCACTCACCTCTTCTTCTTTCTTGATGATGACAAAACAACAACAAGGAATGGTGAAATCAAATGACCAATGACATTTGAATCATCTTGTATGCCTCTTGATGAACATTGACGGTCAATCCTCTGTGCTAGCCCGTCCTCTTTTTATTTTTTGGAGGCACATATGGACTATCCTATAGTGCCCTTATCCTTGTCAAGATAAAAGACTTTTGAGAGATCAAATCATAGAACAAAGGGATAATTAATGTGGAGCTACACTTTCTCATTTGTGAAAGCAATGTTTGCATTATCACTTGGAAGGATGAGGCAAAAATGACACTATTCTCCAATAATCTCACTTTTCTTATTTATTTGTTTGAGTGCAATTTCCTTTTAGTGTAAAGTAGATTGATAAGCTTCTATCTCATTTTCATTTCATCTCTCTTAAATTATTAGATTTCTTATAAGTTAATTTAAATAATACTATATATATTAATTATATATTGTTTTATATCTATATTTAATAATGTATAATAATAAATATAACTAAAATATATAACTTATGTATAAAATAAATATATAATTAAATAATAAATATAAATAAGCATTAAACATATAATATATTCAATATAAATATACCATTATATATTGTAATATGACATTAGAAATAAATATAGTAATTTATATTATATAAAAATGGTATTAGTAATAAATGTAGTTATACTATAAATTTTATATATAAA
Organism: Cunninghamia lanceolata; assembly: GCA_027924645.1. Taxonomy (NCBI): domain Eukaryota; kingdom Viridiplantae; phylum Streptophyta; class Pinopsida; order Cupressales; family Cupressaceae; genus Cunninghamia; species Cunninghamia lanceolata. The sequence goes on from BSBN01000801.1 coordinate 14,460,139, forward strand.
GTAAATATAATTCAATAATAAATATATATAAATATAAAATATATAATAGATTTAATGTAAATATACAATTTTTACAAATTCAATTCTTTGACAAATTAATTTAAATAATAAAACAAATTATGATTAGATGTCGGTCTTGAAAGACAATTGAGAAATAAACATCATGAAGCCAATTAAATGAGGCCAAGGTGACTAAAGAAGGGATGGGAAGGTGTTTACAATAATATGCATAGAAGACTTGAAAATATCTTAAACATTATATATTTAAATATGTAAGACCTATAAAGTCTTGCTAAAGTAAACATAGTGGAGGATCTCCACCATATTTGGCCTTTCCTATTTTTCTAAAATGACCTTGCCAAAATTTGAGAGAATGGGTATTTTAAATTATGATATCGTAGTAAAATTCTAGAGCACCTATCTAGTAGCCTACTATTTAATTAAAATTGTTTAATTAATAAAAAATTGGAATGAAAGCACAATGGGAAAATTGACAATGGAACAGAAAATGAATGGCTCGATCCATTTTAAACATCTTGTACCATCAATAGATTTATATTTGGAGAAGTAAATTGTCTATTCAAGATATACATGATCTCCATAGACTGTAAGTTATTGATGTCAAAGTAAATCTTAGACAAGTTATGGAAAAAAGAAAACATTATTTTGCATATGGGAAAATTTAAAGTATACATAGTTTGTAAAATTGAGTTGCTAAAAGCAATAAATAAGTGGGACATATTTCTAGGAGATGACAAACTTTTTTTTCCTTTTTTTGTTTTGATCAATATTTGCATGTGTATGGGCTTTGTTGCATGTGTGTATATCTTGGGAATGTGAAGTTGGAGCATATGCAAAGACTTGCAAGGTAAAATGACATGAAGATCTCAATAATATTATTATCATATTTGTATTTTCTTTACTATGAAAATGTAAATGATCTCTGATTTTTCCAACATATGGTCTAAGAGCTTAAACAGTTTCTTTGCCTGTGAGCTGCAAGGAGGAGAAAGGAGAATAGAAAGTGGTGTGCATGATGGATATCAATGTCTGACGTGTGAACCTAGTAGAGAAGTAGCATGCTTTGTTTCCCCATCTCCTCGTTGGACAAGAAACCATCATCCTCTGAAATAATTGAGATATTTTGCAATATTTGAGATAGTAGTTCGAACCTATGGGCTTTGGCATTCAAGTGGATATTAGTCACCATTAATGCACATCATGAATTACTTATCTTGGATATGAGTATGATGTAATATAAGGCACCATAAATCTTGGTGAATGAAGAAATATACCTATGTATACACTGACAGTGTATGGAAGGAGTGGTTTAAGGAACTTTATTTTGTTTTTGCAGGCCACCAAGCATTGAGTTCGTTGGGTATCTAAAATTTAAGAAAGAATATGGTTGCATTCATTTTAATTTTGAGATTTATTAATGTATGCAGTTGTTGGTGCTATTATTAGTGAATAATTATTTGTTTAAGCCTCCTTTTACTGACCATGTAAGGTGCAGTTTCCAAGTAATAGAAAGGCATGAAAACAAATTTGCTTGAGAAGTCTATGTGAAGTCGTGATATGTGTTAAGGAAAATAACGTGCTGGTGAAAATTAAGTGTGGCACATAGGTGAGTTGGTGAGATTTGTGAATGTTTTGAGTAGTGATTACAAAGAGGTCATGAGTTTGAAACATGATTATGTCTAACAATAATTTTTGTATATTCACTATATGGATTTGGAGCAATAAGAAGCTTAAAGCCTTACTGTTTGAAACTTGTAGACATTTTTGTATATTCACTATATGGATTTGGAGCAATATGAAGCTTGAAGGATTACTATTTGAAATTTATAGACATTTATTTATGCATCTAGGAGGTATAAGTATCATAAGGAATTTTTGAATAGACATTAAAAAGGTGTGGAGTTATAAGGTTTACCATTCTATTGTTTTTGTGTTGGCTTTATGCATGTAATCATTTATTTGGGGTTTTGGATTATTATTGTTTCAAAGATAAAAATTGTATGCATTGGAGTGATAAGGAAACTAAGGTTGTGTTTTATTTCTAGAGGTATAAAGATGACTAGTGTATGGGTCCATCATTGGTTGAAATTGACATCATTATTTTTAGCAATTGATCATAGCCACATATTGTGCTTGTGTTAGAGATCAATGCCATCCATGCTATCCTTGATCAAAATTTGGGAGACTCATATGCCGATTCTATTGAAGGTTTGAATGCTACGTCCCAATAGGGCTTTTGGAGATTTACATGCAACCTTGAAAGTGGATAAAGTGTAAGCACATTGAATTGGAGGTTGGAGGCACCAGAGGTTGGAGGAGTTTTCATCATCTCGAGTCAGCTTCTTTCTCAAAGATGGTGCTTTGAAAAAGAAGCATATGTTTTTGTGTTTTCTTATGCTTTCTTTTTATGTTGACAAAACTGAAAGAATGCATATATTGTGAAGTTTGGTTTTTGAAGACAGGAAGGAATTTGGTGAACTCAATATGCATTGTTTCTCAGATAGTTTGAAAGTATGTGATCTAGGGAATTATACCTTTACGAAGGTCATGAGATAACTCGATGGATCCTTGTGGAGCTCAACATGGATTATTGTCCAATAATTTGGGGGATCTATGATTCAGGAGTTTGAGGAGGTGGTAATCCGTGGACTCAGGAATTTAGGATCAACTAAACCTTTACAAGGGTTAAGAGGCAGATTGATGGAGTTCCACCTAATTTAGAATTTGTTTCTTCAAAGAAAAATATTCTCAAGAATGTGTATTTTTTGTGTAATCAACATGTTTTGTTATATGTTCAGTTTCTATAATGTAAACCTTAAGGGGGGGTATGTTAGAATATTAAGGTTTACATTAAAAATAAAGTCACCATAGTGACTTATGTTAATTAATAGTTAAATAAAATTTTTGTTAGTTTGTGGGAAGTTATATTCCCGTAGGTTAGTTATACTAGAAATAAATGGCTTTATAAAGCCAATTGTGTTGCAATGTAAACTGACACGAAGATCTCAATAATATTATTATCATATTTATGTTTTCTTTACTATAAAAATTGAAATGATCTCTAAGTTTTCCAATATTTCATAGTAATCCTTTTCTAATCTAAGTGCTTTTTTTATGAAATTTGATTTTCTACACATCCTCTAGGCTTTCAATCAATCCTTACAAACGGAAACCATGTTTAACATGATTAATCAAACCCTAGGATTGTAATTGGCAACATCCAAGCTTGCAATTAGTCCCATGCTGAATAGAGGAATGCTTCCCCTCTAGCCCATCCCTTGTATTCTTATTGTATCTTGTCAGATTATTATAGGGGCTTCCACCTATTTGTTGATGGTGGTTTTAGCACACAGCAACGCAGGTGTGATTGCTGGTTTCACACCTCTCTTGAAAAGTATCTTACCCTAGGTAAGACTACTCCAAGGATAATACAACTAGGTCTTAGCTTGATTGGAATCTCTCAATGGTTATGTTCTAGCTGTACCTACAAGGGGTCTTACATGCAATCTACAAATCTTCAGGTTTGGGGCAGCAAATACACATAAACCCTATGATGATCTTCAGCTGATAGACAAGATAAAATGCTGCTGAAACTCTTAACCTGATAACTGGCAATGATTTTAAAAAAAATGCAACATGTGTAGGGTTTAGAAGGATCCTAAGTGACATTCACAATGTTAAGGCTATTTTTAGTAGACAAACATTCCAAACTTTGAACCAATTTTTTGAATTACCAAACTTAAATGAATGTTACAGTGCTGCAGAAAACGATGCTATCTTCAATGGAGGTCAACAAATTTTTAGATTGCATACATTTGTTAAATACCCAATGACCGGCGCAACTTAACTTGTGAAATGCAATTGAACTTAGCACAAATATTCAACCCAGACTAACTTTATATAGCTATTTACCATCAGCAAAACAACTGAAAGTATGGACTTAGGATGTTCATCAAATACTTCAGCAAACCATTAATATTATGAAAGCACAATTATTCTAACTATGGGAGAGCAAGATGCAAACCATGAAAACCAAAAGATGAATCAACACAAGACACAAATTATCAGATTCACTACAGAAACTTGCTTTGTATTATCTCAAATGGCATCAGGTCAATAATTTAGTATCAAAATCTCCCTTACAAATAGTGGAAATGATAGCCCTTTATATAGAAAGTAGCATACCCTAGTTTTCGAATGAACGATGGAGATTAGCTCAACACCAATGGTCCAGATTACATCAATAAAGGTAATTATAACAGCCCACATCAATTCTCGGATCAGATTTTGTCCTCTATGAAAAAGACGAAAAACAACCCCCAAATACATTGAATCTAGACAAAATGGATACCCATTTGGTTGTACATGACGAAAAGTCAACTTTCAAGGCCTAATAAAGCCAAAATAGAGTCACATGACACTTGAAAACTTGAGTTGATGTGGATCCATGGGATTCCAAATGCTGACTGGATCAAAAAGGAGTATTTGACACTTTATTAGTGAAGATATATCCAATTGGATGGTTGTTGGAATGATTCTTGATGACTGGACTGCTGGGACAGCTATATGCATGTCTTGGTGATCCAATCCAAGGTCATTTGAGTGGTATTTTTGGGAAAATATCAAAAATATAATTTTTGGTATTTTCTACATCGTAGTAAATTGCATTTTTGGAGGCCTTCGGAGTGGAATGGGGGCTCGAAACCTGTCGGTAGTTTGGCATTAAGCCTAAGCAATCAGGTAGCTCAAACTAGATAATCAGTTTATCTTTCCAATGAGTCTAAGAAGTTTAAATTCTGATAAAATAGCTAGGAGTTATGACCCCCAGACTGGATCATTAGGACATTGGACTAGATCTGCAGGAACAATAGTGATTTGGCATGATATTCTATGTCTTTTAGCTCCTAAGACTCATCTTTATCATCTTGGACATTAAACTGACTTCCTTTTGCATGTGCAGTAGCAATTTGGTTGACAGAATGTCGATTCTGCATCTCTGGATCAGTATTGCATATCTACGTGTACATCCTTCCAAGACAACTCCAATTGGCTCCTTTGTACTCTTAGACCTATAATTCACAATGCAAAGCATCAATTTCATCTTAACAAGTCATTTTTCATCAATTTGGATCAAAACATGTCCATTTGCAGTCATGAATCAGTCAAAAACAACCCATTGTCAATGTTGCCTTCTTATAGACAACTTCATAAATCTATTGATTTTTACATGATTTTCTGTATTTTTCATCATTTTGGAGTACCCATTTGGCCAATATGATGATTAGGGAAGTTTTTAGGGTCAATAGAATCCATCTGCAGACTTTTATTTCATGTTTTTCTAGCATTTTCTGCAAAAAATGGGATTTTTGGGGGTGTTTGACCTTTCATGTGCAGTGGCGTTAATTATCGTAAAACATGCCCAAAATCAACACAAACTTGATAAAATGTTCATCATGATATGACAAATAGATATGCAATTCAAACCCATCAAGAAAATCCCATCTGCACCTTGAAAAACCTAATTTTTGGCCCAAAATACCAAAAAGCGCTGATTTGGGGGGGTCACTGACTTAGCGAGGATTTTGGGGTTGTCCGACCTCAGCGGGGATTTTAGGTTCATCCGACCTTAGCTTGGATTTTGGGGTTGTCTGACCTCAATGAGGATTTTAGGTTCATCCGACCTTAGCGGGGATTTTGGGGTTGTCCGACCTTGCACGGATTTTGGGCCCGTCTGACCTTAGCGCAGATTTTGGGTCCGTCCGACCTTAGCGCATATTTTGGGGTTGTCCGACCTTGCGTGGATTTTGGGCCCATCCGACCTTAGTGCAGATTTTGGGTCCGTCCGACCTTAGCATAGATTTTGGGTCCGACCGACTAAAATGATGTTTCATGAGGTCAGTCGGTGAAGGCAGTTTTCAGCGCAGGTCCGTCAGGTGCATTTTTAGCGCTTTTCTTCAAAATTGTCTCGGCGGGGATTTTTGGTCTGATTGACTTAGCAGTGGCTTGGAGGGAGGTCGGTCGGAGGCAAATTTAGTGCAAAAGTCAGTTGGAGGCTGTTTTAGCGCAAAAGTCAGTTGGAGGTTGTTTTAGTGCTTTTTGCAGTAGGAGGTGTTTTTAGCGCCAGATTTTGAATTGGTCAGGGTGAAAGTATATTTAAAAATATATTAAAGTATAAGTTTAGATATGGAATTTCTTATACTTTAAATATTTTTAAATATACTTTTAGGATGTTTGAGATAGGTTCCAGATCCATAAGATTTCATATGCAGATTCTAGAATTTTGTGGTTCCACCAGATTTCAGACTTAGCCATTTTTCAAGATTTTCAGGATTTCAGACTTAGCCAAATCAGGGCTTCGAGAACATGTATCAGGGTGAAAGCTTATGGACCCCTTAGTGAAATCTAATGGAATTTGATATGATTTTGCAACTGTAAGATCCGGAAACTATGAATTTCAACATGAAACATCCTGTAGAAGCAATTTCAAGGGCAACATCTCGTGACATAGGTTTTAGGAGCAAAGTGTAGTAACACCCAATCCCAATGCAGAAGGCAACAAATGGCTATGTTTTAAGCACAAGACCACTCAAGACACTTCCAAATCAATCATGAAAAACATCAACTAACTCCACACATGTGAAATACCCAAATCTGTAACAAGTCATGCATTCTAAGCACAAATTCACCTTCTCATCATCATAAGTGACAAACATTGAGACTTCAAACCAAAGCAAAAGAGGGGGTCTCCATTTGGCAAAATGGGGCATGTGTGCAAGGCACAACAAATGGCGACTCTGCTGGAAAATGCTCCAGAGCATTTCTGAGATAAACTTAAGTTTTGAACCCAAAATCTCTGTGTTTCCCACACATTAGATGAGAAAGCATGATATCTTATCAAAGAATCTAAAATCACTAACCAGTGCAACTGTCCATATCCTGAAAACCTGAGTGTGTGCAATTGTATTCATTCCCATCCCTTGGCAACTAAGTTCATCCAAGATCCTTCCAACTAAGCTATGAAGTTTGGATTATTTTACCACCAAGAGAATGCTTCTGATGTTGAGATGTGACGAGTCTTGATAGAAGGGAATGATGATTCTTCCAGTAACAATTCTTCTGCAATGATATTCTTTCTTGATAATGCCTTTGATGATCTCTGATGCTAATAATCTTTAGATAACAGTCTTCATGTGAGAGGATTCAAATGATAATCTTTATATTGATACTTTGTAGTGGGTCTGGTGTTGAAAAACACCTTTTATTTTTACTCAGTAGGCTAGCAGTACTTAGTACCGCCTGCCACTCTCATTTGGATCTGCAAAATTGGTGTTGGTGGTAAAATTGGGGACCCAAACTCTTCGCTTACATAAGATCACCCAGACTCACTTAGCTACTTCAAGATCATTTAAAGTATGAGAGATATATGGTTAGAAAATACTTCAGGTGCACCAACTAATGACTCCTTTCCAATGAACAAACATCATATTTCTTGGTATAATAGCGGAACCCACAGCAAGGCCTAAGTGGAACTTTGGCTTCTCAAAGAAAGACTGCAGATTATTTGCCCAATAAGGAAGCATCTACAGGTTTGCACAATTGCCACCACATTCAAGAAATGGAGAACCCAAGCAAAGCAAGCGTAGAAGCAAAAAGCAAAGCAAACTACTCTAACCAAAGCAAACAGAAAACATAAAGAACAACTAACAACTAAGGAAAGATAGAAAGCAAAAACTAAACCAAACAACAAGAAACTAACTAAAACCTAACTAGAAACAAGTAAGACTAGGTACAAAAGCTTCAGACAACAGGTATTGACACTACCCTGTGACTTATTTCTTAGGACATGCAAAAGTAACAAGGTGCAGGTCAGTGTCCTAAGTCTGGCAAATTTATCTTTGTACTCTGAAAAGTAGGGTATGGGCAAGCTAGGATCATGTTCAAGGTGCCAGTCACATAAGATCAACAATTGGGGCAATTCATTAGGGCCATGATCAATCCAAATGCAAGTTGTCTTACCTAAATCACCATAATCAAATTGATAATTGGAACTGAGCAGAGAAAGGGAAGAGACAACCTGATTTGCAGTACTGATGATCGGAGATGTGAGTTCAACACCTTCTTGCATTGCACCCAATACCTTTTCGTCTTCAAGGGAACTCAACTCATGGTGGATCATGTCTTGTGCATCAGGTACCTCCGGATCACTAAATGCCGCAGCAACTTCCCAAGCAAAAAGAAAGTCTAGACAACTTTCCTCAGGATGTGGATCATCTAGATGAATTCTGCATGAATTGGCCAAAGCAAATTCTATCATGTGTGGTGAGTTCCCATGCAACAGCATATCTTTGCTTATTGTTGATATCAACTCAACGATGTGATCAAGTGATTGACATGAAAAAACCTCCAAGCCATCATTTTGGATGAATGTCTAATTTTCATTCTTGGATTGCATACTGTTGCTCTCATCTGTCATTACTAGGCCAGCATCAACCATGTGGAGATCTTTTATGCAAGTATGAACAAGATCAACTTGATGAACATATGATAAACTTGAATTGTCCCCATCAAAATCAGTCACATGTTCTGAGAAAACTTCTATATCAATCAACAACCTTCCCATTTGGACTGCATATCCATTGTCTGCAATAGCAACAAGGTCTCCTTCATGCATAACTTGATTCTTGATGTCAAGGCTACCTTGAAGTGATGCACTATCCTGATTTTATTCATTTAACTCAGCTAGAGACCCTTCTGCAGCAATTATATCAACTTGATATGGCTGATCATGATGATTTACTGGGCTGATACAGTCAAGAGCTTGATCACTTTTCTCTGAATAATTCGATTGTAACTTAGATATGTCAACTGAAACAACCTCCTGCACTGCTCTACATGAATATTCTTCATCTGAATGACATATTTCTTGTTGTTGTTCAAACTGATTCAACTGTTGTTCCAACGTAGAATTATTAGCAGTCTGAAATGAACTGTTGTTATGCATCTTTGTTGTAGCAAATTCAAGTTCATAATTTGTTATCTGGGAAGTATTTGATCACTGATCTGCATTTTTAATATGACTACATATCAAATCTGATTTATCATCTACCTCATCCAGTTCGTTAGCAGCAACAAATTGACCCTGTACATTGTTCTGTTTGTCGTCTTGCGATTGAAAATCAGATTTTTGCCATGCTAGGATAGCATATTCTATGACTGAATAGTCTGGATCTAGTTGTTGAAAACCAAGCTTTATCCAGGCAGGGACCTCATCTTCATTAGTTGTGTGACCTGCAGACCACATGCATTGTCTTCTCTCATCATCTCGACATGTATCTTGATGAATAACTTGAGGGACTTCAATTTCTCCAATGTTCAGATTGCCCTATTGACCGTGATCATTTATGAATGGAAGATTTGAATCTCCTTGCAAGGTCTTGCTCTGAATATGTCTATTAGACTTATATCCCACTTCAGGCTTGTAAATCTCAAAGATAGGGAGCAGTCCTTTTAAGTGCAGATCCAATCTTTGGAGGAAGGTTAAACAATCTATCTTGTCATGCAATTCTCTAGGATGCACGGTGCAGACCTGAGGTGAGCTAAAATCAAGCAGTGTTAATGGAGGATATTTTACCCTGATTTGTCTATCTAGCAATTCTTTGAAAAGTGGGACATTCACTTGGAAGTTCTCTTCATGATATGACTGGTGAGATGGTCCTTTGAAGAATGAAGGAATTTCATGACTGAAACCCTTATGTGTATCCATTGGATCAGAATTTCCTATACATGCACTTCATTTTAGCATGTGCAATGAACCAAAAAAGATGAAAGCCTGCATAAAATCTTGGTCCAGCCCTCCTTCTAGCGCCAATTTTGTTGATGGTGGTTTTAGCACACAACAACGCAGGTGTGATTGCTGGTTTCACACCTCTCTTGAAAAGTATCTTACCCTAGGTAAGACTACTCCAAGGATAATACAGCTAAGTCTTATCTTGCTTGGAATCTCTCAATGGTTATGTTCTAACTGTACCTACAAGGGGTCTTACATGCAATCTGCAAATCTTCAGGTTTGGGGCAACAAATACACATAAACCCTATGATGATCTTCAGTTGATAGACAAGATAAGATGCTGCTGAAACTCTTAACATGATAACTGACAATGATTTAAAAAAAAAATGCAAAAGGTGTAGGGTTTAGAAGGATCCTAAGTGACATTCACAATGTTAAGGCTATTTTTAGTAGACAAACATTCCAAACTTTGAACCAGTTTTCTGAGTTACCAAACTTAAATGAATGTTACAGTGCTGCAGAAAATGGTGCTATCTTCAATGGAGGTCAACAGATTTTTAGATTGCATACATTTGTTAAATACCCAATGACTGGCGCAACTTAACTTGTGAAATGCAATTAAACTTAGCACAAATATTCAGCCCAGAATAACTTTACATAGCTATTTACCATCAGCAAAACAATTGAAAGTATGGACTTAGGATGTTCATCAAATACTTTAGCAAACCATTAATATTATGAAAGCACAATTATTCTAACTATGGGAGAGCAAGATACGAACCATGAAAACCAAAAGATGAATCAACACAAGACACAAATTCTCAGATTTACTGTAGAAACTTGCTTTGTATTCGCTCAAATGGCATAGGGTCAACAATTCGGTATCAAAATCTCTCTTACAAATAGTGGAAATGGCAGCCCTTTATATAGAAAGCAGCATACCTTAGTTTTCGAATGAACGGTGGAGATTAGCTCAACACCAATGGTCCAGATTACATCAATAAAGGCAATTATAACATCCCACATCAATTCTCGGATCAGATTTTGTCCTCTATGAAAAAAATGAAAAACAACCCCCAGATACATTGAATCTAGACAAAATGGATACCCATTTGGTTGTACATGACGAAAAGTTAACTTTCAAGGCCTAATAAAGCCAAAATAGAGTCACATGACACTTGAAAACTTGAGCTGATGTGGATCCACGGGAATCCAAGTGCTGACTAGATCAAAAAGAAGTATTTGACACTTTATTAGTGAAGCTATATCCAATTAGATGCTTGTTGGACTGATTCTTGATGACTGGACTACTGGGACAGCTGTATGCATGTCTTGGTGATCCAATCCAAGGTCATTTGAGTGGTATTTTTAGGAAAATATCAAAAATATAATTTTTGGTATTTTCTACATCGTAGTAAATTGCATTTTCAGAGGCCTTCGGAGTAGAATGGGGACTCAAAACCTGTCGGTAGCTTGGCCTTAAGCCTAAGCAATCAGGTAGCTCAAACTAGATAATCAGTTTATCTTTCCAATGAGTCCAAGAAGTTTAAATTCTGATAAAATAGCTAGGAGTTATGACCCCCTGACTGGATCACTAGGACATTGGACTGAATCTGCAGGAACAACAGTGATTTGGCATGATCTTCTATGTCCTTTAGCTCCTGAGACTCATTTTTATCATCTTGGACATTATACTGACTTCTTTTTGCATGTGCAGCAACAATTTGGTTGACAAAATGTCGATTCTGCATCTCTGGATCAGTACTGCATATTTACATGTACATCCTTCCAAGACGGCTCCAGTTGGCTCCTTTGTGCTCTTAGACCTACAATTCACAATGCAAAGCATCAATTTCATCTTAACAAGTCATTTTTCATCAATTTGGATCAAAACATGTCCATATGCAGTCATGAATTATTCAAAAACAACCCATTGTCAATGTTGCCTTCTTATAGACAACTTCATAAATCTAGTGATTTTTACATGATTTTCTATATTTTTCATCATTTTTGAGTACCCATTTGGCCAATATGATGATTAGGGAAGTTTTTAGGGTCAATAGAATCCATCTACAGACTTTTATTTCATGTTTTTCTAGCATAATCTGTAAAAAGCGAGATTTTTGGGGGTGTCTGACCTTTCATGTGTAGTAGTGTTAATTGTCGTAAAACGTACCCAAAATCAACACAAACTTGGTAAAATGTTCATCATGATATGAAAAATAGATATGCAATTCAAACCCATCAAGAAAATCCCATCTGCACTTTGAAAAATCCAATTTTCGGGCCAAAATAACAAAAAGCGATGATTTGGGGGGGTCACTGACTTAGCGGGGATTTTGGGGTTGTCCGACCTCAATGGGGATTTTAGGTTCATCCGACCTTAGCGGGAATTTTGGGGTTGTTCGACCTTAGTGAGGATTTTAGGTTCATCCGACCTTAGCGAGGATTTTGGGGTTGTCCGACCTTGCGCAGATTTCGGGCCTGTCCGACCTTAGCGCAGTTTTTGGGTCCATTCGACATTAGCACGGATTTTGGGGTTGTCTGACCTTGCACAGATTTTGGGCCCGTCTGACCTTAGCGTGGATTTTGGATCCATCTGACCTTAGCGCAGATTTTGGGCCTGACCGACTAAAATGATGTTTCATGAGGTCAGTTGGTGAAGGCAGTTTTCAGCGCAGGTCCGTCAGGTGCATTTTTAGCGCTTTTCTTCAAAATTGTCTCGGCGGGGATTTTTGGTCCGACTAACTTAGCAGTGGCTTGGAGGGAGGTCGGTCAAAGGCAAATTTAGCGCAAAGTTAGTTGGAGGCTGTTTTAGGGCAAAAGTCGGTTGGAGGTTGTTTTAGCGCTTTTTGCAGTAGGAGGTGTTTTTAGCGCCAGATTTTGAATTGGTCAGGGTGAAAGTATATTTAAAAATATATTAAAGTATAAGTTTAGATATGGAATTTCTTATACTTTAAATATTTTTAAATATACTTTCAGGATGTTTGAGATAGGTTCCAGATCCATAAGATTTCATATGCAGATTCTAGAATTTTGTGGTTCCACCAGATTTCAGACTTAGCCATTTTTTAAGATTTTCAGGATTTCAGACTTAGCCAAATCAGGGCTTCGGAAACATGTATCAGGGTGAAAGCTTATGGACCCCTTAGTGAAATCTAATGGAATTTGACATGATTTTGCAACTGTAAGATCCGGAAACTATGAATTTCAACATGAAACATCCTGTAGAAGCAATTTCAAGGGCAACATCTCGTGACATAGGTTTTAGGAGCAAAGTGCAGTAACACCCAATCCCAATGCAGAAGGCAACAAATGGCTATGTTTTAAGTACAAGACCACTCAAGACACTTCCAAATCAATCATAAAAAACATCAACTGACTCCACACATGTGAAATACCCAAATCTGTAACAAGTCATGCATTCTAAGCACAAATTCACCTTCTCATCATCATAAGTGACAAACATTGAGACTTCAAACCAAAGCAAAAGAGGGGGTCTCCATTTGGCAAAATGGGGCGTGTGTGCAAGGCACAAAAAATGGCGACTTTGCTGGAAAATGCTCCAGAGCATTTCTGAGATAAACTTAAGTTTCGAACCCAAAATCTCTGTGTTTCCCACACATTAGATGAGAAAGCATGATATCTTATCAAAGAATCTAAGATCACTAACTAGTGCAACTGTCCATATCCTAAAAACCTGAGTGTGTGCAATTGTATTCATTCCCATCCCTTGGCAACTAAGTTCATCCAAGATTCTTCGTGCTAAGCTATGAAGTTTGGATTATTTTACCACCAAGAGAATGCTTCTGATGTTGAGATGTGACGAGTCTTGATAGAAGGGAATGATGATTCTTCCAGTAACAATTCTTCTGCAATTATATTCTTTCTTGATAATGCCTTTGGTGATCTCTGATGCTAATAATCTTTAGATAACAGTCTTCATGTGAGAGTATTCAAATGATAATCTTTATATTGATAATTTATAGTGGGTCTGGTGTTGAAAAACACCTTTTATTTTTACTTAGTAGGCTAGCAGTACTTAGTACCGCCTGCCACTCTCATTTGGATCTACAGAATTGGTGTTGGTGGTAAAATTGGGGACCCAAACTCTTCACTTACACAAGATCACCTAGACTCACTTAGCTACTTTAGGATCATTTAAAGTGTGAGATATATATGGTTAGAAAATACTTCAGGTGCACCAACTAATGACTCCTTTCCAATGAACAAACATCATATTTCCTGGTATAACAGTGGAACCCACAGCAAGGCCTAAGTGGAACTTTGGCTTCTCAAAGAAAGACTGTAGATTATTTGCCAATAAGGAAGCATCTACAGGTCTGCACAATTGCCACCACATTCGAGAAATGGAGAACCCAAGCAAAGCAAGCGCAGAAGCGAAAAGCAAAGCAAACTACTCTAACTAAAGCAAACAGAAAACATAAAGAACAACTAACAACTAAGGAAAGCTAGAAAGCAGAAACTAAACCAAAAAACAAGAAACTAACTAAAACCTAAATAGAAACAAGTAAGACTAGGTACAAAAGCTTCGGACAGCAGGTATTTACACTACCCCGTGACTTATTTCTCAGGACATGCAAAAGTAACAAGGTGCAGGTCAGTGTCCTAAGTCTGGCAAATTCATTTTTGTACTCTAAAAAGTAGGGTATGGGCAAGCTAGGATCATGTTCAAGGTGCCAGTCACATAAGATCAACAATTGGGGCAATTCATTACGGCCATGATCAATCCAAATGCAAGTTGTCTTACCTAAATCACCATAATCAAATTGATAATTGGAACTGAGCGGAGAAAGGGAAGAGACAACCTGATTTGTAGTACTGATGATCGGAGATGTGAGTTCAACACCTTCTTGCATTGCATCCAATACCTTTTCATCTTCAAGGGAACTCAACTCATGGTGGATCATGTCTTGTGCATCAGGTACCTCCGGATCACTGAATGCCACAGCAACTTCCCAAGCAAAAAGGAAGTCTAGACAACTTTCCTCAGGATGTGGATCATCTGGATGAATTTTGCATGAATTGGCCAAAGCAAAGTCTGTCATGTGTGGTGAGTTCCCATGCAGCAGCATATCTTTGCTTATTGTTGATATCAACTCAATGATGTGATCAACTGATTGACATGAAAAAACCTCCAAGCCATCATTTTGCACGAATGTCTGATTTTCATTCTTGGATTGCATACTGTTGTCCTCATCTGTCATTACTAGGCCAACATCAACCATGTGGAGATCTTCTTTTATGCAAGTATGAACAAGATCAACTTGATGAACATATGATAAACTTGAATTGTCCCCATCAAAATCAGTCACATGTTCTGAGAAAACTTCTATATCAATCAACAACCTTCCCGTTTGGACTGCATATCCATTGTCTGCAGCAGCAACAAGGTCTCCTTCATGCATAACTTGATTCTTGATGTCAAGGCTACCTTGAAGTGATGCACTATCCTGATTTTGTTCATCTAACTCGGCTAGAGACCCTTCTGCAGCAATTATATCAACCTGATATGGCTGATCATGATGATTTACTGGGCTGATACAGTCAAGAACTTGATCACTTTTCTCTGAATAATTCGATTGTAACTTAGATATGTCAACTGAAATAACCTCCCGCACTGCTGTCCATGAATATTCTTCATCTGAATGACATATTTGTTGTTGTTGTTGTTGTTGTTCAAACTGATTTAACTGTTGTTCCAACTTAGAATTATCAGCACTCTAAAATGAACTGTTGTTATGCATCTCTGTTGTAGCAAATTCAAGTTCATAATTTGTTATCTGGGAAGTATTTGATCATTGATCTGCATTTTTAATATGACTGCATATCAAATCTGATTTATCATCTACCTCGTCCACTTCCTTAGCAGCAGCAAATTGACCCTGTACATTGTTCTGTTTGTCGTCTTGTGACTGAAAATCAGATTTTTGCCATGCTGGGATAGCATATTCTATGACTGAATAGTCTAGATCCAGTGGTTGAAAACCAATCTTTATCCAGGCAGGGACCTCATCTTCATTAGTTGTGTGACTTGCAGACCACATGCATTGTCTTCTCTCATCATCTCGACATGTATCTTGATGAATAACTTGAGGGACTTCAATTTCTCCAATGTGCAGATTGCCCTATTGACCGTGATCATTTATGAATGGAAGATTTGAATCTCCTTGTAAGGTCTTGCTCTGAATATGTCTGTTAGACTTATATCCCACTTCAAGCTTGTAAATCTCAAAGATAGGGAGCAATCCTTTTAAGTGCAGATCCAATCTTTGGAGGAAGGTTAAACAATCAATCTTGTCATGCAATTCTCTAGGATGCACGGTGTAGACCCGAGGTGAGCTAAAATCAAGCAGTGTTAATGGAGGATATTTCATCCTGATTTGCCTATCAAGCAATTCTTTGAAAAGTGGGACATTCACTTGGAAGTTCTCTTAATGATATGACTGCTGAGATGGTCCTCTGAAGAATGAAGGAATTTCATGACTAAAACCCTTATGTGTATCCATTGGATTAGAATTTCCTATACATGCACTTCATTTTAGCATGTGCAATGAACCAAAAAAGATGAAAGCCTACATAAAATCTTGGTCCAGCCCTCCTTCTAGCGCCAATTCTGTTGATGGTGGTTTTAGCACACATCAACGCAGGTGTGATTGTTGGTTTCACACCTCTCTTGAAAAGTATCTTACCCTAGGTAAGACTACTCCAAGGATAATACAGCTAGGTCTTAGCTTGCTTGGAATCTCTCAATGGTTATGTTCTAGTTGTACCTACAAGGGGTCTTACATGCAATCTGCAAATCTTCAGGTTTGGGGCAGCAAATACACATAAACCCTATGATGATCTTCAGCTGATAGACAAGATAAGATGCTGCTGAAACTCTTAACCTGATAACTAACAATGATTTTAAAAGAAAATGCAAAAGGTGTAGGGTTTAGAAGGATCCTAAGTGACATTCACAATGTTAAGGCTATTTTTAGTAGACAAACATTCCAAACTTTGAACCAGTTTTCTGAGTTACCAAACTTAAATGAATGTTACAGTGCTGCAGAAAATGGTGCTATCTTCAATGGAGGTCAACAGATTTTCAGATTGCATACATTTGTTAAATACCCAATGACCAGCGTAACTTAACTTGTGAAATGCAATTAAACTTAGCACAAATATTTAGCCCAGACTAACTTTACATAGCTATTTACAATCAGCAAAACAACTGAAAGTATGGACTTAGGATGTTCATCAAATACTTCAGCAAACCATTAATATTATGAAAGCACAATTATTCTAACTATGGGAGAGCAAGATGCAAACCATGAAAACTAAAAGATGAATCAACACAAGACACAAATTCTCAGATTTACTGTAGAAACTTGCTTTGTATTAGCTCAAATGGCATAGGGTCAACAATTTGGTATCAAAATATCTCTTACAAATAGTGGAAATGGCAGCCCTTTATATAGAAAGCAGCATACCCTAGTTTTCGAATGAACGGTGGAGATTAGCTCAACACCAACAGTCCAGATTACATCAATAAAGGCAATTATAACAGCCCACATCAATTCTCAGATCAGATTTTGTCCTGTATGAAAAAGATGAAAAACAGCCCCCAGATACATTGAATCTGGACAAAATGGATACCCATTTGGTTGTACATGATGAAAAGTCATCTTTCAAGGCCTAATAAAGCCAAAATAGAGTCACATGACACTTGAAAACTTGAGCTGATGTGGATCCACGGGATTCCAAGTGCTGACTGGATCAAAAAGGAGTATTTGACACTTTATTAGTGAAGATATATCTAATTGGATGCTTGTTGGACTAATTCTTGATGATTGGACTACTGGGACAACTGTATGCATGTCTTGGTGATCTGATCCAAGGTCATTTGAGTAGTATTTTTGGGAAAATATCAAAAATATATTTTTTGGTATTTTCTACATCTTAATAAATTGCATTTTCGAAGGCCTTCAGAGCAGAATGGGGACTCAAAACCTGTCGGTAGCTTGGCATTAAGCCTAAACAACCAGGTAGCTCAAAATAGATAATCAGTTTATCTTTCCAATGAGTCCAAGAAGTTTAAATTTTGATAAAATAGCTAGGAGTTATGACCCCCAGACTGGATCACTAGGACATTGGACTAGATTTGCAGGAACAACAGTGATTTGGCATGATCTTCTATATCTTTTAGCTCCTGAGACTCATCTTTATCATCTTAGACATTATACTGACTTCCTTTTGCATGTGTAGCAGCAATTTGGTTGACAGAATGTCGATTCTGCATCTCTGGATCAGTACTGCATATCTGCGTGTACATCCTTCCAAGACAGCTCCAGTTGGCTCCTTTGTGCTCTTAGACCTACAATTCACAATGCAAAGCATCAATTTCATCTTAACAAGTCATTTTTCATCAATTTAGATCAAAACATGTCCATTTGCAGTCATGAATCAGTCAAAAACAACCCATTGTCAATGTTGCCTTCTTATAGACAACTTCATAAATCTAGTGATTTTTACATGATTTTCTGTATTTTTCATCATTTTTGAGTACCCATTTGGCCAATATGATGATTAGGGAAGTTTTTAGGGTCAATAGAATCCATCTGCAGACTTTTATTTCATGTTTTTCTAGCATTTTCTGTAAAAAACGAGATTTTTGGGGGTGTCTGACCTTTCATGTGCAGTGGTGTTAATTGTCGTAAAATGTGCCCAAAATCAACACAAACTTGGTAAAATATTCATCATGATATGACAAATAAATATGCAATTCAAACCCATCAAGAAAATCCCATTTGCACCTTGAAAAACCTAATTTTTGGCCCAAAATGCCAAAAAGCGCTGATTTGGGGGGTCACTGACTTAGTGGGGATTTTGGGGTTGTCTGACCTCAGCAGGGATTTTAGGTTCATCCGACCTTAGTGGAGATTTTTGGGTTGTTCGACTTGAGCGGGGATTTTAGGTTCATCTGACCTTAGCGGGGATTTTGGGGTTGTCTGACCTTGCGCGTATTTCGGGCCCGTCTGACCTTAGCGCAGATTTTGGGTCCGTCTGACCTTAGAGCGAATTTTGGGGTTGTTTGACCTTGCGCAGATTTTGGGCCCGTCCAACCTTAGCGCAGATTTTGGGTCCATCCGACCTTAGTGCAGATTTTGGGTCCGACCGACTAAAATGATGTTTCATGAGGTCAGTCGGTGAAGACAGTTTTCAGCGCAGGTCCGTCAGGTGCATTTTTAGCGCTTTTCTTCAAAATTGTCTCGGCGAGGATTTTTGGTCCAACTGACTTAGCGGTGGCTTGGAGGGAGGTCGGTCGAAGGCAAATTTAGCGCAAATGTTGGTTGGAGGCTGTTTTAGCGCAAAAGTCAGTTGGAGGTGTTTTTAGCGCCAGATTTTGAATTGGTCAGGGTGAAAGTATATTTAAAAATATATTAAAGTATAAGTTTAGATATGGAATTTCTTATACTTTAAATATTTTTAAATATACTTTTAGAATGTTTGAGATAGGTTCCAGATCCATAAGATTTCATATACAGATTCTAGAATTTTGTGGTTCCACCAGATTTCAGACTTAGCCATTTTTCAGGATTTTTAGGATTTCAGACTTAGCCAAATCAGGGCTTCGGGAACATGTATCAGGGTGAAAGCTTATGGACCCCTTAGTGAAATCTAATGGAATTTGACATGATTTTGCAACTGTAAGATCCAGAAACTATGAATTTCAACATGAAACATCCTGTAGAAGCAATTTCAAGGGCAACATCCCGTGACATAGGTTTTAGGAGCAAAGTGTAGTAATACCCAATCCCAATGCGGAAGGCAACAAATGGCTATGTTTTAAGCACAAGACCACTCAAGACACTTCCAAATCAATCATGAAAAACATCAACTGACTCCACACATGTGAAATACCCAAATCTGTAACAAGTCATGCATTCTAAGCACAAATTCACCTTCTCATCATCATAAGTGACAAACATTGAGACTTCAAACCAAAGCAAAAGAGGGGGTCTCCATTTGGCAAAATGGGGCATGTGTGCAAGGCACAACACTATTGTCATATCAAAATCTCTAATTGAATTAATCATTTCATCAAGTCTTTCTTTTGTCAAATTCTACACATCTTCCACCTCAATTGGATAATCTTGTTTTCTTTACATTTTTTTTGTAGATACAACATAATTGAGTGTATGCCCAAATGATGTAAGAAACTTCCCCAGTTCTAGAGAACAAACAAAGGATATTGATCCCCTTTAGATAAAGATATATATTACCATATATTACATTATGATAATAAAAAAGGTACTATTAAATATAAATCTAGTTCAATTTCATGATTTTACGTGACTTCAACTACACGGAATGAGGAATTAGAATACCAATATTTCCCTCTCCTTGCACTTTTTACAATTTAAATAATATCCTCTTCCCCATTGGCTTTTCCGTAGATAGAAAATAACATGGGAATATAGTTTGAAATGGCATGTTTAAATCAGAACAATTGTTGTCGGTGGTAACATGTGCATTGATGGTGCATGCTGCCACTTTTACATCCATGAACAAGAAATGGTGAAAAAAAAACAAAGAAAATGAAAAACTGACAAGATCGAACAACGGAAGATGATTCAATAGTCTTGAACGCCTCTAGTTGAATGTCAGTCATCAATCCAGCAAACCAAAAGTCTTCACTTGCCAAAGGGAATGCCTTTGGCATAATTAAAAATAACAAATAATATAAGGGAATATCTAGGTTAATTAAATTTAATTATTATTAAAATAAATAAAAGAATAATCGAAATTATTAAAATAATTAACGGAATTATTTGAATGGAATGTGATACTTAGCTTAATAATTGATGATGGAAAAATGATGTGTTAGATGGTAAGAACTAATTCGCCAATGTTATGTATTTTTAGGGTTAAATCTGATGATATGTGATTTTAGTAAATGATAGTGTTTCCTTAAAGTTCACCTACACAAGTGCAACCCTATTGATGTGATTTGCTCACCTTGATTTTTGATGTCTAAATTAATGTTTTAAGGATTGTTGGTGTTTATAAACACCTTCTAGAATTTGTTGAATTGTAAGGGTCATGTTCTCCTTAACCAGACCCTTAGCAAATTGGCTTTATGGCTCTAAGTGAAAGAGGACAACAAACAAACATATAATAAACCTATGATGATGTCATAAGTTGACAAATGCAAAGTAGATTCTCATTTAATAATTTAGATCTAGATATTCTTTCTCACATTCTAGCATGTTTCAAGTGAGTGTATGAGTGTCCTTAAATACAACAACCCAGAACACAAATCAATATAGCATGTGCTACACCCTTTATTCAATTATGTGTATAGGGTTATGAGTAGTCATCTTGTGGCTACATTAATTGTTAATTAAGTTACAGGATCATTATTATAATCTTGTTTAGATATTTTAGTTGGCCTAGGTGATATAATTATGTGTGCATGTCAGCCTGGGTGTTATCCAATGCATAAGAAGGGTATATATAGGAAGTAGTAAGTGTTACGTGATCATCATATTGTGAATTGTGTTCTTCTTGGAGACTTTTGGAGGTTCCCCCCTTGAAGTGGCTTATTATTCTCAAGTAATATCAAGTATTTACATAATATTTTCTATTTTATTCTTCTCTTGTGAAAGATGTTTCATTACAAGTGGTATCAGAGCATGATCTTGGCACCTTCAAGGCATTTTTTTACTTTTAGAGGTCATTTTGGGAAGCACATATCTCTCTCATTTTGGAAAAAAATTTCTTGAATTTTGGAGGGTTGATAAAGGATATATTAAAGTAGTTTCAGTCCTAATTTAAGGTCAATTAGAGCAAAATTAAAGGGGTTATTGAAGAATTCAGATTTCCACCAATTTCACTGCCAAGGTTGTAAATCAATGATTTTTTTCTTGACAACTTTTAGGACTCATGAGGATCATTATGTGTTTGTAGTGATGC
Source organism: Cunninghamia lanceolata (assembly GCA_027924645.1). Lineage (NCBI taxonomy): Eukaryota > Viridiplantae > Streptophyta > Pinopsida > Cupressales > Cupressaceae > Cunninghamia > Cunninghamia lanceolata. Next base: position 14,481,929 of record BSBN01000801.1, read on the forward strand.
CATTTGGTCTTGCTAATGCTCCTTCTACTTTTTAAAGTTTGATCAATTCCATCTTTAAGACATTTTTGAGGAAGTTTGTATTAGTGTTCTTTGATGATATATTGATTTATAGAAAGATAGGGGAAGACCATTTGTACCATTAGATTAGGAATTGCAAGTTCTTAAACAACACCAGCTTTATGCTAAACCTTCCAAGTGTGCTTTTGGTCTTAAAGAAATGGAGTACTTGGGACACATAGTGTCTCACAAGGGAGTAAAAGTTTATCCTAACAAAATCAAGGTTACAATGGAGTGACCTATTCCTAAAACCATTAAGAAATTGAGGGGTTTCTTAGGACTAATTGAATACTATAGAATATTTGTGAAGAAATATGGCCACATAGAAATACCCCTCACAACTCTGTTGAAGAAGGATGCTTTTCAATGTAATGAATTAGCTAATACAACATTTTGAGAGACTAAAGGAGGCTATGTGTACCACTCCAACTCTCACTACTCCAAACTTCACCAAGGACTTTATTGTGGAGTGTGATGCTTCAAGGGTATAGGAGAAATTATTGTGTAGGAAGGTAGGCCCATTTCTTTTGAAATTTGTAAGTTGAAAGGTAAGAATCAATTCAAACCCATTTATGGGAAGGAAATGCTAGCTATTCTTCATGTAGTGAAATACTGGAGGCAATATCTGATGGGTAGACACTTCAAAGTTAAGATAGATTGTGACAAATTAAAATATTTTTTGGAGAAGTGGCTATCCTTTGAAGAACAACAAAAATGGGTCACTAAGATGTTTGGTTATGGCTTTGAGATTGTATACAAGAAATAGGTGAATATAGTGGTTGATGCATTATCTAGGAAGGATGAGAAGGATGACCCATTATTGTGCACCATTTTCATATTAAAGTAAATTGGGTTGAAGAAGCCAAAGTTAAATTGTAGAATGATGTTACTACAAGGAATCCCTTTGAATAGTTGCAAGATTATCCCAATAATTTAGATAAGTTTTGTTGGAAGGGAGACTCTTTGTGGTATAAAGAGAAATTTTTCCTATGCAAGAATTCTACCCTCAAACACAAGATTCATAAAGAGCTCCATGGTTCTCCAATTGGAGGTCATTAAGGTTTTTCAAAGACATATCATTGAATCAAGAAGGATTTATTTTGGGAAGGGCTTAAAGGTGATGTTCAAAAAATTATGGCAGATGTTTGGTATGTCAAAGAATAAAGGGGAGACAATTAAGACAACTGGTCTTTTACAACCCTTGGTTATTCCTAGCCAACAATGGAAAGAGGTTTCCATGGATTTCATCACATGCCTTCCAAGATCTAAAGGTAAGAGTGTTATCGTGGCAGCAGTGGATCACCTCACCAAATATGCCCATTTTACTGCATTAAATCCCATCTGTTTACAAGTATAGTAGTACAATATTTACGGAGAATGTATAAAAGTTACATGGTACCCCAAGGGTTATTGTTAGTGATCATGATCCTATATTTACTAGTAAATTTTAGATAGATTTATTCTCTTGTTTGGGTACTCAGTTGGTGCACAACCCTTCATACCTAGATAGGTAAATTGAGGTAGTCAATAAGTGCTTGGGAGGGTATCTACATTATTTCATTTTAGACAAGCAATCTCAATAGGTGGTTTGTCTACCACTAGCAGAATGGTGGTATAACACTTTCTTCCATACTTCTTCAAAAATGTCCCTATTTATGGCATTATATGGATACCATCCCCCATCCATCACGTCATCATTGAAGGTGACATCAAGAGTTTAGGTTATGGAAGATCATAAGAATCATCAACAACAAGTACTTTTAGGACTCAAAGAGAATTTGGCCATGGCACAAAATTGAATGAAATAATAGGCTGATCAACATCATAGCAAAAGGAGTTTTAAAGTAGGTGACTAGTTTTTCTGGAGATTACAATCTTAAAAGAAAGCATCCCTAAAGCAACAAACAAAGAATAACAAGTTGTCACCAAAATAGTATGGTCCATAATAGATTCTATATAAGATTGGTAGTGTATCCTACAAGCTTGAGTTATCTCCACCTATTGGTTCCCAAATTTGCATGCATCAAACCCTAAAGATTTGCCACTTCTTATCCTCAAGTTTGAAAGAAGACTCAGCCAATAGAGTGGGAGATTACCTCCTATCTCTCCTGCACTTTAGGTTCTGTCACACCTAGTAGGGTATTCCCTTATTCACAACCAAAAGATTTGTCTTTGACTAACTTAGGCAGAATGCTCTCATGTATGCACCAAGATTTATAAGATTAACCCCAGAGAACATGCAAGACCTAAGCCTAAAACAAAACATAAAATGATTTGATTCAAATGATTTGTCTTTAAATGCAATGATTTCCTAGACCCTTTGGGCAAGCAAATCCTGGACCGATGTTTTATCAGGGCAACAAAGTCAGACCCATCACTGTAAATGTTCCCTCATGACAACGAAACTTCATATCCAGAGGACCCAAAATAAAATATTACTGACTTATAGTAACATGTCCAAGAAAAAGAATCATCTATGACCATACTTCACTAATCCCTTGATATTACACACTTTTCCCCATATCTAATCTAAAGAAAATTCTACTCCTTGAATAGATGCAGAAAATTAGACATGCAACATAGCAAGTGTACATTGAAGAACTTAGAAGCCCTTGACAACTTTGTTCAAAAGAAAAATGATAATTCCCAAGGAGATAGTCATAAATAACACACAAAAAGTATTTTTTCATATATCTTGATCTAGAAAGAACATTGTCATTCATAAATTTATACATTTACAAAACAAAAAATACCTCTACACCCAGACACAAGAACCAAGTCTGCAACAGAAAAATACTCCCCAAAGAGTGGATACCTTGTATCCAAAGCCCAGAAAATCCCCCTACAAGGTGGAGCAACATACTCTCTTATAGAAACAAGAGCATGTTGCCCTAAAAATTTATTACATCCTGGTAGTTAGGTGAGTCTTACATTACAAGTTGCTACAAATGAGCCTGGGGAAATTACAAAATACACAAAAAGAGGAGAAAGACAAAAATAATAATATAAAATAATGGAACTAAATGCCTTTAATTTGCTTTCCCCCTTTTGACTTGTCCACCTTTCATGTTGCAATTGTCAGGTACCTCTACTTCCAAACCACTATTTATCGCACCATCGCAATCGGCACACTGGAATGCCCGCTACCCCCTGCATGTTGTGATGTTCACAACACGCCCCATTTTACTCCTTAGCAAAATAAGGACCCCTGCTGTGGCTGTTGCTTTTTGCTTGTGTGTGTTGTTCTGTTTGGTGGTAAAGGGAAAAGTGAGTGAAAGTTGCAAACCTTGTTGAAAATAGAGAAAAAATACATTTTAGTACCAGGGTAGAGTACAGATGAATTCCTTGTCAAAAATGAGCTAGGGTTGCTTTTTGAACCATGTTAAAATTCCCTGTATTTTGCAAGTTATGAGTATTTTGGTAAAATGTACAAGGGAGGGTTTGCTGTTGCATATACAATGTCTTTTGTATATCGGGTTGCATATACAAGGCCCTTTGTAAATCACTTTCCATATACAAAGTTGTTTGTACATGCAAAGCCATTTTATACATAGTCGCGTGAGTCTTCGGGTTGCATATACAATGGTCTTTGTATGATAGGTCATTGTATGTTACACATACAAAAGGTTTTGTATATCGGGTTTATATACATTGTTTGCCCTGTATGCATTTCACCATGTTCAATCTATACATGCAAAGTGGACTCGACACGGTTGGAAGTTGAAACAAATATTTTGTTAAGTCCGTCGAATGTATTTTTGGTTTGTATGTTTGAAAGTGCGAAATATACAAAGTGGACATACAAGGTTATATACAAGCGGCGGAACCGAAATGTTTATGAAATAAGATTTTATGTTTGTATGTTCCGCACTTTGTATATACATGTTTCATTGCATACATTTCAAGGTTTATACAAAGGCGGGCCCCAAAATTTTTATTAAAGTTGATTAAGTCAATGTATGTTTTGTGCTTTGTATGTATCTTACATACAAAGCCGATATACATTGTACTTATACATGGCCCGGATCTGAAAGTTTTTTAAAATTGGTTTGGTCATTGTATTTTTCGTACTTTGTATATTGAAGACATGCATTGCACTTTTGCAGGCCGCGGACCCGAACAGGTTATAAAACAAGGTTAAATCCTTGTATGTATGCGGGCTTGTATATTGGAGAGATACAAAGGCTATATACATTGTGTGGACCCGAGGAGATATCAAATGGATTTAAAGGATTGTATATTCTGCGGCTTGTATATATGTTTCGAAACATACATTGCTTAATATATACAAGCGCCGGAATCCAAAGGAGATTTAGATTTGGTTAATACAATGCATCGAGACCCAAATGTATATCAAAAGGATACATTGCATTGTATGCAAGGTGGAACCGGTAGTGAGTTAAGTGGTGGTTTATAAGAAATTGAGGTCTGATAGGGATATACAAAGGCGCTTGTATGTATTGGCTTGCATAAGTGCAATGCATATCTTTTGATACAAGCAATATATACAAAGCGATAGATACAAGGCGCCGGATGTCAAAAGAGAGTTAGAAACAAAATATTCTTTGTATGCATATGCGTTTGTATGTTCCGATATACAAGCCGATATGCATTGCAAACATACAAGCCGCAGAGCTGAAAAAGATTAAAATCTGGTATATACGATGTATCATGCCCGCCTGTATATTGGAAGATACATTGCGTTATATACATTGTGTGGAATCAAAAATGAATAGACTGTGGTTTATAAGGAGTGATAAGTCTGAATGTACATACAAAGGTGTTTGTATGTATTGAGCCAAGATACAAAGAAAAATATGCGAAGGGCTGGATGCGAATGGAGAATTAAAGATTGAAAATGCTTTGTATGTTTGCTGTGATTGTATATTTAAAACATACATTCGCGATATACAAGGATTTAAGCAAGGAAAAGGGCAGGAAAGCAGAGCGATGGATTTTTTGAATCCATTTTAGAGCTCGACGTATGTTTTTGGTCAACAGTGGTTGACTCAAATGTTTTTAGCACTATGTATGCATTTGGATGCACAATTTTCATGGTTTCATGACCCGATAGCTGTGTTTGCACATTTAGAGCCTGATTTTAATGCAATGATTATCTTCCTGCTGGTTTCTTGAAATGATGATGTGCTTATTTCTTGTCTGCTTGTTGCAGGGTGTTGGAGCTTTTTCAAGGTAGCTGGAAAAATCGCAAGGTTGCCGACACAGCAATGGCATGCAGGTAGAAATAAAGATAGATCTTTAATGGCGAGGACATCCTAGGTGGTGGATCAGATCTTGAGAGATTGCAAGCACATAAGGAGAAGCAAAGACTTTCAATGCGAAGGAAATTGCAGGTGGAAGCATTATTAAGGGAGCGACGCTTGGTATGGTATGCTGCTTTGATTTTTGGTGGGATTTGCTTTCCACCATATGATACTACACTTGAATTGCAGACCATCGATTAGCTAGGTTTTTTTTTTGAGCACTGTACAGGGGATACTCAAAGATGTATATATTGAGCCCTTTTTACTGTGCAAAAAAGGGGGAGGTCAATCATTCAAAATCTGACCTGTAGCAATTTCATGTAAGAGATCAGATTACTGAGACTAATGAGGACTGAACTATTGAGACATCAAGGTTCTTTCCTCAGATCATTGTAAATGTACCTATTTTATAGCATACTGAATGGAGATGAAGCTTCAGATTACATCCTGATTGTAAACATTACATAATCTTCAAGTTGATTTCTGGATATGTAATGGTGAATCCTGTGTTCAAATAGAAGCGCTTTCATTTTATTGCATGTTGTTGTCAACTTTCCCTTTGAAGATTTGCACTGGATCATGCGGATTTGTGGAATGTCCTGGTGAAGTATGATTTTAGTTTTCTTCTCTTCATTATTGTATGGGAACATGTATGTGGGTCAATGATCTCAGTCAAGTAATTTTAGGAATCTCATTCTCTAACCCTACCTTTGTCTTTTCTCATTTTAAATTCATTGAATCACTTCCATAACTGCAAATCATGATGAATATTAAGCAGAACAGAAAAATATGCTGACATCCCGTAGATAACTGAATATCATTAGCATATTTTGAGCTAGATGCATGTACTTTTGAAAATATCATGCAAATATCAACCCGTAGACACATCATTTGAAGAAATATACTGTGTAGAGTAGACCTCTCTGTGTAGCATAGTTGCATAAATAGAATCTACTGATCTACGTAAGGCCCCAAAATGGAAAACAACAACACACATCAACCACTGAGTAGCATCAGTAGATTATGAACTAATCAACGGAGACTTGGGATCATGAATTCTTTGAATTCATCATATCTTTCAAGATAAATAAAGGTTGTTGTGTAACTTTTATTGTGTGTTTGTGTGTGACTAACATCACCATCAACAGAGAACTGGCGCTAGAAGGAGGGCCAGCAACAAGGAAACTCTAGATTCCTGCCAACATTGCTTAAATATCTTGTCAGTTTGAAATTTTGACCATAAGTACAGCTTTGGTTAGGGAGTTTTAACTGATCTTTACAATAAACCAGCCAATTTTCCTTAAACATTTGAGAAATCTTGGCTTTCAGGCCAAATACCAGGTCTAGATCTAGTGGACTCTTTGAAGAATTACTTATCAGGGGATTTAGACCTAGAACTATAGACATTCATCACTCCCTAGATTCTAGTGCATCAGAAGCTTCACCAGAGCGTGCTCTTGTAACCCCTATTGGCTTACAAACACCTACAGGACCACCTATCACACCTCAGGTCCAACCTCAACTGGTCATACCTCAGATCCAACCTCCACCAGTTGCAATGTCATTTTTCACAGCAGAGTCACCTTTGACCTTCAATGCATATCATGATTTGCCTAAGAATCCTGATAAAATTTGTCCTTGGTATCATCCCTATTAGGATGCTGATGATCATGTCAGAACGTTCAAGGAAGCTTGTTGTAGGGCTAGAATTGCGCATGAAGATGTGGTATGTAGGTTATTTCCATTTTCCTTAGGGGAAGAGGCCTATAACTAGTATATCAGTCTTGGTCAGGGTTCAGTCGGTTCATGGGCTATCCTGGAGAAAGCTTTCAAGGATAGGTTCAGGGTACCAATAGACCCTTCAATGAACTATCATTTGTTTGCCACAATCAAGTGATTTGAAGGAGAACCTATTGCCAACTTCAATGCTAGGTTCCAAAAGATGCTATCTAAGCTAGTTGTTCCCTATGTTGTAACAGATGAAGCTGCTAGGAGGATTTATTACTCAGCTTTAGATCCCTTGACCTCCATGTTTATTAGGAGAACACATCCTAGTGTAACAACTTTGGCAGAAGCTTTTGAAGAAGCCATCAAAGTCAGTCAGTAATTGGCTCTTGCTCCCACACCAAATATTGCCTTCCCTACACTTCCTGGTTATCCTACATATCTTATTCACCAACAGACCAATGGAGTCATGATACCTTCAGTTGTGATGCCAACCCCTTTGTAGATACCTCCACTCAGTATCATGCCACCACCAAATGGGAATAACCAGATGTTATAATATCCAGGACAAACACAAGTACCTCAGGTTGTAGAACAATCCAACAATAACAATGGATCTTCCTTTTTCAAGCCTCAGATAGAGAGTGTAGTGGCTAAGGTTCAGGAAGAAAAAGAAGAAATCAAAGAAATATTAGCGCAGTTAAGGAAACTAACTACTGAGGTCACTCATCTGAGGAATCAGAACTTCCACTCTCAACCAAATCAGAACAGGGGCTATGCTAATGACAGACCTAATTACCCTGATAGGGGGTACGACAATAACTACAATAATGACAACAATAATCCTCCTAGACAGCCTAGAGTGTGGAACACTAGGCCAAACAATGGTTCCTTGCCATCCCCCCTAGACAATCAACCTCCTAGTGAACCTGAACAGACCACCAGAGTAAACCTTGCAGAGGCATCACTTACAAACTGGTACAGGATACATAACACCAATGCTCATGCAGAACTAGACTGTCCTCAATTCAGGATTGCTGCCAGTATTTTCCAAGCTGAAGTGTCAAGTACTTCAGGCAACCCACCTTATGTAGAGGGAAATGAAATTGTCCCCTGTGAATATGATTCTGCCTTAGTCCTAGAAAGCTTCATGCATCATCCTTATTAGCAGACAATTTCATCTCATCAGGATTACACCTCAACATCTGAGGAATCAGCCATGGCTTTTGAATCTAACTATGTTTTTCCCTTTGAGGATGAGAATGAGCCATCAATTGAGCATGAGGAGGTAAATGCTTATCAACAGTAACCTTAGGGTAGGCATAATTACAATTTGAGGAATAAATCAAACAGATCTGCTGATCCTTTGACCACATCCTTGCCTCCAAACAATTTTAACACTCCACCTGATCCTAAGGCAAGTAATAACCCTAGATTCCCTAAGGTTAATGCTCAATATCTGGCACCACAGAATACAACACCAAAAGCTACAGATCCACCTCCTGAGTCTGAAAAGTTGGTCACTTATCTAACCGATGAAATGAAAAAGATCAAAATCAGCTTGCCATTGTCAGAGTTACTTAAGACCCCTGCTATCAAGAAAGCTTTCGTGAAATCATTAGGTGATCCTGCTCAAAAGGAAGATAGTCATACCCCAAGCCAGTTTGGAAATAAAGATCATGCTGCTAGGGATGTTAGTGTTAAACATAAAACCTCAACTACTGTTCAAGCTGCAGAGACTTCCCACATGACCCTATATAAAAACAAGAGTGAGTCACCTCCTTTCCTCCTCACCATAAGGATGTTTGGTAAAAATTTGCACAATTGCTTAGTGGACTCAGGAGCATCTACCAATGTAATGCCCCTATCCATATGCAATGCTTTAGGATTACATCCTGCTAAATCATTAAAGAAAGTGACACAATTAGACAAGACAAAGGTAAGTGTGGTAGGAGAACTAACTCACATTCACATGCAGTTAGCATCAAATCCCAGAAATTAGTACTATATTGATATTTAGGTAGTTGATATACCTGATACATATGGGATGTTACTCAGCAGGGACTGGTCAAAAACCCTTAATGGATACATGTCAACTGACTTCAGTCATATGTGGTTGCCCTGGAGAGGAATATCAAATCAAATAAGGATAGATACTGAACCTCGCATGAAACACATGATCAATGAATATAACAAAACCAATGAAATCATGTATGTAGATGTAGAACCCAGAGTTTACTCCATCAGACCCCAAACTGTCAGCATAGAGGAGATCTTGATGCTTGACATTCATAATCATGACGATGACCCTCAAGATGATAAAATAATTGTAGAATCTGATTATAATCCTGAAAATAAAATAGAACTAGATCATTTTAAGAATTTCTAAATGCATTGTTTAAAGAGGCGCAACGATGTCACTCGTTGAAAATGCCTGTTCATGATGTTTTGATTGATGGATGGTGTAGGTTGCATGATGAAGCTCATTCTAAAAAGACTTGTGATGCCTGTTTAGACATGTTGGAGTTGTAACAAGCATACAATGAGGCGTCTTCATCATCATCTGCGGTGAGTTTTGTAGATAATGATAATGACACTAATTTTTGTTTGTTTTCTGCAGGAATAGGAGAATGCACATATCAAGATGAAAGTTCTATTCAGATGCCAGAAGAGATACTGGTATGCAACAGGAGTAATGATAAGAGCAAGAAGAAAATCACCCCAAGGAGTGATTGTTTGGTAGAGTCAGATTATGAGTTATTTGATGAGGATAGGGGCAGCAATCTGTCCAAGTTTGAGGAGTTTTTATCAAAAGAAATTCAAAAGATGACACAGCAGCAAAGACCTCCACATGATGTTTTGATTGAAGGCTGGTGCAGGTTACACGAAGCACCTCATTCAGAAACTGCTTGTTCATTGTGTTTACATATTCTAAAAAGGCAGACGTTGCCTAGTCCAGAGGATGTTCCTTCTGATGGCAAGGGAAAAGAAGAAGTATCAGCTTACCATGAGGCTGATAAGGTGAGGTCTAAGAAAGATGAGATACCAAAATTAAAGTGGATATCCAGTGGTGCAGCTGTCAGAGCCAAAAGGAAGAAAGAAGGCCCAAACAAGATTTTAGATAAAGATAAACCATGGACCCTCAAGTTTGATGGATCCAAGTTAAAACAAGGAGCTGGAGTAGGGATAGATCTCATTGATCCATCTAGAAAATCCTACTTAGCAGCATACAGACTGCAATTCCCATGTACAAACAATGTGACGAAGTATGAAGCTCTAATTCATGGGATACTGTTTGCACTTAGAAAGGTGAAAATTCTACATGTCTATGGAGACTCAGAATTGGTTGTGAGACAGGTAAGAGGTATATACTCTTGCAATTACAAAAGGTTGTCCAATTACAGACATAGGGTATGGGATTTACTAGAAGATTTTGATGCATTTAATATCACACATGTACCTAGAGAGCAAAATCATAGGGCGGATGCTTTGGCCCAAGCCACTAGTACTTTAGAACCTCTGTCCATATCCGGTTTAAAAAGATTCTGAGTTGAATTAGTATCAATACCTTTTGTGCCTGATAATGTAACTAATCTTCAAGTATTTGATGATGATCAACATATATTAGATTTTATTTCCAACAGAGATGTTTTTGAAGCACAAATCATAGATGAAAAGAATATAGAAGATCATATCTGGAAAGAAGAAGAAATCCTGGAGTTGCCTAGCAACAGAATTCCTAAGGGAATGATAGAGTTGGAAAGAACGTTTAATCTAGACAACATGCTAAAACAAAGGGATCTTCCAAAGGCCGATGGAGGACAGTACTCACAAGTTAACATTAGACAGGGCGATAAAAGAAGAAACGTTCTGATTGGGAAGGTCTGTACAGAGGAGGAGTTGGAAGGGATAACCCAAGCTCTCAAAGACTATATTCACGTCATTGCATGGACATATGATGAGCTGAAAACTTACGACACATCAATCATCACTCATACAATACCTTTGAAGCCAGACGCCAAGCCTTTTCGACTGAAACAAAGACCCGTCAATGCTTTGCTGGAGCCCATCATCTTTGAAGAGGTTAAGAGACTGATCGATGCTAGGATCATATTTCCTGTGAGACATTCCACGTGGGTGGTGAATTTGGTCCCCGTAAGGAAGAAAAATGGTGACATCAGATTGTATGTGGACTTTAGGAACTTAAACAGAGCCTCTGAAAAGGACAATTATCCTTTGCCTTCTCTGGACGAAGTCCTACAAATTGTGAATGGCACCAATATGATGTCATTCTTGGACGACTTCTTTGGTTATAACCAAGTAATGGTGGACAAAATTGATAGATTGAAGACCACATTCACCACAAAGTGGGGAATCTTCGCCTACAGGAGCATGTCGTTTGGGTTGATAAACGCTGGGGCAACATTTCAGCAAGCAATAGACATAGCCTTCAGAGGCTTGATTGATAAATGCATAGTTGTATACATGGATGACTTGACAGTTTTCTCTAAAGATAGGGGAAACTATGTAGAGGACCTGAGAAAGGTGCTGAAGAAGTGTGAGCAAAACGGGATATCCCTGAACCCTCGAAAGTGCATATTCGGGGTAACCACAGGGAAGCTATTAGGCCACCTGATAACAGAAAATGGTGTCATCATTGATCCTGACAGAGTGTAGTCCATCATGAAGATACAACTTCTTGGAAGCAAGAAGGAGCTCAAATCTTACTTTGGTAAGATTAATTTTGTTAGGAAATTTATTACTAGCTTTGCAGAAATTGTCAGACCCTTGAATGCCATGCTCAAGAAGGATGCTAAAATTGAGTGGACACCTGAGGCTAGAGCATCTTTTGAAGATATTAAGAAATCCATATCAGATGCTCCAGTTCTGATCAATTCAGATTACACCAAGGGATTTTACATCTACTCATTTGCTTCAAAGCATACTTCTGCAACAGTGTTGACACAGAGAAATGAAGAAAAAGAGGAAAAGCCTATAGCTTTCATGAGCTGCCCTTTCAGAGATGCAGAGCTCAGATACATGGATGTTGAAAGACATGCACTAGCTCTGGTTCGAGCAGTTAAGAAATTCAGGCATTACATTCTGAGAAGTAAAGTGATTGTTGTGGTACCTGATGCAGTAGTGAAGATGTTATTAATGCAAAGTGAACCAGGAGAAAAGAGAGCTAAATGGATCACTATCCTCCAAGAGTATGATATGGATATTACACCCATGAAGTTAGTGAGAGGACAAGATTTGAGCTAGATGATATCAGAGATTGATCCTAATATCATGAGCCAGCAATATGTTGTAAATGCAAAGGATGATGGAGAATGGTACTTAGACATCAGACACATCCTAATTACTGGAAGATGTCCTTCAAGACTGCAGGCCTCACAAAGGAGAGCCTTGAAGATAAGGTCATGGAGGTACATGATAAAAGGAGGAGTCCTTTTCAAGAAAAACTATAAGGGGATATACCTAAGGTGCCTGGAAAGATCAGAAGTGGATAAGGTGCTAGCAGAACTGCATGATAAATTTGGGACTGCACATGGATCACCCTTAGCCACCACTCATGCTATCCTCAGGGCAAGGTATTACTAGCCCACTATTTTCAAAGATACTGCTGAACACATCAAATGCTGTCATATGTGTTAGGTTGTTGTAAATAGAGAAAAATATGCTGCTCAACCTTTGCAGCCAGTGATGGAGATGTGCCCATTTTCTCAATGGGGAATGGACTTCATAGGACTTATCAATCCTCCATCATCTTCAGGCCACAGGTATGTTTTAACTATCACTGATTACTGTACTAGGTGGACTCAAGCTGTCAGTAGTAAGACATGTAATACTGAGGACGTCATTAAGTTTTTGGAAAGCAATATAGTGACCAGGTATGGAGTTCCATATGCTTTAGTATGTGATAATGGATCTTCTTTTGCTTCAATTAAACTATTAAGTTGGGCTTTTGATTATGGGATCATTTTGAAATTCTCCTCAAATTACTATCGCCAAGGGAATGGATTAGCAGAATCCACAAACAAGAACCTATTAAACATCATAAAAAAGTTGATAGAAAAGAACCCAAGAGAATGGAACACTTTATTGAAGTATGCCTTATGGGTAGATAGAACCAGAAATAAGGCCGCATTAGGAAATTCACCTTTCCACTTAGTATATGGGGTGGATCCCATCCTCCCTGTTAACTTGAAGATTCCTACACTGCAGTTTGCACAAGAATACCTAGGCATAGATAATAAACAAGAAGTTAGGTTGCTGCAGTTGATGCACCTAGAGGAAAAAATAAGTGAAGCAATTAACCAATTTGCTAAACATCAGGCTGTTGTCAAGCGCTGGTTTGACAAAAGAGCCAGGGTTAAGGCTTTCAGAATCTCAGACCTAGTCCTGATGTGGGACAAAGCACATGAAAGGAAAGGTGATCATGGTAAGTTTGATAAACTCTAGATAGGTCCCTTTCAAATTTCTAAAATTTTAGGAGACAGCACCTACAGGCTTAAGACCTTAACCGATGAGGATGCTCCATTACCAGTTAATGGACAGTTTCTCAAACACTATTTTCAAGCCTGAAGTAGCACCATGATGGTCATGTGTATCACAGTGTACATTTGTTGTGTGGTTGTTTGTACAGTCTGTTTGTTTTGGTTGCTTTGTTGTGTTTCCTTAGCTGGGATCTTTATTTTGATTTAGAGTATGAAGGAGCCAGACTAACAACCACTGAAAACAATGGAAAATTTAGATCATTTCAAGTTAATCATTTGAAATTTATGCATAACTTGTTGTGACTGTCATGAATGTAGAAAGTTGTTTAACTTGCAAAATTTTGTATTCAATAAGAATGGGTTGAGTATTCAAGGAATGTTTCTCATGATGACACACCTAAAATCCTTGGGTTTGTTGAACTTACCAGTGTAGATATTAGGTGAAAAATCAAAGGTCACCCTTGCTACCATTACAATTCTCAGCTTAATTTCAGCAAGTGACCATTCCTTGCATTATGAAGTTACAACTGCAATATTTTATGAAATCTCTATCAGAATACAAAAATATAAAATAATAAAATAGATTTTACTGAAAATCTAGGTTAAGCCATCTAAGTAACTCTACCGGGGCTATAGACGTTCGCTGGCAATGGGGCTCTACTTAGGAGAATTGTAATGATAACCTTGTCGGGGCTATGGACACTTGCTAGCAGCAAGGCTCTATCCGGTTGGCTATGAGGGAATGTACTCACCTATGTAGTCTAATATCAGTCACTAGTTTGTTCAACTAGTCTTCAAGATGAGGCTTATTAATCACATGCACCCATTTAAACTGAAATGAAAATTCATGCACCTTATTGAATACATTAAGTCTCAAGTTAAATGATGATTTGCAGAAAAGATAGTTGGAAGTTATGAATTTATTTCATTCAGTTTCCTTTAATAGTTTTAATTTGATTGTTTTGTTTGGTTGCTAGTTGTTGTGATGTTCACAACACACCCCATTTTACTCCTTAGCAAAATAAGGACCCCTGCTATGGTTGTTGCTTTTTGCTTGTGTGTGTTGTTCTGTTTGGTGGTAAAGGGAAAAGTGAGTGAAAGTTGCAAACCTTGTTGAAAACAGAGAAAAAATACATTTCAGTACCAGGGCAGAGTACAAATGAATTTCTTGTCAAAAATAAGCTAGGGTTGCTTTTTGAACAGTGTTAAAATTTCCTATATTTTGCAAGTTATGAATATTTTGGTAAAATGTATAAGGGAGGGTTTGCTGTTGCATATACAATGTCTTTTGTATATCGGGTTGCATATACAAGGCCCTTTGTATATCACTTTCCATATACAAAATCATTTGTATATGTAAAGTCGTTTTATACATAGTCGTGTGAGTCTTCAGGTTGCCTATATAATGGTCTTTGTATGATAGGTCATTGTATGTTACACATACAAAAGGTTTTGTATATCGGGTTTATATACATTGTTTGCCCTGTATGCATTTCGCCATGTTCAATCTATACATGCAAAGTGAACTCGACACGGTTGGAAGTTGAAACGAATATTTTGTTAAGTCCATCGAATGTATTTTTGGTTTGTATGTTTGAAAGTGCGAAATATACAAAGTGGACATACAAGGTTATATACAAGCAGCGGAACCAAAATGTTTATGAAATAAGATTTTATGTTTGTATGTTCCGCACTTTGTATATACATGTTTCATTGCATACATTTCAAGGTTTATACAAAGGCGGGCCCGAAATTTTTTACATACAAAGCCGATATACATTGCACTTATACATGGCTCGGATCTGAAAGTTTTTTAAAATTGGTTTGGTCATTGTATTTTTTGTGCTTTGTATATTGAAGACATGCATTGCACTTTTGCAGGCCGCAGACCCGAACATGTTATAAAACAAGGTTAAATCCTTGTATGTATGTGGGCTTGTATATTGGAGAGATACAAAGGCTATATACATTGCGCAGACCCGAGGAGATATCAAATGGAGTTAAAGGCCTGTATATTCTGTGCCTTGTATATATGTTTCGAAACATACATTGCTTAATATATACAAGCGCCGGAATCCAAAGGAGATTTAGATTTGGTTAATACAATGCATCGAGACCCAAATGTATATCAAAAGGATACATTGCTTTGTATGCAAGGTGGAACCGGCAGTGAGTTAAGTGGTGGTTTATAAGAAATTGAGGTCCGACAGGGATATACAAAGGCGCTTGTATGTATCGGCTTGCATAAGTGCAATGCATATCTTTTGATACAAGCAATATATACAAAGTGATAGATACAAGGTGCCGGATGTCAAAAGAGAGTTAGAAACAGAATATTCTTTGTATGCATATGTGTTTGTATGTTTCGATATACAAGCCGATATGCATTGCAAACATACAAGCCGCGGAGCTAAAAATGATTAAAATCTAGTATATATGATGTATCACGTCCGCTTGTATATTGGAAGATACATTGCGTTATATACATTGCGCGGAATCAAAAATGAATAGACTATGGTTTATAAGGAGCGATAAGTCCAAATGTACATACAAAGGTGTTTGTATGTATTGAGCCAAAATACAAAGCAAAATATGCGAAGGGCCAGATGCGAATGGAAAATTAAAGATTGAAAATGCTTTGTATGTTCGCTGTGATTGTATATTTAAAACATACATTCACGATATACAAGGATTTAAGCAAGGAAAAGGGCGGGAAAGCAGAGCGATAGATTTTTTGAGTCCATTTTAGAGCCTGATGTATGTTTTTGGTCAACAGTGGTTGACTCAGATGTTTTTAGTGCTATGTATGCGTTTAGATGCATGGTTTTCATGGTTTCATGGCCCAATAGCTGTGTTTGCACATTTAGAGCCTGATTTTAATGCAACGATTATCTTCCTACTGGTTTCTTGAAATGATGATGTGCTTATTTCTTGTCTGCTTGTTGCAGGGTGTTGGAGCTATTTCAAGGTAACTAGAGAAATCGCAAGGTTGCCGACATAGCGACGGCATGCAGGTAGAAATAAAGACGAAGCTTTAATGGCGAGGACATCCCAGGCAGCGGATTAGATCCTGAGAGATTGCAAGCGCATAAGGAGAAGCAATGGCTTTCAATGCAGAGTAAATTGCAGGTGGAAACATTATTAAGGGAGCGGCGCTTAGTATGGTATGCTGCTCAGATTTTTGGTGGGATTTGCTTTCCACCGTATGATGCTGCACTTGAATTGCAGACCGTCGATTAGCTAGGTTTTTTTAGCACTGTATAGGGGATACTCAGAGATATATATATATATTGAGCCCTTTTTACTGTACAAAAAAAGGGGAGGTCAATCATTCAAAATCTGACCTGTAGCAATTTCATGTAGGAGATCAGATTACTGAGACTAATGAGAACTAAACTGTTGAGACATCAAGGTTCTTTCCTCAGATCATTGTAAATGTACCTATTTTATAGCATACTGAATGGAGATGAAGCTTCAGATTACATCCTGGTTGTAAACTTTACGTAATCTTCAAGTTGATTTCTGGATATGTAATGGTGAATCATGTGTTCAAATAGAAGCGCTTTCATTTTATTGCATGTTGTTGTCAACTTTCCCTTTGAAGATTTGCACTGGATCATGCAGATTTGTGGAATGTCTTGGTGAAGTATGATTTTAGTTTTCTTCTCTTCATTGCTGTATGGGAACATGTATGTGGATCAATGATCTCAGTCAAGTAATTTTAGGAATCTCATTCTCTAACCCTACCTTTGTTTTTTATCATTTTAATTTCATTGAATCACTTCCATAACTGCAAATCATGATGAATATTAAGCTGAATATAATTAGCATATTTTGAGCTAGATGCATGTACTTTTAAAAATATCATGTAAATATCAACCCGTAGACACATCATTTGAAGAAATATACTGTGTAGAGTAGACCTCTCTGTGTAGCATAGTTGCAGAAACAGAATCTACCGATCTATGCAAGACCCCAAAATAGAAAACAACAACACACATCAACCACTGAGTAACGTCAGTAGATTATGAACTAATCAATGGAGACTTGGGATCATGAATTCTTTGAATTCATCGTATCTTTCAAGATAAATAAAGGTTGTTGTGTAACTTTTATTGTGTTTGCATGTGACTAACATCACCATCAACACTGCGATGCTGTGATATGAGCCCGTGGATCCCTCCTCAAGGCACATTGACTACACCCAGCCATAAGAAAATATAGAGAACAAAATGCAATGGCTTCCTATTTAAATTTTTATCACCACTGAGTCGTTTTTCTGTATGTAAGGGCGTTTTTGACCATTCTGGCATCCAAAATTCATCACAAACATGGCTAAAACCTCTTCCCATGTAATAGGATAGGTTAGGGGATGAATTTAAAGCCTGGGACAACAATTTTGAGCTCCAAAATAGCCCCAAAATCTAGCCTGAAAACAAAAAACGTGATCAGCAGCTCCATCAGGCAAAACTTTGTTTGAATCTAGCCAAGAAGACCTCCAAAAATGCCTCCAAGGAGAAGAAAATATGCCCATCCTTGCTGCAAAGAACGTTGCAAGTCGAAATATGACTAGAGGTGGCCATTTTGCACCATTGCATGGCTTCAAGGAGTAGTCAAGAAGCCCATGCGATGCTACGAAATGCCAAAGATTTAACTTTATTTCCTGCCTCAACATTATAACATAATGCTATAATGTTCAATTTATAACATTTGCCTTTTGAAATATTAAATTTGTCAATAAATATTTTTATAATTGCATTTTTAAACTTTGGCAAATGATAGTTTTTTAATTTCTCCTCCCAGGCAAACAATGTCTATTCACTACGGGCACACGGGATATCTGGAGGCCATGAACATTTGCATAGGACCATTATTAATTATTTAGAGCATACCCATTTCCTCAAAACTCGCATCGCCGAAAGATTTTAGGGACCTCCTTTGTAAACTGGATGTCGGATGCCTTTGCCGTAACTAAAATGCATTAAAATAATACATCATATGGACTCTGATTTTGATGAAAATAATACATTATAAAATAACACCAAATCTAGCCTAGTCGTAGTTAGAACAACATTAAATAGCCCATCAAAACTCATCCAGGAAGCACAAAACTAAACAGGCATGTTACCATATGCACCAAAAAACTTTCCACCATATGGATTTGCAAGATGATCTCTAAGTTGCAAGATTTTAATCAGCGAAGGTGGGCTCCAGTGTAGATTGAGCAGAATGTCGACCTGACCGTTGTCGACACATTAAGAGGAGATAGGCACTTCAGAATTGCAAAATTTGAGGGTGCCAACACCACCAATGAAAACACATTCAATTTTTCAAGTTTATTATATAAAGAAGGTGATTGGTCAATAGATCCCTACACAAATAGTGTTACCGAATCTAGATGAAGAAGGAAGAATCATCTTGGATCCAAAGTTGATTATCCAAACATGTACAAAGAAGTTGAGGTCTAGGACAATCATAGAGTATCTCATTCAATGGTAGAATTTGTTGATCGAATATGCCATGTGGGAAGATGAGGATTTTGTTCAAAAGCATCCACAATCGATCAAAATTGAGGACAATGCTTCTCTGAAGAGGGAACATGCTGCACCCTTAATCCTATAGTATGTATAGAGTTATGAGCATTCATCTTGTGGCTACCTTAACTCTTAATTAAGTTATAGGATCATTATTATAATCTTATTTAAATATTTTAGTCATCCTAGGTGATATAATAATGTCTCCAAGTTAGCTTACATGTTATCCAAGGAATAAGTAGGGTATGTATAGGAGGTAATAAGTGTTATTTGATCATCATATTGTGAGTTGTGTTCTTATTAGAGACTTTTGGAGGTTTTCCCCCTTGAAGTGGCTTATTATTTTGAAGTACTATCAAGTATTTGTAGAATATTTGCTATTATATGCTTTTCTTGTGCAAGATATTTCATTAAAACATGTAATAAGTTAGCTCACAATAGAGCTAGTAAGA
Source organism: Cunninghamia lanceolata (assembly GCA_027924645.1). NCBI lineage: Eukaryota > Viridiplantae > Streptophyta > Pinopsida > Cupressales > Cupressaceae > Cunninghamia > Cunninghamia lanceolata. The sequence goes on from BSBN01000801.1 coordinate 14,501,461, forward strand.
AAGGAAAACATGTGTCCATTTTATGATATTTTATTTATAAAATTTGGGTTCATATTTGTGATTATGGAAGTGACCTAGGTTAAGTTTACACGTATAACTCTGATCCAGGGTAGCAAATGACATACCTAAGGATTAGGAATGCATATATGGGGATCAATAATAAAGGGCATTAGGATATTGGATGTCCTGAGATAATTTCATGCACAATTATGCCACTTGTAAGTTGATTATTGCATTTACAACACTCTAATCAAAGTGGGCCCAAAACATAAGGGGAAAGGGAATGGGTATGAAATTTTCACCATTACATTTTACCCCCACTTTGATTTACATAAGAACTACTAGGCAAATGCATGTCAAAGTTAAAAAGTAGTCAACATACAAAATTAATTTTTTTAAACAATAAAAGGGATATCAATTCATATAAAGTAAAACATCATTCTTGAATTCTTCCTATCTTGAGAACTCCACTAAAACTTGCAAAATAGAGAAAAATAAATAATGTAGCGTATGTCACACATTTTGAGATAAGCACAAATTACAACTTGCTTAAAAATAACTATCCCCAAAAGTAGTAAATTTAGAGAGAGAAAGGTAAGAGATTCTACTATTACAAAAAGTTAATTAAAATCTCAAACTATGTGGATAAGGATATAACTCAAAAAATAAATCAAAAAATGATTTCAACCAAGTGGACAAATGTATTTAAGGACTCCAACTATGTAGATGAAGTGTTAAAAATCTCTCTTGGAAGCAAGAATGAATGTGAGCCTTTCACTATAAAACATAACTTATAAAGAAACTATAGTGACATGTATGCCCCTCTAACTGGTTGCATATAATGAAATGAATTAGATGAGATGAGAAAATACCAAAACATGGTAAAATACATAAAAATATATCATCATATGATAAGCATGTAAACATATAAGTTGGAGATAATCATCAAGACATGTAAAAAGGTTACCCCCCTAATATAAGCAAATGATTAAATAAGCATGTAAGATAGTAAATATGTTATCATAAACTAAGCATTTAAAAAGAAGATCATCATCAAGGCATGTGTAATAAGTTTTCCCTTGGTATAGAAAAATAATAAAAGAAGGTTAGAAAATGGGAACTAGATAATAATTATTAAGTACATCAATCATGTGTGTAAGCACATGAATAGGAGATAAGCATGAAGGTATGGATAAACAATGTTTGCCCCTAATATAGGAAATTGATAAAGGGTGGCCTCAAAGGCTAGATAAAGATTATAAAACCAATATGATATAAAAGATGAATATTTGACAAGGGTTATAAAATGATATAGGCATGGTAAGGGTCATAATGTGTAATAGTAGGATCTAAATATGATAAGGATCAGAAGACATTGAATCATAAGCATATAATCATAAGATGTAGATATGAATTATTAGGATCATAACATGTAAGTATAGGATGATAAGGATCATAAGGAATGTATCATAAGTATGATAAGTATCATAGACATGAAGATCATAAGCATGTCATGAAATCATAAGATGTCAACATGACATGGATCATAGTCATTGAATCATGGGATCTAGACATGATAAGGATCATATGAATCATTAGGATCATGATTAAGGTAAGCATAGTGATCATGGCATATAGAAAATCACAAGCATGGAATATAGAAACATCATAATCACCATAAAATCATGTAGCATGGGAAGATACCAAATTATTGTGCAAATGAAGGTGGCAAACATGAAACATAGGTAATCATAAATAGAAAACATGGAACATTCACAAACACATGAATTCAAACAAAGAATGAAATATTATAAGGTAACATAGGCAATCATGGGAGCTAAATAAGATGTGTAAGAAAGCATAGGAGCTAAGAATTATAGTAACATAGGAAAGATTCCCCCTCAGCAGGGAGACAAGGCATAAAACATTATATATAACATGAAATGATAAAAGGAGATGCACAACAACATAACATAAACAAGAAATTTGAGTATAAGGACATAAGAGGTAAATGAGAAAATAAAGAAGGATCACCAGACATGTGGCATAAGCAACATGATAAAGTAGGAATGATACAAAGCACCAAGAAGAAGTGACTTGAACAACACCACATGTTCAAATTCACTTGTGTCAACATCCACCACTAAATGTGTCTTTGTGTCATCCACGTGCTACCATGGACATGGACACAAACATAAAGCCAAGAAAGGAAAGTAAAAACACAAAATGTGGTAAGTAGTGTAGTAGATATGTGAATATATATAACCAATGATGTCACCCATCACGTGTTTATAATATGGCATGTTTTAGTAGGAGTTATGAGAAAATCTAATATTATCATGTGCCACAAAGGTCTCAATGGTACCTATAGACACCTGAAAATCGTCACAACCACCTTCATCTATTTTTCCGCATCCTAAACCTGATAAGTCCTACTATCCTACCCAACACACATGTTAATTAAATAATTTATAATTATTTAATTAATATTTCTCCGTCTTTCCCCCATTTCCAAAAATCAATTTCTTCTATTATAGTTCAAAAAATTTAATATTTTTGAAAATTATAGTTCATATACACTCCCAAAAATTAAATAAATATTCCTATTTATTTAATTCCCTATTTTGTGCACTTTTGATTACTTTTAGTAATCATCATTATTTTCCTCTTAATCATGTGCACATAAATTAATTAAAATTAACTCACAATTACATCTCCCCATGTTTCTAGAAGTCCACTTGTCATTCAATGTACATGCATGTACATGACAAGTGGTACTTTGGAAGTATGGACAAATCTTCCAAAAAGATTCTATTTGTCATATTTTCTTCTCATCCACTCCAAGTGTCATTTTTCATGGAATTTTAAATTCCATGTGGCACTACTCCACTATTCATCTAATTTTAAATTAGACTTGTCCTCTCCTCCAAATTTTAAATTCTTCACAAAATCCAAACCATACATTTTCATAAATGAAGTCTTACATGTCATACATCTACCCAATCCTAGCCATCCATCCATTCAACCATCCAATTTCATCCATTGATCTTCCCTTGAATCTTGGAGAATCCTTCTCATCCAACCTCTTCATGACACTTGTCTAATTTTCCTTGCTTGAGATCTCAAGCAATATGAGCCCTTGGTCATTCAATTCAATACTAGCCCTCCATCTTTGCCTCCAAAAATCTATAAATTGAGCCCTCCCCATCCATTTCCAAGAAGCAATTAGACTGCAATGAAATTCTACCTCATTGAGCATTCACATTTAGCAATTAGCATAAAATCATATCATTAGGACATATCAAAAGATGGGCTTAGTAGATTGGGTGCAATTTAGATAGTTTGTTAGCATAGCTCTTAGGTCTTATCATGAGGTTGCAAGGGTTTGTGAATTGAATGGGTTAGGTGCATTCTAGCTTATTTGATATAGTTCACATCTTTTTTGTACACATTTTTTGGCACGCTTGGTGGGACACCCACCACCTTAACCCATGTTTTTGGCATGATTGTTATCTTATTTTTTCTTGTGCATGTCAGAACAACACCCGATTCTCACCAATTAGTGCCTATCAACCATCTGTCAATGCCCAGAGGATTTGTTTTGGCACCTAGTTCTACTTCTCACCTCATACACTCCAGCACTGAAATTCTGTCTTTTAGCACCCAACTCCTTTGTTTTAGCACCCGAGTGTAGGGGGTATTAAATTGGTTATTTCATGTTTTATTGCATCTTTTTGGCTTAATTAAGTTTTTTATGTGAATACTAATCTTGCTAACAACAAATTTGTAGACCTTTACTCTTTGTTTTGTAGGTTTTAGACATTTTACAAGCCTCCATGATGCCCATTCTATTTTAGCACCCATCCTACATGTAGTAGTCCCCATCATTGTCAGATCGATGCCCAACCCATGATAACACTAAATCTTGCCTTTTATCATTTTAGGGTTTAATATTCTAGTTGAGGGCCTTTATGATGAACTGACCTTGTTGACAACACATTTTGTCGGTAGTGTAGGATTAAAGCACTTTACAAGTCCTCACTCTTCCTCAAATGGTTTAGCACCCAATCAACCTCTTGTTGTGTGGTTACACAACACGCCCCATTTTTAACTTATCAAAACAGGGACCCAACTTTTGGCTTGGTTTGTGTTGTCTGTTTTCTGGCGGTTTGGTAAAATGAAGGTCAGGTGCATCATCATCATGATATTCGATGAGGTTGGTCATCATCATGAGGTCAGTTTGTTATAGTTCATATTTTGTTTCTATGACCTCATATTTAGAAAGAGCTTGAAATTCCATGCAGGTTTGCCTTTTACATCACTAGAAAATTCGTCCATATGAGGGAGTTATGCGCAGTCAAAGTTTTGGTCAAACCTGATAATCGCAAGGGTCATCATATTTTTTTTATGCTGTCATGTTGTCAAGGTCATCATGATCTTGATCTATCACTCGATAAAAATCATGCAGTCCCAATATCCGGACGTCAGTCTTAGGTGATAGTGTGTTTTACCCGTCAAATGACCTTAGGCGCATCACGAGCATCATGATATTTTAACATCACCTGATATTATAATATCATGCTGATATTATAATATCCCCCTGCTTAGGAAGTCCACTATCTGTATATTTGCATGTGCACATCAAAGTTCAAGAGAGGGTCATATTTGCTGATATTCGCTAATATCCTGATGACGTCATCATATCCTCCCGATCTCCTTTTGCATGATCATGATGATCACCCTATCTTTTAAGGGAGCGTGATATTCCATTCCTTAGCATGATCATATTTTAAATATCACCCTAGCGCTAACCTGATGATGACCTCAACTCATCCTCATGCTTCGAAGACGGAATATACATTCGATGAGGAGGATCATCATATTGTTATCCTGTCATGTTGTCAAGATCATCATGATCTTGTTTGTCTACCCGACATTTCGTAATGTCCTCCTGCCGAGAAATATGACCTTTTGAAAATATCCTGATGACGTCATCCTGATCTGATAAACGAAGAAGCAAATATCAGGATGACATCATCATCACATTTCTCCTTCGGCAGGATATTTTCCAAACATGATCCGGTTCGTGAATATGATGATGACGTCATGTTCCTTTAAGTTTAACAAAAGCCCCGGATATCCTGATGAGCATCATGATCCTGATCTTTCGAGAGGGTTACCTTGGCCGCAAAGGGGTCATATTACATTCACCACCTGATCATCTTCCTTAGGTGACCCGATATTACATTTCCCCCCTGATCTTAACTAAACATGACGGTGACGTCATCTTTTGCATTTTAATGAAGCCCGGATATGACGATGACGTCACCATCATATTAATTTCCTCTGCAGCAGGATCATATTTCATATCCTCCTATTTTCCTTCGACATGATGATGATGATGATGTCTTTCTTTTCCCCAATATACAGAAGCGAAACATGACGGTTGCATCATCTGGACATTCGGAAGGGGGAGCATCATATTTGATAAAATCATGCAGACGAAAGTTTTAAGTCTTGTTATCGGCCAAGTCTGGAGTTATCATGCCGATAGAACATGTCTTCCCGATGGATGGACATCATCATGATTTTTGGCGTCGGTATAAGTTCACCGTTGGCCTAATGTAAAATTGTCATTCCGACAGTATGTTGCAATGCATGATCATAATTTGAACCCGATATACATGAAAATGGGCGGGAAAACAGAGCGATAGAAATTTGGAGCCTGATTGCCTGTAGCTGCACATTTTGGAGGCTTGTTTAATAAAACGTTTTACTTCCTGTTGTTTATCCACATGATGATGAACTTAATGTTTGTCTGTTTATTTGTAGGAAGTCATGATGCTGCTGCTGAAGCTGAGCATTGTATGGTTGCACATGGAGGCAACATGAACCAGAAATAAGGAGGATATTGTCAAATATGCTGTTTGCCAGCTGGAGACCGAATCAAATCAAAAATGCTGGAATATTCTGTGCCAGCTGTACATTTGCCAACTGGCGAAGCATGTGCTTTTCATCTGGACCGTTGATTATTATGAGAGGATCATGATCCTTGGATCATTGTAACTGTTTTCTGGCATTTGTTCTATATAAGAGCCAGATCCTGAACATAAAAAGGAGATATATACACAGACGCATCTGGCGCATTAAGGCCGATTACTGTAGAATCAATTAGGAGATCGGATTACTGAGACTAATGAGGATAGAATTGTTGAAATGTCAAGGTTCTTTCTTCAGATCACTGTAAATGTACCTATTCTTGAGCATACTGAATGGATATGAAGTTTCAAATTACATCCTGATTGTAAATTTTACGTAATCTTCCTGTTGATTTCTGGATATGTACTGGTGAATGCTGTGTTCAACTAGAAGCGCTTTCATTTCATTACATGTTGTTATCAACTTTTCCTTTGAAGATTTGCACTGGATCATGCGGATTTGTGGAATGTCCTGGTGAAGTATGATTCTAGTTTCCTTCTTTTCATTGCATGTATGGGAGCTTGTATGTGGATCAGTGATCTCAGTCAAGTAGTTTTGGGAATCTCATTCTTTAACCCTTTTCCTTTTTTTAATTTCATAAATTCACTACCATAACTGCAAATCATGATAAATAACAAGCAGAACAGAGAAATATGCTGACATCCCGTAGGTAACTGAAAATCCTTAGCATATTTGAGTTAAATGCATGTAGTATTGAAAATATCATGCAAAGAATTGCAAATAATGGTAGAAATCATGCAAATACCAGCCTGTAGGCACATTATTTAACTAACTCCATAAGTGCAGAGGTAGAATTGTTGGAGATTTATGCAGAGCAGACATACAGAGCAGGATATTTGGAGGAATGATGATGAACTTTGCAGAAACACGTAAGGCCCCTGAATGGAAAACAACAACACACATCAACCACTGAGTAACGTCAGTAGATTAAGACCTAATCAACGGAGACTTGGGATCATGAATTCTCTGAATTCATCGTATCTTTCAAGATGAGTAAAGGTTGTTGTGTAACTTTTATTCTATGTTTGTGAGTGACTAACATTATGATCAACATAAATTGGCGCTAGAAGGAGGGCTGAGCTGTTTCTCAGCAAATAATTTCTTTTCAGTTGACGTGATATCCCCTGCCTCTGTTTATCAGCCTGCTTTAAATCTTGCTAACATATCTAAAGGCCCCTCGCTTCTAACGCAACATAAATTGGCGCTAGAAGGAGGGCCACTGAGCTGTTTCTCAGCATCATCAACAGAAGGAGGGCAGCTGAGCTGTTTCTCAGCATCATCAACAGAAGGAGTACAGGCCTGGAAGATCACGCTCATCATCAGTATTTTCAGGTTTGATGACGCATAGAGTAAGGTACCCTCAGATCGTCTGTGAATTTCATTAAATTACGTAAATATTTACTGTGAAAAGATTGTATATGCACATTCTATGTAAAGATTTCCAGATCTCACATAAATATTGCAAGATTTACAGTAGATCTTTATGAATTCACTAATATCGGCTAAAGGTACGTAAATTTGTTCAAACTTTGAGACTTTTAAGCCTTCGGCACTCGAGATCTTGTGTTACGGGTCAGGATATCCCAATATCCTGTCACATTTCTGGATTTCTGCAAATATTGCATAAATATTTCAGCATTTGAGGTTCATGTCTGCAAATATCTCTTATCTGAGATGTTTTGGTTGCACCTTTGCAAAGATCTAGTCCAAAGCATCAAAGATTAGTTTGATTTTCTGGACTTTCAAGTTTTATCCTGAGATATGATGGATCTCCTTAAAATTTCGAAATACTAAAAAATTGAAAATAGAGTCTCATTTTGATGGATGTATATGAAGGCAATTGTCAAATTAACATTCCTTTATTTCAGGAAACTTTGAGTAGGCAGCTTTACCCTCACAGTTTGTCTAACTTTGGTTTATCCACCTGTTGCAGGATACACCAGACTGTAGAACACAGCGAAATAAATTGTTTAACTTTCCTTACAAGGTTGGATTTATACTTGAAAGGACTAATATTCTTCCCGGATGTGTTCAGGGCCGAAATTTGCCAGGAAAATGAAGAAATTTGCCAGGAAAATGAGGAAATTCTGGAGCAACAAGCAGATGCAGCACCAGAAGTTATTAATTGTCCAGACACTGAAGTGGATCGCTCTGAAGATTTTGAATTATACTTGTCTAGAAATATACAGTGTAGTCAAATATTAGGTTTATCCACTGATGATGTCTTGATTGAAAGCTGGTGCAGATTACATGATGCAGAGCATTCAGAAAGGGATTGCTACGCCTGCTTGATCATGTTGAAAAAGATTCTAGAAAATACAACAGCTGAGTCAGTTCCAGAAGGTAATGAAGAGGAAACATCTTTCCTTGATTCATTTTATGGTGAGATTGATAGGAGTTCTCTACTTCCTAATACAAGTAAGGATCAGTCAGTATGCAGGTATGAATCTTGTGAAAATTTTAGAGAAGAAACCACTCATCAGGATAATATTTTTGATTCTGATCCTAATACTTTTGATAAAGAAGATGAAACATCTTTCCTGGAGTCATTCTATGGTAAAGAGAAGTGTAAACAGATAGTAGAGCAATGTAAATTCACTGCTAACGATGAAGTTCCTATGATAGTAACTCAGGGAGTCATAGAAAATAAAATAAATGCTGATTTATTACCTGACTTCTTTGAATTAAATGATCAAATACAAGAATGTTGCAGGTTAATGGAACCAGATCCTCTAATAGATAGAAGATGTGAATTATTTAATGAACAATTCCTGAAAGATGAAGATGTAGAAGACTTTGGAGTTGTTGTGCATGATCAGACGTCACTCCAGAAATATTTTGAGAATGAAACAGGGGAGTGTCCTTATCAAGTGAAAGTTGTTTCTCTTTTATAGTCACATGATTTAGAAATGATAAATTTCTGTATATCAGGTTGTGATAATAAAGATACTTATTTAGATGCTGATGTGCAGGAAATTGAAGAAAATATTGAGAAGTTTCTTGAACTAGAGGATAAACTGAACATCCAGAATGAAGGGATAAAGTTGGATAAAGATGAGGAATTAATACATCAAGAGTCATACATCCTTCAATTTGAAGAAAGACCAGACACTGAGTCAAGCAGTGAAAATATAATGACAAATGGAAGATCAGCTGGCAATGAAGAAGCATGTCCAGCAAAATCAGAAATACACTAGGTTGTATTTCTCCTTTCCACAGTAAATGATGTTGATTACTATTTTGATTATGGAAATTCAGGAGATAAGACATGCATATGGATTAATCATGAACATGATGAGCTGCCTCAGTTGCTGATCATCAAGAGTCATTCTGTTGGATACAGTGAATTCAGAATATCAGAATATTTTTCAGAATATAAAGATAAATTTGCTAGGTTGAGAACCATAACTAATACCCTAATGCTCCTGCACAATCAAAAGAAGTATGCAAATATAGGTGTATTTGGGTCTTTTTCTGGTTCTTGTTTGCCTAGTAGTGGTTTGTATATAATTTTGTAGGTTAGTTGTTTGTACAGTCTACTTGTTTTGCTTTCTTGTTCTGTTTCTGTTGTTTCCTTTTGTAGGTTAGTTGTTTGTATAGTGTTTCTTCTGTTTTGTGTTGTTTTGGTTGAGTTTTTGTTTTGGTAAGTCAAGATGATGCACTTCATCACCTAAGAAAATAACTAAATTGTTAGGATTCAAGTGATGAGATCGGATTTAGATATAGATTGTAATTCATTCTGATAAATATTCATGATCAGGTTTTATAATATCTTTTCATCAGGTGCCTTTTCTTGTCCAAAGTGAATCAAACACAATGAAACACCTAACAGCCTTGGGCTAGTTGAAGATATGAGTATAGGTGTTAAGTGAAAAATCTAAAGGGACTTCCTTGCTACCAATACAATCTCCAACCTAAAGCTGCAAGTGACCATACCTTGTACAAATGAGCTAACATGATGATATCAGATATATAAATAAAAAAAATATATAAACAATAAACTTAGGCCATCTAAGTAACTCTACCAGAGCTATAGACGCTTGCTGGCAGTGGGGCTCTACTTAGGGAGATTGTATAGATAACCTTGCCGGGGCTATGAATGCCTGCTGGTAGTAAGGCTCTATCCAGGTTGGCTATGAGGTTTAACACCAGTTACTTATATTTTCAACTTGCTTTCAAGATGAGGATAATTAATCATATGCACACACATGATCCTTTGTTAGCACTGTTACCTTGATGAAACTTTATCATTCAAAGATCATGATGATTTTACTTAGAAAGAATTAGAATACTATAGATGAATATGATCATATCACTTGAATCATTTGAATTTTGTTGTTTTCTTTGGTGGCAAGTTGTTGTGTGGTTACACAACACGCCCCATTTTTAACTTATCAAAACAGGGACCCAACTTTTGGCTTGGTTTGTGTTGTCTGTTTTCTGGCGGTTTGGTAAAATGAAGGTCAGGTGCATCATCATCATGATATTCGATGAGGTTGGTCATCATCATGAGGTCAGTTTGTTAAAGTTCATATTTTGTTTCTATGACCTCATATTTAGAAAGAGCTTGAAATTCCATGCAGGTTTGCCTTTTACATCACTGGAAAATTCGTCCATATGAGGGAGTTATGCGCAGTCAAAGTTTTGGTCAAACCTGATAATCGCAAGGGTCATCATATTTTTTTTATGCTGTCATGTTGTCAAGGTCATCATGATCTTGATCTATCACTCGATAAAAATCATGCAGTCCCAATATCCGGACGTCAGTCTTAGGTGATAGTGTGTTTTACCCGTCAAATGACCTTAGGCGCATCACGAGCATCATGATATTTTAACATCACCTGATATTATAATATCATGCTGATATTATAATATCCCCCTGCTTAGGAAGTCCACTATCTGCATATTTGCATGCGCACGTCAAAGTTCAAGAGAGGGTCATATTTGCTGATATTCGCTAATATCCTGATGATGTCATCATATCCTCCCGATCTCCTTTTGCATGATCATGATGATCACCCTATCTTTTAAGGGAGGGTGATATTCCATTCCTTAGCATGATCATATTTTAAATATCACCCTAGCGCTAACCTGATGATGACCTCAACTCATCCTCATGCTTCGAAGACGGAATATACATTCGATGAGGAGGATCATCATATTGTTATCCTGTCATGTTGTCAAGATCATCATGATCTTGTTTGTCTACCCGACATTTCGTAATGTCCTCCTGCCGAGAAATATGACCTTTTGAAAATATCCTGATGACGTCATCCTGATCTGATAAACGAAGAAGCAAATATCAGGATGACATCATCATCACATTTCTCCTTCGGCAGGATATTTTCCAAACATGATCCGGTTCGCGAATATGACGATGACGTCATGTTCCTTTAAGTTTAACAAAAGCCCCGGATATCCTGATGAGCATCATCATCCTGATCTTTCGAGAGGGTTACCTTGGCCGCAAAGGGGTCATATTACATTCACCACCTGATCATCTTCCTTAGGTGACCCGATATTACATTTCCCCCCTGATCTTAACTAAACATGACGGTGACGTCATCTTTTGCATTTTAATGAAGCCCGGATATGACGATGACGTCACCATCATATTAATTTCCTCTGCAGCAGGATCATATTTCATATCCTCCTATTTTCCTTCGACATGATGATGATGATGATGTCTTTCTTTTCCCCAATATACAGAAGCGAAACATGACGGTTGCATCATCTGGACATTCGGAAGGGGGAGCATCATATTTGATAAAATCATGCAGACGAAAGTTTTAAGTCTTGCTATCAGCCAAGTCTGGAGTTATCATGCCGATAGAACATGTCTTCCCGATGGATGGACATCATCATGATTTTTGGCATCGGTATAAGTTCACCGTTGGCCTAATGTAAAATTGTCATTCCGACAGTATGTTGCAATGCATGATCATAATTTGAACCCGATATACATGAAAATGGGTGGGAAAACAGAGTGATAGAAATTTGGAGCCCGATTGCCTATAGCTGCACATTTTGGAGGCTTGTTTAATAAAACGTTTTACTTCTTGTTGTTTATCCACGTGATGATGAACTTAATGTTTGTCTGTTTATTTGCAGGAAGTCATGATGCTGCTGCTGAAGCTGAGCATTGTATGGTTGCACATGGAGGCAACATGAACTAGAAATAAGGAGGATATTGTCAAATATGCTGTTTGCCAGCTGGAGACCGAATCAAATCAAAAATGCTGGAATATTCTGTGCCAGCTGTACATTTGCCAACTGGCGAAGCATGTGCTTTTCATCTGGACCGTTGATTATTATGAGAGGATCATGATCCTTGGATCATTGTAACTGTTTTCTGGCATTTGTTCTATATAAGAGCCAGATCCTGAACATAAAAAGGAGATATATACACAGACGCATCTGGTGCATTAAGGCCGATTACTGTAGAGTCAATTAGGAGATCGGATTACTGAGACTAATGAGGATAGAATTGTTGAAATGTCAAGGTTCTTTCTTCAGATCACTGTAAATGTACCTGTTCTTGAGCATACTGAATGGATATGAAGTTTCAGATTACATCCTGATTGTAAATTTTACGTAATCTTCCTATTGATTTCTGGATATGTACTGGTGAATGTTGTGTTCAACTAGAAGCGCTTTCATTTCATTACATGTTGTTATCAACTTTTCCTTTGAAGATTTGCACTGGATCATGCGGATTTGTGGAATGTCCTGGTGAAGTATGATTCTAGTTTCCTTCTTTTCATTACATGTATGGGAGCTTGTATGTGGATCAGTGATCTCAGTCAAGTAGTTTTGGGAATCTCATTCTTTAACCCTTTTCCTTTTTTTAATTTCATAAATTCACTACCATAACTGCAAATCATGATAAATAACAAGCAGAACAGAGAAATATGCTGACATCCCGTAGGTAACTAAAAATCCTTAGCATATTTGAGTTAAATGCATGTAGTATTGAAAATATCATGCAAAGAATTGCAAATAATTGTAGAAATCATGCAAATACCAGCCTGTAGGCACATTATTTGACTAACTCCATAAGTGCAGAGGTAGAATTGTTGGAGATTTATGCAGAGCAGACATACAGAGCAGGATATTTGGAGGAATGATGATGAACTTTGCAGAAACACGTAAGGCCCCTGAATGGAAAACAGCAACACACATCAACCACTGAGTAACGTCAGTAGATTAAGACCTAATCAACGGAGACTTGGGATCATGAATTCTCTGAATTCATCGTATCTTTCAAGATGAGTAAAGGTTGTTGTGTAACTTTTATTCTATGTTTGTGAGTGACTAACATTATGGTCAACACCTCTTTTAATGCCCAGACCTCTAGATTTAGCATCTGGTCCTACAGGTATATACCTTTCTTCTTTAGCACCTGATTTTACTGGATTAGTGCCTAACTTCCCTATGTCAACACCTAAACCCTTTGTCTCAGCACCTGGCTCTGTTAGCACCGAGATAGTCAATTTCAATGCCTAGTTTCTATTTCATATATTTGCTAAGTTGCTTGCATTTGATTTGGACTAAGCTTTGTCTTTTGTAACATTTTTCACTTGTCCAAGACATCATACAAACTACTAATGCTTGTGTGTACCTCCACTTGTCCAAGGACCCATCTTTTTACCACTAAATCTAGGCACATTTATTTTTGGGGATACAAATAATTTGTTTGCTTTGTTTGGGGTCATTTTGAGGTGTATGGTCTCTCCTTGTGCTATTTGGTGATCTTGGAGATCAAAAACCTTGATTTGATCCAATCTTTGTGTTATATATGAAAAGTGGGAAAGATGATAAATAGTGCCAAGATCTATCAAATCAAACCCTCCTTTCACAATAACACTCAAGGACAACAACTGAGCTAAGTCACTACAAAGGAAGAGGAATTAGTTACAAGTTGATGTACTTAGGAATGATATGGAAAGATTCATTAGATTGAAAGATTTGTCAAACCCTAGTTTCAATAAGCCTCAAACCCTAATTATAGTGAAATCAGGTACAAACAAATAAACTGCTATAGATCACCACACAAGAAGACACTCATGAAGGAATAGAAACACATCATAAGTTGGATTTTTGAAGGCAATGACTTCAGGGACAATGGGGCGGGTGCCCTAGTCCAACATGGTAGTTTTTTTGTAGATCTGGAATAGTGAGGTGTGTAAGATTGCAACTTGCTTCAAAGTTTCTGGAGATGCTAGTCGAGAGGACTACGGGGTGGGCACCCTAGTCAAGTTGGGTTGATTTTATGTACTTTCTTCTTAGATCCTGAATCTCTATCCTTTTCTCTACTTCTCTATAACTCCACTTTGCCAAATCTCACACCTATAACCTGTAATCACAAAGAGAGGGGTTTGCGAGTTGTGGTGTTTAGGAGCTTGTCTCGGTCAAGCCTTGGAATGACATTCAAGTCTTCCAACACCATTGTTAGATAGAATGCGTGCCTAAGGGAGGGAAAAGGCCAAAGCAATGAAGAAATAAAATGATTAAAGCACAAATAGATGTCACCTTGGAGGGGAAGCCCTCACAGAGATGAAGATCTTTCACAACATGAGGAGATGGATTGATGAAGCCAAATCTACAAAAAACAAACACAACAACAACACAATTCTACTCTGCAACATAATGAAGCTTCGAAATCCCTTATCTTAATATCACAAGTTTGCATTATCCATCTAGGAGTAAAATGAAGTCATTAACATAATTAAATATGCATTCTTGCTAAACTTTCATAATTCATATTAAAAAGGCCAACAGAGGGAAACCTTGTTAAAAGTCCTATGCCGACAAACTTAAATTTAGGTCCTAACAAATTAGCCTAGACTAGGGCATAGGCACCCAAGTCCCAAGGCTAATTTGAGTCATGATTAAGCATTTAAAGTGGACTCCTATGCCCCATTTGACATGGGTTTCTGGGAAACTGCTCTAGGATGAGTTTGAAACATGCATAATGAAATTAAGGGGACCTAGGAGCTAAACTACGAGGTAAAAAGTCATAGAGAAACTTTTTACGACATAACATTAGGCCCCACTTTAATGTATGTATGATCTTACGATTCATAAATGCATTAAAGTACAGTCGTAAACACAACAAACAAACCAAGCACATAAAGTTAAGGCATACCCAAAGCTTGGAGGACTATTTATATCCCCCAATCTTAGGTAAGCACTAGAAAACACATGGAATACATGCAAGGCACAATGAAGACAGTAAGAAGCATGCAAAACACAGAGAATACAATGGAAGCGCACAATACACGAAGAAGACATGAGAGCAGTCATGTAGTACACGGAGAGAAGACATGATTAAGCAAATATATATATATATATATATATATATATATATATATATATATATATAACTAAATGATGGGGAGGGAGCTCATCTCTACACACCACCATAAAAAACATGCAAGACACATATAAAACACACCAGGCACGTCAGACACGCAGAAAACACATGAAATACATGAGCGATGCATAGCATGCCATAGACACACTATACGTCTTATACTCAACAAACACGAGCGATGGAAGGAGCTTATTGCTAAGTCACACCATCTAAAACACATTTTAGACATACCTAACAGTTGAGCTATGCTACCACAACCACCAAAGTCATGCTTAAGGGAGGAAGACTCAAGATCCAACCCTGCCTCCATAGAGGACTTTGTATAAAACGATGTGCACGAGCTAAAGAGATACACCATCCTGCCTCACGATGAGGGCTTTTTGTAAAAGGATGCGCACTAGCTCAAGAGATATGTCATCCCTCCTCACGGAGAGGGTAGTTTTCTTTTTATAAAAGGATGTGTACTTGTCCCAGAGATACAACATTCTTCCTCATGGAGAGGGCAAAAAACATGCTTTGTCAGTGTCAAAATAAAGCAGATACCATTATATTGTTGGCAAGAGACACTATGTGGCCTCATAAATGTTGTCATTGATGGCAACAAAGTCTAGTCTACACATCCGCAGTACATAATATGCCTATACTGGAAGTCAAAGTGAAGATTGTTTTGGTCCAGTGGACAAGAACAGAGTATGCAACATGGTCTGACAATCAGGTCCGGATCTCTTAGATGGTGTAACTCAGTAAGTTGCGGACTTGGACAAGTCAAGAAGGGTATCATGACTATTGTATTTTAGAGATTTAGCCTCCGGTGATAAAGCATGAAAAAGATATGATCTTCTGAGTGATGGGTTCCAGTCAGACATAGCAGACAAAGGAAAAACTGACGGACAGAGTACCAGACTTCAATCTGGATGTATAAAAGGTGTTGATCAAGCAATTTGTGGCATCATACATTATTGGATGACATGATTAATGACTTTTATGTCTATGTTTTTGATGCACATCATCAACCAAGTAAGGATTCAGCCGACAGAATAGAAACTTGCAAATATCTCAAGTGTTCTTCTTGTCGACTATGAAGTTGTTGGAAATCTTTGATGCAGATATATATACTCGATGGATTCAAGCTTGTGGGATATAAATGTCCATGGAGAAGTGGAAGAAAATATAGGAAGAAGTGTGAAAACAAAGATCTAAATCCAGAATATGGCTGAAGAGTGATATTGAGCAGAGGAAAAATGAAATGTGCCAGATCTGTATACAGTGCCTAACCGGAACTGAATTCTTGCATGTATGGATGTTGTTCATTAGTTCAAACACCTTGGTATCATATATAATCATTTGTAGATAGTGAGCCTCTTATAGGTAGTGGGCCTCTTGTGAGCAATGTGCTTGGGCAGTGAGCCTTAATTGGTAAGTGCCAAATTTGTACTCTTTATTCTTTTAATAGAGAATACAATCTTGAGTTAGTCACCCTGTGGTTTTTCCCTTAATAGGGTTTCCATGTAAAAATCCTTGTGTTGTGTGTTAATTTCATTTTTAGTTCTTATGGTTGCCTTTTATTTCATGTTTTTATATAGCACTAAATGTTAAGATAAGAAAAGAAAGTAAAAAGAAGAAAAGTTATAAGATAACTGATTCACCCCCCCTCTTAGTTATTTGCATTGTTTCCAACAATTGGTATCAGAGCTAAGTTCCTCAGAAAAAGCCTAACAACTTGAGGAGGATCTGGGAATCTCAATGGATGCATATGGTATGAAAGAACAACTTTAGTCTACCCTAGATGATCTTGAACGATCCCACTCTAAGGTCAATAATTTGAGAGAGCGACTCAAGGAAGCTGATGATTTCATCAATGAGCTAAAAGAAAAACGCAGTAGTTCTATGAAAAAGAGAAAGGAAATACTTCAGAAACTAGCATATTAGAATGAAGCTAATAATACTGATAAGGATCTAAATGAGAAAACTAAGCTATGTGAGAAGCTATCAAAAGAAGTCATTATGATAAGACATGAAATGGAATCAAGGGTTATGAAATTCACCCAAGAAATTGAAGAGAAAAGAAAGACTGAAGATAACCTAAAACAATCCCTCAAGGAGAAAATAGAGGAGTACCACAAAATGGACAGAATAATCAGACATCTTGAATCTGATCTTGAAGAAGCCAGATATAATGAAGAACAACTTGAGAGCTAGATTAACACTCTTAAACAAGATCTTCAATCTGTAAATGAATTCAAAGAAAAATTCAAGATAAGCTTAGCCCAACTTGAAGTTATTCTTGAAAGTCAAAAGAGGGTAGATGATAAGTGTGGATTGGGATATGAGAAAGGTGAAAGCTCTGGATCCGGTCAAAAGAACTTTGGATCAGGAAATCAAAGAAACAAGCCTAGAAGACCTCCGGTAAGGCAACCAAATGCTCAAAGATATCCATCTTTCAATGGATACTGCTTCAATTGGAACAAATTCAGTCATAAAGCAATCCAGTGCAGAAACAAAATGAATCAAATCAATCCATCCTTCTCCAGTCAATGTTTCAGTTGCAAAAGGTATGGTCACAAATCTCACGAATGCAAAAATATGCAAATGAACAATTCTTTCAATGGTAGATGCTTTGTATGCAATAGAATTGGACATATGGCTAATGAGTGTAGATCAAGAGGATATCATTCAAATAAGAAAAGAAATGTTGTGTGTTACAATTGCAATGGATCCGGTCATATAGCTAGATTCTGCAGAAGCAAAAATTAAAATAGAAAAGGTCCAGTGGAACATGATCAGAAACAAGATAAAGGCAAAGGTAAAGTAAATGCGGATGAAGTTCAAAAAGAGATGAGCAAGATTTGGGTAAAGAAGAGTACAATGAATATTGGAGATGGATCCACACTAGAATCTGGTGTTGATAATCCTTCCAAAAACTAAAAAGTGAGCTCTGGCTCAGGGGGAGCTATAGAGAAAATCTTTTTCCCCCAGCTAGTCGGTAAGTGCCTAAATTCGGCACATTGAGTAAACATCTGATGTTACAGATTAAAGGGTTCCTATAAAATCCTCCAAACAACTTTCAGTCAGAATGTGAGAGGTCCACATGAAGTTTCACAAGGTTTATGACCACTTGAGTAGATTCAGTTCTGGCAACCATCCAGTATTAACAGAGCAATACAAATTGATCCGATATGATCTGCAGATCTAAAGGAAAGTCTTTAAGACACCTGGGTGTTATAAACACACTAAGGTACTAGTTTGAAGATCTGCAAGGCGATTCATGAAAAGATCACTTGAGAAGCAGGGTAACTGGATGACTTAAAAGTTTGTGCATTTATTACAAAAGGGAATTAAGTTTTGTGCAAGGATAAAAGGGTTCTTTCACTCATTATTTACACACTTGCACTCACAAAGAAGAAAGAAGAGCTCTGAGAAGAGATCCTACAGTTTACTCAAGTTCAAGATGAAGATCGAATTCAAACAGAAAATCGCTCGAACATCTGCTTCAAACCCTAAGACATGAAAAGGTACTTTCCCTCTACAAATTCTCTTCAGATTTCTTTGCTAGAATGGCTACTCCAATGGTTGTTAATATCTCTGAAAGGCAAAGACCACAATTCAAGAAACACCCTTACAAGTCACTAGAAGTTGATCCCTTGGGTGCGTTTTCTAGTATTCTGCATGGTGTCTTGCATGTAGAAGATATTAGGGTTTATATCCATGTAAACATCAAAGATTTTAGAGACTCAAAATTGATCGACATCTATTAAAAAAGTTAATAGATGAGAATTTTGAACTTAGACTCGAATTCAAGACCCTAAGGGACAAACACTTCGAACATTGCATACATTTTTTGTCTTTTGCAGAAGATGAATGGGTCCGATATGTTCTAAGTAGGATGCATGATAATTTTATGTGGCTAATGAGGCCATTCAAGATAACCAAAGATGCCATTAGGGTTGTGACTAGACTGCATTCAACTAGTGGCTTACCTGCACTCAAATTTGTAAAGAATAACTGAAGCCACCAGATCAAAATTTAACAAAAGAGCAATGACTATAGATGACATCATGGATCCGGATTTCAAGTTTGCTTCAATGATAATTGGCTACAAAATCTACCACTCAAGTAGGGAAAATTCTGTGTCTGGTATATCAATCTATGTTGCATATCAGATGCTGAAGGAAGATGCAGATTATGATTTGTGTGAGCTTCTACTAAGTCAACTGATGGAAAACTTGCAGATCAAGAAAGATAAGAAAAACTCTTTCAAATATGGCATTCTAATATTGTGTCTATTTTTCTACTATATGAATGAGCTGCTTGTATCAAAGGGTTGGGTCTGGCAAAATGATAAACCCATTGCAATTCAAATCAGAGATTACATGTATGGACTTGGTGATGCTCAAGCCCAAAACTCAGCTCTCTGGGCTTACTTCAAGAATTTCCAAAGCATGATGCATGCCATAGAGAGAATACCACAGTCAATAGTTGAGAAATACAAATACATAGTCTACTTCATGGTTGACATTGATCAATGCCTAATGGAGGTAGTTGAGCCAAGAACTATGTGGATAATGCCCATGGGATATGAGGTCAATGACAATATTTTGGAGGTACATGTTCAACACTTGCTAAGCCAACCTAAAGATACTGAAGTAGAAAGGTTCGGCACCTTTGAAGAGCTAAGCATAAAAATACATGTTGAATTAAGGCATCCTGAGATAAAGAGAAAAGTAAGAAAGGAAGTTGAAGAATTTGCCAAAAGATTTGGCATATCAAAGGAGGAAGTAGATGCCAATAGAGAGTAAATATAGAAGATATAAAAAGAAAGACAAGAAGCAAAGAAAGAAAGCATTCCGGTGCAAGCCTCCTCCCAGACTAGATCTTCTAAGAGTTCTGCTCCTATCACTCCTAAAAGCTCAAAGACTACCAAACTGGAAGTCAATCCATCCAAGAAAGGAGAAAAGAGAATGAAGACCAAAGCTAGAAGGACATATATGAGCCAAAAGGATGATGAAGAGATAGAATCAGATGAGGCAATCAAGAAAATGAAGAAGAAAAGAACGTCCGAGAAGCCCTCTGATAGCAGAAATGAGGAAGAGAAAATAGAGGAATTTGTTGAAAAACCCACTCTATCAATTGAAGACATCATCAAAGCCATCACTATAGATAGAAATCTACAGCCGGTGACAGAATTTTATGATGAATACAATGATGCAGATAAGAGAATTCTTGAAGAGGTAACTGTCAGGTATTTGAACATCTACAGCAAAGCCTTCATTGAAATAATTTCATTAATTCCTAAGAGCCTAGAAGAAATACTAGAGCTGAGAAAAGAGAATGCCAAGGCAAAAGACTTGGAGATCCGGGAGTAGATAGTGATAAAACTATGTCCTTCTATCACTCCAAAGCAAATGAACATGGTTTTTAAGGACAGTAAAGATGAGTTCTGGAGAAAGGCAAGAATGAATAAGCTCATGCTTGGAGAAACTGACCAAATAGAAAATTAAAGAAAATAAATTCTCTAGAATGCCTCGAAGAGATTTAATCTTCCTATTGTAGAGGAAATAAATGAAGAGCCTTCTACCATGGATGTTGAAGGATTAAAAGTAATCAATGAAGAATTCTCTGACAAGGATGTCGAAGGATTAAAGAAAATAGATGAAGAGAAATATGAGGACTTAGACTCCTCTGTTCTGGAAGAGGAAGTTCACAAAGAAGTAAACTTTGGTAATGTCACTCCTCCGGATCCCACAATTGCCAAGACAAATCTTCCAGGCACTGAAGAAGAAGGAGAAGGAAGAAGAGAAGAGGAGAATCAAGAGAAATAGGATAAGGTAAAACAAGAAGAACAAGTAGAAAAGGTTGGTGATGACTTATCCAAACCAGTCAATCCTAATATCTCTAAAGGAAAGAAGTCTGAATCACTAGCAAAAGACACTGCAAAGATAGTACAAAATTTCCTGGACAAAGAAATGATGGAGCTGGATGAACCTGAGTTGATTCAAGGGCCACTGAATTTGGACTCTCTCTCTCCGATTCAGATAATGAAAATAGCATCTTTTGCTCAGGCCAAAGCAAAAGAGAAACTTCTAAAATCACACATGGAGGAGAGTGAACTATTGAATATTGCATCTAGTGTACTAGAGAAGATCATGCCTACATATCAAAAGGTTGCATCTGCCTCTCCATTCGGTAACTTGAAAAACTTGGTTAATTCTGTCAATTCTCACTTTGAATCTCTAGAAAAATTGGCAGAAACTAAGGTCTGGAAAGAGTTCTTTAAAAAAAGGTTTAGTGAGGTACAAGGACTAATTAACAATGACAGAAGAACCTTAGACATTGGAATAAAGAGCATTGAAAACACTCTTAAGGATGGAGGAGATATATATAAATTTTGTTTATCTTGGCCTAAAGTTTTAGAGGACATTGAAAAGAAGATTAAAGAACAAGAAGAAAAGTTGTTAAGCCTGTCCCAAAATTTTGATCCTCTTACCATCTCTCTGGTAAACCAAGAATGTCAAGCAATTGTTATCATAAATGAGATAAAGAAACTGGTTAAGGAGGAGGAATCTGATGGATAGAATGGGTGAACTTAGGGGAATAATCCTCCCTAAGTTAGAGGTATTGCATGATGCTTTAACAGATGCTCAAAGTACAACCCAGACCAGTAATCTAATAGATTTGAAGAGGGTAGAAGCATATGTGTTTTTGTTAAGTGGACACATCTCCATTTTGGATAGAACGAAGAGGAGTTGGGCCACAAAGATTGTACAGTTGAAGACAACCTTTGCGGATATACTTACATATATGTAAGTATAACATATGATTTGTATATACATATGCGGCCATGTATATAATAGTTTTTGCACAATTTTGTATGTGGATTCCACCCTTTTCCATTGATGTCAAAGGGGGAGTGAAGTGTAGTGAAAAATGAGGAATTCAGAAAAGGGGGAGCACTGGCAAAGTAATATAAAGAAATAGAGCACAAGCAAAGGGGGAGATACTGCGACACTTAGCCATTTTTCACTAAGTGTTGCCATCAATGCCAAAGGGGAAGATTATTGGAAAGAGACACTGTGTGGCTTCAAAAGTGTTGTCATTGATGGCCACAAAGTCTATTCTACACATCCGTAGTACATAATATGCATATACCGGAAGTCAAAGTGAAGATTGTTTTAGTTCAGTGGACAAGAATAGAGTATGCAACATGGTCTGACAATCAGGTCCGGATCTCTCAGATGGTGTAACTTAGTAAGTTACAAACTTGGACAAGTCAAGAAGGGTATCATGACTATTGTATTCTAGAGATTTAGCCTCTAGTGATAAAGTATGAAAAAGATATGAGCTTCTGAGTGATGGGTTCCAGTCAGATAGAGTAGACAAAGGAAGAACTAACGGACAGAGTACTAGACTTCAATCCAGATGTATAAAAGGTGTTGATCAAGAAATTTGTGGCATCATACATTATTGGCCTACATGATTAATGACTTCTATGTCTAAGTTTTTGATGGGCATCATCAACCAAGCAAGGATTCAGCTGACAGAATAGAAACTTGCAAATATCTCAAGTGTTCTTGCCGACTATGAACTTGTTGGAAATCCTTGCTGCGGATATATATACTCGATGGATTCAAGCTTGTGGGATATAGATATGCATGGAGAAGTGGAAGAAAATATAGGAAGAAGTGCAAAATGAAAGATCTAAATCCGGAATATGATTGAAGAGTGATATCAAGTAGAGGAAGAATGAAATGTCCCAGATCAGTATACAGTGCCTAACCAGAACTGAATTTTTACATGTATCGATGTAGTTCATCAATTCAAACACCTTGGTATCATCTGTAAGCATTTGTAGATAGTGAATCTCTTGTAGGTAGTGGGCCTCTTGTGAGCAGTGTGCTTAGGCAGTGAGCTCTAATTGGCAAGTGCCAAATTTGTACTCTTTATTCTTTTAATAAAGAATACAATCTTGGGTTAGTCACCCCGTGGTTTTTCCCTTAACAGGGTTTCCACGTAAAAATCCTTGTGTTGTGTGTTAATTTCACTTTCAGTTCTTATGGTTACCTTTTCTTTCATGTTTTGATATAGCACTAAATGTTAAGATAAGAAAAGAAAGTAAAAAGAAGAAAAGTTATAACTGATTCACCCCCCCCCCCTCTCAGTTATCTGCATTGTTTCCAACATATATATGCCCCCACCTTAAAGTGGTTGATGTCACTTACCAATATCAAGCACATAAAGGTAGAGAGAAAACACACAAGGGAATAGGAGCTTTTGCAAAGCCCATGCCCCCAAAGGTGACATGTGCCATGATGATCGAATGTTCCCACAAACACATTGATAAGATATGCTAAGATAATCAAGAAGAGATAAGGTTAGAACATCTTACTCTAAGATAATAACCAAATCAAATCATGAAATCTATGCATGTATTAGATCACATCCAAGAAACCAAGGCTACACTTATAGGTTCAGATTTGAGTATAGCCATTGGGCTTATACTACATGTGTCTCAAAATTGAGTGTAACAACAAGGTGAGATACAAAACCATCCAAAGTGCACGGAGCAGCTGTATTGCAAAGGTTTGTTAAAAGAGATATGACAACATGATATATCACATAGAGTGACTCTACTAGTCAAGCATAAAATATATATAACCCCATCTTCATATATGGACTAGGTCCATTTTAGCTTACTCGCTGAAGGGACGCATGGTCCTTATTAGTATCTATTTGTTTTTGTCATCCACCGACTAGGTAGAATCATAGAAGAAGGGAAATAATAAAAATGAGAGAGGAGACAAAGTGCCTTATGAAAACCATGTAGGAGGATGCCCCCAAAACACCCTTTGCAATGCTATGCCCCCAAGGCAGAACACACAACAATAAAAAGAGGAGAGAGGAGAAGTAGAAAAATGATGAAATAAATAGAAGAATGGTCACAATAGAGGCAATCTCCTAGGATCCTTGATCTTACAAGAGTATCAAGGGTCATCCAAAGAGACCTAAACAACACACAACACAGGGGAACACAACACAATGCTAACAAAATATATATCTAGGAGGAGGCCACCCTTGAGAGCAACTAGAATGGGTGCTACATCAAGTGTGGCTAGAGGGCAGAGAAATACTTACATGATTCAATGGGATATTTCCTTGTAGATAATCCATGTCTATCAATGTAGGATGTATCACATTAAATTTTGGTCTTGTTGATATTGTATTAACATTATGTTTAAGACGATGGTAGGCTTTCATGGGATTCAAAGAATGATATCCAATAACGACCGTGTAGTTAATTCCAATAACTTGTAAAGGGGCTCTGATTCCTTATTGGTTTACACCACAACCATTGTCTGTGTAGTCGTAATTTTTGTATAAAATTTAAAATCCATGACCATAGAGAGAGTCCATCTCTTTAGAAGATGGTGAGGCCTCGTAGGTCTCATAATCTATAGTATAAGTAAGAGTATTGTCTTTGTTTTCTACCAAGGAGACTTTGGGTCTCGTAGTTTTTTCCAAAGATTTATTGGATGAGATCGATGTGACTTTTGATATGTCAAGATTAGAGTTATTAAGTTTGTATTCCCCCGTAAAAGGAGTAAAATCTAATGAACCCCAATCATCACCAAAAAGTGCATTCGATGGTTTAGAGTCTTGGGCAACATTATCTATGGCAAGATGTATTGATGAATCCACTCATAAGTTATTTAGACTCATATGATTTTTAACTTTTTTTTGTGTTTCAATCTGTAAACAATTATTCGATTCAGGATCGGCTTCAATGATGTGGAGCTTGTTTTGATAAATAAACTTTATTGATTGATGAAGGGTGGACAGAATTGCCCCCGTGGCATGAGTCCATAATCTACTGAGAATCATATTCTATGAAAGTGATCTAAGCATGACATGAAAAAGGGTAGATAATGTCACGGATCCAACCTTTATAGGTAAAGTTATGGTACCCAAGGATTGTCTACCAACATTATCAAAGCCATGAATGTGTTGGCAAGAGACACTATATGGATTCATGGTTGTTGTCATTGATGGCAACAAAGGTCATCCCACATATCCGCAAGTCATGATATATCTCTACCGGAAGTTAGATTGAAGATTGTTGTGGTCCGGTGAACAAGAACAGAGCATGTGGCAAGGTCCGACAGATTGGTCCGGATCTCTCAGAGGAAGTGTCTTGGCACAGTGCGGATCTGGGGAAGTCAAGAGGACTATCTTGAGTAGTATATTCCAAGGATTTAGCCTCCGGAGATGGACAAGGAAAAAGATATGAATAGTTGAGTACCGGATTCCTGAGAGACAGTGAAAACAGAGGAAGAACTGACTGACAGAGTATCAGACTACTTTCCGGATGTGTTACAGATGATGATAAAGGTTGCGGAGGCATGAATCATGTTTGGCCGACATAATTGATGATATCTACAAGTATATGCTTGATCCGCATTGCTTGGTGAGCAAGGATTCAGCCGACAGAACTAAGTTTGTAAGAAACTAGACTGTTCCGGATGCCGACTAGAAAGGTGATGAAATTACTTGTGCGGATATATATAGAGGATGGATTTAGTTGTAAAGTGTGTGAATGTGGAGAGATATGGGAATAAGTCTAGAGAAAGAGCAGAGGTAGCAAAAAGGATCTGGTATGTGAAAGATAGCAGAACAAACAACAGAGGAAAGATGAAGTGCAGCAGATCAGTGTACTGAGCCTAACCGGAACTGAACTCCAGCATATGCAGATGCTTCCAATCAGTTCAAGACTGTGATTATCATCACTTTGTAGACAGTGTGTCTTCTTGTAGGCAGTGGGCCTCTTGTGAGCAGTGTGCTCGGGCAGTGAGCCCTAATTGGCAAGTGCCATTTTTTGTAATTTCCTATTCTTCTAACAGAGAATATTTCTTGGGTTAATCACCCCGTGGTTTTCTCCCTTAACAGGGTTTCCACGTCAAAAATACTGTGTCATGTGTTTCTTACTTCATGGTTAATGTTTTGTGTTTGATTTTATGCTGCTTCAATTAAAAGGAAAGTTCAATAAGAGAAATAATTAGGATAACTGATTCACCCCCCCTCTCAGTTATCAACAATTGGTATCAGAGCCAGGTTCCTCCTAATAGAGCCTAACAGCTTGAGGAAGATCTGGGATTTCAAATGGATGCATATGGTTTAAGGGAGCAACTCAAGACTGCCCTTGAGGATCTTGAACAGTCAAATTCTGAAGTCAGTGAATTAAAGGAAAGACTCAAACAGGCTGATGAATTCATGAGAGAATTAAAAGACAAATTAAGTCTCTCTATGAAAAAGAGAAAGGAGCTGCTTCAACAGTTGGCAAGACAAAGTGAAGAAAGCAATACAAATGAGGAATTGACTGAGCAAACCAAGTTATGTGAAAAGTTATCAAAAGAAGTCATTATGTTAAGACATGAAATGGAATCAGGAACTATAAAGTTTACTCAAGAGATTGAAGAAAAAAGAAAGGCTGAAGACAATCTAAGACAATCTCTTAAAGAAAAAACAGAAGAATGCCACCAGATGGACAGGATTATCAGACACCTTGAATCTGATCTTGAAGATGCCAAAGATAATGAAGGAAAACTTGAGGATCAAATTGCCTCTCTCAAAAGAGACCTTCAAACAGCAAATGAATATAAAGAGAAATTCAAGATAAGTTCTGCTCAACTTGAAGTTCTTCTTGGAAGTCAAAAGAGGACAGATGACAAGTATGGCTTGGGATATGAGAAAGGAGAAAGCTCCGGATCCGGTCAGAAGAATCTTGGATCAGAAAATCCAAGGAGCAGGCCTAGAAGACCTCCGGTAAGACAGCCAAATGCTCAAAGATATCCATCCTTCAATGGATACTGCCACAGCTGCAACCACTTTGGTCACAAAGCTAATCAGTGCAGAATGAGAATGAATCAGAATAATTCATCCTTCTCCGGACAGTGCTTCAACTGCAAAAGGTATGGACACAAATCCCATGAATGTAGAATTATGCAAGTAAACAAATCATTCAAAGGTAGATGCTTCACATGCAATAGAATAGGTCATAGGGCTAATCAATGCAGATCAAGAGGATATCAGTCAAATATGCAAAGGAATGTTATTTGCCAAATCTGCAATAGGTCCGGTCATAATGCTAAAGTCTGCAGAAACAAGAATCAGGACAAAAGAGGTCCGGTGTATAATCAGAATCAAGACAAGGGTAAACAAAAGATGAATGCGGATGAGGTTAGGAATCAGATGAGCAAGATTTGGGTGAAGAAAAGTTCAGAGAATGTAGAGGTTGGATCCGCACCAGACTCTGGTGCTGATATTTCTTCCAGAAATTAAAAGTGAGCTCTGGCTCAGGGGGAGACTCAAAGAAAATCTTGTTCCCCCAGCCAAACAAGTGGTACCGGATGTGGCACAAGATGCGGATCAAAGGGTTTGTAGATATGAGTCTTGAGATACCTCAGTCAAGTTTTCAGAGGTCCGCATGGAGTTATGAAGAAGCTATGATCGATCAAATAAGACCTGTTCAGGGAAATGCTCCGGTATGATAAAGGATTACAAAAAGGTCCGGAAAGATCCGGAAATGCACTATCTTGTTCTGCGGATTGGACAGAGTGTTTGAGATGATCTTGTAATATGCCACCTCGATTTATTCATGATTGATAGATCCGGATGATATCCATAGATCAGGACTAATCCGGGATACTCCAAGCTATCCAGACAAGGCAAACCGGAATGATGTAGGTGAAGCATTTATTGCAGACAGGTATTAGGGTTCGCGGAGCAATTTAAGGGATTTCTCAAAGGTCATTTGCTCATTCTGCACTCGAGAAGAAGCGAAAAGTGGAGCTCTGCAACAAGGTTCTTCAAGCACACCAAGGATCTCCTGCCGAAGCTATTGGATAAAGAAATCAATCCAACCACTCCGTGCAAACCTAAGGCGCATAAGGTATTCTCCGTTTTTCATCACCTCACTGCAAATCTTTGAAAAATGGCTTCTCCAAACATAGTTAAGATCTCCGATAGACCTCGCCCCTCATTCAAGAAACATCCCTACAAATCATTGGAGGTTGACCCACTAGGAGCCTTCTCTAGTGTTCCTCACGGAGTTTTACACACTGAAGACATTAGGGTTTACATACATGCAAACATTGAGGAATTTGGGGATTTCAAATTAAGAGACCTCTATCACAAGCAGCTGATTGACAATGCCTTTGAGCTTAAACCAGAGTATAAGGATATTCAGAAGAAACAATTTGAGCAATTTATTCATTTCCCCTGTTTTGAAGAGGATGAATGGGTCCGGTATGTACTGAGCAGGATGCATGACAACTTTCTATGGCTAGATAGACCCTGCAAGATCACAAAAGAGGCAATTAGAGCAGTAACTGGCCTATACTCTTCCGGAGGAGTACCTATCCTCAAATCTGTCAAGAACAACATTGTAACTGAGGCCACCGGATCAAAATTTGACAAAAGGGCAATGACCATTGAAGACATCTCCGATCCGGATATCAAATATGCATCAATGATAATAGGATACAAGATCTATCACTCCAGCAGGGAGAATTCTGTATCCGGAACTGCAATATACACTGCTTATGAAATGTTAAGAAAGAATGCAGAATATGATCTCTGCGAACTGCTACTAAGCCAATTAATGGAAAACATACAGAAAATCAAGAAGGATAAGAAGAATTCCTTTAAGTATGGTACTCTGATTGTATGTCTATTCTTCTACTTCATGAATGAGCTACCCGGAACAAATGGATGGGTATGGCAAAATGACAAACCTGTTGCAGTCCAGATAAGAGACTACTTGCATGGACTTGGGGATGCAAAAGTGAGAAATTCAGCTCTATGGGGTTACTTCAAAAACTTTCAGAGCATGATGCAAGCAAGAGAGAGAATTCCTCAATCTCTCATTGAGAAATACAAGGACTCAGTGTGCTTTATGGTTGACACTGATCAGTGCCTGATGGAGGCAATGGAGCCAAGGACTGTCTGGATCATGCCCATGGGGTATGAAGTTGATGAACAGATAGTGGAGCTGCATGTTCAACACATGCTAAGTCAGCCCAAAGATCCTAAGGCAGAAAGGTTTGGAACCTTTGAGGAGCTGAGTATAAAGTTACATGTAGAACTCAGGGAACTTGAGATCAAAAGAAAAGTGAGAAAAGAAGTAGAGCACATTGCTCAAGGTCTTGGAATCTCAAAGGAGGCACTTGATGCCAGCCGGGAAAAGAGAAGGAAGGCCGAGGAAGAAGAGAAAAGCAAAGAAAGTGCTCCGGTTGGAGCTCCCACCCGGACCAGATCAACAAAGAGATCTGCACCTCCTTCAACCAAAAGTTCAAAACTGGAAGTCCAGGCATCCGGTAAGAGATCAAAGGCAAAAGCCACAAGGGCTTATGGAAGCCAAAAGGATGAAGAGGAAATAGAATCAGATGAGGGAGTAAGAGAAGTAAAGAAACAGAAAAAGAAAGGATCCGGTAAGCCCTCCACAGGACAAGACAAGGAGGAAATGGCAGAGGTAACTGTTGAAAAGCCCACTCTGTCACTAGAGAGCATAATCAAGTCGGTCACGGTGGATGGAAACCTTCAACCAATGACTGAATCCTATGATGACTTCAGTGAGGCAGACCAAAAGACTCTGCAGGAGGCCACAGTGAAATATCTTAACATATATAATAAGGCTTTCATTGAAATAATATCTCTTATTCCTAAAAGCCTAGAAAAGGAAATGGAAGTGAGGAAAAATAATGCTCATGCTAAAGATCTTGAGATCCGGGAGCAGATAGCTATTCAGCTATATCCTCAAATTGATCCCAAGACAATGAACATTATCTTCAAGGACTGTAAAGATGAGTTCAGAAGCAAAGCCAGGATGAATCAACTCATGCTTGGTGAGACTGACAAAGTGGCCCAAGAAACATAAGAGATCCTCCGGAAGGCCTTCAAAAGGTTCAATCTTCCTGTTGTAGAGGACTTAGGTGCAGAAACAGCTGCTGATTTGGAATCTTCTGTTCCTGAAGAAGTAAGCCCTGAACAGACAAGTGAGGACTTGGGACCCTCCGCTCAAGAAGAAGTAGCCCATGAACAAGTTAGCATCTCTCCTCCGGTTTCCCCTACAGTCTCCGGATCCAAAGAAGAAGAGCAATTGCAGGAGAAGGAAGCAGTGGTGACAGACAAAGAGGTTGACAGTTCTAAGACTGCAGAAGAAAAGAAACATCTGTCTCTGGCAAGAGACACTGCACAAACTGTTCAACAATTTTTGAGCAAAGAAACTCTAGAGATTGATGAACCGGAGCTTCTAAAAGGTCCATTTGATTTTGACTCTCTCTCTCCGGTACAAACAATGAAGATAGCTTCATTTGCAAATGCCAAGGCAAATGAAAAGCTCCTGAAGTCTCATATGGAAGACTGTGAGTTGATAGAGGCTGCTTCCGGAGTACTTGTAAAGATCATGCCATCAATCTAGATAGATCCGACAGCCTCCACTTCCGGTAATCTAAAAACCTTAGTCAGCAGTATTGATACACATTTTAATTCTCTAGAAAAATCAGCTGAAGAAAAGGTCCGGAAGGAATTTTTGGATAAAAGATTTTCTGAAATATTAGAATTAATCTCTAAGGATAGGAAGATTGTAAGCATTGGAATAAAGAGCTTAGAAAATGCTCTTAAGGATGGCGGTGACATCTACAAATTTTGTATATCTTGGTCAAAGGCAACAGCAGCAATTGACAAGAAAATAAAAGAGGAACAGGACAAGCTTCAAAGCTTATCTCAAAGTTTTGATCCTCTCTCTTCCTCTATAATAAATCAAGAATGTCAGACTATTGCAGTCTTGAATGAAATAAAGAATCTTGAGAAGGAGAGGAAGAACATTACCAACCGGATGGGAGAACTTAGAAGGATTATAGTCCCTAAGTTGGAAACTATGCATGAGGCCATCAGTGATGCCCAGACCACCGCCCATACAAAAGATCCGACAGATCTCAGGCGGGCAGAAGCTTTTGCATTTTTGTTGAGTGGTCACATTTCAATCTTGGACAGAATGAAGCTAAGTTGGGCTACTGAAATGGTTCAACTGCAGACATCCTTTGCAGACATTCTGCAGTATATGTGAGTATGTAAATATGCGGCTATATATAGAAAATTTTTGAAAATTTTGGTGTGCGGACCCTACCCTTTGCCATTGATGTCAAAGGGGGAGTGAGGAGTAGTGGAAAATGAGGAATCCAACTCAGGGGGAGTTCCGGAAATTGTATATAAAGACAGAGCATCAGCAAAGGGGGAGCATAGTGTAAACACTTAGTCATTTTTCACTAAGTGTTGCCATCAATGCCAAAGGGGGAGATTGTTGGCAAGAGACACTATATGGATTCATGGTTGTTGTCATTGATGGCAACAAAGGTCATCCCACATATCCGCAAGTCATGATATATCTCTACCGGAAGTCAGATTGAAGATTGTTGTGGTCCGGTGAACAAGAACAGAGCATGTGGCAAGGTCCGACAGATTGGTCCGGATCTCTCAGAGGAAGTGTCTTGGCACAGTGCGGATCTGGGGAAGTCAAGAGGACTATCTTGAGTAGTATATTCCAAGGATTTAGCCTCCGGAGATGGACAAGGAAAAAGATATGAATAGTTGAGTACCGGATTCCTGAGAGACAGTGAAAACAGAGGAAGAACTGACTGACAGAGTATCAGACTACTTTCCGGATGTGTTACAGATGATGATAAAGGTTGCGGAGGCATGAATCATGTTTAGCCGACATAATTGATGATATCTACAAGTATATGCTTGATCCGCATTGCTTGGTGAGCAAGGATTCAGCCGACAGAACTAAGTTTGTAAGAAACTAGACTGTTCTGGATGCCGACTAGAAAGGTGATGAAATTACTTGTGCGGATATATATAGAGGATGGATTTAGTTGTAAAGTGTGTGAATGTGGAGAGATATGCGAATAAGTCCAGAGAAAGAGCAGAGGTAGCAAAAAGGATCTGGTATGTGAAAGATAGCAGAACAAACAACAGAGGAAAGATGAAGTGCAGCAGATCAGTGTACTGAGCCTAACCGGAACTGAACTCCAGCATATGCAGATGCTTCCAATCAGTTCAAGACTGTGATTATCATCACTTTGTAGACAGTGTGTCTTCTTGTAGGCAGTGGGCCTCTTGTGAGCAGTGTGCTCGGGCAGTGAGCCCTAATTGGCAAGTGCCATTTTTTGTAATTTCCTATTCTTCTAACAGAGAATATTTCTTGGGTTAATCACCCCGTGGTTTTCTCCCTTAACAGGGTTTCCACGTCAAAAATACTGTGTCATGTGTTTCTTACTTCATGGTTAATGTTTTGTGTTTGATTTTATGCTGCTTCAATTAAAAGGAAAGTTCAATAAGAGAAATAATTAGGATAACTGATTCACCCCCCCTCTCAGTTATCAACAGAATGTTGATCCTATCTAGTTTGATTAAAGATGTGTCATTCTTGATTTTGCGCAGTAAGTCAATGCCACAAACATTAAGGGTCGATTCATTTTCAATCATAACTCGCTTTATCAACTTTTTATCTATTGTGAGAAATATTATAAGAGGATCATGTTGGTTTTGGACTTCAATTAATGGTAATTCATGTGGTTGAAATAGAATATCCATTTTTGTTGTATGCATACAATCTAACAGAGCCACTACATCATTTGACTTAATAGCAGGTGGTACAATCACCTTTTGTAAAGCTTCTTGGACCTTTTGTATGAGTTCCCAAAGAGAGATCTTAGCAGGAGTAGCACAGAGCTTCTCAACAAGATCATAATCTTGACCACTTTTATGAGTAAGACAAGGTGGTTGAGGAAGCAAAGGTTGAAAATATGGAAGAGAGACAGGCACATGTGGTGCTTTCTTGCTTTGCTTGTTATTACAGGTGTTGTATGTGTGAGCAATCACATTGTAATGTGGTTGTTGTGACATGTTTTAAAAACCTTGATTCCTTTGAGTGATTTTTCTTACATAATTTAGAATGTAATCCAGGGGTCGAGGTGGTTTTTGATCACCTTGAACCATCATCACTGGTTTGAAGTGAGGAGATGCATTAGGTGCCCCTTGTACAAGAATTTTAGGAACATTGGTATACTTATCCATTATCCCCTTAGTGGGTGGAATAAGTATATTAATGAAGATTGAATTAACACTATTTTAATTTTGATTACACTCAACATCTACCTCTAAAGGATTTAATGTGAGAAACCTTTCCTTAGCCACCAATGCTTCCACTTTTGAAGGGAGAGCATCAGAATTAAGAGAAGGTACAGTGTTGTGAAGGAGGTTGGTGATGATTGTATCATTAGTGATGTCTAAGGGGCTTGAATTTGCAATCAAAGTAAGGCTATCCATGGTCTTCACTTCCTTAGAGATATCCAAGGTACTTGAACATTCAATCAAAGGTGGAAGATCTATCAGATTAGCCTTAGGAGTTTCATGTACATGTGATTATTAGATGAATAGTCATTATCTACCCATGGAGGATCCTTTTTGAGAGGAAGCCCTTTATCCTCTGATGCTTCATCTTCCAAAGAGAGCATTAGAATGAAGGGAGGGTAGGGTGACGGTAAGGAATGTATCAATGATTTCATCTTCTTGCACCAAGATGTCCTCACAAGTGGGAACAACTTTGGGAGGAGTATCATAAGGTGAAATTGATAAAGATAGGTCACTATTACAATCCATAGAAAAAGTGCCATCATAGTTATCTTTCTCATGACTATTCATTGAGATGAATTTGGTTAAGTTTTCTAATATTGTAGGATGCTCACTCATGAGTGTTAAGAATCTATGAAAATCAAGATATTTGATATATGTATGCAAAGATACCAAAAAGAAATGACATGAAGGTGCCATAATTAAATGTCTTAGAATAGAAATATGCAATAAGGTCTATTCATTTATCAAATATAACCAATATGAGAGACTTTTGTACACCACAACACTAGTTTGAGGAAACCGGGTTTTTGAAACTTGTTACCAAGAATAAAAATGCACTAGTGTCCTTACAAATGGAGTGATTTAAGATGTAAAGAGTGCTGAAAAAAATCTAATATAGACCACCTTTAATATCTCTTGCAACGAAATGTTAGAGAGAGGTTAAGTTGCTTATGTTGAAATACACATTGTGTAATTACAAACATGTGAAATTTTCAAAGTATGAAATGATGCAAAATTTTCAAATGAACAATGAAAATATAATTTAAATCATTGCTAGATCTGATTTGAAAGATGTTTATGATAGAAGAAAAATCTGAAATAAGATTTTGACTACAAAGCCCTAGCTTTTTGCAAAGACCAGGCTATATGAAAAATGCAACTCTTTAAGTAAAACCCTAGAAAATGCAACTTCTAATGCAAGATTTGATATGAATTATTAATTAATTACTGTAATAAATATAAGATCTAATGTAAATGTTAGAAAATTAAATCTTTTTATGATATGTAATGCAAAATATGCAAAACAATGCCTTAATGCGAGCCTAGAATGCTTGTTTTTTTACAATTTTTTTCAAATGTATGCAAAATTTTCTAATGCAAGATGATAAATAAGATATGAATGAAGGAAATTCTTGAATACAAAACTTATCAAGATGCAATTTTAATAAAAACATGGGTTCACCAAAATTTTATATACGAAAAGTGGGAAAGATGATGAATGGTGTCAAGATCTATCAAATCAAACCCTCCTTTCACAATAACACTTAAGGAAAATAATTGAGCTAAGTCACTATAGATGAATAGGACTCAGCTATAGGTTTGTGTACTTAGGGATGATATGGAAATATTGATTATATTGAAAGATTTGTCAAACCCTAGTTTCGATAAGCCTCAAACCCTAATTATAATGAAATCGCATACATACAAATAAATTACTATAGATCACCACACAGGAAGACACTCAAGAAGGAATAGAAACACACTAGAAGTTGGATTTCTAGAGGTGGAGACTTTGGAGACAATTGGGTGGGTGCCCTAGTCCAACAGGATAGTTTTTCTATAGATCTAGAATAGTGAGGTGTGTAAGACTGCAACTTGCTTCAGAGTTTCCAAAGATGCCAATCAGGAGGACAATGGGGCAGGCACCCTAGTCCAGTAGGGTTGATTTTATGCACTTTCTTCTTAGATCCTAAATCTCTATCCTCTTCTCTACTTCTTAGTAACTCCACTTCACCAAATTCTACACTTGTAGCCTGCAATCACAAAGAGAGGGGTTTGGGGGTTGTAGTGTTTAGGAGATTGCCTTGGTCAAGCCTCAAAATGACATTCAAGTCCTCCAACACCATTGTTAGATAGAGTGAGTACCTAAGGGAGGGAAAAGTCCAAAGTAATGATGAAATAAAATGATTGAAGCACAAATAGATGTCACCTTGGAGGTGAAGCACTCACAGAGATAAAGAAAGGCTTGCGATGCACCCTCAACCTGCACTAGCCATTGATTTGTTTCCTATAAAGATCAATGACCCAGATTCAAATGATATATCTATTCATGGTAGGAAAACTTTGTGTTCACTCTTATGAACAATTAATGAAGGAATTAAAAGGATTTAAAAGATGATTTCTTCTAAATTCCTTATACATGAAGATAAATTGTAAACACGAAGGGTTTTTCAGTGCTGAAGGAGTTCATGGGCAAAGCACCAGGTGAAAGGCATTCTCCATTCTGGTGATAAGATGGGTATGTACTGATATTATTTTGTAATTATTATAATCTTTTAAGGCTTTTGAATTCTATGAATCAAGTCCTGCATACATACCAATTGAAAAGACAAACTCTTGAGAGCAATAGTTCAGTCCCCTTTTGTTTCCTGTTTCACAATTATGGGACCTAAGGGAGGCCAAGGCCACATTTACTTAAGAGGGACTTGACTCATGGTACTAGTAGGTAAATCCAAGAGTCTTCAAAGAAATTTGATCCAGGCCAGGGTGAGGGAGATTATACCAACAAGTTGTATGACTTTCAGGGCCTTATTAGAGATATCATCTTACTAGTAGGAGGATGGGGACTATTTGAGTTCAGGTATTACCGAAGAGATAGAGAGAGACCTATCTCACACCTTTGGGATCTTGACCTCAGAAGGTTGGTGGTTCCCAATGTCTTTGTTAATGTTGACTTGATTGTTGCTATATGTTGAAACTATGATCTTAATACAAAGACATTGTCTAGTAAGATTGGTGATAGGTTATTCCATTTGAACATGGATTTATTGATAAAGGTTTTTAATTTGTCCCCTACTTCCAATGTGAAAATTGACCTAGAAGAGTTCAAGAAAGACTATTAAAGAGAGAGGCATGCTTACAGGACATATAAGTTACCCCTCCATAGAAAAACATATTTGAGAAAATATGCTAAGTTCAGCGATGATGAATTGGATCCCTTCAATTTAGACATGTTTGAGGATTATTTTGTCATGACTTATTGTATCCTGTGTAAAATCTTTGGTTTAGACTTTAGTCCTTTGATGCCTGATAATTTACTAGTCATGATAGTTGATATTCAAGATAGATATCATTTTAGGAGGTTTGATTTTGCCTCCTACCTGAAAAAAAAGATTCATGATGACTTAGTATCATTTAAGGATGTAGTACATGCCCCCACTTTTAAAAGATATTCCTTGTTGTGCCACATTTTGTTGCATTATGAAATGAGGTTTTGGGGCCAAGAGTTACATATTCAACATTTCACAAAGGAAGGAAATTCTATGCATGTTCAAGGAAGGTGCATCTATGGGACAAGTTTTGTGATAGTGCAAGTTATTTGACCTTTGAAGAGTATTTTGTTCAAAGGATATTAGGACTTTTAGGTGTTGATATGCCTAGATTGTCTAAAGTTGTTATGGAATTCCTCAAACTTTTGAAAGGATACTAGATGGGCCCCTCTGAGACACAATTGAGGTGACTGGTATGTGTATTCAAATGCAATAGTAATCAAGATATATGGGCTAATGTTAAGCCCCATTTACTACCAATCAAGGTACCAAATAGGGTTGCTTTTCTAGAGATTGCATGGTAGTTAAATGAATCTAATAAATTCCATTTGAGGACAAGCAAGAAGGGTTCTTTTCTCCCTATCCCTATTGATTTCCCAAGTTTAGAATACATGCCAGGGAAGGATATGAGACCCATTCCAATATACTATCATTGTTTAAACTGCCCTTCTTTGATCATCAGAATTATGATCTAGAGCATTTCATTGATAAAGTAAGAAGGGAGAAGTAGAGGGTAGGTCCTGAACACTATTATGATGAAAAGGAAGATCTCATCAAGAATTGTGTCTCTTTAGAGGAGGTACGTCAAATGAAAGGGACATTTGGGCTTATAATAATTGGAGAGAGACAGAGGAAGACCCTACATATCCAGTGGCTTTCCCAAATATGATAGATCCTATCCTCCACATGAAAATGATAATGGATAATGTTGAATAATTAAAGTTTGTTCCCAAGAAGAAAGACGTTGAACCAAAGTTTCCTGAACTTCATGTTGCAAGTATGTGCTTACCGGTGTCAACGTCATTAATGTCAACATATTTGTGTTGTCATTGGTGTCAACTGTGCTCTTGTTTTGATGTTTAATTATGTTGATTTAGTTGCTTTGTATTGGATTACATAAGTGTTGAAGATAATAAGAAAGTGTTCTAGATATTAAGTTTCCAAGTGCTTTTGAGAAAATTTTCTCTCCCAGTGGAAACAGTGTGTTGCAGAGTTTCCTAGCTTGTAGAAGTATAGTGTAGCATTTTGCTTCGCATATTCTATAAATTGAATATCTTTGTCTACAAATTGGAAGTTATGTTAAGGAGTGTCTGTAGATGCCATGTTTCAAGTTTGATCCTCCAGTATGAAGATTTGAGCAAGTTTTGTTTACCAAAGTGAAAACTATTTTTCTATGCATTTAGTAGTGATAGGGAGAATGTATTCTACTCCGTATTTCTCTGCATTTAAGTCTTATAGTCTGTGGTTCTGGAATTAAGTTTGTAATGGTGCTTTGTGCCTTCAGTTTAAGTGGTTCATGATTTGGTGGTCTGCAAGCGATCTTTTCTTTATGACAGTGGCTAACAGTGATGTTCAAGTGCTCTGGTTTGAAGAATTTTGTGGACAAAGTGTTTAGAGGTTGTGCAGATGTTCTTGGTGATTATAATGTGCTTGTGGATGTCTCTTGATCATGTTCCTACCTTTTGATTGGTTCACAAAGTGTAATCCAAATCAAGCATGAAGCGTGTTCGTAAAGGTCTTAGTGTTAACACTAGTTTTAGTTGACTTGGTTGTTTTCACTACTTGTGATTATGCTTTAAAGTTTGCAATGGTGTGTTATTGTGTGGAAGATTGCATTTGAGTCCCAGCTAAGGAGTGGTTTGGTTCACATTCATTCTTTCTCTTTCATTAATCTCTTTAGGTCCAAACCTATTCTAATGTATGTATGTTTGCCGACCTTGGAGATTGTTCCAATGGTTGATGATTGTAATGCCGACCTTGATGATCATTCCAAGGTTGATGAATTATATAAATACTTGTAATGAATTCATGAAAAAGGAGTCTAGATGCAAAGATGCAAAAAGAAGTGTGAAGTGAATAAGTAAAGCAAAGTAGAGGAAAATTATTGTGCTTCAATGAAACTAAACATTGGCATAGTGTAGATGCTACTATCTGAGTTCACCAACTTTGGCAGTGAGCCACCCCATTGGTAGTGAGCCACTTCTTTTGCAGTGAGCATTTTTGGAAGTGAACCACATTGGCAGTGAGCCTCAGGTAGTGAGCCTTGTAGTAAATTTTGATATATCTTTTATATTTTGAGCTAACACTCACTGTGATTTTTCCCTTATTGGTTTTTCCACATAAAAATATGGTGTCTCATGTGTTGAATATGTGAATGTGTTTAAGTTTTGTTTTTATGCTTTCATGATTAAATTTCAATAACAGTAATCAAGTGGTTGATGTGTTGATGGTTTTAAAGTTTTAGTTACAAATGATTCATCCCCCCTCTTAGTTGTCTTGTGGTTTTCAACAATTGGTATTAGAGCGAGGGGTCCTTAGTAAACAACCTAACAGCTCAAGGTAGATCCAAGATGGCACATAGGAAGGAGTCACGACAGTTTGATCGAACAAATTATGCTCTTTGGAAGGTACAGATGAAAAGTCGTCTTATTTCTCTTGGCTATAGTGTTTGGAAGATAATAGAGAAAAAGTATACTATTCTTGAAAATGGTCCATTAGATGAAGATGAAGTCAAACAGTATGAATTAAAATTAAAATCTAGAGATGCTCTGTTAAATGCCTTATCTAACACTAAGTTGGTGAAAGTTATGGATTTAGAGACTGCTCATGAGATCTGGGAAAAGTTGAAAAGTTTATAAGAAGGAGATGATTCTGTAAAGAGTGCCAAATTACAAAACCTAAAGGCAAGGTATGAAGTCCTAAAGATGGGTGAAGATGAAAACATAACTATCTACATGCAGAGAATTGATGAAATTGTCAATGGAATCAAATGTCTTGGAGGAATTATTAATGAGGATGAGGTTGAGGTTGTGTTGAAGATTCTTAGGTCATTGCCTAAATCCTATAGTCACAAGGTGGCATCAATTGATGAGGTTATGAGTGTGCAAAACATTACAAAGGATCAGTTTCCTGGGAAACTTACAGCTTTTGAAATGAGAGAATTTGGTGATGCTCTACCAAAGACTGAGACTTCCTTCAAAGCTGACACTTCAGAAAAAACTTCAAGATTTCATAAATATGTTATGGAATCTGATGATGAGCTAGATGAGGTTGAAGCCAACTTTGTGGACAAAATGCAAAGAGCTACCAGTAAGTTCAAAGGCAAATTACCATTCAAATGCTTCTCTTGTGGTAAGATTGGTCACTATGCCTCCAAGTGTCTAGAGAGAATTGAGAGAGGTAAGAAGAAGTTTGAAAGTAGACATAGAATTATAAAGAAATGCTATTATGTTATAAATATTGATGATGATGGTGTAACATATGATGAGTATGATGATAATAGTACCAGTGCAAATGAATGCTTGTTTATTGCTATTAAAGAATAACCTAAATCTACTAATCCTGCTAGCTATGTGAAGGAAGAAAAACCAGTGGAAGAAAGTGCTTTGTCTATCCAGGTTGAGAAAGATAAGGATGAATGGATTATTGACAGTGGATGCTCATATCACATGACTAGTGATAAAAGTATGTAATCTAGGAAAAGTATGATGGGGGACTAGTTAGGTTTGGAGATAATGTAACTGGTAAGATTTGTGGAAGAGTATCTATTTCTTTTGATGGTAAGCATAACATATATGATGTTTTATATGTGAAGGGTGTTAAGCATAATCTTTTAAGTGTTGGCCAGATGTGTGAGAAAGGGTATGATCTAAGTTTCAAGGATAATGGATGCAAGATCATGGAAAGCTCTGGAACAGTCATTGCAACTAGTAAGAAGACCAAAGGTAATGCTTATCACTTGAAGGGAACTTATAATTGTTGTTTGTTGGCTCAGATAGATGAAAGTTGGTTGTGGCATAGAAGGATGTGTCATATCAATTTTGATAATTTGGTGAAGCTAAGCTTAGTACAAGCTGTGAGAGATTTTCCTAAGATGGTGAAGCATGCTAATACTATTTGCAAGGAATGTCAACTGGGAAAATAGACAAGGACAAGTTTCAAGATCAAAGAATAATTTTCTGTTGGATTTTTTGAGCTGGTGCATACAAATCTGCATGCTCCTATAAGAACAAGAAGTCTACAAGGAGACAGGTACATTATGTTGCTTATTGATGATTATTCTAGAATGACATGGGTCACTTTTCTAAAAGAGAAATCAGAAGACCTAGACAAGTTCAAAGATTTCAAGGCAATGGTTGAGAATGAGTTAGAATTGAGGATAAAATGCTTAAGGTCTGATAGAGGATGTGAGTTTACATCAAATGAATTCAACATTTTCTATGAAGAGTATGGGATAAAAAGGTAGTTGTCCCTCCTAGGACTCCTGAGTAGAGTGGAGTTGTTGAAAGAAAGAACATGACAGTTCAAGAGGCTACTAGGCCAATGATGATGGAGGCTAACCTACCCAAAGTGTATTGGAGAGAAGCTATACACACTGTTGTCTACATTCAAAATAGAGTCCAAGTCAAAATTAATGGCACTAAAACTCCTTATGAATTGTGGTATGGAAGAGTTCCCACAGTGAAACATTTCAAAATTTTTGGAAGAAAATGTTATATCACAAGAGATGAAGAATTAGGCAAGTTTGATGTTAGGTGTGATGAAGAAATTTTCCTTGGATACTCTACTAAGAGTAAGGCCTACTGGTGCTACAATAAGAGATTGAAGAAGGTCACTAAAAGTGCTAATGTGAAGGTTGATGAAGACAAGGAAATAACATCAGATCTGAGTGGCTATGAATCAGATGAACCTGTTGTTACAGTCAATAAAGAAAAGGTGGAACAAAAGGACAATCAAGTTAAAGAAGAAAAGGCTCTTGAAAGTACTAATAAGACTCCCAAGTATGTAAGGATTAATCATTATGAAGATCAAAGTATTGGTGACAAAAGAAAAGGGGTATTGACAAGGAAAAGATCTGTAGAGGAACAAGTGAACTACTATTTACTTTCACAAATTGAACCTAAAACTGTTAGTGAAGCCTGCAAAGATGAAATTTGGGTAAAAGCCATGGAAGAAGAGCTGATGTAAATAGAGAAGAATCAAACTTGGGAATTGGTCCATAGACCCGCTGATAAAAATGTGATTGGAACCAAATGGGTTTTCAGAAATAATATGAATGAAAGTGGTAAGAAACAAAGCAAGACTGGTATGCAAAGGATATTCTCATGTTGAATGCATAGATTTTGAGGAGAATTTTGCTCCTGCAGCAAGGATTGAAGCTATAAGAATGTTCTTTGCTTTTGCAGCACACAAAGATTTCAAGGTGTACCAGATGGATGTGAAGTCTACTTTCTTGAATGGAGAGCTAGAAGAAGAAGTTTACATTGAACAACCGGAAGGATTCTAGTTATTTGACCAATATGACATGGTGTGCAGATTGAAGAAAGCCTTGTATGGACTCAAACAAGCTCTTAGAGCCTGGTATGCAAGATTGGACAAGTATTTGATGCAATTAGGGTTTAGAAAAGGTACTGCAGACAATAATCTCTATTTAAAAATTAATGATGATCAAATTCTAATTGTTATAGTCTTTGTTGATGATATTATCTTTAGAGGCAATGAAGGTATGTGTAAGAAATTTGTAGAGGAAATGCAAAAGGAGTTTGAGATGTCTATGTTTGGTGAAATGAATTTCTTTTTAGGAGTGCAGATTACTCAATCAGAAAAAGGAATTTTTATTTCTCAGTCAAAGTATGTGAAAGAATTATTGAAGAAGTTTGGAATGGAGGATTCTAAGCTAGTATGTACTCCTATGGTAACTGGTTGCAAGCTAAGCAAGAATGGTGAATCACCTAAGATTGATTAGAAAAAGTATAGGTCTATGATTGGAGACTACTTTATCTAACCCATACCAGACCTAACATAATGCATGCAATCTATCTTGTGGCAAGATTTCAAGAAGATCCCAAAGAGTCACTTGTAATGGCAATCAAGAGGATCATTAGGTATTTAAAAGGTACTTCAGACTATGGATTGTGGTATCCCAAAGATATCGATTTCACCCTCAGTGCTTATACAAATAAAGACTGGGTTGGACATGCTAATGACAGAAAAAGTACAAGTGGAGGTGCTTTCCTTTTGGGTAACAGATTGGTTTCATGGCTGAGCAAGAAGCAAGAATCAGTTTCTTTATCTACTGTAGAAGTAGAATATATTGTTGCAGCATGTTGTTGTACTCAAGTGCTTTGGATGAAGCAAACATTGAAGGACATAAGAGTTGTGTATGAAGAACCAATTTCAATCTTTTGTGACAATACAAGTGCTATAAATAGTTCAAAAATCCAGTGATGCACTCAAGAACAAAGCATATATCTATAAGGTATCATTTTATGAGAGAAAAGGTAACATAAAATGAAGTAAAGATGGAATATGTGTCTACAAATGATTAGATTGTAGATATTTTCACAAAGCCCCTGCCCAAGGACACTTTTGAGTATCTCAAAGAAAAGTTAGGGGTTTTTACACCTCCTGCTCTAAACTAAGATGCATGGGAAGCACATCAGTCCAGTGGTGCCCAAAGGCTTATTCTTTGATTGGGATTGATGTTTTGAAGGCTACCTCTTAGGGGGAGCAGTGAAAGGAAGCTAGGTGTGTGGAAATCACTTCCTAAAATAATCTAATG
This sequence comes from Cunninghamia lanceolata, assembly GCA_027924645.1. NCBI lineage: Eukaryota > Viridiplantae > Streptophyta > Pinopsida > Cupressales > Cupressaceae > Cunninghamia > Cunninghamia lanceolata. The sequence goes on from BSBN01000801.1 coordinate 14,545,136, forward strand.
AGGGGAGAGGTATGCAAATTCTTTACCACCTTTACAATTACAGCCATATTAAACTTATATCAGAGATATTATAGCAACAAACACAATACAAGAATGTAGACAGAGAGAAGTAGACACAAGATGTATCATGGGGAAAACCTTTCCAGGCAAAAAATCCCACACTCTAAAACCTACAAAATGTATTATCTGAAACCGTTACAGTTTACAATACACCTGCAATGCAACTTTTGTTGTCGATTAGGATTGCACCTGTGATGCAAAGATGTTAAGCTCGGCAATCCTCTGAAACATTGGAATACTTTCAGGTTGTGGGTACCCTATGGTGAAAGTAAACCTCCAGATTATGGGCTAGTTCCCTTATGATCTTCTAAAAAACTAAATACTTTATAGGAAAAGGGTTGAAAAGACCTACTAAAAGCACTAAAATTGTAACTTAAAAAGTATGGTGATGCACCTAATTTGATGGAAAATTGTAACTCTAACTCACAATAAATCTCATAAAATCTATTCACACAATTCACTTTGGCAATATGATCACAAAAATGTTTCTAAGGGAGGCTGCAAATAACATTCTTCTTGGAGGAAAATAGGGTTTTCATAGCATGAAAGAAAAACTATTCTAATTGCACAACCTAAGACCTGTGATTTTTACTGCTATTTAATACAAGCAAGTACAAATGAGACAATAATTTTAAAGTTCTGATATTAAACACAATAAAAATCTCATCAAATCATTCATAAAGACAACACAAATGAGAAGGTAGACACTTGATTATACTGGAAAATAAAGGAACACTTGCATAAAAATGACAAAGAATAAAACCTGTAACCTATTGTAATCTATAAATCTGCAAAAGTTGAGTTACAAACACTCTTTCTCTCTGCAATGCACAAGAGAGCAAAATGGCAAGAACTTGAAAAAACATATTTTTTTCTCACAATATATAATATGCTCTCAAAAAAGACCTAGAAAGGTCAACTATAGTCAACTGCCTCTAAAAATAATCTCTCCAAGATTGATCCATGAGAAAGTGTGAAAATCCCAAAAAATAGGGTCCTAACTGCAGAAAAAGAAGCCAAAATAGCTTCAAACTGCTCCTCAAACTCAATTTGACAAATTGGTGGACCAAACTCTTCCAATTTTGCCCAAAAATCATCCAGACGATCCTAAAATGGCTCAGTTAACTTCATCCTCCAATTTTGCATAATTTTGGGATGGGAAAACAATGTGAGCAAGGAATAAAGTAATCAAGATGATTTACTTTACTATGTGTTATAAATTTGTTTAATTTTTTTGACTTTTACAACTTTGTGACAAATAATAAAGTAATTTATAATTATATTACTTTATTATTTGTTTACATTATTTTTAAGTTACAAAGTCATGCAAAATTAAGGGATATTTGTCTTAAAAAGGTTTTAAAACAAATGACAACTCCTTATATCTCCCCCTTTGATTTGCACAATTACATTAGGCATCCTATGTTGATGCAAAAAATAAATAACCTCCATGCATGCAAAAGTTACAAAATATCCCTATTTTACTCCCTTATGTCTCCCATGCATTAATGATCTCAAATCATATTTAAAACTCAAATCGTCACTCCTTATGACTCCCATGCAATACATACATCACCATACCTTGCATCATCATATGTCAAGACACCTTATAACCCCCCATGCAAACACACATGCATCACACTCCTTGCATTATTCCTTTTCCATTTGAAAGAAAACCCTTATGACTCCCCATGCAAATAAGTGAGTCACCATGCATTATTTATCTTTGCATCATATTCAACATATTTAATAAACACCTTATAACTCCCACTTCATCGTATCTTTTACCTTTTCATCATTATTTTCATTGACTTGTGAAAATCAAAAAGAAAAGTATAGCTCTCATGGGCCCCTATGGCATCATTAGGATTATTGACTTATGAAGTCTTGACCACGATCTTTGCAATGGATAATAATGATTTTAATTTTTGAAGTCAAAAGAGAGCCCAGTGGTCAAGCTAGGGCAATGAGTGAAAAGAGGAAAAACCTAAAGTCTTTTATCATTTTCACTTGTTCTTTTTCACTGCTGCTGCTCCAAACCGCTGCCATGCAAGGGTTTCTCTGCTATTTTTGAGGCATTCTAAAGCTTGAACTATTGTCTCTGAGCTATTTCAACACTACACTCATCCAGGTGAGTTTCTCTTCTGCATCATTTTTTTCTACAAAAAGAATGGGAAAAATGCAGCATTTGTTACTCCTCTAGTTGCTTTCACTCTGGTTTTTGTTATTCTGTATATGCTGCATCTTTTCTGTATTTTTATCTTTCTTTGACTTTCATGCTAAAAAGAAGGTCGTGAGGATTTGTTGCACTAGTTTTCATTACACTCTTTTGCATCTTGCTCTGTAAACCATTTCTCCTTCTATTTTTGACCTCCATTTAATAGAGATTATGAGGATTTTCTAAGAAGCTAATAAAAAATGGTAGATGTATGTCTTCTTTGAATGCTTTGATTCATCTTCCATGGCTGTTGTTGATAGGAAAAATATATATCTGTTTGAAGAATGGTAAAAAGTTTTACTCATCTGTACACCATCTTAGGGTTTGTAAGTAAAAAACTCCATTTCTTCTTCTATCTATAACAAAAAGATATCCTATGTTGCAAGAAAAAGGTAAAAAGAAACTAGTCTTTTATTTTCGGTGCCTTTTTTGTATCTATGCAAGAGGTGATGACTCTGTAGAAAACCCTAATAGGGTTTGTGACAAACTCTCCATTTTCTCTCTCTATTTTTGTCAAGGTATTTCCTGCTATGGTATTCTGAGTTCTTCTTCTTGTCATCCTCCATGGCAAAGTACTATAAGGGTTTTGTGATAAGTTCATAAAAAGATAACATATAGCTTATATGCTTTACTCCTTTGGACCTTCATTGCTTCTGTACTCACTCAAACTTTATGATTCATCTTCTCCTTCATACTACTGAGACATTGTATTTATTGAATATAAATATTGCAATATATAGAAGGTATGGGCATCCTCATGATGCAATCATATTGTTCCCTTTTTTACTCTACTACACCTTTTAGGCATCATGTGCCTGTATGTAACCATTCATTGTGATGATGGTAAAATGTATGAGTAATGAAATAGAACAAGCTACTCTTATTTTCTTTTCCTGTTGTATATGGACAAGAATAATATAACCTCTTGCTGCTCCAACTTTTTACTGTAACTTCTATGCATTCATACATTTGATGAAAACAAAAAGGAAAAGGTCTATGAAGTTTACTGTTGTTCTTCCATTTTCATCTTCTATAGGCAAACAAGGTATATGCCTTTTGTTGTTCCATGATCTTCTTTATATTTTGACTCTGACAATCTTCACTTGCTTCTCTTGATGCTCTTAGATATCATGACTATAGTAAATGCTCATGTATATGAATGAAATGATTAGCTATCTGGTAGAAGAAGTGACTCTTCTGTAGATGGACAAAGTATATATGCTTTTGTTGTTCCATCTGTATATCTTTTGTAAGTGATCATATTGGCATTGACTTTTTCTCAATTATCTCTTTATACACTTGTGTTAGTAACATGAATGGTTTTGAATAAGGCTTTATAAACTTCAAGCCACCTTCTGAGTTTGAAACTTGTAGATATATACCCTCTTCTGTCACATGTGATGAAACTATGGCATTGATCCTTTATGATAATCAGGAATGCTTGATTGGACTACACTTGTCACCTCTCCTTGACTGCTTTAGATATCATGACTGCTCCTTTGTATCTATGAATGCCATGCATGATGGTCTACATTTGATACATCCCTTAGAATGACGATTGTATCCCCTATTTCTTTTGATGGCATAATGGGTTCCTCATGACTATTCCACATGCTTTTGATTTCTTTGTAATACAGATGTAGGGTTCTTCACATATTCAAATAGCAATTTTACACTTCATTTATAACAAAAAGGTGGAAAAGTACCTATTCTTAAATACTGCCCACTTTATGATATAGCTATACCTCTTGATATGGCATAACTGTCCTCTTATAAGGCTGTAATGAAAAGGTCTCTTGGCTATCAAATTCAAGTTTCACTTTGACATTAGACAATTACCAAAGCTAGGGAATAGCTCATTCTGATAATTGTCTACTATCAAAGATCTACTCCTTCATGGCTGCTCTAAGTTCACTAAACATTTATTAGTTCTGGTAACTGTCTATTGTCAAAATGCATTCTTTTAATGACACCTTGATAGAAAGTGATTACAAATTGAATACTTCTGCATTAATGACATTATTTTTAGCATGTTGGGCTCAACCCTTGTGGGATCCCATTTTCTCCACATGTCATTTCATAAAAAATGAATCAGCAACATGATTTTTCCTATACCTGCACACTGAACAAACAAGTTAGCATATAAAACATATCTTTGAAGGTTCAATGCTCCTCATGATGATTTGGCCTTCCATCTGATGATCTGATCTTTTGCATATATCTGATAATGACCCAATTGTATTGATGCATCATAATTGTAGATTATATATCTGTTGATAAGGCATATGATGAGTTTTTATATCCTGAGCTCTAACCAAAACTTTCAAACATTGCAGGTTCATCTTGAAGATCAGGAGCAAGAAGCTAAAAAAATGAAGATCAAGCTGTAGATAAGAGGGTCAACACTAACACATCAAGGCAATGAAGGATATAATTCTCCTCATATGTTCCTTTCTTTTCTTTATCTTTAGATGTATAGCTTGCATGCTTTGTTGCATTAGCTCAGTTAAGTCATTCCCATGGCTTGTGTGGGACATATTTTAAACACTCTTTTGAATATAATCAATTATTTTACTTTATGCAATGACTTATGTATATTTTAAATTTTGAATCAAATACATAGCATAAAATAATTGAATCTGCTTTAAAACACATATTTAAAACATGATGAAGAAATGATAGTTTATAAATACCTCTCTTTTTGCACCACCACACTTTTTAAGTTATAGTTTTAGTGCTTTTAGTAGGTCTTTTCAACCCTTTTCCTGCAAAGTCTTTAGTTTTTTAGAAGATCATAAGGGAACCAACCCATAATTTGGAGGTTTACTTTCACCATAGCGTACTCACAACCTAAAAGTATCCCAATGTTTCAGAGGATTGCCGAGCTTAACAGCTTTGCATCACGGGTGCAATCCTAGTCGACAATAGTTTTTGGCATGCCTGATGGTACCTAGTTAACCTATTTCAGTCCAAAGCTCACTTATATATCACTAATTTTTGGTGTGTATGTCAGTGATTTCAGCCTTTGGAGGCAAGCTTTTCCACACATCTGGCAACTTTAAGTGACGTTTCTATTGGTTTTAGTATGATCAAGTGCTATTTTATTTCAAGTAATTTTGGTTTCAGTTGTTTTCTATTTTTTGAATGAGTAAGCATGTCTATATTTCATGGGAACATGTCATATCATCCATCATATTATGAAAATGTTGCTAATCCACTATCTTATCAGCCATATCAAATCAACCATGCTACTGGTTTTAGCCCAAATTCTATGGGTTTTCAAGGAAACTAGCATGCTCAATATGCTTACCTCCCACCCACCCTTGCTCAACCTTCATATCAACATTCATATGTCCAAAATTGGCCTCAAGAAATATCTCTGATGTCAAATTAATTCAAACACTCTCCTGATCACCTCCAAGATTTGGAGGTTAAGGATATAAAGAATAGCATGACTGATATGAAGGACACAATATTAGACTTCACAAAGAAAATAGAAGAGATCAAGAGGCAGCAAGAGTATGAGCAGCAACAGGAAGAAATGGCTTATCAAGCCAATCTCTATGAGCAGGAGTTAGAGGCACAAAGGATGCAGTTTGAGAGGGAGATAGTAGCAAAAGAAGAGCAGATGAATTTTTTGTTTGCTCAAACACAAAGGCATGAGATCCAAACAACTCCTTTCATTCCAGATCAACCCTTTTAGGATGAGGTTAGTAGGCATGAAATTCTAAGTTTAAAGCAAAGTGAGTATCCTAACCCTCCTAAAGTCAAGATTCCTAGTTTTAGAAATCCTTTACCATTGCAAGAACCTGAGTTGGCATGATATGAATTTTTTATGCTTCAAAACCAACCACTTGAAGAGCCCCTTTTCCTCCAAGAAACTCAAGAAGCTCCCCAAAGTCTCAAAATTCCAAGTTTCAAAAGTTCTAATTTCACTTAGGAGCCTGTTTGCATTTAAAACCAGTCCATTAATCCTCAGTATCAGTCATATCAAGTACCTGAACCAAATCATCAAAGTTTTAAACAACCATGGCAGCCTACTTGGACTAAGTATCTTGATTATAAAATGCTAAATCTTATTAAGGCTACCCCTACCATACCAATCCAAAATCAAGAAGAGGAAAACGTAGTAAAATCTAAGCCAATCAAAATTCCAAGTTTCAGTCTAGCAGCTGAAGGTTCTGTTGTTTTTATTGTGTCCCCAGTTGAAAATGAGCATAATGCATATGAAGAGGATGTTGGTTCAAACTTGACACTCAATCCTTTGCATTTTGATTCATTTTAAAAGTTTTCTAATGTTGTTTATAAGATGAATGAAAGAAGAGTACAGAGGTCACAAGGTGAAAGTCTTCAGTTGCAAAGATAGAATGCCCAAGTTTCATTGGAGAAAACACCGCATGAGGAGGAAGAATCAGTTTCTTTGTTTGATCAGCTACCTAGTTTTGTTGAACCAGATGAGGAAGAGCATGCTCATACCAAAGGCAACAACAAAGGGACACAGGAGGATGCAAATAATTGTGATATTGTGTTGGCCTATCAAGAACAAAATGAAGATAGTCTTGTTTTGGAAGATGAAGAGATTGCTCTTCCTAGGAACCTTCAAAGAGCTGATAGCTTTGATGAATTATTGGTTGTCCTAATGGAAGAAGATGATTCATTGATCATAGAGGAGGAATTGACATGGTAGGTTATCATGTAAGGTGAAATCAATGAACAACAAGAGGGAAGGTTTGATGAGAGCCTCTGTGAGTAGAGTGAGGAAACTCATCTAGATTTAGTACAAGATTATGATTTTGATGAGAACATTTTCTCTAGTATCATAGATGATTTTTGCTCTTAGATAACAATTTGATGTCATGTGAATCAACAGTATGTGATCAACCTATTCAAGTCAAAGAGGAAAGCATTCATTCATTTCATTCATGTGAGATAAATAGGTTGAGATTGCAAGTGACAACAAAACATCAGATCTCAATAAAGAAACCAGGGTTATTAGCCAAAGGTTCATCATTGCAACAGGGTTTCCAATTAGGGATTTAGCTTCCAGAGAGATAAATAAAGAGACACATGTTATTGTTATACCCAAAGAGGAGATTGCATCCTTAGAATAGCAGAACCAGATCATCTATTCACCCCATAACAACAGTATCTATGATTAGGTTCAGATGGTGAGTGGGTTTGTTTTTGTTCTTCAGAGAGCTTTGCAACATTCTATAAGGTATGTTCTTATGGGTCATATCTTATCAATATCAAATCACCTTGCAGAACACCCTTCTTAATCAGAAAGGGAATTTGTTTTACAAAGCTAGTTAATGGGTTTGTTTGACCAGCTTCTATGGTTAGTTAGTGTCGGGTAGAGTAGAATTTTAGTTTAGTATTTCATTTTCCAAAAAGTGCACATGCACATTTTTGCTGACCAAGCCCTAAACTAGGTTAGATAGTTGTTTCCAGTTTTAGTTTTGTTGTTGTATGTTTCTGACAACTGAGTTACAAAGGTTTTTCAAGGTTTTTCAAGGTTATCAAGGATAGAAGTTAACTCCATGCCCAATGGATTATCTAGGCAACTGGTCTATATGCTTAGCAGGCAAGCATTCAACAAAAATTGCCAGAAATGTTACCAATTTTTCACCTACAACTCAAATTGGCAAAGCTAAAACAGTTCATTACATTTGAGGTGAAGAATTTTTTAACACATTCCTACTATGCTTAACCATGGCATATTTTAAGTGTTAAGAAAAGATTGATTTCAGTTTTGTTGTTCAGAGTAAAGAGACATAAAGAAAAGTACATATTGAACTCAAGACATTGCTTTCATTCAGTGCATAAATGTTTCATTCATTTTGCCAATAAAGTATACACAGAATTGCAAGTATTGTATTTGTATTCATTGGAAAGAAAAGAGTAATCAATGGTCCCACACAAGCCGTTGGAGTAGCTAACTAATGTAACATGATATATACTATGCATCTGAAGATAAAAGAAATGAAAAGAGTCATAAGGGAAAATGCATATCCATCATTACCTGAAGTAGCTTTGGGGTAGATCTTCTTGTCTTGCTCCTCCTCTCCTAATCTCCAAGTGAACCTGCATCATGGTAGACATTTGGTTAGAGCTCCGGATATGGATCTCCCTATGTGCCCTACCAATAGAAACACATCACATATCATGAAGTATTGGATCAATAAGATAGAGCCAGAAAGATCAAATCATCGCATGAGTATTGAATTCATTATTTTATGTTCTAACTTGTTTGTGTAATGCGTAGGTATAGGTACATTCATCAATGTTCATGATATTTCATCATGTGGTGAAAAAATGGGCTCCCACAATGGTTGAGCCCAGCATGCTTCTCTCTAAACCTCAAGAGGGACACGATTAAGCTTTCCAAATAAAACATATTCTGTTTGAAGATCAAATTGTAAAGCAACTCAATACATGGTACATTCATAACAACCAAGTCAAAGGTGCAATCATTGATAAAGGAGTTGTGACTATCCTCAAGACATGCATATTCAAGTCCAAGTGATGGACAAGTGTTAGAATGGTGGACAGGGTCCTAGTACAATCATTAATGATTGTACTAAAGAAGAATATAAGATAGGATAGTCATCAATGACTGTACCATCCTAGGACAACTTCTAAGTGCAAAGTGTTGTCATAATTGTACTAAGACAACTAAAGAAATGAGCTCATTCAATCACATGAATAAGAGCCATCTACATAAATGGTAATAGCATATACCAGATAAGCCACAGTTATGGACTAATGACCAAAAGAAGTGTTAACATCATAAGTTGTAGCATTCAACAATGACTGATGACCCACCATGGTTACCATTGATCAATCATGGATGCAATGCACAGTCAAGTAACCAATACATTATCATGAGAGTACTAGTCTTATATAATGGCCTTTATGTTATAGGTAATTTAATTAAGTTGGATACTACAATGGACAATAAGGGAAGGTAGTGTATAGATGCATAGGGTTTTATCTTCAGTGATGCAATTTACCTATTGTCAACAATGGAGTAATCATGATATCCAAGGACAAAAGATGAATCAAGTTGAAGCAACAAGGACATATATTTTACTTGTTCATGTACAAAAAAAGAAGATAGGTTGGAGCAAAAAAGTTATATCTCCTTGATCACATACAAGAGAAGAGTAAAAATTGGAACAACAAAAGGCATTCACCCTTTTACATAGACTTATTCCTTTTTGTCTTCATCAAACATATAAATACATAGAGGGTACAGTTAAAATGATGCAACAAATACATTATCTCAGTAGTATGAAGGATAAGATGAATCATAACCTTTGAGTGATTACAGAAGCCATGAAGGTAAAAGAAGCATTAGCAAAGTTTAGTAGAGAGCATGAGTGCAGTTACAAACATACAACAGAGGATTATTTTTTACAATAGAAGATAAAGAGAAAAATAGAAAATGTTATTCACAAACCCTACTAGGGTTTTCTTGCAGAGACAAGAAAAAGCAAGAAAGTGATAAAAGACTAGTTTATTTTTGCCTTTCTTTTCTACTATAGAGAATTCCTTTTTTGCAATAGACAGAAGGAGGAAATGGAGTCTCTGTTCACAAACCCTAAGAGGGTTTCTCACGATAAATAAAAAACTTTTTACCATTCTTCAAACAGATATATATGCTTTTTCCATCAACATTCGTGGTGAGTATTGAAGGAGCTAGAGCATTTAAAAGGAAATACAAGCTATATGTTCCATTTTTATAAGCTTTTTCACAAAACCATCATCATCACTATGCCATGGAGGTCAAATATAGGAGAAAGAGTTTACAGAGCAAGATACAATGTTGTAATGAAAAAACCAGTGCAACAAACCCTCATCCTTCCTCGTTTCTATTATGATAAAAAGTGTAAAAAAAATGGAGCATATAAAGAATAACAAAAGAACCAGAAGGGAAAATGGATTCAGGAGCAGCATATACTACATTTTTCCCACTTTTTTACAAAAATAAATGGCACACATTACTTTTTCCACTTTTTCTTTGTAGAAAAACAAACAATGATGCAGAAGAGAAACTCACCTGAAGAGTGTGGTATCAAAAATAGCTCAGAGACAGCAGTTTGAGCCTCAGGAATGCCTCAAAAATCCATAAGAAACCCTTGCATGGTGGCGCTTTGGAGAAGCAACAGTGAAAAAGAACAAGTGAAAATGATAAAAGACTAGGTTTTTCCTCTTTTCAATCATTGCCCTAGCTCGACCATCGGGCTCTTTTTTTACTTCAAAAATTAAAATCATTGTTATCCATTGCAAAGCTCATGGTCAAGACTTCACAAGTCAATAATCCTAATGATTCCATAGGGGCCCGTGAGGGCTATACTTTTCTTTTTGATTTTCACAAGTCAATGAAAACAATGATGCAAAGGTAAGAGATACGATGAAGTGGGAGTTATAATGTGTTTATTAAATATGTTGAATATGATGCAAAGATAAATAATGCATGGTGAATCACTTATTTTCATGGGGAGTCATAAGGGTTTTCTTTCAAATGTAAAAGGAATAATGCAAGGAGTGTGATGCATGTGTGTTTGCATGGGGGGTTATAAGTTGTCTTGACATATGATGATGCAAGGTATGGTGATGTATGTATTGCATGGGAGTCATAAGGAGTGATGCTTTGAGTTTTAAATATCATTTGAGATCATTAATGCATGGGAGACATAGGGGAGTAAAATAGGGATATTTTGTAACTTTTGCATTCATGGAGGTTATTTGTTTTTTGCATCATCATAGGATGCCTAATGTAATTGTACAGATCAAAGGGGGAGATATAAGGAGTTGTCATTTGTTTTAAAACCTTTTTAAGACAAATATCCCTCAATTTTGCATGACTTTGCAACTTAAAAACAATGTAAACAAATAATAAAGTATTATAATTATAAATTACTTTTTTATTTGTCACAATGTTGTAAAAGTCAAAAAAATTGAACAAATTTATAACGTACAGTAAAGTAAATCATCTTGATTACTTTATTCCTTGCTCACATTGTTTTCTCATCCCAAAATTATACAAAATTGGAGGATGAAGTTAACTGAGCCATTTTGGGATTGTTTACATGATTTTTGGGCAAAATTGGAAGAGTTTGGTCCACCACTTGGTCAAACTAAGTTTGAGGAGCAGTTTGAAGCTATTTTGGCTTCTTTTTCTGCAGTTAGGACCCTATTTTTTAGGGATTTTCACACTTACTCGTGGATCAGTCTTGGAGAGATTATTTTTAGAGGCAATTGACTATAGTTGACCTTTCTAGGTCTTTTTTGATAGTAGATTATATATTGTGAGAAAAACTTATATTTTTCAAGTTCTTGCCATTTTGCTCTCTTGTGCATTGTAGAGAGAAAGAGTGTTTGTAACTCAACTTTTACAGATTTATAGATTATAGCAGGTTACAGGTTTTATTATTTGTCATTTTTATGCAAGTGTTCCTTTATTTTTTAGTAGAATCAAGTGTCTACCTTCTCATTTGTGTTGTCTTTATGAATAATTTGATGAGATTTTATTGTGTTTAATATCAAAATATTTAAAATCATTGTCTCATTTGTACTTGCATGTATTGAATAGCAGTAAAAATCATAGGTCTTAGGTTGTGCAATTGGAATAGTTTTTCTTTCGTGCTGTGAGAACCCTATTTTCCTCCAAGAAGAAAGTTATTTCCAACCTCCCTTAGAAACATTTTTATGATCATATTGCCAAAGTGAATTGTGTGGATAGATTTTTCAGAGATTTATTGTGAGTTAGAGTTGCAGTTTTCCATCAAATTAGGTGCATCACCACACTTTTTAAGTTACAGTTTTAGTGCTTTTAGTAGGTCTTTTCAACCTTTTTCCTGCAAAGTCTTTAGTTTTTTAGAAGATCATAAGGGAACTCGCCCATAAGCTGGAGGTTTACTTTCACCATAGGGTACCCACAACTTGAAAGTATCCCAATGTTTTGGAGGATTGTCGAGCTTAACAGCTTTACATCACGGGTGCAATCCTAGTCGACAACAAGTTCTTCCAAGAGTCTTCAAATATCAAATCTAGAGTTATTCTAGCAGCATAATAGTACCTGTAAAAACACTATGCAACTACAACTCCAAACTATGTAATATATAGAGATTACAAGGCATATTCTAGAAGCATCTTGGGATAGGCATCCACCTTGGCCACATGGCCATTATCCCACATCAAAGTACACTTGTCCTTGCTAAAAATACATCCCTTACATCTGTCATACATGGCAGATTTGACTTTCCAAACATGGAGTGCTCCAAGGTTTAAAATAGACTATGACAGATGCTCTTACTCATTTTATAGCTATCATAGATTTTCCCAACATAACAACCTTAAATGTTGTAAGAGAATCCATCATACAATGCTAAATATAGCATATTTCTCTTACAACATTTCATAGCTCAACTTGGGTGCCCAAAGATGCCTTTCCCTCATGCAAAGATACTCACTAACACTTGTCACCAGTTGTCATAGGAATCTCCAAACTTGGCTCTTACGTGTCATAGATTTTGTCATATGGAATATCCTCTTCCACATACCACAAGATGCCGACACATGACATAATATTTCCACCTCAAATGGGATGCCCAAATCCATGTAGATTCGACTTGACCATCTAAGTCACATTCCAAGTAAGATGACATGTCACCGTGCCACCTCAACTAAGTGACCAAATTGAATGTGCAAGTAAATACAATATTAGGCAATAAATAAATATAAACTTAAATAAATAATGCTAGGAATTTGCAAAGGTTGAGACACCTTAATTCCCAACATTCTCCCACTTGCCAAACACCTTGCAAGAACCAAAATAAATGAGAAGATTTAACTGCTAGGGGCCAAGAGGCCCATAGACTCCAAACACCATCTGAACTTCTCTATGCCCACTGGTTTTGTCAATGCATCTGCAACATTCTTCAAAGTGTCTACTTTCTCTAATATCACCTTCCCATCCTCTACCATGCCTTGCACAAAATGAAACTGTACATCAATATGTTTTGTCTTAGCATGGAAAGTCATATTCTTTGCTAAGCAAATCACACTTTGACTGTCACAATAGATAGTAATTTATCCTGCATCAACACCAATATCTAAACACAACCTCTTAATCCAAATGGCTTCCTTACAAGCATGAGTTTCTGACATGTACTCAGCTTCTATTGTGGACAAAGCAACCATAGGTTATCTCTTACTCATCCAACTAATTGCACTATTGAACATAGTAAACACATAAGCACTGGTGGATCTCCTGCTGTCGATGTCACCTGCCCAATCAGAATCCATAAATCCACGAATACATATAGAATGTGAAGGTCCTATAAGATGACCATGATAACATAGGGAATACTCAGAAGTACCCAACAAATATCTGAACACTCTCTTTATTGAATCCCAGTGTACCCATCCAGGATTAGCCATAAACCGACTAAGGACTCCCACTACTTGGGCAATGTCTTGTCTTGTACAGACCATAGCATATGTCAAACTACCAACAATACTAGCATAAGGTACTCTTCTCATATCCTCCATCTCAGAAGGAGACTTTGGACAATCATTAATAGATAACTTTGTCCCCAAAGAAACAGGAATAGACATGTTGCAAATATGTGCCTAATTGGTGTTGTCATTGATGTCAACATATCCTTGTTGCCATCAGTGTCAACTATATCCTATTTTTCTACCTATATAGAAGACTGGATTGGTGAGGATATTGAGAAAATTAATGAGGATCAATGTATGTAGACCATATGACTAAGTAGAGGATTTTTTAAATAAGCTCCAGATAAGTTTTAAAGGGTTCACATGAAGATTTGAAGAAGCTATGGTTATCTGAGTATAAATAGTTTTGTAGTGTTCACAAAAAATAGAGTGACAGGAAAGAGGTCCAGATTGTTCTGGATATGTCACATGATGATTTGCGGATCTAGAGGCATATTTGGGAAGTCAGTGTGTATCATCCATTCAAGTGGTTCATGGTTTGGAGGTCCGCAAGCAAACTTTGTAATGTGACAATATCGACAAACAATATTCTTGAGGTTCCGGAGGAAGATGCAAGTGATTTTGATGATTTGGAGGAGTGGATATTTTTGTTGAATTTAATGTTCTTGTGGAGATTTTTAGATTGTGTGATAGCTATGGTGAAGGTCCGCATTGAAGTTTGAGCTTGTCAAAGAAGATTTCCTTCTTGTTGTTGTTGTTCTTCCCAGTCTTGGCCGATCAGATGATTCAAGCATGTTGCGGATGATCTAAGAGCAATTCTATGAAGCGTGGTGTGTTGATCAAGGAAGATTTGAGTCTCAGTTATGTTTGGACGATAGATTAGTGATTCGCATTAAGTCAAATGTTTATAGTGCTGACCTTGATGTTCATTCCAAGGTTGATGAAGCGTATAAATACTTGTTGATGAGTTGTGGAAAATTATCCTTGTGCGAAAACAATAAAATCCAAAGAAAGGATAAAAGGCAGAGCAGAGTAGAGGAGAAGTATAAGAACAAGAGGTGTTTAGATGAAGAGCTAGAGAAAAAGTATTTGAAGCAGAGAAAAAGTTTTTGTAAGCCTTTAAAGGAACTGAACTAGGCATAAAGAAGATGTTATTTCACAGTTCATTCTTTCTGTATTAAACATAAATTTTGTAGGTAGTGAGCCTCTCTTGAGCAGTGAGCTCTGGACAGTGAGCCTGAAGGCATGTGCCTTCCCCTTTTCTAAGTACTTTTAATAGGGTACAAAACTTGTGGGTTAACCCCCACCATGGTTTTTCCTTAACTGGGTTTTCACATAAAAATTTTGGTGTCATGTGTGCTCAATTTATTTCTACTCTTGTATTATTAAGTCATGCTTTAATGTTTAACTAATTGGAAATTGTTAAAGAAAATTAAAAAGCGGAAAAGTTTAATATTGTGTGACAACTAATTCACCCCCTCCTCTTAGTTGTCCCAAACTATTCCTAACAATTGGTATCAGAGTAAGGTTCCTCTAGAAGAAGCTTAACCGCTTGAGGAGATCCAGGATGTCGACCTACAAGAAAGATAGTCCAAGATTTGATGGAACAAATTACTTTGTTCGGAAGAGTCGTATGGAGTGCCATTTGCAATGCATGGGTGATGTTTATTGGGTGATAACCGATAATGAGTATAAACCTCCGGAGAAAGGTCCTTCAACTCCATATCAAATCACAAATACAAAAAATAACCTCTGAGCTAAAGAAGCCTTTTTGAGTGCCTTGACTGATTCAGAAATGTCAAATGTCTTTGGACTAAAAATTACTCATGAAATATGGAAGAAGTTGGAGAATCTTTATGAAGGCAATGAATATGTCAAATGTGCCAAGCTACAAAGTCTGAGAGGAAAATTTGAAAATCTAAGGATGATTGAAGATGAAAACATCACAATCTACATGCAAAAGATAAATGAACTTGTGTGTGGTATCAGGTGTGCTGGTGGAACTTTGGAAGAATTAAAAATTGTGGCAAAAGTGCTCAGATCTTTACTAGATTCATACAAACATAAGGTTGTTTCTATAGAAGAGATCAAGACTGTCTCAAAAGTCACAAGAGATCAGCTGGTTGGAAAAATTTCAACTTTTGAATTAAGTGTGTTTGGTGATTCTCTTCCTAAGCCTAAATCTAATTTTAAGGCCAGTGTATATGGAAAACAAAGATATGATCCGGGTGAAAGCTCTTCTGTAAAATCAAATAGATTTGCTAAGGAAAGGAAGGATCTTGAAGATGATGAAATTGAGTCTACAGAACTGGAAGCTCTTATTCCCAGAAGAATGCCAAGAGGATCTGGTAAGTATGAAGTAAAGTTGCCATTCAAATGTTTTTCTTGTAACAAGATTGGTCATTTTGCCTCAAGATGTCTGAAGAAATTTTCAAAGACAAACCCTGATAGATATAAAGGTCAGAAGAATTGTTACTATGTCCAAAAAGCTCAAGAAGAAGGAGTCACAGATGATGAATTTGATCATGGATGTGCCACTGAAGATGATTGGGTATTCATTGCTATCAAAGAAGAAGATCCAATGTCTACTAAATCTGCTAGTTGTGAAAATGTGGAAAGTGCCTTGGTTGCTCAGGTTGTTGAAAAGGATGAATGGGTGATTGATAGTGGATGTTCTCATCATGTGATTGGTGATAAAATAAGTTTATAAACTTTGAGAAATATGAAGGTGGAATTGTAAAATTTGGAGACAACTCAGTTGACAGAATCTGTGGAAGAGGATCCATCTCTTTTGATGGTAAAAATAACACAAATGATGTTCTATACGTGGAAGGGCTGAAGCATAATCTTCTCAGTGTTGGACAGTTGGTTGACAAGGGTTATGATCTCCGATTCAAGGATGGCAAATGTAGAATCTTGGAAAGCTCTGGAACTGAAATTGCATCTGGTACACAAACTAGAGGTAACATCTTTCAATTAAGTAGTTCTGGTAAAAGTTGTTTGATTGCACAGACAAATCAAAGTTGGTTATGGCATAGAAGAATGTGTCATGTGAATTTTGACAACATTGTGAAGATAAGTTCTACTTAGGCTGTGAGAGATCTTCGAAGACTTGTGAAACCTAATAGCATGTGTAGAGAATTTGGGTAAACAAAACAAAACATCATTCAAAAGTAAAGAATAGTTTTCAAGTGGGTGATTGGAACTTGTGCATACTGATCTATGTGGTCCTGCTAGAATTAGGAGTGTGCAAGGAGACATATATTTTATGTTGTTCATTGATGATTACTCCCAGATGATGTGGGTAACTTTCTTAAAAGAAAAGTTAGAAGCTCTTGACAAATTCAAGGTGTTCAAAGCTATGGTGGAAAATGAGATTGGTGTGAAGATAAAGTGTCTGAGATCCGATAGAGGTGGAGAGTTTACCTCCGATGAGTTTGATACATTCTGTGAAAAGCATGGAATAAAAAGACAATTATCTACTCCTATGACTCCTTAGCAAAATCGAGTTGTGGAAAGAAAGAACTAGACCATTCAAGAAGCTTCCATGACCATGATGATGGAAAAAAATGTTCCAAAATTTTATTGGAGAGAAGCTGTAAGTACTGCTATCTACACTCTTAACTAGGTGCAAATCAAAGGCAATTCTGTTAAGACTCCTTATGAACTTTGGTTTGGTCATCCTCCTACTATAAGATATTTTAGAGTTTTTGGTAGTAAATGCTATATCAAAAGAGATGAGGATCTAGGAAAGTTTGAAGCAAGAAGTGATGTAGAAATCTTTCTAGGCTACTCTACTCAAAGCAAAGCATACTGGTGCTTTAACAAGAGGCTGAAAAAGATTGTTGAAAGCGTAAATGTCAAAGTTGATGAGAGCAAAGAAGGACATTCTAGGTCTTGCGGATATGATTTAGATGATGAAGATGAAAATCTAAGTCAAGAAAGGCAAGAGCAAACTCAGATTCAGATCCAGATTGATCGAAAAAATCTAGTAACTCAAGAAGATAGTACAGAAGTTGGGGAACAAGCTCAAGAAATAGAAGCTCATGCAATTCCCAAAACTCCTAGGTATCTAAGGATGAATCATCCTAAAGATCAACATAGGAGATAGAAATAAAGGTGTTCAAACTAGGAGAAGAGTTGTTGAAGATCAAGAAGAGATTTGTTTGATTTCAAAGATTGAACCAAAATTAGTAAGTGAAGCCTGTAATGATGAAAACTGGGTAAAAGCAATGGAGGAAGAACTAATGCAAATTGAAAAGAATCACACTTAGGATCTTGTCTCTAGACCCGAGGACAAAATGTGATTGGAACTAAATGGGTCTTCTGGAATAAATTAAATGAAGATGGTAAAGTTGTAAGAAATAAAGCAAGGTTGGTATGCAAAGGATATTCTCAAGTGGAAGGAACTAATTTTGAAGAAACTTTTTCTCTGGTGGCAATAATAGAGGTAGTCAGATTGTTTCTTGCTTTTGCTGCTTATAAAGATTTCAAAGTCTATCAGATGGATGTCAAGTCAGCATTTCTAAACAGAGAGTTAGAAGAAGTCTACATTGAGCAATCGGAAGGATTTCAGTTGTCTGATCAGAAAGACATGGTCTGCAGATTAAGGAAAGCATTATATGGACTCAAATAAGCCCCAAGAGCCTAGTATGCAATTTTAGATAAGTATCTGCTAAAGCTAGGATATAACAAAGGCACTATTGACAGTAACCCTTACTTCAAGATTGATCATGAGAATATTCTAATTGTTGAGATATTTGTTGATGATATCATTTTTGGTGGAAATGAGAGCATGTGCAAAATATTTGCTAATCAAATGCAAAGTGAATTTGAGATGTCCATATTTGGTGAGATGAATTTCTTCTTAGGCTTGCAAATCACTCAATCAAATAAAGGTATCTTTATATCTCAGTCTAAATATGTGAAAGAATTGTTGAAGAAGTTTGGAATGGAAGATTCAAAGCTAGTAGGTACACCTATGGTAACCAGATGTAAGTTGAGTAAAGATAATGACTCTCCTAAGGCAAATCAAAAAAGGTATAGATCAATGATTGGAGGACTGCTCTATCTAACTCAGACTAGACCTGATATCATGAAGGCAGTTGGGCTTATTGCTAGGTTCCAAGTTGATCCTAAAGAATCCCATGTTGTAGAAGTCAAAAGAATCTTCAGATATCTCAAAGGAACACTTGATTATGGATTGTGGTATCCAAAAGACAATGACTTCACTCTTCATGCTTATACAGATGCTAATTGGGTAGGAGATGTGAATGACAGGAAAAGTACTAGTGGTGGTGCATTCTTCTTGGGAAGTAGATTGGTTTCTTGGTTGAGCAAAAAGCAAGAGGCAATATCCCTATCTACAGTAGAGGTAGAGTATATAGCAGCAACAAACAATTGCACTCAAGTTTTGTGGATGAAGCAAATGTTGAAGGACATCAGAATTGTGTTTGAGGAGCCTGTCATAATTTTCTGTGATAATTCAAGTGCAATAAGCATCTCAAAGAATCTAGTGTTGCATTCAAAGACAAAGCACATATCCATCAAGTTTCATTTCTTGAGAGAGAAGGTAAATGATAATGAAGTCAAATTCGAGTTTATGTCTTCAAAGGATTAGATTGCAGATATTTTCACTAAGCCTCTTCCAAAGGACACTTTTGAGTATCTCAAAGAGAAGTTAGGGGTTATTACCCCTCCTGATCAGAGCTAAGATGCACTAAGGTGCATCAGTCTGGTGAAATTTAGTCATATCTTGTAATCTGGATTGATGTTAAAGTGATACTACTCAGGGGCAGTAGTCAGTACAAAAATTTTGGGATTAGTCTGAAACAAAAAGGGAGAAAAGTTTTCAAATATGTGCCATTTTCCATTGATGTCAAAGGGGGGGAGAAGTTCCTATGAAAAACTAGTTGAGCAGTGAAGAAAGAGATTGCAGAAGTGATAAGAGAAAGGGGGAGAAGGTCTTGTCTTGATGGTCAAATTAGTTTTTCACATCATATGTTGCCATCAATGACAAAGGGAGAGATTGTTCCAAATATGTGCCTAATCGGTGTTGTCATTGATGTTAACATATCCTTGTTGCCATTGGTGTCAACTGTATCCTATTTTGCTTCCTGTATAGAAGACTAGATTGGTGAGGATATTGAGAAAATTAATGAGGATCAATGTATGTAGACCATATGGCTAAGTAGAGGATTGTCTGAAGAAGATCCAGATAAGTTTTAAAGGGTTCACATGAAGATTTAAAGAAGCTATGGCCATCTAAGTAGAACCAGTTTTGTAGTGTTCTTAAGAAATAGAGTGACAGGAAAGAGGTCCAGATTGTTCCAGATATGTCACATGATGATCTGCAGATTTAGGAAGTCAGTGTGTATCATCCATTCAAGTGGTTTGTGGTTTGGAGGTCTGGAAGCAATCTTTCTAATGTGACAGCATCGGCAGACAGTGTTCTTGAGGTTTCAGAGGAAGATGCAAGTGATTCTAATGATTTAGAGGAGTGCGGATGTTTTTGTTGAATTCAATGTGCTTGTGGAGATCTCTGGATTGTGTGATTTCTATGGTGAAGGTTTGCATTGAATTTTGAGCTTGTCAAAGAAGAATTCCTTCTTGGTCTTGTTGTTCTTCCCAGTCTTGGCCGACCGGATGATTCAAGCATGTTGCGGATGATCTAAGAGCAATTCTATGAAGCGTGGTGTGTTGATCAAGGAAGATTTGAGTCTCAGTTATGTTTGGCTGATAGCTTAGTGATTTGCATTAAGTCAGATGTTTATAGTGCTGACCTTGATGTTCATTCCAAGGTTCATGAAGTGTATAAATACTTGACGAGTTGTGGAAAATTATCGTTGTGCAAAAATAATAAAATCTAAAGAAAGGATCAAAGGTAGAACAAAGTAGAGGAGAAGTAGAAGAACAAGAGATGTTTAGATGAAGAGCTAGAGAAGAAGTATTTGGAGCAGAGTAGAAGTTTTTGTAAGCCTTAAAAGGAGCTGAACCAAGCATAAAGAAGATGCTATTTCAAAGTTCATTCTTTCTGTATTAAACATAAAATCTGTAGGCAATGAGCCTCTCTTGAGTAGTGAGCTTTGGGCAGTGACCCCAAAGGCATGTGCCTTCCTCTTTTCTAAGTACTTTTAGTAGGGTACAAATCTTATGGGTTAACCCCCACTATGGTTTTCCCTTAACTGGGTTTCCACGTAAAAATTCTGGTGTCATGTGTGCTTAATTTATTTATGTTCTTATGTTATTGATTCATGCTTTAATGTTTAACTGATTGGAAGTTGTTAAAGAAAATTAAAAAGAAAAAAAGTTTAATATTGTGTGACAATTGATTCATCCCCCCGCCTCTCAGTTGTCCAGACTATTTCTAACAAGACAATGGTCTACAATCTTCCATGTTGAATCTATCCAACATAGTCTTCACATACTTACTCTAGGTTAACCAAAGTTTTCTATTTGCTCTGTCTCTTTTGATTTCCATTCCCAGACTGTATCTGGTTGCCCCTAAGTTTTCATCTCAAACTATGCTGACAACTGAGACTTCAAATCATAAATCATATTCTTACCATTCCCAATCAGCAACATATCATCGACATATAGTGAAATAATGAGAATACGATCATTGTCAAACTTGTAATACACACAATGATCTGATTTCAATCTCAGAAATCCAATAGACAACACGTGAAGGACAGAAAAGGGTCGATGACAAGCATGGTCTTGGATATGAGAAAGGTGAAAGCTCCAGATCCAGACAAAGAAATCCTCAACCTAAGAATGGGAGAAGCAAATCTAGAAAAACTCCAGTAAGACAGCCAAATGCTCAAAGATATCCATCATTCAATGGAAATTATTTCAATTGCAACAAATTTGGTCATAGAGCTACTCAGTGCAGAAACAGAGTAAATCAAAATGGTCCATCCTTCTCTGGTCAATGCTTCAAGTGTAATAGGTATGGTCATAGATCAAATGAATGCAGAAGTATGAAAATGAATAATTCCAATAATAGAAGAATTAGCAATTCTTTTAATGGTTATTGCTTTGCTTGCAATGGGTTTCGACATATGGCTAATCAGTGCAGATCAAGGGAAAATCAAAAAAGAAATATTGTATTCTTTAACTACAATAAATCTGGTCATATTGCAAGATTCTACAAAAGTAAAGACAATGGAAGAAGAGGTCCGATAAACAGAAAACTGGATGAACAAAAACAAAACAAAGGCAAAGAAAAAATTGATACGAATGAGACTCAGGATGAATCAAACAAGATATGGGTCAAGAAAACCATTACAAACGACAGTAATGGATCTGTACCACAATCTGGTGTTGATAATTCCTCTGGGAATTAAGTTGGAAGTCTTGGCTCACGGGGAGCAACATTACAAATCAAATTCCCCTAGTCAATAAGTGCCTAGATCTAGCACAATAAGAAAAGAGATATTGGATTGTTTCAAACAATGTGGAAGGATTTCTGAAAGAAAAGAGATGGATATGACAATATGCAAAACAAAACATGAAAGGCTACTCAAAAACATAGTAACCGGATGCGCTAGGACAGGGCATTTATTACAAAGGCAAATTAGGTGATGTGAAGCTTAAAAGAGTCATTCACTCCTCATTTCAAACACTTTGCATCAATAGAAATCAAGAAGAAAGAAGTGGACAAGCTTAGAGCTAAGAATTCTCAAGAGTTGGAAGCGAGAAAAGGATTTCCAAGCAAAAACCCTAATATGCGTAGCAAGGTATTTTCTATTTTCTGTGAAATCTTTTGAGTTCTCAATCTTTGCAAATTGCTACACCTCTAGTGGTAGATGTTACTAAAAGGTCACGTCCCAAGTTCAAGAAGAATCCATTCAAATATGTAGAGGTTGAGCTGCTAGGTGCATTTTTTGGAGTTCCATATGGGGTTTTACATGTCAAAGATATTAGGGCTTTCATTCACTGCAATATAGAGGAATTTGGAAATCTAAAATTACTGGATTTATTTGAAAACCACTTGAAGAATGACAATCACCAATTGAAGTCAGAATATAAAACCCTAGAGAACAAACACTTCATACAAGTTATTGAATTTCCATCTTTTGATGAAAGTGAATGGGTCTGGTATGTATTGAGTTGGATACATGATGAGTTTATGTGGTTGTTGAAGTCATTCAAGATTACAAAAGATGTAATCCGAATTGTGACTGGACTGAATGCAATCGGTGGGAAACCCATGCTTAAGGATGTGAAAAATCAAACAATAACTGATGCAACCAGAGTAAAATTTGATAGAAGAGCTATGACTATCAATGCATCACTAATTCGGATGTCAAGTTTGCTTCGATGGTAGTTGGGTATACGATTTACCACTCCAGCAGGGAGAACTTAGTTTTTGGACCAACTATTTATGTCGCATATCAGATGATAAAGGAAAATGTGGATTATGACTTGTGTGAGCTTCTACAAAACCAACTACTAGAAAAATTCCTTCAAGTATGGTTCCTTGGTGATATGCATTTTCTTATACTTCATGAATGAAGTTTTGAGAGTTTCGGGTGTAAAATGGACATCTGATAGGCCAGTGGCATGGCAAATTAGGGATCATCTACATAGTCTTGGCAATACCTAGACACAAAAGACTGCCATCTGGGGGTACTTCAAAAACTTCCAGAACTTGATGCATGCAAGGGAAAGAATTCCTATTTCAATTATTGAAAAGTATGAAAATGAAATGTGTATTATGGTTGACACAGATCAATGTTTGATGGAAGTTATAGAACCAAGGATAGTTTGGATAATGCTAATAGGCTATGAAGTGGATGAGGAAATTATGGACATGTATGCTCAACATCTCCTGAGCAAACCTAAAGACACCTCTGTTGAAAAGTTTAGAACTCATAAAGAACTAAGCTTAAAATTGCATGTGGAACTTAGACAGCCGAAAACAAAAAGAAAGGTACACAAGCAAGTGGAGATGTATACAGAAAGCATTAGGATCATAAAAGAAGTGGTGAAAGAAAATAGACAAAGGATTGAAAAGATAAAGAAAAGCACTGAGCAGGCAAAAAGTGAGTCTGTAATTCCCCAGGAAGCCCCAAGAAAGACAAGGAGTTATGCAACTCCTATTGAGCCACTCAAGTCCACTTCCACTAAGAAGCTAGAAGCCACTCCATCTGATGAAGGAGGGAAAAGGAAGAAAACCAAGGCAACAAGAACCCACAAGAGCACACAAGATGATGAGGAGATAGAAACATATGAAGAAGTGAAAGAGATAAGATCCAAAAAGGTCAAAACTTCAAAGACTTTGGAAGATCAACCATTCAGAAGCATGAGGGCCAGTAAAAAGAAAGTATTCGGTAAGGTTGCCATGACTATTGATGGAATTGTAAAAACAATCATTGTTCATGGAAATTTAAAACCTATCAGAGTTTACTATGATAATCTTGATCAAGTAAATAAGAAAATTTTAGAAGATGCCATTATCATATATCTGAATAAGTTCAATAGAGCCTTATTGGAAATCTTGCAAGAAGTTCCTAAAATTTTGAGGAAATTAATGGAAATGAGGAAAGAAGCAACCAAAGAAAAGGATATAGAAATCAGAGAGTATGTTCTCTCCTCTTCGTGCCCTGTAATGACCAGAAAAGAAGCAGATAAAATCCTTAGTGAAGTCAAAGATAAATTCAAAAGAAAACTTCGGATGAACAAGCTAATGCTTGGTGAAACTGAAGAAATTGCAAAGGAAACAGAGGAAATTCTAAGAAAGGTTGTAGACAAAAATAAGTACTACATTTTCTCAGAAAAGAAAGATGAAGAAGACAATCCTTCTACTTCAGAAGAAGATATCGACAAGAGAATTAATGATCAAAGTATTACTCTAGATCCTCTGAAACTTGATTCATCAAATCTAAATATGGGAGAAGCCCAAGAAGAAGAACAAGTCAATCAGGAAGACATAGAAATGATAGACAGAATAATTGATGTAGAAATAACTCCTCCATCTAATCACTCTGGGAAGGAAAAGGATATTGCTACCACACAGAGTACTCTAGATCAAATAGCAAGTGGTGAGCAAGAAGAAATGAGTCCCTCAGAAGAAAACACAAAGAAGAGTAATATAGAGAAAGAGGAGGAAAAAAGAAAGGAAGACAAAGCAGAAAAAGATGGTGAAAATGTTGAAGCACCTAAAGTAGACTTAGAAAAATTAGATGATCAAAAAGATGATCCATAAAATGTAGCAAGACACTGCAGATGTAGTAAAAGATTCTCTTGAAAAGGAAGTGATTGAGCTTGATGAGCTTGAACTACTTCAAGGACTAACCAATCCAGATGCGCTCTCTCCATTCCAATTGATGACAATAACATCCTTCACCCAAGTAAAAGCCAGAGAAAAGATGATAAAATCCCACTTAGAGGACAATGAGCTACTAGGGCTACCAACCAGAGTTTTAGAGAATTTAATACCAACTTACCAAAAGAATCAAAATGATTCCTCCTTCGGCCATTTGAAAAATCTTGTAAGTTCAGTAAACTCACATTTTGAGTCTTTTGAAAAGTCTACAGAGGCAAAGGTTCAGAAAGAGTTTTTGAATAAGAAATTTAGTCAAGTTAAGGATCTGATAAGGAGTGATAGAGTGGTACTAGGCATTAGCATAAAGAGCATTCATAATTCTCTAAGTGATGGAGGAGATATATATAAATTTTTCTTATCATGGACTAAAGTTAATAAGGATGTTGAGAAGAAGATAAAGGAACAAGAATAGAAAATATCAATTCTATCTCAAAATTTTGATCCTCTAAATGTCTCTCCTATAAGCCAAGAATGTCAGGTCATTAGCTTGACAGATGAAATAAAGGGACTTGAAAAGGAGAAAATCAATACTATGAAGAGGATATGTGAACTTCGGGGATTAATTGCCCCCAAGTTGGAAGCCTTGCATAATGCCTTATTTGAAGCCCAGAATGCACTTCAAACAAGTGATCCTTCGGATCTAGCAAAGGCAGAAGCATATGCATTTCTACTAAGTGGGCACATCTCACTCTTGGATGGAATGAAGAATACTTGGGCCTCTAAACTTGTACAATTAAAAACTAGTTTTGTAGACATTCTCAAGTTCATGTAAGTAGAATTTGATTTGGTGTACATATGCGGCAGTATAAACAGAACTTTTTTGAGAATTTTGGCTTGTAGATCCCACCCTTTTCCATTGATGTCAAAGCGGGAGTGAAGAACAGTGAAAAATGAGGTATTCAGCATAGGGGGAGCACCAGATTAAGTGAAGGGCACATATGTACAAACAAAGGGGGAGTAGCTCTAAGACACCTAGTCATTTTTCACTAAGTGTTGCCATCAATGCCAAAGGGGAAGATTTTTGGCAAGAGACATTGCATAGCATTGATAGGTGTTGTAATTGATGGAAACTAAGATTGCTCCACACATCCGGAGTACAGTATTTGATCATACCGAAAGTCAAAATGATAATCCATCCAAGTTCAGGACCCTGAAACAAAGCATATATCAAAGTCCAGTATTTTGGTCAACAGATCTCTCTAGTTAATCATTATGTGTTACAGATTTGAAGAAGTGTAAAGGGACACCAGGACAATCTAAATCCAAGTTTTTATCCTCTAATGATAAGGGATCAAAATTTGTGAGCATCTGAATACCGAATCCTATTATGACAGAACAATTTAGTGAAGAACAGGCAGACTGATGTTAACCCTTGTGCGGTCCCAATAGAAGTATTTTGATGAACTATGTATGAGATAGAATGTTAGTGGCTAACATGTATGATGATCTACATGTTTTATTTTTGGTACACATCAATATTGGTGTATGGATCTAGCTGACAGAACAGACCTTTCTTAAAAAGTTCAAAGTGTTGTTGTTGCCGACTGGCAAGTGATTGCAATTCAAGATAAGGATATATATAGCCGCTGATTGTGGATATTTTGTGTGTGTTAATATGAAGAAAAGTGTATATGTGAAAGGAGAAAAAATCTGATATCTAAATGAAGGTAGAATAGAGAGAAGAGTAGAATAAAAATGAAGTGTACAAATTCAGTATTTGGACCTTACCGGAACTGATCTCTAGCATTGGCAGATGCATCTTACCAGTTCAAAATCTCTATAAATCTCTTGTAATCTTTTTTGTAGGCAGTTAGCCTCCACTTGAGTAGTGAGCTCGGGGCAGTGAGCCCAAATGCATGTGCATTCCCATTTGTAAAATACTTTTAATAGGGTATTAATTCTTGTGGGTTATCCCCCACCCTGGTTTTTCCCTTAACTGGGTTTCCACGTCAAAAATATTGGTGTCAAGTGTGTTATTTATATTTCTTCTTATGTGATGTTTATTTTATTAATTTGATTGTAAGTGGTAAAGACATATTAAAGAAAGAAAAATTATAAATGAGTGACAACCAATTCACCCACGCCCCCCCTCTCAGTTGTCCAAACCTATCCAACAACTAGCCCCGCTGCTATATATTTAACTTACCAGGGTGAGGAAGATCAAGCTAATGATAATGATCCACCCTCTAAGCCCGAGAAAGTAAAAGTTAGTGTACAACAAGAGACTGGTAATAAAGTTCTTGATCAAAGGCAAATCAATCCACCTCCAGAACAAGAAAAGATAGAAATCAATGTAGAAAAGAAGGGTGATCAGGAGATGCATGATAAATGTGATAATCAAGATAAGGGGATACCTGATAAGAACATAGATTAGGGTAGCAACCCAGCATCCACATCACAAAAGAAAGTAGAGGTGAAAGAAATTGAAAAGGAAGGCTCGAGAGAAACAAGTGAACCAAAGGATAAAGAAAAGAGTCTACCACAGACTGGTTCCTGGTCAAAGGAGCCAGAATGTCTGACTAAGGTTGGTCATGATGACCCCTTGGATAAAAGAAATAAGAAGGTTCAAACTGTAGGTGAGGATCAAGGTGATTCCTAGGCCAAAATAGGTTTAAAGGCACAATCTGCAGATGAAGACCAAGTGCCACAGAATTTACAAGATCAGAATATGCAGGACCTTCATGATGATAAAATGCAAGAAGAGGTACATGAACAGAATGTACAAACATCACAAGAGCCTCCCCCTCAGCAAGAGACACCCCAGGATGAGGTGCCTCATGATAAAATGCAGGAGGAATAGCTAAGGAAGGAGAATTCACCACCGAGGAGAGAGCATGATATAGGGCATAATGATGCTCAAAATGAGTAGAATGATCAACAAACACCTAGGGGTGATGTACCATATTGGTTATAGGAAGAAATAAAATTGTAGCAGATGGCAGAGGTCTATGAATTTGATGTGTCCACCTTATTTTCTACAAGCATGATGAAGCCTGAAAGGAAGGCTAGACCTACCTCAGCAATAACAAGAGACCCTACCACTGGTAGGAGGACTACCCATTGCCAATGGTAGACAAAGAGAAAGGGAAAATAAGTCTTGGGGAATTCCAGATCACTAATATTGATTTGGGTTTTTCCACAGAGGAACAAGAAGGCCAGGAGGCTAAAGATAGTATTGATTCTTTATTAAAGAGAATAAAGAAAGAGAAGGAGAAGAATAAACAACATAAAGAGCATATTGCTCAATTACACACATTCATTAAAGGGTTAATTAACCCTGACCATGTAACAGCTGACCCAGCTACCCCATTAACTACCATATCTCAAGATGAGATAACAAGGTTAGATCTCATGAAGCACAAATCTTAGTTAATGGATAATTGGTTTATCTCTTTTATAGAAGAAGCAGAGAAGGTGGTCAAGAGTTCCTTGTCAAATTGGAATTAGGTGGGTGCTCTCAAGAGCAAAGTGGGAAAATTATAGAATGAGGTAGGGAGGAGATCCTTCAAGTTATAAAAACACCTAGATGCCCTGGACGAAATGAAGAGAGTAGACATGAAAATACTCACGGATAATAAAGTATTAGACAATAATACTACACAATTGCTAGATATATGACATGAGGACACCAGATTTGAGTGTGATGTGGTGAAAAGATGCAATAGCAAATTGAGGGATATAAGTGCCAAGCTGTATAATCTAATGGCAGAAGAAAAAGATACCTTGGAAGCTTTGGAAGATAAAGTAGAAGGAAAAGTAGAGAATCAGGATACTGATTATCCTGTCCAAGCTTTCCATGACAACTTTAAGTAGGTAGCAAAAGATCCCCTTCATCACTTAACTGAGGATGTGATAAACAAAGCCATGAGGATGAAAGCTAGAGTGGAGGCATATAATGAGAAATTAAATAGCTGAAGGAATAAATGGAATAGACTTCAGGAGCAATTTCATTCCCACAGGCATGTTGCAGTGAAGGACAAAGTCCAGGATGGAGGGGAGGTTAAAAGAATAGTGTAGTCATATGAGCCTATCAAGATAGCAATCATGGTCCATATGAAGAAGGATTATCATGTGACTGGTAGTGACAGTGATGATGAAGATGAAGATGACAATGATAATGATGATGACGAGGAAGATGGTGGTAATGAAGAAGAAGATGAAGAAGAAGAGAATGAAGAATAAATAGGGATGCATGATGATGGAGTCATATGCATAATCAACATGAAGGATGCTCGAGTCCAATAGATGGTTTCTAGCTGGCAATTTGTGCTATTGTTTACAAGTGTTGACTCAATCAATGGGATGATATTGATCGTTGATCTAAATACACAAATTTTGAGTGTTGATCACTTGTAACTGCCTCCTCTCCTTGTTCTATAAAAGGAGTTGGAGTGCATTCTGTTGATTATTAGAAACTAAATTGAAGTTAGATCGCTGAAATGCTCAGGACTAATTTCAAGGCTTTTATGAATGTACATGTCTTTTGAGTACTTAATAAAAGAGAAGCTTATTTGATTACAAACAATTGTAAATCTTGAGTAATCAATGGATGAAATCTGGATATATGCATTGATTAGCTACGTCCCTTGGAGTGCTTGTCAATCTGCATGTGTTGTTTTCATTCCTTGCTTCTTTGAAGTTAGCATCAACCATACCTAGCTATGGAACAACCTGGTGAAATTATGGTTTGATTTCTTTTCTTCATGAATGTATCTAGAATGTATGTGACTCAATAGCTAAAGGTTCACCAAATTTAGAAGTATTCTTTAAATTTTCTTTGAATTTCATTGCAAATCACCTTCACAATTACAAATAAACATGAAATATGCCTATAACTCGTAAATAATTGAACATACAAAGAATATTTTGAGTGAAAGCATGTCAAAATGACAAATATCATGCAAATACATATTAATATCAATGATAAACATGTAAATTTCTGCTTATAGGCACATTACTTGATTGAATACACTGTGCAGAAGTATAAAACAAGTTCATGACAATAGATGCTCAGAAGAATTGATCAAACATACAAATATAATCATTATCTATGGAGAATAGTGGAAATAACCTTGTTTGTGAAGTAAGTTTACAGGAAACAGATGCAGAATCAGATAGACAAGATACAATTCACAATACAGACAATGTAAGATCCCTTGAAATAGAAAACAACATGTCACATCAACCTCTAAGTAACATCAAAAGATCATGATCTGATCAATGGAGACTTGGAGTCATTAGTTTGTTCTAAATTGATCATACTTGTCAAGATAATAAAGGTTTGTTGTGCAAATTTTATGAATATTGTTATGCCTAACAATCATCATCAACATAAATTGACACTAGAAGGAGGGCCCTCTGTCTTGTTTGGAAGGTGAATCTGTTGCATATGCATATCCCTATGTTTGGAACAAGGTAACCTTCTCAAAGTATATCATAATTGCTCATACTTTGAGTGTTTGTACAAAGATTTGCTTGTTTTGTATTATTTCATATCTGTTCATCATAAATATTTTAGAATTGAGCATAGATAGTCTAAAATTTGTAGTCAGTTCTTGAAATCCTTGGAGATTGAGTCATTGTTTAAGCTTTCCTACTAGATCCTTGTTGTAACTCTCTTGTATTACTAGATATCCTAATATTCATGTCCATAAGTCTGATATTTGTTTATATTTGTAAATTTCATGCTAATATTGCATAAATATCTAGTTAGTTTTAGGCCCTGGTTTTAAATATTTCCTTTACTTGGTTAGTTCTGTGAATTTTTAAAGAAAATCAAGTGAAAAGTTTCACAAATTATCAGAACCCTAGCTCACAGGACAAATACCAGGTCCAGATCTAGTGCACTTTTTGAGGAACTGCCTATTTGTGGACTTAGACCTAGAACTATAGACATCCATCACACTCCTGGTTCTAGTGCATCAGTATCTCCACCAAGAAATACTCTAACATCTCCAATATCCCCTACTGTATTGCAAACACCTACAAGACTGCCTGTTACACCTCCAGTCCAACCACCACCGGACACAATGTCATTCTTTTCTGCAGAGTCACCTTTGACCTTCATTGCTTATCATCCTTTTTCTAAGAATCCTAATAATATTTGTCCTAAATATCATCCATATCAAGATGTTGATGACCACATCAGAACATTCGAAGAGGCTTGTTGTAGAGCAAGGATTGAGCATCAAGATGTAGTGTGCATATTATTTCCATACTCCTTGGGAGAAAAAGCATACAATTGGTATATCAGTCTTGGTCAAGCCTCAATTGGTTCATGGGCTACCTTAGAGAAAGCTTTCAAGGATAGATTTACGATACCTATAGATCCTTCAATGAATTATCATCTCTTTGCCACAATCAAGAGATTTGAAGGAGAACCTATTGCCAACTTTAATGCTAGATTCTAAAAGATGCTTTCAAAGCTGGTAGCTCCATATACCATAGTAGATGAAGTAGCTAGGAGTATATATTACTTAGCCCTAGATCCCCTAACCTCTATGTTTATAAGGAGGACACATCCTAATGTCACAACTCTAACAAGAGATTTTGAGGAAGTGATTATTTAGTTAATCAACAATTGATCCCTACTCCAACACCAAACATATCATTTCCTACATACCCTGCATATCCTGCTCAACAACAGACCAATGGAGCTATGATGCGTCTATCTGCAATGATAGGTCTGCTATAGGTACCTCCACTTAGCATCATGCCACCTCCAAATGGAAATTGTTAGATAGTGCAATATCCAGGACATGCACAAGTACCTCAGGACGTAGGACAAAATAACAACAATGGTTCTTCCTTTTTCAAACCTCAAATAGAGAATGTAGTAGCTAAATTTCAGGAAGAAAAACAAGAAATTAAAGAGATATCAGCACAGTTAAGAAAGTTGACAACAGAAATCACTCATTTGAGGGGTCAGAATTTCTATTCCCAACCAAATTAAAATAGAGGATATAATAATGATAGATCGAGATATCTTAATAGGGGATACAACAATGATAGGAACTATAACAGTAACAACAATAGTGGAAACAATAATGTACCTAAATAGCCTAGAGTGTGGAATACTAGGCTAGAGTGTGGAATACTAAACCAAATAATGGTTCCCTGCCATCACCCTTAGATAATCAGCCTTCTAGTGAACCCAAGCAGACCACTAGGGTGAACTTGGCAGAAGTAGCTCTTACAAACTGGTGTAGGATACATAACACCAATGCTCATGCTGAGTTGGATTGTCCTCAGTTTAGGATAGCATCTAGTATCTTTCAGGCTGAAATATCAAATACTATAGGCAACCCTCCTTTCCTTGAAGGAAATGAAATTGTCCCTTGTGGATA
This sequence comes from Cunninghamia lanceolata, assembly GCA_027924645.1. Lineage (NCBI taxonomy): Eukaryota > Viridiplantae > Streptophyta > Pinopsida > Cupressales > Cupressaceae > Cunninghamia > Cunninghamia lanceolata. The sequence continues at coordinate 14,577,561 of BSBN01000801.1, forward strand.
TGACTCTTCCCTTGTGTTGGAAATTTTTGTCAATCATCCTCACCATCAAGAAATGTCAGCTCATGAGAATTACACTTTAGCATGTGAAGAGTCATCCATGGCATTTGAAACAAATTATGTTTTTCCTTTCAAGGATGAGAATGAGCCATCAGTTGAACATGAGGAAGTACATGCTTACCAACAGTAGTATCAAGGTAGACACAATTATACTCTCAGGAATAATTCAAACAGACCTTTTGGTCCCTTGACCATGTCCTTGCCTCCTAATAATTTTAACACTCCTCCTAATCCAAAGGCAAGCAATAACCCTGGATTTCCTAAGGTTAATGCTCAATATTTAGCACCACAAAATGCAGTGTCAAAAGTTAGTAACCAGCGTCCTAAATCTGATAAATTGGTTACATACTTAGCAGGTGAAATGAAAAAGATCAAAATTAGCTTGTCATTGTCAGAATTGTTTAAAACCCCAGCTATTAAGAAGACATTCATGAAATCCCTAGATGATCCTGCACCAAAAGAAGACAATCATTCCCCTAATTTAAGCTAGATTTTGAGTAAAGATCATACAACTAAAGACAATAATGTTAAGCATAAAGTCCTAGCTATTGTCCAGGCTGTGGAAACTTCACACATGACCCTTTATAGGGATAAGATCGAGTCATCTTCATTCCTCTTTTCCATAAGAATGTTTGGCAAGAACCTACATAACTGCTTAGTAGATTCAAGTGTGTCTACCAATGTAATGTCACTGACTATATGTAATGCCTTAGGGTTACATCTTGCTAAGTCACTAAAGAAGGTGACGCAGTTAGATAAAATTGAGGTGAGTGTTGTAGGGGAGTTAACTCACATTCATATGCAATTAGCATCAGATCCAAGGATTCAATATTACATTGATATCCAGGTGGTAGATATCCCTAATACATATGGAATGTTGCTTAGCAGGGATTGGTCAAAGACACTTAATGGATACATGTCCATAGATTTCAATCACATGTGGCTACCTTGGAAAGGCATCCCCAATCAAATTAGGATAGATGCTAAACCTCAGATGAAGCATATGATCACTGAGTACAATAACACCAATGAGATAATATATGTGGATGTTGAACCTAGAGTTTACACCATTAGACCCCAAATGGTCAAAATAGAAGAGACCCTTATGTATGATGTTCATGTTCATAAGGATGATCATCAAGATGATAGAGTGATTATAGAGTCTGACCACAGTTCAGATGATAGTGATGAGCTAGATCACTTCAAAAATTTTGAATTGTGTCTATCCAAATAAATGCAACATTATCGAATGTTGAATATATCTAATGAAGATGTCTTGATTGAAGGATGGTGCAGGTTGCATGATGAGGCACATTCTAAAAAAACATGTGATGCTTATCTAGATATGATGGAGTTGGAACAAACATGTAGTGAAAAAGGATTGTCATCACCCGAGGTAAATCATATAGATAGTTATAGTGATACTGATTCTTGTTTATCATCTGTAGGTACAGAAGAAACTACATATCAGGATGAAAGCTACGTTCATAATTTAGAAGAGATCCTAATGAATATTGAGAACATTTCTATGGATGAAAGTAATATCACCCTAGGGACTTATTGTTTAATTGAGTCAAATTATGAAGTATCTGATGAAGATAAAGGGAGTAATTTGACCAAGTTTGAAGAGTTTTTGTTAAAATAGATTCAGAGGATGTTGTTGCAGGATACTTCTCCACATAATGCTCTAATTGAGGGTTGGTGTAGATTACATGAAGCACCACATTTAGAGACTACTTGTTCATTATGCTTGCACATTTTGAAGAAGCAGAAGATGTTTTATTCAAGGGACCATTTTTCTAGCAATAAAGAAAGCAAGCAAGTATCATTTTCACATTGGTCGAAGTAAATAAAAGTAGAAAAGAATGAGTCACCAAAACTGAAATGGATATTAGGTGGTGCAGCTGCCAGAGCTAAAAAGAAAAGAGAAGGTCTTGATAAACCTTTAACTAAAGATAAGCCATGGATCCTTAGGTTTGATGGATCTAAATCAAAACAAGGAGCTCGGGTAGTGATAGATCTTATTGATCCAGCTAGAAAATCCTATTTAGCATCATATAGACTACAATTCCCATGCACAAATAATGTGACAAAATATGAAGCCTTCATTCGTGGGTTATTGTTTGCACTGAAGAAAAAAGTGAAGATTATGCATGTCTATGGAGATTCAGAATTGGTGGTGAGACAAGTAAGAGGCATATACTCTTGCAATTACAAAAAGTTGTCTAATTACAGACACATGGTATGGGATTTAATAGAAGATTTTGATGCATTCAATATCACACATGTGCCTAGAGAATAGATTCATAGAGCAGATGACTTGGTCTAAGCTGCAAGCACTTTGGAACCATTATCTATTTCTAGTCTAAAGAGGTTTTCAGTTGAATTAATATCAGTACCCTCCATACTCGATAATGTCACCAATCTCCAAGTGTTTGATGATGACCAACACATTTTGGATTTTATATCAAACAGAGATGTGTTGGATGCACAGATCATAGATGAGAGAAATGTAGAAGACCATACTTGGGAGGAAGAAGAGATTCGAGAGCTGCCAAGTAATAAGATTTCCAAAGGGATGATAGAATTAGAAAGAGCATTTGATTTGCACAATATGTTGAAACAGAAAGATCTCCCAAAGACTGATGGAGGAGAATACTCACCAATCAATGTAGGACAAAATGAGGAAGTAAGGAATGTCCTAATCAGTAAAGTTTGTATAGAAGAAGAAATGGTAGGGATAACCCAAGCACTTAAGGATTACATTCATGTTATCACCTAGACCTATGATGAGTTGAAGACTTATGATACTTCCATCATCACCCATACTATAGCATTGAAGCCAGATGCCAAGCCTTTTAGACAAAAGCAAAGGCCTGTTAATGCCTTGTTGGAACCTGTCATCTTGGAAGAAGTGAAGAAATTGCTCAATGCCAAAATTATATTTCTAGTAAGACATTCAACATGGGTGGCCAACTTGGTCCCTGTAAGAAAGAAAATTGGTGATATCAAGTTGTGTGTAGACTTTAGAAATCTAAACAGAGCTTCTGAAAAGGATAATAATCCTTTACCTTCACTGGATGAAGTTTTACAAATAGTGAATGGTGCACAGATGATGTCATTTTTGGATGGTTTCTCAGGTTATAACCAAGTGATGGTATATAAAGTAGATAGATTCAAAACTGCATTGACCACCAAGTGGGGTATATTTGCCTATAGGCACATGCCTTTTGGATTGATAAATGCTGGTGCCACCTTTCAACGTGCAATGGATATAGCTTTCAGAGGCTTGATTGGTAAGTGTATAGTCATTTACATGGATGACTTGACTATTTTCTCCAAGCAGAGAGGTGATCATATAGAAGACCTTAGGAAGGTGCTTAAGAAGTGTGAACAATATGGTATATCCCTGAATCCCAAGAAGTGCATATTCAGAGTAACCACAGGTAAGTTATTAGGTCATTTAATAATAAAGAATGGGATCATCATTGACCCTGCCAAGGTAGACTCTATCATGAAGTTGCAGTTACCTGGAAGTAAGAAGGAGCTTAAATCATACTTTGGTAAGATAAATTTTGTTAGGAAATTCATTACTGGCTTTACAAAGATTGTCAGGCCACTAAATGTAATGCTCAAGAAAGATGCCAAAATTGAATGGACTCCTAAGCCCAGAGTAGCTTTTGAGGACATCAAGAAGGCAATATTGGATGCTCCTATTCTGATTAGTCTAGATTATACAAGAGATTTCTACATTTATTCATTTTCTTCAGAACATACATCAGCAGTAGTATTGACACAAAGAAATGAGGCTAAAGAAGAAAAGCCTATAGCTTTTATGAGCTACCCATTCAAGGATGCAGAGCTTAGATACATGGATGTTGAGAGACAAGCTCTTGCTCTAGTCTGAGCAGTCAAGAAATTCAGACATACATTTTGAGAAGAAAAATAATTGTTGCAATACCAAATGCAGTAGTGAAAATGCTCCTAATGCAGAGTGAGCCTGGTGAGAAAAGGGCTAAATGGATAATAGTTCTCCAAGAATATGATATGGATATAACACCTATGAACCTAGTAAGGAGATACAATTTGAGTCAAATGATATCAGAAACTGATCCTAAAATCATGAACCAACAATATGTGGTAAACACTAGAGAAACTGAAGAATGGTATTCATATATCAGGTATGTCCTGATTACTAAAAGATGAACATCAAAATTGCAAGCCTCACAAAGGAGAGCCCTAAAAATAAACTCACAAAAGTATATGATAAAAGGAAAAGTCCTTTTCTAAAGAAACTATGAAGGAATATATCTCAGATGCCTAGAGAGGCAAGAAGCAGATAAAGTGATAGCAAAATTGCATGATAAGTTTGGAACTGCACATGGATCACATTTAGCTACTGCTCATGCTATCCTAAGAGCAGGATACTACTAGCCCACTATTTTTAAAGACATTGTTGAACATATTAAATGTTGTCATACATGCCAAGTAGCGGCTAACAGAGAAAGATATGCTGCTCAACCCCTGCAACCAGTGATGGAGATGCACCCATTTACTCAATGGGGCATAGATTTCATAGGACCCATCAATCCTCCATCATCTTTAGGCCATAGGTATGTCTTGACTATCACTGATTATTGCACCAGGTGGACTAAACCAGTCAGCAGTAAGATATGCAATGCTGATGATGTGATCAAGTTCTTGGAAAGCAACATAGTGACCAGGTATGAAGTTCCTTATGCTTTGGTGTGTGATAATGGACCTACCTTTGCATCACTAAAATTATCAAGTTGGGCTTTTGATTATGGGATTATATTGAAATTCTCCTCAAATTATTATCCCCAAGGGAATGGCTTGGTAGAGTCAACAAATAAGAACTTACTAAACATCATAAAGAAACTAATAGAGAAGAACCCCAGGGAGTGGAATACCTTGCTAAAGTATGCCCTATGGGTAGATAGAACTAGGATGAAGGTTGCATTAGGAAACTCTCCTTATCAATTAGTGTATGGGGTGGATCCTATCTTCCCCGTTAACTTGAAAATTCCAACTTTACAATTTGCACAAGAATATCTAAGCATAGATAACAAACAAGAAGTCAGATTACTTCAACTCATGCACCTAGAAGAGAAAAGAGACAGAGCAATCAATCAGTTTGCTAAACATCAAGCTATTGTGAAACGTTGGTTTGATAGGAGAGCCAAAGTTAAAGCTTTTAATATTTCAGATTTAGTTCTTGCATGGGATAAAGCACATGAAAAGAAAGGTGACCATAGCAAATTTGACAAACTTTGGATAGGTCCCTTTCAAATTTCAGAGATATTAGGAGACAACACCTACAGACTTAAGACTCTAACAAGTGAGGATGTCCCATTACCAGTGAATGGGAAGTTCCTCAAACATTACTTCCAAGCCTAGACAGGGTCATGTTAGTCATTTGTATTATAGTGTACATTTTGTATAGTCTTTCTTTGTGTCCTTGCTTTTGTTTGTTGTTGTGGTTGAGTTTTGTTTTGGTTAGTCAAGATGATGCATCCTATCACCCTAAGAAACCATTAAAATTGTTAGGATTCAAGTGATAAGAACAAATTTCTATATAGGTTATGACTTATTTTGAGAAGTATCCCTGATCAGGTTTCTATTGTCCTTTTCATCCGTGATACCTTTTCTTGATTAAGGAGATCTTCACAATGACTCACCTAACAGCCTTGGGTTTGTTGAATACATCAATATAGGTGTTAAGTGAAAAATCTAAAGGGTCACCCTTGCTACCATTACAATCTCCAGCCTAAAGAAGCAAGTGATCACACTTGCATATTGAACTTACATGATGATATCATATTAAAACAAAAGGAATAAATATTAAAAATCCAAAGAGGATGAGATCTTAGGCCAACTAAGTAACCTTACCAAGGCTATAGACACCTGTTGGCAGTGGGGCTCTACTTAGGGGGATTGTAAAGATAACCTTGTCAGGGCTATGGACACCTGTTGGCAACAAGGCTCTATCTCGGTCAGCTATGAGGGATGAACTCAAAATATGTAGCTTAACACCAGTTATTTGTGGTTTCAACTTACTTTCAAGATGAGGATTATTAATCACATGCACACACTTGATCCCTATCAGCATTGTTGCATTTATGAACATGATATCATTGGAAGGTGCCATGATACTTGTACTTAGAAAGAGTTATGATGCTTGTCCCAATGTGATCTAATCACTTGAATCATCTAAATTTTGTTTGATTTATTTGGTGGAAAGTTGTGTAGTTACACAACATGCCCCATTTTTTCCTTAGCAAAATAGGGACCTGACTTTTTTGCTTCTACTTGTTTTTGCTTTCTTGCTTTGGGTGGTTTGGAAAAATGTCAGTCATGTTAGAAATATCACCCTTGCTTATGCATGTGCTCTTGAGTAGGTCAATGGTCAAGTTTGGAATCTGTCATCACAAACCTCGTGAGTTGAAAGAACACAAAATTCTAAGCATTTTTTCTTTTTGGATCACCCTGATATTCGCTAAGGGTAGAAAGTTATGATGAGTCAAAGTTTGGTCAACCCAGATATTCAACATGAGGGTCATATATTTAGATATCAGTCATGATCATCAAAAATCACCTCAACATCAAAAATCACCTAATGTCCTTATGCTCCCTGACACATAAACATCAAACTTAAACAAATAGGAGTCTGTACCCGTCAGAACCCGCATGCACATTTTCGGAGGGTCATATTTCTCAAGATCAGTCATATTACAAATATCACCCTTCACTGAAATATGATGCTGATGTCATTTCATTTTGAATTAGAACTTAGTATAATGTGACATCACCATGATCTAAACCCGAGAGGGTCACATTTTGAAAGATCCTTGACCTTAGGAAATATGATGATGATGTCATTCACTAGAACAAATCCAAAGACTCTAAAGGAAGATGATATCACCCTCATGACCTTGAAGGGGGTGATATTTCTTGAATGATAAAGACCCAGATATTCTCAATATCCCTCATGTGGACCTTGGTGACCCGAGATATCTAGTTTTTTAAGAGCCAATCCAATTTTGCCACGTGTCATCTTCGAAGATCATATGAATGCAATATATGATCATGGTTTATCATATGAGGGTCATATCATCCGATTTTGCCTATTAGTCAAATGTTGACTATATCTATCCCATTATCACCCTCATATGCCCGTTGGGTCATATTTTCAAACATCCTTGATTTTATGAGAGATCATCCCTGCATTAAATGCGAACCTAATGGTAGGTCGCACCCTCACATTTCAAATATGAATTCACCACTTCTTAGAATCACTAAACATCAAGAAATTAATCAATGGATCTGAATAAAAGACCCTGAGCGCACCCTAATTTGTCATATGGATCATTTAAAAGGTAAAGTAGGGTTTATTTTTACATTTACCTTACAAATAAATAGAATTTACAGAGCTCTAAAAGTGAAAATATCACCCTCAACTGCAAACAGAACAGTGCCTGCATCTAGACAGAATGGAATGGTAAATGCAGCACCTTCACTCTCACACCTTTATCACCCATATTGTAAAAGTGAGGAAGCGATTGTCAGGTATGTAACGTTAAAACCCTCTTTTGTCATTTACGATAAATCACAAGGTAAAATAGTTCCACTACATTTGTTTTCATGATGATGCATGGAGCTTGTTAGAGTATAGGATTACTATTAGAGATAGCATATGATCCTTGTATTGTCCTGCATATAAGCATGTTAGGGTAAGAAATGCATGATGTCATCACAAGATTCAATGGATGTGAGAAGGACTAGGTCTGATGCAGAATTATTAAAACCTATGTTTGTACAACCTGAAGGAGTGGCATTCATATATGGAGTGATTAATGACATGCATCAGGGAAATACAGACCTGGATACATTAACCAGAAGGTTAGACAATGGAGATGAAAACCCTATACTTGATAGGATATTCATTTCAGGGATGTGGCACATAGCAGGATTCCTCTATGCCATAGAGGCAGCTAAATTAGTAATTGAATGTGCCCACAATTATAATCATGAGACTAGAAGAGTGGAGAAGCATGGCAGGGTATATGCAGATTTCTAGACCAAAGGCATCACCTCCACATTCAACTTGCCCATAGGGAACAAGGTGGTTAGTGTGAGCTTAAGAGAATTAGAGAAAGAGTACAATAATAATAAGAAACAGGCTTGCAGTATTATGTACCAATGGAGGTCCAAGAACAGTTCATACAAAGCTTCTGCTAAATTACCAGTTTACATGTTCAAGTTTGATTTTGCTAAAGAATATCAGCATATGGTGGTCTTGCTTAGTAGAATGATAGGAAGGCAGCATGCTGGGAATTTTGAGAACTAGATGTATGGACTAACGAGGATGGTAGAGCATTCAGATGATAAGCCCCTCTAGGCAAAGATCATCAGTGATAGTTTGGATGTAGGAATGAAGAAGCTAGGTGGCAGGACATGTATATTTCATATGACTTATTATGTTGTGTATTCCTATGCTTCCAAATAAACATTTAATGCCTTACAAATAGTGGGTAGGCTTGGCAACAATCTTGGTGATATGAACATATGGGATCATTACCCACAATTACAGAGGAGAGCATCTCTCCAAAACTATAAATTGGTAAATGACTAATTTTTGATGCATTTAGTCATAACCATGGAGGAGGACAAGGCCAAGAGGTTGAGCATGGAGGCCCAAGCTGTTATCTATAAGTATGGGGCATGGTTCATTCAATTTCCTACTTTTTAATATACTAGAGGGTTTTGAAGGGCAGCCCCTCATGCTCAGATATCCCAATGACGAGGTTATTTTAATGGAGTTTGCCAGGCAGATCCTGCCTTCAGTGGAAGCTCATGTTGAAAGAAAGAAAATTCCACTAGTGTTATTTCTAATTTTCATGGGTTGGTACATATGTCCTGACAGGGATAGTATCAAAGATGTCATTAGAGGACTGAAGTTGATGCATTTGCAGCCATTTTCAATAGCTAGGCCATATGACCCATATGGCAGAATGGAGACCTTGCTAGAGAAGCAGGTACATAAGAAACATCTTGAAGATTTCTGGATAGATTATGATGATGAACAAGAAGTTAGAAGGACTTATTAGAGGCTCACCCTTAATCAAATTTGTACTTTTGATTGTATCATAGTCCCTGTATAGTTGAAAAAAGATGATGGGAGGATCATGTCTAGTGAATATGAGGAAAAGAAAATCTACAATGAAACCATATCAACTCCTAATTTGACTCAACCTGAGGTAACTTCACTTGATCAGATCATGCAAAAGGTTATGGAATTAACCCAGAGTTGGGTAAATACTGGAGTGGATAGGTTGAAGAAGAAGGGTGTAGCCCTTACTTTTGATAATAAGAAGAAAAGACAAGAATTAAGTGAAGATTAATATGATGACTTCATTGTTGAGAAGAGAAAAAACAATGGAGAAAGGAAACCTCCTGAACAAGATAGGCTATAGGGTAAGGGTAAGAAGGTTACCCCTATACAAGAAGGGGTAGCTATTAGAAGAGTTCAGTAAAAGGGAGATGTAGCATCTACATCTACTGCTGCATCATCCCACTCCCCCCCTAAACAAAAGAAAAAGGTCACAAATGCTGCTCCTGCAGTGATAGAGGAAGAGGAACCTTTAGAAGAGGAAGAACGATTGGATGAGGAACTTTTGGATGATGAGTTGTTGAAACCAAAGGAAAGGAAGAGGGTTCAGCGGACTTCCCCTCAAAAGAAACATAAAACTGCAATGAGAGGGAATACAAGTCCTATTTTGTTAAGAGGCAGAGGAGGATAAGGATTTATGAAGAACTTACTGGATGAGGTCCCCATCCCCAATATAAGTCAGTTTAAAAATAAAAAAGTTGAAGAGCAAAGAGAAGAAAGGCATAAGGCTAGGAAAGAGTCACCCCTGCCACTTGATGATACTATTTATTTGTAAGATGATGAAATAGTCAAGGATGTAACTGCACAACAAATGGAGACCCTGGTGGCCAATACAAAAATGACTCCTTATGGCACTCCTATGCCCCAATAAGAAGACCCTCAAGAGCAAGTTGAAGGAGAGGAAATAGAAGAGGCTAACCCTGAGGATATAGCTCAGTAGATAGGGTTGACCAATCTGGTTGATTAGGTCACTAGCCCCGCTGCTATAGATTTAACTTACCAGGGTGAGGAAGATCAAGCTAAGGTTAATGATCCACTCTCTAAGCCTGAGAAAGTAAAAGTTAGTATACAACAAGAGATTAGTAATAAAATTCCTGATCAAAGGCAAAGCAGTCCACCTCCTAAACAAGAAAAGATAGAAATCAATGTAGAAAAGGAGGGTGATTAGGAGATGTGTAGACACCCAAAAATGACCAAGTCATCACATCACTTGCATTTCATCTAATCTGTCTAATCACCTGCATTCAGCGTTAATTAAATAATCTAATTATTTAATTAATTTCATCTTTTTTTCTAAATCACATACTTTCAACATTAATTAAACAAATCTTCTTTATTTAATTAACTTTCATTAAATCAACCTTATTCTTCCACGATTAAATAATTTTTATTATTTAATTATATCATTATCCTCTTTCCAAAATTCAAGTCCACATCAATTAAATTAATTAATTATTTAATTAATTTATCACAAATCCTCTTATCTACAATTAAATAATTTACATTATTTAATTAAATCATAATCTCCATATTCCTCTAATCTTGAACAAACAATTAATTAAATTTATTTATTTAATTTGCTTTTTCCTCTAAAAATAAAATATAATCACATATTTTATTTATCCTTCATCGTGCAAAATAAATTAAATCAATTTATTTGTTTAATTTATTTAAATCTTCATATCCTCTATTGCTCAATCATGCACAAACAATTAAATAAATTTATTTATTTAATTTTAGTTATCTTCCAATTTCTCTTAAAATATCTCGTTAACTCATGTGCACAATCAATCTTATTTTTAGAACTCTAAAAAAAACAAAATTACAAGTTGAGTTATCTATTCAATCAATCTTGTTTTCATCATATGCTAATAAAAACATCCTTATGGATTGACACATGTTGTGTGCACATTCATCATGGTTATTTGTTTTATCTCCTCCATTGATTCTTTTGAATTATCTAGACCGTTGATCGATCCCTGTTGAAACCTATATAAACCCCCCTCATCTCTTTCACAAATCCTCTTCGATCATTTATTCTCAGGCATCCTTTACAGTGCTTTGAGCATACATTGCATCAATTGAGCACTTTACAATCTTTTGACATTGATCTTTGAGCATCTACACTTGCTTGTTGCAAACATAGTTTCGCAACATTATTGAGCAATCTACATTTCGACAAAGAGAACAAAACAATCAGGGTAAAAACTTTCTTATTTCATTTGAGTTATTGATAATGGCTTTTTATTTAGGTTAGATCTCTTTATGTTATGGGCTTTTGATTTGTTTGTTTTGGTTTTATCATTTAAACATAGTCAATTTTCCTCATACACATTCTGGCACGCCCAGTGGAACCCATTGGTCCTGATCTAATATCAAATTTGTGGAATTTTTAGTTTGATTTCACAGGTTTTTAACTCTTTTTTAAGAGATATCCAAACATGAATTTTTAAAAGAAGCTTGTTGGGCAAAAATGGACATCACGGTTGCATTCAGAAGGGTCGAGAGGTGAAGAAAAACATAAAATTTGACCTATTTCGGTGCAGGTAAAAGTGAGGCAAAAAAAATTTGTCCCAGGCACGCAGCCTGAGACATATTGCTCAGGTACAGTAAAAAAAATATTTTTTATTTTATTTTTCTTTAAAGCTTTTTGTTTTCAAAAAACATCTAAAAATTAAAAAAGCAAATCACAAAAATCAAAAGCAAAACTAAAAAAGAAAGCAAACTAAAATTAAAAACAAAAAAAACAAAAGAATATACACGTACCATGAGTTGTTTGTTAGGTACCTGTGCAGGCTGACATAAGCAACCAGGTACTTTTCCATTTCTAGGTACCTTTTATTTTATCGTACCTTTCTTTGTTCACATTGTCTCACAATTTCTTATGAAAAGGTAATTCCTTTTTTTTTTTAATCACAATTTTTTTAAGAAAAGAAATAAATTAAAAAATGTGAATTTATTTTTCATTTTTATTTTTTTATAAAAATAAAAAAATCCTCCAACCCAGCAGCAGGTCACATTAGTGACCAAGAGTCAATTGTAATGGGCTTAAATCAGACCCCTCTTCATTTAGCATTTTGATCCAATAGGCGATTTTCAAACCTCATTATCTTGGTCATTCGGACACGTATTTCAGTGCTTTTTTTTTAAATAGGCTAGAATTTCGTGATCTACATTGTGGTGAAATTAATTTTTTTTTTAAATTCTCTATTTTTTTAGAAAATTAATTTTCTCACTGCTGTCTTTGTCTCGTCACAGTTTTTAGACCTTCCAAGCTTCATAACTTTCACAAACGGACTCAGATTTAGGTGATGTTTTTTTTTCAAGTTAATATTTTTTTGTCCTCTACATAGTGGTAATATTGTTTCAAGGATTTGTGAGTTCTATTTTTTAAGTCCACTCATTGACCCGTCTTCAATCTATGACTTCAAACACTTGCTAACTTTTGAGTTTGTGTGGACCTAATATCAGTTGTTGCAGCTTCTTATCACTCAAACAAAGCAATTTGGTTTCTCTAACATGTTCATGCAGGACGAGCTTTGAATAAATTGACAAATCTATCGCATTAAGTCTTAGAAACATATTACTTTCTTAAGGGACAATTGAACAATCATCTTTGCAATCTTAGAAAACATATTGTTTTCTTAAGGGGCAATTGAATAATCATCTTTGCAATCTTAGAGAACATATTGCTTTCTTAAGGGACAAAGGACATGAATGCAAAAACACTTCAATTTTTCTAAGGGACAATGGACATGAATGCAAAACACTTCAATTTCATAAGGGACAATTGACGACTACAATCGTGTGTGTGCCTAATCTAGTTGCACCTTATTTTTCTTATAATGGGACAATTGAACCTTTGTTTAATGTGCTTGCTCTTACATTTTAGTTATTCCTTTAGAAGGGCCTACTTTTGGATTGTGCTTCATCCAAAAAGGATGACCCTAAGTAGAGTTTTCCTTTGAACCGCTATATAAGAGGGATAAGGCGAAAGCCAAGGCCTAACCGACGTCAGCCTTATCTTGTGGTGCCAAACTAAAAAAGAGGTGTACTAGCTCTTTGTGGAAACGATTTTCACATTGAGCGAAGTGTTTGATACTCTTAGTAGGATTGGTTAAAGTTTTTAGTAGCTTGTCACATTGCTCGTAAAGTGTTGGTCCCTCAAAGTTACTAAGAACCATTCTAGATAGTGACTACCCGATCTACCTTCGAACGTTGTGGTAATCATCAATGCAAGGGGAATCGATTTAAGCCCTCAAGATACTCACCATTGGCTCCCTTGAGAAGAGATAGTATTCCCTCAGCCATAAAGCTCTTGTGACCTACTTGATTTTTTCGAGGGGAGGGTAAGATATCCCTACCTATCGTCTCTCGTAAAGATACAAATGTCTGACACATTTATGGAATGACATTTGGTCAACGAAGTATTGATCTACTGCAATGAAACCTTGTCTCTAGGAATAAAAAGTACTTGATATTGTTTGCAATTGTCTTATACCTGTGGAAACATTGGGCTTTTTGTCAGCCTCGAACATACACTATCTATTGTGTCAGTCCTTTTTTGCGACCATGTTTGACATGTTTTCTCTTGCCAAAGCAAATCCAATCAGAACCAAAACCAAGTCTATCAAAATTTGCCTTATAAACATCAGACACTACTTCAGTGCCTCTGGTATAACAACAGCTCACCTTTGGCATTATAGTAGCCTGCCTTTGGTATAACAGTACCTCGCCTCTGGCAAAAACTACTTCATCACCCTTGGTATAACAGTAGCTCGCTTTTGGTAATAGTAGCTCGCCTTTGGTATAGCGATACCTCACATTTGGCAGCTCAGTCCATCACCTTTGGTATTACAGTAGCTTGCTTTTGGTGGCACAGTCCGGTGCCTTTGGTCAAACAGTACAGCACCTTTGGTCCAGTAAACTGTGCATCAAAATTTATCTTTTCCAAAAACACAAGCAGAATCCAAGCATATTGTCCTAGTGTATTCCATGGTAACCACTAGACTCCAACAAACTATGAAGTCCAAGCAAGTTGTCCCAAGGAAGCGCAAATCACCTCCTCACACACCTCAATCAGGCTGATCCAACATTACTCCCAAGGTTACTCCCAAGACACTAGCAGAAAGATCGACCAACTCTCCAAACATGCCTCAACTTGACCAACCAAACAATCCTCAAGAAGGTAGGGCCCCTTTGGTAAGTACACCTCACTATACCACCGACACGCCTTCAAATTTTGTTCCACAAGGTTACACTATCGATCAAGTCCCATCTCAAGAAGGTAGGGTCCCTTTGGTAAGAACACCTCACTATACCATCGACATGCCTCCGGATCTTGCTCCACAAGGTTATACCACAGATCAAGTCCCATCTCAAGAAGAGTGACACTTTGAAATAGGTCAATCCTCTCAAGAAGATGGACAAGATCTTGATGAATTCATACAAGATCCTAGAGCCATAGCCGCCTTTGACAAAATCCTTAGCAAGAACCAAGATCATTTCTTTCGCTTGCTAGCAGAGCAAGGAGACAAATTACCCAAAGGTTTTGATCTATCCAATCTTAGCGAACCTAAGGACGTCATACCTGCGGTCCAAACCATGTCAACTGTGACCACGCCCTTACACGAACAAAACTCACAAGGGAGAATGATTACACAGTATGTGAATCCCCTTTATCAAAACCTAATAGGAGAGAGACCCATATCACGGCTTCTGACTCCTATGAAGATCTACAAACACCAACAAGAGACTCTCCAACATCAAGCAGAGCTAGCCACACAAGCCACTATAGCTTGATCAAACATACAACAAACTCCTAGAATGTCTACACCAATCGTAAGTGGAAACTTGGCTACCCCATCACGAGAAGGTTTCCCACCAAATTACAATCCAGGGAACAACTATGTGGCCATGCAACAAGGGTCTCAACAAACACCACCCCCAACATCATCAAACCTTTGTATCCCTCAACCAACTAGGGTCATGCAACCCCAACCACAATATTCTTCTACGCTCATCCTCAATCAGCCTCAACCATCATAGAACACATCTACCTATGTCCCCACACCACATCAATCATCAGCGCTAAACTTTTTCAACACATTGCCTATCCAGCCTCAACATTCTCAAAACCAAACTTCCCAAAGCTATGTTCCATAACCGCAACCTAACCCAATGAACTTTATCTTTCTGCCACCAAATTCTTTTCTTCAACCATCACAAAGCCTACATTCTTAACTAGCGCCACCCCCACCTCCTCCAAATCAAAGCATCCAATTCCAACCCAATTTAAACCTAACATACACACATATGACCCCAACCAATCTTACGACCCTTATAACACCAATGCCCATGGCTTCCATATGGGCATCAACAACCACTTCTAGGACAATAGGGACAACAGGAGATGTTTCCAATCCCTCACATGACTATGGAGCTAAAAATCACAAAAGTTCAACAACAACTATCTAATCTTACGTTTGGCCACACCAAGAAGACCTCTTTAGAAGAAGTGTGTCCTTAGCCTTTTGATCGGTCATTACCCATGATCCCCTTTCCTCAAAATTTCACTATTCCCAAATTTGATAAATACAAAGGAAAAGGAGACCCAAAAGACCATTTCAGGGAATTTTATCTTGCTTGCTTCGAGGTCTCACATAACGACACGTATCTTATGCGTCTCTTTCCTCGCAGTCTTGGAGGTCAAGCTATAGAATGGTTCTCCCACTTACCCAAGGGTATCAAATCTTTTAACGAACTTGTGGAGAAATTTGCCACCCATTTCTCATACAACATAGAGCATGAGATCTCCATGACTAATCTATGCAACAACAAATAGAAAAATAGAGAAACTTTCATTTCTTTCCTCCAATGATGGAGACAAATCGCTAGCAAATTCCCATTCAAGATACTTGAAAAATAGCTTGTTAGCATATTTGTGCAGAACCTCAACCAAGAATTAGGTTTTCATTTGCAAATTCTTAGTGCTACAACCTTTGATGAAATAACATACAAGGGAATCAACATTGAAAAATCCCTCATTGCTAAGGGTGTGGTCAAAATCTTCAAAGAAACTAAAGACAATGCTCGTCAACAACAAACAAATGATAAACCAAAGTTTTGGAACAAAAATAAAAATGTGGTCAATGATGTGGTGGTCAATTCTAAACATGTCCAAACATTGTAAACACCGCTTCATCTTTCCAAACCAAGTCAAACTCCACCTCAACAGCAGCAACAAAAAAGACAACCTTATCAAAACCAACAACAACGACAACAAGAACGGCCTCAACAAGATTACCCTCGTATTGTAGACATGATATTTCCACAGTCCATAATGATAATCCGTAACAATTGCATTAAGAGAGCTTTCAAACAAGCCCGTGCCCAACTTAATGCTCAAACTAACTTGGAAGATTCTAGTAGAACTTATTTTGCCACTCTTCCCTTCATCAAGGGCATCTCTAATAAATTAGCCAAAATCCTCAGCAAGAAAGGTCTAAAGTGTGCCTTCAAACCCATCTCTACCATTAGAAACATGGTCCCGTCCACCAAAGACCCCTTGAATGTTCTCTCAAACTTAGGCGTCTATAAAATAGATTGCTCCTGTGGCACCCCATACAGTGGTGAGACTGGGAGATCTATCGACGCGAGAATCAAAGAGCATGGTGCTGACATTAGACATGAAAGAGTCACCAAATCGGCTCTTGCTGACCACTCATCTAGCACCAAGCACCATATTTGCCTTGAGGATACTCGCGTCCTTGCCAAGGAAGATAATTACTTCAAGAGAAAACTAAAAGAGGCAATTTTCATCTGAAGAAACCCCAATAACCTTAACAGAGATGGTGGGTGGAACTTAAGCCACACTTGGGATCCCCTCCTAAACTCCCTTAATCATCACCGTCCACTCCCTTGATATACCTCTACTTTTTCGTTCTTCCTCCATGTCTCGGTCCTTTTTCCCTCCCATTTTCCTCTTCTTTCCATCCTTCCCTCCAGTGCCTTCCCTCTCCTACCTTGCTTCTCCTCTACGGGAGACCTCGTTCTTGTTCCTAGTCATTCCCATCTCCCCCATCGCTCCCTTCCTCATCCTCCCCTCTTCTTTTCCCCCCCCTTTTTCTCCCCTTTCCCCCTTTTCTTTTTCTTTTCTTTTCTCTTTCTCCCCCTCGTTTCTCTTCCCTCCTTTTCTCTTTATGATTTGCAATTTTTAGGTTTGTTTATGTACCTTGCTTCACTCCTCTCTCATTTGTTCCCTTACTCTTTTGACCTCTTGGTCCTAACCTTGCTTTTAGTCTTCTTTTTTACGTTCTTCTCTCAAATTTCTTCCTTTGTTGCCCTTCTTTTTATCTTTTTTATCTTTTCTTATTTTTATATTTTTGTTTTTAAGTTTTTTACTCTTGTTCTCAGTTCTTGCTTATATATATATATATATATATATATATATATATATATTCTTCTTTTTATTCTTTATCCTTTTATTATTTTTAACCTATACTCTTTCTTTTAATCGTATTCTCTATACTTTTTTATCTATTCTTGGATATGTTCTTCCTATACTCTTTTATATAATCATACTCTATCTTCTTTTTAATATATATATATATATATATATATATATATATATATATATATATATAATTTTTCTTATTTTTCTTTTCTATTCTCCTTATACTGTGTCTCTTTCTTTTTCTATTTTTGTTAATATATCATTATATATATGTTTAGATTCATATAGATTATTAAGTATATTTATTTGTGCATTCTTTTTCTATACTTTTATTGTTCTTACTCTTTATTTTTGTTAATTGTGTTCTCTTAGTTTGTTATCTTTTTGTATTTCTTAATTTCTTTATTTTTATTTCCTCCTCTCTTATCTTTCCTCATCCCTCTTGGTTCTTCCTTAACTCATTGTTATCCGTGCCCACCCTCTCTATATCTTCTTAAGAAGCCCTGGCTGCAATTCATATGTTTTCTCACACTTTCCTCCTGATGATGGATCATGGAGTATGATCCGAAACGTTGAGTCAAAAAAAGCATACACAGTTTTGCCCAGAAGCACTATGATTAAGATTACCCTCCACGACATCAATTCACTCCCTTGGGAGAGCCCATAGAGTCGGTCCTATAGAATCTTTTGCATAAAGGGCTCCTCACCTTACCAAATGCTCCCCCATATGGCGAACCTATTTACAAAACTGCATGGTACAAAGAAAATGAATATTGTGAATTCCATAGGAGCAAAGGGCACTGAACTGCATCATGCATGAAACTCAAGCACCTAATCCAAAATCTCATCGAGGGCAACTAAATATCTTTTGAAGATGAGCCACTAGCTCAACACATGAACAAAGACCTCAACATGTACAAGGAACCATTCCCTCACCATGGTCTGCCTCCTCCTCAGGATAAAGGTAAAGGTGTCAATAATACTTCCACTTCCTTCGACTCCATTGTGGATCATTTTGAAGAGAGTCGTGTATCTACCCTCACAATCAAAGGCAAATCTATGGATTACGCTGTTACAACTCATTGTGGTCATGTCACCATTCATGGTCCTACACCCAGGCTCCCAACTCAATCCAATTATAATCTTGTCAAACATTTAGGGAAAATGCTTGCACAGATCTCTATCTTGGACCTTCTACGGTCATCACCCACACATAAAGTGGTGCTAGAAAAAGCCTTCCAAGAGTCTTCAGTTCCTAACAACATAGCGGTCGTGGATTTCTGAGCTATAGTAGGTAACATTGCTTCACCCTACAATGTGTTCTTCTTTGAGAAAGACCTCCCATCCCAAGATCTGTGTCACAATGATGCCCTTCATATTGAGGTTCTCATTCATAAACACAAATTCAAATGCATACTCATAGATGGTGGTGCTGGTCTCAACATCTATTCTCTACAGTTACTTAAGCAATTGGGATAATCTGAGGATCATGTCAATATTAATCAGAGTATTACAATCAAAGGGTATGATGATGTTGAACACCATTCAGAAGGTGTTATCCATTTGCCTATACAAGTAAGCCCAGTCATGCTTGAAACTTGGTGCCAACTCCTTGACATTGAGTTACCTTATAACATTATCCTAGGATACCCATGGATCCATGCCATGAAAGTTGTTCCCTCAACGTACCATCAGTCTCTCAAGTTCCCATTCAATGGTACGGAGATCACTATCCCAGGAGACCCCAATCCTTTTGAATTCTGCCGTGTCTTGCAAGGAAGTTATAAGAATTGCAACCAAGTGCCCAATAATGACAAAGCCCTTGAATCCCCACTATATGTCGATCTTGAAAATCTAACAAAAGCCTCTACAAGTGAACCTTAGCCTCTTCCTGAAATCAAAGCTCACATTCGTGATATAGGCTTTGGAACATATGATATCTCAAAATCTTGTTGTGTGGGGCGGATGCCTCTATCCCCTAAATCTTACAGCCAACCACCCATTGCCAAAGTAACTAAAAAATTAGTTATTCCTCCCCCACCATTTCTAACCTAATTCCAAGAGGGACAATTATTGGAAGAGGAAACTATTGAGGACATTTCTTCTTGGCTCTACAAGGAGAAAGAACCGGTCACAATACCAGTCAAACAATAAGGCAATGGCTTAAGGATAGTCAAAAAGATGGGCTATAAAGGCAAAGGTGGCCTTGGGAAAAAGAATCAAGGAACAATGGAACCCATCATTGTGACAAAGAAACTAGACAAGAAGGGGTTAGGATTTGGTAGAAAGGTACCGCATGCCTTGGACATCGAGGGTATCCTCGACAAGGTGGCTGAAACTTCTCTTGCAGATTCAACATCTAATGAGGATATCATCGATGACTCTTCCCTCCATATGACTGAGCTATTCACTGAATCCTCCATCTTTATGCTATCATCCGTATCCTTAACATCCACCACAAACACCCAGACTGTAACACTTGTCTACCCTAAACTTATCGATTGGGACCAATAAGGGTCCCCCATTATAGATGTATTTTAGAACAACGAAGCTATAGCTGAGTTCATGGGACTCTGGGAGGGTATCCCTCTTGGTGATCATAAAGCAGGTTTTGTAATGGAACTAGAGCCAACAACTTATTTTGGTGAGAATGCCAAATCCTCCAGTCGCAAAAGTAGAAATAAAGAAAGATCTCTAGGTGAAAACCACACTGTGGCACCTCCTGATCACAAAATAGTAAAAACAAAGGACATATACAAAGGTGAAAACCCAACTGTGGCACCTGAGGATGGAGGATTTGACCTTACCCTACCATCTAAGTATCAAGAAAAATCAGCTCTCCTAGTGGAGGATTCTATAGAGATAAATCTTGGCACAGAACAAAATCCAAAGACCACATTCCTAGCAGCATCATTATCAGAAACAGAGCACAAGAATCTTAACAAATTCTTCTTACAGAGAACCATCAACTTTGCATGGACCTATGCCGATATGCCAAGGTTAGACCCTAAGCTAGTAGTTCACTATCTCACAATTGATCCAAAAGTTAAACCAGTCAAGCAAAAGATGAGGAAGATGCACCCACAAATAGCTCTCTTGGTAAAAGTGGAAATATAGAAGCTGTTAGATGCAAAGTTCATCTGACCTATTGACTATTCGGATTGGGTATCAAACATTGTACCTATGTCTAAACCCAATGGGCGCATCTGCATGTGTAATGATTTTAGAGATCTTAACAAAGCATGTCCCAAAGATGACTTTCCATTACTGAACATTGACCTCATAGTACACCTGACTGCAGATCATGAAATGCTTTCTCTCATGGATGGATTCTCCGGCTACAATCAGATAAGGATAGTAGAAGAAGACCAACATAAAACAACTTTTACTTGTCCGTGGGGTAATTATTGTTGGTGTGTCATGCCATTTGGTCTAAAGAATGCAGGGGCAACCTATCAGAGAGCAATGACATGTTGTGTGGTTACATAACACGCCCCATTTTGACTTGACAAAATAGGGACCCAACTTTTTGCTTGGCTTGGCTTGTGTTTTTCCTACTTTTCGGCGGTCTGGTAAAAGTAAGTCATGCAGGTGACCCTACATAAGGGAGCTCGGTAAGTCATCATGATGAGGTCAGTTAGTCAAAGTTAATATTTCATGTCAATAACCTCATGGTTGGAAAGAGTACAAAATTTCATGCAAGTTTGCCTTTTGGATCACCCTGATATTCCTTAGGGAACGAAAGTTATGACAAGTCAAAGTTCTAGTCAAACCTGATATTCCGAGGGGGGGTCATATTTCTTAGCATCAGTCATCTTACGAAAGATCACCCTGATCCAATTTTATCACCCGATAATCATTCGGTCCGAAACTCCGGATGTCAATTTTACGTGATATTGGTATTTACCCGTCAGACAGCTTTATATATTTTGCGGGGGTCATATTCCGAATATCACCCGATGTTCTGAATATCACCCGATCTTTCAAATATCACCATGTCGCAAAATATCACCCTAGAGCCAATATGCTGATGACGTCATCCAATCTTGATAAATAAAGAATATCATCCTGATGGTGACATCATCATCTTTTTACCTCGCGGAGGTATATTTCCAGAGATCCCCCTTTTACAATAACATGATGGTGACGTCACCCTGATCTTTCAAAAAGGGATCATATTCCCAATATCACCCGATCTCTTTGACATCAGTGTTTCCACTCAAAGGCGGAAGGTCATACTACACAAGGAGGGTCATTTGTCGAATATCACCTGATATTTTGAATATCACCCGATCTTCTGAAGATCACCCCCGTCATCTCACCCCATGACATTAAATGCACATAAATGTAGTAGGTGGATTCCTGCCGATTGTGAATGCAATGCGAACACCTGGCAACATCCGTAGATTCATGACAGAAGATCAATGGTTTTGATCAATTCAACCCAGTTTTGCCCTAATTTGCCCTACTAATAAGGTTAAAAGTGAATTTCCAAGGTCATTTTGCATTTACCTTGCGAAGAAACGAGAATTTACAGAGCGCACACTCAAACCCTCATCCGAGCTACCTGTGGACAGATATACAGCATACAGCATAATGGAGCACATGATCAACATCATTTGACTCCCTTTTTCATAATCATCTGTTTAATCTAGGGGATAAGCGTTATCAGGTAAGTAATTAAATAACCCTCCTGTTGTCATTTTCTGCATGTCCAGGTAGGATGCTTTTCCAGTGGTTTGATTCTGTAATTATGCATATCATGATGAAATAGAGATTAATAAATATAATATGCATGATGATGTAAACGTATAATGTTGTATGCATGCATATGAATATCAAATGGTAAGACCAGTCATGTTCATTGCAGGAATCCATGGCGGACATCCAGAGGAGCAAGTCGGAGTCAGAATTTCTTCTACCTATGTTTGCTCAACCTGAGGGAATGCAGTTCAAGTATGGTGTCATCGGAGACACGCATCAGGGAAATATAGATTTAGTGGCATGGTCGTCGAAGATGCATAATGATAAAGAAAGTACCCTACTGGATGCTGTTTTTACATCAGGAATGTGGCATGTGGCTAGATTTCCTTATTCCATGGAAACTCCAAAGTTGATAATAGAATGTGCCATAAATTATAACCCTCAGACAAGGAGAGTGGAAAAACATGGCAGGGTTTATGCAGATTTGTCCATTAAAGGGATTGCAACTACTTTCAGCCTCCCACTTGGAAAGAACGTAATTAGTATGGATCTGAAAAAACTGGAGATTGAGTATATAAATAACAAAAAGACTACAAGAAAGAGGATGTACCAATGGAGATCAAAGAACAACACTTACACTGCCTCTACCAAATTACCAGTGCACCTGTACAAATTTAACTTTGATGATGAATATCAATATATGATTACCCTGCTCAGCAGAGTGACAAGCCAGCCTACTGCTAGAAGTTTCAAGGATTGGATGTATGGGGTCATCATGATGTGCATTTACATAGATAATAAGCCATTATGGGCTAAAATCATCAGTGATGCCCTAGATGAATAGATGATGAACCTAGGAGGCCTGGAGTGTTCATTTTACATGACTTCATATGTTGTATATTCATGTGCGTACAAGGGTACATTTGATGCACTCACCACAGTTGGAAAGATTGGTGGCAGTTTAAATGATACCCATATATGGGACCATTACCCTCAGTTGCAGAGAACAAACTATCTCCCAAATTACAAATTAGTGAATGATGCATTTTCCATGCATCTGGTCAGAACAATGGAGGATAGAGCCAAAAGACTGAGCATGGAAGCTCAGGAAGTTATATACAAGCATGGTGCCTAGTTCATCCAGTTTGCCACATTTTCCTACATCAGAATAGAGGGCTTTAAAGGATAGCCATTGATGCTACCCAGGTACCCTATTGATGGGGTAGTGCTGATGGAATTTCTAAGGCAGGTATCAACTATATTGGATGCATACAAAGAAAAAAAGAAGATACCTCCAGGTTTGTTTCCAATAACTATAGGGTGGTATATATGCCCTGATTCTGAAAACATAAAGAAGGCCATAGCGGGTCTGAACTTGATGAACTTACAACCATTCCCATTGGCCAGATCATATGACCCTTATGGAAGAATGCAAAAGATCATAGGCCAGCCTATACATAAAAAGAACTTAGAGGATTTCTGGACTGACTATGAGGATGAGGCTGAAGTCAGAAGAAGAAAATATCAAAGGCTCACTCTCAATCAGGTTAGGACATTTGATTGCATTCTAGTACCTGCACAATTGAAGAGGGATGATGGCAAGACCATGCCCAATGAGTATGAAGAGAAAAAGGTGTATAATCACACAATTTCAGCCCCTAACCTGACGCAACCTGAAGACATTCCATTAGATTAGTTTACAAGTGGGGTGCTGCAATTGACCCAAGCATGGGTAAATGAACAAATCAATACAATGAAGAAGAAAGGTGTGGCCATCCGAGTAGATAACAAGAGGAAAAGGCAGGAGATTCTGGATGAGGAATATGATGACTTTCTTGTGGAGAAGAGAAAATCTAATGGAGAAAGGCTGCCACCTCAAAAACAAAGCAAAGGACCCCTCAGAAGAAAGAAGAAAACTGATGATAGTCCAAAAGGGGTAATAGTTGAAAGAGTTGATACATCAGCTAAAGGTGCATCTGTATCAGGACAGGTGTCAGTCTCATCTGCACAGCCTTTGGTAGATGAACCAAGAACAAAAAGAATCCTAAGGCCAGTTGTGGACACTGCAGCAATAAAAGATAAGGGCCAAACCTCACAACAGAATGTGGAAAAGGATATCATTATTGAGGAAGAGCCAGTGAATAAAGAGCCTGCAGAAGATGACCCCGTGATGGTCACAAGGAAGAGGAAGGCACCCCTGGTGGCATCACCACCTAAAAGACAGAGAATATCTATGAGGGGTGAGATAAGACATGACCCTGTAATATTAAGGGGAGCTGGTAGTGAAGTGTTCAGGAAAGAATTGCAACAAGATGTGCCACTTCCTACCATAATTTAGTTTAAGACTGAGAAGGCTAAAGAGCAAGTAAAAGAAGCCACTAAAGCAAGACAAGGTGGTCCTTTCTCATTAGAGGAAACTGTGGACCTATCAGATGATGAGGTGGTACAAAATGTGACTTCTCAGCAAATGGAGACCCTTGATTCTAACACTCACATGACCCCACATGGAACCCCATCAGAACAGATGGCGGTATTAGAAGAGTTGAAGCAAACAAAGCAAGAGAAAGAGAATAGTCCAGAGAGGGAAGCCCAATAGATAGGGCTTGATAAGTTAGTTGATCAGGTAACTAGCCCTGCGGTGATAGACCTAACGTATAGAGAGGATGTAAGTCTCAAACATCAAGCAAGTGCACCTGATAAATCAGAAAATATTGAGGAACTCAAGCAGATAGAAATGGAGAGTCATACTCTAGATATGGGCAAGCAACAACAAGAAATACCAGCTGAACCTAAGATAGTAGAAGTCCAAGAAAAGGGCAGGAATGATAAAGACACATCAGGTGATGATACCCTCCAGACTCAAGAAACCTCAAGTGATAAAGAAACATCAGGTCATGATGACCTAAAGACTCAAGATGTAGATGCATCAGGTGCAGATTAGAATGTGATCCAAGATCAGGTAGATGCACCTAGTTCAAATACAATGATATCCACGGATGCAAATATACCTCAGGATGAGGAAATCCCCAAAATGGATGAGACACAAAAGGAGGGAGTGAAAGATCAGGTCCAGGACCAGCATGTAGATACACAGCATGACCCTCCCCCACAAGAAGAGGTTCTTCACGAAGAAGAAATACAACAGGATCCCCCTCATGAAGAATATCATGAGGAAGAAATAAGTAAATCACCCTCTCCACCGAGAACTGAGACAAATGATGGAGATCAGGGTGGACATGATGATGATGATGGATGCCAAGGATCCAAAGATAAAGTACCTCAATGGCTTGAGAAAGAAATAGGTACGGAATTAGGTTTCGAGATTCAGGAATTTGAGGTTTCAACATTGTTTTTAGAAACCATCATGAAGCCTAAGAGGAAAGCCAGATTAACATCTACGATTATGAGAGATCTTTCTATGGGCAGAAGGACAGCTCAGGTAGCACTTCCCATTGTTGAGAAAGAGAAAGGCATCACCCTGGAAGAATTCCAGATTAGCACAGTTGATTTGGGGTTTGACAATGAAGACTAAGAAGGTCAGGAAGGGAAGGATATAATAGATTCTTTGACCCAAAGGGTGAAGAAAGAAAAGAAGAAGAATAAGCAGCATAAAGAGCACATTGCTCAGCTGCACTCATACATAAAAGGGTTGATTAACCCTGACAATACATCATCAGATCAGGCAGTCCCATTGACTGCAATTTCTCAAGAGGAAGTTAATAAATTAGACCTTATGAGGCATGAGTCAGTGATTATGAGAAAATGGATGTCATCAGCACTAAACAGAGCTGAGGAAGTAGTAAGAGCCTCTTTGCAGAGGTGGAATTCTTTGAGCATCTCTAGGAAGAAAGTTGATAAATTACAGACTGAGACTGAAAGAAGGTCATTCCAGTTAGAGAAAGCTTTGGGTCCTCTGAGTGAAATAAAGAGGATTAATCCTCAAATCCTAATAAATCATCAGGTGCTAGATAATAACACTGCCATGCTGGTAGATATTTGGTAT
The DNA here is from genome assembly GCA_027924645.1 of Cunninghamia lanceolata. Lineage (NCBI taxonomy): Eukaryota > Viridiplantae > Streptophyta > Pinopsida > Cupressales > Cupressaceae > Cunninghamia > Cunninghamia lanceolata. The sequence continues at coordinate 14,603,970 of BSBN01000801.1, forward strand.
AAGGACATTAGGTTTGAATGTGATGTACTGAAGAAGTGCAACAGTAAATTGAGAGATATCAGTGTGAAACTGCACAGCATGATGTCCTATGAAGCAGAGGTCTTGGAAGCCCTTGAAGGGAAAGTAAAGGGGAAAATTGAAAATCAAGATGCAGACTTTGCCATAAAAGCTCTGCATGATAACTTCCAACCGATGGTTGATGATCCTCTCACTCACCTAACGGAAGAAGCAATGAACAAGATCATGAGGATCAAAGTCAGAATGGAGAACTACAATGAAACATTGAGCAGTAGGAAGGGTAAATTGGAGACCCTCAGAGATAAGTTTCAAGCCCATAGGCACGCCAGCAGTAAATCCAAAACTTAGGATGGCAGGGAAATTGAAAGAATAGTAGAAGCATATGAAAATATCAGGACAATAATGCAGGTCCATATACAAGGCAATATCCATCAGGGTGATGAAGACATAGAAAGCGATGATCATGATGATGAAGAAGAAGACCCTGAGGAGTAAATGAAGATACACCACAAGGGAAACATCTGCATTAGGTGCTTAATAGAAATGAGTTACCTAGATGGTTGCCAACTAGCAACCTGTGCCACAAGAGATAGTTGACCAAGTCAAAAGGAATATGCACCGTTGATTCTAATTGATAAATCTTGATCGTAGATCATTTGTAACTGTTCCCTCACCTTGTTCTATAAAAGGTGTAGGGATGCCTTGTTTTAAATATTCGAAGCTTAATTGAAATTTGTTTGCTGAAATATCAGGGCCTATTTCAAAGTTATTGTAAACCTACATGTTTTTGCATACTTAATGAAAGAGAAGACCATTTTTTATTACAAATCATCATAAATCTTGAGTAGTCTATGTTTGAATTCTTGATACATGCTTTGATTTGCTACGTCCCTTGGAGTGCTCATCAGTTTGCATGTATTGCCTTCATTCATCATCCTTTGAAGTTAGCATCATCTGTATCTAGCTGTGGAACATCCTGGTGAAAATATGGTTTGATTTCTTCTCTTAATGACAGTATCAAGTGTGTATGTGGCTCAATAGTTGAAGATTCATCATAATTTGATGTATACTTTTCAATTTCATTTAATTTCATAAATTCACCATCATAATTGCAAATAATAGATAATTAGAAGCAAATAAACATGAAATATGCAGACATCTCATAGATAATTGAAGATTCATAGCATATTTGAAGTTAAAGCACGTACAATTGATAAATATCATGCAACGATTTGAGCATAGACACACTATTTGTAGAAATATCCTGTGTAGAATAACCTTTCTGTGTAGCATCTTTATAGAAACAGAATCTTACTGATAAGCAAATGTAGGGCTCCTAAATGGAAAACAGCAACACACATCAACCACTAAGTAACGTCAGTTGATTAAGAACTAATTCATGGAGACTTGGGATCATGAATTCTTCGAATTCATTGTATCTTTCAAGATGAGTAAAGGTTGTTGTGTAACTTTTATTCTATGTTTGTTTATGACTAACATCATGACCAACATAAATTGGCGCTAGAAGGAGAGCCTAAAGCTAGAAGCTCATCATCAGTAAGTTTTATCGAATTTTGATGATGCAGATAGCGAGGTAATACTGAAATACCTCCAGATTTTGATCAATACGCAAAGATTTGTTGTTTTAAGCTTGTACATGCTAATCATTTGTGAAGTTTTCAGGATTAACCATAAATATTGCAAGCTTTGTGGTAAATCATCATGAATTTGCAAAGATCAGCCAATTTTAGGTAAATTTGTCAAAGCTCTGAGGTAACCTACCTTAGAAACCTCATATCCGGTTGCAAGTGTCACCAGACCTTAGTAAGACCTCATATTTGCATTGTTCATGCAAATATCCTGTAAACATCCAATTAGTCTTACTTTATGACCATAAATACTAGCTTTGCTGGTAAATTCCAACTAATCTTTACAGTCAACCAGCCATTTTTTCTTAAATTTGAGAAATCTTGGCTCACAAGCCAAATACCAAGTCTAGGTCTAGTGGAATTTTTTAAGAATTACCTGTCAGAGGATTTAGACCTAGAACTGTAGACATCCATCATACTCTCGGTTCTAGTGCTTCAGGAGCATCACTAGAATGTCCTCCAGTAACTCCTATTGGTTTACAAATACCTACAGGATCACCTGTTACACCTCGAGTTCAACCTCAGCTAGTCATACCTCAAGCTCAACCTCTACCGGTTGCAATGTCATTCTTTGCAACAGAATTGCCTTTGACTTTTAATGCATATCATCCTTTACCAAAGAATCCTGACAAAATCTGTCCAAAATATCATCCATATCAGGATGCAGATGACCATATCAAAACTTTCAAGGAAGCCTGTTGTAGGGCTAGAATAGAGCATCAGGATGTTGTATGTCGGTTATTTTCTTTTTCCTTAGGGGAAGAAGCCTATAACTGGTATATTAACCTTGGTCAGGGCTCAGTCGAATCATGGGCCATCCTGGAGAAAGATTTCACTGATAGGTTCAAAATACATGTGGATCCTTCAATGAACTATCATTTATTTGCTACAATTAAACAATTTGAAGGAGAACCTATTGCCAACTTCAATGCTAGGTTCCAAAAAATGTTGTCTAAGTTAGTTACCCCTTATACTGTGACTGATGAAGCTGCGAGAAGCATATATTATTCAGTCCTGGATCCTTTAACTTCCATGTTTATCAGGAGAGCGCACCCTAATGTCACAACTTTGACACTAGCTTTCCAAGAAGATATCAAAGTCAGCCAACAGCTAGTTCCTGCTCCCATGCCAAACATAGCATTTCCCACACTTCCTGGTTATCCAACATACCCTACCCAGCAACAGCCTAATGGAGCCATGATGCCTCCAGTTGTGATGCCAGCACCTTTACAGATACCTCCACTGAGTATCATGCCACCTCCAAATAGAAGTGGCCAGATGATGTAGTATCTAGGACAAACTCAGGCACCTCAGGTTATAGATCAGAATAATCAGAACAATGGATCTTCCTTTTTTTAAGCCTTTGACAGAAAATGTAGTGGCTAAGGTTCAGGAAGAGAAAGAAGAGATTAAGGAAATATCAGCTCAATTAAGGAAACTTACTACTAAGATTACTCACTTGAGGAGTCAAAACTTCTACTCCCAACCTAATCAGAACAGAGGCTATAACAATGATAGACCAAATTATCCTGATAGGGGGTATAACAATAACTATAACAATAATGGTAATAATAATCCTCCCAGACAACCTAGAGTGTGGAATACTAGGCCAAACAATGGTTCTTACCATCACCCCTAGACAACTTGCCTCTTGGTGAACCCAAACAAACTACGAGAGTCAACCTTGCAGAGGCAGCCCTCACTAACTGGTGTAGAATTCATAACACCAATGCACATGCAGAGTTAGACTGTCCTCAGTTTAGAATTGCTGCTAGCATTTTCCAAACTGAAGTGTCTAATACTTCAGGAAATCAACCTCAAGTAGAGGGAAATGAGCTTGTTCCTTGTGGATATGATTCTGCCTTAGTGCTAGAGAGCTACATGCAACATCCTTATCAGCAGATAGTGCCTGCTCACCAAGATTATACCCTGGCATGTGAGGAATCAACCATGGCTTTTGAGTCAAATTATGTTTTCCCCTTTGAGGATGAAAATGAGCCCTCAAATGAACATGAGGAGGTACATGCATATCAACAGCAATATCAGGGTAAACATAACTACAACCTGAGAAGTAATTCCAACAAACCTACTGGTCCATTGACCTCTTCCTTGCCTTCGAACAATTTCAATACACCTCCTGATCCCAAGGCAAGAAATAACCTTGGTTTTCCCAAGGTGAATGATCAATATTTAACATCGCCAAACACAGCACCAAAAGATGCTAATCTGCCTCATGAATCTGACAAGTTGGTCACTTATCTCGCTGATGAGATGAAAAAGATTAAAATTAGCTTATCCTTGTCAGAGTTGCTTAAAACTCCTGCCATCAAGAAGGTATTTATGAAATCACTAGATGATCCTGCTCCTAAAGAGGATAGTCATCCCTCAGGTCAGTCTGGTAGTAAAGATCATGTTGCTACAGATCCTAATGTTAAACACAAGGTGCTAGCTACTGTTCAAGCTACAGAGACCTCCCACATGACCTTATATAGAGATAAAAGTGAGTCACCTTCTTTCCTCCTTACCATAAGAATGTTTAGCAAAAACCTGCACAACTGTTTAGTAGACTCAGGAGCATCTACCAATGTGATGCCTCTGTCCATATGCAATGCTTTAGGATTGCATCCTGCTAAATTGTTAAAGAAGGTGACACAATTGGATAAAACAGAAGTGAGCGTGGTAGGAGAACTAACTCATATTCACATGCAGCTAGCATCTGATCCTAGAATCCAATATTATATTGATATTCAGGTAGTTGATATACCTGATACCTATGGGATGTTACTCAGCAGAGACTAGTCTAAAACCCTTAATGGATATATGTCTATAGATTTCAGTCATATGTGGTTGCCCTAGAAAGGGATACCAAACCAGATAAGGATTGATGCTGAGCCTCGCATGAAGCACATGATCACTGAATATAACAAAACTAACAAGATCATGTATGTGGATGTCGAACCTAGAGTTTACTCCATCAGACCCCAGACTATCAGGATAGAGGAGATCCTAATGTACAATGTTCATCATCATGATGATGACCCTCAGGATGACAAAATAGTTGTAGAATCTAATTGTAACCCTAAGAATGAAAATGAGGTGGATCACTTCAGGAATTTTGAGATACACTTATCTAAACAGGTAAAGCGATGTCAATTATTAAAGATACTTTTTAATGATATTCTAATTGATGGCTGGTGCAGGTTGCATAATGAGCCACATTCTGAGAAGACTTGTGAAGCATGTATAGACATGCTGGAGCTAGAACAAGTGTGCAGTGATGAGTCACTATCATCATCATCATCAGAGGTAAGTTTTGTAGACAGTGATAGTGACACTAAATTTTATCTGTCTTCTGCAGGAACAGAAGAATCTATACAGCAGGATGAAAATCATGTTTAGATGACAGAAGAAATGTTGGTATGCAACCAAAGTAATGTTAAGAGGAAAAATAAAATCACCCTAGGGAGTGATTGTTTAGTTGAATCAGATTATGAGTTATCTGATGAGGACAGAGGCAGCAATCTGTCTAAATTTGAAGAGTTCCTGTCAAAAGAGATTCACAAGATGACACAACAACAGAGGTCTCCACAAGATGCCTTGATTGAAGGCTGGTGCAGGTTACATGAAGCACCTCACTTAGAAAATGCTTGCTCTCTATGTCTGCATCTCCTAAAAAGATAGACATTGCCTAGTCCAGAGGATTTAACTTCTAGTGATAGAAATAAAGAAGAGACATCAGCTTCACAGAAGAAAGGAAATATGAAGTCTCAGAAAGCTAAGATACCAAAGCTCAAGTGGATATCAACTGGTGCAGCTGCCAGAGCTGCAAAGAAGAAGGAAGGCTTAGACAAACCTTCAGCTGAAGATAAGCCATGGATCCTTAGATTTGATAGATCCAAGTCAAAACAAGGAGCTGGGGTAGGGATAGATCTCGTTGATCCATCAGGAAAATCCTACTTTGCAGCATACAAACTATAGTTCACATGCACCAACAATGTAACAGAGTATGAAGCTCTAATTCATGGGATACTGTTTGCCCTTAAGAAGAAAGTAAAAATTTTGCATGTCTACGGAGACTCAGAATTAGTCGTGAGACAGGTGAGAGGAATTTACTCTTGCAATTATAAAAAACTGTCCAATTACAAACACAAAGTGTGGGACCTGATAGAATCTTTTGATGCATTCAATATCACCCACGTACCCAGAGAACAGAATCATAGGGTAGATGCTTTAGCCCAGGCTACCAACACATTGGACTGTCTATTTCTGGTCTGAAAAGATTTTTAGTAGAGTTGGTATCAGTACCTTCTATGCCTAAAAATGTAACCAACCTCCAAGTGTTCGACGATTATCAACATATCTTAGATTTCATCTCCAATATGGATGTATTTGATGTGTAGATTATAGATGAGAATAATATAGAAGATCATGTCTAGGAAGAGGAAGAAATCTTAGAGTTGCCTAGCAATAAGATTCCTAAGGGAATGATAGAGCTAGAGAGAGCATTTGATCTGGACAACATGCTAAAATAGAAGGATCTTCCAAAAGCTGATGGAGGACAATATTCACAGGTTAATATTGGCCAGAATGATGAAAATAAAAATGTCCTGATAGGAAAAGTTTGCATAGAAGAAGAATTAGAAGGAATCACCCAAGCTCTCAAAGATTACATCCATGTCATCACCTGGACTTATGATGAGCTAAAAATGTATGACACATCAGTCATCACACACACCATACCCCTCAAGCCAAATGCCAAGCCTTTCAGATAGAAGCAAAGGCCTGTCAATGCTTTGCTGGAGCCCATTATTTTTTAGGAGGTTAAGAAACTATTAAATGCCAGGATCATATTTCCTGTGAGGCACTCCACCTAGGTAGCAAACCTAGTCCCAGTGAGGAAGAAAAATGGAGACATCAGACTATGTGTAGACTTCAGGAACTTAAACAGAGCATCCAAAAAGAATAATTATCCTTTACCTTCCCTAGATGAGGTCCTGCAAATTGTGAACGGTGCCAAAATGATGTCATTTCTAGATGGTTTCTCAGGTTATAACCAAGTCGTGGTGGATAAGATAGACATATTGAAAAGTACCTTCACCACGAAGTGGGGATATTCGCTTACAAACGCATGCCGTTTGGATTAATCAACACTGGAGCAACATTCGAGTGAGAAATGGACATAGCCTTCAGAGGCTTAATAGGAAAATGCATAGTCATATACATGGATGACTTAATAGTGTTCTCTAAAGATAGAGGAAACCATGTAGAAGATCTCAGAAATGTGCTTAAAAAATGTGAGCAATATGGGATATCCTTGAACCCCAAGAAATGCATATTTGGGGTAACAACAGGAAAATTACTAGGCCACCTGATAACTGAAAATGGGATCATCATTAATCCTGATAGGGTGGAATCCATTATGAAAATATAGCTTCCTAGAAGCAAAAAAGAGCTCAAATCTTGCTTTGGTAAGATTCATTTTGTTAGGAAGTTTATCACTAGCTTTGCAGAAATTGTTAGACCTTTAAATGCCATGCTCAAGAAGGACGCTAAAATTGAGTGGACACCAGAGGCTAGAGCAGCTTTTGAAGACATTAAATAAGTTATATCTGATGCTTCAGTTCTGATCAGTCCAGACTATACCAGGGACTTCTATATTTATTCATTTGCTTTAGGGCATACCTCTACAGCAGTGCTGACACAGAGAAATGAAGAAAAGGAAAAAAAACCCATAGCCGTCATGAGCTGTCCTTTCAAAGATGCTGAACTGAGATACATGAACATTGAAAGGTAGGCACTTGCTCTAGTTCGAGCAGTAAAGAAGTTCAGACACTATATACTGAGAAGTAAAGTGATTGTTGTAGTACCTGATGCAGTAGTGAAGATGCTATTAATGCAGAGCGAGCCAGGTGAGAAAAGGGCTAAATGGATCACTATCCTACAAGAATATGACATGGACATTACACCCATGAAGCTAGTGAGAGGACAGGCTTTAAGCCAGATGATATCAGAGATTGACCCCAATATCATGAGTCAGCAGTATGTTATTAATGCAAAGGACAATGGAGAGTGGTACTCAGACATCAGGCACATCTTGATTACTGGAAGATGTCCTCCAAGACTACAGTTCTCAAAAAAGAGAGCCCTAAAAATAAGGTCACAGAAGTATATGATGACAGGGGGAATCCTTTTCAAGAAAAAATATGAAGGGATATACCTAAGATGCCTAGAGAGGCCAGAAGCAGATAAGGTGTTATCAGACCTACATGATAAGTTTGGAATAGCACATGGGTCATCCTTGGCCACTTCTCACGCTATCCTCAGGGTAGGGTACTACTGGCCCACAATTTTCAAGGATACTGCTAAACATATTAAATGTTGCCATGTATGTCAGGTTGCTGCTAACAAAGAGAGATATGCTACTCAACCTTTGTAATCAGTGATGGAGACGCGCCCATTTGCACAATGGGGAATGGACTTCATAGGGCCAATTAATCTGCCATCATCCTCAGGCCACAGGTATGTCTTAACTATTACTGACTACTATACCAGGTGGACTGAAGCAGTCAGCACCAGGACCTGCAATGCTGAAGATGTCATCAGATTTCTGGAAAGTAATATAGTCACCAGGTATGGAGTTCCCTATGCTCTGGTAAGTGATAACAGGTCCACTTTTGCTTCAACCAAATTGTCAAGCTGGGCTTTTGATTATGGGATCATATTGAAGTTCTCATCAAACTACTATCCTCAAGGGAATGGATTAGCAGAATCCACCAATAAAAATTTGTTGAATATCATAAAAAAGTTAATAGAAAAGAACCCTAGGGAGTGGAACACCCTTCTGAAATATGTCTTATCGGTAGACAGAACTAGGAACAAGGCTGCATTAGGAAACTCACCTTATCACTTAGTATATGGGGTGGATCCCATCCTCCCTGTTAACCTAAAGATTCCTACACTGTAGTTTGCACAAGAGTACCTGGGCATAGATAATAAGCAAGAAGTCAGGTTGCTTCAGTTAATGCACCTAGAAGAGAAAAGAAGTCAGGCAATTGATCAGTTTGCCAAACATCAGGCTGTCGTCAAATGCTGGTTTGACAAAAGAGCCAAGGTTAAGGCCTTCAGGATCTCAGATTTAGTCCTGATGTGGGACAAAGCACATGAGAGGAAGGGAGACCATGGTAAGTTTGATAAACTCTGGATAGGTCCCTTCCAAATTTTTGAAATATTAGGAGCCAGCACTTACAGGCTTAAAAACTTGACAGGTGAGGATGTCCCATTACCAGTTAATGGACAGTTCCTCAAACATTATTTCCAAGCCTAAGTTAGCTTCATGACATTCATGTGTATCATAGTGTGTATATTTGTATAGTTGTTTGTACAGTTTTGCTTTGTGTTTTGTTTTGTTTTCTTGTTGAGTTTTTTGTTTTAGTTAGTCAAGATGATGCAGCTCATCACCCTAGAAAATAACTAAATTGTTAAGATTCAAGTGATGAGAACAAATTCATATATAGGTTATGACTCATTCTGAGAAGTACTTGTGATTAGGTCTGTGATATCTTTTCATCAGGGTGCCTTTTCTTGACCAAAGTGATTCTTTCACAATGACTCACCTAACAACCTTCGGTTTGTTGAACACACAAGTATAGGTGTTAAGTGAAAAATCTAAAGGGACTCCCTTGCTACCAATACAATCTCCAACCTAAATCAGCAAGTGACCATACCTTGCACACTGAGCTTACATGATGACATCAGATTTATAGAATATAAAATATTAAAAAATCAAAAAAGAAATAAAATTAGGCCATCTAAGTAACTCCACCGAGGCTATAGACGCCTGCTGGCAGTGGGGCTCTACTTAGGTGGATTGTATAGATAACCTTGTCGGGGCTATGGACGCTTGCTGGCAGCAAGGCTCTATCTAGGTTGGCTATGAGAGATGCACCCAAACTATGTAGCTTAACATCAGTTACTCATATTTTCAACTTGCTTTCAAGATGAGGATAATTAATCATTTGCACACACCTGATCCTTCATTAGCATTGTTGCCATGATGAAAACTTTATCATATAGAAATATTATGATGCTTATACTTAGAAAGAGTTAGAATACTATATATGAATGTGATCACCTCACTTGAATCATTGGAATTTTGTTGTTTTCTTTGGTGGCAAGTTGTTGTGTGGTTACACAACATGCCCCATTTTGCCTTAACAAAATAGGGACCCAACTTTTTGCTTGGTTGGGCTAGTGTTTTTCCTACGTTTTGGTGGTCTGGTAAAAGTAAGTCATGGAAGTAACCCTGCATAAGGGAGCTGGGTAAGTCATCATAATGAGGTCAGTTAGTAAAAGTTAATATTTCATGTCAATAACCTCATGGTTGGAAAGAGTACAAAATTTCATGCAGGTTTGCCTTTTGGAACACCCTGATATTCCTTAGGAAACGAAAGTTATGACAAGTCAAAGTTCTGGTCAAACCTAATATTCCGAGGGGGGGTCATATTTCTTAACATCAGTCATCTTATGAAAGATCACCCCGATCCAATTTTATCACACGATAATCATTCGGTCCAGAACTCCGGACGTCAATTTTACGTGATAGTGGTATTTACCCGTTAGAAAGCTTTATATATTTTGCAGGGGTCATATTCTGAATATCACCCGATGTTCCAAATATCACCCGATCTTTCAAATATCACCTTGTCGCAAAATATCACCCTAGAGCCAATATGCCGATGACGTCGTCCAATCTTGATGAACAAAGAATATCACCCCGATGGTGATGTCATCATCTTTTTACCTTGCAAAGGTATATTTCCAGAGATCCCCCTTTTACAATAACATCATGGTGACGTCATCCTGATCTTTCGAAAAGGGGTCATATTCCCAATATCACCTAATCTCTTCGACATCAGTGTTGCTACTCAAAGGTGGAAGGTCATATTACAAAGGGAGGGTCATTTGTCGAATATCACCCAAAATTTCAAATATCACCCGATCTTTTGAAGATCACCCCCCTCATCTCGCCCCATGACATTAAATGCACATAAATACAGTAGGTGGATTCTCGCCGATTGCGAATGCGATGTGAACACCTGGCAACATCCGTAGATTCATGACAAAAGATCAATGGTTTTGATCAATTTAACTTGGTTTTGCCCTAATTTGCCCTACTAATGAGGTTAAAAGTGAATTTCCAAGGTCATTTTGCATTTACCTTGTGAAGAAATGAGAATTTATAGAGTGCACACTCAAACCCTCATCTGAGCTACCTGTGGATAGATATACAGTGTACAGCATAACGGAGCATGTGATCAGCATCATTTGACTCCCTTTTTCATAATCATCTATTTAATCTAGGGGATAAGCGTTATCAGGTAAGTAATTAAATAACCCTCCTGTTGTCATCTTCTGCATGTCCAGGTAGGATGCTTTTCCAGTGGTTTGATTCTATAATTATGCATATCATGATGAAATAGAGATTAATAAATATAATATGCATGATGTTGTAAACGTATAATGTTGTATGCATGCATATGAATATCAAATGGTAAGACTAGTCGTGTTCATTACAGGAATCCATGGCAGACATCTGGAGGAGCAAGTCGGAGTCAGAATTTCTTAAACCTATTTTTTCTCAACCTGAGGGAGTGCAGTTAAAGTATGGTTTCATTGGAGACACTCATCAGAGAAATATAGCTTTAGTGGCATGGTCGTTGAAGATGCATAATAATAAAGCAAGTACACTACTGGATGCTGTTTTTACGTCAGGAATGTGGCATGTGGCTAGATTTCCTTATTCCATGGAAACTCCAGAGTTGATAATAGAATGTGCCAGAAATTATAACCCTTAGACGAGGAGAGTGGAAAAACATGGAAGGGTTTATGCAGATTTGTCCATCAAAGGGATTGCAACTACTTTCAGCCTCCCAATTGGAAAGAAGGTAATCAGTATGGATTTGAAAAAACTAGAGACTGAGTATATAAATAACAAAAAGACTGCAAGAAAGAGGATGTACCAATGGAGATCAAAGAACAACACTTACACTGCCTCTGCCAAATTACCAGTGCACCTATACAAATTTGACTTTGATGATGAATATCAATGTATGATTGCCCTACTCAATAGAGTGACAGGCCAGCCTACTGCTGGAAGTTTCAAGGATTGGATGTATGGGGTCATCATGATGTGCATTTACATAGATAATAAGCCTTTATGGGCTAAAATCATCAGTGATGCCCTAGATGAACAGATGATGAACCTAGGAGGCCTGGAGTGTTCATTTTACATGACTTCATATGTTGTATATTAATGTGTGTACAAGGGTACATTTGATGCACTCACCACAGTTGGAAAGATTCATGACAGTTTAAATGATGCCCATATATGGGACCATTACCCGCAGTTGCAGAGAACAAACTATCTACCAGATTACAAATTAGTGAATGATGCATTTTCCATGCATCTGGTCAGAACAATGGAGGAGGATAGAACCAAAGGACTAAGCATGGAAGCTCAGGAAGTTATATACAAGCATGGTGCCTGGTTCATCTAGTTTGCCACATTTTCCTACATCAGAATAGAGGGCTTTGAAGGATAGCCATTGATGCTACCTAGGTACCCTACTGATGGGGTAGTCCTGATGGAATTTCTGAGGCAGGTATCAACTATACTGAATGCATACAAAGAAAAAAAGAAGATACCTCCAGTTTTGTTTCCAATAACTATAGCGTGGTATATATGCCCTGATTCTGAAAACATAAAGAAGGCCATAGCGGGTCTGAACTTGATGAACTTACAGCCATTCCCGTTGGCCAGATCATATGACCCCTATGGAAGAATGCAAAAGATCATAGGCCAGCCTATACATAAAAAGAACTTAGAGGATGTCTAGACTAACTGTGAGGATGAGGCTGAAGTCAGAAGAAGAAAATATCAAAGGCTCACCCTCAATCAGGTTAGGACATTTGATTGCATTCCAGTGCCTGCACAATTGAAGAGGGATGATGTCAAGACCATGTCCAAAGAGTATGAAGAGAAAAAGGTGTATAATGACACCATTTCAGCCCCTGACCTGATGCAACCTGAAGACATTTCATTAGATCAGTTTACAGGTGGGGTGCTGCAATTAACCCAAGCATGGGTAAATAAACAAATCAATACAATGAAGAAGAAAGGTGTGGCCATCAAAGTAGATAACAAGAGGAAAAGGCAGGAGATTCCAGATGAGGAATATGATGACTTTCTTGTGGAGAAGAGAAAATCCAATGGAGAAAGGTTGCAACCTCAGAAACAAAGCAAAGGACCCCCCAGAAGAAAGAAGAAAATTGATGATAGTCCAAAAGGGGTAATAGTTGAAAGAGTTGATACATCAGTTGAAGGTGCATCTGCGTCAGGACAGGCATCAGCCTCATCTCCACAGCCTTTGGTAGATGAACCAAGAACAAAAAGAATCGTAAGGCCAGCTATGGACACAGCAGCAATAAAATATAAGGGCCAAACCTCACAACAGAATGTGGAAAAGGATATCATTATTGAGGAAGAGCCAATGAATAAAGAGCCTGCAGAAGAGGAAGGCACCCCTGGTGGCATCACCACCTAAAATACAGAGAACATCTATGAGGGGTGAGATAAGACATGACCCTATAATATTAAGCGAAGCTGGTAGTGAAGTGTTTAGGAAAGAATTGCAACATGATGTGCCACTTCCTACCATAATTCAATTTTAGACTAAGAAGGCTGAAGAGCAAGTAAAAGAAGCCACTAAAGCAAGCCAAGGTGGTCCTTTCTCATTAGAGGAAGCTGTGGACCTATCAGATGATGAGGTAGTACAAAATGTGACTTCTCAACAAATGGAGACCCTTGATTCTAACACTTGCATGACCCCACATGGAACCCCATCAGCACAGATGACGGTATTAGAAGAGTTGAAGCAGACAGAGCAAGAGAAAGAGAATAGTCCAAAGAGGGCAGCCCAACAAATAGGGCTTAATAAGTTAGTTGATTAGGTAACTAGCCCTGCGGTGATAGACCTAATGTACAGAGAGGATGTAAGTCCTGAACATCAAGCAGGTGCACCTGATAAAGCAGAAAATATTGAGGAACTCAAGTAGATAGAAATGGAGAGTCATACTCTAGATATGGGCCAGCAACAACAAGAAATACCAGCTGAACCTAAGATAGTGGAAGTCCAAGAAAAGGGTGGGAATGATAAAGACTCATTAGGTGATGATGCCCTCCAGACTCAAGAAACCTCAGGTGATAAAGAAACATTAGGTCATGATGTCCTAAAGACTCAAGAGGTAGATGCTTCAGGTGCAGATTAGAATGTGATCCAAGATTAGGTAGATGCACCTAGTTCAAATACAATGATATCCACGGATGCAAATATACCTCAGGATGAGGAAATCCCCAAAGTGGATGAGACACAAAAGGAGGGAGTGAAAGATCAGGTCTAGGACCAGCATGTAGATACATAGCATGATCCTCCCCCACAAGAAGAGGTTCTTCACGAAGAAGAAATACAACAGGATCCCCATCATGAAGAATATCATGAGGAAGAAATAAGGAAATCACCCTCTCCACCGAGAACCGAAACAAATGATGGAAATCAGGGTGGACATGATGACGATGACGGATGCCAAAGATCCAAAGATAAAGTACCTTAATGGCTTGAGAAAGAAATAGGTATGAAATCAGGTTTCAAGATTCAGAAATTTGATGTTTCAACATTGTTTTCAGAAACCATCATGAACCCTAAGAGGAAAGCCAAATTAACATCTGCGATTAGGAGAGATCTTGCTATGGGCAAAAGGATAGCTCAGGTAGCACTTCCCATTGTTGAGAAAGAGAAAGGCAAAATCACCCTGGAAGAATTTCAGATTAGCACAGTTGATTTGGGGTTTGCCAATGAAGACCAAGAAGGTCAAGAAGGGAAGGAAATAGATTCTTTGACCCAAAGGGTGAAGAAAGAAAAGGAGGAGAATAAGCAGCATAAAGAGCACACTGCTTAGCTACACTCATACATAAAAGGGTTGATTAACCCTGACAATACATCATCAGATCAGGTAGTCCCATTGATTGTAATTTCTCAAGAGGAAGTTAATAAATTAGACCTTATGAGGCATGAGTCAATGATTATGAGGAAATGGATGTCATCAACACTAAATGGAGTTGAGGAAGTAGTAAGAGCCTCTTTGCAGAGGTGGAATTCTTTGAGCATCTCCAAGAAGAAAGTTGATAAATTACAGACTAAGACTGAAAGAAGGTCATTCCAGTTAGAGAAAGCCTTGGGTGCTCTGAGTGAAATAAAGAGGATTAATCCTCAGATCCTAATAAATCATCAGGTGCTGGATAATAACACTACCATGCTGGTAGATATTTGGTATAAGGACATGAGGTTTGAATGTGATGTACTGAAGAAGTGCAATAGTAAATTGAGAGATATCAGTGTGAAACTGCACACCATGATGTCCTATGAAGCAAGGTCTTGAAAGCCCTTGAAGGGAAAGTAGAGGGGAAAATTGAAAATCAAGACACAGACTTTACCATAAAAGCTCTGCATGATAACTTCCAGCAGATGGCTGATGATCCTCTCACTCACCTGACGAAAGAAGCAATGAACAAGATCATGAGGATCAAAGTCAGAGTGGAGAACTACAATGAAACATTGAGGAGCAGGAAGGGTAAATTGGAGACCATCAGAGATAAGTTTCAAGCCCATAAGCATGCCATCAGTAAAGCCAAAACTTAGGATGGCAGGGAAATTGAAAGAATAGTAGAAGCATATGAAAATATTAGGACAATAATGTAGGTCCATATACAAGGCGATATCCATCAGGGTGATGAAGACACAGAAAGCGATGATCATGATGATGAAGAAGTAGACCCTGAGGAGTAAATAAGATGCACCACAAGGGAAACATCTGCATCAGGTGCTTAATAGAAATGAGTTACCTAGATGGTTGCCAGCTGGCAACTTGTGCCACAAGAGACAGTTGACCAAGTCAAAAGGAATATGCACCATTGATTCTAATTGATAAATCTTGATCGTAGATCATTTGTAACTGCTCCCTCACCTTGTTCTATAAAAGGTGTAGGGATGCCTTGTTTTAAAGATTCGAAGCTTAATTGAAATTTGTTTGCTGAAATATCAGGGCCTATTTCAAAGTTATTGTAAACCTACATGTTTTTGCATACTTAATGAAAGAGAAGACCATTTTTTATTACAAATCATCGTAAATCCTGAGTAGTTTGTGTTTGAATTCTTGATACATGCTTTGATTTGCTGTGTCCCTTGGAGTGCTCATCAGTTTGCATGTATTGTCTTCATTCATCATCCTTTGAAGTTAGCATCATCTGTATCTAGCTATGGAACATCCTGGTGAAAATATGGTTTGATTTATTCTCTTAATGACAGTATCAAGTGTGTATGTGGCTCAATAGTTGAAGATTCATCATAATTTGAAGTATTCTTTTCAATTTATTTTAATTTCATAAATTCACCATCACAATTGCAAATAATAGATAATCAGAAGAAAATGAACATGAAATATGCAGACATCTCGTAGATAATTGAAGATTCATAGCATATTTGAAGTTAAAGAATGTACAATTGATAAATATCATGCAAAGATTTGAGCATAGACACACTATTTGTAGAAATATCCTGTGTAGAATAACCTTTCTGTGTAGCATCTTTACAGAAATAGAATCTTACTGATAAGCAAACGTAAGGCCCCTGAATAGAAAACAGCAACACACATCAACCACTGAATAACGTCAGTTGATTAAGAACTAATCCACGGAGACTTGGGATCATGAATTCTTCAAATTCATCATATCTTTCATGATGAGTAAAGGTTGTTGTGTTACTTTTATTCTATGTTTGTTTATGACTAACATCATGACCAACATGATAGTGATATTCCATGACCTCTTTCATCATATCATGGAGGACTATGTGGATGACATACTAGCTAAATCTTCTAGGGCAGATCACATATAGATTCTAGGACAGATCTTTGATTGGCTTGAGAAATACCAAGTGAGACTAATCCAAAGAAGTGTCTCTTCGGTGTAACATCAGGGAAGCTGTTGGGATACATTGTATCTCGTAGAGGCATTGAAGTAGACCCCGCAAAAGTCAAGGCTATAGTGGAGATGCCTCCACCAAATAACCTCAAAGAATTAAGGAGCGTTCAAGGAAGGTTGCAGTCCATTAGGCATTTCATCTCACAGCTAGCAGATAAATGTCAACCATTTCAACACTTGCTCCGCAAGGATGTCTCATTTTGATGGGACGACGAGTGTCAAGCAGCATTTGATCAGCTCAAAGAGTATCTAACCACACCTCCTATATTGGTTCCACTAGTTGCTAATAAACCTTTAATATTATACATCTCAACTACAACTTCAGCCCTAAGGGCCTTGCTAGCATAGCATGATGAGTCAGGAAAAGAGCATGCAATTTATTATATCAGTTGAACCTTGGTGGGATATGAACTCAATTATTCACTGATGGAAAGAGCTTGTTTAGTAGTAGTGTTCGCTTCCCAAAAGTTGTGGTATTACATGCTAAACCAACACACAAATCTTATAGCCAAAATTGATCTATTGAAATATCTACTAGAAAAAGTAGCTCTTACAGGCAGACTAGCTAAATGGGTCATGATACTTAGTGAGTTTGACATTGAGTATATGGATGGTAAAGTAATCAAAGGACAAGCCCTAGCATATCAACTAGTAGAAGCAACCATGACAGATACACACCCTATGGTAGTAGACTTTCCAGACGAGAATCTCTTCACTCTTTACCTTACGAGACATACACAAAGGTGTCTGTGGTGCACATTCTACCGGTCCTAATCTTGCTAAGAAGATACTCATAATAGGTTACTACTGGCCTACAATAGAACAAGATGCTGCACAGTTCAGTAAGAAATGTCTACAATGCCAGTAACATGGAGATTTAATTCACGCACTAGCTCATGAACTACAACCTGTGATGACTCCATGGCCCTTTTCTCAATGGGGCCTCGACCTCATAGGACAAATCAACCCATCCTCATCCAATGGCCATAAGTTCATCATTACTGCCACTAAGTATTTCACGAAGTGGGTTGAATCCATTCCCATGACCTATATCACCGGTAAGCAAATAGCTAAGTTTATCCTTAACTACCTCATTTGCCGGTATGGTATTCCCCAAGCCATTGTCACTGATAATGGGAGACCATTCAAGAACCAAGATGTCTGTGCCTTGTTCACACAATACAATATCTAACATTGCTTTTCAACTCCCTACTATCCACAGAGTAATGACCAAGTTAAGGATTCCAATAAAACCATTCTCAAAATCCTCAAGAAAATGGTCAATAAAGCTGGTCGTGATTGGCACTTACAACTCAATCCCACCCTATAGGCCTACCGCACTAGTATCAGAACACCAACTGGTGCCACACCTTATGCCTTGGTCTATGGCTCTGAGGCCATCCTACCTATAGAGGTCGAGATCCCATCCCTTAGAGTATCCATGCAGAACCTAATCGGTGGAGAGGAGTATCGCACTTCTAGATTAGTTGAGCTTGAACTACTAGATGAAAGGTACCTTGTCATGCTTAATCATCTCCATGTCTATCAAAAATACCTCTAGCGTAATTACAACAAAAAGATCAAAGAAAGACGGCTTCGAGTTGGTGATCTTGTACTCAAAGAGAATCAGATAAATCAAGTAGACTGAGAAAAGAAGGGCAAGTTTGAGCCTAATTGGTTAGGTCCCTTTATTGTCACAGTAGCATATGGATCAGGAGCTTATACTTTAGCTACACCTGACAGCATTCCTCTAGATGAGCCACTTAACAGTGTTCATCTCAAGAAGTTCTATGTCTGATCCTCAGATTATACCCAAAAAAAATAAAACAAAACAAAATAAAATAAAAAAATCTGTCCTCTGGTGAAAACCTGGTAAATAGGCACCTTAGATAAGTACCATAGTGAAAACCTGGCAAACAGGCACTATGTGTAGTCAACATCCATGATCTATCAAGTCCTATTCATTCCATGTCCATTTCACAACAAGCTTCATCCATCCCTCCATAATAAAACCATTGACCTTGTTTGCATTTCCATCTCCCTATCTAGTATAGCTTGGAAATTTGTCAGTGTCCATCATTGTCATCCCACGTCTTGATCTGTGTCAACAGTTAGCACTGTCTTGTTCTAGGTCAAACTTTCTACGTCTTCTTCTACAGTCATCCATGCAAATTCCTCTATCGGAATGGGGGCAATTCCTTCCTTAACCTAGGTCTAGGAATGGTTCCTTGTTCGTGGTTCACAAAACACTTCAATCTTTTCTCCTTTCCACAGATAACACCCTTTAACGGACACATCGCTCTTGCGATAGGGTTGTTATCTTCCCAACACCTTTTCCTACATCATCACACCAACCAGAACTACATATCATCTCATTTCAATCTTAAATTACCTTGATCCCATGGATATGGGTATGTAGGCAGTCTGGAATACGAAGGATGTATCCAGTACTCAGGTACATAAGATCTCCTTTCACCTTGACCCACTCATCACTCTACCTAGAACTACATATTATCATTTTCATCTTTCCTTCTCATGTGCCTTGATCCTGTGGATACAGGGTATGTAGGTAGTCTGGAATATGAAGGATGTATCCAGTACTCAGGCACATACGATTCATCATTCTTCACCCATTTCAATCCATTGACATGTCATCTTTCTAGTTTTCTATTTATCGAACTCCATTCACCTCGACTTGACTAACTCAAGAAGAAAAACAACAAACAAACGCATCCTTTCAAAGAAAAATTCCTTAACAAACTTGAAGCAAAGGAAACTTACTTACAGAGTCATATATTGTCCTGCATATCGATTTCAACATCAGCTAAATCAATCTCAACCAAACAATAGATCAACAAACTTGTCTTAGATAGAATGTTCCATGATCGAGACCAACACACACATCTTATACAACATGTGGCATTTCCTGAAACCAGACATTATCCTTTCAACGGATAACACCCTTTAATGGACACATAGGTCCTACAATAAGGCTATTATCTTTCCTTTCCAATCTATCATGAGCAACCTCTTTGGCAAGAGAATATGTTGGTTGTATGTTTACTTTGTAAGTCAGTCAATTTGCTTTATGGTTTATATTTTGTTCCTTTGTCCATTACCTATTCAAGGCTACCTTGATTTATTTATAATCTTGGTATGTTACGATGCAGTACGGATTGGGGGCATAGTCATTGCTTTTGTGTGCCGTGTTTGAGGAATGATCTTTAGCATCTTTCTTGGCAGCATATTTATCTTGTGTGTGTTACGACCTAGCATCTTACATATTAATATTCTTCTTGCATTTACATGTATTGAAGTTTATTTTATGTTCAAGACTATGGCTCATTCACATGTACAACAAGGTTATATTATGTCGAAGGGATCTAAGTTCAAACTGCTTGCTTGCAGAGTCAACGTCCATACACTCGGATATCACAGCACCTTGGTCTTTTTATAGCTTGGTAACAAACTATCCACGTGCTATATCAAAAATAAGGATTGCTCTTTATAAACAATTGTGAAAACCAATGCAACAAGCTCATTCATTTACCCATCCATTTACCCATGGCCTTATATAGTTTTCCAACAATGATTGATCAACAGTCTTTCTCTCATGTTCTCTCCTATCTCCTTTCTTCTATCTATCATCTATCCAACCTCACCTATCTCCAACACAATATTCTAGTCGAGCATCAACACAGTCCTTCTGTCGCTTCCCTGTCTTTCCTCTCGAGGGGGCATCCTATGCCAGCTACACAAGGGCAGCTAGCTACACAAGGGCATCAAAAATTGTATCATGTCTTCAACAATCATTTTCTTTGACGCAACGTTGTAAACTGCATTGCATCAAAGAGGGGCAAAATGTAGACACCCAAAAATGACCAAGTCATCACATCACTTGCATTTCGTCTAATCTGCCTAATCACCTACATTCAGCATTAATTAAATAATCTAATTATTTAATTAATTTCATCTATTTCTTCTAAATCACATACTTTCAACATTAATTAAACAAATCTTCTTTATTTAATTAATTTTTATTAAATCAACCTTATTCTTCCATGATTAAATAATTTTTATTATTTAATCATATCATTATCCTCTTTCCAAAATTCAAGTCCACATCAATTAAATAAATTAATTATTTAATTAATTCATTACAAATCCTCTTATCTACAATTAAATAATTTACATTATTTAATTAAATCAATTGTTCTTCTAAATTTAAATAAATCATGCAAATTTATTTAAATTATCTCAATCCTCTAAAAATAAATAAAATCAAGTATTTTATTTATAATCTCCATAGTCCTCTAATCTTGCACAAACAATTAAATAAATTTATTTATTAAATTTGCTTTTTCCTCTAAAAAATAAATCTTCTAAAAATAAAATATAATCACATATTTTATTTATCCTTCATCATACAAAATAAATTAAATCAATTTATTTGTTTAATTTATATAAATCTTCATATCCTCTATTCCTCAATCATGCACAAACAATTAAATAAATTTATTTATTTAATTTTAGTTATTTTCCAATTTCTGTTAAAATATCTCGTTAACTCATATGCACAATCAGTCTTATTTTTAGAACTCTAAAAAAGGAAAAATTACAAGTTGAGTTATCTATTCAATCAATCTTGTTTTCATCATATCTTAATAAAAATATCCTTATGGATTGACACATGTTGCGTGCACATTCATCATGGTTATTTGTTTTATCTCCTCCGTTGATTCTTTTGAATTATCTGGACCGTTGATCGATCTCTATTGAAACCTATATAAGCCCCCCTCATCTCCTTCACAAATCCTCTTCGATCACTTATTCTCAGGCATCCTTTACAGCACTTTGACCATACATTGCATCGATTGAGCACTTTACGATCTTTTGACATTGATCTTTGAGCATCTACACTTACTTGTTGCAAACATGGTTTCGTAGCATTATTGAGCAATCCACATTTCAGCAAAGAGAAAAAAGTAATCTGGGTAAAAGCTTTCTTATTTCACTTGAGTTATTGATAATGGCTTTTTATTTAGGTTAGATCTCTTTATATTATGGGCTTTTGATTTGTTTTTTTTGGTTTTATCATTTAAACATAGTAAATTTTCCTTGTACACAAGATGCATGATAAAAGTGATAATCAAGATAAGGGGATGCCTGATAAGAACACAGATTAGGGTAGAAACCCAGCATCCGCATCACAAAAGAAAGTAGAGGTGAAAGAAATTGAAAAGGAAGGATTGTGAGAAACAAGTGAACCAAAGGATAAAGAAAAGAGTCTACCACAGACTGGTTCCCATCCAAAGGAGCCAGAATGTCCAGGACTAAGGGTGGTCATGATGACCCTCTAGATAAAACAAATAAGAAGGTTCAAACTACAATTGAGGATCAAGGGGATTCCCAAGCCAAAACAGGTCTAAAGGAATAATCTGCACATGAAGACCAAGTGCCACAGAATGTACAAGATCAAAATATGTAGGACCTTCATGATGATAAAATGCAAGAAGAGGTACATGAACAGAACATACAAACCTCACAAGAGTCTCCCCCTTAGCAAGAGACACCCCAGAATGAGGTGCCTCATGGTAAAATGCAGGAGGAAAACCTAAGGAAGAAGAATTCACCACCGAGGAGAGAGCATGATATAGGGCATCATGATGCTTAAAATGAGCAAAATAATCAACAAACACCTGGGGTGATGTACCATATTGGTTACAACAAGAAATAAAATTGTAGCAGATGGCAGAGGTCTGTGAATTTGATGTGTCCACCTTATTTTCTACAAGCATCTTGAAGCCTAAAAGGAAGGCTAGACCTACCTCGGCAATAACAAGAGACCCTACCACTAGTAGGAGGACTGCCCAAGTAGCATTGCCAATGGCAGACAAAGAGAAAGGAAAAATAAGTCTTGGGGAATTCCAAATCACTAATATTGATTTGAGTTTTGCCACAAAGGAATAAGAAGGCCAGGAGGCTAAAGCTAGTATTGATTTTTTATTAAAGAGAATAAAGAAATATAAGGAGAAGAATAAACAACATAAAGAGCATATTGCTCAATTACACACATTCATTAAAGGGTTAATTAACCTTGACTATGTACCAGCTGACCAGCTACCCCATTAACTATCATATCTCGAGATGAGATAACGAGGTTAGATCTCATGAAGCACAAATCTCAGTTAATGGATAATTAGTTTATCTCTTTTATAGAAGAAGCAAATAAGGTGGTCAAGAGTTCCTTGTCAAATTGGAATTCATTGGGTGCTCTCAAGAGCAAAGTGGGCATATTGCAGAATGAGCTAGGGAGGAGATCCGTCAAGTTAGAAAAACACCTGGATGCCCTAGACAAAATGAAGAGAGTAGACATGAAAATACTCACAGATAATAAAGTATTAGATAATAATACTACACAATTGCTAGATATATGGTGTGAGGACACCAGATTTGATATAAGTGTCAAGCTGCATAATCTAATGGCAAAAGAAATAGATACCTTGGAAGCTTTGGAAGATAAAGTAGAAGGAAAACTAGAGAATCAGGATACTGATTATGCTATCCAAGCTTTCCATGACAACTTCAAGCAAGCAACAGAAAATCCCCTTCATCAATTAACTGAGGATGTGATAAACAAAGCCATGAGGATGAAAGCCAAAGTGGAGGCGTATAATGAGAAACTGAATAGCGGAAGGAATAAATGGAATAGACTTCAGAAGCAATTTCATTCCCATAGGCATGTTGCAGCAAAGGCCAAAGTCCAGGATAGAGGGGAGGTTGAAATAATAGTGTAGTCATATGAGCCTATCAAGACAAAAATCAAAGTCCATATGAAGAAGGATTATCATGTGACTGGTAGTGACAGTGATGATGAAGATAAAGATGACAATGATAATGAAGATGATGAGGAAGATGGTGGTAATGAAGATGAAAATGAAGAAGAAGAGAATGAAGAATAAAAAGGGATGCATGATGACGGAGTCATATGCATAATCAGCATGAAAGATGCTCGAGTCCAATAGATGGTTGTTAGCTAGCAACTTGTGCTATTGTTTACAAGTGTTGACTCAGTCAATGGGATGATATTAACTGTTGATCTAAATAGACAAATTTTGAGCATTGATCACTTGTAACTGCCTCCTGTCCTTGTTCTATAAAAGGAGTTGGAGTGCATTCTATTGATTATTAGAAACTTAATTGAAGTTAGATTATTGAAACGCTCTAGACTAATTTTAAGGCTTTTGTGAATGTACATGTCTTTTGAGTACTTAATAAAAAAGAAGCTATTTTGATTACAAATAATTGTAAATCTTGAGTAATCAGTGGATGAAATATGGATATATGCAATGATTAGCTATGTCCCTTGGAGTGCTTGTCAGTCTGCATGTGTTATTTTCATTCCTTGTTCGTTTGAAGTTAGCATCAACCATACCTAGCTGTGGAACAACCTGGTGAAATTATGGTTTGATTTCCTCTCTTCATGAATGTATCTGGAATGTATGTGACTCAATAGCTAAAGGTTCACCAAATTTAGAAGTATTCTTTAAATTTTCTTTTGCAAATCACCTTCACAATTGCAAATAACATACAATCTAAAGCAAATAAACATGAAATATGCCTATAAGTCATAAATAATTGAACATATAGAGCATATTTTGAGTGAAAGCATGTCAAAATGATAAATATCATGCAAATACATATTAATATCAATGATAAACATGTAAATATCTGCTTATAGGCACATTATTTGATTAAATACACAGTGCAGAAGTATAAAACAAGTTCATGACAGTAGATACTCAGAAGAATTGATCAAACATACAAATATAATCATTATCTATGGAGCATAGTGGAAATAACCTTGTTTGTGAAGTAAGTTTATAGGAAACAAATGCAAAATCAGATAGACAGGCTACAATTCACAATACAGACAATGTAAGATCCCTTGAAATGGAAAACAACATGTCACATCAACCTTTGAGTAACATCAAAAGATCATGATCTGATCAACGGAGCCTTGGAGTCATCAATTTGTTCCAAATTGATCATACTTTTCAAGATAATAAAGGTTTGTTGTGCAAATTTTTATGAATGTTATTATGACTAACAATCATCATCAACACTACTATAATCATCTATGAAAGATACAAAATATATAGATTTAGAGATTGAAGGAACATTAACTGGACCAAACACATCAGAATGAATAAGATCCAATAGACCAAAACACTTATGAGAACACAAGTAAAACTGAACACGATTTTGCTTTCCATATATACAATGTCACAAAAATTGAAATTGAGATTACAATCATCTAACCCGTCAACGAGGTTTCTATTTTTTAGGGTTCAAAGACCCTTCTTGCCAATGTGGCCAAGTCTCTTATGCCATAACATTGTCTTCTCAGCAGGAAGCTTAACTTCCAAAGCATGAGCACCCTTAGGTACCCAAAATGCACTACCATTAGAATTTGATATAATAGATCTTTTAGTTTTTGGTTCCTATGGTGGGGATGAAGTGATTGCAGCTTTTTTCTTCAAGTCAAAAGAACTATTGCATTGTGAAATGCATACCTCTAGCTAAAACAAAGTACCTCTCTAAGTACCCTTCCCAAGCACCATAGCTCCTCTAGTCATCTTGCATCCTTCTTTCGAGAAGACAACTTGCACACTTGCATCATTCAATTTACTTAAAGAAAGCAGGTTTCATGCCAAACCTGGGATGTGCATAACTCCAGAGATCCCCTTCACTCATCCATCAGGGAATTAGATTGTGACTCTTCCACGACCAACTATTTTTAGATGAGAATCATCACCCAGGTACACTCTTCCACCATCAAACTTTTCATACTTTGTAAACCAATCTCGATGCGAGGTCATGTGGAAAGAGGCACTAGAATCAATCAGCCACACATTATCAGATGCATGGGTGGCCAAGGATGCATTGAAGGCATCACTATCATCTTGTGACTTGTCAGAATTTGAATATGGGACACTCTTCTTCTTCTTCTTTTTCTCCTCTTTGCATTCCTTTCATAAATGCCCAGTTTTCCCATAGCTCTAACACAGTGCCTTGGACTTTCTAGAATATTTGGATCTCCCATGGGATTTGGATCTACCCTTTTCATCTTTCTTGTCTTTCTTTTCCCCTTTCTCCTTGGGTCTTCCATGAACCACAAGAGCTTCTTTGGCCAACTCAGATGACTTTCTCCACATCTCTTCAGATAATAGCAAAGACACCACTTCATCCATTTTGAAAGTGGATGTGGTACTTCTGATGGACATAACAAGATTATCCCATGAATCTGGGAAAGAACAAAGCAAGGTCATACATCGATCCTCCTCCTCCATCTTCACATCAACCAATGTTAATTATGAAACTAACATATTAAAAGCATTCATGTGATCAGCAACAGATCCTCCATCTTCCATCCTTAGATAATATAGCTTATTTCATAGGAATAACTTTTTTACCAGGGATTTAGCCTGATAAACATCACCAATTTTCTTCCATAGCTCCTTCACAGTTTTCTCTTCATGAACATTTAGCAAGACAGAATTAGCCAAACAAAGTCTCACAAGACCCTTGGATTTATGATCTTTGAGATCCCAATCATCTTGCGACATTGCCACTGGTTTTACACCAGAAATTTCTTCCCATAGGTCTCTATCAACGAGAATGTCTTCCATTTTGAGTTTCCACAAATTGAAATTGCTGCCATTAAGCTTTTCCACCTCTATTCTTCCATGGATGTGTCTTCCATCTCCTTCCTACAACAAGATTATAGAATACTCTGCACATACTCCCACTCAATCTAAGATTTGTACAAAAAACCCCTAACCAGTAGTTAGGACCAAAACTGGCCAGGCTCTGATACCAACTGAAAGGAAGCTAGCTATGCAGAAATTGCTTCCTAAACTAATCTAATGAGGGGAGAGGTATGCAAATTGTTTACAACCTTTAAAATTATAAAAATATTAAACTTATATCAGAGATATTACAGTAGCAAACACAATACAAGAATGTAGACTGAGAGAAGTAAACACAAGATGTATCATGGGGAAAACCTTTTCAGGTAAAAAACCCCACTCTAAAACATGAACAATGTATTATCTAAAACAGTTATAGTTTACAATACACTTGCAATGCAAGTTCTTCCAAGAGTCTTCAAATGTCGAATCTGGAGTTATTCCGATAGCATAATAGTACCTGTAAAAACACTATCCAAACTATGCAATATATAGAGATTACAAGGCATTTTTTGGAAGCATCTTGGGATAGGTGTCCACCTTGGCCACATGGCTATTATCCTGCATCGAAGGACACTTGTCCTTACTACAAATACATCCCTTACATCTGTCATACATGGCATATTTGACATTCCCAACATGGAGCACTCCAAGGATAAAAATAGACTATGACAGATGCTCTTACACATCTTACAGCTGTCATAGATTTTCCCAACGTAACAACCTTAAATGTTATAAGAGAATCTGTCATACAATGCTAAATATAGCATATTCCTCTTACAACATGTCATAGCCTAACTTGGGCACCCAAAGATGCCTTTCCCTCATGCAAATATACTCACCGACACTTGTCACCACTTGTCATAGGAATATCTAAACTTGGCTCTTACATGTCATAGATTCTGTCATATGGAATATCATCTTCCAAATACCACAAGATGCTGACACATGGCATAATAGTGCCACCTCAAATGGGACACCCAAATCCATGTAGGTTTGACTTGACCATCCAAGTCACATTCCAAGTAAGATGACATGTCACCGTGCCACCTCAACTAAGTGACCAAATTGAATGTGCAAGTAAATACAATATTAGGCGATAAATAAATATACAATTAAATAAATAATGCTTGGAATTTGCAAAGGTTGAGACATCTTAATTCCTAACAAGCAAGTAGATGTTGCTGATATAAGTTCTTGATAAAGAGAAGTAAGTATTGCAAGTATGTGCAAAGAAAGAAGAAGTGATGTCCTTTGCCATTGATGTCAAAGGGAAAGAGAAAATCATGTGAAAACTCAGGAGGAGAAAGAGTTCAGATGTGTAAAGAGAAAGAGGTAGAAATGTAATCAATGCAAATTCTTGTCTTGATGGTTCTTATAGTTTTGCACATCAATGTTGCCATCAATGACAAAGGGGGAGATTTTTGCAAGTATGTGCTTACCGGTGTTGTCATTGATGTCAACATATCTGTGTTGTCATTGATGTCAACAAATCTGTGTTGTCATTGATGTCAACAAATCTGTGTTGTCATTGGTGTCAACTGCGGTCTTGTTTTGATGTTTAATTATGTTGAGTTAGTTTCTTTGTATTGACTTACATAAGTGTTGAAGATAATAATAAAATGTTTTGAATATTAAGTTTCCAAGTGTTTTTGGGAAAATTTACTCTCCTAGTGGAAACAGTGTGTTGCAGAGTTTCCTGGCTTGCAGAAGTACAGTGTAGCGTTTTGCTCCGCATATTATGTATACTAAATATCTTTGTTTTTGGATTAGAATTTATGTTAAGGAATGTCTGTAGATGCCATATTTCAAGTTTGAGCCTCTGGTATGAAGATTTGAGCGAGTTTTGTTCACCAAAGTGAAAATTGTTTTTTTGTGCATTTAGTGGTGACAGGGAGAATGTATTTTGCTCCACATTTCTCCACATTTAAGTCTTATAGTTTGTAGTTCTGGAATTAAGTTTGTAATGATGTTTTGTGCCTTCAGTTCAAGTGGTTCATGATTTGGTTGTCTGCAAGCAATCTTTTCTTTATGACAGTGGCTGATAGTGATGTTCAAATGCTCCAGTTTGAAGAATTTTGTGGACAAAGTGTTTAGAGGTTGTGTGGATGTTCTTGGTGATTATAATGTGCTTATGGATGACTCTTGATCATGTTCCTACCTTTTTATTGGTCCACAAAGTGTAATCCAGATCGAGCATGAAGTGTGTTCTTTAAGGTCTTAGTGTTAACACTAGTTTTAGCTGACTTGGTTGTTTTCACTACTTGTGATTATGCTTTGGAGTTTGCAATGGCATGTTGTTGCATGGAAAATTGCATTTGAGTCCCAACTAAGGAGTGGTTTGGTTCGCATTCATTCTTTCTCTTTCATTAATCTATTTAGGTCCAGACCTATTCTAATGTATGTTTGCCGACCTTGGATATTGTTCCAATGGTCGATGATTGTAATGCCGACCTTGATGATCATTCCAAGGTTGATGAATTATATAAATACTTGTAATGAAGTCATGAAAAAGGAGTCTAGATGCAAAGATGTGAAAAGAAGTGAAAAGTGAATAAGTAAAGCATAGCAGAGGAAAATTATTGTGCTTCAATAGAACGAAACCTTGGCATAGTGTAGATACTACTATCTCAGTTCACCAACTCTGGCAATGAGCCAACCACAGGAAATGAGCCACCCCATCGGTAGTGAGCTGCTTCTTTTGTAGTGAGCATTTTTGGCAATGAGCCTTGTTGTAAATTTTAATATATCTTTTATATTGTGATCTAACACTCACCATGGTTTTTCCCTTATTGGGTTTTCCACGTAAAAATCTGGTGTCTCATGTGTTGAATATGTGAATGCATTTAAGTTCTATTTTCATGCTTTCATGATTAAATTTCAATAACAATAATTAAGTGGTTGATTTGTTGGTTTTGAAGTTTTGGTTACAACTGATTCACCCCCCTCTCAGTTGTCTTGCGCTTTTCGACACTTCAACATAATCTTGATGAAAAAATTGAAGCACATGTTCCTCCACAAGTTGGGGAAAGCATAGAGGAAGCCTGGAAATCTCTTCCAGTCCATGAATCTACTATTACATAGCCATTGGTAGTTCATTATTTTTTGACAGATGAAATGGGGGAAAACCAAATTGATCTAGAGGAGATTCAACAAGTATTGAAATCACCCCAGAGAAATGAAATTGTCATCCCTCCTTAAACAAGGATCCTATTAAGTATGCAGGAAAGTAGTGCAACAGTGCAAGATGTTAGAGCCCTTGCCTATAAATTATTCTTATTTGATGATGATTTCATAAAATGTAAGGAATTTAAGGTCATTCTTGTGGAGAAGAAATCAGAGGCATATTTGGAAAAATTGAATGAAGAGCAAGGTAGGGCAAGTGACAATGATCAGAGTAAAATTTTTCAGAGGGTCCTAAAGGAAGTTGATATGGATATCAGTAGGATCACCCCTAAAGAAAGTAGGAGATTGGTGGCAGAGTGGTTTTCTTTTGCTACCAGGATGGGATATTTCCTCCAGTATAGCCATGGATACTATTAGGAGGCAAGATGAATTTGATGATGAAGTTATTACTAGGGAATAGGCTGAAGAGGCATTTGGATCCAGATTCAGTGCTAGTCATGAGACATTAGCTATTTGGTCCACGGCTCCTAGTGATAACAAGCCACGTATTGCAAAGGACATAAATGAACTAACTGGCCAGCTCATTGTGAGACGACTAACTAACACCACACCCCCTGAGGCCACTTCTTTAGTCATTACAGCTACAAAATTTAGTGATGTTGTAGCTAGATAAATGTATGCAAAATTAAAGAAGTTGAGGGAGGAAAATGTAAAGTTATTGTAGAAGTGCAATAGATTTAAATCTATCATCCCTTCATTGGGAATTGAGGTAGCTTCACCTATTTCCACGTCAAGTTTTTAATGTCCAGTTGGACAACGTAGTGATCTAGGGGTTGCCACTGACTTACATGATAAGATGGAAAATAAAAGTAGAAGAGAAGATTGGTTAAGATAAGAGTATAGGAATGGTTAGATAGCATTGATTAAGGGGCTCCTTGATCATCAAATGAATAAGGTTTTGAAGAAAGTGGATGATGCATGGGTATGCCACAATAATTTGAAGAAGGCATTAAGTGAGTACATGGCAAGTGATTCAGCGTTGAGAGGCATCTTAGGTACCCAGTTTCCTAGGGTAGATTTAATGGCTCATATCCATAATCATGCCATCTAGAATCTAACATTCCTAGCAGGCTAGTAGATACTTACCAAGTTATATGCTTTGTAAATGAGGTGTCTACTTTCCAAAGCAAGTTGGAAGTGACACTTAGGGAAGAATTGAAGTATTTTACATCCCTTGAGGATTGTTCCCTGTCATAAGTGTACAATGATGATGGATCTAGAAAGGTATTGGCTGAATGGAAAAGGGATTTTGACAGTGTTTTACCCAGAGCTGTCAGATCAATTGCATCTGACAAACAAATTGAACAGATGACGTGTAATATGGAATTGGATAAAATACTAAATTTTGAAATCAGCCTTAGAAATTTTGTTAAGGAAACAAAGGTTCTGTTAGGTGCTAGATTCTCCACCCACATGAGTAGAGTTCAAAAGGTATTGGGTCACAACTAGCCATCAAAGGAAGAACTTGTAGCTTGGGTATAGAGATATGTGATGTGATTCTTACATACACTGCTATATGAAGTCTTAGTGTTTTGGTCTAGCTATTGACGGATTGATTTCATAGGTTGCATATGCGAGGGTTTTGAATGAAGGTAATATGTGGTTGGTGTTGAAATGATTGTACTTCTTTTTCTAATTTTGGGAACAAGGTTTGATATCCAGGGATATCAAAGTGAGAATTGAGTACATAGGTGGTATAAGTAGCAAAACTTGATTGATTAAAATATTAAAGAAGGATGTTACTCAGGTGTAGGGGTCTCTATTCTTTTGCTATAAATACAATTGCTTATATGCACAATGTACACCACTATATTTTGAGAAAACAATGTAGGGTATTTCCTTTTCTGCTATGTTTTGTATGCCACACAGTTTTTGTTACCTAATTGTGCACTTCAACCCAATAAGGACAGGCTAGGACAACACTAATTATTTTCTACCTTGAGGAGGGAGACAGGTACAACAAAAACTTAGACCAAGTGTCTAACAAAGGAGGAAAGCAAGAAGAGTAAGGAAAGATGAAAGCTCACAACCATCTTTAGAAGGCCTACTACTCAGGTAGAAGGCCATTCCAATCATCACTTTTACTAGAATCATGCATCAACTCAGTGTGAGTTGCTACAGGATCCAGCTAAAAGTGGGAAGGGCATCCTATAGGAGTAGGAGACATCCCAAAATAGGCAGGAGGGGGAAAACTAAGTTATGACTTTCAGATTGTTTCATCTATTCATCATAGTTTGTTCAAGTCTTAAATGATAAAGGTACACAAATTTGTAGATTTAACAAATGTAGTTTCCTTATGCAATTGAATAGTTTACAAAAGAAGAACAATATACAAATCATTGCATAAAACAAATACCTATATTCACAAGGAAAATATGTTCAAGGTTACCACACAAGCCATGGGATTTGACTTTAAAAGATGAAATGAAATAACACCTATACATCTGAAGTAAGAAGAAACATAGAAGAGGAAAAGGGGATCTCTCATTACCTGACACAACTAATCCCCACTGGTGGCTGCACCATCTTCAAATTCTCTAATGCTATCTTCTGAGGTACCTACAAGAGAGAGAAAGAAGCATGTTAGAGCTTGGGATACCCTTTCACTCATGTATGTAATAACATCAAATGTACATGCTATCTTTCATGAACATCTAAGAAAGAAATGAAAGAGATGAAGAAAACTTCTAGTTGCAATTGTACAGCCATAAGAAGATGAAAGAGAAGAAGATCATATAACCAAAAGAGAGGCTTCTAGCCTGTATGTTCTTTCTCTAACTTGTGTTCTAAGTGTGCAAGTACATGTACATGACTAATGTGATTTACTATGAAATGAAATAGAATAGTCATTTATGATTGTTGTTCATAGCCAAATGGAGCAGTCACATGGAAAAATAGTCTATACTGTCAAGAAAGAGCAACCACTTCTTTTGAAGGGACAATCACCTCTTAAAGTAAGTAGTCCTGATAAGTAGCTGTCATAACCAGGAGGGAGCAGTCAATCATTGATTGTCCTCAAAACAACAACATGCATAAGTAGTGAATGCACTTAGACAAGGTAGTATACATGTGCAATGGACAAGAAACAACCATCAAAGGTATAAGATGGTAAAAAAAACATCAGGTGATAGTCATATAAGTCATTGGACAATCATTCATTAGTCATGAGCCTTGTGACCTTATGCATCATATGGACATCAAGAAAATAGAGACATGGGACAACAATCATTAGCAGGGGTAGTCCTAAAGGAGCAGCAAGAGAGACCCAAAGGTACTACTATTAAGAAGCATTAAAATTAACAAAGATTAGAATTGCAAACTATATCACTATACAGGGTTTTAAGAGTCCCCTCAATGCTCAAGGAATATAGAGACCCAAATGAAGATAATAAACAATGTCTTTTTAATATCTGATAGTGAGAAGAAGAAAAGGAATGGATACCTTTATGCTTGATAACCTAAGTGTTGCAGTATAACAATGATAAACAAGAGTCATCAAGAATTTGAAAAGAGACCCTGCAACCCTGTAAATTGGAAGAAGACATTGTCAAAATACCGCTTGCTAAAACAAATAAGAATAGGGTGCAAAGTTATTGAGAATAAGGTAGGATGACATGCCTATACTCATTGTATGGGTTAGTCAAGCTCTAAAATAGTCATAGAATCATGCTGAGAAATCATGGGTGTGTACAAGTTGTGTCATGGAGTCTTAAGTTTAGTGAGCACTGATAAAAGTCAGAGACAACAATCAAAAATCTGCATGACGAAGTGTGAAGGATAATGGATAGTGAGATCTATATAGAGGCATCTTGACAGTGTTAGTAGAGGCTATTCCATAGTGGGGTCTAACAGAGAATCTCCCATAGTGAAATAGTTACAAGGAAATGAAAAGAATAGTGGTCTCAAAGGTTCAATGATATTAAGACAGTGTTCACAGAGATCATCATGGAAAAATATGACAGTATCTGTACAATAAAGGACAAAGATGGTCTAAAGGTAGTAGGTCAACCATGATAGAGGTATAAGAGACAATGCCAAGGGATAGCCAAAAAATGCATGCAAACACATGTCTTCATGAGACTATGAAAACAATACTATAAAGGATAGTCACCTCAAACTGTCAAACAGGGTTGCAAAGTTTTAGAAACCTTAGACAATCTAATATAATGATATGTTGTTCATTAAAACATATGGTGTTTCATGTCATTTTAGCCCATTCAGGTCTAAGGACTAGATTGTGGGATGAGAGGGTGGCAATGACATGGGTTTTCTCATTCAAAAGGAGTCAACATTTGTATTTTAGAGGACAATATGTGTTAACATACAGTACCATGTAGAAACTGCTAGTTTGAGAACAATCTTAAAGAGCCAAGAAGGTTACATGAAGAACATCACAAAGTATACCAACAAAATGAGAGTGTCTTCATTTCAAAGAGTATAAGTACTTCCAATAAAAAAGGGTTCATTAGGTGTAAATCTTCATGATCAACAGAGCACGGGAGGTCTTCACAGTCCTTATATGACAAAGAACAACAATATAGATGGCCTGCACATGCACAAGAGCATATACATAGGACAAAGGCAGAGTTCTCTTTCTTCATGATATCATAGTATAAGGAGACAACAAAGGGTTTTTTACAGTTTCCTCATGAAAACACTCGACAAGAAAACTCTTCATAGTTTTATCAAAAGAAGGAATAACAAAATACCCACAGTTTCCAAATAAACCCTAGCAGGATTTTATCACAAGAAAGCAAACTTTGTTATTTTGTCCATAGCAAACAAAGATAGGAGTAATCTTTCACTATTTTTGCTTGTTGTGAGAGCATATTGCACAATTTTCATTAGAGAAAGAAATACAACAAGGTTCACATTTTCTTCTTGAAAGAAAAAGCAATAGAGTGTCATCATCATAAACAGGAAATAGAAACCCTATCAAGGGTTTATAAACAACAAAGTAACCCTTTTATTATTTTGTCCACATCCTTCATATAAAAGAGAATATATAGAAAAATAGATTTTCTTTGGTTCTTCATTCATAGTAATAGCTTGCATAGTACAAAGAGGTGACAAATAATGAAAAGAGAGCAACCTTTCACTATTTTATTCAGAGAAACTAATAGATAAAATAGAGCTCATATTGATTTTCAGTAGCAGTATAGTAGAAAATATAGAAAGGAAGATTTTTTAACAGTTTCACAGAGTGATAGAAGAGGAACAAGGCTTTTTCATTAGTTTGCTCATAAAGGAGTAGAAAAACAAAGCTACTCAGTCATTTCCTTCAAAGAAAAGCAAGTTTTTCATAGTTTTCCTTCATGAAAAAGTAACATAGGGCAAAAAGGAGCTTACCAGTGGCTAGGAATAGTGAAGCATACAGTGAAAACCATGCAAAGAAGCTGCAAACTCCATTCATGGCAACACCTAGACCAGCAAGTGAAAAGTGAAGAGAAACAAAATGATGCCCTTTAGGGTTTGAAAAGTCTTTTGTTCCATGATGCCCTAGGATTTTTGACAAAGCCCGAACCTTTCTTAAGTCTTTGGTGATTTTTTTAAGAAAAGAAAATCATTAAAAATCAAATGGAGGCTAATCAGGCCATGGGCAAACACTTTTAAGTGTTGATGGTTAGGTTTTATCATGAGCCTGTGAGGGGTAAGGGGACACAAGATAATAATGAAGACATTGACCTTTTTCAAGGTCTTTTTTAAAAGTTGGAGTAAGAAAAACATTATCATGAGCCCTTAAACCTTTTTTAAGGTTATAAGTCAAATGTATAAATCATGACACCTTCCCTTGTTTGCATGGTTAGAGACCATTATGTATATGCTAACAAATATTAAAGGTAATAATTCATAAAAATACCTTGATACTTGTTATGCAAACCCAAAACTAATAGCTGCAATTTGTCACAACACTTATTAAGGTAAATTACAACATTAATTACCTTTAATGTTTTTTAGGATAACTTATAGTTGCTTTCCAAACATGCAAAAGAGAGGAGGAGAGTCAAACAAGAGTTGCAAAATCATGCAAAGGGGTATTTTTACTTTTATTTTTATTTTTGGTCAAATAGGGCTATTTTTGGAGGTCCACTTGGTCAAGTGGCTTGATAAGAGGAGTTTAAAGCTAAAATAGCTCAAAATGGAACAGTTTTGAACCCTCTAATCTAGGCCTTTTTCCCTTACTCGCCTAGCAACTAGGACTTCATCGTTTTTGGGTTGAGGACTTCTTTCCAACCTATTCATGCATTCGATGAGAGTTCAGTTAGACTGGAGTTGACTTCCCCATGCTTTTTGGAGAGATTTTGTATTGTATACAAGAGAAAGTTGATGTTTTTTTCTCAGTTGTTATTTTTTCTTTTACACATTGCAGAGAGAGATCACAATATTGTAACTCAACAGTTTTTATTGATTTTGATATAGTAGCAACATTTTATTTAGCATTATTTCAGAGTTATTGTAGAGGTATTCCTATTATTCATTCAATAAAATCAGTGTTACCTTCTCAGATTCAAGTTTTGTGCTTTATTGAGTGATTTTGATAAGATGTTTATTATGTTTTAACATCAAATCTTTTAAATTTTTGTCTCATTCCTTGAAGCATAGATACAGAAAAGCAATTGATTTCACATGACTTTCCTAGTTGTGAAGACATTAGTTTTTCCTTCAAAGAAAGTAGGAGGTTTTTCTAGGCCTTCTTATGAAATATTTATGTGAAAAGATTGCCCAAACTGAGTTGTGAAAATAGATCTATTGAGAGATAATTGCAAATTAGAGTAGCAAGTTAGAGTTATAAGCTTTGGTGTATCACCTCCTAGGATCCATTTTCATAGTAATCTCTCTATCCTTTTCCTTGTAAAGTACATTAGATCCAATAAATTTTAAAGGGAACCAACTCTTATGGAGGTTAACTTTCACTGTAGACAACCCACAGTCTGAAAGTGATCCAATGTTTCATGAGATTGTTAGGCTTAGTGCTTAACAAGGGTGCAATCCTTCATGATAACAATTTTTGGCATGCCTAGTGGGACTTTGAATTGAGTTTCAGGCCACTAAAATACCATTTTCTTTGTTGTTTTGGTATGAACAATAGGGTTTCATTCTTTTGAAGTGAAAATAGCATACCTAGTGACTCTATTCTTCTATTTTTTGCAGATCTAGTGCAAACAACACATGAGAAGAATACAGACAAGGGGAAGTTCAACTCTTTTTGAGTACTTGTATCTATCACCATTGAAAAGAAGGGGTAGAACAAAAATAAGAGTTCCTAGTCCACCTAGAAGAACATGTTCTACGCCCCCAGGCCACAGACCAATAGGATTGGTTCAGATAAATCAAGTACCAAATACTCAAGTACAAGCTCCACCAATGGCAAGACAGTTGCCTTTTGTGTCATTTAATGGTGGTATCCCATTACAAGTTGCACATGTGTATATTCTGGTGTCAACCCTTAGGAGCTTGCCTTTCTTCACTGGGGAAGATCAAACCACACCCATTGAACATATCAGAGGCATGGCTACATTATGTTTAGTCCATCATATAACAACTAAGAATGTCGCCATGAGACTTTTGGCTGTATCTCTAAAGGGGAAAGCACTTCAGTGGTTCTGGAGCTTGGCTATAAATTCAATCACTTCACGGGATCTATTGGGTGAAGCTTTAAATAAGTAATTTGAATACAAGTCAGACAAGCTATCACTGGTTGAATAGCTAACCACAATCAAGAGAGCTCCACAAGAGCACATGGTAGATTTCAACTTCTAGTTTCAAAAGACTTGGAATAGAATTCTAGCCACGATAAGGCCTTCTGCTAAGCATGCATTCTTATATTTTCTTAAGGCTTTAAACAGTGATATTGTAGTAATAGTTCAGTCAATGGATGGTACAACACTACCAGATGCTTTTTATATTGTCACGAAGGCTAAAAATAGTCTAATCCAAGATGGTAAAAAAGCCCCAAAACCCCCAATGCCTATTTTCCCAAAGGTACAACCACCTATTTAATTGCAAATCCCACCTATATCTATTGTACCAACTTTAAATTATCAAGTAACTACTCAAACAAAAGTTGTCCCAGCCCCATCTCAGGAACTCTAAGAGATTAAAGGTCTGTTACAAACTTTTGGTAATGAATTAGTGAACATAAAAAAGTAGCAAAACCAAGTTTACAGACCTTACTAGGCCCCTTATTACGCCCAACAACAATCAAACTAGCAAAATAGGCCTCCATACTAGGCTGATAACCAAGGCCATAGAAGAAATTTCAATACAAGACCCTATCATCCTTATAGCCAACATGCTACCAACACTTCTAGAGAGTTAGTTCCAATCCAAAATAATATGGCACAAGAGTATGAGTGGTGTTTTACATGCAACCATCCACATAACCAGTCAACTTGCTCAAATGGCATGATAAATCAGGCCCTTATGGTAAAAAACAACACTGTTGTCTAGCAAATTATAGCACAAGAAAATCTAGAATAGTAGATTCCTCATTCTAGATAGGACTAGCCTGATGTAGCATTTATGAATTGGCAAGGTGAAGAGTTCTGTGGGATAAATCATACACAAGAGCAAAACCAATCAGATCGGTCCATAGCAGCCAATATAAGGCCCAAAAAGAGAGCTATTGATTTAGGACAACAAGCTAGTAGAGGGCAAAATTAGGTTCTTATAGGCCAACAAGGTGCTTATGGTCCATCACATGCACCGAATGTTCAAGTGCTACCAAGGGGACAACCTATTCCAAACAAGGATCAGCCTAGAAGCCAGCCACAACTAGTACAACATTAAGTGGATAGTGCTACTTCAAGAGGACAACCTAAGGTTGGTACTTTTCGATTCAATATTTTAGAGCATAGGAAAAAATCCAATGTAAGCATGTCCATTGGGATTCGCTATCTCTTCTAGGCCAAAAGACTTGTTGCAAAAAACTCTATCTAATGTCTCCATGTCCAATGAGCCCAATCAAGAGCAAACTAGAGTTGTACTTGCAAATGCCCCCAGTCAAGAAAGAACAGCAAACTCATGATGTCAAACCAACCCCATTCTATGTATCTTTATTGGCAAGAACCTAGTTCATAACTGCATGATTGACTTAGGTGCAAGTAGCTCTGTGATGCCCAAACAGATTGTAGATAAGATTGGTTTGACTTATGAGCCTCTATCCAAAGTAGTAGTACAGCTAGATAGAATGTCCATCAATACCATTGGAGTTATTAAGAACTTAGGTCTTACCTTACATGCTTGCCCGAACTTCTCAATACCACAAGATATATATGTTATAGATCTACCCGTGTACTTTGCCATATGCCTTTCCAAGGACTTTATAGCAAAGTTGGGTGGTTATTTGTCTGCTAATTGGTCACATATGTGATTTAGGAAAAGATATGGTACAAGAGTAACTGTCAAATCTGAACCTATTTCCAAAGATCATATTGAGCCATATGTCTGCCAATTTAACTTATCATAAAGAGGAACAACTTGGTATCCAGGATAGTAACACCCCTCTAGAGAACATAGTTGATCTATTTTTAGATGAATGGGCATCTAAAAACCATGAAGATGATCCTTACAAACACATGGAGGAAGCAGGACTGGGAATTTACACGATCCATAAGCATAATATGATTGTTCCTAACCTCATGAAAGGAGAAAAATAGTAGGAACAACAAGCTAATGACTTATGGTAGCTTTATTTTGATGGTGCAAGAAGTAAGGTAGGTGCTAGTGGAGGAGCCATGCTCATTTCCCCTGAAGGTGAGAAGTATTATGCAACCTTTAGATTTGATTTCAACTCTACTAACAATCACTAGTAAAGAAACAACAATATATGAGTGAAAAACTACTAAAAACTACTTATAAATGACCAAACATGGTCACATGACCATTAGTAGTTTATTGTCAGTCATTTATAATGCAACCAAATTGATGACTAAACCATTTTTAGTCATTTATTGGTTGTTTTGATTGATTGATTTAGTAGTATATTTAGTCATTGATTTTTGTAATCTAGTCACTTATTTAGTCATTTTTATTCACTGATATATTTAGTCATTGATTGTTGTTAACTGGCCACTTATTTAGTCATTTTTATTCACTGATTTCTATCGATTGGTAGTGTATTTAGTCATTAATTTTAATCATCATTTTGATCAATTTGGTAGTATATTTAGTCATTTTTATTCACTAATTTAACACTAGTCATATTTATTCACTGTTAATGATTTATGTCAATTGGTAGTATATTTAGTCAATTTAATTATTAATTGACGTCAATTACTAGTATATTTAGTCATTTTAATTGACTGATACTTGAGGATTTAAACATAAAACACATAAATACACATCAATCATTAATTACACACAATATAAAGACAATCATTGAGAAGGCAAAATCGTTGAACTTTATTAAAAGAAAGGTGTTCTTACAGCTTGCACAAGTTTGAAATATCTATCTTGCTTGAAAAGTGCTTAGAAATAGAACATTACAATATTTATTTTTAGTCACAAGACTCAAAATCTGAGTTATAATGCACAGAAATGACAAGAAAGAAACTTCTCCAAGTTTACAAT
This sequence comes from Cunninghamia lanceolata, assembly GCA_027924645.1. Classification (NCBI taxonomy): domain Eukaryota; kingdom Viridiplantae; phylum Streptophyta; class Pinopsida; order Cupressales; family Cupressaceae; genus Cunninghamia; species Cunninghamia lanceolata. The sequence continues at coordinate 14,644,241 of BSBN01000801.1, forward strand.
GCTTTGCCAAAAAGTGAACTATCAGTAATTGATTCTCAACCAGCCTAACTACTACTAGAGGTCAACTAATATGTCCCATCAGTCTAGCACTTGTCCTTCTTGACTACAACCAAAGGAAATACACTGTCATATATAGTCAGGTCTGTGACAAGATATTCATAATGTGAAACATGGACTAGATTAGGCTTCCTTAATGAAACATCAATATATTCTTGTGTCTTGTACTATCATCAGCACTGCTTATGTGACATGTTTTTTATTGATTTTGAAGATATCAGCTCCTCTTAGGGTATGGAATCAAATTCTCCCTTCATTATTACATCTTGAAAAGCCTCTTTTTGAGTCTAAACCGTTCACTTACCCTGCCTCTATTACATTGGACACTTGGTAGGCAGTCATATTTAGTGTCCCTAGTCGTCACTCATTGTAGTGACTGAACTATGCATACTTGCTTTCTAGATGATTTCTCTGCAACTTTCATATACTTGCCTTTTAATGCTAACACTACAGTCCTCTGTTCCTTTGCTCATGCCACTGAAACTATGCTTACTATGCCTATATCCCTAGGAACCATTGAACATTGCCACTCACCATGAACATCTTACCTCTATGCACTCAATATCTCTCTATTATAGAACAATCACCCATAAGTATACATAATTTAGACTTTCATTTGTAGATTGTCATAGGTTTATGAAACTATCATATTCCTGCAACTATACTACCATGTAGAATATATACCTTGTAATAATAGCATTATTAGTATCTGTCATTTTTTCTATTTAAGACTTCTAGAAATTTTTCTACTAGTTGCTTCCAAAGTCTTGATGAAATGCTAACATCATCTTATGACTGTAATCTTTTTCATTGATCTTTGTGCATTACCAAGTACCCTTCCTTTCTCAAAAACTAACACAACACCCTTGATCATAGTAGCTTAAGACTCATCTCACTTTGTCTATGGCATGAACTGTGTACTTTATCTCTTGCTCACTATTATTTATGCTCCTTGAGTCTTCATGACTATCTTCATGACATCTCATATATGAAGCTCTCTCATTTATGCTCCTTGAGTCTTCATGACTGAGTGTTGATCATGTCCCATATATGAAGCTCTCTCCTTTAATGTAGCCAACAATAACCCTAGAATCTTTTCATAAAGCCATATAAGGCAGTGATGCTAAATTTTTAGGGAGGAAAAGCAACATAAAATCAAGTCCAAAAACCCATAAGACTTAAATATGTGTCTTTACTTTAAAAAACATGTTACAAACTATGTTTCTCAGTGCTATGACTAAGAAAACTAAGTTACAATGCCTTTTTTTACTTATACAGCTCCAAAATAGATTTAAAAAACACTAAGATTCCTAAACAACACATTCAAACTATTGCATAAAGTAGTGGGCCAAGCTGTCTAACTGCTAGTACATGATAAACATCAACTATGTCATTTTCTTCAAATAATTTAGTGGCCATGTGTGAAGGACCCTTCTTTCTCTTTCAGATGAACAACTCCATCTATTTTGTCTTCATAAGCAAGGGGTATGTTACTTGTGACCTTTAAAATATTTACATTTGCATCTCCTATTCCTTACAATTTGACTCCATGTACAATAGATAGTGAGTGAATCTGCCCAATGACCATAGCAGCACCATCAAAAAAATCCAAAACCCCATCTTTCTCCTCTTCTTGGAGTTTATCAATAAATGTCTGCAAAAACAAAAAGAATACACATTATATTGAGATATAAAACACACATTATATTGTTTTTGACAACTATGTGTAAGGTCTTATGTCTTGGAACAAATCAGTTTTTGTATGTACTTTTTTTATTTTGTTGAATAACAAAGAAGCAACTTTTTACTCTGAAAAAAAACTAACCCATTGCGAGGTACAAACAAATGGAGGGCAAGACTACAATAGTGCTAGAGTGTACAAGTACTCTAGAAAGAGACATGGATTGGTAATGAAGTCCCCCCAACTGAGGACCATGACATCCCCGAACACAATGCAAATGCATTGTCAAAATCTATGTATGCACTCTATTACAACTAAGCTCTAAGATTCCATATGTAAGTTATATGTTCTCCCTTATTTCCATAATCTATGCATACTAGCTAATTAGACTTCACTACGATTCTAACCAGCTTCTATAAAATGGGTAATGATTACTCTTTTTTACATAATAAAACAATCATTACTTACTTGAATAGTACTTACTTGCATGTGGTTTCATAGCACTCACCTCAAGTTCAGCACAACTACTACTATGAATATCATGTGCATGCTCATCGAGTTCATCATCATAATTATCACTATCAACATTAACATGAAGTTGTATAGTTTTGCAGAGAGCTTTATTGACAAGGCCTTTTTCTTTTCATTTTGTTTTCATATAATTGCTCTGCATGTAGTTTAATCATCATGCAAAAATTAATATAAGTCAAGAAAAGAATGCAAAACCTATAAATTTTTGTCCAAAAGAACATTTTAAGCATGAAGAATTAATGACAAAACATTGGGACAGATTAACTTACAACTTAAAGAATGCAAAAGCTATATATTTTTGTCCAAAAGAACATTTTAAGCATGAAGAATGATAAAACATTGGGATAGATAACTGAAAACTATTATATTACCTCAACTCAACATAACTATGACAACTGTGCTGCACATTCTTGTCTAGTTCATCATGATCACTATCAATATCGACAGCTCTATTGACATCATGAAGGCATTTTTGTTTTCCTACTGCTTTGATAAAATTACTTTGTATGTGGTTAAACCATCATGCAAAAAAATATATGTGGTTAAAGAATGCAAACTATAAATTTGTCCAAAAGAACATTTTCTGGATCACTCCCACAATAAAGAAACTGAGTTGGATTCTCCTACGCTCAAATTTCAATAATCTATATATTAAGAGGCCTTTGTATACAGAATTGTCAAACAAGAATAAATGAGATCAATAGAACCTCTTACCTCATCTGAATCCTTGGATTTATGTTCATTCCATGTAGAAACTATAGGGTTAACGGAGGCAACCAACTGTGAAACTTGATGACTGAGACTATATATGCAATTCACTACATGTTGGTACCCTTCATTTGAGTTGACATGATCTGGAGAGGCTGATCCTACTAGGCATGTAAAAGATGGCTATGAAATCTCTGTTGATGAACTAGATTTCCACTTCATCCTACTCTTAGATTTACTATGATCTAATGCTTCCATATAATTGACAATATCTTTTGCACTTGCTTCTCTATTATTGTTTTCTACCTAAAATACAATGTCAATTTCAACATATAGTCAATTCAATAAAAAATTGAAATAAATAACACAATGTAAATTGAACAAAAAGCCATACACTTACTCCAAATTTGTCCATTTTGGCCCGCAACTCGCCTCAGCCAAATGTATATCCAACCCTCACATTATCTATTGCTCTCTTACCTATGTTACTCGTTGCCAAATATTCTTCAGAATGCATACTTTCTTTCAATGCCTCCCATTGTATGGGAGATAGAGTGGAGTCTAACCTCTCTTTTCCCTCCATGATTGTTTTTTTGCAATTGTATCTAAAATTGTTCATCAAAATTCTCATCTTTTGCTTGTAATATTTTCTAGAGATTTGTCCACTAGTAGTCTCAAAAGCATTTTCCCTTTTTTGCATAACATTTTCCATAGTTCATGGATCTTGCTCTGCAAAACTTGATTTGCAAATATCCAAATGGGCCCTACATATTACACCCAACTCAGAGGCCCACTTTGTAGCATTTTGCCCAATGGGCTCACCATCTCTCGATACCTCAAGCAAGAATGGCTTCATGCATTCTAATTTTCTTTCTTTTGTATTCCTCTCTGTAGATCTGTACAAATCTTGACTCAATCTTTGTCTTTTGACAAAAGCATCCACATCTTCTATTAAATCAATACTAGTATTTCTAACTGATCCACTAGTTCCATCAAAAGTTCTAGATGCAACAGGTGCACTCTGAGGCACAACAGATGTAAACAGTCTCTCTTCATGACTTTCATTAAGCAGAACTTCATGCTCCTTGGCCACATCAGGTGTGACATGAGTAGGTAGATCATGAGTACTAGTCTCCATAGATTTCACTTCAAACATGTCCTTTAATCTTGAATAAATCATCTGCAGACCTGTTGTTCCTTTGCTCTAATGTTTTTTAATAATCTCTCTTAGACTTTGTGCTAAGAGATCATAACAAGGTTGCACATCACCATGTGCTATATCAGGCTGCACATGATCACCATGTGCTATATTAGGCTACACATGATCACCATGTGTTATATTAGGTTGCACATCACCATGTGTTATATTAGGCTGCACATCAGCATATGCTATATCAGGTTGCACATGATCATCACTACAACTATTGTTTCAACCAACTGCATTTGTTGAACCACAAAAGCGATGGCTTCTACGAGATGGTGGCACTATATCTTTTCTTTTTTTTCTCCGCATTTTCTTTGCACTCCTTTTGTTGCCTATAAAACAATAAAAAAATCATATTATGTCTTATATACATAAAGCTCGTGTGTATAAAATTTCATTAAACACTATTAAACAAATAATATACTACTTAGTGGATTTACAACTTGCCTATTTAGCAAACCAAGACTCAATAAATATTCATTATTCTTGGCCACTTTTTCTCTATGAATTCACTCATAATTTGTCACTGATCACTATCATCTAATTTGTGCCTTACAGCCCTTGTCTTCATTTTCTGAAGTCCAAATAAACATAAATGTATAAATTAGCAACTTGAATCAATAAAACTTTATTGAGTTCATAAGTTGCTAATTGTTGACTTTCCAATCCACTGATAACTGCAAATGGAAACTTAAAATAGAATTCAATTTATAGATTAAAAAGAATTTATAGTCAAAAACCAAGAAGATGTTTACAATTACAAGTATCAGCTAAATTTTCCTTAGGGATATATTCACAAGAAAATAACTCATAAAAACATAACACAAGCAGGATGAAGGAAAAACATAGTCTAGTTCATCATGAGGTGTGTTAGAACCTTAAAATTTTGCCTAGTTCCATCATCACAACTAACCTTGAGCTCCATGACCTAAGCCTTGACCCTTATATTCCTTTTTATTTTTGACTTAGCCTCCCCACTGTAAACAAATATATAATTTTTTTAGGTCTAAATGACATTGAAAAACCTATACAAAGCCAAAAATTCATCATATATACTTAAGCAAAAACATGTCTAGCTATTTTACATCCATAAAAGTCCTTTACCGCAATCCTGCAGCAACAATTTGAACCCTTAGCATGTTGGCGGTATATAACAGACAACATAAAAGTATTGACCGCAATACCATGGGGTATTATAATAAAGGTGTGGTTGGGTAGTATAAAAGTGCTTAATTACATTATAACCGTAGTACCGCAAGGAAAAGTGAACAGTGTGGTATAGCGAGGAACAATCTGCCACCCCATAAGGAAGGAGATAAAAAAGAGCGGTAGTGCAGTAAGAACTGCAATACCATGAAGAAGACTACTAAGACATGCGGTATAGCAGTAAGAGTCTCGTTGCCCCATGATGAAGCATAAGGAAGCTTGCGGTATAGTGGTATAAACCCCGCTATCTCACACCAGTTAAAGAAAGAGGTGGTGGTGTTGCGGTACAGACTGTCATGGAATTATTACTAGTTGTTGTATTAAATGCATAACTCTTAACAACCCTCAGATCTTATGAAAATCAATGGTGCACATTCAAACTTGAAATATGAGCGTAAGGTTGATATTAATGATGATATGACTAAACTCATAAGTCATTAAAATTGAGAACTCAACATTATTTTGGCATTCATTTACAAAGATTGTCGTGCAGGAAGCTAGGAGTTCAATAGGGTGAAGTTCTGCAACTATCACATACCGGGTAAGTACACTGAACTTACTGAAGCAACTTTACAAGCATAGAATTGTTTGAAATCTTGCATTTAAACACTTATAAATCTCGAGTAGAGGTTGACATTAGATATCATGCCACCTAAAAAGAAAGAACCTAAGACTAAGAAGGAAGAGCCTAAGGGTTGTAAAGGGTAAAATTTGGATGTTTGGTTTTTGATAGTTTTGTATGTGTATCCTCCTTTCACCCTTTCATTCAAGGACCTAGGGTCGAGTGGCAATGCACTATGATACCCTAGGTCACTATGAGATGTATGGAAGTTTGGATTTATGTCATTTGATTTCCAATTATGTTCAGTTATAATCAATTATACCTCAAAACCCTAATTATGCAATTAGGGAAGCAAACGGACAAATTATTCAAAATGCTGCTACAGGAAGATGTAAAATGATAGATATTTTTGAAGTTCAAAAAGAAGAACAGTCAAGGACTAAGTAGCGGGTGCCCAAGTCCAATTCCCAGGTTTTTGTCAGGATCTGGAAACTTGATCTGCAACTTGTTCCTGTTGTATTAGAGATTTTCCCGTCACAAAATCTGGAGGACTAGGTTGTTATTTTTAACTCTGATCTATGAATCTGACACTCTACAATATCCTCCTACAACTCCACTTTTCATGTATCTTCAATCTGTAACCTGCAATCATAGAAACTTTGGGAGGGGGTTGTGGTGTTTAGAGGCTTGCCTCAGTCAAGCCCCAGAGAGACATTCAAGTCTTCTAAACATCGTTGTTAGATAGAGAGTGTGTGCCCTTGTGAGGCAAAGGAAAAAACCAAATGATAAATGCTTGAAAACACAAAATATGTCACCTTGCAATGAAGATCTCATGGAAGAAAGAAGCTCTTTGTGCCATGAGGAGATGCATGCTCAAATCTGCAAATATAAACACATAAACAACACAATATCTACTATAACACATAATGCATGCCTTGAATCACCTTCACAAAAGCTTGAGAATCACAATTGTATCTAATGTTCATCTAGTTTACAAGTGAATACCTAAACATGCTTTTATATGCAACTACAAACACTCTTGCCATGAATTACGTTATTCAAACTTACCGTGTTGGCATAGCACCTAAATAACGGTCACAAGCCGACACTCAAAATTTGGGACTAACCCAAAATAGGGCAGGACTAGGGCGCAGGCGCCCAAGTCCTACCCCCTATTTTAGTTAGGGTTAGGTTCAAGGGATCCCCCTAGGTCCCATTTGTTAGGACACTTAGGGTTCATTTCACTGGAATGTCAAAATATGATGCAAGATGTCCTAAATGCAGATAAAACACCTGGGAGCTAAACCTTATGAAGAAAAAGCCCCCAAGGGGACATTTTCTGACATTACATTTAGCCCCCACTTTAATGTATGTATAAATGTGAGGCCAATATATGCATTAAAGTATGGTCAACAAACACGCCAAGCATGGATAAGACACGCCCAACACATTTGAAGACAATGACAAGCATGCAAAACACAGAGAAGACAACAGATGCATAGAAGACAGTTAATGCATGGAAGACAGGAATGATTTCTTTTCTTTTCTTTTTCTCATATATATGAAATGCAGATGCAAGTACAACGAAAGTAAACACACCTCCCATAATATAGGAAGCACTCATCGGGTTTGGTCTTTAAACTACATACATGGGGCAACACACACTTAAGACACACCAAACCTCCCAAAATGCAAGAAGCACTCATCACGCTAGTCTTTAGACTACATATGGGGAAATAGACATGCCAAACAAAGTAAGCACACCAAACACACACACTTTGACGACACGGAGAAAACATGGCAGACAAGCGATGGAGTGTTCCTATTTCTAGGCTCATCACCATCTCAAGCATATTACAAGCACACACTAATGATTGTGCTTTGCCACAACAATCACCGAAGACACACTTAAGGGTTGAGTTAGTCACAGAACCACCCTTCGCCTCTGCAAAGGACTTTTGAAAATGACAGGATGGTGCAATCTGCTCTGAGTACACCATCCCTGCCACCGCAAAGGGCTTAAGATGATTGATTGATTGATTGATTGCAAACAAACTCAGAGTGCAGGAGGGACTCATTGCCACCAGTCTTTAAACTGTACCTGAGGACAAGCACATTGCTAACATCTACAATAGACATCTTACCTTATATATTCCCCCACCTTAAGGTGGTTGATATCACGCATCAATATCAAGCACGTTAAGGTAGGAAGAAAACACACAAGGGAACATGGACTTTTGCAAAGCCCATGCCCCCAGAGGTGACATGTACTTTACGATCACCAAATGTTGCCACAAACACATCCCTACAAGAAACATGTTAGTGTCTACATAATCATGATAAACAAAAATATCAATGCATATGATCGATCACACAAAGAGCCAAGGTTCTACTACGAATTCAGAGATCGAGGATAACCGTGGGGCTATATCGCAAAAATCTCTGAACTAAGTACCACAAGGAGAGATTTAAATACAAAGTGTACAGAATAGCTATATTGTTAAGGTTTGTAAGTGAGATAAAAACATCATCAAAATTACTACGTAGAAAGCACGGAGTGCTTCTACTAGCCAAGCATTGGATAAGATATACAACCCCATCGTCATATTAGGAACTAAGTCCAATTTTTTATTTCTCGCTAGAGGGATGCTAGGTCTGCATTAGTATAAATGTTTTTCATCATCCACCCACTAGATAGAAACACTAGAGGAAGGTAAACAATAAATAAGAGGGGAGAAACAAGTGTCTTAGGGACAGTCACGTAGGAGGGTGCCCCCAAGTCACCAACCGTAATGCTATGTTTGTAAGGCACAACAGACAACAATGAAATCAGAGAGAGAGGCAATATAGAAGAATGATGATACAAATAGAAGGTCACAACAGAGGTGGTCTCCTGGTATCTCAGACCTTACAAGAGAATTAGGGGTCATCCCAGGAGGCTTAAACAACACATAACACATCATGGGGGAAGCACATCACAAGAGATAAAGGGTTAGGAATACTTACCTGTTAGGGTACCATCATTAAGAACATAAATATTTGGGATATCTGTCGTGTTGTTTTGATCTTGTTGAATTAACATTTAGTGTAAGATGATGGGAGGCTTTCTTTTCTTTAAAAGGATTATATCCAATGCCACTTGAGTAATGTGTTGAAGCGGATTTTATAGGTACTCAAATCCCTTGTTGATTTACACCACATCCCTTACCTACATATTCACAATTGTTATAAAGGTTTTAAAGCCTTAACCATAAAGGGATGTCATTTCCTTAGAAGATGGTGAAGCCTCATAGGTCTCATAATTTGTGGTATAAGTGAGAGTATTGTTTTTATTTTCTACTGAGGGGATTTTAGGTTTCTTAGGTGCTTCAAAAGATTGCTTAGGTGAGATTGATGCTACTTTTGATGTGCCAAGGCTATTAATTTTATATTCCCCTATACTGCAAGGATTAAAATCTAATGAACCCCAATCATCACCAACAAATGCATTCGATGGCTGAGAGTCTTGCACAACATTATCCATGGCTAGAGGCATTGATGAATCAACTCGTAAATTGTTTAAGCTCGTATGATTGTAAACTGGTTTTTACTTTTCAATGTGTAAGCAGTTATCTGGTTCAGGATCAACATGAATAGTATGAAGTTTATCTTTGAATATAAATTTGATTGAATGATGCAAGGTGGAAGGGACTACCCCCAATGCATGAATTCAAGGTCTACCAAGTATCATGTTGTAAGATAAAGAACAAGGCATGATATGAATCAGGGTAGGCACAATCACAGGTGCCACTTGTATAGGTAAAGTTGTAGCGTCCACGGATTATTGTCCAACATTGTCAAAACCATAGATACTTAACATTTATGGCTTGATGGCGGATGTATCAACTTTAATCTTATGTAATAAGTCAATGCCACAAACATTAAGAGTTGATCCATTATCAATCATAACTCTCTTAACCAATGTTTTGTTTATTTTGATAAAGATTATAAGAGGGTCATAATGGTTTTGAACTTCAATTGATGGTAATTCTAGTGGTTGAAAGAGAATATCTATTTTTGTTGCATGTATACAATCTAATAAAGCTGCTACATCATTTGTCTTAATAGCAGGCAGTATAATCACCTTTTGTAAAGCTTATTGGAGCATTCCATGGTATGTTGGCAATGTTTGTATTAAATCCCAAAGAGAGATCTTAGTCGGAGTGGCACGAAGATGTTTGACAAGATCATACTCTTGACCAAATTTATGAGTAAGATGAGGTGGCGGGGGGAGCATAGGTTGAGAACATGGAAGAGAGATAGGCACCTGCGGTACTTGCTTACTTTGCTTGTTATTATGGGTGTTGTATGTATGAGCAATTACATTTTGAACACCATGATTCCTTTGAGTAATTTGCTTTGCATAGTTGAAGATGTCATAGGGAGGTTTACCTTGAACTGTAATCACCGGCTTTAAGCAAGAGGGTGCACTAGGTGCCCCACGAATAATCATCTTAGGAATATTGCTACCAAGTCTATTAATAATTATCGAATTAACATTGTTTCCTTCTTGGTTGCACCCAACATCCATCCCTAAAGTATTTAATGTGAGAGACCTTTTCTGATCCGCTAATACTACATCTTGGCCAGGGAGAGCATTGGGATGAGGAGAAGGTACATCATCATCATCATACTCTGTGGCGGAAAAACACTTTTCACTCTCATCTTTCTCATGAGTATTCCTAGAGATGAATTTGGTTAAGTCTTCTAATATCAAAGGATATGCTCCTATGAGTAAAGTGAAGCTACTAAAATCATGTGTATAACAAAGTAATTGCAACTCATATGTAGAACATATAGAAGCATCAATACCACTTACATAAGCTATGTGTTCTAGAACATGAGGGTTCTCATTGGTGAAATTAGAGAAATTTTCAAAGTCTAGAATATATTCATGCAAAGATTTGAAAGAATAATAACATGAATATGTCATTGCATTTCTTTCAATGAAAAATCAGATTTTAAAATCTTTTCCAAATTTATGTAAAAGACAAGTGCAAAACTATGTGCAAAAATGACATAAAATGCTTGATTTTTTGTATTTTTTTAATGCAAATATATGAAAGAAAAGGTGTTGTAAAAAATTTGATCAGGGAAAGAAAATAATATGTATATTTGAAGTCCAATAAAATAGTAAAACTCATTACAACACGCTTTTGATGCAAATCTAAGATGACGACAAGTCAAGACCTAGTGAAAATACACTAAAATGTGTGATTTTTTCACCAAATCTCAATGCAAAAGAGCATGACAAAGGGTGTTGTGAGGAAAATTATAATGGATAGAAAATTATATCAGTAATAACATCCACCTAATGCCAAAAAATCCGTCACAACACACTTATAGTGCCACTTAAGATCAACCCCTAGTGAAAATATAGCAAAATATGTGATTTTTCACGATTTTTCAACTCTAAGACCTAGAAAAAGGGGTATTGTAAATAATTTTAGGAGGTGCAGAAAATAATAACAATTATATCAGTCACCTCAATTCATAAAATTTTTCACAACACACTTGGAGTGCAATCTATGTCAAACCCTAGGGCAAATATAGCAAAAATATGCAAATTTTTTGCCAAATTTTCAATACAAGAGCTCAATAACAAGGTGTTGTGAAGATTGTTAGGAGGGGAAGTAGATAATAACCCTAATAACAGGTAATTAGTGCAAAAATATTCTTCACAACATGCCTATGGTGCAAATTTTGAAAGTCAATAAGGCCAAATCTAGTGAAAATCAAGGTTTTTCAAGCCCTAGGTTTGAGATCTTGAAGAAAAATGCTACATGAATGTCTTGAAGTCTGATTTATGATGAAAACTAATCCCACTCAGATCTGAAAATGATTTTCAAACCCTACAATGCAAAATGCAAGTGCAAATCTAAGGAAAAATCAATGAAAATGCTAGTTTTTGTTGAAATTTTCTATGTAAAAAATGGAAATTTTTGAAATCTAAATGCAAATTTACACTAACATGCAACACTAAATCCAAATGAAATTTTTAATGAGTGTCTAAGATCAGTAAAAAAATTTGAAACAAGATTTTACCTACAAACCTTAGTTTTTGAAATTACTAAGTTATATGCAAAATTCAAAATTTCCAACAAAACCCTAGCAATTTTATGATAAAAATGCAATGCAAGCTATTGGATTTTTATAATTTTCTGTAATTATCTCAGATCTAATGCAAAAATCATAAATTTGATGAAATTCAAATTAATTAGTGCAACATAGAAAACCTAGAGTGCAATTTTTTCCAATTTTTCTAATTTTTCAATTTTTTTGTAAGTTTTCCAATGCAATAAGATGAATGATAATATGAATGAAAGAAATTAATGCAAATCTAAATCAAAACACTCATAAAAATGAAAACAAGTCCAACAACATGATTTCACCAAAATGTAAAGGGTGGAATTTGGATAGTTGAGTTTTTGGTAATTTTGTGCATGTATTCTCCTTTCACCCTTTCATTCAAGGACCTAGGGTCAAGTGGCAATGCACTATCATACCCTAGGGCACTTTGAGATGTAGGGAAGCTTGGATTTATGTGATTTAATTTCCAATTATGTTTAATTATGCTCAATTATACCTCAAAATCTTAATTATACAATTACAGAAGCAAACAGACAAATTGTTCAAAATGCTGCTATAGCAAGATGTAAAATGACAGATAAATGCGCACTTATTTTTGAAGTTTGGAAAGTGAAATAGTCAGGGACTAAGTAGTAGGTGCCCAAGTCCAATGCCCAAGTTTTTGTCAAGATCTGGAAACTTGATCTACAACCTATTCCTGTTGTATCAGAGATTTTCCCGTCATAGAATCTGGAGGACTAGGTAGCGGGCACCCAAGTCCAGGGTGCTATTTTGAACTCTGATCTATGAATCCAACACTCTATAATATCCTCCTACAACTCCACTTTTCCTATATCTTCAATTTGTAACCTGCAATCACAGAAACTTTGGAAGGGGCTTGTGGTGTTTAGAGGCTTGCCTCAGTCAAGCCTCGGAGAGACATTCAAGTCTTTTGAACACTGTTGTTAGATAGAGAGTATGTGCCCTTGGGAGGTAGAGGCAAAAACTAAATGATAAATGCTTGAAAACACAAATGATGTCACCTTGTAGTGAAGATCTAATAGAAGGAAGAAGCTCTTCATGCCATGAGGAGATGGATGCTCAAATTTGCAAATACAAATACATAAACAACACAATATCTGCTCTAACACATAATGAATGTCTTGAATCACCTTCACAAAAGCTTGAGAATCACAATTGTATCTAATGTCCATCTAGTTTACAAATAAATGCCTAAACATGCTTTTATATGCAACTACAAACACTCCTGCTAAAAATTTTGTAATTCAAACTTACTATGTCGGCATAGGACCTAAATAATGGTCACAAGCTGACACCCAAAATTTGGGACTGACCCAAAATAGGGCAAGACTAGGGCATAGGTGCCCAAGTCCCCCCCCCCCAATTTTGGTCAGGGTTAGGTTCAAGGGATCCCCCTAGGTCCCATTTGTCATGAAACTTAGGGCTCATTTCATCGAGATGTCAAAATATGATGCAAGATGTCCTAAATGCAGATAAAAGACCTTGGAGCTAAACCTTGTGAGGGAAAAGCCCCCAAGGGGATATTTTTTGACGTTACAAGGGTAAAAAGAGATCATTACAACAATCTATCTTAGATATCTTGCCCAACTCGACTGAGAGAGGATACAAGAAGGTTTTCCAAGATACAGCTCATGGTTGTAGGATTCCCTTATTCCTGTTTCGGGGTGGGAATTGTTTTGGTATTTCTATGAAAAGAGGGAAGGGAGAATTCTAGTATCAAATCCATGGACATTAGATTTAGCTAAGATAGTTGTCTCGAATGTCTTCATAGATGTGGAGTTCATTAGAGTTCTAGCCCAGAATTACCACCCTACTACTAGGACCATGAGGATAACAGATGGGTCACTGTTGGTAATATTAACAAAAGTTGAAATCATTGAATGCTTCAATCTAAACAAATAGGCCCTCACTAAGGTTGACTTGCAAAAAAGTGAGGAAGAATATACTACGTTAAGGAGAACACACAGAAGTGATGAACTCCCCATATACATGAAAAGGGGTGTTAACAATAAGGTGATACCTATCTCCCCCTCTGTCACCGAACCGTTTGATGTAGAATATTTTTAGACTTAATTCAAGAAAACCCACTTTGCATTCTGTCAAGTACTTGGGATAGATGCACAAGAAAAAATGCTAGTTAGTTTGATGATGATGGCTATTAGAATTTAGAACTCTAAGACAAACATTGAATATGACTTTGCCTCATATCTTGAGAAGGCATTGCATGAAGGCTTCCTACAAGTCAGAGAGAACAGGGCCCTATAACATTTAGGCAATATTCTTTACTGTGTCACTTGATATTGTACCATAACAAAGATAGATGGACATAAAGGATGTGCTTGAGTAGGATTGATCAAGAAGAGAACTCATTCTCTATGCAATGATGGTGTTATAAATGGGATAGAAGATGCAAAAATTTTGATTATGTAGTGTTCCATGATGACTTTGTGTATAGAGTTATGAGAGTTCTTGGCCACTCATCGCCAAGATTACAAACACCTATACTACAACTATTGAGGCCCTTGGATTTGAAACTAGAACAAGGTCATACTCATAACTTTGGTGATTGATTTTTTCTACAAGATGTCACAATAATTACGATTTATGGGTGCCCACAGGCCCCACATATATTGCCAAAATTTGTTCCTCTTTGGCTAGCCTTTTTAGTATTTATGTGGCAGATGTGGATGGAAAAGGATGTCATGCACAAACAAAAAAAAGGTACATTTCTACCTAACTTGACAACATGTGAAGAATTATCTGTTGGATCTGACACCCTTGAACAATTACAACATTACCTTAAGACAAGATATTCTCTGAGGCCTGGAAGTGAAAGGGATTTTGACCTTGAGGGCCATATGAATTTTATAAGACAAAACCTCCTCACAAAGGCCACAATCATTCATCAAGTGGATTATGAAGAGGATGTGATTATAAATTGCTTCACTCCCCAAGAGGTATATCAAAGGACAAGAAAATGGGAGATCATGATGAAGCTTGATCAAGAAAGGAAGAAGAAGAACAGTGACTTCTTGGGGTATTTAATACAAGAAGTAGATCCTCTTAAGAGGATAAATTTGATAATTGATAAGTTTGATGAATTGTATAATAAGGTTGCAGCAAAGGACGAGAGGCCCACCAAATTATCTCCCAAAAGGCCAAGTGGTATTGTAATTTCAGAGTCATCTCCTAACACTATTTCAGTATGTCATGTTCCTCAAGAATCACCTCCTAAACAGCCACTTCCTAAGAAATAGAAGACACAGGAGCCATATGGATTGGTCTCCTATGCAATGAGCGAAGGAGTGGGAGATATAGAAGAAGTGGCTAATGTATTGAGGAGTTTGAAGGATGATGTTGAGGTAGATCAACTAGCCCATGAAACTAAAGCTCATAAAGTAGAGGCTACAATTGATATCCATATGCAAGGAGGAAGGGAAATGGTGGATGATGAGAGGGAAATTGTAGCTCTCAGATTTATTGAAGATGATGATTTCATTAAGACCCTTGAATTCAATGATTTCTAGGTTAAAATGAAAATGAGAGAGTTTGAAGAAAGGGTAGAGATAAACAAGATGGGTGCTGAAGAGTCTCAGCATGATCAGATTATAGCCCAGACTTTCAATGAATTGGGAATTGATGATGTTGATATTAGCCCACAAGAAGCTAGGGATGTGGTTTTGAAGAGTAATATACTCATTATCCAAGGTATGGAACTAAATAAGATCTTCTTACTTGACCAAGTAAGAGCACAAGAAGACCTAATGATGATTGTTGAATTTGATTGTGATGAGGGGATAAGTGGTACAAGGTACATCCCTAAGATTGAGACCTTGGCATTTTGGGCCAAGCAAAGAAATACACAAAAACCAAGGTTGTTAGATGTGGTACAAGAGATGAGAGGAATGGCTATGCTAAAAACATTGAAGGACACATCTCCTTTAGAAGCTGCAACCATGACAATGCACTCGGCCATGTTCACTCGAGCTGTTGTTACGGGAATAGAAAACAAATTGATAGAATATGAAAAGGAACAAAAATTCTTAAATGATGAGGTAAATAAATTGTTCATAGAAAATGTAAGACTGAAAGAGCAATTGAAAGGAGTAGCGCCCTCATAGAGTAAAGAAATAGTATTGTATCATCCTCCTACTACCCAATCAACCAATATAGACAATGCATCCTCTGAACAAATGAATGTACTAAGACAAGAGATCGAAGAGTTGAAAAAAGCCAATAATGAAACCAAGGAGGGAGTGAGGGACCAGATCATTAATGTCTTAGAAAAAATCTTGGATCATAGGATCAAACTAATTGAGGACAAATTGGAAAGTGTGTATGATTGCTACACTTCATTATCCCAAGCAATTGACCAAATGAAAGCCCATGCACTTATATTGGATCTTCTTTTCAAGAAGTGGCAACCAATTAATCATACCTTGATGAATTTATGCAGGGTATTACAGAGAAGTGCGGAAGCTCCTTCATCTTTGAAGTCAACCAAGTAGATGGTTAAGATAGTTATTGTGATTGAACTTCTAAATCATAGTAAAAACTACTAAATATCCAATAACTTCAATGAAATTGATGCAAATACAATAAACAAAGATATTACCTTCGTAGACTGATTCACCTCGTAACTTCCATTGTTGTTTATCTCATATTGATCTTATGAATGAGTTGAGATCTTAGAAGTTGTACTTCCTTGCTATTGAAGATGACAATAGGAGAATGGCTATGGTTGAATTATGCAATGGAGATTAAACTAACAATGCAACTCTAATGAAGATGGATGATGGAGACATGGAGACATGGTTGGATGATTGTGATGATAATGAGGTTATGCAAATGCAATGAGGATACTTTGCCAAAGGCATGCTAGTAGGATTTCTACAGAGTAAGATTGTTAAAGCTTGAGTGGATTTGAAATGTGTGTGAGAACCTTGTTTATACAGGCTGAGGAGTGACCAAATCCAAATGTCAATAGATCCATGACTGGAGGAATTACATGTGACATGTACGGTTGAGGAAGCTTGAGAGAATGTGCATGAATCAGAAGAGGACAAGTGTCGAGGCCTCTTTCATGAGTTATGGGAGTTAACAAAATAGATTAAGGAGTTAACTGAATAGATTGGTCAAATGACTGGGTTGATTGGAGAGTTGACTAAATTGATTGATGAGTTAACTAATCTTTACCTTTGTGCTTGATTTAGTAGTTTTTACTATGATTGATGAGTTAGTTGTTTCTTTTTCTTTTCCTTTGTGCTTGTCTTTACCTTTGACCTTTTCTTTGCCTTTGTAACCTAGACCTGTAGTGTCTCAAGTTGTTAAAGAAGGAGGTTGGATAGGTTCAATGATACCTTCTTTTCTTAATCCTATGGGACCATGACCATCATATCCCATTCTTTGTAAGATAGAACCCTTGACCATACTGTTCAGATTGAAATTGGGATTGAGGGTCTGGTGGTTTGGATTCACTGTCTTCATCTTTATATAGTCATTGTAAGATATCCTTCTCATCACTCTCATCTAATAGACATCCCCATTTAACAAAAGGACCTTTAGGAGTTTCCAACGACCTGGGTTTGTTCATGGAGGGTTTTCCATAGGACTTGGGAGATATAGGTAGTTGTGCGAGGCAGAAGGATTGTGTGATGGTATACTCTCCTACACCCTTATCTTTGAGTTTGAGTTTGAGTTCAGATGTCTTGGATGTAGAAGGCAGTAAGGCTAGGTCAACACGAGATGAAGATGAGACAGATGCATGGTTGGTGGGGATTACAACTTTGGGCTTGGATTGGATGGAATTGCAATATTGGAATGGATTAGGATCACCTTGGATAGTGATTTCTTGGCCGTTATGAGAAAACTTGATACATTGATGGTAGGTGGATGGCACCGCCTTCATTGCGTGTATCCAAGGTCTTCCAAGGAGAATATTATATGCTAGTTCCATATCAAGCACTTGACACACCACATCTTTCACTACCAGTCCCACTCTTATTGGCAACACAACAGTTCCTTTTGATGTCCTTTCTTCTTCATTGTAAGCCTTGATGGTGATTTTATTTTTAAGATCAATGGCATTCTCTGAAAACCCCAATGCAAGGATTAGTTTTAATGTGCAAATATTTAACCGGCCCCTCCATCAATTAGGACCCATTTTATTTTATGCTTATAGATGAAGGTTTCAATATGGAGGGATGCATTGCACAGTTGGGTGATAGACATGTCATCTTTTTCTGTGAAGGATAAGAAATGGTGTGTAGTTAGATGACCTACCATGGCCTGAAATTGCTCTTCAGCTAGATTGGTTGGGATGGTAGTTTCCAAGAGAGATTTTTTGAGGATGGCTTTGTGGGAAGGCGATAAATGCAAGCTCCAAAATGGATATATGTGCAAGTTTTTTATGGAGTTGGTCCAGGATGTTGTATTAGTTGGACATGGAGGATGGCTTGGATGAAGCCCCTTAGAGAGTAACTTTTCCATCATAAGTGGTCACATTACAATCGGGCTTTTTATTTATAGTGATCACATTGACATGTGAGTCACTTTCAGAGATGTGGTTGACAACATAATCATGACACATTTGTGTAGTTGGCATTGTTACCACTGTTATTGTTTTAATTTGAAGAACCTCCCTTCTCATAATTGGGAAGCATATTCTTGAATGCCAAATGGTCATCATTGGATGTGTGTCCATCAATTTTTATTACCTTTTGATCAATCAAGTCTTGAATGATATTCTTTAGTATTTGGCAGTCATTGGTTTTGTGACCCTTGCTTCTATGATATTCGCAAAAGTCTGAGTCTTTCCACCAAGAAGGTTTAAATTTTGGTTCATAATGTCGCACCGTTGGAAGTATTATGAGATTGTTTGATATTAGCTTCCGTAGGGAAGATTCGAGTGATTCTCCTAGAGGTGTGAACTTTCGACAAGGAGGAAAGTTTGTGGATCATGGTTCATTGTTTTGAGGTTTGTTTGATGGTGTGTTGTTTTGTGGATTTGATATATTAAAGATTGGTTGTTTTGGTGCCACATTTTTAGCATCAACAACACCATCATTTACAATGTTTTTGTTTTTGGTCCAGAACCTTGGCTTGTTCATGTTGTTACTAGAACTAGGGTTGTCTTTGTAGAGTTTGATTTGCCCCTTGGATATTAATGCCTTCTCAATGAGCAACCCCATTTCAATGACCTTACTAAAGGAAGTAGGACATTGTATTTGTACTTGATAGCTCCAGTCAGTGTTTAGGTTGTGGACAAACATCTCAATCATTTGTTTCTCTGGTATATGGTATGGACACTTGCTAGCTAGTTGTCTCCATCTTTGTAGAAAAGAGGTGAAATATACTCCACCTTTTTGCTTGTTGTTACGAAGGTCCAACATTGAGATTTCATGCTCAATGTTGTAGGAGAAATGGGTCACAAATTTATCCACTAGCTCATTAAAGGTTCAGATGTCAGGAGGTAATCAGGAGAACCATTCCATTGCTTGTCTTCCTAGACTGTGTGGAAATAGTCGCATAAGGTATGTTTCATTGTGAGCGAATTCCAAGCAAGCAATACTAAATTCTCTTATATGGTCACGCGGGTCCCCTTTTCCTCAATATTTATCAAATTTTGGAACCTCGAATCTTGAGGGAAAAGGTATCATGACCAAACTTTTATCAAAAAGATATGGTGAGATATCCTCTAGTGAGTAGTGTTTCGTTGAAGTTCTAGTTTGGATGTCCATAAGTTGTTGTTGCAAGACTTTGATTTATTATGTTAATGTGTCCAAAGGGTTTGATCTATCCTTAGTCTTGTCATTTTTGGGATCATCGGTGTCATTAGATGGTGTTGCTTCTCTTAATTTTAAGACATCAAAATCCGAGGGTAATTTAGTGCCTTGTTGTGCTAGCATGAGGAAGTATTTTTAGGGGTCCATGGTTATGACCTTGTCCATCATTCTTTGGAATTTGGGATCTTGCAAAGCACTAATAATTTCCTCTTGTGGGATTTCTTCCTCATCATTGCTAGATGAAGCAGAGTGAACACTGTGGTTTGAGGTATCCATTTCTTTGTTTTTGTTGTTTTGGGATCTAGTTTGAACCATGAGATTTTTTTAGATGTTGGATGAAATACTTGTGAAAGTAAAAAGAATGTTCTTGGGAAGATTTGATTGGATTTGGAAGTTTTGTGATAAGATTTTCTAAGGTTTTCTTTTGATCTATTTGGTCAAACAAAGTGGTCTTGAGCTAAAATGGTATTAGCTATCAAAGTGTTGATATAAAGGAAGTCAAATAGGGATGTTTGGTAACTACTATTAATGTAGACTAGACCTTTATCAAGATGTTTGATTTAGAGGATCTCAACAAAAGCTTAGTGGAAATCTTGGTTTTTGGTTTGAATTTTTGGATGGCTAGGTATGTTATGGTAAGTGGAATGTTGGGAAATGGATACGAAATGAATTTTCAAGGTTCAACTAAGTTCAAAAACTAGATCTAAGCAATAATGAGTACCTGAATAGGATTTTGTTTTTCTTTCAAAATGTCAGGAACAAGCCGATGTCACAGATGCACAGGAGTATTTGCGTAGAAATAGAGTTTAAATGTGCATTCTGTGGTTTACATGCACGGTTCTGAATGCATGTTTCTACGATTTGAATGTGTCATTTTATGTATGTGCAGGAATAATGCGCAGCAAGATGCAAATGCACTAAAATATTTGTCAAATGAGTAGGAATATGTCTCAATTGTGCGGTTTTGTTTTTCTGCCAGGTTTGCTCAATTTTTCTTGATTTTCAAGAATGATTTCTAAGCAATTTGATTGTTTTGCTCATGATTTTGTTTCAGTTTGTTGCAAGAAAACACAATAGACAAGAAGATTCCATAGTGCTATACAAATTTTTGATACACATTTTTGCAAACAAGTACAATTCCTATGGTTGGCAAGGGCAAAATTCGTCAAATTCCAACTTGGATTTTACTCCAGCCACTTACATAAAGGCAAAGAGTTAGTAACTTGGTAGCACCGACTCCCCCTTACAGTGCACTCACTTCTCATGCATACCAAGTTATAGTTCCTTCGAAGAGTTGAACTTTTCTATCTCCACGCTAAATGAGTGTATGACATTGGATGGCTTAAGAGGACTTCCTCCTGTGTCAACAAATAGGGGTTTTTGGATTTCTAAAATAATTGGCTTTTTAGTTTTGGCATATGTTCAGGTGGTTATACATGTGGTAATCCACTCCATTATGGAGGCTTCGCAGTCTGAAGAGGTTAGGCTCAACAGAGTTAAACGCACCACAAGGGTACTATGGGAAACATTTGTCGATATAACACAGCAACACCTATTGTTTGTGCCTTTCAACACAAACATAATTTATTTATAGCGGCTTAAAAGTGGCTTTCCTTTAGCCCGATACCACTCGAGGTCGTCCCACTTGGAAGAAATACAATCCCAAGGGTAGGCCTCTTCTAAAGGTTACACAAATAAAATGATGAGTTTGGCATTTTGGTCACCCAAGAAGGGGAGAGCATAGTCCTATCATCATTTTCAAGCACAGTAGACATTGGTTCTTTATCCTCCTAGAGTAAAAAACAAAAACTAGATGTGTTTTACTCTACCAAGCACACTCCATTGACAAGATAGCAAAAACTTGGAAAAGATGGTTAATTTTATCCTCCTAAACAAGTCTATGTGAAGATTGTTGTTGAAGAATTAAACAAATTGATTTCCCCAATTTAAGCTGAATGATAGTTTGTAGTGCAAGATAGCAAAATGAAAAATTTGTTCAGTTTTATCCACCTAGGTTGGGACTATGTGCGAGTTGTAATGCAACAATACAATTTACTACCTCATAATTAGATCTAGGAGAAAATTTACATGAAGATATCAATATACTTTCCCCTAATTAAATGTGGATGATTTTACAATGCATCTAAATGATTAAACTAGCTTTCTACACCTACAAGATCATTATGTCAAAATCCTCCATTTGATGATCAAAATACTTGCAACAAAAGTTAGTACGAAAATTTTACAAATTCCATAGAACTCTCTGACAGGAATCAGATGCATTGAAACAAAGAATGGAAGCACAAAAAGACAGAATAAATGCACAGGAATACAAATGCACGGAAAGATCCAATAGATGTGTAAAAATAAGTTTTAAATGCGTAGACAGAATGAATGCGTTGAAAGAGTGATTAGATGCGTAGAAAGAATCTTTATATGCATCGGACTATCATTTTCATCATGGATGCGTAAAACTAGAAAAGTGAATGCGCCGGAATGACCTGTCAAGACTGCAACTTGAACAAAAACTCAAAATAGAGATTAGAAACCGGGCAGTGGCCCCATGGTAGGTGCCAAAATGTGTGTCATGCCCACATTTCCCATGCACTCATGACACACAACACACGTGTCATGTCCACATTTGTCATGTGGTCATGACACGAAATAACAAAAACTTTCCTGCATGTCCCTAGAACCCCCTCGCGCGTGTATACGTGTTCGGTGGCAATACGCATAAAGCGTAAACATGTCAATCATATCTGAGGAAGTGCATCTACATATGCACTCCCCTGCGTGATGAAAGTCGACTAGGGGGTTTGCGACGCGATATGCACCGCTTCTAAGGTTAGAACGGATTTAATCCGAACCCTAAGTTTCCTAGGTGAAAGAGATGATTTCGACTGATTCAGAACCAAGCCCTAAATCTAATGCATAAATGAAAATCGAATAATAATATTGCATCAAATGGTAAGATGGTCACATGATAGAATGGAGTGATTAAAGAAAGTCAAAAAAAAGTCATAAAAATAAAAACCCTAAAATATAGGAAAAATTCGACAGCATAATGCGTTTTCAAAAATTGAAATAAAATTTTAAAAGAAAAAATCCAAAAAGAAATTAAAGAAAAATTAAAATAATTAAACATAAGGAAAATTAAATAAATTTCCAAGGTTAAATAAATTGACCATTCAACTAAATATTAAAATTCAAAAATAATTAAATGTCCAAAATAAACTTCAAAATTAAGTCTTTTAATAAATTTAATTTCGACCATTACATTTATTAACTAACTCAAAAATAAATGATAAAGGGGAAAAATTAAAATATCTTTCTCTATAAAAATAATAAAACTGATTAAAATAAAATTTCAAGTAAAAGTCTTCCCACCGCAATAATTTAAAACGTACTAAGAAAATTAAAAATAAATGCCCCAAAATAAATAAATTACAAAGGGAACACACTTCCCATTTAAAACAAAATCAACCCATTCGCCACTAAAATAAATTTCCACAAGGCATTAAATCCAAACCCCAAATAAATATTAAATCAATTAAAACAACCTCCATAAGTCAAATAAATCAAAATGACCAAAGGCATAAATGGAGGGAAAATAAATTCCCGTGCACAAGGGAAAAGTAAAAAAATAAATTAAATTAAATAACAAAACAAAAATCCTCACATCCTCCAGTCACCCTAATCTATTAAAATATTAGTTTTCCCTAAAAGATGTTCTAATAATATTTTATTAGTTTCCTTATGGAAACCCTATCTCTTCCTTTTGGTTTCTCATTAGTTTTGTTTTTCTCTTCATTTGTTACCTTTTTTGTTTTGCAGGTTGAAGGTTTGAGAGAGGATTGGCAGCCATGGTAGCATTACACAGAGGTATATGGTTATAGTGTATACACAGGGTGTATATATATATATACTTAAAACTGGAAGTATTTATTTCATTTGTTTTTTCTTTACGAAAAACTACTTAAAACTAGAAGTATTTATTTCATTTGTTTTTGCTTTACGAAAAACTAAGAGTAATATATATATATATATATATATATATATATATATATATATATATGCTTGCAGAAAAAAATCAAAATCCACAGAGCCAAACAGTCAGCAGCAGGCAGGGCAGATTTAGGAGGGGCGATGGGTCTTTTGTTTGGCACCGCCACCATTATTGCTGAGAGTATGGTGGGAGGTGTGGGGAGGGCGTGGGGGTGGGGGTTCGACCCCCCTCCCCACACCCCCTTTCAAAAGCCACTGGTTGTGTGGGCAGCAGCCCTTGGCCGCCATCCCCACAGCCCCCCTATTTTTTTTTTAAATTTCTAAAACTTTAAACCCCACAAAATTTAAGGTTCAGGCCATCAGCCCTTAAATCTATTTCTTCTCTTTTTTTTATATATCTCTGCAGTATATTATAAAGTTTGATCAATAAGTTTGTTATTCAATTTCTTTCAGATTTGTACAATTTTGTTTATATTAAAATATATTTATATATATATATGCACACAGTTAAATATATACACTGCTCTTACACAGTTTAAACAGTAGTTTTAAATTATATATATATAGCCATTTAACTAAAATAGAATAAACCAGACTTGTAAGATCTACAGAAAACTCATTATATGTAACCCTTTTTTTTTCTTTTTTTTTGAACAAAAATTTTCACAATCAAAACAAAATTTCATTTCCTATGAGCATAAGATATAGTTTGCACAGCAATCTCTCCCCTTTTTTTTTTTTTTCTTGGACAAACAGAAAACATAAAAATGGGATTAAAACACATTTATTTGTCCTAAACTCATTTTTCAACAGCACTAATTGTTTACTTTTCTAAATTAGCATGCAACCATTTTAACTTCAACATATGCGTAATTTTCAGATGAGAGAAAACAAGTTACATACATTCATTTTATTTGAATTATATAACAGCACTATATATTTTCATTGATAGCTTTCTATAAGCACTTCAAACACAAAACATATCATCATGAACTCTCTTTTTTTAAATACAAATAAGAATAACTCACATTAAAATGTTCCTTTCGCACTAGTACAATAAGGAGTACTACTTTCTTTCTTTACAACTCCAAACAAGGAGAGTATTTCACATATAAATTTCTTATAACAGCAACACAAGGAGAGTAATATATTTGACAAAATTTCGAGTAGGCCTCTAAGGCCATGGCTCCAAAAATAGCCAACTAAAAGTAATGCCAAAACATCAAGAATGGACTTCACCCAGCTCCATTTTCTTCAACTAAAAACCTACAATAAGCAACACAACAATGGGGAACCAAGCCACAAAGGAATGCCCTCTTCCCTACCATAGACCCGCTGGTGGGTCACCCCCAAGCTGGAGAGGTAGGATTCACACAGTTTTGCACACACACACCACAACAAAATAAATTTTCATACACACAAAATTCAACTCTCATGGATATGCACAAACAAAACTCAATAAATTAAGTTTGGAGGGGGTAGGGAAGTGGACCCCTCAACTCAAGAGGCCACCCCAAGAACTCCAAGAATCACAAAAAAATACCAAGGCCTCAAGCCAAACAACTTTTTCCACCATGCTCAAGAATTACTATGGCACTCATGCCTAAATCCAAATACTCCCCAAACTCCAAATAATGCCCTCAAGGCTATAAGTAGTGTAACACAAAGGAGATGACCTAGAGAAGGTTCACTCTCCCCTACCCCAAACTAGTTGAGCCTTTCCTCCAAAAATGGAGGTTCTCTCACCACACCCTTCCCACACAAAAATAAAATAACAATCAATATAAAATTACAAACACCAACATAAAATGAAGTATACAAAGGGAAATGGCCATAGCCATGAGGCTTACCTTCAAAGCCCTAAAAATGGAAGCACGTTTGGTGAAGAGCTCCAAACTTCTCCATGTCTCCCAATCTCCAAATTTCTCTAACTCTCCAACAAGAACTCCAAGAATAGAAGGAAAAATGTAAAATGCAAGAACCCCACACTCCTCTTCAAGAGGAGATAATATAGGCCTTCCAATTTGGCCTTGAGGAATGAGAAGGTGACACTTGTCACCTTCTCCTTCCTCATCCCTTGCCACTTGCAAGAGAGAAGGAGTGTGAGGGTGACAAGTGTCACCCTCCAATTCCATCCTATCCCTCACCTTATCCACTTGTGCTCTCACACATGTGTGAGAGACCAAGTGGTGAGGTGGCAATTCCATTCAAGCCTCCATGAGGATAAGGGATGCCATATGGCATCCTCTTATTCTCCAAGAGAGCCATCTCCCTCCAAGATGCTCTCACACGTGTGAGTCTTGGAGGGAGATCCCACACACACTTGGGAGTCTTAAAGACCTCCTAAGTCTTCTTGGTGAAGAGATCCCCAAACTTTGGGAAGGGAGATGGGTCTTTCCCAAAGCATGACTCATCTCCCACCCTTAGCCATTTCAAAATTTGTCACTTTGACTAAACCCCAGTTTAGAGTGACCAAAAGTGAGATACCCTAGGGTTTAGTTAGTCAAAATTGACCCTAGACCCTAGGGTTACCACCTAGGGTAAGTTTGGGACACTAAAACACACCTAGGGAGGTATAAATTCACTTTTAAATGGCCCAAAAATAAAAATAATACCAAGTGGTGTAAAAAAAATATAAATGTACAACACATGATATAAATCAATTAAGAAATGGGTCACTAGGCCAAAATAATAAAACAAACATGCACTAAAACATCATCCGCTCAAACGTGATCCTCATCCCTCTTGGGAATGGATCGGCTAAACAAGGAATAACATATGTGTGAACACTACCTTTGATTTCCATGGCCTGGGAATATCATTCTACACAACTAGATCAAGTGTCAATCACATCATGGATAATCATAGCAGAAGCAACTGAAATTAAATTCATGTCATTGCATACAACATTAACCATTTACAACATAATTTAATATTAAAACTACATTTTCTATTTAATGTCTCATAATCATCATCAAATAATATATCCACATAATGAACTTAAAATCACATCAATAATCATCATCAACTATATCTCATATATCTAACATCATCAAAATATGATCAAATCAAATCACCACATGTCTGATCAATGTCAAACCAAAAGTCAGGAGCTATAATCTAATCTGCATAATGGAAATAATAGTCTCTCAAAGTCTGATAATGTCATCATCTAAAATGTAAAATGATCAAAATAGGGAAGTGAAAATAATCGGCCTCACATCCTCCCCCCTAAGACTGAAGTTCCTCCTGGAAGTCGTCAAAAAGGTGAGGATAGAGTGCCCGCAAACTAGTTGCATCCTCCCAAGTCACTGTGACCTCATCATAACAATCCCACTGGACCCTAACCTGGTCCAGCTCTCAACCTCGAAGGCCCAGCGTCTGACGAGCCAATATCTGAATTGGTTTCAAAGCGAACTGTCCATCCACCTCTATCTGTAGAGCACTCCAATCCAACACATGAGATAAATCAGGTATATATCGCCTCAATACAAAAACAAGAAAAATATTGTGGATACGCGATAGGCTAGGTGGCAATGCTAGATGGTAGGCTACAGGTCCTATCTGTTCCAAGATCTCAAAAGGTCCTACAAACCGTGGTGCAAGCTTAGAGCCATTTCCATAATGAATTGGACTCTTGTGTGGCCGCACTCTAAGGAATACCTTGTCACCCACTAAGAAGCTATGATCAAATCTCTTAGCATCAGCATACTTCTCTCTATCATGTGCCTCCTGAAGTCTCTGTCTAATCAATGTAACCTGCTACTCCATATTCTAAACCAACTCTGGACCAATGGCAACCCTGTCCTCTATCTGATCCCAACTCAATGGTGTCCTGCATGGTCTACCATATAAAACCTGAAAAAGAGGCATACCCAACGAGCTGTGATGCCCATTATTGTAAGCAAACTCAACCAGATACAGATACTCCTCCCATCTAGAATGATGGTCCAAAACATACATACGAAGCATGTCCTCCAACACCTGATTCACCCGCTCTGTTTGTCCATCTGTCTCAGGGTGATAAGCGAAGCTAAAGTTGAGCTGTGTGCCCAATGACTGCTGCAAAGCTCTCCAAAAGGCTGAAGTGAACATTGAATCCCTGTCAGAAATGATGCAGTGAGGTACCCCATGTAACCTCATGACATCATCTAAGAATATTCTCGCCACTGCTGGTGCATTGTACGTCATGTGTACAGGTGAGAAATGAGCCACCTTGGTCAACTTGTCAACTGTCACCATGATGGCATCATGGCGACGCGAAGACATGGGAAGACCAACAATGAAATCCATGGAAATGGTGTCCCATTTCCACTCATGTATCTCGTGAGGGTATAAAAGACATACTGGATGCTAATGCTCGGCCTTGACCCTCTGGCACTCAAGGCATCGAGCAACAAACTCTGCAATATCCCATCTCATACCCGCCCAATGGTACAATTACCGTAGGTTGGCATGCATCTTCTTCACCCCCAGATGTGCTGCATATGGTGCTCTATAAGCCTCTGATAACACTACAGTACGTAGGTCACCTGCGCAAGGTACATAGATGCGCTGTCAATGACGAAGTAACTCATCTGCCTCTAGTGAGTATCCTGCAAAGTTGCCCACAAGGACCCTCTACGGCTGGATCTCCTGATGCACCTCAAGAAACCACTCATCCTCAGGCAGATGCTAAATAATGCGTCCTCTCAAGTCCACACTCAGAGTCAAGGTCAAGATCTCGTGGCACCTCTGACTCAATGCGTCAACAACCACTTTCTCCTTCCCTTTGATGTAGTGGACATCAAAGTCATACTCGCAAAGAAACTCCATCCAACACCGCTAATGGGCGTTTAGATTTGGCTATGTAAATATGTACTAAAAGCTATGATGATCTGAATGAAGCGCAAAGCGATGACCCAATAAGAAATGTCTCTAATGAACTAGCACATGAACCACTGCTGTGAGCTCCAAATCGTGAGGGGTAGTTTAGCTCATGGGTCTTGAGCTTTCGTGACTCATACGTGATCGCTCTACCACCCTGCATAAGTATGGCTCCCAAACCCTCAAGTGATGCATCCATGCAAACCATAAAATTTGATGTAGGATCAGGAACCGCTAAAATGGGAGCACTGGTAAGATGCTCCTTGAAGACCCCAAAGGCCCTCTCACACTGCTTAGTCCATAGAAAACTCTTCCCTTTCCGCTGAAGGGAAGTGATGGGGTGCGCTATCTGAGAGAAACCCTCAACAAGTCTACGGTAATAACTAGCTAACCCCATAAAACTCCTGACCTCTATCAACTGGTGGGTGCTGGCCAATCTCTGATAGCCCTGATTTTTTATGGATCTACGGAGATTCTATCGCCAGATAGGATGCTCCCCAAGTACTGTACCTCTGTCCTAAAAAATACACACTTCGCTAAGTTCCCATAAAGATTATGCTCTCTCAAACACTGCAAAACCTGACATAGGTGCTCCTCATGCTCCTCCTCAGTCTGTGAATAGATCAATATGTCATCGAGGAAAATAATCACGAACTAATCCAAGTAGGTACGAAACACCCCGTTCATGAGACTCATAAACACTGCAGGGGTGTTCGTCAAACCAAAGGGGACCACAGTGAACTCATAGTGGCCATATTGAGTCTGAAAAGTGATCTTATGGATGTCCACCTCTGTGATACGCAACTGATGGTAACTGGACTTCAGATCAATCTTAGAGAACACCCTAGCTCCCTACATCTGATCAAAGAGATCGTCAATCTTGGACAGAGGATAACGGTTCTTCACCGTCACCTTATTCAACTACCTATAATCCATGCATAATTGAAGAGACCCATCCTTCTTCTTCACAAAGATGACAGAAGTGCCCTAAGGTGAAATGCTCGGTCGGATGTGCCCCTTCTCAAGCAAGTCTTCAAGTTATAACTTGAGCTCTGTGAGCTCGTGAGTGGTCATCCTGTAGGGTGCACGAGACACTGGCTCGACACCTAGCACTAAGTCAATATGAAAGTATACCTCACGACGGGGTGGCATCCCCGGTAACTCTGTTGGAAACACATCAACAAACTCTCTCAGGATGGGATGGCCATCCAAAGATGCCTCAGGCTCGTCCTCTGATCTGTCACTCACTGTAATAGCGAACATCTGGCATCCCTTCCGCATGCAGCACTTGAGCTGCTGAGAAGATATCATACGAACTATTGTGGGCTTCTAAATGCCCACCATCTCAACTGATGTACCATGATCGTCTAAGCAGCTAATCGCCTTTCGGAGATAATCTAGCTTGGCTCTATAAGTCGCAAGCCAGTCCATACCCAAAACCACATTGTAGGATCCTAATGTCATAACTCTAAGGTCACAAATGGTGGCAAAGGGTCCCAAAGATATCTCATAGTCGTGGACTAAGGCATCTACTGACATCTTAGCCCCTGAGGCCAACTCAACCTCCCACCTATCACCCTACCTAAAGGCCACCAGCCTGCAATGCTCCACTAACGATGGAGATATGAAAGAGTCAGTAGCGCCAGAGTTAAAAAGAATAGAAATGGGGATACCCCTTATCATACCTAATGTCTCAATCACTAATGCCTAAAAATCAGCCTGGCAGTTATCAACCGCTGTGAACATACGATGGAACCTACCCACATCTCCAACCGTCTACTCTGATACTCCTGCACGAGGCTGCCCCCTATTGTAAAGTCCTAAGGACACTCTCTAGCTAGATGTTCCGCTCCACCACACACATAACATGGGCCCCTAGCATGTAGCTGTCCAGTCTGAGTCCTACCCGACTGCTGTTGTCCAGATCTACCTGTGGACCCCTGTGGACCCCTGTATGACTGTTGTGACCTCGTGGGTCCCGCAGGTGGTCCCTACTACCTCTGATCTCTGCGTGGGTCCTACTGCTACCAACCTCAATTATGCCCCCCATGTGCGCTTTGTTGTGGCCTGGATCTTTGTTGCTGTTGTTGTGGAGGCCTGAGAGGTAAAGATGTGAAACTAAATCCTCCTCTCTGAGGTGGCAGTGGTGGTCTGCGGTAGCCCTGCTGATGTTGCTGCTACCCACGATCCTGAAAATGAGGGCGTGAACTCTGCCCTCGTCCCTGTATCTCCTCAGCTATGTATGCCTTCTCGGCAGCATCACTCAATGTCTGGGGGTCTGCCATGCGTACAAGCCCTGCTATGCTATGGTTCAATCCTCTGATAAACTTATGAACAGGAGTTTCTCATTGTGGAGATACTTCGCATATCGAGACAACTCGATGAATCGGCCCTCATACTGAGCAACAGTAAGCCCTCTTTGCTAAAGGTCATGAAACTCATCTATGCGATGTTGTCTGTAGTGATCTGATAAATATTGCACATTGAAGCACTCAATGAAAGTCTCTCATGTAAGTGTGTCCAATGATAGATGGCGCTT
Source organism: Cunninghamia lanceolata (assembly GCA_027924645.1). Lineage (NCBI taxonomy): Eukaryota > Viridiplantae > Streptophyta > Pinopsida > Cupressales > Cupressaceae > Cunninghamia > Cunninghamia lanceolata. The sequence goes on from BSBN01000801.1 coordinate 14,675,534, forward strand.
GCACTCCTCATTGCGCCACCAAGTAGTTGTTGCATCTCACAACAAATGGACTGCCACACATGCTTTCGTATTTCCCTCGTAGGGGCATAACGCAAAGCATCTATCCAAACTGATAAGCCAAGCCTCAACCTCAGCACCCTCTGTAGTCCCAACAAAAGTAGGTGGGTTAAGCCTCAATAAATCCCTGATGGGGTTTCCTCGATCTATGTGCCCCCTGATAGGCTCATCCGCATAATAATCATAAGGCATGTGCACAACCTGCTCCACTCGTACTGCCTCCTACGCCTAGCATGACATGGAGGGCTCCTGCTATGACCTCTAAACGCTGAACCAACCTCCTCTACAGTCATATCCGGTGTCTCAACATATGGCTCCACACATGGTGCCTCTCGCGGCTCAACGCGAGGCTCCACACATGACTCAACTTGTGGCTTAGCTCATGGCTCCACGCGTGACTCCTCTCGCAGATCAACGGGGGGCTCGGCACGTGGCTCTATGCGCGGCTCAGCTGCGGCCGACGGTAGTCTATCTAACACTTCCTGTAGTGCCTGCAATATCTGTGGCCCAATATCTGGTATAGGTAGGGTCGATGGTGCTTGCGGTTCCTGTGGGGCCGGCAATGCCTGGCCCTCAGCTGAAGAGTCACTATGAACCTCTACGGACTCCATGCGGTGTGAACGCACTCGCCGAACTCATCGGGAAGGCATCCTACAAAAAAAATAAGGTAACTAGAAATTAATCAAAGTTGCGGAATAATAATGTGCCCTAAACAAGCCCAGTGTTTAAACTTGAGCTCTGATACCAAATGTCATGCCCACATTTCCCATGCGGTCACGACACACAACACACGTGTCATGTCCACATTTGTCATGTGGTCATGACACGAAATAACAAAAACTTTCTCGCATGTCTTTAGAACCCCCTCGCATGCGTCTGCGTGTTTGGTGGCAATTAGCATAAAGCATAAACATGTCAATCATATTCGGAGAAGTGCGTCTACCTACGTACTCCCCTGCGTGATGAAAGTTGAATAGGGGGTTTGCGACGTGATGTGTTCTGTTTCTAGGGTTAGAACGGATTTAATTCGAACCCTAAGTTTCCTAGGTGAAATAGATGATTTTGACTAATTTGAAACCAAGCCCTAACTCTAATGCATAAATGAAAATCGAATAATAATAACGCATCAAATGGTAAGATGGTCGCATGATAGAATGGAGTGATTAAAGAAAGTCGAAAAAAAGTCATAAAAATAAAAACCCTAAAATCTGGGAAAATTTCGATAGCATAACGCATTTTCAAAAATTGAAATAAAATTTTAAAAGAAAAACTTCAAAAAGAAATTAAAGCAAAAATTAAAATAATTAAACATAAGGAAAATTAAATAAATTTCCAAGGTTAAATAAATTGACCATTCAACTAAATATTAAAATTCAAAAATAATTAAATGTCCAAAATAAACTTCAAAATTAAGTCCTTTAATAAATATAATTTCGACCATTATATTTATTAACTAACTCAAAAATAATTGATAAAGGGGAAAAATTAAAATATCTTTCCCCGTAAAAATCATAAAACCGATTAAATAAAAATTCAAGTAAAAGTCTTCCTATCACAATAATGTAAAACGTACTAAGAAAATTAAAAATAAATGCCCTAAAATAAATAAATTACAAAGGGAACACACTTCCCATTTAAAACAAAATCAACCCATTCACCACTAAAATAAATTTCCACAAGGCATTAAATCCAAACCCCAAATAATATATTATTACAATTAAAACAACCTCCATAAGTCAAATAAATCAATATGAACCAAGGCATAAATGGAGGAAAAATAATTTTCCGTGCACAAGGGAAAAGTAAAAAAAAATAATTAATTAAATAACAAAACAAAAATCCTCACATCCTCCACTCACCCTAATCTATTAAAATATTAGTTTTCCCCAAAAGATGCCCTAATAATATTTTATTAGTTTCCTTATGGAAACCTATCTCTTCCTTTTGGTTTCTCATTAGTTTTGTTTTTCTCTTCATTTGTTACCTCTTTTGTTTTGCAAGTTGAAGGTTTGAGAGAGGATTGGCAGCCATGGTAGCATTACACAGAGGTATATGGTTATATTGTATACACAGGGTTTATATATATATATATATGGCTTAAATATAAATATATATTTATGCTTGCAGAAAAAATCAAAATCCACAGAGCCGGATAGTCGGCAACGGGCAGGGTGGATTTAGGAGGGACGACGGATCTTTTGTTTGGTGCCACCACCATTATTGCTAAGAGTGTGGGGAGGGGGGGGAGGCAAACCCCCACCCACACCCTTGGTTCGACCCCCTTCCCCACACCCCCTTTCAAAAGCCACTGGCTATGTGGGTGGCAGCCCTTGGCCGTCGTCCCCACAGCCCCCCTCTTTTTTTTAAACCTCTAAAACTTTAAACCCCACAAAATTTAGGGTTCAAGCCATCAACCCTTAAATCTATTTCTTCCCTTTTTTTTATATATCTCTGCAATATATTATGAAGTTTGATCAATAATTTTGTTTTTCAATTTCTTTCAGATTTGCACAATTTCGTTTATAGTAATATATATATATATATATATACACAGTTAAATATATACACTACTCTTACACAATTTAAACAGTAGTTCTAAATTATATTTTTAATCAGAAATGTTTATATATATAGCCATTTAACTAAAACAGAATAAACCAAATTTGTAATATCTACAGAAAACTCATTGTATGTAACCCTTTTTTTTTCTTTTTTTTTTAACATAAATTTTCACAATCAAAACAAAATTTCATTTCCTATGAGCATAAGATATAATTTGCACAACAATCTCTCCCCTTTTTGTTTTTTCTTAGACAAACAGAAAACATAAAAATGGGATTAAAACACATTTATTTGTCCTAAACTCATTTTTCAACAGCACTAATTATTTACTTTTCTAAATTAGCATGCAACCATTTCAACTTCAACATATGCGTAATTTTCCGATGAGAGAAAACAACAGCAAGTTACATACATTCATTTTATTTGAATTACATAACAGCACTATATATTTTCATTGACAGCTTTCTATAAGCACTTCAAACACAAAACATATCATCATGAACTCTTTTTTTTTTAAATACAAATAAGAGTAACTCACACTAAAAAGTTCCTTTCACACTAGTACAATAAGAAGTACTACTTTCTTTCTTTACAACTCCAAACAAGGAGAGTATTTCACATATAAATTTCTTATAACAGCAACACAAGGAGAGTAATATATTTGACAAAATTTTGAGTAGGCCTCTAAGGCCATGGCTCCAAAAATAGTCAACTAAAATTAATGCCAAAACATCAAAAATGGACTTCACCAAGCTCCATTTTCTCCAACTAAATACCTGCAATAAGCAACACAACAATTGGGAACCAAGCCACAAAGGAATGTCCTCCTCCCTACCATAGACCCACTAGTGGGTCACCCCCAAGCTGGAGAGGTAGGATTCACATGGTTTTGTACACACACACCACAACAAAATAAATTTTCTATACACACAAAATTCAACTCTCATGGATATGCACAAACAAAACTCAATAAATTGAGTTTGGAGGGGGTAGGGAAGTGGACCCCTCAACTCAAGAGGCCACCCTAAGAACTCCAAAAATCACAAAACAATCCCAAGGCCTCAAGCCAAACAACTTTTTCCACCATGCTCAAGAATTACTATGGCACTCATGCCTAAATCCAAATACTCCCTAAACTCCAAATGATGCCCTCAAGGCTATAAGTAGTGCAACACAAAGGATATGACCTCGATGAGGTTCGCTCTCCCCTACCCCAAACTAGTTGAGCCTTTTCTCCAAAAATGGAGGTGCTCTCACCACACTCTTCCCACACAAAAATAAAACAACAATCAACATAAAATTACAAACACCAACATAAAATGAAGTATACAAAGGGAAATAGCCATAGCCATGGGGCTTACCTTCAAAGCCCTAAAAATGGAAGCACGTTTGGTGAAGAGCTCCAAGCTTCTCCAGGTCTCCCAATCTCCAAATTTTTTCTAACTCTCCAAAAAGAACAAGAATAGAAGGAAAAATGTAAAATGCAAGAACCCCACACTCCTTTTCAAGAGGAGATAATATAGGCCTTCCAATTTGGCCTTGAGGAATGAGAAGGTGACACTTGTCACCTTCTCCTTCCTCATCCCTTGCCACTTGCAAAGGAGGAGTGTGATGGTTCCAATTCCATCCTATCCCTCACCTTATCCACTTGTGCTCTCACATGTGTGAGACCAAAAGGTGAGGTGGCAATTCCCTTCAAGCCTCCATGAGGATAAGGGATGCCATATGGCATCCTCTTATTCTCCAAGAGATCCATCTCCCTCCAAAATGCTCTCACACATGTGTGAGAGTCTTGGAGGGAGATCCCACACACACTTTGGAGTCTTGAAGACCTCCCAAGTCTTCTTGGTGAAGGGATCCCCAAACTTTGGGAAGGGAGATGGGTCTTTCCCAAAGCATGACTCATCTCCCACCCTTAGCCATTTCAAAATTTGTCACTTTGACTAAACCCTAGTTTAGAGTGACCAAAAGTGAGTTACCCTAAGATTTAGTTAGTCAAAATTGACCCTAGACCCTAGGGTTACCACCTAGGGTAAGTTTGGGACACTAAAACACACCTAGGGAGGTATAAATTCACTTTTAAATGGCCCAAAAATAAAAATAATACCAAGTGGTCTAAAACAAATATAAATGTACAACACATGATCTAAATCAATTAAGAAAGGGGTCACTAGGCCAAAATAATAAAACAAACATGCACTAAAACATCATCCGCTCAAACGTGAGCCTCATCCCTCTTGGGAATGGATCGGCTAAACAGGGAATAACATATGTGTGAACACTACCTCCGATTTCCGTGGCCTGGGAATATCAACCTACATAACTAGAACAAGTGTCAATCACATAATGGATAATCATAGCCGAAGCAACTGAAATTAAATTCATGTCATTGCATACAATATTAATCATTTACAACATAATTTAATATTAAAACTATATTTTCTATCTAATGTCTCATAATCATCATCAAATAATATATCCACATAATGAACTTGAAATCACATCAATAATCATCATCAACTATATCTCATATATCTAACATCATCAAAATATGATCAAATCAAATCACATGTCTAATCAATGTCAAACCAAAAGTCAGGAGCTATAATCTAATCTGCATAATGGAAATAATAGTCTCTCAAAGTCTGATAATGTCATCATCTAAAATGTAAAACGATCAAAATAGGGAAGTGAAAATAATCGGCCTCACAATGTGATTGAACTTTTGAATCATAGTAAAAACTACTAAATATCTAATAACTTCAATGAAATTGATGCAAATACAATAAACAAAGATATTACCTTCGTAGTCCAATTCACCTTATAACTTCCATTGTTGCCTATTTCATATTGATATTATGAATGAGTTGAGCTATCAGAAGTTGTACTTCCTTGTTGAAGATAACAATAGGAGAATGGCTATGGTTGGATTATGCAATGGAGATTAAACTAACAATGTAACTCTTGAAGATGGATGATGGAGATATGGAGACATGGTTGGATTCTTGTGATGATAATGAGGTTATGCAAATGCAATGAGGATACTTTGCCAAAGGCGCGCTGGTAGGATTTCTGCAGAGTAAGATTGCCAAAGCTTGAGTGGATTTGAAATGTGTGTGAGAACCTTTTTTATATAGGTTGAGGAGAGGCCAAATCCAAGTGTCAATAGATCCATGACTGGAGGAATTACCTATGACATGTACAATTGAGGAAGCTTGAGAGAATGTGCACGAATCAGAAGATGACAAGTGTCCAGACCTCTTTCATGAGTTATGGGGGTTAACAAGATAGATTGAGGAGTTAACTGAATAGATTGATCAGATGATGAGTTAATTGATCTTGATTGGAGGATAAATAGGACATGTGAGTGTGTGCAACATGGTGAGGTGTAAAGTGATGTGGAAGGTGATGTGGAATTATGAAATTAGGACTTTGGAATAGAGGAATTTGAGATTAATTAAGTAATTTAGGATTATTTAATTAGATGAGACATTAGAGGAATTAGGATATTTAATTAAATAAATTGATTTTTATTTAATTTTGGTATAATGAACCAATCAAATAAATTAGAATATTTATTTGATTGATAGAAGAATAAGAATTAAAATAAATATTTAAAATATTTATTTAGTTCGACATGAGCCAATTTTAGGTGTACACAGTTATAGATGAATCTCAGTATATAAATGGAGAAGATTAGAATATCAAAACAATGATGGAATCATTTCATACATTGAAGCAGTGGTTTGTGCCAAGGATATTAAAGGATGATGACCAATTGAAAAATCTCAGTGAATGGAGAAGGGAATTTGGCCAAATTGTTCCTGATTGCATTGCTCATGTACCAAAGGATGGTGAATTGAATGCCCAAAGCCTCAATTTGATCATAGATGGAATAATAGCCTTGAATACCGGATATTCTAAATTCATTACAGATGGCAGAGGGTTACTCGACAACAGATGGAGGAATCACCTAACAAATATATCAAAGATTCAAGAATACAAATGGCCTCATGACTACATAATAGACCTAATATTAAAGATATCTATATGTATTATTAAATCACAGATGTTCATTATTGTTTCCTTCAGACAAGCATATTCAATGCATGTGGAGGCTAGAAGTTGTATTACAAACTAAAGCTATCATCTAGGATATACAAGAAAAGTCTACCATCTAGAAAACATATAGGACATACAAGAAATTATATTCTAACTAAACAAAATTAATTTCAACCAAAGTAAGAAAACTAAGCAGAATTATTGAACCTAACTTTAAATGCACTTCAAATCAGCAGTGAACATCTTAGGTTTTGTATACAATGTACCAGCAGAATAATGATGATTACATTCATAAATGTATCAGTAAAACAACAATGAATAAGCATACCTATACTCGGATCTTTATTACATTCAATAATAAATTACACCATACATATAACCAAAGTTTAGGTGAGAAGCTAACCTCTTAAGGTGACAGGCTAGTTAAGGTGACAAAACATCATCATAATCATCTGCATTGCCAGCAAAATTAGAATCCTGATCACTCGTGTCTCCGTCTGCTTGATTTTCTTTCTCATCCTCATCTGTGACATGCTACTCATTCTCTCTCCCAATCTCTTCATTGGTAATCAAAATCTTTTTTTCAAACACTCCATCATCGTCTTCATCCACTTCTTCGAATGTTTCTCATAAATTAACATATTTCCCATCAAGCATTATATCAACTTCCATGAATTTTCGTTTGGAATGAGACTTTGTTTGAATGACATATGACCATCCTGGGCTTCTTACATTATCAATTAAAAATCATTGGTTAATTTGAAGAGGGGAAACATGCGGCTCATTCATGTCTGATAAAAATTGTCATGTATTTGCGCATACAAATCCATACTCATCAAATTGTACTGTGGATGGTCGGATCCACTTACATTTTAATAATATAGGACTATTTTCACCAAAATCCACTTGAATAATTTCTTGAGTGAATCCAACATAAAATTTCTTCTCAATTTCGTGAAGAAATTCAGCACTAACAATACAATAATAATTTGTCTTTCCTTTGTCTTTTTTTTTTCACTCTTAAATGACTACCATAGGCCCACATTCCACTAAAATGCATATCCCATATATGTGGAGATTGTGAAAGCTCACTTTCCCCTGTTGTTACATCTTAACCTTCTTCTTTTGCATCACTGAATATATTAGCAATCCATTCTTCAAATTTTGGAAAAGAATCACCTCCAATCAAATCATGACATCTGCGCTTTTGAAGTCGATGTTGCATCCAAGTTTGATTCTCTTCTTCATATTTTCTACATAGAATATTAACGTACAAATAGTAAGATTAATAATATAAATGTGTAAATGCAATTGAGTAAATAAATTATTGTGTAAATTTTTTTTACCTATGCCACTTATCAAACGAAGTTATGTTTTGAAGAATATAGGCATGTATCGCACTTCTTTCTTGATGTGATAGGTTAAGCGACATCCATTGCCTTCTAATACTTCACCTGCAACTCTTTCATCTTCGTCATTATCCCATACATGTCGATTGACATTTTTAAAATCCTTCATATGTTCTATGTAAAATCCCATGGCCTCTTGTATTGAATATCCCTCAGACATGCTGCCTTCCGGTTTTGCCCTAGTACGAACAATTTTTTTCAAAACCTTCATATATCATTCTATAGGATACATCCATCTCGTTTTTACTGGGCCACAATGCTCTATTTCAATTTCTAGATGTATCAAAAGATGCATAGAAATGTTAAAAATTGTTGGTGGAAATTCTCGTTCCAATAGACAAAGGACTTCAACAACCTCCTCCCTCCAACTATCAAAGTTCAAAGGATCTAATACATGTAAACTCATTCTCTTTAATATTAGGTCCAACCTTATAGCTACCAATCTTGGCCCCTTTGCCAAACTTGATATATTTACCACAATAGGTAAAATATTCTCGATTATGACATGATAGTCATGGGTTTTGAGGCCTCTTAAGCCATTAATGTCAGTTTGGCTTCTAATACTACTACTTACATATCTAGTGGGAAAGCGAGTCTGAAACAACTATAAGAATTGTGCATGTTGTTCCTTTGTCCAGACTTAAGGAGCACTAGGTTTTCTATATTTTTCATCTGCATATTTTTCAAACGAAAGATTTCGACAAATCTTTAGTTGTCGAAAGTCTTCACGTGATGAAATAGTATCAAAAACATCAAAAAGAGTTTCTATAATAGCATAGGCTATATTTTTCTCAGTATGCATAAAGTCAACAGTATGCCTAATGGATATATCCTTAAAATATGGCAACTTATAGAATATGCACAAGTGTTTTACACCACTTTCACTATATGGATCATATCTACTACCAGCAATCCCATCATTTTCAATAAATGACATTCTTTTTTGTCCATTCTCAACAATGTAATCACCTATTATTAACAATGGTGCTTCACGATTCTCTTCTTGACCATTGAAACGTATTTTTTGTCGATGATATGGATGATCCATTTTAAGGTAAGCATGATGTCCACAATAAATACACTTACGCAAACTTCTTGAATGCCTCACAAAATCCTTAAAGTTGCAAGGACATCCATGGTATCCATGAAAATTGAGACCAAACAATGTGCCATATGCAGGAAGATCATGAATCGTAAACAATAAAGAAGCTCTTAAAGTGAATTTGATTGAATGACCATCCCTTAAAGATTGAATTGCTTCAATTCCTTTCCACAATTCCATTAGCTCATCATATAATGGCTCTAGATAAGCATCGATTCTATCTGAAGTCACACTTTTCTTTCCTGGTATAATCAATGATAGCATTAAGAAACAATGGTTTAGTTGCTAACCATGGAGGCAAGTTATAATTTATTAAAAACACTGGCCAAGTTGACCATTTAGTACTTTGATCTGAGAATGGGTTCACCCTATATAAAGCCAAACCCAACCTTATATTATGAGGATCTTGAGAAAAATCAAGCCATCTGTTATCAAATTCCATCCACATCTTAGAATCAGGCACATGTCGTTGTTTTCCATTGGTGCTCTTATTTTGGGCATGTCGTTGCATAAGTTTAGCAATGTCTCTGCACCTATACATTCGAAGTAATCATGGGATTATTGGAAAGTGGTGAAGAACCTTTCTAGGAACCACAGTTGATTTCAACCCTTGTCTATACCTTGCTTTATGATATTTCAGACATTCACTCGCACTTGCAAGATTATTGTGAAATAATACACAACCATTCACATGTGTGGAAGTTTTCATACCCTAAGCCTAGCTTAGTGATTTGCTTTTTACATTGACTTCGTTTTGTTGGCAATGTGGAGTCAGGTGGTAACAACAAACTTAATAATGCCAATAATTGATCTACACTCTCATTTGTCCAACCATGCATCACTTACAAGTTAAGAATTTGAAGGATTGTTGTCAAACGACTTAACTTGGAATTAGCATACACAAGTTTTAAAGCATCCTCCATCAACTTGGCACAATCATCGTCTAGACCCTCATTCAACATTCTATCAACTTCAAACCCTTTGTCTATCATTGTTGCCTCTTCATCTATGTTTGGTGCCACTTCATCTATATTTGTTGCCTCTTCATCTCTCACACCCTGCAATTCTATCATATCTTCATAATAATTGTAATCCCAAGGGCTTATACCACTATGCCCATATCTTATCAAATGTCGATAAATCATATTTCTTTTTCTCACCTTTCCACCAAGACAGTCCTTACATGGACATGGATATTTGTCCATGTGCATATCATCGGCTACTCTCTCATCATATGCATGGTATTGATCCGTAGTCAACCTTCGACATTGATCCATCTGTAATGTTCTACACATAGAAACAAAAATCTTTAGGGGAAAAAATCGGCAAACCAAAAGTTCAAGATTTTTTGAAAAAATTGAACTTTTTTAAAAAATATAAAAAATTGTAGAATAAGAGACAAAAACTATTTTTTAATTGAAAGGCATTTTCGTAGCAATAGAGTTATAGAGAGCAAATAAAATAGAGAGTTTAACTAATGAATTGTAAAAAATAGATTTTTTTAGTTTATATTCAAATTGCTGATTACATTGCATTGCACATCTTTCAAACTCAAAAAATTACTTCACATTGCATAACTAATAACTAGATGCATCATGACAAAATTTCAATTACAATTTAGTTTTTACAAAGTCAACCTAAGTAGTTATGTAATTACTTCACATTGCATAACTAATAACTAGGAGCAGTTGCCAATTGCATTTGCTTGTCATTGCATTCCGTGAGACCACATTTCTTTGATGCATTTTTTCAAACAGTTCATTGCCTTGTCTATGCTACCACATTTTTCATACATGTCTACTAAAGCATTATATCAAACAGTTCACTGCCTTGTTGCTATGGCTAAAAGCCTAAAACAAGTGCTTTTGAACAAGCTATGGATGCTTGGAAAAAATCTATCAAAGCATAATAGTAAGCAATAGCTTAGACAAAGCAATGAACTGGTTGAAAAAATGCCTCAAATAAATGTGGTCTCATGGTGATGGAATGCCATGACAATCCATAACAATTCACTTGTCATGGCATTCCATCACCATGAGACCACATTTCTTTGAGGCATTTTTTTCCAAAGTTCATTACCTTGTCTATGCTACCACATTTTTCATACATGTCTACCAAAGCATTTTATCAAACAGTTCATTGCCTTGATGCTATGGCTAAAAGCCTAAAACACGTAATTTCAAGCAAGCTATGGATGCTTGGAAAAAATATATCAAAGAATAAGAGTAAGAAACAAGCTATGGTCTCATGGTTTTTTTTTGGGGGCGCGAAAATCAACGTGATTTTATTTGCATTTTTTTGCAGGTTTTAAATGCATTTTTTTGGCAATTTTGTTGTTTGAAATGGGGAAAAATCTCTGTGGTTAGTTTTGTGCATTTTTTAGTTGTAGGATTCTCACAGTTAGTGAAAATGGTAGTGTTCATGAAGGAATGGAAAAGATGCGTAGAGCCTTTCAATTAGACCTGTACTGTGCAATGGCATTGAATCATTTAGTAAACCGTTTTTTCTTCACAGGGCAACATTTTCTTGTGGAACAGTTGACTGAGACAACTCTTGTTTCAACTGACCACCCTCTCATGAAATCTCATTCATATTATAATCTTGCACGATCTTATCATAGTAAAGGTGATTATGACACCACTAGCTGCTACTACATGGCATCAGTCAAGGAAAGCCAAAGGCCACAGGATTTTGTGGACAGGTTCAATTGAAGCTGGGAGATCTTAAGAGTTCTCTCTCAAATTTTGAAAAGGTTTTGGAGGTCCACCCTAAGAACTGTGAGAGCTTAAAAGTTGTAGGCCATATATATGCTCAGCAAGGACAGGCAAAGAAGGCTTTGGAAATTTTAAGAAAGGCAACTCGCATAGATCCACATGATGCCCATGCATTTATCAAGATGGGTGAGTTATTAATATCGTCAAACCCTAGTGCAGCCTTAGATTCTCTTAAGACGTCAAAGTCTCTTCTAAAGAAGAGTAGAGAAGAAGTACCCATTCAATTGTTAAACAACATTGGGGTTCTTCATTTTGAGTGTGGTAAACTAGAATTGGCTCAACAAACTTTTATGAAGGCATTAGGAAATGATGTTCTGCCTCTACATAAATCTTTGTGGTTAGTTTTGTGCATTTTTTACATGTAGGATTCTCACAGTTAGTGAAAAAGGTAGTGTTCATGAAGGAATGGAAAAGATGCATAGAGCCTAGTGGTGCTTTCTTTGATTTTAGGGTTTCCAGTTAGGGTTTACCTAATTTCATCATGTTGGATCCCTAAAATTTCTAAGTGTCCAAGCCTTGTTTCTTCCCTACGCTTTATTTTCTTTTCAATTGTTGACCGTCTATCAAGGGTTTCTGGTCATTTAAGTTACAACTTAATGTTTTCATGCTCATGAAATGATCGGCCTTTGTCCTAGCATTACCCATTGTCGCCTGTAATAATCAAAACCTTAAGTCTTAAAGTCCAAAGCTTAATAAAGCATATTTCGCAGCCACGCAACACACTTTTTATGACATCATACCCCCCCCCCCGCCCCGGCGACGCTGTGAAACGCTGCCACCTGTCAACCAATTGTAGGTTTGCAACTCCCCGCCGAAGATTCATTATCAACGAACCAAATGCTGTCAACTGTCAAAGGAAGATTCAGCTTGCCAAAAATTCAAAATTTTACGGTCACGCAAGGCTCAATGACGATGGTCCATTTCCGGCCGTGATGCTGCAAAATGACACCACGTGTCCTTGTCCAGTCGGACCGGCACCGTCAACGACAAGACCGCTAATCAACGTGGCTTCCTCCCATTTGATGAAGACATTTCAAAGGCGATGACAGAGATTTTCAAATCTAGTCAATTGATCGCAGCCGTAGATTGCAAAAGGTAAGGAAGGGATCAACGACCTCAATTCAAACTTGCAGAAGGGGAAGATTTTCAAATGTTCGCAACACGAACTGAGTAATGCCTGTCATAACCACCATTAATACTACAAACAGTAAAGAAATCTAGCATCAAAAGGACATAATTAGGGCATTTCCTATCATTTTTGAGAGCACAGTTGCATTCCCAGCGAGAAGAGCTTCGAAACGAGCAGGATAAAGTGTTTATAGGCCTCTGCAAGCCTCAGAAAACTAGTAAGTGACCTCTATTCCTCCGCACTTAGTTCAGCTGTTAATTTATTTCAAAGCACTAGGAGTCGTTATTAATCGTGAAACCACTAGATTATTTGCATAAATGCAAATGAGTCAGTCTATCCTGCCTTCCACTTCAAAACCCAATCTAGATGAGGATCTTATGATCCAATGTCCCGGGTCTGCTAGAAAGATTGCTAGAGGGCTAGGTCAATTAGGAAAAGATAACAAAATCTATGACCTGTGCATAAAATGCAAAGATGCTAAGTTACATGTATCGACATGGAGCCTATTTGAACATTGGCATAAAAGAATGGACTATAGAGCCCCTATTTGCCATGCCTGGAAGTTCGACTTAGCCAAATTGATTTGCTCCAATGTCTTCATCAATCCAAACCTGGTCAGAGCAATTGCAAAGAGATATGACCCACAAACTAAGTCTGTCATGTCTAGAAATGGCTGTCATAATTAGATTCACAAAAGCCTACATTTCGACTGTATTCAATCTGGACCCCTCTGCCAATATGCCCATTGACCTAAATGCTTTCAAAGAAAAATATAAGACTGATAGATATGCATATAGAAAATTTAATCTGGCCAAGCACAAACCAAGGGGAGTCGATGGAGGTCTAGTAAAAATATCTGACTGTTCATTATTCATGAACTACTTTGTTAAAACCTACCATAGCTTGTGCCATGTGCTGGGAAGGGATGCAATCGATAAAATGCATGTGTCCTTGACGATGATGGCAGTTTATATTCAAGATCTTGGGGCCAAACATCCATATGATTTTGCAAGTTATTTGGCTGAGAAAATGCACAATCAGATGGTGGCCATAAAAAACAAATTGTACACTATAAGTCCCCATGTGGAATTCACATGGTATTCTTTAATGTGCCACATGATCCTATTATCTTTGTCTAGCCACTGGCATTAGGACTTACATGTGAGAACAACATATGCACAAGGCAACATGATGTCAGTATAGATGTGGACTTGCATGCTTGACATGCACTTCTAAGATGCCAGTTATGTTGTTTTTGAGGAACACTCTGTAAGAAAAGTCTTAGGTTTCTTGGAACCTGAGGGAGATAGAGTGCATGTAGATGTGAAAGAATTCTTGAGACCCCTGGAAAGAGCCCCACATTTGAATATAGAACACAATTGGGGAGATTGGTTTCTGCATGCAAATACTACTTGCATCAAGATTTATGGATATGAGGCACCACCATACACTATGCCTAAGTTTGTGCCCAAGAGACTTGCCTTCATGGAGATCATTAGGCAATTAAATGAGGCTGATAAGGAGCACTTCAGAAAGCATAAGAAGGGGTCACTCATCCCCACTTCCATGAAGCTCAGTGATTTTATAACAGTTGATAAAAATGGACTAGATCAAATCAGCTCCATGCTTCAATGTTACAGGATGGATATGGAGCAAGTGAGGATTTTTTTATCCTGAAGGGTTTATAAGCAAAGCAAGGGTGAAAGTCAACAGACCCACGTACCCCCATCAAGTCTTTTTGGACGAAGATATAGTGAGGAATTGCCAATCAATGCAAGAGGTATACCTTTTGAGAGATAAGTGGAATATAGTGATGAAGGGAGAAAGGATGGGGAAAAGTATCAATGTTGCATACCCTGGGGCTTTTGCTGAGGTGCAAGATCCCATAAGAAGAATTGAAATGATCTTTGCCAAAGCAGAGGATCTAATAGCCAATGCACTTGCAGGGGAGGAAAGGTCGTCCTACCAACCTAGCAGCTCTAGGGGTGGATATGTAAGAAAGGTAGAATCCCCTAACTCCCCTTCTCCAAAAAGAGTGAAAATCATTGACCTTGAGTCAGAGGTGGAGATGGAGGTTGTAGGCCTAGAGGAAGAGGCGGCAGAAGAGCAAATTTAGGAGCCTCCTCATCAGATAAGCTCCCCATTGAGGATAAGGCCATACTCTTCACCGAATAATAGGTTGACAAGGTCAACAATTAATAATGAAGTTGATACAGAAGATGTAAGAGTATTGGCATGCAATCTATTTATTGCAGATGATGCATTTGTCAGCACACCTGAATTCAGGTTATTCATGCTGAGAACTAAAAATGAAGAATTTCAAAAGAGAATTGAGGAAGCAAAAAGTGGTGTTGACCCCTTTGAGTATGAGACAATTACTCAAAGGGTTTTGAGTGAGGTTAATTAAGATATTAGTGCAATAACCCCAAAGGAGGGGCAGGGCTCTCGTGGCCAAGAGTAACATCCTATTGTTACCACATTGGACTCTATTAGATGCAATTGCATTTGATACCATCACAAGGGATGATTTAGAGGTGATAGAGGAGCAGGTCAGCAAAGCTTTAACAGGTGTTGCATTTGACCCAAGGTTTGAAACCTTGGCAATCTAGGCATTGGCCCCCAGTGATAAGAAACCAAAGGTTGGTGTGGAAAAATTGACTAGAAATGTAATAATCAAGAGGGTGTCAACCACCCCTGCTCCTCAGGGTGCCAGTCTGAATGTGCAAACTGCACAATTTGTTGAGGTAGTGACAAATAAACTACAGAAGGAACATAATGAGTTGTTGGAGAAATATGCATTAGCCATGGCAAGGTTGAACAAGTATGAAGGACAGTTACAATTGGAGCCTGGTCCTTCTTAAACTCCTCCAATTATTCAAACTATAGAATCCCTTCCAGTCGACACAGAGCCTCTCCTTTCAGAAATCAGAGAATTAAAAGAGGAGAACAAAAAATTAAAAGGAGAAAAGGAGAACATAGTAAAAGAGATGGCCACAGATTTGGTACATCACTGTAAGCACAAAAATCACGCACTGCCTCCACGAGGACCCCTATGATGAGTCAAATCCTTGTCACGTACATGTAAGCGTGAAAATAAATCCTTTGGGCAGCAGGCCTCTTGACAACGTGTCCTCTCTTCTTGTTTTGTGTCGTTTCTGCTTTGTCGATTATCCTTCTCCTTCTTCCCCATTTATGACGCTTTTCGACACTTGTCGACTTGCATTTTCTGGCTTTCGACCTTAATCCTAGGCCTTGTAAGTGTCTTGTAGGTGAGTTTTCACCTCTTCCCTTTGTATTTCATCTAGTGCATCTCATAGAAGCCTTCTAGATATCCCCCAATCCCTCTCCTGCTTTCCGTTTTCAATTTCGACCTTCCCATCCAAATCTCCGCCCTATTATTTCCAAATCTCCCTAGGAGATCCTACGGACGCAAGTGGAGATTTGGATTCTTCCTCATGATTGCCTGTTTCTTGATGCAGAAATCATCTTTTCCCTCCCTTTTTCCTTCTGCCACCCTAATTTCTGCATTCTATCATGTTTCACCCCAGATCCCATGGTCGCCCCTGGGGCGACCCATGATCTCCCTGGGCGACCCTGTCTGACGAAAGTGGCAACCTGCCGTCTTTTGTCCCACAAAAAAACTAAAGTTTTTCTCACGTTTTTGCTCCGTTTTTGCCCATTTTTCTTTTTGTTTGCATGATTTTTGATCCTTGATATAGAGTTAACTATTTCATGCCCCCACACATGCATAATTAGCTCTATTTGATCTCAAATTAACTCTCCAATCAATCTCATACATTTCTCCTATATCCTTTTCTTCTTCAGTGATAAGCTATCATTGCTTCATCACTCTCCTTCTTGCTGAATTCACTGGGCAATCAACCTTGTTAACTCCCCAATCTATTCTTGTTAACTCTTCAATCCAATCCCTTCTTCAAACCTATAAATACCCCCCTCCCTCAAGCACAAAGGGGGCAAATTCATTGTGCGACAGCTCTTGCTAAGATTGCTCTCCAACCTAGCATCCATATGCTCAATACAGGACGTAAGTGCCTTTTATTTTCTTTGTTTCAATCAAGCAGCACCACGCTCCTCAATTTTCAGCCATTGTGCTCAATTCAAAGCTCACATCGAGCTCACACAAGCTTCACAAAAGCTTCTCTTTGCTTCTTCGGGTCATTTTGTCGTCAAGAGAACCAACTGCTGTCACAAAAGGATTCAAGGTTGCCTACACAAGGATCACTGAGGGATAGTGGAGTCTTCAAATCTTCATCTATTCAGGTTATTTTATTGCTTTCATAGTAATTAGACAATCATCTTGCTCTTGGGAATAGTAACATGCTTTTTCCTTGATAGATTAGATCTTGCATGCCAAATTAGTCATTTTTGCATTCTTAGATCTACATTGTTAGAAAAAATATCTTTCCTTTTTATTAGATTAAATTGCATTGAAAACACCAAAAACCCACAAAAACATAGACTACACATTGCATTTGAAAAAGACATAGGACTGCATACATATATCTTTCATAGATTATAAGCATTTTCCTTTTCAAAAATACTCTAAAAAAATACCAAAAAGACGCATTGCATGTCATTTAGTTTGCATTCACATAAAGTAGACAACATCGAAAACCCTCGATTCCATCACGAGGTAAATACGGTTCAAGAGACCTTAAACAAACCCTTGATTTCATCACAAGGTACAAACAAAGTCAAAACACAAGTCAAACCCTAGGTCAGCAAACCCTAGATCAAATCCCTAGATCTAGTTAGAGTTAGCAATCACATGATTTCCTCTATCCCGATTCACGCATGTGTTTAGGAGTGAGGGGAGAGTGGGTGAGAGCTGTCCGAGACGAGATCGAGGAGATCCATCCGCGACCGCAACAACAGACACACATTCCACCACAAGAGGATCCATTTGTTCTCTTGTTGATTGAGGAAATTAGGCAATTACGATTACACAAAGCATTTCTCAGAGATAGAAACAGCAGAAGCCATTAACGAAAACAACTGTTTACCCACACAAAGGTGGAATTCAAAAAACCCAAATAGAAGAAGAGAGACTAGTGACCCTTCGGGTCATAGGGTTATCTCAACCACCACAACAATTGAACGAAACATACAACAAAATGCACAACAACAAAGGCCACATAACTTGCCGACCCCCCTTCGCGAAGTCCAGCTCTCCAATGAGCCAGACCCTCACCGTGTCTCGCCTCCTCTCAACTGGCTAATTCCACGTGAGCGAGAGTGACGTGGCGGATCGCCCTCTGGCAAGGAGGGAAAGGGTCTGTGTGCATGCCGAGATCCAACCCGACATTCTCCAGGCAACCAGAGTCACGATTTCGAGCGTACAATCACAAGATGACCAAGGTCTTGGCAAGAGTAGAAGAGACATGGAGGTCCTACTCACAACTGAAGATGGCCTATGAAAAGCATCAATCAGACAAAGAAAGGCTCTTAGTTGTTCAGGGCAGATGGTTGCCAAGAACTGCAGAAGTTAGAGATCTTCACAGGTGTTCTAGATTTGATACAAATGCACCACCTGAGCTGAAACTGGTGGCAAATATGCTAAACCATTTTGAAGATGTTGCCAACTTTCAGTTAAGATTAGATAAGGTTTTGGTAAAGAAGACAGAAGCAATAGAAACTATGGATACAAGATCGCTGCCAAATATTTTGGAAGGTGCCGGACAAATAAAAGACTTGGACAAGTGGAAGGCAGACATTGAATATAATGCCAACAGATTAATTCCCACTTGTTGTACTGAGGCTGACCCTACTATGAAGATTTTGAGCCTAGTACTTGACAAGCTGCATATTGTTGAAATCAATTTTGAAATATTTTGTAAAGAGGTGAAGACTATACTGGATGCCAGGTACGTTAATCATAATGGAAGGATCGCAGAGATTATCTCATTCCCTTGGCCATCTAAAGGGACATACAATGAATGGACAGGTAAGTATGGGTCACATGATTGAAAGGAAAGATCAACCACCACCTGCCTAAAATTTATGTATCAAGTCTTCTCCAAGCGGTTGCACGTCTTCCAAGTTTATCTGCCTCCTCTTCTTCTTCTCTCTAATGTATTGATTTCTCAACACCATATGAGCGGTCCATTGTATTATGGAACTCTCTGAAGGGATGTTGTAATTAATGTTGAGTACACATTCTTAGTCTATAAAAGAATTGTGTTACTCATATTTTGTGTTGTTGAAGATTTTGGAACTTTAGAGAAGTGAATAAAATGCAAGTTCTTCTGGTCTACTTCATTTCTTGTCTTGTAAGTCACTGAATTATGTGTTGAATGCATTTCCATATAAAATTTATTCAATTTCATGTTGATGTATATGAAAAATGCCAAATGCATGTGTTTAGTTAATTGTCTCCATGGTTGTGTGTATTTCTTCTTCTGAATCAAATAACTAAGGGTTATTTAAGATTCTGGAACATAGATTTGCTATATTGCATGCTTAGTCTTTTACCTCTATTCAAGGAATAGATTAAATGTTCTGGATTAGGTATGGGGAAGAATGTATTGCAACAAGGATGTATGTAAGTAGAATTTACTGAATACTCTGTCTTGGGCAGTGTCTATAAGATAGATGCTAATTCAGCCCTTGAAATATGGATTTCACTTGAGTCTGCAAGAATCATTCACATATGTATGTCAGTCTAACTCCATGCCCTAAGATAAGCACCGGTCTAAATTTGTGTTCAGTTTATGAATCAGAATCCAAATCTCACAGCGAAAATCATAAAACAAAAACATAAAATCATTTATGAACTTCAGGAATTTTAGGATTAGGTTTTAGGTCTGAGAATCCTCTGGTGCACAACTAGAGAGGTTTGAGGCTAGCCCCTTTACACTCATCTTACACTTTTGGCCTTCATAGGAGAGGATTCATCTGCTTTGTGTCAATACCCTATCACTATCATAGAATTATTATACAGGTATTGATTAGAGAATACCGCCTAAGTCTTGCCTTTTCTTTATTATTTGCCTAAATTGGGGGCAACCTTTCACCTTAATGCCTATAACCAATTTATGATTTTACATGATACATGATTTTACATAATTATTATTCAATATCCTTCACATGTTTTGTCACACAATGTTATTTATGACACGCATTATATGCTTTTACATGGTATATCATGGCATATGTGCCTAAATTGGTGGAAACCTTTTTCCTTAATGCCTATCACCAATTTAGGATTTTACATTATTATTCAATATCCTTCACATGTTTGTACATGATGTACTAATGACATACATTATATGCTTTCACATGGTATATCATGACATATGTGCCTAAATTGGGGGCAACCTTTCACCCTAATGCCTATCACCAGTTTATGGTTTTACATGATACATGGCTTTACATAATCATTATTCAATATCGTTCACATGTTTGTCACATGATGTTACTTATGACACTCATATGTGCTTGCATGCTTATAAATTATTTGATTATTCTATGATTTTCGTCATTTACATTATCATGCATCATTTTCCTCTCCTCTAATTCCTTGTATACTATTATGTAACCAATTAGAGGGGGTGCATTTTTTATCACTAAAATTCTTATTGTTGAGATTTCAAGCAGCAATTTGTGCTACACAAGGGCTCATCACTATATCAAGATAGATCTTGATCATATTACATGCTTGTAATTGGATGGAGTTATATTAGATTTTTCCACATTGAATGGAGTTATACATGAACATACAGAATGTGACATATCACACCACCACATTAACTAGAGTATTACTATATCACTTTCCATAAATGTGGAATCTATAACCCTTCTCTCTTTCTCTATGTTCACTTTTCATGGACAAATGAAACTACCTGTTATTTGTGTCTATTACACTTATGTGATAGAAGCTACTCATTACATATATTTTCTTAGTTTTGTAAGTTCCTATGGAGTGCTCATGCCAGGGACATAAAAAGAATCCAAGAATGGTCCATACTTTACATTGACCAAAAATACTTTTGAAATGTCTAGATATTCACTTTTTCCATGTTGATTGATAATGTTCATATACCTTAATATACAAGTTCATACTACATTCACATGCACCTTAAAGTGGGGGCAAAATGTAATAGGGAAATTTGCATACCCATGCTAACCCTCATTTAGTTTTGGGCCCACTTTGATGGAACGTATTAATGCAATCATATATCCACAAGTGGCGCACTCTTGTGCTAGGTTTGGCTCATGCCCTGATCACTATCCACCTTCATTTACTTCCACTTGCACTTATCCCTAAACATTTGTCATTTAATTATCATTATTGCACCCATATTTGCACCCACTTCCATGCAATTGCTCTCTACCTTGAGAATTCCATTTCCTTGTCTAGATGCTTGAGATTTAACCAAAAAAAATACATTTTTTAACTCATATTCCAAAGCTCCATTTTCTACTAGTTGATGTGAGCCAACTTGGTACACATGTGTGCAACTTATTGTAACATACACCCCTCTGTATATGTTTTGTCTGGCTGATTTTTTTGTGTTTTGGTGGTATAATGTTAAGGTTTTCATTGCATGTGTTTGCATGTATTGATTTTGCATTGACAGCATAGAATATAAAGCAAATATCAAAAACCCAGAAAATATACAATGATTTTGCATAAACAAAAGATGACCTAGTTCATAAAATACCCTAAAACTAATTAAAATGAAATACCCACTTGAAAATCTTCAACTTCATTCCATTGCCAAAATTGTACCAGCATTACATGGCCATGGGAATTACTCCAAACTTCATAAATGCAAGGAGAGTACAGTTTACAAAGGCTGCAATGGAACAGCAAACTCTAGACGCCTCCAAAGATCCTATTTGCACCCACATAGAAAGAAGAAACAACTTCCAATACTGTTGTTGTCCTCCCTTACTAGTATGGCCTCTGCTGTAGCTTGCAATCACCCAAAACTCACTCAAAATGCCTCTTTATATTTCTGTTTTGGACCAGCAATGTCTGCAGATATAGGGCGACCACAAATGACTCTAAAAGACTCCACAAAATCCCCTAAATCTGCTGCTAACAAGTGGTACGGCCCCTTCAACTAGTACGGCCAGCAAGGAACATGTACGGCCTGCAAAGAAAAATGTAAACAGCCACCACAATGCCTCAAAATCAGTCCAATCTGCTCAATGGATTCCTATTCACAGCTGCAATGTAATGTCTTCGAAGAATATAGCCTTTGCTTGCTCGGAACAACTCCAAAATGACTTCCGCAAATGCTCAAATGGAACTCCTGTATGAAGTTCCCCTCATCCTCTCCTGATACACTCTTTCATACACAAGGAAAGGCGAATCTGCAAAGGTTTCCGTCTCTGCAAATCGATACTCAAACCCCAAGAGCCAAGCTCAAACCCTAAGCATGGGCAAACTCAATAATAGAGCAATGTTCGTCCAACATAGCATAACCAAAATGAAGTCACTTTTGCTCTTTTATTTGTCTTCCTCTTCCGACACCCCAAGGGAGGGATTTTAATTTGTTTTTAATTTTTAAACATCACGTTGCACCCACCATGAGGGCGCCCATCCCTAGGAGAGTCACGTTTTAAGTTATAACTTAATGTATATAAAGTGACTTTATAATATAACTTAAAGTTATATTATATCTCATAAAAGTATAAGTTAAATTTTTAATTTAACTTATATCCTTTAGTGCTCTCGACATCACAAACCATGAGTTATGTGCCAAGGACCAGCCATGACTGCCCTGCCAGAAATAATAACCTGCTCGGCTCACAACTTACTAAAAATAGTAAGTCCCTGAAATGACTTCCTAACCACATTCATTAGCCTGCGGAAGTCGAATTATAGGCTAACCCTGATTTCCTAGAGTAATGAGCTAAGTGGGGGACATTACACTTATTGCTATGTTTTTGTATTTAAATACATTCAATGTGCACTTAGTTCATATGGTAAAGCAAAGAGAAATCATTAGAGCACACTTCATTTTTCTAAGGGACAAAGGATCAAATTTTGTGTCATCGACACATAAGCCACCTGAATGCTTGTGTATATTGTCTTAACTCTTCACTCAAAGTTGTAAATTCAACCGATCCAAGGGTCTAACCTAGGTGAACTTGACCCTAGCGATCTGATAGATTCCCAAAAGTGTTCATAAATGTCATCAGTCCTTATGTAGCTATTCGGACATCAAAGCTCTAAATTAGATTAATTTATCTCCAAATTCATAAAAACCTAATTTTAGTAAATGAATCCTTTATCTCTTTACAAATTATAAATGGGTGTGCAAGACCCATTCAAAAAACAACCCTTAGTTTAATGTTTATGAGAGGCCCTTTAATGCAGGTCAAAATGAGGACAATGTCCAAGGTAATGTAAAATGTGATCCCAACTAGGAAATATATCCACTTGAATTCATCTTAAGATGCATTCGCTCTTATTTAACACCTCCAAATAAAAGTCCATGGGGTAATAAATTGTCATGGTAGACAATTGGTGGGTCTCTATAAGCTATATCAGAAACTGCATAAATGTACAAAGATGATTAATTTACAAAAATCTACCAAAGGTAAACATATATTATATATATTCAGTGTCGGATGATTTGATTGAAATCTTTGTCCCCTTGGAAGTATGAAGGATGCATTAACCCAATCAATCTAGCAAGTCTGACAGACAGAGTCCATATTAAGCCTCGTACTCAAGCTCTCATCAATCTTCATATCCAGAGGTGTGGCATCCCAAAAAAACCTTTTGTCACCTTGGAAGTATGACGGATGCATTAACCCAATCAATCTGTTTGACAGACAGAGTCCATATTAAGCCTCGTACTCAAACTCTCATCAATCTTCATATCCAGAGGTGTTGCATCCCAAAAATCATAACTCCTGCCTGCAGGAACTGAAAAAACAATAACAAAAGTGTAAAAATGAAGTATGTATTCTGGTTGCTTATCCTTTAAACATGAACAAAGTCAACGTGTACCAGTTTGAAGCAAATCACTACAAACCATTATTACTGATCGGAAAAAATAGACTAACCTTTCAAGTCTCCAAATCAAACTCTTTGACACGTCCAGAAGTGACCTTGTCTGTAGATCCTGCAATTAGTTTAGAATCTTGTTTACTGGGAAATCTCTCCCTCCCATTACTGTCTTTCTGCTGCCTTAGCCCCTTCAAAGAAGAAACATTACCATAGCGTGTACTCATAGAATTGGTAAAAAGCTCTGAAAGTTTCTTTGAATTAGCATCAAAAGAGCCAATTTTTGTACCACTTCTATTTATGTTCCTTAACTCCTTAAATAATTCTCTGCGAAAATTAGCTTTCTTGCCAATGGAAAAACCCTCGTGCTTAAGAGCTTCAGGATGCCCCTGTCCAAGCAAATTGTCCTTTGCTTTATTCCTCTTTCCCTTTGCTAGTTCATCTTCAATTTCGCAGTTGTACTTCTCTTGTTCCTCATGAAATCTTTTAATCATTCTTTCCATTTCAGGATTACTAATTGTAGTAGGTCTCATTATCCACTTCATACTGGAAGCACACACAATGATCAACTACAATTACCATTTTAAGGCAGCAAAATGCAATATATAGTGATATCAACTACCAGGGTGCTATACACACAAGTCTGAGTCTCGTAAAGGGCAGCTAATTCTCCTTATTAATTGGTTAAAGAAGCTTACTGGTATATTAGATGTAACTAGAATAAATTAGCTTCAGCTATGTTTTCCAATTTGGGATCTGTTAATAAACAATAAATAGATCAATTAAAAACATTTGTTTATATTTTTCAGGATGTACTTTCGTAGAGGTAGATTAGACTTTTCATATCAAAAGCAATGCCTTCAGCACAAAGCCCTCACTTTTTTAAAAATAATCTATATAGAGATCATTTAAGATGTAAGACATCAAATATTTGGTAGATTGAGATTGGAGAAACTTATCTTCAAGTAAAATGCACATTCTATTTTTGAGAAAGTCAAATGAAAAGGAAAAGAATACATGCTTCTTTTCCTACTGATAAAACTGCTCATATAAGCTGTATCAGTAATGTGCAACAAAGAATGTTTTAGAGTACATGTGACCCTTAGTAATGATTGTGCATACAAGACAAATATTTTAAAATTTGTAGTACATTTTACCTTACCCAAGATATATTTAAAAGTTCTTCTACAAGTGTGGCTTGTATCTAAAAGCATTCAAACTGTGACATCCACTTAATGTAATTTTGAAAGCTTTGGAGTATTCAAAAGACTTGTAAGGCCTATTCAAAAGTAAATTTGTATTTTCAGGTTAAACAGTTCTTTTGATGCTGTTTATGGACTGTCCTGATCAATGCAAAGTTGCTTTGGGTTCCATTTGGAGTTGTCCTTTTTTTTAAATCATCATCGTCCAGCTTTATCACAATTTGTTATTTCTAACACCTAGAAGAAGTGAAGAGAAGCACTAATTTATCCAAGACCAACCCTGGCAACATTTCCCAATGAAAAACCAGTACTATCATCTCAAGCAGATTATCATGACTCATCCTACACTCAGAGAGAAAGCACATTTGACATATCCCCGTATTTCATAATCTGGACTCTGCCTAAGAAAAAAACACATCCTTGATATGAGACCTGAAGATCAAGAAGCACAACATAGCTTCTAAAGAATGTTTGACAATCTAAATTGGTGATGAATGAAGCATGTTTAAAAAGGAATAAAACCTGAAGAAACTGTAGTTTCACATGCTGGACATTTTAGAAGAATACAATCAGCAAATAAGATAACACACAGGCATTAAGTGCCCAACTAGCAAAAGATATCCTCCCTAAATGCATGACCACATGTTGATGTGGGTAGTTGCAACTTCTGTGTGACTGCCAATGAACTCAGTTGCCCACCATCCACCATCCTATACTGCTCCTGCACATTAGGAGCCACCTTTAAATCATCTGCAATCATTTTCGGGCCTTAATTAGCCATATTGAGGATGTACATATGGAATAGACTTCAAAATATAAGGAACCATGTCTATAGAATCAATGGGAAGGCTATGCATACTCCGTGCAGTTCATCCTTTATTATGTGCACTGCATTGCTAATTCTTTAGGGTATTTGTGAAGTTTAACAGAGTCAACAACTTCATAAGGTTTAAATGCACATTGGCATTGAACACTATTAACATAAAGTATATTGTTTTTAAGTACCACAAGCAGATTTTCAGTTTCTAATCTTGGTTTGGCATCTCTGGTGCAAGAAGAATTCTTGATGAAGGATGTTGATGTCAGGCTGTGGGGAAACTTTGAAGATCAGATTGGAGCGGATATTTAGCAGATTTTCCAGATCTTGTGAAAGAAGCTTGATATCTTTTCATCCTCTCATAACTCCCATGAATAGGATTGAATAACTTATGTTTTTTATGCTAATTATATGACAATGCCATATCATTATTATTGATAGAATCGTAAATTATGATTCCAGAAAAATGATGCCATTCTTAGGTCTCAATAAGTAATGGAGGTATTATATGCAAGAAAAACTACATGTCTCACCTTACATGCATAAGTTCCCAATGTTGGATTGGGAAAAGCCAAATGCTCGAAGAAAGATAAGCTTAAGGATTTTCTTGGTTGATATGGTTTGGCTGATTGCCTTGGACTTATTGTTGTAAGATTTGTTGGTCATGAGTTCTTTGTTCCTAGAATTGCTCAGCTGCTTCATAGTCTAAGTTGAGGATTTGAAATTGGGAAACTAAAAGGTGAGTATAGGGTGTGGACCAAATGACAAGTTGACAAAGTTGTTGCACAACACTTCTCTGGTTGGAAGCTGCAAGGCCAAGTTGCATAAATCATGGGATTCACCCAGCTCTAAAAAGTTGATCCTAAATGTCAATGGTCATTCCAAGGAACAGAAGGAAGAATAAAGAAAAAGAAGAAAAAAGGCGACCCTCTAGGCAGATCCTACCAAGAAACATGTTGGGAAGGATAGGCTAGAAGAAAGCAAGATAAATGGGACGAGGAGCTCATGCTCAGGGAAAGGTTATCTCCAAATTCTAATTTAAATCCTCAAGAATAGAATTATAATCTAATCCAAACAACAAACAAGTCACTCAAGATCACTTCATAAACCACTCGAGCAAACATGCAAGAAAGTAAGCAAACAACAAACAATATGCCTAGCTACTAGAACAAACAATAGAATGAAAAGAGAATAAGTTGTGTGGTTAAACTAGCCTAGGTCTGTTCATACAACGCCTAACACCTATGTCTACTTGTGAAAATGACAAAAGGAGGACTAAGAATGTATCTAATTGTTTCTGTTTTTATTTTATATTGTATAGTAATCCAAAGCAAAGCTAATGCTGCAAGTTTCCACTAAGACTCCAAACCCACAATCTAACCTCTAGATACAAAATTAAACTTGTCAATTATAATCCTAGAGATAATAAGATTGAAATATAGAACAACTAAAGTTAAAGAGAGCTAGTATGCTAAGGCTGACTATATATGCTACAATATATGCAAATCAACAACGTGAAATAAAATGATGGTGCAAATGAAGCTAGTGTGCTAAGAATAACTATTTATGCTAAAATATCCCCAGTTAATGGGGCTGGAGGTGATGACACCCTTAAAAAAAAGAGTGAGACCAGATGGAACTCACCAGCAAAGAGGTGGGTAAAGCTTAATTTCGATGGAGCATTGAAAGGTAATCTCAGTGAATCAAGAGCCGGTTGCTTAGTCCGAGATTGGAGGGGAGAAATTCTTGGCGAGGCGTCTATGAAGCTAGTGCAGGGAAACAAAGTTTCAAGCACTCGTTCTGGGTCTCACCTTATGCCATCAAATCAAAACGCCAAGGGTGGAAATCGAAGGCGAGTCTTTGATTGTCATCAATGCGATTAGAAAAACGACAATTGCAAATTGAAAATTAAACATTCCTTTGAGAGAGTTGTTGCATTTGATACACAGTTTAGGGAGAGTGGTTATTAACCACGTGTTTCGGGAAGGTAATGGGGATGTTGACGAATTCGCCACCCTCGCCATTATTTCACCGAACGCTTTGCTATGGGAAGCGAAGCCAAATGATTTTAGTTGTCCATCATCCTAACAGGTCGTCTTGTCCTCTCGACGTGATGATGCTGGTGAGGCATGCGGGAGGTCTTTTATTTGGCAAAGAATTGATTGGGGAGATAATGCATTGGCTGTTTTGGCGGAATTGATCTTGGTTTCTGTTGAGGAAAGGTATGGATACACCTATCCATCTGGTCTGCAACAAATGACAAATGTCGTTTCTTGGGTCGATTTCTGACAAAAGAATGAAACAGGTGTTTAAGCTGAAAAGCAGCATAGTGCTTTTTGCAATCGAATGGGTTCTTGGGGAAGAGTTTATGGTCAATTCGAATAGGTATAGGGTGAATACTGATCTCGCCTCAATGTTCCTTGCAGTGATGCTAGACCTGAATGAGGAAAAATAGACAATTCAGAGACTAATGGAGGCATTTGTGGAAGCTGAGTTCAACGGTGGTTGGAAGGAGGTTGTGGGTGTTGCTCGGTATGATCTCGGTGTGCCGCTGCCCGGGGATTTCCATAGGGTAAATCATGTTGGGGATGCTGTCAAGAGGTGGCCGTTTGTAATGAAAGCTAGCGAAATGAATATTGCAGGTTGTAGGCGCCGCACTGCCAAAGGCATTGCCTTCCTGAAGAAGCTTGTTGGACTCGACGTTGAAACCAACTGGATGCAGGAGATTCTGGAACAGTACTACGTTGAAGATGTCAATGCTTGAGGTGGAGTTTCTCGTGAATTATAATATGTATAGAGATATTTAGTCATAGTTAATATACATATGCAAGATATGCATACAGAATGAAGAGTGTAATAGGAGTAGTTAGGGAAATCAAGGATTTTTATCTACCCTGCTATAGTTTTCTTGGTGATTCTCATGGTGGACATTCAAACAATGTATATTTTTTTGGTTAAGTTTAATACAAATGGGAGCTGACCCCTAGTCAGTAATTTACCGATCAAAAAAAAAAAAACTATATATGCTAAAATATATGCAAGCCAACAATGTGAAGTAAATTGATAATGCAAGTGAAGCTAGTATGCTAAGGATGACAATATCTTGTTCTGAGAATGATGCTCATATAGATGCAAACCAACAATGAGATGCAAGAACAGCAAGCAAAAAAATGGTCAAGATCTGCAAGAATGTAAGCTAGATGCCGAACAAGTATAAGAATCAACCACGACAAGACCCAAATCAGTAAAAACACAGAAAATGACCTAGTGTAAGGCTAGACTGAAGCTAAATGTGAATAAGCAATGCATGGCTATGATTCAAATACAATGGAGATGCTGAAAAACTTGTGATCAATCCTAAACAGCCACAAAAGGAAAATTGCACAGCTGAAACCACAAAATATTAGCAAAATCAAAAGTTGCAAAGGTTGTCCAAAGTGCAATTATGAATGTTTCATGTCCAAAAGTGCCAAGAGAGCACTGCAATCTGCAAGAAATACACCAATATATATGGTAAAACGAAAATGTATAGCTGAAGATGGAAGAGGATTGCAAACAGAAGAAATTGCCAAAGTTGTCAATACTGCAATTATGCAAAGCTGCAAATGCTGCAAATGTCATTGAAACTGTCACGGATGATGTTCAAGTTGTGAGAAAATGCTAAAACCGTGAACACATAACTCAAAAGATGGAGAATGAAAGAGAATAGCAATCCAATGAATGTAAGGACTTAAAATGATATGAAACAAGAAAGAGAATTGAGAAAGGATAGTGGATATGTCTGAAAAATGTGCATGAAAAGGTGAGATTAGCAGCATATATACAACTGAGATAAAAACAAGTGTAGGACAGAAAATTGTTGTACAAAATCTTTTAGATATAATATGAACAAGTGAAAAATCAAATGAGTACTGTTCATGTGAGTCTGAAGACGCAAAAGAGATGTGGAAACAAGCTAGAAAGCGTGAGAAATGCTCAGAGGACCACAGAAAAGGATAAGGAGTCAGAACAGAAACTAAATGCAAGGAAGCAATGTCAATGTGAAATGATGTTTGACAAGGCTAAAAATCCAAGAGAATAGGCAAGAAAGAGTGATCCGTAAAATGCTGGAGATATCCTCCTAGCAATCACCACTTACAGATTCCTGTCAACCCTATAAAACACTTTCACACAACTGATCTCCTAACTCTAGCAGTTAATTTATGAGTCTAACATGTTCAATATAGTTGCAACATTATGGAGAAACACATATCAGAAGCATACAGTGCAAAACAACCACACAACAAGACTGCGACACATGGTTACACCTGGAGAAACCCTAAAGAGGAAAGAAATCTCCAGAAGGTGAGCTCTTGTTCTTCATGCCACTGTCTTCCAATCTTTTAGAAGTGTTTTACAATGCCTCTAGGGCGAATCTAAGCTTTGACAATGTGTACAATAGTTTTGAACACCTGCTACAGGTCTTTGCACCACGAAAACCCTACTCCTTCACTTACGACAGTCAAAAATTGAACAAGAATGAAGGTTTCAATGAGAGCCAACCCCTCTACATTGTTTTACAAGTTGTTTATGCCTTTCCCATGTCCTTCCTTAGTGCCAAAAGGAAGCTCAAATGTCAAGAATGCTAACTGAGGATTCAAAACCCTTCATATTCCTAATTCTGTCTGCAACAGTGCAAAACTGCAGCTTCTCACAATGTCAATTATGAAACTGCTGCATGTATCAATTGCAAAACTGCTGCTGCTGTGGCAAAACCACCACCTGTCACAGCCGATGGTGTTGTCACCTCTCTCTAAATGGACGTCTAATCCCTTACTTCAAGACTTCCTTGAAATGCTTCAAATCAGCCCAAGTCTGCATCTGACATTAGACCAAACTTCAATGCAACAGAATATGATGAAACAGAACACATGTTTCCGTAGTCTTAGACAACTCCATGAATGAAAATGGGAACTTCTGATCCATTTTTTCAGATCAAAGGGTTGTGTAAACAACAATCTAGCTTGCAAAGAATGTGCAATCAATAAAAGAAACTATGAGAATTTATGACACACTTGGCAAACAACCAAAAAAAATTCAAATAAGGCAAACAAATGCAAGTCAGCCCCATGAAACCAGATATCAAGATTATGAGACAATCACCATGTGATACAAACCTTTCAAATCCTCTTATGACTTGATATACCAAATGCACAAGAAGCAAATATGAGTGTAAAAACTATCGAAAACATGCTCTATATGACCTGCTAATGCAAAATATATGAGAATGTTTGACCAGTAAAAGGCATGTGCTATGTATTTGCAAATCCTGAACCTTGCAAATCCTTAAAAAATGATCACACAAATGCAAAGCAGCTAATGATGCAAGCTGATGTCAGTGCAAGTAAATTTGAATCTAACTATAAATATTATTAAGCTAATCTAAATATACTCTATGAACTAAAAACAAAAGTTTCCTAACCTTCTCAACCCTCCACCCCAGAGATATAGGTAGGCACCTTCTGATAGTAGGGGGTAGTGGCCTTTTATGTAGTAGATCGCTTTCTATAGTGGGGGGATAGTTCTGGGGAGGCCTACTCTATAATGGGAATGGGCTGTTTAGAATTGGAATGACTAGTTTCATCTATATATGTGATAAACTGATGACTATAACAAAGGATGTGAGAACTGTTGCATAAAAGATGACAACAAAGGATAGGTTAATTAGGGAGGGAGGGAAGGAGGTTTTGGAACCAAAGCCATGGCAATACCTAAGCATCTAAGCATCTATCTATCTTATGCTGCCAACTTAATATGATCAATCAGCTCATTTAGTAACCCAATTGTAATAACCACCCTAGTTTTTAAAAAATATGTTAGCTGAAATCTAAAGCATAGGCAGTCTTGGAACACTTTCTGATCACCCATATCCCATGGAAGGCAAGGTGAGAGCATACAATGTCCGAATAATACAACTATCTATTGAATGAAAGGTGGCAAGCCGACCAGAACACACGCAAGGCGGCGTAGCCAACCTATCTACCACTTATTCAGTGGGAGCAGTGTGTATAAACCTTGGCAGAATGTCTAAGCTTGTTTGATACCAAAATGGTCAATAAGCTCGTTCAATGCCAAAATGGGTGTTAATGCAAATTGTTATAAATACTGGCAGTAAAACCATCCAGTTTACAAATATGAGGTGCAAGCAAGAGCACCATCGGCAGTACTACCTTCTGGGGTTTACAATCACAGACAACATTGCTTAAAAACTTCATTCCAAGTGATCATCAATTCTGATTTATAATTTCAGACTGCTGTAATAACAAAATCAGAACTAATTATGCTCAGAAATCATCAAATTACATGAAGGAAAACATATAACAATGCTCTATAGCTGAAGGTTGATGTTGTGAACGCTGTAGAGGCGGCCCAGACTGTTGGTGATGGACTAAAATGAGGCTACACACACAGTTTCCCTGCTGAAATCTGTCACAGTCAACACTCAGGTCTGATAAACAAACAGCAGTCTCATTATGCACAAAAATCACTGCAAACACCCCAGAAACACTCAAATTGCTGCCAACACACCCCAAACTATCACAACTGATCATATCACTGAAATGAGCACATTCAAACTCTTACCAAACAGCTCCTAACACACTGAAAGCATTAAACTATTGCTCAGAATTATTTATCAGATATGTACCTTGCTGGTACAACAGGTACAGCAACATTGATATCACCAAAATGCTCATAACATAATAAATTCACCGAAGTTCCTCAGAAAAACACATGCAATGGCTAACACCAACCTAGGTGCTCACAATAGAGGTAAGAAACTCCAAAAGAAAGCAGCGAATTAATTTCAAGACCCTCACGTACCATTTGGGAAGGTACGTCCCTTCCAAGATGTACGGCCTCTTTTGATAGCAGCTCCTCGCACAACAATGTGTACAGTCAGCACTATTTTGTCTTCGAGTGACCACTAAAGACAAACCAAACATGATTCAGCAATAAAGTTTTCTTAATATTGATTTGGTATTAACAGGAAATGGTATGGCTGCTGATGTATGGCCTGGGTATGAGCACCCCAACTCACAGGAAAAATGAAACATCAAACACACCAAAATTAATACTGAAAATTCTGCACCACAAAATCATTTCATAACACATCAAAAATACTCTGCTCAGGCGCAGAGCAAAATGACTCCATTGAAGCTCAATGTGTTTTCAGAAGCAAAAACATCAGATAAATCCAGTTAGGGTTGATCTTCCACAACCGAAACTAGAGGAAGAATGAGGGTTCCCATCCCACAAATCCAAGCACAGAAGCTCTCTCCAAAAATTTGATATCCAAAATGCATATATCCCATGAGCGTTCAAAACTCCATTTTATAACCTTCTCGTGCATCCCAAGGATAAATAAAACATATTATTGCATTATGGCATCATGGATATTTATTTCCCACTAAAGTGGGGTGCTCACTTTAGAGAATAATATAATCTTTTTCATCAAGCGCTCACCAAGCTAGAAAAGAACACTTTTAAAATAATTAAAATTGTCAACTTTAAAATATAAAGTTAAAACCAAGGACAACTTAAATTTAATTATTTTGAAAGTAGTTTCCCTTAAAATGACCTAGTTAGCCTTCGAGAAATCCACGGAAACAAGGCTAACTATTATTAAGTTGATTACCGACGGAAAGGGCACGTTACACCAATTTTCATATGGAAAACCTAGATGAACATAAGAAGTTTCAAGTGCGGTGTCCTCAAAAACGTAACCTGCAAGAGGTGTGTTGTGTATCCATCATGAGAGAACCATAATACCAATGATCAATTGAAGCAAACACCTGATCTAAAGGAACAACTATAACTAAATCTCTCATGGCATGAATACATCAAAACAAGTTTACAAATTGCAAGAAAGATAAAGTACATATTGCTACTCACAATTATTCGATACCTCATGACTTCTAGCACTTGTGTATTTGTAGACTAGGGAGACAATTGAGGTTGCTGGGAAATTTTGTAAGGATCTAGGAGTTGGAATGGGATTCTAGAGATGGCTATGACCCTTCACTTTCCCTTCTAGACCCTTTATTTTATTTGGTACAAATAGTGGCAAAACCATTGATTTGTAGGTTGAAACCACAGGGACGACAAATGCAACTGGCATGGCAGTTTTGTCCTACAGCTTGGTGATTCTACAGCCCCTTTGTTAGAAAAATTGTTACACCCTTAGCTCGTTGGATGTATTGGGATAGTCATGGCTGACTTAAAAACATACATAATCCTTGACTTGGTCATTTGATAGTTCCTAGATTTAATAATTGTAGTGGTAGTTGGCCTACTTTGAATTATTGGATCACCGTAGCTTAATTGTGTTATGTATAGAAGGTAGTGATTAGATGTTGAATATTTCATTGCAAATTCTATTCTTGTTGTAAAACTTTTGGGAGGTCGCCCCTCAAAGTGGCTCCCTCTAATAATTAAGCATTTCATATTGTGTGGATCCAGTCTATTCTGCCCTTCTTTGCCATTTGTTTTGTTATTTCTCTCTTGCTATCTTGTGGATCTGTGATATATTGATGTTACTCTTCTCTTGCAATAAAGCAATTTCATTACAAGCTAGTTGTCGGTTCGGGTACCAAGTCGGGTAGGGGTTCAAGGTTTGGGTTTATGATTATGGCAAAAAAAATCCCACATTTGGTACACCTAGATCCAATCGTACAATATATATATATATATATATATTACAAGTAAATAATTACTATTAACTATATCTAATATTATATTATATATAATTAATTATATTAAGATAATAAATATATATTAATACATATTATAAATATTGTAATGGTAAAAATCACATACCCACGCTCTTTTCCCTTATGTTTTGGGCCCACTTTGATTAGGGTGTCCTAAATGCAATAGTTAGATTACAAGTGTCATATTCTTGTGTAAATTCAGCTTATACCTCAATCCCTATCATCACTATCCCCAAAGTTTCATTCATGATCCCCAAATTTATTGTTCCACGCCATGGTTCAAATCCAGAAGTGTTGCCCTGACCCAAGTCAATTCTACAATCATATATCTAATCCCTTCATTTTTAAATTTCAAATTTCAAATTTCCTGCTTGGTCAACTATTTCACTAGCCATTGTGAGCCAACCTAACACACGTCATGTTGATTTGTACACTTGGTTGTATTAAAATATTAGTTGTTATTTTAATGGTCATCTTATTAGTTTATTTCTATTTCTATTCTAGCTTTAGGATAGCTTAGAATGTTTCTATTTACATTGCTTTATTAGCTGTAAATCATTTTTATAAACATCGTGTAAACTCTCTTTAAATAGAGCTTTGCTCTATGTTGTAATTATCTCATTGTGTAATATCAATATGTTTTAATATCAACATGGTATCAGAGCCAGGTTGAACGGGTCATTTTTTTTTCATTTGTGGAATGTTTTAAGTCGCGATTTTTTGGAGATTTGATGGCGTTTTTAAAGATCATGAGTTTCTTCTGGTTTGCTGGGCATGATTTCATCTGACCGCCATTTGCAGTTGTGACTTCTGGAGATCCCGCGGATTCCTGTAATCGTGTTGTTTCTGTTAATCGCAATTTCCTTTTTTTGTAGGCGTTTTTTCTGGGTCGTTCTTGTCAGCGAACGCATTTTTCTGTTCGGAGGGCTTTTATTTTGGCGGCTTCAAGAGTCTGAGACATCGAAGATTCCCCTGGTCGCAATTTTCCTCACAGGTTGTTTTCTAGCGGCGTTTTGTTCTTTGCAAATTGTGTTTTTTGTTTCATACGAAAAACGCAAGCTTCTTGTTTGGTCGGCGTATGTGTTTTCTGGATAGGTTTTACTCCTTGTCGCGATTCACCAAAATATGGTCGGCATTTCTGAAGATCATGTCTACTTTTTTTGGTTTCTGGAGGTCGCAATTGCTATGACCTTTTGGTGCAGATCCA
Source organism: Cunninghamia lanceolata (assembly GCA_027924645.1). Classification (NCBI taxonomy): domain Eukaryota; kingdom Viridiplantae; phylum Streptophyta; class Pinopsida; order Cupressales; family Cupressaceae; genus Cunninghamia; species Cunninghamia lanceolata. Next base: position 14,711,592 of record BSBN01000801.1, read on the forward strand.
TCGGCATTTTTGGCAGGGTCGTGTGTTGAATCTAAAGTCGCGATTTCTGGGGAAGGGAAGCGCTTTTTGCAAAACATTGACTTCATTCTTTCTGGTTGGGATCGGGTTTCTTGTTGTGGGTTTTTTATCAACATCTATGTTTGGGTGAGATTCTAGTGGTCGCCATTTCTGTTCTTTATTTTTGGCGGTGGTTTCCTTGGATGATCATGGTGTATTTTTCCGCGACGTCGTGTGGTACTTTTTCACTGGTGGTAACAGCACTAAACACCCAAGATGTGTTCTGATCATTGATAAATTCCTTTTGGTTACTATTCGCCTGAAATCGAAGGATTTAGTGGGTTAAATCGCAATTTTACTATGGTGAATTCGACTTCAAGTTAGTCATTTTATTTCATGGCCGCGTGAAGGGTTAATTTTTTAATCCAGTTTTGACAGAATTTTTCTGGGAAAAATAAAAATTTCTGCAAAGAGTTTTTCAAAAAAAATTTCTGAAAAAAATTTGCTAAAAGAGTTTTAGAAAAAAATTGCTTAAGTTTTTTGAGGAATTTTTCTGAAAAAATCTTACTTTTTCAGAGTTTTGAAGGTTTTTCTGAAAAATCTTACAGTTTCTGAGCCTCTTTTTAGACGGTTTTTGAAAAATCGTAAGTTGTGCCAGCTGATTGTCCAGGGTTTTGTGCTAGCTGATCACAGAAGTTACCTCGTTTCTCGTGCTTTGGAAAACGGGAGGGATGGCGTCTTTGTCCATTTTTATGTTGGAAAATACGTAGAGGTTCAATGGAAAGAATTACAACATGTGGAAGCAGAGAATGCTTACCATCTTTGAGTACTGGTGTCTGAATAAGCTTGTTCTAGGTATAGATGTTCGTCCCACTACTGCTAGGAAGGATCGGGACAAGTATGATGAAGGTAATAGGGAGGCAGTTATGCTTCTAAAATTATTTGTCACCGATGAGATGTTACCAAAAATACCATCTGGTAAGTCGACTGCAGAGATTTGGAAGCATCTGAAAGATCTTCATGAGACCTCAAACAAGGGAAGGGCTTTCTTCCTGAAGAATATGTTGTTCTCTATTATGATGGATGACCAAGTGTCTTTGCAAGCACACTTGACGAAAATCAAAGATATTCGTGACCAACTGGAGGCCATTGGTCGTAAGATGGATGAGGAGGATATGGTGGTGATCACTTTGAAAAGTTTGCCACGTTCCTACGAGCACTTCATCGAAACACTTAACATTACATCCACCAATGTTAAATTGAAGTTTGATGAGTTCTGCAACAAGCTTTTGCAGCAGGATAGGTGGAGGAAGCAGTTTGGGAGCAGTAGTGAGTCTCCTAGTGTTGAACAAGCAATTACTACCAAGGAAGTCGGCAAAGGCAAGTCCACTCAACAGAAAGGACGAGGCGATTCGGAGGAGGGCTCCAAGAAGTCTTTTACTTGCCATTACTATGGGAAGATTGGTCATATCAAGAAGTTTTGCAGAAAGCGGTTGGCCGATGAGAAGTCCAACCAGGAAGAGTCTCAGTAAAGTGCTCACGTGGCGGAGCATACTAAGGAGTCTGCATATTTTGCATTTTGAGGACCATCATACCGTATGGTTATGGGTTGACTTAGTTTTTGTTTGTACGATGACCATTAAGGGAGGGTATTAAAATATTAGTTGTTATTTTAATGGTCATCTTATTAGTTTATTTCTATTTCTATTCTAGCTTAGGATAGCTTAGAATGTTACTATTTACATTACTTTATTAGCTGTAAATCCTTTTTAAAAACATCGTGTAAACTCTCTTTAAATAGAGCTTTGCTGTATGTTGTAATTATCTCATTATGTAATATCAATATGTTTTAATATCAACAAGTTGTTGTGTTTAAAAACATTCCTTCATTCATTTGAAATGAACAAGGGACATCTAAGACAAGAAAGAATCAATTGAATAAAAGGAATTTAGTGCATGATCTAAGTATTCAAAGCACATCATCTTGGGCCCACTGCATGCTTGCTTGTTATCTTCAAATCTTCACTCAAAGTTATAAAGTTGTTGCATCTAGGGGTTTGACTAAGGAGAACTTGACCCTTGTGATCCGGCAAATTCCCAAAGGTGCTTGTAAACACCATCTATCGTTACAAGAATTCAAATATCAAACATTGGGGCCAAATAGGTTGTAGACTGCAGGAATCAGCAAAATTAGGCATGCGAATTACAAGGTCATTTCCACACAAAAGATCACTTCTGCACTCGTAGAGATCAATTTCACAAACAGATTTGAACTAGGGTGATAGATAATTAATTTTTCAAATCTAAAGTCTTCATCTAAGTCATCCAAAAGATATAAAGCATTGGCAAATCGCCTTTTTGACATTTATTACAACATTTCTCCATCATCGGAATCCAGTTAAGTATTGTTCTCAATTAGATTTAATTTATGCATTTATCTATGAGCGGCAATGATCAGCCCCAACTCTAACTAACCTAGGTTAATTGTTCGCTTATTGCATTTGTCCAATTACCCTAGATTTATGTAAGAGAGATTTTATTCCCTCACATTATTGGAGAACCTAACATATCCTACACCCTCTAGGGTTTTGCCTTAGGATTTTACCTTCTAAATTAGGTTTTTTTTAGATCTATGTTTTCTAATTGATTTATCATATTTTTAGATTTGCTTAGGGTTTGCTTCCTCTTTCTTCTTTGTAGCCTACTCTTATCTTAGGTTTTATGAATTATTGTGTGACCTTGCTTTGGCTTACCCTACTCACCCTTGGATTCACCTCTACGGTTTCATTGTCAAATCTGATCTCTTATTGATGTTATGATTTTTACATCTAAGAAAGCTCTCTCTCTCTCTCTCTCTCTCTCTCTCTCTCTCTCTCTCTCTCTCTCTCTCTCTCTCTCTCTCTGCCATATTATTTTATATGCCATGACCTACTTGAGACCCTAATCTTACTTTACGAAGGAGTACGTGCATTTTTGCACACACCATGTCGAAACTTTTGTTTCAATAATATTTTCTGGAAAGAATGATTGTATGGCCAACATGAGGAGGCCTTCTGCTTTGTCTGATCAAATGCAAACCTAGTCGTTTATGCATCTGAACAATGGACCTCCCAAATATGTTAGGAGAACTAAGTGCCATAGGATAGGAATTGTTCGATGTAGCAAGTGTGGACCCCAACCAAAAGTTTTAAAAATCTTTTATTAATTCTGCGTCAAAAACTATAAAGGCCTATCATTTGAGCATTACATAGGTAGAAAGGGAATGGCGCGAGCATGAAAACAACGTGCAACCATGAGACATCAAAAATAAGACACAACCTCTTGAAGCTCCCATAGCACCAAAAGGAGACACTGTGCAGGCCATTAAAGGACACCAAGCAACTAATTAACAGCCCGCAACATTACGTAGATAAAACATGGTGCCAATATTCACTGACAGCCATTAAGTAGTAGTGTGCAGCAATTATTAACTTAGCACAGCCACAAGAAACTATGGTGCCAGCCATATTAGGATGGCATAGCCATCTGCAATAAAAATGAGCACATTCCACCTAGCATAGACCTCACAAAGCATTATGCCCAACAAGGATGGCATAGCACTTACAATTGGTGCATAGTTTTTGATTTTGATAAGCAGCAAACAAGGGTGTTGGTCCCTATAACAAAAAGCCAAAAGGGCAGAAAAGCAAGGCCACAAACATGCCACCAACAGTAGACAAACATTAACCAATTCATATGGACAAAACCCATAACCAAAAACAAGTAGCAAAACCAACAGAAACTAAACAAACATCTGCCCCCAGTCCTCTGCAAGGAACTTATACATATCTTCATAATTAACAAAAGTTTTTGCATCCAAACCATGCCTATTGAGTTCTAAATCCTGAAGGACAGACAGCATAGTAGCTGACCTATGCATCACCTTCGTGTTGAAAGTAGCCAGCACCTTCATGTTTTTTTCCAGAGTAGTCATCTTAGCCTTTAGCTCCGTGACTTCCACAGCAACCTGTTTGCATTGAGTATAGTCTTTTTGAGCAGGGGCAGTATCCTTCGTCAGGTTCACATCCTCATCGTCCGACTCAGAATCTGGAGCATTCGTATCTTCAAACAGACTTGCTCTCTCCTGAAATTCCTTAGTTTTCGGGGTCTCCACCACCTTCTGGAAATCAACATCATCCTCAGACTTAGTGTCACTAGAATCCTCCACTTCAATAAGTTTGGGGGTGAGCCTCCCCGCCAGCCTATTGGACCATTTGATACTCGACCTTCTCCTTTTGGAATCCCCACTCTTGGTCTTACCAATCTTCCCTTCCTTTTCAGTCTTCTTCACAACCAATCCATCATCAGTATTCTCCTCAGTGATTTCCTCCTCAGCATTGGGTTTTTGCTTAGGTTTGACAGCAGTCCCAACAAGGTTACTCTCTCCCTCCTCAAACAGCACAGGGTCGACCTTGGCCTTTTTGGCCTTCTTTAGCAGTCACCCTCTCCCTATTAGTGATTTCACCCGAGCTACTTTTCAAGTTACAAAGCCCTACAGCAGCCTCCTTTTGGGCAGAGGAGTTTCAAGCCGAGGGCTTACGGATAGAGGGCGGGGATGGGTTGGCACCAGAATCTTCAAGAACTTCTGTGATAACAACAGGAGGGGGATCTTTGGCAATGGAAACTTGTATTTTCAACTTAGTGAGAGGCGGGGACCCAACAACAGCCAAAGGCTTGGATGTTTACCCATAGGGATTTCAATATCATCCTAGTGCATAGTTCATAAGCATGATGAAAAAAGATAAGAGGCGTACCTCCTTTCAAAGCCATTCAAACGCAGGTACAGGCAAATGAATGCTGACTTTCAAACACTTCTAGGTCAGCAACAAGGTAAGAACTCAATGCAGCAATCAAAGAATTGGCATTCAAACAATCCAACACAGGCAATGAATCCCAAGATTTAAGCCAGTATTTGAAAAACATGGCACAAGAACTTGGCGAACAATTTAGGATTAAGGACAACGCAACTTTTACTTTCAGCTTAGCAAGAAGAACAATTGAACACCATCCAAACATTGTACAATAGAGGAAAGACATGGCAGAAGCCAACATAAGCATGCACAACATTCCAAATCAATGCGCAGCCCCATAATCCATGAGCGACTATAGGAATATGGCACAAACATTTATGGAATAATGCGCAAGCATTAAAAACCCCAACGCAACCCCAAGAAAATATAATACACAACCACAAAGCCAGTGAAATATGGAATGAAGAAATATGATGCCTCTAGTCTTCTACACAAGCCTTTTAGTATCCAACTTGTAACAAATCAAATAAGAGAAATAAATCATGGTACAATATGTTGAAATCAATGTGCAATAAACATTATGCAGCTTGTAAGAGGATGGCACGACATAAGGAAAGGATGGCACAGCCATAAAAGCCAGTGGTGCTATCCATTTCAAAGCATTGTGCAACCTTGTGATAGACATTGCACAAACCTCCAATCACCAGGCAACCGATAAACTTGGTGGTGCCTTTAAAAAATCCAGCGGAGCCATTAACAAGCTAGAGTGAAAAGCAGAGCATCCCAATGACCTCTCAAAACCATCTGATGAAGGACCAAATCAATGGACTGCACAAGACAAAGAATTGGCAGGATATGTCAATTTTAAGTGATGCACCGTTGGTGCAGAAATATCTGATGTGGCAAAAGGGCCCACCAAATGCCAGAAGTCTCCCACGCCATCCGATAAGTCTCACATCCAACAATTGGCGGGCATTGTTAAGGTTGTCAGAAGGTTTTTTTTAAAGATTGCGCCATTGGTTATCAATTGGCTGAGGTGGAAGTGGACCCAAAGTAGGTAATAAGTAAACAATTTTGCACAGAAGTTATTCTCCCATAACCCATAAAAGGTAAAGTCAAATGATTTTATTAAAATAATTTAAAAATCAACCAAAGATATAACTAATGGCGTGGCCTAACAACATTAAACTTTACAAAAGAAGTCATTTTGATATTCTGAAATCATCAATTTCATTATTATCAAATACGGAAATTATTTGAGAGTAGGTGGATCTCGCAACCTCTTTATGGTGAATGATAGGGATTTAAAAAGATGCTTTCCCATTGTAAATCAAAATCAAATGATTTTATTAAAACAAAGAGAAGATTAAAATAAGGGAAGTACATGTTGACGTAAAATAATTTCAAAAGAGAGTACTCACAGGAATAAAAGGAACCCTGTAAATATTCCTTATAAAGGGGAAATAAAAGCAAAACTTTTATTTAAAAGTCACAATATTATGAAAATAATATTTTAATGATTTGTTTTGCCCTAACAATATAAAAGCTAAAGCTTTATATTTTACCCTAATATCATTTTAGAAGTTCACGGGAAGGAAAAGAAAGAAGCAGTAGAATGGAGAAAAATATGGCAGCCATCATGTAGGGAATTATTCCAAAACCTTTGAATATATTAATCAAAAGAGTTGTTATTACATGCTACAACAAAGCTGTATAGAAAGAATGTACAAAGGCTAAAAATAGCCATAAAAGTAAAAAGCAGAAGAAAAAGATAAGAGATAAGAATTGACCATTAGGAAACCTAACTCTAGTTTAACACCCTCCCATAATGGTCAATCGGTCAACAACACCAAGATGCCTCCGAAATTTGATAAACTTATCCGGGCTGAGAGACTTGGTGAGGATATCGGCAGTTTGGTCCTTTGTAGGAACATACTGCAACACAACAGAGCCATCTTCAACAAGTTGGCGAATAAAGTGACAATGAAGATCAACATGCTTTGTCTGCTCATGAAAGACAAGATTTTTGGCAAGTTTCAGCACCCCTTGATTGTCACAATACAAAGGTGAAGGACCTGCTGGAGGCATGTGGATGTCGGAAAGCATCCTTCAAAGCCAAATTGCCTCACAGGCAGCTTTAACCGGTCCCCTATATTCAGCTTCTGTGGAGGAGAGAGCCACAGCCTACTGTTTTTTGCTGGTCCAAGTGACTGCACCTGTGCCCAAACTGAAAACATAACCAGAGGTAGATTTTCTATCATCTACAGAACCTGCCCAATCTGAATCTATAAAACCTACCAGCTGAGGATCTTTGCACCTACCATACAAAATGCCAAAATCAGAAGTGCCATGCACATACCGTAACACACGCTTGGCGGCAACCCAGTGTTCAGTTTTAGGAGCTGTCATGAATCGAGAGATGTAGCTGACTACAAAACTAAGAGCAGGTCGAGTGGCAGTGAGATAGATGAGACTGCCAACTAATTGCCTAAATAATGATTCATTCTCTACAGGACAGTCGGAATGAGCAGAGAGTTTCAGGCCTTTCTCCATTGGTGTAGAAGCTGATTTGCAATCTGTCATTCTGAATTTGTCCAACAGACTCCGAGCATACTTCGATTGGGAGAGAAAGACACTGTCAGATTGCTGCCATACCTCAATACTTAGGCAATAATGCAAGAGCCCCAAGTCTGTCATGTCAAAAGTGTGACTGAGATCATGCTTGATCTGATGAATCAGTGATTCTGAGCTGCCAGTAATGATCAAATCATCAACATATAAAACAATAAGGAGTCTATCATCAGCATACTGATTGACATATAGATTAGAATTAGATGGACTCCGCTAAAAGCCCCGATCAACAAGATATTGATCAATCTTGAGATACCATGCGCGTGGAGCCTGTTTGAGGCCATAGAGAGCTTTCACTAGTTTGCATACTTGATGTTCTTTCCCAGCAACCTTGAAACCAGGAGGTTGCGTCATATAGACTTCTTCCTGCAACTCGCCATTGAGGAAGGCACTCTTGACATCCATTTGATGGACTTTCCACCCAAATTGAGCTGCCATAGCAAGGACAAGCCAAATGGTGCTCATTTTTGCTGTAGGAGCAAAAGTCTCCTCATAGTCAACACCTTTTTCAGAGTAACCTTTGGCGACCAACCTAGCCTTATATTTATCAAGAGTCCCATCAGCCTTGTACTTGACTTTGTAGACCCATTTGCAGCCAACAGGTTTCTTCCCAGGAGGGAGATCAGACAAAACCCAAGTATTGTTCTTCAGAAGACTCTGATGCTTAGCATCCATAGCCTATTCCCACTCAGGTACACCTTGAGCCTCAGAATAAGTTTGAGGTTCTGAAATACTGTGAAGATTGGCCATAAGAGCAAAATTGACCGAATTTGACTGCTTGCTCTTCTTCCGAGTAGATCTTCCTTCGAGGAGTTCATTATCATGAAGGTCACCAATGGTTTTGGCCCACCATTTCGGCCGGAGAGCAAAGGAACCAGCATCGGGAAGAGGAACAACAGAATCAGCATCTGAAGAAGTTAAAACAAGATCAGGAGGATCTAGAATATCATGAGTTGAGGCAAGTGGAGATCCGGGCCAAGATGCTGGCAGAACAATAGGAGCCCTCCCATCAGATGAAGCTGGAGGAATGCAAACACCTGAATCTGAATCCATCGAAGGCTGATCCTCAAGAGGAATAGATGAATTAGATAGAAGAAAGGGCCCAGTAGTCTCATCAATGACTACATCACGACTGAATACAAGACAGTCAGTATCTATATCAATTAGTCTGTAAGCCTTATGATTTTCACTATACCCAGTGAACATGAGTTTCTGACTTTTGGAATCCAACTTAGTGTGCTTGGCATCTGGGATCCAAACATGAGCAGTGGAACCAAAAATTTTTAAATGTTTGACACACGGCTTACGACCAGACCAGGCTTCCTCAGGAGTCTTCTTTCGAACAACATAGGTGGGAGATCGATTCAAAAGATAGACGGCAGTGTAGACTGCTTCAGCCCAGAATTTCTTATGAACACTTTTATGTTCCAACATAGACCGTGCCATTTCTGTAATAGTGCGATTGCGACGCTCGACCACACCGTTCTGTTGAGGTGTGTATGGTGTAGCAGCTGGCGTTTAATACCATGTGCAGCACAGTAATGAATGAAAGAAGAAGAACAAAACTCCCCTCCATTATCAGATCGAAGAGTGATTATTGGACAGCCTGACTCTTTTTCCACCAAAGCCTTGAACTGCTGAAATGTACTAAATACATCTGATTTCCGTTTTAGGAAATACACCCACATCTTTCTGCTGAAATCATCAACAAGAAGCAGAAAATATTGACATCCAGTAACTGAAGGGGTATTCATTGGCCCACAGATATCAGCGTGAACTAACTGTAAAACTTTGGATGCTCTCCATTTATCACCATTTGGAAATGGAGTACGATGCTGCTTGCCAGCCTGACATGCATCACAAACACCAGGAATTAGAGTCTGAATTTCTGGAAGACCACCAACCAGAGCCTCTCGAGCGAGCTAAGAGAGAGTACATATTGAGATGCCCATAGCGTTGATGCCAGAGTTTGCTAATGGAGGTATTCCTGGCTACCATGGCATGCTTGTGAGAATCACCAGAGTCCACGAGCCTATAAAGACCATGATCCTCAAGACCCTTGGCAACAACAGTACGTGTCTCACGATCCATTATACTGCAAGTATGCATACTGAAAACGACATCCAAGTGCGGTGAATGTCGCATTATCTGACTAACAGAGAGAAGGTTCAGCTCCATTCCAGGTACAAAATATACATCGAGAAATATTAAATTTCTCCCGCCACACTGGATTTGTACGTTGCCTTTTCCAACAACAGTGTATTCTTCACCTCCACCAAAGATGACAGAATCCTTGAAAGGCGTGTACTCCGTAAACCAGTCTCGCCGATGTGTGAAGTGTCGAGAGGCACCAGAGTCAATGTACCAAGCAGAAGATTTGACATGATCTGCAGGTTGCTTGGCCATGAAGGCAGAGACCGCAGAATCTTTCTGCTCAAGATACGTCATTTTTACATTTGTCGAGGCACAAAAAACGAGATGCCTGAAGGTGTATAAGCACCAGAAAACACAACTGTCGAGGTAGAAAAGTTGACAGATAAGCCTGAACACTATCGTTGAGAGACAAAGAAAAAAATGTCTGTTGAGATCAGACACTTTCTGCAACTAGAACAAAAATGGCATACTGCAAATCGCGCCGCCACAACCAGAAGCAAATTGAATCATGATTTACAAAGGAAACCTTTCGTCGATCACCAAAGACAACACCATAGGAACAGGAAACCGTGATGAAAAAAAAACAAAGTCGCGACCATAGGAACAGACGCCCAAAAAATACGAGGAAAGCGTCGACCATGAACAAAACGCGCAGAAAGAACCCGTCCTCAGCAACCCGCGACCAGAAAACAACGAAACAAGTGAGGAGATTAACCCTCCAAACATGCGAAACTACACACGACCTCAGGTAAAAACAAAAAACCACCGCTGAATAATACAAAAACCCCCAAATGAAGGAAGGTGCGATCACGGCGAGGAGTCTGAGAATCGCGGCAAAAAACGAATGCCCACAAATACAGAGAAAGCCCCAAATGAAGGAAGGCGCGATCACGGCGAGGAGTCTGAGAAATCACGGCGAGGAGTCTGAGAAAACGCGGAAGACACAGAATAGATCCCAGACTGCCGACGTCAAAGCCCGCTAGAACCGCAAAACACAGATCTGTAAACCTGCGACCAAAAAAAAATCACGACCCACGATCTTGGACGTCAAAGAACAAACGGGAAGAAATATACAACCCACGAACAAACTTCTAATGGCGAACGACAAAGAACCCATAAGATCGAACTAATTGTTGATGATTGTTTTTAGACAAGTCAACAATTAGAGTGAAATACTAAGCATCTGACTCCCTCTTGAGCAAAGCCTCTCGAATGCTGAACTATGTGATCAAACAAGATGACTCCAAGGTTCCTTTCTTATGATTTTGTAAGAGATAGCTCAGTGACTAAGTATGATTTTGCTGTTAAACACAAAGGGACTTACGCAATTGTTTGAATAAGCTGTTTGATTCAATGATTATGAAGGCGAACACTGGAAAATCTAAGTACTACAACTCATGGTGTATGATTTGGCAATGATGTTTCTAATTCTAATCCTAACTAAAAAAAAAGACAAAAGATGTAAGGTTTAGTGATACTAATCTAATCCTAGATGTAAGGATGATTACTGCTTAGGTGAAATCAAACCAAATCTTGCTTCGCCAAGATAGACAACTACACAAAATTGATGCAATCTTCTAGGGTTTACAAGATGTTTAAATCAGTTATGCTCATGAAAGATTCAACAAACATAAAGATCAAATTGAAGTTCAATATTGTTCAGACTAACCATGCACTGCAATTTGCACGCCACAAACTACAAATGGTGTGAACTTATAGATTTCACCACAAAGCAATAAAGAAACCTTCCACCAACTAACATAAACTTAAAGAAAACTTAATCTAACTTAATGTTCGCTTGAAAATCCAAACCATGCAACACTTCGAAACATATATAGTCACCAAAGCAATGAATCTTATATTATTTCAGAGAGCCTTTTGCAACAATTTCAGAGTTCTCAATCGTACAAATGAGAGCAACAAGAGCCCTTTTATAGACCTCAAAATGAATGAAGGGTCAAGATCGATCGGCCAAGCCAGCGGACCAGATCAAGCCACATCACAAGTAGTTGTAACAAACTCTTCTTTATTAAATGAAAGAGGCTAACTTTATTAAATGAAAGAGGTTATCTTTATTAAATGAAAGAAGCTTATAAGGAAAGGAACAAAGGCACGCCTCCCAAGAAGATAGGAATGATATGTCATATAGCCTATGAAGAATCTCCATGTGAATATCCATCACTAGAAGCTTGGCATTCAATGAATTTGGACACTATCTGCTTGACATCATCCAAAGGTACACTTGGCGCATTCTGAATGGTTCCTTCAGCTTCAATTACATCATCTGAATAGAGGCCAAGTGTCTTTTCCCAATCCATTATCCTTGCTTTGTTGTCTCCAAGGTGGACAGCAAGTGAAAATATACTATCAAGCCTTTCATCAGTAACATCATCTTCTTGAAAATAGAAAGCTTGAACTTGTTCTTTCATGTTATCAAGAGTCATCTCCCCAAATGGATTACAGATCTTCATCAAAAAGGCATGTATTCCATCTTGAATCCTTTGAAGTACACTTCTGACCCTTGACATATCTATTTCTATCTTATTCAACAACTGTCCTTTGATGCGAAAGCCATAATACCAGGAAGAGAAGTTATATGTCTTACCCTCTTCAATCACCTCAGCATGTATCAACTCATCAACTGATGTTTCCATCAAGCTCTTCAAGTGTGGCAAATATTGATCCTCGATGTTTTTGAACTCAGCACAAACTGTCATCAATGCAAGTACTCTTTCTTTAAGATCAGTAATCTTATCACTCACTTGCATAATATCTTCTAGATGTCTAAATGTAGCCTCCTTTGATCTTTTCATCCAATCCCTCATTCTATGAGATGAAGACTTCAACTCTTCTAAATGTACAACTGTTTCAGGAGGGAGAAGAGATGGAGGTGTAGCAACTCTTTCCTGTTGATGAATAGGATGAACTAAATGCTGAATGTATTGCTCTAAGGCTTGACACCTCTGCTCGGCTTTGATTCTACCTTTTGTCTCTTGTCTTATAATAGCTCGAGCATTATCAATTGAATCCTGAAGCTCTTCTTCAACTTGCATTCCAGTTGAAGGACCCAGATTAATTGTATTGATGTCATAATCATCAGGTGTTATATCTTCTATATTCTTCTCAAGCCTTGGAACTGCTACATGAACCTTCCTTACTCCTGCTTCATCTTTAGTGATCTTTGAAAGGATAGTAGCCTTCTTCTTCGGTTTCTCTTTAGACATATCTAGAAGTAACTCATCAACTGGAAGAGGACACTTCTCAACTTCATAATTCTCTCTGATTCTTTCTTGTAACCATTCTGGCAGTGATGAAAGATCTTGTTGCTATTGTAACTGCCTTCCTTGTGCAGGCAATGATTCTTCTTCAGCCTCATCCTTATCTTCGGTGTTAGCTTCATCAATGATCTCAGTATCATGCAGACTCGAAGGCACTTCTTCAACTGGAGCTTCCGGAACCACACTCTCAGTAGGTACCACTATGTCTTGATTCAGTGGAGTATCACCTGGCTGTCTAGAAGAAGCAGTTTCAATACTTATCCTTTTCTTCTTTCTACTGGATTCTCCTTGGGCAACCTCAAGCTGTTTTCTTTTCTTTCCCTGTCTTGAATCTCTTTCACTTCCTCTGCTTCGTGAATCTTTACTAGGAGCATTATGTTGTTCTTGCTGCTCCACTTCTCCCATTTTAGTATAGGTAAGTCTCTTTCCTTCATCAAGCAAGGCTTGTACTTGTTTATTGATTTGCTCTTCAGTGATAGCAATGATAGGCCTTATCAACCCTTCATCATCAACCTTTTCTCTATCAGCCCAGTTGACATCATAAGGCAAATTCCGGATTTTATTGTATTCATCACCCAGAAGAGCTCTTTCACCTTCTAATTGATCAGGAATCCTTAGTATCTTTGTAGCTCTTACTAGATCCCACCTCAACCTTGAACATTTTTGCATTCTAATATCATCATCATCTATAACATCAACCCAATGATCTTCCAATTGTTCTTTATGCTTGTAAGAAGAATATGACTGCTTGATGGCTCCATGTGGATCAAAGTTTTCTCTCCTTGAATCATGCGGATGCAAATGATAAGCCTAAAGCTCAACTTTTGAATGCTCAGCTGCCTGTAATGATGGACAAGAATAATATCTACCAAGCTAAAGAGGAAACTGAACTCCTACTTTCTTTCTTGCTTTCTGCATCTTATGAAACTCTAACAACTGTCTTGAAACCTTTAGCAACACCATCCTGTTTGAAGGATATCTAGGCAGTCTATATGGAAAAGACGTAAATCCTTGAATCCTGATATAGGTGAACTTGTCATACTGAATATAATACCTTCCATACTGCTTGATGAAGTTCCTAGCAGCACCTGTTAATCTTCTATGAGGTTCACCTCTCAACTTTCTCACTATGAACATAGCGAAAGCATCATTGAATCTCTTGTAGTGATTAATGTTCTTCAAATGGAGTTGAGGAAAACATTGATGTGAGAGAATCTGTCCCGACTTTGTGCCTACCTGTCCTTTAGCTGTTAGTCCTTTGTAGACTACATTTCTTGCCAGGATATAAACAAGGTATGAAGTCATGAAGAAAGACTTCGTTTCATCAAAGTTCTCAAACTGTTCATCTAGGCAATGGCTTATAAGACCAGCCCAGTCAATCATCTTGTTCTTTGTAAACATATGATCAAGGTAAGTATACATCCATCCTTCGAAAGTAGATGATTGAGGCCTACCTGTTACTCGATTCAAAACATGATCAGATAACTTATCTCTTGCTTGAAGTCAGCCTTGTGGTACTTTGGATCCTCAGAGTTATATATCTTCATCGATGAATCAGTCATCCACTTCTTCTTGATTTCTTGCATGTAGACCTTGGAGTTACCTTCGAAAGTCATTTGAGCAGTTGTAGGGCATATGAATACTCCTTTTCCTCTCGGTATGTTGAAGATCTCCTGAATGGCTTCTCTCTGGAGATAGGCGAGAACAGTTCCATCCTTAGTTGTAATCTGTCTTTTCTCTTTATCATAGTGCTGAACACACTCCAACACTAACTCGGTGCTTGGTAATGTCAGTGGGAAGCATGCTGCTTGAACAATCCCACTCTTTGCGATGGCCTTGATGTCTTCGTTCCTTGTGATGGCGAGCAAGAAGTCTTTCACCTCCTCCAGGTTCACGTGTCCCATGTTGGTGTCTCCTACATCCTTCCACTACGTTTCTAACTTGGACTCAGGTATGTTGGACTTGGCATCCATCTTGATCAAGACTTGTCTCTCTTTGGCCTTCATTCCCATTTACCTACAAGCAAAATTTGAATAAGTGGCTTGAAATAAATAGATTTTTATCTTGATTTGATAACGAAAGTATAAAATTTAGCAAATTTAAATAAATAAAAGCAATTTCATAAAGGAAAAACATGATCTAAAACATACCTTGTTTCAAATTTCTGTCTTAGCAAAAAAAGCAGATTTCTGAATTTAATGCAAAAATCAGTAGGAAATGGCAGAAATCTGGAGTAACAATGCAAAATCAGTCAAAATGCAAATGGGCTGCTCTTATCCTTCTTGACAAATTCGCTGCCTCCTCTTTGAATTTCGCTGCTCTTTGTTGTGAATTATGCTCTAATAAGCAAGAGCGCTCTCTTTATATAGTGGTACCTGCCCTTATTTAATGTTGGTCGGCTAAGATTTCAGGTCGGCCTCTTTCAACATTTAATATATTTCTTTAAAATTCAAAAAATGTTCTAGATTTCCCCAAAGGCGCCAAAGTCAATAAGTCTTGTAAAGGCTGCCTAAGGATGAAGATTCAGTGGTATGAGAGCGCCTAAACTCATTGTTGAAATCCCTTATTCTTAGGGCGCCCAAATGGAGATCTTCAACATCGTGCTCAAAGCTAGGTAGACTTCACAATTAAAGTGATGTCATTGAAGTGCCTTGATATTCCCTACTTTATTCTCCTTTCAAAATGCATTTACTTCTCATCCATCCCAGAGGTCCCTTTAGGCGCTCCAAATGCTTTAATTTGCAGAGGTGGAAAGGGCGCCCATCTACACGACTTCAAACTTGTCACTCAAGATGACCTCAAATAGTTTAAGATGGTTTCTCTTCTTAAGGCGCATATCTTGGTGAAGTTAGAGGCAAAGTGTACTCCAAGGCGCTAAACTAGGTGAGAGGGGTAGAAAATAAGGGCAAAGGTATCTTAATCATGTTGATAACCTCATGCTCCTATCTTAAGACCTTATTCTCACCCTTGAGGCACCAAAGGCACCAGAATCAACTTTTCACACTTATCTATTCCAACGCGCTTAAATTCTCCTAGGTGCTCGTCATCTCTAAGGCGCTCCATTGAAAGAAGTTAGGAAAACCTTCCTCCTTTAGGTGCTTGCTCCTTAATTCCATTAATGTTTACTTAGATGCCTTTACTCCATTTGAAAACTCAGGATGACTCTTTAAACCCTCACACTTTTAGGCTCTAATTAAGATGGACTTAGACTCACTCCAAGGCTTTAAAAGTGAATGTCTCTCAATCATTCTTCTAGGCGCCAAAAAGTAGATTTCGCATACCCTTCTTCTTCAAGGCGCTCAAATGGCAATGATTCTGACCTATCTTCCCTTTTCACTATCTCCACAGGGCGTTTACACATTGCTTCAAGGCGCTACATATTGCTTCAAGGTGCTACATATTGCTTCAAGGCGCAATCTTACATGGACAAGCATCACTCTACACCAAGGTGCTCTAACAGATTAAACACCTCCTAGGCGCTAACCTCAAGGAATCGTGCTCACCTCTGGGCGCTCAAACACTACAATTTGCATGAAGGCGTTAAAAACCCTCTTGCCTCCACTAGGCGCATATTCAGTGATCTTTAGACACATGCATTCAACTTGCAAGGCACTCCAACTTGATCTTCATTTTCAAAGGTGAGCAATCTCAAGGCGCCAATATCACCACTTTTCATCTTTCAAAAACTCTAGAGGCGCCATCTACTACACATTAAGGCACCAAAGTCACTTCAAGGCGCCACAACAAGACCACTCTGAAGGCAAACAGCGCCTACTTCCATAGGGGTAATTTCTCCATATTTGATCATCTTTGAGATTCAAGATAAGCTACCTCCTCCAAGGCGCTCAATTCTATCCTCAAGGCGCTTAATCTACATCTTATATCAAGGCGCTTCATGATGATTTTACCTTCATCACCAATCTTCATCCAGGGCGCCAAAAGTCCATCTTTGTAACTCTCCAGATCCACTAAGGTGCAATTGACTTGGACTCCATTTGCTACTCTTATCCTCTAAGTGCTCAACATTCTCCTAGGCGCTCATCATCTCTAAGGCGCTCTCTTGAAGTTGATTGAAACTTCCTAGATACTCACACAAGATACTTCATTGTTTAGGCGCTAATTGTTATTGTAAGTCACTTACCCACAAGGCGCTCAATTAGGAGTTCCTCATACAAGGCGCCCAATTAGGAGTTCCTCATACAAGGCGCCCAATTAGGAGTTCCTTGAAGGCACCAAAATCTTCCATCATAGGCGCTAAAATCCTCCATCATAGATCCATCCCAAGGCGCTAAAAAATGAAGGTGATTTGAAGCCATCCCTTCCTAGGCGCTAAAGGAAGCAATTTCAATCCACTTAAGGCGCCGGAATAGGTCTCTGCTAGTGAGAAAATGCGCCTAAGCTTCTTGGAGTGAACCGACGCCTAGATTTCTGACTTTAGCCAATTTTCAGGATCTGCAAGACCAGAATCAGGTCATCAAGGGGCTCTAAGACTCCAAAACACCTCTGACTTCAACATACAAACTTCACACAAAGCACTAGCATTCAAAAAGAAAAAGGGGGTCCCTATTTTTAATAGGGTGATGTGTGATTTGGTCACAACACTAACCAGGTTCGAACCTGGCTTTGATACCATATTACAGAACCTTCGAATATATTAATCAGAAGAGTTGTTATTACATGCTACAGCAAAGCTGTATATAAAGAATGTACAAAGGCTAAAAATAGCCATAAAAGTAAAAAGCAGAAGAAAAAGATAAGAGAGAAGAATTGACCATTAGGAAACCTAACTCTAGTTTAACAGGAATAAAGCAAAATAGTAATTCAATGAGGCAGTTTGGTTGACATTTATTCCCACCTCTCCATTTCATCAAGCAATTTTATTTTTAGCAAGAACTCAAGGAGATCGTAGAGATTTAATTCTTTCAGTTCTCTATTTTTCTCCGGTTCTAGCTTCTTTTTATGGGCTCTTCTTTTCTAGGGTTTATATATAATGTAGTTGGTTTATTCAGAGAGAGGAGGCTGGAGGTTGGACAGATTTTGCAGGCTCAAGCTGGAGCTTTGCCTGTGCCTTTCTGTTCATCTTATTCTCCGGGGTTATATTCAGTTTGCTCATGCTTGTTCTCCATCTCTACAAGCTATTATTTTCCTTTCTATTGCCATTTTTTGCAGCCTTTATGTGCCCAAGAAGATTCTGATGATTCAAAATATTGTAAATGTGCATATTCAACTGATTAATAAATAAGTCATGATCAGCTTTTGTCCCTCTTCTTGTTGTTCATAAGATTAGCCTCTCGTGGTATTGTGAATGCCTATGTCACTTCTTTGTAGACTAATACTGTGCAATGCAGAATGTGTAAGTAGTTATATCGTCTAACTTAGATTAGTTGTCTGTATTTTCATTCTGTTTCTTTCTCTTTTTTCCCCTGCAAGTGTTGAATGAGCTTACTGAAAATCAGACTAAGAATTGGCTTCTAAAATCCGAGAGGCTGTCCTGTGAACCGTGTCCCACGTTTGCAAGCTTCCCATGTTGGTGCAGGTTTGCATGCAAGTGTAGATTTGAACATCAACAAGTACTTGTTTAAACCCTAAAATGGCTGCTCAATCTAGTGAAAATGAAGTCTTTTTTTATGCTCATGTTGAGAACCATTTTGAAGATTATGATAACAATTAAAATTTTGGTCACAATGCACATATAGCTAGGCAAGATCTTAAACTTACTGGACAATTGCTTGTGGATGCACTTTTGAATACCCAATCTCCTCAACAATTGGCTGTCCTCTTACACCAAACATTAGCAAATGCTCCATTTGGTATGGATATCCTTCATGGTATTGGCTCTTTGATGGCTTCTTCTAATGGTGTATCCTCCCACCCCTCCTCTTCTTTTGATCCTAGCCACACAATTACCACTTCCATGACCACTACTACTCATGTTGCTTCTCTTAGTCTGACTCCTACCTCCACTATCCTTGCTCCCTCTAGAACCATGCCTTCATCCACATTTCCCATTGATTTTGCTCCTCACTATGTCCTACCTCGTGGTTATACTCCTCCTATCACACTTGAATCTCATATGAGTTCACATCTTCTTCTCCTTCATCCACAACTACTCTGCCTACCTCATCCACTGTTTCTACCACTTCTATCACTAGTGCCATCCCTACTAATTTGGTCACCACTTATTATCTCCATTCTATGTCCTACATTGTTCCTCCCTCTCACTCCCTATCTACTCCACATCATGCGGCTCCTCCTTCCATGGCTATAACCTTACCTCGCCTAACACATCCTCGTTATACCTTTTCTACTGTCTCACACCACTCTTGTCTCTACTTCCACCTTGGATACACTATTGCAAGACATGGCTAAGACCTTGCTTTTGAATGATAATAACAATAAGGATTTCATTACATATAATCCTTTGTATTGCCCACTCCTTGCTTTTTAAGTTGTTACATATCTGTTACCTCTAGGGTTTGTTGCACCAAGACTTGAGTTATATGATGGAAAGGGTTATCCTAGTGTTCATTTGCAAGCTTTTAACACATGTTTAGACTTTGCATGCGAAGATAAGATATTCGCTAAGTTGTTTCCACAAACCCTAAGAGATTGTGCTATTCAATGATTTTATTCTTTACCTTCAAGTTCCATACATTCCTTTGATGAATTAGCCATTGCTTTCCTAAAGCATGTTCACATCAATATAGGTTTGAAAATAATAGTTAATGATTTGACCAAGTGTACACAAAGAAGCAATGAGCCTCTTAATGATTATGAGCTTCAAAGTATGTTTCTTGAAGGACTTCTTTGTATCATTAAGAATAATGTGCACTTGAGTAGTTTCCCTTCTTTTAGAGACATGCACTTATTTAAAGAATCTTGAGGTCAAGTTGCTTGAATCTATCATACTTAAATATGGATCATAATAATCATCATCTTCTAGATCTTCTTACCCTTCTAGATTTCAAAAGCCAAATATGTTTTCCAGGGGTAATGATTCCAAAGAGACAAAAGGCAATGTGTATCACGTGGCAAATACTTCCAATGTACCATCTTTCAAGCCTCATACTTTTAGAAAATTTACTAAGTTACAAGAGCCCCTGGACATAGTGCTTCAAAGCTTGTTAAGCTCTAATATGATCATTCGTCCACCTATTCATCCATTAGATCCAACTAGAGGGCTACCTAAGAATTTTAATGAGAATGCATTTTGCAACTTCCATGGAGTTAATGTGTAGTGCCCCTCCGTTCCCACCTTGGATGTACAGGTGAACTGATCAAGGCGCATAAATATGAAGGTAAAATAACGGGAATAATTAAGGTAAGGCTTTGACATTGTTTTGCATTCCTATGATTAAGATGTCGATCTTACTACAATTGCTATATGTTAGAATGGATCTCATGGACTGATTCTGTTAGATTTATTTGTTATGATGGTACTTCTGAGACTTATTCAATTTCATGCACCTATATGTTCAATGTATGTTCTGTTCAGATAATGAGGTAGATTTGATTTGGTTACGGTTATGTGTTATCGAATCGAGATTGATATGATGTGGAAAGGACGATGTCGTATCACTCGCTTGCGAGTGCCCTGCAATATTGTGATTCCTTTTTCACCTAGTGTCAGCTTTTGTGTGTATATATATGCTTGACTGTGTCATTTGTTGCAGGATGCAGGTATCAGGCATCGACTCCACCTGAATTAACAGGTCTGAGCGTGCCCTAAACCCAATGGATAAGTTGTTCCGGAGATAACTTAGCGTCCCACATCTCAAGTCATCATCCTCGATCAGGATGCATGACATGTCTAGTTCAACCTGTTAGTTTTGTCAGTATGTCAGGTCTTGCAACTGATTGATATTTGATGGACCCTGTTGGTTAAGTGCGTGTTTGGCCCTGGCTTGTGAACATGTTTGATTTGGCTTTTAATGGCTGTCCTACTCAGTGGGTTATGTTGTATGCCTATATTTCATTATATAGTCATACTAATATTTGACCCACTTTAATATTTAATAAGGTCATATAATATTCTTATTATTATTATTAATATTTAATAAGATTAAATTGGTAGTTGATAATTACCTAGTTCAAAATAATTATTTAAAGTTGTTTGAATATGAATTATTTTATTACTACTATTAAATTGATTTAATTAAGGGAAGGTCATTGAACACTAGTAAACGCACTAACCAGACCCTAGAGTAGAGAGGAGATAGTCCTATCATCCAATTGACGAAGCCTAACAATTGGATCAAGAGTGTATTGATTCAGCGTTACACTATGGTTACTAATGGATTTGTGATAATATGTTATTTATGATGGATATATTTTGGCTATATATTGTACTAACACTTCTTGTTGAGTGTACATGTAGAATTATTATGTCAATGGATGATGGTGGTCATTTAGCCACTTTATGTCTTTCTGTGTGATGTCTGACCTAAGCATGGGGCCCTAAGGTCTATTGGCCATGATGTTAAGAAATATTATTTTTAGTTTTATGTGATAAAATGATTATGTTCTTGTGTGGGATTTAACCTTGTAACTTTTAAAATGATTTTTTTAAGTGTTTTTAAGAGGTCTAAGTTGTATTTTATGTTTGGAAAATTGTCTTATGTCCAAGGTACATAGGTAAAAAGTTTATTTTTGTCATTTATAATATTTTAAAAGGTTTTTAGACCCTCCTTTAAGCCCCACTTACAAAAGTGACGAAAATGGGAAGGTGGTTGGTTGAATTAGTTGGGTGGTTGAGTTAGTTTTGGGTAGGAAGTTACTCTTTCCTTCTCTTTAAAAACTCTTCATGGAGTGGGGGTGACTTGCTCATTTTATGATTCTCATTCAAGGATTCTACCATTAGTGGGATATTGCGATTGAGGTACCATGTTTTCTTTATTAATTAAATATAAATATTATATGTTTTTCTTTATTGATTAAATGTAAATTTTATATGTTTTTCTTTATTGATTAAATATAAATATTATATGTTTTTCTTTATTGGTTAAATGTAAATATTGTATGTTCTAAATATTATATGTATCCTTTATTTATTAAATGTAAAGGTTGTTTTTCTAAGGGTTGTTGCTTGTGAAATTGGAAAAGCAAACATTTCAACGTAAATCTTGAAAGAAGCATATTTGTTGCCTTATTTGCATGTCATAAACCTAGATCATCATAGCATGAATTATATTTTTGATTTTTACATTGGATCTTCCTATAATTATGAGATAGTAATCGCCATATATATTGGCATTAAGGCTTGCATATAATCATATGTTATCTATATATTAGTATTAAGATTTCTCTATAATTTTATAATTGCTAAATGTTGGTGTTGGATCTTAGAAACGATGGTTTTTATCTGTTTTTAAAAGGGGTTACGAAGTCATCTTGCTAAAAATCTGTTAGTTTGTTCATATCCTCTAATAGATAAACTAATATGTTCTTTGTGTACGTAAGTATCTTTGAACCTTGTCAAACTGTTCAAGTACCTTGTCCATTAGAGTATTCCTTACTTCTGCCTTCTATTAGATCTAGATGGAAATGTTTTTCTTATGTGCATTAAGGTCTCAAATAAATATGGACTTTGGATCATATAAAACTGCCCACTTTTGCATAGATCCTTCAGGATCCAATTCTTATAGTAGATTGTATTAAACATCTTATTAGCTCTTCATTTAGTCAATTTATATTTTGGGTGTCTTGTTCCTTGGTTGTTCAAATCTTCACAGTATTCTGTCAAACAGTCACGTGCATTGTCTATGCTTTCAAATTTCGCATGCATGTCTGCTAGGGTAGTTGCAGCTAGACATCTGACAAAATGCCTCTATCATTTATCCTCTTTGGACATTGATACGTTGTTCCAAAGCTCCATTTGTGCATAGGTACATAGGATGCTAGCAAATGTTACGAAGTCTGGTCATACACTTTCCAAAAGCTTTTGCTTGAAAGTTCTTAAAGCCCTCTCCATGTACCAATTTTGAGTGTATCCTACAATCATTGTATTTCATGATAACAACTTGAGAGCTTCATATATGTTCATTCCTTACAAAGTCGTTTAATAGGTGGAGATGAGTTACGAGATTAGGTCTTGAATCTAATGCAAAATATAGTATATCTCTTAGGTGTTATCTCCCTATCTCTGCTTATTTTTACACTTGTTATTGATGAAAAGATGTAGTTTAAACTTTAAGGCATAAATGAATTTCATGTTTTACTCTATGAAGAAAGAGCTCCTATACGTTCTTAGGTCCTTAATAATAATTCTAGTATGATTCATGTTTAGGATTTATGAAGACAACTTTCTTTAGGTATTTTATTTAAGACTAGTTAACCAAGGTTAAAGATAGAACTTTTCTCTTGATTAGTGGATTAATATTATGCCATAATGGTAAAGATCACCATTGGATGATTTATCATTACTTATTGCATAAGCAAGGAAAATATTAAATATGTCAATATGCTTACGTTAAACTTAGATGGAAACTTGTTCTTTTAGGCTTGCATCTTATGGGAATTGTAGTGAACCCTTATATGTATTATGATCTTATATCCTTATTATAAGTAGTTATTGGTGGAATTAGTTAAACTAAAATGATTTGATTATTTCAAATAGATATGTAATTCTTATAGACATTATATTACACTTTTATATTAATTTATTAGCTTGACGTTATATATATATATATATAATTAGTTTTATAAATTAAATAATTAATTATATACCTTTATGTGCTTTGTGACTACATAAAGAATGTGTCTCATTGGATAATAACATATATATATTATATTGGGGTTTTAGTATAAGAAATGCTTTAATTGGAATTAAATATATTATGTTTTCTTTTGTCAATAACATGAATGCATTATATATAATGTATCCTCTTTAATGAGCTAAGTTTGTTAATTCACTATTTATGTAAGTAAATGGAATAGAACTTCATCAGATAAATTATTACATAGGAAAACTAGTGAAACGAGGTAATGTTTTACTTGATTTTGGGTTAGCAGTAAACCTATCGTTTGTATGGAAAATGTGTTTTAATTGGATTGATAGTTGGCCTTATGTTTTAATGCATTAGTAAGGTGACAATAAGGGGTTTATGTGTGTGTGTTAAAGATAAAATGCATATTGTGGAATATCTTACTAACAACTATCAATTGGGCTTTCGGTTAAAATGGGCATGTTTATAAATTATGCATTTATTGGTTATTGAATGATGGTTTCTTAAACATAATTATAATAGTTTTGTTAGTAGAAATATGATATATGGGTTTGGATTATAAATGTTGTAATTAGCATTTAAGTTATAAGTATTTGTAATTAATATTATCTATGCATTGTTTAGCTTGACGGTTATATGTAATTGATGATTGATTATTATAATAGATAGAATTAATATTAATTAAACTAGACCTAGGTTTTATGAAATTCTTGGTGGAGATATAACTTGAATCCAGTTGCTAATTTGATTAAATAGAATTGCTCTAGTAAGAAGAATTTATGTTGTCAATGAGTTGATTAGTTGAAATTGCTTATTGCAAGCAAAATTTTCATGTGAGTTGGTCTATGTGTAAATTGTCAAGATTTAGGTTCCAAAGGCATAAGGTAATATGATTCGATGGCATATATTCTGTTCATAGGTGTCTTGAAATGAAGATGTTGCAAGAACATGATGTCTTTTGTCTAAGTATGTGGGTCTTGGTAAACAATAATGTGAGATGATGTACATACTGTGTTGTGAATATATTATGATGGGGTTAAACCTCCCTCACATATGTGTTGATATCGAGCTTGTGTTTAGTATTGTAATGGGGAGATCTTGGAAATCGTAATGAGAAACTATTTTGTTCATGGTTGAGATTTGCGAGCATGATGGCCCATACCTTGCTCGGGATATGTGTTGTTATGGTTATTGCGATTGATCAACAGAAAGTTTTGGGACAATGATGTACAGGTTGGTCATTGTGATTATGTTTTGTAAGCAAGAAGGTAAATGCCTTGCATTGTTTATATATACTTATCAATATGATAGTGATTGTCTTGCTTGATGGTTAGGGTTTCTAGATGCAGGTAGGGGAGTGGCTTTCAGTGTGGGGCCGGCGCCCAAAGTGGCTGTCAGGATAACCCATTGAAAGTTGTTAATTAAGTGAAAACCTAAAAATGAACAGGGGGGAAAAGGGTAAATTACACATTAACAAGATAATTGGATTTCCTCTCCCATGCCTATAGTGCTCGTTTAGACTAAGGATGAGTAGAGAAAGCCTGGTTGGCAAGATCAACTTCCTTGTCCTCACGAAAGGAAGGTTGATTCCGCATGTGTCACCCTATGGGGCCTGCACCTAGTGAGAGGCTGTTAGGATAACCATAGATGGGGGTCGGCGCCTAGTGAGAGGCTGTCAGGATAACCCATGTCAGGACCATGCGATGACACTCTTCCTACTGCAACCTAGCATTCCCTAGTTGTACTCTCCCCATTCGTCGTGTGTTGCCTCTAAAAGTGATTTTGAGTTGCTTGTGGTGTTGTCATGTGTTGTAATAGAGTCTTGTTCAGTCTTTGTTCCTGTTAGGCAATTGTCTACCTGACTGTATGATGTTTTGGGACCTTATGTTATCTCCTAGCATGGGGGGTGGACCTTAGGGTTCCACATGGTCGGGTGGATGTGCTTTATCTCCATTGGTTTTTCCTTGACTTTGTTCGTGTGCAAGAAGGTTGTAACTCCTGTAGCAGATTTAGATCGTGTACCTGTTTATGGAGACAGTTATTATGCTCATGTACTAGCCTGTGTATCAGATGATTCATTATGTATGTATTCATATGTATTCAAAAGATGATAATGTAACGATGTAGTGTTGTATTCATATGTCGGGAGAAATTGTAACTATGTACTAGATCCTGATGAATACTTATATGATGTTATATAAATGTAATGTTTATTGATTGAGTGCATTAGGTTTACAGTGAGTTGCTGATGTTAATTCATGATGTGTGTTAGATTATGTTAATGGTTTTGTCAAGTAATGCAACCATGATATCTTAGAGGACAAGTCATTAGTTTAAATGATGTGTTAATATTACTTTGTTATTTCTTTCTTTATTTTAAAAAAAAAAAAAAATTATCCTGTTGTATAGTGTTATTGTGTTGTTCTCTAGAGTTTCATGGCGGGGCATTACATAATGGACATCATACACAAGGTTACATGGATCGAAACACAAAGTGCAAGATTTAATTGATAATAACATGATTCATATAGAGGGAGTTAATGATGGGGCAATCATTTGATTGCTCCCCCTAATCAAAATTTGAAGATTTATACTAACCCATTTCCAAATCACACTAATAACATTAATGCATCTCATGAACTAGATGCCATTCCTATGGAGCATGCACATGTTTATAGAGATATTATGGATGATGGTTATGTTGTTTCTCATACACATGCACATATGGAGACTTTTGTGGGTATGATACAGTCTCAAGCTACTTCTTCCTTTTCTATTCCTATTCCATTGATTACATTTTCAGATGAAGAGATCCCATGAAAAAATAATTATGGTCCATTATATGTTGATACCTGATCATGTTATTGGTGGTTTCCTTATAGACACAACTGCAGTTCATAGATGTGACCCTACAGTGGATAAACTTCAAGGAATGCAATATTCATTGACTTTGTTGCCTAATGGATAAGGCATTAGACTAGAATTTGGCTTCACCATTGATCTTCATACATCATCAAGTAACCCAAGGGTCATATCATCACATCAAGTTGGTCAAATTTGCCTAGAAAGGTCCTATCATGTAATTGGTATCATCGAAAGGGTCAACTTAAGTTATTTTTGTCTTTGCACATGATTAAATTTATTTAATTCTTTTTAAAATTAATAAATTATAAAAAGTGTGCAAAAATATTTTACTTATAAAGAAAGGACGTACAAAAATTGTAATTTGTATTTAAAGATGTGATTGGAGAAAAAGGTGAAAAAAATTATGCAAGGTTTGTACTGGTTTTTGGAAAACCTAATTAATTAGTGCCATGTATATTGTAATCAAAGATAGAGGGATTTTTTTCATTGTTGAATTCAGTAATAGTCAATTACAAATAATAAATTCTTTTTGTTGTGAAATCTTGTCTCAATGATGAAGTTGTTGTGATATATTCAATTTCATTATTCAATTCTGTATGCAACTCTGTGTTAAAGGTGAACCATGTTATGATAGATGCAATTTTCATTGTTTAACTTGGCTTGCAATCCTATGTTAAAGATTTTACAAGTTGTGGGAGAATAAATGACGAATGCAGGCTTTGTACAAGAGTTATTGGTTATGAAATGGTATTTGCTCCTTTGTCATTCTCTCATGTATTTGTAAAACCTCATTAAATTGTGTTTTATTCCGAGAATCAATATTTTGTTTGTGAGCTTCTTTGCAATCTACCTAGAAATTAGTGCATGTTTATTTGTGCTTATGGAATATTAAGAAATCTTTGCATGAGGTGCTTAATTTGTTGTTTCAGCTTAAGCCCAATGCAAAGGCCCAAAAATACTGAATTGCATGTTTATTTTTCGGCAAAATGCCAAAAACCCAAAATAAAGACTTGTGAATACTGTGAATTTTGTACATAATTTTATTTGTTTTTTAACAAGGGAGCTAACCCTTTCAAACATAGAGATAATTCATGTTGTTTCAGCTGATATTCTCACATCTGTAATGGAAATTGTCACTATCCATTGGGCAAGTCACATACTTTGCAATGGATTGAGGTGAAATTTTCGAACACTAACAAATACATAATAAGACTTCCCCAGACACATTTGACTAACATGTCATGACAATAAGACCACTAGGTCACTTGGCAATACATGAAGGTTGACCAATGAAGTAGAATGCCAAGCTAATGCCTTATCCATTAGGCAATGAAGAAGATAAATATTGTGTGCTATGAAGTTTTGCCACTATCAGATCAAATGTATGAACCACAATTGAAGTCATATGCTTTCTCTTGAAACAAGGTCCCATGGTTAACGACTCTGGCCACGATGAAAGAAAGGTGATTCTATCTAGTAAGCTCATACATGGCTAAGCCAAGTAACCAAGTGTCACTACACGCCCAAGTTTGAAATAAAAAATAGATCTAAAGTTGTAAAGAGGCTTCCAATTGTCTTAAAATGGAGCGATTAAAGGTGTTGCTCCTATTTGCAAAGATAGGGTGTTAACACATCCAAAGCACTTCATAAGGTATTATAGCTAAAGATGCAGAGACTTACAAAAGGTCCATGCTCCTATAGTCCATTATGTATCTATGCCAATGATACTAAGATGTAAATATCAGGGTTATGCTAAAAACTAGATAAGTTCAGTTCAGTAAACACAATTTTATTGTCTCACACTTTGAAAAAACACATGCTCAGTCAAGAACAGCAAGGCCACAACCAAGAACAGCAAGGAATGAAGGGAGAAAGATAGACAAACACATAAACAAGATTGGACTAAGACAAAGGCCCTGGGGATGTCCAAACTTGGCAGGTTCAGGACTAACAAACACAATCACCATAATGGGTCCAACCAATGCAGAAACTTGTCACCCTGTTTGAGAAGAGACTGATGGGAGCCCTTGGAACAGCCAAGGCAAAGCCCCATGAGACCTTGATTCTCAACAAAGTGATGGGCTTAACCCATGCTAAAATCATTTGAATTTAGAAAGACAGGTTCGGTCTGCACCAAACACAACCAGATATGACAAAGTCAAATAGCAAACAGATCAAAAATAGAAGAGGTGGTGTCTCCAAGGGCGATTGTTTAGTTCCAACTCCCCCCTAAGCATCTGTGAGGATTTGTTTTCTTACGAGCATAAATATGTATGTTCAAGCCAATTGAAGGCATTTAGAATTGTTTGTAATTTGCATTAGTGTATTAAGTATGTAATCCTTGCTTTGAGTAGTGTTCCATTGCAAAGCAAGTGTGAAGGCCACTGCAACTATGAATTGTCCTAAAATGGTCTTTTGATGCTCCATGGTTGAGCTTGGACTGTAATCGTGCACTTTGGTGATTTGGAAAGGAGGCATAGCCTTATATTTGCTGGAGTTTTCACCCACAATGGATTTCTCTAGCATAGATCTTTATGTTCATGTGATGTGCTTGTGGTAGTCTTCTCTTTTCCACACTGCTTGTTCATCTTTTTCATGTTTCTTTCTTTTTCAACACTATGGCAAATTCATTGGGTGCCTTGATTTTTCAGATTCAATTGTAACTTCATTGGTCTCTAATATGTTTCTTGTCTCTGTTTCAAACACCTCAAGCTCCCTACAGGAATTTCATGATCCCTAATGCTGAATTATTAATTCAGACCTCAATTTAATCCAGGTTAAAAAATACTAACCTACATTTTCAACTTTTGCATCTTGGTTTTCCAAGGACAAAATGCCTGTGATACTACTACTTATTTGTTAAAGGCTAGATCAATAAATTCAGAAAATTTCCAGAACTATGTTGAGCTTATCTTCTTTTTATAATTAAAAAACTAAGCTTGAGAAGAATGTCAAGCCGTCTAGTTTCTAATTATAAGCATGTTAGTGTTTAGTTTGCACCTTTCAATGCAACACAAAACAGAACAGTATGTGAGGATAAACCTCTCTCCAAATTGGAAAGAAAGCTCCCTTTAAGAGAAAATAATACAAAAACCCTAAAACCAATGGACACAACCTCTAACTTTTCACAATATGTACAATTCAACTCTTGGGGTTTTGAACATACATTACAAAATAAAACTAAGTTCTTGGGCAAGGGCACAAGGTGACTCGGCACTTCTACTCAAGACTAGAGATTTTTATGTCTTTCGTAGGCAACAAATTTCCATGCATCAGTGGATTTTCACTCTTTCTCCATCATCCAAACTCAATCTTTGCCTTGATGGATGCATTATTGGAAAGCTCATTGCATTGGCCTTGAGAAGATACTAACTAGAAACAACAAAACAACATGGATGACCACATCAAGGGTTGAAACACGGCTCACAATCAAGAATGGCAAGATTTTGGCATGAAACCTAACACAATATGAAAAATTTCATGTAAGTACAACAAAGGAAACACTTCTCCAAAACTAAAGGTGGAAGAATAAAGAATCCTGCAGTAGAGAAACACACAGCAGAACTACAAGGTTGCATCCCTCCCGAACTGAGAAAGGAAGATGGAAGGATGGGAAAGATTTGATCTTTGACTCATATTTGATCAGAAGTTTGGGCCTCACTACAAAATGAGAAGATATCTACATACAAGAGTACAAGGCTTGACATTTTGCGTAGGCATTAACTGTATGTATGCAATTTGTTACCAAAATAGGATTTTGGTTTGCAAACTGCCTGACAAGTTGCAAGAAGCAATCAGGTGCATACAAAGGAGCTTCTCTAGTTCTATATAGTATATTCCCATAGTCTAGTTTTGATGTTTGGTTAAATACTAGAATCCTTTGCAAGCAAGCTTAGTTTCCAAGTCTGCACACTAGATTAGACAAACTCAACAGCAGCACATTTCACCTGTTGAAAGGTTAGACTTGTTTTAACACAACATTTGAGATGAACTGCACAAGATTACTCTAACTTCAAGGACGTGTTACACTCCACACTGAAATACGCCAGATCATTAGAAAATTCTTTATTTTTTAGTGTAAAGTTAAAATTCATACCATAACAGTTACCCCTCAATATTTATCTTCACAGGTGATGATCTCAACACAAGCCTCAGATTTAATATGTTAATAGTTTTCAGCTTGAGAACTTCCAAGATGAAACTCCAGGATAGAAAAAACCAAATGTCAACCCAGTAGCAAGAAATTACTGAGCATAATTCACAGTCTGCCAAAGTGTCTTTGACTTTTTGTAGTTTTTAAATCTATTAATGAAGGTGAGCTGTGTATAGAAGCAACATATTATATACAATGTTGAATTTCTTTCCAAAAGAAATCTCAATATATGTTTTTTAAAATCAAACCTAAGATTGTGCTACATGCTATTTTGCAGCAGTAAAATATCCAATTTCATCAGGCAGAATTGATATGTCTGAATTTCGAGCAAATATATTCCAGGTGGATTAGCACAAGAATTTATGTTTACCTATTGCCAACTTTGGTTGCAGAAAATCCACGTATGCTTGGAGAATATCTTATGAAGTCATGTATCTCCTTGTTCAAAAGGCATTTTATGTAAATGTAGCCAGGAAACACTATCTTCTTACAATTGGAATAAGATCCATTTTTCAATTCCTTTTTGGAGGGTATCTCTGGTACAAAAATCTGCAAAAAGCAACCTAGCAGAATATGTAACACTCATTTGAAATAAGGGAATTACTGAGGAAAGTATAACCAACGTTAAGGATTACTAGATGAAGAAAGAGCAGAAAGTGAAACAATGATAAATATATAAATTCAAATAAGCTTCTAATATATGCAGCAAAGACTTGCCTCACAGTTTCACAAAAATGTGGAAGCAATTCCAATCAAGAGTATTAGCATGTAACGAGCAATGATAGGTTACAGCATTGTAGCCTGCTCTTTGAAACTGGACAAGAAGTTCAATGTTTGCACAAATATAACACCAAGAATAATAATCAAAACGTGAACATCATAAGCTTGTTTTCACTAGCTTAGATGAATATGACATCGAACCAAATGCATGTCAAATAGCTCTTAAGTTTCTGGATTCCTATACATAATTACTAGGTGCATGAGGGAAGACTCAATTTTCTCATTATATAGTCTCTGATCTGTACTTCCTGCCAAACATCTTAGTCTTCAACGTCATCGTGGGAAGCTTTGTCCCTCATTAAACACACTTTTACCACTACATACCACTGTGCTCCCCAAAAAGAACCAATCTCAACACACAAATTTGTTCTTAGTCATTTGCTTAATTTGGCCAAAGGCAAAGACAATGTCTACTACAAGTCAAGTGGAAATCTTGTGCGATTCTAGCTAGATATGTGTCCATAGAAAGAAAGGAAGACTTAATGGAAACTAACATCAGCAAATAACATGGATCATTATCATAACTTAACCTGATCAAAGGACAATGTACAATGTGAGGTACCTGTGTAGCACTCAATTAGCAAGTGAACCTTAGAACAAGCATATACCCAAGATTCCCATTAAATTTAGTCACCATTTTCACTCTTATGTTCTCTCCACAGATTTATTGTGCCTTGGAAAACAGATTTTAACTCCAAACTAACTTGACCTTCTCAGGAATGTATACTCAAAACAGATGGTTTCAGGTTGGAACCTCTTGATGACCATTTCTAGGGACGCTTTCATTTCTAGAGTATTTCTATGGAGACAACTAAGCCAGCCTAGAGGAACAGTCTTCAGAGGTGTGCAGGCTAGGAAAAGCTCCTTTTTTGCAGACATTTCATTGCCCATAGTGCAAAGTGCAAAGATAACTTAAAGACTTAAAGTTAAGGCTATATTGTGCCTGAACAGACCATGTGGTTCCTCGGTTCCTTTTTTTCATATGTACACAACATGGAAACAGCTAACAAGTAACAAGCCATCTAAGGTAGTCAGTTGTTTCAAATGTACATATATCATGTGTAGACACTTGTGGGCATATTTATACACTTTTTAACCTTAAAATTCCTACAAAAAGCCATAGACCTTAAACTCAAGAAATGACTTCAGAATGCTTGGGCAATGCCATTATAGGTGGACTGGGTTATTCTTAATAAGGTACTTGCTATGAGATCATTTGTGCTCAGATATTCAAGATAGATGCATCACCATCATTGTGCAGGGTATAATTCACCATAAAGATCAATAAACTTTAAGCAATGCCTTGGTCAAATTAAATGTTTTGTCATGCTACCTCTTATCTGATAGATTTATATGGATATCATGGGGAAAAGAATAAGGCTGACTTCTAAGGGTAGAGTATTCAATTGTGGTAGAGTCAATATCTTCTAGACCACTGGTGTTTAGAGCTTTTCTGCCAGCGATCTACGAAAGAACTGGTTATGACAGCTTCAAAAATGGCAATCAAGTAACAAACTGGAATATATATTGCCCAAACAGTCCGTGAAAGGGTCCATGAATGCACGGTCAGAGAAAAAGGAACCCACATGATTGTAAAAAACTGCTATAAGAGAATCAGAAAGCTACTTTAAGGGGTTTAAAAGCTATATAGCATGGTTCAAGCCAGATATTGTGGCTTACCTTAGAGACTTGTTGGAGCAATAAGGATGTAGGCATAACTAGCACCTCCCTGGTAAGGTAATTGGGTCAATTTAATGCACAAATTATGCATGTAACTGCACAACCCTCACTTCCCCCCTTCCAAAAACAACCAAAAATAAAATAATCTTCCAACTTCCAAAATGATAGGGGCAGAATGATCTTAATCTAAGTGGGCCCAGACAATAAGCCTGAAATATCACCAATAGTACTCAGTCCAATTCTGTACAACACCTGAGGAATTAAAGAATTTTTTATGCTCTCTTATGCAATCGGTCTCTTATATGGTGACTATAGAAACCAATATTGGAGAATTAATGATCTAACTATATGAAACACAAAAAAATGAGCAAGGGCCAAACACAAACTCTGTCATGTGTCGCAACAAGAGAGCTGGCATGCTAGTCAGTAAGGAAGCAAAGTTGTGGCTAAACAAACTCTGGATTAGAAAATCTAACTAGTATATTTATATTTATTAATATATATCTACAGTACGCCAACAGATATCTTCCAATTTGTTTTTTAATTTTTTGGTTTTTATTTTTTCATTTCCCATTAAATATTTCTTATTCTTGGCATTTATAAATTACTCCCAGGTAGAATATTTGCATTTTGGTTTAAAATAGCAAGTGAGGTTTAGAGGTGTATTTATTGTGGTGTTTCAATATGATCCTCTATCTTAATAATCTCATGCATATAAATCATTTTTTTTTAGATTGGAATCTTATAAAATTACACAGAATCTTGGAATCTTTCAGCTCTTCAACTCCACCCCTGCTGTGATTGTAGAACGCCTCTCAGCATAATAAAAATGTTTGGTGAAGATCTAATTAGTAGGACTAGTATGACTTTTATTCAAAGCAAGTGATCTCACTGTGTTAATTATAGAGTGAAGCAATCAAATCCAGCCTAATAATAGATTAATACAGTTAAAGACCTGTAGATTTGAGTCTAATAATGTTTGTACCTCCATTACACTCATAACCAAGTTTGTGCATGGCTATTGGACTTGTACTTTTAAAACCATCATGATACTTCAGAGAAAAAGCTAGCAATAATGCCCAAGGAGGAGACGATTATACAAAAGAAGGGAATTAGAAGTTTAGTTGAATGCCATTCTCGTCAGGTTCCTTCCAAGAACTTTCCTTTGTTGGTTTTTATCCCAATCTGTTATCTGACCATTGCACAGCCCACTAGCAATTCCTGATCCAATGATGTGTGACAATTATTGCTCTCATATGGCACGGGAAAATGTTTGAAACTTACTTCCAAACAAAATAAAAAGATGAAATAGCTTCTGAAATGGTTACTAGATTCTGCAGGAACCCTGATTGAACCTGGACCAGTCAAGAGCAGAAACTGGTCCCGGTCTGGGTCTAGCCTGGGTTTGCCCAGGATCCTACCCCAAGCATGTTCAGATGTACCCGGGCCAAATCTGGAGGCTGGGGTGGCAGGACTCTGGGAGAACCTGCCTGTGACCTGTTGATGATTGTTTTTAGACAGGTCAACAATAGAGTAAAACACGAGAGTATCCCACTCTCTCTTGAATAAAGCTCTTCAAAGGCTGAACTATGTGATCTAGTGAAGTAACTCCAAGGCTCCTTTTTATAACTTATGGTGGATGAACTTAGTGATTAAATGTGATCTTGCTGATAATAACAAAGGGACTTACATTAGACTTCTTCTTCATTCATTCAACTTATTTCTCCTTTCAGTGTGGATGAAGTATTCACGATGTATCAATGATAAAAAAGAGAAAAAAGATAGGGTTTAGGGAGCTAATCTAAGGTCAATGAAGCAATGACGATGCATGAATAGACAAACTCCCGAATTAACCTAACTCCACTTCACCAAGGATGCCTACAACTACATGAAGTTGGTGCGATCTCCTAAGGTACGCGAATGGTTTTCAAATCCTGAAGGCTCACATAAGCACCCATTGGACGGCGCAGCTCAAACAAGCATTCACAATCGAACTTAAGCAAATGATGAGGCTCAAACTAGCTTTACACAACACTTCACCAGCAATGAATGTTAAAAGCATGAGCTAGGAGTTGATCAAATATTCAGTACAACATACATAACATCAATGAGCTTCTAATCTATTTCTAATCTACTTGAAACATCTCTCCACTTCATCAAGATACAGGAAACCATGTCATTTCACAAGACAACACTTAACACCAAATGAGTTCCAATGTTTTTGCATTAATCTTGGGAATATGTACAACAACTTCAAATCCTCTCAGAGAATTTCGAAAGTCTCTTCTATTCTACTCCTACTTGTCTATAATCTAATGATCTATATAATCTCTAATGAATTTACAAATGAAGCAACAAGGCCTTTATATAGAGGTCCAGAGTTACAATGAATGGCTAGGATCATTTCATGTAGCCAAGGGCTCAGATCATGCCACCTCAGTAGGTAGTTACAACAACTTGCTATTTTTAGTACATGAGAGAGGCAATGAAGGCACGCTTTTCAAGAAGATAAGGTAAGATGGAATCTTTTAGAGCATCTTCCACACGGGCATCCCTTTATCTTCCTTCTTGTCGAATGATGTGGCGAAATATGATTGGCTTGATGATGAGTGTCTGCCATGTAGGTGCCACCTTAGCATATTCCCAAATTGCATCATCTTTTGATGTCTTCAACGTGATTGCTTTGAATTTGTATGTTTGGAAATACTTTGTTGATTCTGCCTTGTTCATCTTCTTGTAAACTGGATGTATATGATAGATGTTGCTTCATTTGTTTAACAATGTGATGTTTCTTCTTGCAGGATATAGATTGATGTTAATCTTCTTTGGATGATCCTTGATTGAGAGTAGTAGAGAGTAGATGATGATGATACTTCCTTCATGACTTGAAGTAGGAGATCTCTCTTAGACTTGAGATCGAAGAGTCTTGAAGCTTGATGGGTAGATGTCCTTGACATGATGCTATTGAAGATGAAGTAGTGTACTTGCCATGTATACTTGAACTTAATGTAGATGATGAAATGCTCCAACTTGAAAGGGTCTTTTGGAGCGTAGATATTGATGATAACACCTTCCTTATATGTAGAGTAGATGACTTCTCAAGGAGGCTTGAATGTACCAGAGGAACTTGAATCTTTATAGATGTCTTTGGAATGCTTGATGATGATGAGAAGTTCATTTGGAGCAGCTACATGCTGATCTTGAAGCTATGATTGATGAAGAAGCTAGCTAATACTTGAAGTGATCCAATATGATATCATTTGATGAAGAGTGTCAACATGTTAGACTTGAAGTGTCCTCTTGCACAGCTTATGATGTTTTCTCCAACATGGCAACTTGTTGACTTCACTCCTAGCATAAAGGTGGTTCAAGCTTTTGCTTCTTTGATGATTCCTAAGCTCAATCCTCGTTGCTGCAACACAAACAAAGAGACAATATTAATCCTCTTGAAAAAAACTTGATTTTATAACACATAAGGATCATTTCATGCATCTCTAACCTAGGCGCATTAGATGGGATTTTAGTTCTCCACATGAAAGAAATCATAAAATTCAAACTAATCATCACATTAAGAATGGCACATGGGATAAGAAATTCATCCTTTACTTAATTTTCATCATTTAACTTGAATCAAACCACATATCAGTTATGGCGCATTAGATGAGGTTTTTGATGTTTCGTTGAAGTATGTCAAGAAACTTGAATTTATCCTCCTTGAGTGATGGCGCATTAGATCATGAAGTAGATCTTCTCTTGAAATTTGACCTTTTGCTTATCATTTGTGGTTGGCGCATAAGATCATAAGTTTGCTCTCTCATTGAATGTTCTCAAAAACTTTAACTAGACCTCACACCAAGGTGGCGCATTGGCTGAGGATTCTGTGCTCCAGTTGAAAGATGTCAAAAATTTGAGTTAAACCACCCTTAATAGAAGCGCATTAGATCAGAATTTCATCTTCCGATTGAAAGATATCATAAAACTTTGCAATTTAATACCACACCAAGGTGGCGTGTTGGATCATCATTCTAATCCTCTCTTGAAAGGTTGCATAAAACTTGAATTAGATCTCCTCCACAACTGGCGCATTGGATCATGATTTCAATCTCCACTTAAAATTTCACTTAAAACTTTACTTTCACCTCAACTAAAGTGGCGCGTTGGTTGAAGGTTTTGATGCTCGGTTTAATAATCACTTGAAACTTGAAACAAGATACTTCATCCCTTCATCTTTGGGCGCATTGGTTGACCATTTTGATCTCTTCTTAAAATACTTTCAAAAAACTTAATTTTAACTCCTTTCCATAAGGTGGCGCATTACTTGAAGGTTTTGGATCCTTGTCTGAAGAGTTGCACTTCCACACTCCCCTATCTTGGTCACAAATCTTGATCTCCACTTGAAGGATGCATTTTGACCTTGGGCGCATCAGTTAAGGTTTTTGGACTCCAGTTGAACCTCCTCATAAGGGCGCGTCAGTTAAGGTTTTTGGACTCTAGATGAACCTCCTCGTAAGGGCGCGTTGGTTAAGGTTTTTGGTTGCTCCTTGATTCAAAGTTAAAGCAAACTATTCCTTCTTCCTTAGGCGCACCGATTGGGGATGTTGGATACTCATCTCATCATACTTATAAACTTGACTTCTTCATCACTCAATTGTGGCGCACTAGATAAGGTTTTTTATCTCTTCTTGGAAAGTCTCTTGAAATTGGCCACTCAACATTCTCATTCCTTGGCACAATGGATGTGGCGCAAGAGATCCACATTTTGATCTTTCCTCCAACACTTCTTCAAAAACTCACTTTACCTTGCCTTCAAAAAATGGCGCATTGGTTGAGGATTTTGATGCTTGGATAAAGTACCTCCTAAAATCATCCTTATCTCTTCTTCACAAGGGCGGATTGGTTTGGGCGCATTAGATCAGCTTCTTGGATCTTCTTTAAAATCATTCCTTTCACTTAACATAAATCCATCATCATGGCGCAATAGTTAAGTATTTCAAATCCTCTTGATATTGGTGCCTTGGTTAGGGCGCAACGGTTGGATGTTTTGATCGCTTCTTGATCTTGGCGCGTTGGTTAGGGCGCAGCGGTTGAGGATTTTTCGCTCCCTTCATGTCTTGGCGCACTGGATCAAGATTTTGCGCCCATCTTCAGTACTTAGCCATTTTCAGGGTTCCTCAGGGCAAGGTATATTGAAAAATATATTTAAGTATAAGTTGGAATACTTTAAATATTTTTCAATATACCTTTCAGGATGTTTGAGATAGGTCTCGAATCCACCGGATTTAACATGCAAAATCTAGAATTTGGAGGATCCACCAGAGTTCAGACTTAGTCAATTTTTCAGGATTTCAGGATATCAGGCTACCAGACTTAGTCATTTTCAGGATCTCAAACATACATCAGGATTGATCTCAGAAGGAAAGCAAATGACTCTTGAATTAGAAACTAGACTGAGAACTCAAACAAACCACTAACTTCATCATGCAACGAACTAAAGACATCATCAAAACTTCATGCAAAGCATCAGAGCTCAAAAAAAAGGGGTCCCCATTTGCAATGGCGCGATGTGTGATTAGGTCACAACAAGACCAAAAAAAAATGTCATTTTTAAATTTTAAAAAAAAAAGCAAAACAAAATTCCTAACAAACAGTTTTCTTAGTCTCAATCAAGGATGAGGGACACGAGGCTGTCACACAGCATCACTTGCATAGTGCAGCTAGTGGGAGTGGTACTGGCACTGCTTGTGGTTCCAACAAACCAGCTGATAACATTGATGTTCTCAATGAAGAGCATTATGATGATTTGTGTTGATTTTCTATGTGCAGTTTCACTAATAAAAACCATTTTGAATCTTTGAAATTTGACAATTGAAATTGAATTATCAATTATCAGTTGTGTTTTCTGTATTTAGTTTTGTACAATTTGTGCAAATAATGTATATTTCTATATACTTTTAATATATACACACACACGGCCATACCGAACCTAAAGAAAAAAACTTGGAGAACCACCGGGCCCCAAACCCCAAACGGCAACATAGGTCAGAAGGTGTAAGCCTTGATTTGACCAGGATGCTGGATGCCAATTTATATATCATCTAGAGCTCTGCAAATGCCTTGGACAACATTAGTAAGGCCAAACATACCATTCAAAAAATCGATCTCAGCATAGAGCAAATGCAAGTTTCCTGCAGGAGCTTCCGACTGCAGTGGAGTCAATTCAGCATCAGCAGCTTGTGATAGCAGAAGCAGATGGTTTGATCAAATATTAGTAAGTGGAAATTAACAGTAAGCATGGTGACTTTAAGCAGACAAAGACCAGGCATTAAAATTTTGGGGGGCGATTTCATCTCACTCGACGATTGCTAGGAAGCAGCAGAGGTCTAATAAAAAGCCCTCTTTGTCCTCTGGCAATGTCCATATTGGACTGTACAAATTTATTATATTTTCAATTTCTGATGGGCTTAAGTTATATATATTGCATCTTTGTGAAGAATTGGTACCCAACCCATACATCTTTAAATTATAATTGTAAAACCATTGAAGGCTTTTGGAGTGGCTACCGCTCTGTTTAACGTAGATACTGTATGTAGTGGCTATTCCATGAGGACTATGTTAATATGGTAGAATTACAAGTGTTGTGGGGAACAGGATTGTAAAATGTACGGTAAAGGTAGTTTTTGTTAGGGCACCGCCAAGCTAGACACATCTATTCATTTAAAAAGTTGACCTTCTCTCCTACGCATTAGGGTGGCCCATACCTCCCCCCTACGCATTAGGGGTAATGGTGTAAGGATTATAGTATACATTCAAATAATCAAGCATGCAAGTTTAACAGAGTTAATTTAATATTGATCCAGTTTTACAAATCTTGAAGAGATAGCCAAGGTGAGCCCATACTAGAGTGTAGTACAATCTTATCTCACACTCCATGACAGATGACCCTTAACCTCATAATATTTTAGAGTGCATTCAAATACTCAAGTGTGACGCAAGTTTAACATAGTATACTTGAGCTTGATTCAGGCTTACAAATCTTGAAATAAAGCTAAGCTTTGATTGTATCAGCCCTCAGGAATGCATACAATCATGATTGTATCCATCAGATCACTCGCACTTAAGATCGTGCTATTATTCTATCTGAGGCATTAATGAAGAATTGTCACACATGCGGAGAGGATTTGCTTGACACTTCGAGTGCTGCAATAAATCCACACATGTATTTCTATGCCCAGGTGATGTGTTCCATTTTCAAGTCGCTTGCCTCCTAAAAACCTTGCCCACTTGCCGACATGGACCTCATACTTGACACTGAATTGTGCTTCAATTCTCCTCATGGGACTGTCTAATTCTGACTTGGCTCCAAATAATTCATTTATTACTGACATCGCAAGTTTAACAGAGTATATTTGAGCTTGATTCAGGTTTACAAATCTTGAAATAAAGCTAAGCTTGGCCCATGCCAGATCGTGTTCCGAAGCTTGGCCCATGCTAGATCGTGTTCCAAAGCTTGGCCCACACTCTGTTAAAGAGTATCTTTAATTTTATTTTTTTTTATGCGCCTGGTAAACTTTTTAACATGACAGGTGACGCTGGGGCGACACGCCCTCCGGCTCCATAGAGCTATGAACCGGTGAGGCCACAACATGGGGGACCTCATCCCCAAGAAAGAACAGTTCAAACTTGCGAGCTCGGCCCAGCGAAGGCGTAAAGCCTGCGATCTCATTGGCCCAGCGGGGGTTTGAACTCTGGTGGCCGCCACTACAACCGAGCTACCGAACCACACCCTAAATTGCAAAGAGTATCTTTGATATTACCCAAAAAGATTTTGATAGATAATTTTACCCAAAAATTATCAAGAAAATTTTAATTTTTTTAAAATGATTTCAAATTGGAACGGACTTCAACTTAACTTGCATTAGATTTCCTATTTGTTTTTAGTAGTATAATTGATGAGGTGTACATTTTGTAGCAGAATTGAAGGGAAAAAATGAATTATTGAAGTACCTCAAGTTCGGCACTGGGATACTGTCTACGGAATGCTGTAAAAAGGTTCTTTGCGGCAGTCCTTTCTGAAGTCTTGCGCACCAAAACCCCCCACCAGCTCACTCCTTCATCTGCAAGAGTATCCAAATCCATCTGGTACCGCAGAGTTGATTTTTTCCGCGTCGTTGACAGCTTTTCCTCCACCACATCTCGCAAAAGAGGTTTGGAATTTATGGCCTCTTCCCGCCGTTTATTTCGCAGCTCCCTCCTTTCTCTCGCCGATAACAACTCGCCGCCATTAACCTCAACGTTGGACGATGCGCTGCTACATTTGATCTTGTGTAAAGAATGACATGAAATTTTTGAGGATGAATGAGATATCGGAGAGAAGGAAGAAGGGAAACAGAGCAGGGCAGTGGTTTGCATTTCTTCTGGGAACCTTATCCCCTCACTCTGCCTTGGCCGCCAAAATATCAAATCGGATTGAAACTCAATATGCAACGTAAATTTTATGATCTTGATTATCGAAGCCGCTCGCCGGTATTTCTAACTTCTTGAGTACAGTTTAGCTAGTTTTTTCTTAAACTCTCGCAATCGTGATGTTATAATATAATGTTTTATTCATTATCCGATAGGCTTTTATATGTGAGCATTATAGTGCTCGGAATTGTCTCACGCCGTAAAAAATTTCAGCCGGAAAAATTTCTTGTTCCTATCGGCGTATTCCTTAGAACCTCCTAGGGGTGCAAGTGCTAGTATATACATATATATAGAATTAAGCAAAACAGTAAGAACTATAGAATTTTAAAAAATATTAGGGGAGAGGACGTTGTACGTCACATCCTAACTTCACATACATCAAGCTTCTAAACGTTACATTGAATTTTCATGAAAATTTCGGCAAATCTTTGTATCTAAGTTAAGACCTTCAAGCTATTGGTTGGGGTCTTGGGTATCAACGATTTAGCCTAATCAATTGCATCTTCACCAAGTTGTCCAAAAACACCCCAAAAAAAGTTAGACCAAAACATGTGCACCAAGGCACCTATTACTGATCACCTTATGAGTCACCATATGATTGGTCATTTCTTTGATGTGACATGTGAAGTGTATTGTTACACATGTATATGTGCACATGTATTGGTTCCTTATTAAATTTTTACTAGTATATTATTTCTCAACTACTATTTTTTCATATATTTAACTAGGGGTCTAAGTGTACGGCACCATAATAGCTATTGGGCATGGTTATCCATTGGATCCTTTCCCCTAGTAGTCACAAATAGCAATTGGAAAAAAGTCAAATGGAGTTGACGTGGAAAAACAAAGAGTTGCACTTAAAACCAAGACCTTAAAGTGAGCCACTTGCAATAAGTCATTTATAGACTCACCTATAGTAATATATACAATAGATTAAACGTGGCTATAAGAGACAACCAAGTGCAGAGGAATACAAGAAGACAACCCAAAGAGGACAATGGTGACTTATAGTTAACTTGTCAATGTCTGCATCCAAATGCTAAAATGGCTAAGAGGCAATACTATTTTTCTATATTGGACAAGTTGAGTGGCTTCCCATCTTCAATCATTGCCTTGTGAGGTTTGTTGAATGTACTACTAAAATTGTTGTAGTTGTTCTCGTTGTTGTCATTTACACCACTAGTGCAACAGGGTCTGCTAGTTCTGTTCCTTCCATTCATGTTTCCATAATTTGGTTCCTTGTTCTCAAGATTATCAATAATTTTGTCAGCATTGTTATACTCTTTGAATTTTAATGTTGCATCTGAGGCCAATCTAGTTGCTCATATTTGTG
The DNA here is from genome assembly GCA_027924645.1 of Cunninghamia lanceolata. Classification (NCBI taxonomy): domain Eukaryota; kingdom Viridiplantae; phylum Streptophyta; class Pinopsida; order Cupressales; family Cupressaceae; genus Cunninghamia; species Cunninghamia lanceolata. Next base: position 14,754,440 of record BSBN01000801.1, read on the forward strand.
TTGCATGTGCTTAGGCTATCAATTATGGGTACATGTGAAGATGAATATATAGTCTTCTTGGGACTTCCATGTTCCAGTAATCAGCATGCATTTCTCAACAAGGCCATCGAGAAAAAGAGATGTTATCGAAGGGGGTGAGATAGAAGCTCTGAGGAGTGAGGAAGACAAAAGGTCATCCTCCATTACTGTTCTCTAGAGCTCTTGTTCTCGTAGAAGGAGACTCGGATTAGTGCTCTTTGTTGATCTCGATTCAATTAGTACTCCTTTGTCCTCTTTTTTATGATTGTTTGTGGTTGTTTTTGATGGTTTGGATGGCTTGGGTCACCATTGTTTTGGCTCTCAAATTTATTTATTGTTTGATTTTGATTTTAGTTTATTTAAATTTTGAATTTAACCTTGCCGAAGTTGTGGACTCCTCACTGGTGCATTTACTCTGTGCCCTATTGGTTCTTTAGCTTGTAACACATTAATCTTTAAAGGATCAACAGATATATGGGTGAGACTAATGCAAGACTAACCAATTGTAAGGCCACCTAAACCTTATCTTATAACTCTTAGAATAAATGCTTATATCGACATTTATATGATAGGGGATTGTTAAGAATGTATTGAAGTTGGTTGAACAATTACTTAACTAATATATATGCATTGTTGATTTTATTTTGTTAATCAAATTACTAACAGGGTTATCATAGTACATAATTTCAGAAATGCCTTATCATGAATTTTGATTCATCTATATTAGTGATTTAAGATATTCTTGTTGATATGTGTTTTATCAATACTCACTGATTCCTTTAAGTGAATCCTAAAAGATAGATACAGGAGCCTTGATATTATGAATGAACTTGTCCAATGGAAGTATTGACGTCTTGGTTGTGGAATAGGTGGTAACGTTAAGGTAAACCAGGTATGAGAAGGTATAAGTAATCCTCATTATGAAATTGAATTAGGTGTTTGTATAAGTATGTATACGAGGTATGGGTGAAAGCAAATGTATTAGTTTTATTTGTAAATAAATTATATAGTTAATTTATAATATAGATTATATTGTATTTTCTTATTATTGTAATTTAAAAATTGTTGAAAGTATATTTTACGTGCATGGCCTAATGAACTCAACAGTTGATTATGTTAGGAGCATATTGTGAACATGGCTATGTTAGTATAAGTGTCATGTGTGTTCATTAACTTTTGTGTGCTTACAAATATGGTTATTGAATGTCTATTTTCCTTGTTGTGGCAATTAAGAAACATATATTTCATTATAAAGACTATTATTGTATATATATGTTTGAAGTAGTTAGTTGATTTTAGAGTCTAATTACTTGTGATGAAAAAGTAAATTGTGTTTATGTTAGTGATTACACTTGCCTTTTTATAGTATTAGTGGCCTTTGCATACCCATCTACTCAGATTTATTAGCTACAAAATCTATCAAGATTCTCCAATTATTAATCTAGGAAAGATTCACATTCCCTTCCAAAACATCCATTTGACATAGGAAGTGAGGTCATTGGCAAAGGATGAAAACTTTGGTTCTTTTTCTAATTTAATATTTTTCCACAATTGGTTATTATTTTATTTAGCTCCAACCTAAAAGAGGGGCGTTTGATTTTTTTAGTTAGCACTTGTGGCACATGTCGGTGCCTTGAAAATGATTTATTAGATGTCAAAAGATGCCCATTTAGTAGTATATTAAGGTAGGACCATTTTTAGTGATATTATGACAATTGTAAGGGTCTAAAATAGGGGGAAATATTTTGGATGTGAGAGCCTAATTTTAGCTAGAATCTTGCTTTCTTGGGTACTACACCTCATGAGAGGTTTCGTACATGGTTTTGCAAACCACATAATGGTTTCCTGGTTGTGAGAGGTCTATAAATTTGAAAGTTTGAAGAGTAGTTTCAAGGTTTTTTTTGGAGTTGCAAGTATTGTTATGTTGTTGGAATGACTTCACTTGGTACAAATAGAGATGTTAAAACAACCATAAAAAGTAATCTTTCATGACTGATGGGCTGAGGAATGATAATCCAGGTATGAGGAAAATGTCGATTGGAGCTACCCTGAAATAATTCCTTCTGTACAAATTTACCATGTATGTTTATTGAGAATGTATCTCTAAATACTTCGGGGTAGAATGCTTTGTTTGCTTTGATAATTGACTTGAACACATTGAATAATATGATTGTTCATTTTGTATATATATTTTTAGAGAATGTTGAAATACATGGATTTATATGCTAGTCAATTTGGATCTTGAGAATATTGATTGATCATTTGTATATAATGTTTTATGTACTAATTATATGATATATGATTTGGGTATTTTGGTCATTCTATTTGAGTTATGCAAAAATAATATAACTCCTCTGTATGAATGATGTGTGTTTGGAATTTGAGACAACTAATTTGGGTAACTTGATTTAGTGGTATTGTTTATGAAGTGGTAGAGTGTATTCTGGAGAATGATTGAAAGCTTCAATATCATACAATTTGATTTGGAAAATTTGAATAAAGTGTTTTATTTGTCCATTTTACAACATGAACAACTTTTGCATGTGTGAAAATCTCTTCAATTCCCTTCTAGGTTTTATTCCTCTAATGTTTATCTTTCCAAAACATTTTAAATTTTTAAATTTCATTTAGAAATAAGAAATATATACCTATTTTAAGACTGTTGGTTAGTTTTATTTTGCTCAGAAAACTACTTTAATTGTCTACTTTACGTGTGAACAGATTTTGTATGAGTAAAAATCTCTTTAATTCCTTTATGTGTTTTATTCCCCTATGTTTCATCTTTCCACAACATTTTTAATTTTTAATTTTCGTTTAGAAATAGAAAAGATGTGATTTTTTTAAACTGTTGTTTCATTTTGTTTTGTTACCAAAAATTATTTTTGTTGTCTTTCTTAAAATATAAAACATTTTGGATGGTTTGCTTTAACCAAAAAAAAATTATGATTGGAAATTGTATATATTTAATTATATATTTATAAAAGGAATTATCCGATATAGATATAAAGAGTATGAGATTTTCTTATTCATAAATGATTATGAATTTATAGGAAGAATTCATTTTATTATGATCCTTGTCGACTTTAGAAGTTGTATAATGTTGGTTATAGTATATCTTTTAACCCAACTAGATAATATTGATTCTTGTACTAGTCAATTTTATAGAACAAATAATTGTAAGTATTTAGGAAATTCAATACTTTTGGTTTCCAGATTGAAAACAGTTTAATTGTCTTACATATTTAAATATACGTATATTTCTTGAAATAAGAAAATTATCCTCCTTGCAACTGCTATGCTTCAACTTGTCGTTTCTTTTAAAATATTGATTTTAGTCATATATAAAAGGTTAGGTTCTTACAAGCTTTGAATGGTAGCAAGATTTATTTAATTTGTATTTCCTTAAATTTTGTTTTATCCATTGTATTGTGAGATCATAAAATAAGTTGCTTAGGATCTTTTGTAGTCGAAGTTAAATGTAATTGTTTATTGTAACCTTATCTGGCTTATTTTTTTAATGATTTTAACTTGTACAATATAGTATTAGCTTATTAGTGACGATTTCATCTTGGTTTTAGATAATAACCTTGTGTTTATTATTATTTTTATGGGAAAATGTATTTGTAAGAAATCTACCATAGACCTTAAGTTATGAATATAGAAATAAATGTGATTTGTTGAAGTGAGTTCCTTAATATTGGTAAAGGGACTTTTGTTCTAGGATGTTATCATAACCTAAGTTCCTTCTAAAATTCCAATCAAATGAGTTATGTAACCCTTCTATTCTTAAGTAGGGATAACAATCTTATGTGTGAGATGAGACAAGAGTGCTTGAGAACATTTTTTAAGTCTTTAGTGGCTTCATCCACATATGTTATTCATGTCATGTGAATATCCTAAGTCAAGTTATATTTTCCTCCTTGAGACTAGCTATTGTTTCCACTTTTAACACAATGAAATTTATGAATTAATATAACTAGTTCTCTTATGAGTTATTGTATCTAAGTTAACCTTATGATTGCAAGTCCAGTTACCCCAAACTACAAAGTATCTGTGATGTGCGTACGTAGGCAAGGCCATCACTGATGAGCCCCCAAGGCATTAGGTCTAGCCCATAGGGCCTATAGTCTTTTCATCTTGTGCATTTATACCTATCATGTTTAGTATTGATCTTGTGAGACTAATGCTTTTATTTAGTTGTGTAGATTCATGCCAGTTACATGTACAAGGTGTTAGTGTTAATACAATATTTTATGAACATCGCAAGGTACGGGTAAATTTATGGTGATGAATGTTGTTAAGTAGTTATTCTTTAATGTCTGTACATTTGTTATCAGATATGAGTGTTGTGTTGTCTATACTTCTGGGAAAGATCAAATGTTTTGGAAGTGTATTAAGATTAACTCATTTATTTGAAGAGACTAATTGTTTACTTCGTGTTGTAGAAAGTAAAATTTTACAGGAGTATCGACATCACATCAATTTACAAGGTAAAGAAGGTATAAATGAATCATTTCATTTCTGTTATTACATCTAGTTAATATTTGATTGTATTTTATTTTATCTAATTGATGCAGAGGATGGCAAGAATACCCTACAACCACTTGCAACAAGATTCTCTATGACTCTTCAAGAGGAATCACAAAACCTACCCTGTTTGCAATCTTGTCTTCTAGCCCTTAAACCCTCAAATGAGACCTAATGGGTACTTAATATAACCAAACTCATTCTTGATGGCATAAATAGATTCTACAACACTTATCAGGTCCTATAGGGCCTTGACAAACCCACACTTCTCATAAAAGATTAAAAAAAAAAGCCAAATTTGCACTCAACCCTAGCTGTTATAGGTTTCTAGGTCAGTTTTAGCAGGTTTTTGGAAGGAACAGTCCTTCATATCTCACACAAACCATTGACTTAGGACCTAAAACTTTGCAATCATTTAGAGACCCATAAAACAGAGGTTCACACCAAAAATCATATTTTTCCACAGTACGGATTTGAAGAAACCCTGGTTTCTGAACAGGGCTGCTAGGAAGATTGGTCTATTAGACCACTCAAACAATCTTTTCTTCACATCTGATAAAATGAAAAATACCTGCAATGACTTTCTCTTTCCACTCATATAAGTTTCATAACCGTACTCATCCGTACAGGGTCGTACAAGCCCTTTTTACACCTGCAAAAACACTCAAAAATGCATAAAACAGGGTACATCAAAACTTCATGTCTAACTACCTCCAACCTCTTATTTCTTCATTTCCTTCATGCATAATGTCCCCAAGACAGTTACAAAGGCCTTTTATATGATTGTCTCATTAAAAGGGCCAAAAAGTGCCTTAAAACATGAAAATGCAACCCTAATACTTAGCCTAGGATAGCAAAACATGATAAAATGACTTGAAATGGTCTAACAAGACCTTATTTGACCCAATGACCCTAATTCTAAGGCGAAGGAACAAACCCCAACTCTCTAACTAGCTAAAACTTGCCTAGAAATTCAAATTGGCATTTTGGAGGGAAAATGTAAATTTGAATTCTAGGCCTGTACAAACATCCAAAACCATTGGACATGACCCAATGGGCCTTCTAAGTCTCTAACACACAAATTTAGGACTCTCAACATCAATTAGTCCATAAAAACAAAATTAGGTCACATGACCTGATACACATGCATTTTACATGATGTTCATAGGCAACTCAATCTCATAGGCATTGTTAGCAAACTTCTTAACAACTTTACAAGGTCTTATTTTTTTCGTCTTCAACTTGTTGTATTCTCCCTTGGGAAACCTTTTCTTGCTGAGATGTGCTAGGACAAGATCCCCAACTTGAAAATTTACCTCTCTTCTCTTCAAATCTGCCTTTTGTTTGTACTTTTCCACACTAGTTTATAGTTGTTGCTTCACTTGCTGATGTATCTCTTGCATGGCAATAGAAAATTGCTCACCCTATGCACTTAGCTTCTCCATACCACCGAGATGCCTCAACTCAAATACACCTCTTGGCTACATACCATAAACTAGTACTTGAAATGGACTCTTACCAATGCTCCTATTCAAGTTGAATCATTGTGCGCAAACTCTGCTTGGGATAACACAAGATCCCATTGCTTAGGATGATCCTTTGAAAGACATATTAAGAGGTTACCTAGGCTCCTATTGACCACTTCAGTTTGGCCATCAATCTGAGGGTGGTAGGCTGAGCTAAAACTGAGATCTATACCAAGCTTCCTCCACAGAGTCCTCCAAAACTGTCCTAGGAATTTTCTATCTCTGTCAGAGACTATGCTCAATGGTAATCCATGAAGTCTAACAACCTCCTTGAAGAACAAACCTGCAACATATGAAGCATCACTTGTACTTTTGCAAGGAATGAAGTGAGCAATCTTGGAAAACATGTCCACAACAACATAAACTAAATCAAAACTCCTTTGTGTCTTTGGCAAACCCATGACAAAGTCCATACTAATTGATTCCCAAGTCCTATTGGGAATGGGTAAAGGTTGGTACAGTCCTACATTAGTGTTGCTCCCTTTTTCTTTTTGACATATAATACACCTCTCCACAAATATTCTTACATCGATTTGCATCCTTGGCCAAAAGTAATTCCTTCTCAGCTGCTCTAGTGTCTTATCAAGGCCAAAATGACCTACCATACTCCCACAATGCTTTTCCTTAATAAGATTTTCTCTTATAGAACATTTAGGCACACAAATTTGTGCTCCTTTAAACAACATGTTGCAAGTATGAGCAGTAAGTGTTGTCATTGATGTCAACACCTAAGGTCAGCATCCAAGGAAGTTACTTGGTTAAGTTGGAACAAGTGTTTGTCTCCCAGAATAGTGCAATGTTTTACTCCGCATTTCGTCAGCATTGAAGACCGGAGTGTGAGATTGGGATATGATTTAGAGAAGTGTTTGAAGATACTAATTCCTAAGTTTGGTGGTCCGGAACGCTATACAGCGAAAGATCTATTCACTAATTTGAAGATTGGCTTTGGCAATGTATGCAGATTGGAATTTAGCCTTGCGGTTCTAGATTTAAGCTCAGAAAGTCCATAGCTATCTTCATTCCAGAGGGTTTCTGATTTGGTGCTCCGAAAGACAAGTTTGTGTTGTTATACTTTAGATGAAAGTTGTTGATTTCAGGTGATATTTGTTATCTTCAGTAATCTCCAAGTGAGATCTGTTGCGGATGGATTTATTGGCTCTCAAGTGAATTTATGTTGTTCATGGAGGTGTCAAGATCATGTTAAAGCATTGCACAAGGTCCGCTTATTATGTTTGTTATCAAGGAAGCATGTGATCAAGAATTCTCCCAGTTTATATTGTTTGGCCGACCTGATTAATTATGGTGATCAAGGAGATGCTTTTGATGAATGTTAACAACCCTTATTGTAATCTTGCTAGGTTTAGGGTTGAGGTAGTGAGCCTGCTAAACTTAGTTGTACATCATGGCAATAAGCCAGCATGTTCTAGGCCCATGGAGTGACCAAGCCTGAACATCATTTTTGTAAAGATTGCAATATATTTATGAGAGCTAATCCTCTCCATGGTTTTTCCTGTTTTGGGTTTTCCACGTAAAATCTTCGTGTTATGTGTCATGTTTTTGTGGATGTTGTTTAGTTGTATATTTTGCTTCTATTGGATTATTTTTTTGAAATGGTTAAAAGTAAAAGTGCAAGAAAAGATTTATAGAAAACTGATTCACCCCCCCTCTCAATGTTCCTGACAATCAACACAACAAACCATCCTGAATAAGGTAGTCTAGCCACTTTTCCATATTAGTGTTAATGGGTTGCTTGCAAACCTCATAAACCTCTTTGAAATCTGCATCATCCTCATTCATCTCTTTGAGTGATTCAATCCCAACACTTCTCAACTGAATTTATTGCACTATTAATGCTCTCCTACTCAAAGCATTAGCCACCTTGTTACTCTTCCCTTTCTTGTGTTTAATTGTGAAAGTATAACTTTGCAAGTATTCAATCAACTTAATGTGCCTTTGACTGAGTTTTTCTTCGCTATTTATGAATTGAAGTGCATGGTTGTCAGTATAGACTATAAACTCCTTAGGTAAAAGCTAATGTCTCCATTTCTTGAGTGATATAATTTCATACATTTCTAAATCATAGGATGAGTACTTTTTCTTTGCATCATTGAGTTTTTCACTAAAATAGGCTATTGGAGCTTATTATCTTGAATTAAAACTGCCTCTATTGCATGACCACTAGAATCACACTCTATTTGGAAAACCTTATTGAAATTGGGTAAAACCAAGATTGGCTGCTCACTCACCCTCTTTTTCATATATTGGAAGTTCTTTTCCACTTGTTCAGTCCATATGAACGTTTTCTTATCCCCATTTATGGTGTCTATGATATGTGCACACACATGATTAAAACCTTTTATGAATTTTCTGTAAAAACTTGCAAGACCATGGAAACTTCTTACCTTTGAAATTGATTTAGGTGCAGGCCACTCCAAGATGGCCTTCACTTTGCTTGGATCCATCTTCAACATCCCCTTTGAAACCACAAAACCAAGGTACAACAATTTTGTCTTCATGAACTCACACTTTTTCAAATTGATCATTAGTTTTTCCTCTTGTAACCTTCTTAGCACCAAATTCAAATGATACAAATGCTCTTTTTTGTTAGAACTAAAAACCAATATGTCATCAAGGTAAACAACTACAAACTTACCAATGTATGGCTTGAGGACTTCATTCATTAGCCTCATAAAGGTGCTAGGTGCATTTGAAAGACCAAATGGCATAGCAAGCCACTCATACAAGCCCTCATTTGTTTTGAACATTATTTTCCATTCATCTCCTTATCTGATCTGGTATCCACTTTTGAGGTCTATCTTTGAGAAGTAGCTGGCCCACTCAAACAATCCATCAAGTCTTCTATTCTTGGAAGTGGAAACCTATATCTGATTGTTATCTTATTTATTCCCCTGGAATCAGTGCACATTCACCACTCACCTCCTTTCTTAGGTGCCAAAATAGTTGGAACTGCACATGGGCTAAGACTCTCCCTGATTAACCCCTTGTCAAGCAACTCTTGTACTTATTTTCTGATTTCTTCGTTTTGTTGGGGTGTCATCTTATAGGTTGCCTTGTTTGGTAGACTAGCCCCTGGTATGAAGTCTAAATGGTGACTGATATCTCTCATTGGACGCAAGGAGTTAGGAAGCTCATCCACAACTATGTCTGCATAATTCTTCAACATGTCTTGAATCTCACATGGCAGCTCGTCAATTCTTGTTGTTGTTGTGACAGTCCTAGGTCTGACCAGCACTACAAAACCTATCTCTTCCTCCTCCATTGTCTTTATAAATTCTTTTTCACCTACTAACATTACACTTGAACCAACCTTTTGGTCTTTATCCTCCTCTTTCAAAGATGCTAAAGTATAGGTAACTCCATCCTTCTCCAAAACATAGACATTCTTCCTACCATCATGCATTGTTTTTCTGTCATATTGTCAAGGCCTACCAAATAGCACATGGCACACATCTATTGGAATGATATCACATAACACCTTGTCCTTATACCTTCCTATTTGAAACTCTACCCAACATTGTTCATTAACTAGTACTTGCTGCCCCTTATTCAACCATGGAACTTTATAGGGTGTAGGATGAGGTAATCTCTTTAAATTCAACTTCTCTACCATCTCAACAGCAATTAAATTATCAGTACTTCCTAAATCTATCACAACTTGGCAACACTTACCTTGACACTTGAAAACAATCCTGAATAGTGACTTTCTTTGAGGTGGCTCTTTCTCCATTGGAACCTTGATCAATGTCCTTCTCATCAGAAAAGATTCTCCCTTCTCTAGTTCTTCTAGTTGTGGTGAAGAGTTAACACTTTCTTCATCTCCTCCTTGAGCAACTTGAGTCCTTTCATTCCTAAAGGTAGTGGTGGTATGCTCTTCTAGACACTCCCAAGTTTGATGACTAGCAAACTTGTTGCACTTGTAGCACTTTCTTGTGAAGCCATTGAATCCTCCTCTTTGTCCAAATCTACCCCTGAAATTAGGCCTCCTTCCTCTAAAGCCTCCTCTTGTACTTGGTTCTTGTTCTTGGGAAGAAATTGAATCTCCTTGGTTTCTTTGCTACTACCCCCTACCTGCAAATGTACCTCTACCTCTGAAATTCTTCCCTCTTCCTCTATTCTGCTTCTCTTGCTTTCTATTCAACTTCTCTTCAGCCTTTAAGGCTAATTGGTAGCATTCCTCAAGTGTCCTGGGGCTTGTGAGACTCAACTCATCCTATAAGCTATACTTCAACCCATTAAGGTATCTTGCAACCTTATCAGTATCATCCTCCATATGTCTTGATCTTATACTCAACTACTCTTTCACACCCATATCCTTTTGTTTCAGATTCTGTAATTTCCTATACAATTGGGTCATGTAATCACTAGGTAAAAATTTACCCTTCAACTTGGCAACCATCCTATCCCAAGAAGTAATCTTGGATTTTCCCTTCTTTCTCCTCCCTTCATGTACATAATCCCACCAAAGGGATGCATGGCCTTTCAACTTGGTTCTTGCAAACTTAACTTGTTGCTTTTCAGGTACCTCGTCAAACTCAAAATACTTATCCAACTCCCCTATCCAATCCAAGAGTTCTTCACCATCCAAGCTACCTGCATACACTGGAAGTTCCATCTTCACCTTGGATCCATCACCCTTGACTTCCTTCAACAATCTTTTCAACCTCAACTCATCAGCATCCCTCTCTTCCTGAGGTGCTCCTTGTGGTCCTTCCTCCACCACTTCTTCTTGGTCACTCATGTCTCTTGTGACCACTTCTCTTCTCTGGTTGGCTTCCACTGTACCGAGTCTTGCATCCAGACTGACTCCCATCTCCCTCATTTCTGTGGCAAGGGTTTCTCCCAACTATGTAGCTATTCTTTCAACAGCATTGATTCTTGGAGGCATCTTTCACATGTTTCCCTATTATTATTCTTCTCACTTCTTGGCAAACTAGACAAACTTGACTCAACTTGACAAACTTGACTCAACCTAGCTCTGATACCAAAACAATGATGTAGAGGATGGCAATAATTCCCTACAACCACCTGCAACAAGATTCTCTATGACTCTTCAAGAGGAATCACAAAACCTGCCCTGTTTGCAATCTTGTCTTCTAGCCCTTAAACCCTCAAATGAGACCAAATGGGTACTTAATATAACCAAACTCATTCTTGATGGCATAAATAGATTCCACAACACTTATCAGGTCCTATGGGGCCTTGACAAACCCACACTTCTCAAAAAAGATTTAAAAAAAAAAGTTGAATTTGCACTAAACCCTAGGTGTTATAGGTTTTTAGGTCAGTTTTAGCAAGTTTTTGGAAGGAACAGTCCTTCATATCTCACACAAACCATTGACTCAGGGCTTGAAACTTTGCAATCATTTAGAGACCCATAAAATAGAAGTTCACACCAAAAATCATATTTTTCCACAGTATGGGTTTGAAGAAATGATTTTTTTTTGTATTTTGGGAAACCCTAGTTTCTGAACAGAGCTGCTAAGAAGATTGGTCTATTAGACCACTCAAACAATCTTTTCTTCACATCTGATAAAAATGAAAAATACATGCAATGACTTTCTCTTTCCACTCATACAAGTTTCATACCTATACTCATTCATATGGGGTCATACAAGCCCTTTTTACACTTGCAAAAACACTTAAAAATGCATAAAACAGGGCATTTTTCATCAAAATTTCATCGCTAACTGCCTCCAGCCTCTTATTTCCTCATTTCCTTTGTGCATAATGTCCCCAAGAGAGTTACAAAGGCCTTTAATATGACTGTTCCATTAAAAGGGTCAAAAAGTGCCTTAAAACATGAAAATACAACCCTAATACTTAGCCTAGGATAGCAAAACATGATAAAATGACTTGACATGGTCTAACAAGACCTTATTTGACCCAATGACCCTAATTCCAAGGCTAGGGAACAAACCCTGACTCTCTAACTAGCCAAAACCTACCTAGAAATTCAAATTGGCATTTTGGAGGGAAAATGTAAAATTTGAATTCTAGGCATGTACAAGCATCCAAAACCATTGGACATGATCCCAGTGGGCCTTCTAAGACTCTAACATACAAATTTAGGACTCTCAACATCAATTAGTCCATAAAAACAAAATTTGGTCACATGACCTGATAAACATGCATTTTAGTTGATGCTCTTGCATCACTAATCCTCTGGAATTGCCCTTTCGATTACAAGGTAACTATAAAGCTTAAGGAGACAAATAGCCATTCTTTTCATATATAATGAATTTTATATTAGATACGTATGTTTCTAACCCAAATATGTATCACGTAGTTGTATTGTATTTATGTTGCAAGCTTATTAATGGGTGATGTTGTATACACGTCATCAGATATGAGTGTTTTGCACTCTCTATCCTTTCGAGAAGGATCATGTGTAGTATTATCTTATCTACCTTGCTAATTTACTATCGTATAATACTTATTGAAGTTTTGTTTAGCTGTGCAAGAAATGTTTAAAATTGGATTCCTATTTATGATGATTGCTACAAAAGTTTCCTAAGATGCATCAATATGTTCATTGCATTGTAACAACTTGGACATGACACTAATGAATAGGAGACTGGTTAAACAAGGGTCTCCTTTACACTTTAGGCTCTACAAAGCTTGGGTGGGTTTCCCTTATGGAAAATATTTGAGAACGATACATCATCTTATCACTATAGTGTCAAACAGATTTGAATTCTCACACTAAATGACATGGATGCTTAAGATTTGACTAATTCCCTACAATCCTTTAAAGCATGGTGTGAAAACTACAAATAAATTATTACAGAACTAAGATATGTCATTTTAAAACATTTTGTAGTTGGTGGATGCTTGGTTTGAGATCAGTGCCTGTTCAAGGAAGTCAAAGTCAATATTTATGCTATATTTCACCACAACACCACATACATCTGATAATCAATTCAGATTTTATTGGATGTTATTGTCTTGACAATAATCTTGACTTACTCAAGGCTTATATTTATGCATCCATATTTAATTATCTGCTCACACTGTAAACAATATCATCATTCTCCATGAAAGATTCACTCCATTATTTAAACAGAAACTAACACATAGAAAGATTCACAACAACAAATGTGTGAGAAAAAAATTAATCATCCTTGATCATTAATTTCAAATGAATGTTTATAATGGACAATGGAGACAAACAACTCAACATCGCATGTTACTCATATATGCTTGTTCAAAGAATACATGTTGTGAAGAATTTTCATACAAATGACTAGTTATTCCTATTACAGACTACACAAATTCTACATCCCTTGCTAACTTTCCAACAACTCTTGTACAATTGAAGCTCATCCCTTTTATAGAAGAAAGGGGCAAATACAAATGCATCCATGACTGACACATGTCATTTTCACATTTGTCCCAAATAATCCCATCCAATAGAAATAGTTGTAATAGTTGGGCATTGATCGAGGGCAATTTCCACGTCTCACAACCAAGATGACATAGTAGAAGAGCCTGATTTGGTCTTGATCTACCAAAGTTGAGATAATGGCTACTATTGGCAATGGAGGTGATAACATGGCATTAGAAAAGTGCTCCTCTCTTGAATCCCTAAGTATTTTAAACAACAGTTAGAGACTGGGATGCAACTGCCTTGCATTTTCATGATGTTGAAGGTGGCATGAAAGAAGTCATTTGATTTAGGTTGAATCAGGAGAGGAAAAGACTCCATCCCAACACAACACCACTTGTCTTGCCAATGGGCACTCCACACTAGGCTACGAGCAACAACAAACTAAGATCAAAGAGGCAAGATTACACTATCTTCCCGTAGAACCAGGGCACCAGGAAGCAACAGAAGGGCCTGAATAGAGAATGGTTCCTCCCTGAGAGTCAACACACTCCCCATGTCCACAAGCATAACTGGAAAGACACCAAAGGATCCAAGGATGAAATTGGAATGTTGCAAAAAATGACCCACCTTAATGAGGAAAGGAGAGACCAAATGTCGCACCGATTCATCCCATGAATGCTCTGCTCTCCATAGGAACCTTGTGTCATGGTTTAAAACTTGCACTGGGAGGCAAGTGAACCAGACACCTCTCATTCCAATTCCACCCATTCTAGGGAGGAATTTCACCTTTCCTTTTAAATTCACATAGTCGAAGGCATGAAAAGGCTAAGAATCCCCAAAGAAACAAAATAATCATTGTTGACCCTCTCTAAAACATAGAAATTACCCTTTTGGAAGAAGATGAATGATTAGAATGATCTCTCCAATGTCACACTTCCATTTATAGGCATATCCTAGATTGTATTTGCCCTCGGGAATGCATACAATCATGACTAAATCCATCAAATCACTCACACGTAAGATCATGCCATTATTCTATTTGAGGCATTAATGAAGAATTGTCACACATGCGAAGAGGATTTGCTTGATGCTTCAGGTACTACAATAAATTGACATCATGTCATGTATTTTTGTGCTCAAGTGATGTGTTCCATTTTCAATTTGCTTGCTTCCTAAAAACCTTCCCCACTTGTTGACACGAACCTCATACTCAACACTGAATTGTGTTTCAATTCTCCTCATGGGACTGTCTAATTCTGACTTGGCTCCAAATAATTCATTTATTACTGACATGATCACACTGAACTGGATCTACCTATCTCAATGTGTGATGGATGCAATTAAGGATCGAGGCACTACCTACGTATGTTTTTGACCCAAAGATGTATCGTGTAGTTGTATTGTATTTATGTTGCAAGCTTATCTATGGGTGATGTTGTATACACATCATTAGATATGAGTGTTTTGCACTCTATATCCTTTCATGAAGGATCGTGTGTATTATTATCTTTTCTACCTTGCTAATTTACTATCATATAATACTTATTGAAGTTTTGTTTAGCTATGCAAGAAATTTTTAAACTTGGATTCCTATTTATGATGATTGCTACAAAAGTTTCCTAAGATGCATCAATATGTTCATTGCATTGTAACAGCTTGGGCATGACACTAATGAATAGGAGATTGGTTAAACAAGGGTCTCCTTTACACTTTAGGCTCTACAAAGCTTGGGTGGGTTCCCCTTATGGAAAATATTTGAGAATAATACATCATCTTATCACTATAGTGTCAAACAGATGTGAATTCTGACACTAAATGACATGGATGCTTAAGATTTGACTAATTCCCTACAATCCTTTAAAGCATGGCGTGAAAACTACAAATAAATTATTACAGAACTAAGATATGTCATTTTAAAACATTTTGTGGTTGGTGGATGCTTGGTTTGAGGTCGGTGCTTGTTCAAGGAAGTCAAAGTCAATATTTATGCTATATTTCACCACAACACCACATACATCCAATAATCAATTCATATTTTACTAGATGTTATTGTCTTGACAATAATCTTGACTTACTTAAGGCTGATATTTAAGCATCCATATTTAATTATCTGCTCACACTGTAAACAATATCATCATTTTTAATGAAAGATTCACTCCATTATTTAAACAGAAACTAACACATAGAAAGATTCACAACAACAAATGTGTGAGAAAAATAGTAATCATCCTTGATCATTAATTTCAAATGAATGTTTATAATGGACAATGGAGACAAACAACTCAACATCGCACGTTACTCATAAATGCTTGTTTAGAGAATACATGTTGTGAAGAATTTTCATACAAATGACTAGTTATTCCTATTACAGACTACACAAATTCTACATCCCTTGCTAACTTTCCAACAACCCTTGTACAATTGAAGCTCATCCCTTTTATAGAAGAAAGGGGCAAATACAAATGCATCCATGACTGACACATGTCATTTTCACATTTGTCCCAAATAATCCCATCCAACAGAAACAGTTGTAATAGTTGGGCATTGATCAAGGGCAATTTCCATGTCTCACAACCAAGATGACATAGTAGAAGAGCCTAATTTGGTCTTGATCTACCAAAGTTGAGATAATGGCTACTTCTGGCAATGGGGGTGATAACATGGCATTAGAAAAGTACTCCTCTCTTGAATCCCTAAGTATTTTAAACAACAGTTAGAGACTGGGATGCAACCGCCTTGCATTTTCATGATGTTGAAGGTGGCATGAAAGAAGTCGTTTGATTTAGGTTGAATCAGGAGAGGAAAAGACTCCATCCCAACACAACACCACATGTCTTGCCAATGGGCACTCCACACTAGGCTATGAGCAACAATAAACTAAGATCAGATAGGCAAGATTGCACTATCTTCCCGTAGAACCAAGGCACTAGAAAGCAACAGAAGGGCCTAAATAGAGAATGGTTCCTCCCTAAGAGTCAACACACTCCCTATGTCCACAAGCATAACTGGAAAGACACCAAAGGATCCAAGGATGAAATTGGAATGTTGCAAAAAATGACCCACCTTAATGAGGAAAAGAGGGACCAAATGTCGCACCAATTCATCCCATGAATGCTCTGCTCTCCATAGGAACCTTGTGTCATGGTTTAAAACTTGCATTGGGAAGCAAGTGAACCAGACACCTCTCATTCCAATTCCACCCATTCTAGGGAGGAATTTCACCTTTCCTTTAAAATTCACACAGTTGAAGGCATGAAAAGGCTGAGAAGCCCCAAAGAAACAAAAGAATCATTGTTGACCCTCTCTAAAACATAGAAATTACCCTTTTGGAAGAAGATGAATGATTAGACTGATCTCTCCAATGTCACACTTCCTTTTATAGGCATATCCTAGATTATATTTGCCCTCGAGAATGCATACAATCATGGCTGAATCCATCAGATCACTCACATGTAAGATCATGCCATTATTCTATTTGAGGCATTAATGAAGAATTGTCACACATGCGAAGAGGATTTGCTTGATGCTTCAGGTACTGTAATAAATCGACATCATGTCATGTATTTTTGTGCTCAGGTGATGTGTTCCATTTTCAAGTCGCTTGCCTCCTAAAAACCTTGCCCACTTGCTGACACGAACCTCATACTCAACACTGAATTGTGTTTCAATTCTCCTCACGGGACTGTCTAATTCTGACTTGGCTCCAAATAATTCATTTATTACTGACATGATCACACTGAACTGGATCTACCTAACTCAATGTGTGATGGATGCAATTAAGGATCGAGGCACTACTATAGAATTTTGCATCCCGATCATGTCATGATGTCCTGAGGCCGTCGTTGCCAAGAGATAGGGTAGAAAACATGCTTCAGATGCTTCAAATTGATCAATCTCACAACCCAACACAATATCCATCAAAGATATCATTAAATGTATCTATTAATTCACTCATGCCTCACAATTTAATTGGGGTTTCAGCTCAATTGTAGTCATTTAAAATTAAAGGCCACATTACTTCCAACAATAAATCTTCAAGCTAGCCAAATATTTGCTTTGTGTGCCACATTCTGGAGACATTTTGATTATTGACCGTTGATTTAACATGAACCCGAGATTCACGGTTTGTGTATGCAACAACTTCCAGCACTCGGGCCCATTTCCACACAAGGGACATGTGTCAAAGAGTCGCACACCCATGATCATCAAGAAACAGATGCATAATGAGGCTCCATTTGAAATGAAGCATGGTACCATACTAGAGTGACACCATGTGTTTGTAGTGATCGGACGCAACCCCTCAACAAAAGGATCACCTATGACAAATGATTGACAACCTTCAAAACTTCTCCCTTGCAAACATCCTGACGGGTCCCATTGACACATGCCAACATGACACTCCTCCATCAAATGTCAAAATACCAAGCGTCGAAGAATAGTGTGGGATCAACAAGTGGACACCCTCAACAGAACATCTCCCTTGAAAGCCATGGGCCCACCTCACAAATACAAATAACTTCAAGCACTTGGGTACATCCATCAGGTTTCAACAAAATAAAGGCATTAGCTAGTAAAACTAGTAGAGGGGCCAATATACACACGATGAAGGGGGCGTAACTCAGGTATCTTAATAAAATACAACTGATTAATACAAGTCACTGACACATTAGAATCTTGATTCCTAAAACTTGAGTATTGAAACATAATCTCCAGGATGTAGGAAAATGATTCAAAAACAAGAACCTTAAACTCTAGATATTTTGCAAGTCCTAACATGCCCGACAGTCCATATGGAATTAAACCCTATGGGTCTAGATGGGTAGTGATTACCTGGTGGTGGTTTTATTATTTTTATATTGGAAATCAAACGTCAATTAATTTCCTTGTATCATGAGTAATGGTAAGCTAAGTGAACAATGAAGGAGCTGTCGTTAGAGAATGTATAGTATCAAAGTAGAACGAGAAGGATGCTAATGGTCATTTTGAAGAGAAGTTAGGCAGTGTAAAACCATCCTATAAGGATATTGTGGGTAATTCTGAAGGAGAGATTCCAAAAGAAGCATGGTTTATAGTCATGGAGGTAGAAGATGGAGAGTGTGTGGAACTCATGAGAGGTGGAGTGGGAGTAGACGGTGACCTCAAAGGTGGAGAGTCCAGAGGAGGAGAAAGTGGTAAGGACTTTTAGTTGCATAAAATCCTCTCTATCTCGCATAATATAGAGATAATACAAGCTGTTATAAATGAAGAAAACATACTTAAGAACATTGCTATGTTTTTTGTTTGTCTGGACAACAATTTTTTACCATCAAGATTTTTTTTTGATGATTGGTTAGGTAATGTATGAGGGAGAAAAATGGGAATTTATGTCAATTTTTATAGGATGATACAAAGAGGATTGTTTGTTATTTTTTCAAGTCTCACAAATGTAAGAAAGAGTTAGAAAAAAATTGAAATTTAGAGCAGTCGATCTTTAGGGCCATACCCTAGTCTGCAAACTCTAGACCTAATGTGGTGGCTGCCAACTATGCTCCATGATGGTTGGAGATAAAAAAAACATAGCCCCTTAGCTATGGAGGTTTATTCCACATATGATAAATCCTCTTGGTAATGTTCTTCAAATTGAAGTAGCTAAAGTTACATTGCCTCACCTAAATGCTAGGGTTTTAATCTCTTTAATTCCTGAAACTGTTGTTCCTGATGTATTGAATATTCAAATTGGAGATTTTGCTACTAAATGTGAAATTGAGCTTCCAGGGTAGTCTAAATGCATATTTTTGTGCAAAAAAAAGCCATGTTAAGAAAGACTACCCTAAAATTCCAAAAAATTCTAATAAGGCCTTCAAAAAAGATGAAAAAATGGATAGTAGCCCTCACTAGCCTAAAAAAGGAGTCTTAACTTGCAGTGGATCTTCTAATATAGATATTAATGAAATAACTCTGACCTAGAGTGACCCATTGTTTGAGGGAGACTATGTTAGCATTGAAGCAAAGGAAAACAACACTCAAAAATTTTTGAGTGAGCAAGATGATCTTAGAGAGGATATTAATCTAAGGAAAAATGCACAACAATTAGCTCTAGAAAGAATTAATTCTAGAGTCAGAGAAGGAAGAAAAACAATGGAGGAAGCCCACCAAGTACTATTGGACTTTGAACCCAATGGAGATCATGGTATGATAAAGAATAAGCCTAAAAGGCAAAAGATAGTTCTAGATTGTGATAACCCTCTTTTATCAGGAGGGGATATGGAAATTGATAAGATGGAAGAAGTATCTTCTAAAGAAGATAAAAAAAAACCAAGAATGACAAGGATCAAGTGGTAAGAAGCTTACAAAAAAAAGGGAAATAGGAAAAAAATGCCTAAATGTTTTGACAAGATTTACAAGAATTAGAAGCCTAGAGCTTCTTTTAAAATATCTAAATGATAATTAAGTGTAGTAGCTAGAATGTTAGGGGGTTGGAATCCCCTGACAAAAAATATATCCTTAGGAATTTTTGCAATAACAAAGCTAATATGGACTTTCTATGCCTCTAAGAGGTCAAAGCTGTTAGGTGTCAGTTGGGATGTATTTCAAAGTTTGTTTGGAAGAATTCCAAGGCCTTCTTCACACTTCATGATAAAGGCAAGGGTGGCTCATCCATTTTGATTAATAATAAATGGTCACAAATTGTGACTGATAGTGGTTCCTCTCCCTATAATAGGGTGGTCTGGATTATGATTAAAAAAGAGGAGTATAAATTTAGTATTTGCTTAGTATATGCACCTAATGACTATAGAGAAAGATCTCTATGGGCATGGATGGTACGTAGCCTTCCAAAAACACCATGGGCCTATGGGGGGACTTCAATACAATTGAGTACAAAGAAGATAAGATGGGTGGTAAAGAGCCATTGTAGAAAGGTAATGATCTTTATTTCTGGTCTAGAATGAAAAGATATCATAACCTTTCTAACCCTCTTGAAAGAGGTAGAAGTAGAAATAAACAAATTTGGTTTACATGGTGCAATAACTAGAATCAAGGGAAGAGAGTATATTTCAGATTGGACAGATTTTATGTGAACAAGAATATGATTAACTTTGTGCATGATGAGAATACTAATCATGTTCAAGTTTTTCTAGCTACTATGTCTGACCATTCCTCAATTTAAACAACCATTGCCATTAGAAATGGGATTCATAATGAGGTCAAAGTTTCTCAAATGTTCAAATTGAATATTTCCTTGCTCAATGGTCAAGATTGCAATGATGGTATTTTTGGAGGAAAGGGTTTTAAAGGTAGAAAATCAACTGTAGCATAACAGAGATGATTCAAGGTTTCTTGGCAATCTATTCAAGTCAAAAAACCTTCTCAGGAGACACCAAAATTACAGGAATCAAGGTGCCAAAATCAAAGCTATAATCAATTGGATCAATGAAGGTGATAGAGGTACAAAAATATTTTTTTAACATTCTCAGAGCCAAAAATATTAGAGAGACTATTGGTCTAATTGAACATGGAGTGTTGTCCAAGGACAAAGAGGTCATGAAAGGTGCCTTTCAAGCCTTTTATTAGAAATTGTTTTCCTTAGAGGACAATGAGTAGGGCATAGAGGCTAGATAATTTTGTAAAAAATGATTCCAAAGAAGATCAGCGAAGATGAAGCCTTTGAGTTGAGTAGAGATTTTTCCAAAGAGGAGATCATTAGAACTATCAAGACCTTCAGAGATGGTAAAGCACCTAGGAGGGATGGTTTACCCATTGAGTTCTACAAAACTAATAGTGAATGGATTAGGGAAAAACTTTTGGAGTTGTATCAGGAGGCTTTTGAAAAAGGAACTCTAGGAAAGGATATAAACAAAGGTATTATAAAGTTGATACCAACGGAAGGGGATAGGACTCTAATAAAAAAATTGGAGACCTATCACTTTGCTCAATGTTTCATACAAGATTTTAGCTTAGGTCTTAGCATTTAGGCTAACTAAAACTTTGAAAATAGTGGTTTATGTCACCCAGACAAGATTCATCAAAGGAAGATACATTTTGGAAAATCGAATCACTAGTTGGGAGGGTATGAACTGGTCCAATTATTCAGGCCAAGATGTGAGTATGATGTTGCTTGATTTTGAGAAAGCATATGTAGAATAAAATGACCCTTTGTTTTTGTTGTGATGGAGGCATTTGGATTTCCTCTTAAATTTTGTAAACGGATAAAAAATTTGTTTAATGACTCCTCTTCTCAAATAGACATTAATGGAGATCTAACTGATCCTTTTCCTTTACAAAGGTCTATCAAGAATGGTTTCCCCATTGCGCCTGACTTGTTTTTAATTTAGCTACAGATGCTTTATATTATATCTTGAGAAAAAAACTATTTAGTCCTACCATTAATGGTATTAGTCTCCCCAACAATGAAAATATGTTGAATGATCAATTTGTTGATGACACTACTTTGCTTGTGGAAATGAAGCAAGATAAGTTTGTTAATGTGATTAGGAGATTGAAAAGATTTTGTAGAGCCTATGGGGCTAATATTTTTTATAGTAAATCCACCATTCTAAGCTAGAAACATGAGCCTCTTAATTGCATTAAGGGTTAGAATTGGTAGTGGGGGGGCCAAACACCATTGTCAAATATTTGGGTATACCATTCTCTATTGAACCTTCTTTGAAAGACATGTGGGAATGGATGTTCCTTAAGGTGAAAAAGAAACATAAGAAGTGGCAAACCCGTGTGTTGTCCTTAGCTAAGAGAATTCAAGTCACTCAAAAGGTCTTAGCCTCTTATACAAACTACTACTCCTTTGCTTGGTTGTTTGGTAGTGCTTAGTTTGATAAGATTCAAAAAACTCTTAGAGACTTTCTATGGTCAGATGGCAAATAAAATAAGAAAATACATGCTATGAACTGGAATTGGTGTTGCCTCCCTAAGTCAAGAGGGGTACTGGGACTAAAGAATTTAAAAATTCACGGGATTTATTTGACATTCAAGTGGATCTTAAAGGATTTTGAGGGCTCCGAGTCCTGGAAGGTTTTGATCAGGAACAATATTGCTCATTCTAGACCAAGGAAAGGTAGAAGTTAGCATGCTCTTCACCCTCATAATTTTATATTTGGTAAATTTGTTGTGTGCCATTTTGGGTCCAAAGTATTCAGTAGTATTTAGAGGTCTTAGGAAAATGTCAAACACTTGATCAGTAACAACAAAGCAGTGTACAAAAATGAAGGTAAATTTGTGGCCTTTAGATCCGTGTGGTAGAATCTAGACTGGAACAATAAGCATGTGGCTGTTACATAGGGTTGTTTGACTAAATTTTGGGATTCTAAGTGTATTTTGACATTTAATGATATTTTGTATAAGGGTAGATTAAAAGATTTGGACAGTGTGAGAATAAAGTTTCAAATCCCCTCCAATCATAAAAGAACTTATTATGTTCTTATGAAGGCTTTGTACAGTGTGAAATTCCCCACCTCTCTAATGTTGAACATTGAAGTTTTGATGAACTTTAAATGGCGTGATGGTACAACATTTGACCAAATGTATGCTAAGAAAATCTACACCATTCTTGTTGATACAAGGGATATTATTGATTGCCTAAATAAAAACTAGAACCTTGCTTGGTCTAAGGCTAAATGGGCGTATGTGTTAAAAATTATTTGGTTTGATTGTGTTGAGCCTAAAAAGTCTTTCTTTATATGGCTTGTTTTGTTAAATAAGATTGTTGTTAATAGTGAGTTAGTGTCAATTGGTATCCATGCTAGAATGTGCTCCTTGAATAACTAGATTGAAACTGTTGAGAATTTGCTTAAATTTGAGTTTCATTATGTTGTGCTTCTTTGGTCCTCTTTTCTTGGTAATAAGCTAGGTTGGGATAATAAGGAAGGGTTTACTTGGGCTGAAATTCTTTTTGATCATGTCAATGAATTTTCTGTTGAGCTTAATGAATTTTGGCTTGTGTTTACCAATGAAAATTTGTGGTTTATTTGGGAAAAGAGGAATGAAGAGGTATTCCAAGGCAAAAGGAGGTACCTTATTGAGACTCATTGTGAGCTCACCCATAGTGGCATTATTTTGCAGGTTTCCATGGTGCTTGAAATATTTAAAGAAAGGTTCTTTATTCTTCTTGAGGAAGGTTTGGCCATTGTCTACAAAAAGGAGATAAAGAATGCACACTTTTGGCCACATGGAAGAGATAATTTGAATAAAGAGGAGCTAACCAAGCTACATGAGTACATGAAGAAGCATAATATCCCAAGACCAAAAAAATAAAGAAAACATAAGCTTCAATGAAGTACAGATTTAAACCAGTTGTCAAAGATATTGACCCTGAAGATGGGGCATATCTACCCATTGATTCTTATGAGTGTGACCAATATGACTACAGAAGAAACTAGAGGTGTTGATGGGAGTAGTGACATGATGCAGGAGCATCCCAAGTTGTAGATCAATCTTGCATCAACCAAAAATATTTGCATTCTTTTCTTTTCTTTCATTTTAGTTGCGGTTCAGTAATTTATAGTTCAGCATCTTCTACTGCATTTTGCCGCATCTTCATATCAGAGCTCATGGAGTAGGACTTAGCATCTACATAATTCCAGCTACATCATATTCAAATTTCAAGAGATTTGGATTTGTCTACAGAAAGTTATCTCTATCAGAAGATCACTAGCTTTCACAGAGCAGGGCATTTAGGCAGTTAGTTGAAGGAGAAGGTTTGCGGAGCACTTCCGTGACTTGCAGAGCCAAATGAAACATCATACATGACACATAAGGATCAAATAGACCTTCATTGAGGTTTGCACCAAGTTTCATTCATTTATGAAGCAATACCATATGTTGTAGGCGTACCTACATGTTTCTACACGTTTCATCATTCATTGGAGATTGTAACCTCTTATGGCAGACACAAAGGATTTTATGAGCTTGAAGATGATATACATAGATCTCTTAGATGCATTAGGAAGTCAGTTAATGATTATGATAGATTAGATAGAGAATTTTGTTCTGGGAAGGCACTTCACTGCCATATCTTGCATATCTATTGTAACCCGAAAAGCAGGCATGTGAGCCCTTTGATTGTAGCCCACATGTTGCTGACATAGAAGCATTGTAATTCTTTGATATTATGAATATATGAATCTTCCATTGCATCCTATGATTGTGTTGTTTTGGTTGTGTTTACTCTAGTTGCATGGTTGGATAGTTCATTCTTTGAACGCTCCTACCATTACTGCACCAAGTGGTATCAAAGCCAAGTTTTGAATCCTTTGGGGAAGTGAAGGCATTCTGGAAGATCTTGTGGTGAACAGATTGCCAACCTAAGGTAGTCTACTTGTGTTTGTTAATAGAGCGTCGATTGTGAGTAAGTTGCAACCTTGTAGTCAGATCGTCGAATTGAGGCAGCTGTACCAGATCCTAGGAAGAGATGTCACCAAGAAGGATGCCTTCTATGGCCAATGTTGCTGGAAGAATGGAATCTAAATGATTGAAATGATGAGGACAATGCTGGTTAGATTGGATGATATAGAAGAAGATAGAAGAAGAGGACTAAACCCTAGACATGAAGATGAAAGTGATGATGATGAATTTCAAGCTGTTGACCAAAATGAAGAAGCCATAGAAGAAGAAGAAATTGATCAGGTAAAGATGTTGAAAGCTATTTCTAAGATTGGAAAGAGACCTAGAGTGGAATTACTGAATTATACTAGAAATTTGAATCCAGAAGAATTGATTGATTGGATAAATGATTTAGAGGAATACTTTGAATATGAAGAAATTGAAGATTTGAAGAGAGTAAGCTTTGTAAAAAATAAGTTGAAAGGACGTGCTGCTATTTGGTGGAAAGAAGTTCAATTGGATAGAAATAGGAGAGGAAAAGAGAAGATCATTAAATGGGATAGGATGGTGACAAAGTTGAAGAATCAGTTCATACCTGCTGACTATGAGTTGGAATTGTTGAAGAGATTACAAAACCTAATGAAAAAAGAGAAATTTGTGAAGGAGTACACTAAAGAATTTCATAAGATGATCATAAGGACTAGACATAGTGAAGCAAGCAAGGAGAAAGTGACAAGATACATAAATGGATTGAAGATGAACATTCAAGAAGAACTAAGGTTGGTAAGGATGGCAATAGTAGAGGAAGCATATCAATTTGCATTAAAAGTTGAAGACAAGTTGAATAAGAGGCATGAGCAAAGATAGAGAGTAGAGGAGGTAAATTTCAAAGAAATAGAACACATTCCAGAGGAGAAAGACCTTATGTAGAGCAAAACAAGGAAACAAGTCCATACAAGAAGGAAGAGAGAGATAATAATTCATATCAGAGAGATGACAAAATTTTCTACCACAACAACAGAGGGAATCATAATTTTCTCACTGCAATGAAGGATACAGGAGAGATGAAAGAGGATTTGATAAAAGAACATTTAGAGGAACTTGTTTTAAGTGTGGAGGTGAAGGACGTGCAGAGCATTTTAATATCATTAGGGAAATACAAGCAAGAGGACAGAGAATAGTGCAAGATCAGCTTATGCGGAGGAAAAACCTATTGGATCACTAAGTTCAATGGGAGAGCTAGAGAAATGAGAATCATTAGTCATGAGGAGAGCATTATTTCAAGAAGAGACAATTGAGGAACCACCACAAAGAAAAAGTTTGTTACAAACAAGATGGAAATCATGAGGTAAATGTTGTAAGGTTATCATTGATAGTGGTAGTACAAACAATTTGGTTTCAGAGGAGATGGTGACTAAGCTAAATATGGAGAGATTGAAACACCCTAAGCCCTACAAGATAGCATGGATTCAACATGAACACAAGGTACTAGTGAGTGAACCATGTTTGGTGAAATTTCATATAGGATCTTATGATGATGAGGTATTGTTTGATTGTATTATACCGATGGATGTATGTCATATAGTGTTGGGAAGACCATGGCAGTATGATACAAAGGCTATACATGATGGAAGGAAGAATACTTATACTATAACATCTAATGGGAAGAAGCATATCTTGATACCTTTGGAAGATGAGCCTAAAAGTGAAGTGTGTGGGAATGCTAGAATCTGTTTGGCTGACGGAAGGAAATTTTTGGATGGATTGAGACATGAGAATATGTGTTTTTCTTTTATTCCTAAGAAGTGCGGAGCCCTAAGTGAAAAGATTGTTACAAGAAAAGAAGAAGAACCACCACTAGAAGAGATAACTCAATTGTTGACAGAGTACCAAGATATCATATCAGATAATGTGCCTGAAGGATTGCCACAAATCCAGAGTATCAGTCATCATATGGACCTTATACCTAGAGCTAGTTTGCCTAACAAAGTAGCACACCGGATGACACTAGCAGAAAATGTGGAGCTAAATAGATAGATATAGGATCTATTGAGGAAAGGATTGATTAGAGAAAGTTTAAGCCCATGTGCGGTACCTGTAGTATTAGCACCAAAGAAATATGGAGAATGGAGGATGTGTACAGACTCTAGAGCAATCAATAAGAACATAGTTAAGTATAGATTTTCATTACCAAGGATGGATAACATCATGGACTATTTGAGTGGAGCAAAGTATTTTAAAAAGATAAACTTGAAGAGTGGATACAATTAGATCAGGATCATAGAAGAAGATGAGTGGAAGACTGTATTCAAGGCAAATGAGGGATTGTATGAATGGTTAGTGATGCCTTTTGGATTGATTAATGCGCTAAGTACTTTCATGAGGTTAATGAATGAGGTTTTGAAGAAATTCTTGGGTAAGTATGTTATTGTATACTTGGATGATATTCTAATTTTTAGTAAGACAAAGGAGGAACATTTGTGGCATATTAGACAAGTATTGCAGAGGTTGAGAGAAGATAAATTGTTGATAAACATCAAGAAATGTAGTTTCATGAAGGAAGAATTGGTATACTTGGGATTTGTGATTTCTATGAAAGGATTGAAGATGGACCCTAAGAAAGTTAGAGCAATTTTTGAGTGGCCAACACCTGTGAACATTGGGGAGGTAAGATCATTTCATGGATTAGCAAGTTTCTACTAGAAGTTCATCAGGAATTTCAGTTCAGTATGCACACCAATGACAAAGACAATGAGAGGTGACAGGAAGGATTTCAAGTGGACATCAAGAGAAAATAAAAGTTTTGAATTATTTTTCTATGCAATAATTCAAGCTTTGAATAAGTGGAGACATTACTTGTTGCCTAAGGAATTTGTGAAATGTACACTGATCATCAAGCTTTGCAGTATTTGAACAACCAAGGAAAGTTGAATAAGAGACATATGAGATGGGTAGAATTCATGTAGAGTTACACATTTGTATTGAAGCATAGGAGTGGGAAATCAAATAAAGTTGTAGATGCATTAAGTAGAAGAAGGAATTTGTTGACAGAGATGAGGATAGAAGTATTAGGATTTGAGGAACTAAAGCATATGTATGAAGAGGATCTTGATTTTGTAGAAGCATGGAAAGCATGTAAGGAGCTTGCTGTGATAGATAGAAGTAAGCGGTTAGATTATTTCATTCAGGAGGATATGTTGTTCAAAGGAAATCAATTATGTATACCTAGGAGCTCAATGAGAGACAATTTGATCAAGGAGAAACTGTTGACGAGTAGGATTGTACCCATTATGCAGAGCTATGAAACTCAGCAAGCCTATGTAACATGGGATCAAACTCACGTTGTGGGTGACCTATGGTGAGCTTGAACCTACAGATTATGGGCTAGTTCCCTTAAAATATTCAATTGGATCTATGACTTTGGTATGGCAAAGGGTTAAAAGGGCTACTAAAACAATAAAACTATAATATAAACTATGGTGATGCACCTAAAATTGATTGAAAAACTTGGCAATATACTCACAATAGATCTCAGAAAATCTATCCACACAAACCACTTTTAGCAATTTGATCACAAAAATAATTCTAAGGGAGGCTAGAAATGATTTTCTTTTTGAAGGAAAATGGTTTTTTCACAACATAAAAGAGAAATACTCCAATTGTACAGCCTAAGACCTGTGATTTTCAATGTTATCTAACACATGCAAATACAAATGAGATGATGATTTTAAAGGTTTTGATATTAAAACACAGTAAAATCTCATCAAATCTTCACAAAGCTGTATTAATGGAAAGATAGACACTTGATTCAGCTAAAAAATAAAGGAAATGATTGCATAAAGACAAAGTATAGAACCTGTAACCTACTGTAATCTCTATAAATCTACAATAATGAGTTACAAAACCTTCTTTCTCTCTCAATGTGTAAAGAGCAAAAAGGGCAAGAACTAGAAAAACCTAAGTTTTCTTACAATATATATTCTGTTCTCTCCAAGAGACCTAGAAAGGTCAATTGCAGTCAACTGCCTTTAAAAATAAGCTCTCCAAATTGATCCACGAGCAGACAAGAAAATCCCTAAAAATAAGGGCCAAAACTATCCCAAAACGAGCAAAAATAGCTCCAAACTGCTCTCCTCCATGTGTTTGACCAAAAAGTTGACCAATCACTCCAAAAATGACCACAAGAGTCATGCAATAAACCCAAAAGTCTTCATCTAACTCCACTCTTCCAATTTTGCATGATTTTGGAATGCAAGTGATGTGGGCAAGGAATAAAGTAATTTAAGACAATTACTTTATTATGAGTTACATTATGTTCTATCTATTTGATTTTATAACTTGTGACAAAATAATAAAGTAATTTATAAACACATTACTTTATTATTTGTTTACATTTATCTTGAGTTGTAGAAACATGCAAATTTTGATGAATAGGAAAATAATATCTTATCTCTCCCATGGATTTACATAATTTGCATAATTGCATTAACAATGATGCCAAGAAAACTAGGTCATCATGCATGCAAAAGATAAAGAATATCTTCCTCCTTATGCCTCCCATGCATCAAATAGATCCTCTCATGCAAAATTATATTATGCATTTTAAAATAATAAATGCATCCATTACAACCTTATAACTCCCATGAATGCATTACCAATGTCTCACATCTTATTACCCCATGCATTAAGTCTTATACATTACTTATGCCTTATATATACTCTTCACTACCTTTGCCATATTTTGACTTTGAAACCCTCCATATACATGTCAATTACCTTACCCTCAAATTATTCCATTCATTGACTTTGTTAATATATGCCTTTTGCAAAAAAGCACATAAGGCATTTCGGCCTTATCTTGACATGATTATCTTGTCTTGACTTTGCAAAGAATAATAATGAAACACAAAAGGAATCTTAGCCTCATGGGCCCCTGTGGCATTATCACTAGGTTTGCAAGACTTCACAAGTCTCGACCACGGTGGAGATTAAGGTAATGATGAAAGTTTTTTAGAAAGTCAAAAGAAAATGAGAAAAGTGGGAAGCAACCGTCGACCAAAAAGAGATATTCAAACCCTAAACTCCATCATTTTGATTTTGCTATTCACTTGAGCTCACTCTGCCAACATCATGCTCAGCTAGGGTTTGAAAGAGTTTTCATACTTCTCTACTTTCGAAAGCTTTCTGGATGGATTTCTTCTACATTTTTGGCATAAAAATGAAGGTAAACTTTTTGTGTTGAAAAACTGGGCCATTTTCTTGATTTTCTTTAACTGGTTCTTCACACTGGGCCATGGCTATATGGTTTTTTCTGAGCATTTTTAAGTCTTACACTTCATATTCTTACTGTGACTTCTTTTTCTCTGCAATCTTCCTTTCATTTACGACTATCTCTTTTATTTTTAAGAGTTCAAAATGCAGACCAATGTCCTGTAGCTTCTCCTCCATTGCAAAACACAAGGTAATGCTTCATTCTTATCCTTCACCATTTTGATTTCTCTCACTATTTCTTCCATGATGATAAGGGATTTGAAAAAATGACATGGGTCTGTGATTTTCTTTAAAGAAATCCTCCTGCTGGCTGTGGCCATGACTATTACATCTTCTTTTGTTGATTTCCTTCTTCTGCAGTCCTGAAAATATAAGGGTTTGAAAGAATATATTGTGGGTCTACATTATTTCAAAGAAAACACTCCTTTCAGCCATGACCATGACTGTTGCATCTTCTTTTCTTCATTTCTTAAAGAAAGAAAACAACCCACAAAAACAATGTAGCTTGTGTCACCTTCGAAAGGATATTCTGGTTCATTTGGCAAAAAGAAGAAACAAAACCTCTGCAGACTTGAAGAAAATCACAAGGGTTTGAAAAATGTTATATTAGTTTTCATTTTCTTTAAGAAAAACACCTATTTCAGCCACAACTTGTAGCTCTTCTCTTTTCTGTGTATTTATCTCCTGTATATCTGCTATCAAAGGCTGCCATGAATGGTATATTTCTATTTCTGAGTGTATTCTTTTGGTCTGAGAGTTTGGCTTCTCCATTATTCTGTATCTGCAATTTTTTTTATAAAAAACCCATATGGGTTTTACTTTGTGTTGAGAGACTCCTCCTACTCTCTCTGGCTGTGGCTTCATTATGTAAAAAAAAGGTGATAAGGGTTTGCAAAACACAAGCATTCTAGTGATAATACAAACTGGGTATTCTTCATTTTGCATATGTAGAAAATAAAGAAACACAAAACTCCTCATTCTTTATTTGCAGATGTATCTCCTTATGTATCTTGATGTATGAAAGAAATGGCATTTTGTGAACACTATATCCTCTTCTTGTATCTGACACATCTGATGTAGCAGTAACCTCCAATGCTTATGCTTCTTTTCTTTCTGTATGCATGAACATTCTGAACATAGAATATAACTTCATATGCTACCTCATGTAGCTCTATTATTCATGGTTGTATTTTTACATGACTGTTCCTTGTATATGTTGTTCCATTATTAGTGAAGCCTCTGTCAGGAGAAATCTTTATGCAATGAGAAAGCTTTAAACCCTCTGTTCCCTTCACACATATCTGTACCTTGAATATGATATGATCTTGGTACTCTCTTGATCTTGATGACTGTATCATAATGGTTTGAGCATGAAATTGTTTCAGTTCCTCTTTTCTTGCTCCTAGATCATGGTAAAGCATACCTATTCTCTTGCATCTCGTATATGTGATATTGATGATGGCATCTTCTTTTAATATGCACTTTTTCACTATTGTTCCAAAAGATTACACATGGCTGTATCAAAATGAGCTGCTCCATTATTCATCTCTCAGGTACATGACTGTATCTTTCACATGTTTCTGGGTGTATGATGAAATGATGACAAATCTTTTGTACTTTCTTCAAATGATAAAAATTGATGTTAGAAAGCAAAACATCTGCAACTTGAAACTACCTTTGTTCTTCTATCCATCTGGGTGTATGCTATGGATGTTTCTCATTCCATGTATGGCTCTTGTAGCCTGTTCTTCATGTGGTCACTTGATAAGACTGCTTCTATACTTTTCTATCATGGCAGTCTTGGTTTTAACTCATCACTTAGTTGATTTTACAATTGTTACATTGCTGTTCCAATTACATCTTTTGCACTTTATGACATCTAATGGTAACTTATAATGATGGTTATCCATTAAATGGTTGTCATACCTATGAGATACATATGAAAAGCAAGAAGATATTTCAATCACAACAGACAAAAATAAAAGATACCTTTCATGACTGTACTCCATTTCTTTGATCATTATACTTTTGTCTTTGCATATTGATCTCTCCTAAATGGAATCATTGTTCATTCTACAGCATGTATATGATGAAGCAAAACATAGTTATCTAATTTTGATAAGTTCTTTTTGGAGTGATCATAGTTTATAGGAGCAACTGCTCCTCTTCATTTCTCTTATGATGACTTCACTCTATCTTCTATGTTGACTGTTCCAATGCATAACATCTCTTGAATAGTTTTCTCTGTTTATTGCAATCTGATGTCCTTCTTGGGTGAATAAGAAGGAAGCATGCTGGGCTCTACCCTTGTGGGAGCGACATTTTCTCCACATGCTTTAATGTCTTCAAATCAGCAACATTACTTTTCCTATACCTGCACAGTGAATAAACAAGCTAGCATAAAAACATACCTTTGTAAAGTTGATTAATCTTTCTCATGATGATCTGATTTATTGCACTTGTCTGATCTTGATTTAATCACATTAATGCATAATGTTTGCAAGATTTATATGTTTGCTGATAAAGCATATGATGAATTTGCATATCTAGAGCTTCTAACAGGACTTTTCACCAATTTTGCAGGTCCACTATCCTGATTAGGAGCCAAAAGATGAAGACATGAAGATCAAGCTGCCAGATAGGAGGATCAACCTTCGATAAGGCAATGATGGATATCCATTTTCCTCATGTGTTATTTTCCTTTTCTTTATCCTCAGATGTATAGCTTGCATAATGTTTGCATTGGCTTAGTTTAATCACTCCCACGGCTTGTGTGGGACATATTTAAACATTCTCTTAAATATGATCAGTTATTTTACCTTATGTAATGATTTATGTATGTTTACTTTCTATATCAAATGCATAGAATAGAATAGCTGAATCTAATTCAAAACATATGTTTAAAACATGATAATGAAATGACAGTTTGTAAATACCTTTCCTTCACACTAAACTATGATATTTGAATAATTCAACCATATCATAACTGAAAGATACAACCAGTTAGATACTTGTCATTCATTGAGTGTTTGATCTCTTGTCATTAGGTCAATCTTCACTTATCAGGATGGTTTGATAGTTCTGATTGGACTATCACATTATCCTGATAAATGATCATTTGTTGCTCTCTTGCCAAGATAGCATGCATTCAACTAATTGATCATACACTTAAAAATTTTCTTTTATCCATTTTGTGACAACAACTTAGGCCTTGATAAATTAGGTGTGAACATAATTTAGTAACAGAAACATAGTGGTGGATTAGCATGACACTTTGGGATTGATAAGACAATAGCTTTGCTAAGTGAACATTACTTTTGGCCTCGGATATATAAGGATGTAAGGAAGTTTGTGCAGAATTGTAGAGTTTGTCTAGTTGCAAACGGGAGTAGTCAGAATACTGGTTTGTACAAATCTTTGACAATACCAGAGAGACCATGGGAAGACATAAGCATGGATTTCATTTTTTAGTATTCCAAGAACACAGAGGGGATATGATTCTATATTTGTAGTAGTGGACAAATTTTCAAAGATGTCACATTTCATTCCTTGTAAGAAGACAAATGATGTAGTGCATGTTGCTAACCTATTTTTAAGGAGATTGTGAGATTGCATGGATTACCTAAGAGTATAGTTTCAGACAAGGATACAAATTTCATTGGATATTTTTGGAGGACATTATGGAAGAAGATGAAGAAAGACCTAAAGTTTAGTTCAACATTTCATCCACAGACAGATGGACAAACAGAGGTGGTAAATAGGAGTTTAGGTAATTTGTTGACATGTCTAATAGGAGATAAAGTAGGAAATTGGGATCTAATTCTACCCCAAGCAGAGTTTGCATACAATAATTCAATGAATAGAAGTACAAGGAAGACACCATTTGAGATTACGACAAGATTACAACATAGAGGAGTAGCAAAGTTAAGAGACATCAGTATGGAGAATAAGAGAAGTGCAGAGGTAGAAAAATTTGTAGGATACATGGAGACAATACATAGTCAAGTCAGAAAGCATTTGGAGGAGATGAATAGTAAGTATAATGAACAAGCAGATGAGAAGAGGAGACATAAATAATTTTTAGTTAGATATGAAGTAATGGTATATCTAAGAAAGGAGAGATTTCCATGGGGACATACAATAAGCTGAAGATGAAGAGGTTTGGACCATGTATGATACTTAAGAAATTTGACTCAGGAAATGCATATGAAGTGGAGCTACCGGAGACATTGGGTATATCACCTATATTCAACATTGCAAACCTATATAAGTATCATGAGGGAGAGTCAAGTAACAACATTGAAGATGGTTTGAAGAATTAGCTACCACAACAACCACCGGAGTAGATAGAGAACATCTTGGATAGTAGAGTCGGATGCAGTACCGGAGGCAAGCAATATAAAGAATATTTGGTTAAGTGGAAAGGAAGACCTAAAGAAGATTCATCATGGATTTCTCAGGCTGAGGTAGACCTCCTTGGTTTTCATCTAGCCCCAACAAAGTGAGGGACTCACTTTTTCAACAACCCCGGGTGTCTGATGCAGGAGCATCCCAAGTTGTAGAGCAATCTTGGATCAACCAAAAATATTTGTATTCTTTTCTTTTCTTCCATTTCAATTGCAATTCAGTAATTTATAGTTCAACATGTTCTACTACATTTTGATGCATCTTCATATTAGAGCTCACGAAACAATACTTAGCATCTACATAATGCCAGCTACATCATATTCAAATTTTAGGAGATTTGGATTTGTCTATAGAAAGTTATCGCTAGCAGAAGATCACCAACTTTCACATAGTAGAGCATTCAGGTAGTCAGTTGAAGGAGAAGGTTTGCGGAGCACTTCCATGACTTGCGGAACCAAATGAAACATCATACACGACACATAAGGATTAGATAAACCTTCCTTGAGGTCCGCACCAAGTTTCATTCATTTGCAGAGCAATACCATGTGTTCTAGGCCGACGTACATGTTTCTACACGTTTCATCATTCATTGGATATTGTAACCTCTTATGGCTAACATGGAGGATTTTATGAGCTTGAAGATTATATATATAGATCTCTTAGATGCATTAGGAAGTCAGTTAGTGATTATGATAGATTAGATAGAGAATTTTGTTCCGGGAAGGCACTTCACTGTCATATCTTGCATATCTGTTGTAACCCGAAAAGCGAGCCTGTGAGCCCTTTGATTGTAGCCCGCATGTTGCCAGCATAGGAGCATTGTAATTCTTTAATATTCTAAATATATGAATCTTCCATTGCATTCTATGATTGTGTTGTTTTTGTTGGGTTTACTCTAGTTGCATGGTTGGACAGTTCATTCTTTGAACCCTCCTACCATGAATGCACCATGACAAATCTTGTGTTGGTTATGTTAGATGATGTTATGGTAAATATGTTCAATCGATACTGAGATATATACTTGATAATCTGTGATGTATTTTTATTAGTATGTGGAATTTTGTCCTTTGACTAATGGAGTAGTTGCTCCTATATTGTATATTCTCCTTTTTGTAGACGATTTCTAATATATAAAAACAAGGCCACCGAAGATTGATTAATGCTCCACTTGCAACCTCTTTCATTTTTTAACTAAGTTTTGAGATTACTTGCTTGTTGAGTGAGATCCTCATTGACCATGAGATACTTCTTGATAGAAAGGATCATATTAGTCGCTTGGAGTGATAAATTAGTACAAATCAATCAAATTTCAATCTACAAGGGAAGGAAGGTCTAAGAGAGGGAAACCATACAGTGGAACTTCCAAATGTGGTTAATAATAACATGGTGATAGGTATTGATGATCATGTGGGAAGCAAAAAATTCAAGAAGGGTTGCTTTCCAAGACCGAGCAAAATGGAAGACATTAGACAACATGGTCATAAGGGAGGACAATAGCAATCTAGTAAACGAGAAAAACCAAAAGCAGTGTTGGATGGAATCAACCTTAGCACAAAAGGGGCAAGAGGGGGTGGGTATAGGAATTTAGGGTGTTTCCAATTAGAATCTTTACATAGAGAAGTTTCCATTCAATGAGTTGGTATTATCAATCAAATTTGGACTTCCATACTCAAAGGTTGAGTTTGTTCCATTTAGCCATGTTAAAATTATACCTCCAAACAAAGGTGAGACAATGAGAAAGGGATAAAATAGGTAAAAAAATTTGCAGATCACCTTGAGCGAGAAGTTTTAGATGTTGCAACCATTGTGCCATCTCTAATCCTTAAAGAAGTTAGAATGATAATATG
Organism: Cunninghamia lanceolata; assembly: GCA_027924645.1. Classification (NCBI taxonomy): domain Eukaryota; kingdom Viridiplantae; phylum Streptophyta; class Pinopsida; order Cupressales; family Cupressaceae; genus Cunninghamia; species Cunninghamia lanceolata. Next base: position 14,790,697 of record BSBN01000801.1, read on the forward strand.
TGAACAACAAGATTAACAATTTTTTTGATGAATAAGTGTTTATATTACTATTTATGAAATAATATTACACATATTCACAAAAAAAAGGTGGGTAGAAAATGTGACCCCCCAATGGTCCAAACAGGGATAAACTTGAAACAAAAAACAAAAATAGGCCACTACGTGGCATGAGCTATAACACTAGAAGGAGGAGGAGGAGGAGGAGGGTCCTAATCATCCAGTTTACCCCATACATCAGTGAGATTCAAAGTATCCATAGGGGTTCCCAACCATCATTATCTTCATCATCTTTTTATCTTCAATAGAGAGTTGATTTTCACAAACAAGAGAAATTGCAAGAGTAAGGTGAGGAAAATTGCTAGAATCCAACCAACCACTAAGCCCACGACTAGGGGCCTAGGGAGAAGTAGAGTAGTGGTGAGTGAGCTAAGACCACCCTCTTTGATCTTGATCCTTAGAATGCCCTATAAGAGGCTAGGAGGCATGAGAGTGAGCATCTTGATCCCCACAAGCAGAGTGACTACACCCACAACGACACCCATAATGTATAGAATGGCCTTGACTAGAGGAAAGAGTTAGAGGGACTCTAGCAATGGTACATAAGGCATTACCCCCAATAATTTAGTAACACCTAAAGTTGTGCCACCTCAAGTGAAACTTTATGTAATGGTAGTTTTAGGCTGGTCCTCCTGTCTTATCTTTACCTGATGGTATCCGTAAAACCCATCAGTGAATGAATAGATCCCTCTCCTAGCAACTGATTCTAGTATCTCCTCAATGAATGGTCTGGGAAACGGGTCATGTATGCAGGATTCATTCAGTTCCTTAAAATCAACACATATTCTCACTTCACCAGTCTTCTTGTTCTGCACTACCATTAGACTAATCCAGTTTGCATCTTCAACATGTTTGATTATACCTGCAGCTAGCATCTTATCTATTTCAACTTTCACTCTCTTCTTCATGTTTGGATTCAATCTATATGGTATTTTATTTATAGGCTTAGCTCCTTCCTTTAGTTGAATCTTCATTACTCCTACTTCTTCTTTAATATCCTTCATGTCTATAAATGTCCGAGGAAATAAGTCTTTAAATTCTGATAGTATCTCAACTTTTTGTGCTACCACTTTGTCATCCCAATAATCACCTATCTTTTCCATCTTAGGGTCACCTTCTTTTTCTATGTTCTCCTCACTAGGTTTTATAGGTTTATTGTAATATTTCTCCTTTGGCTTTGTTGATAATTTTAGTTCTCTTTCTCCTTCTTGGACGTCTATTTCTAGGTCATTTATATCTTCATCATCTCCTTATGTTGTTGTAAAACATCTATGATTTGTCTCTTTGTCCATCCACTCTATTAGTTTCCATATGCCATATGTTCTAGGTGGAGATAAGCTTTGTTCTGGTGTTTCTTGTTCCTTCTCTGAGGTTTGTTTAAATATTATGTCTTTCATTTTTAGTAGTGTGGTGTGGATATCCCTATCTAAACTGTAAAATGAAAATATATGTAGAAAATATTGTTGTATTTCATCCTAGTCTCTTGTTTCTCTTCTTCTTTCCTGGTTTATATAGTAGGTCTGTGCTATCAGTGACAATGTCCAATAGAATAGATGAACATACAATCTAGTGTCATACTCATTTGTGCCCTTCCATGCCATTGTACATATGTCTAAGTGGTCCTACGGTGGAGTTTGGCCTAGGTACTTAGGTATAATTTCGTACTCCCCTTCTGTAACATCTCATTCCATAATACACAAACTTTAACATAATCATTTAACTAAATCATGATGTAAGTTAACCACTTGATTAATCAATTCAAGTTAAACAATAATGCTTCAATATCATTTCATCAATTAAGCATGATATTCTAAACAGAATATAATGAAGCTTAAAATTTTAATAATCAAATGCATTTCCTTAGTGAATAACTTTCACTATGCATGTACAAGTTATGCTCGAGGCATTATACATATCAAAATTATAAATTACAATTGACCATCAAGTCATAAAATAGAAAACATTGTATTTGGAACAAATGACATTAATCTTCATAAGTCTTGGCTTGTCTCATGCTTGGGAAGGAGAGCATCATCTAGGTGCTTTTCCAACAACCACAGACCAACAGTCCCCCACACATCTTCCTACCTAGAAGTGGCTCGACCCTTCATGGAAGGAATAGATATTAGGAAACCGTTAGGCTAGCCATCTGAGTATCTGGTGTTGTGTCCTTCATAAGGTCTCACGGTCATGCAACTATAGAATCCCTCTAACTATGCATGACCCTTCTGGAGACCATTATGTCATTTGGAGCACTGTGGACCGACAATGCATGCAGAGAGGGATACATTACTTTGGCCAAAGTTTTACATACATAGACATTTCACCATGAATGATGTTGTATGTCCACCACCCTGACTTGACTTATAAGCTGGCATATCCTATAGTAAGTTCATATGGACTTTTCACTCTAGGTCTAATGAAGAGGGATCAATTCAATTCATAGTCCATTCCAGGACAATCGACTCCCATCTTGGGTTTTGTTCGATCAATTGGGTTACTTTTGTAATGAGGAACTTGTGACTCCTCGTCACCTTATTCCACTTTTAATCATAACAAAATTGAATCTTATTCACCACCCTAGGTCTTCTATGGTTCACAAGTTTGATTTAAACTACCTTAAAGGTTAAAGTCATATTCTTGATATTCTAGGCATACCATGCATTAAACTAAACATAATGGTTTCATAATGATTGACAACTCAAATTAACCCATGTGAGATTTTAGTATTAAGCACTATCTCATAATGTCCATTCATAAGTAAGATAGATATTTGTTAAGACTTGTACTAGTAGAATGTGTTCTTCAATAATACACTACCTCCTTACTCGAGGGTTATTCACGTATGGCCTTGGTTATTTTATCAACCTTATTACCACCATCGGGTTCCATGAAAGATAATATAAGAACTATTGAGTTCTACTAGCATGTTTAAAGTCTAAGGTCATATCAAACTTTACCACCTTTCGTGGTGACTGCAATGGTCTTATATAGACCGAACAATGAGTAGATATATAATGCAGTATTCTGCACTGTCGTGCCATGAGCACGTTAGGCCCATCACAATTACGAATCTCAACACCATCATTACTCAAGCCACATACTTAGTTGGCATGCAATATGTTAGAGGATAGGTGCTCGTCTGTAATGGACTCGAGCCAAAGATACAGTAAGAGATATAATGATATAAGGTTCGGCCACCATGGCCTTGAGCCATAGTTGTAATAAAAATAAACAAAGATTCATGGCTTGACCAAAGCGTCTTCGATCCCTTTACACCATAAAGATTATAAAGATTCTCAGCTTGGCCTATTCAGCCTCGATCCATTTACATAATAAAGATTATAAACATTCTCATCTTGACCTATGCAGCCTCGATCCATTTACATAATAAAGATTATAAAGATTCTTAGCTCACCCTATGCGGCCTTGAGCGATTTACATAATAAAGATTATAAAGATTCTCAGCTCACCCTATGCGGCCTCGAGCCATTTACATAGCAAGAAAAGAATTTGCTATACCGCTCGGCCGTAACAACCTTGAGCCATTGAATAAGTGTAATACACTAGTTTTACTGGCTGGGACGTTCAACCTCAAGCCGACACATTAAGAATACTTCAAGGTTTAAGTAAGCTTGGCCATTCGGCCTTGAGATGTTTGTTTAAGAAGATTTCAACACTAAACAAGCTCGGCCATATGGCCTTGAGCCAATTATTAAGAATGTTCTAATAAATATATACACAGGCTCAGCCATTCGGCCTCGAGCCACTGCAACATTAATAAGAGGTTCAACACAGTGGTAACTACAATACCAATATGCAAGCAAGTAAAACATCATGCTAAGACTCTCATTCTACCTAAATGAAGTATGTCTTGAGTAGTTTGTTTCCGGTTGATAGACTCCTCTTTCTTGCTTAGTGCCACCTTCCCAGCGTAGAAGTGAACTCTGCCACCTTTTTCCCAAAAAAAATGAATCGTAGCCCCTCGAAAAAAATGGTTATAGTCTTTCAAGAAGACTCCAAGATTATCCTCATTCGCATGCCTATTATTATGGAACTTCCACCCTTAACTAAGGTGGTGGGAGTGGTTTCTCCCACTCGGCCAACTACCTCTAATATGGCCTGCACAAGCATGACACTTGCTAGACTATGGTGAGCTCAAAGCTCCCATTAGATATAATGCCGTCTATAACAAAAATTAAACACAATAACATAACTTGATACTACATATCAAATTTATATAATTATATTATAATACCATTGCATGTATCTACTAGATGTTTTCGAAAACAAATACTAACCAAAATGTCATTTTCTGACATCACCTCTTCATGGAGATAGAGTCATTATGCGATTTAGGGATTGAGCACCGCTCTCCCTTCTTCGCTAGGGATCCGAAACTTAATAGACCGAATAATGGATTTATAATCCTAGTTCAAAAATATTAAGAGCGATAAGATTATGCTTTGACAAAAGCAAGACTAACTCTCGACTTGATTTGACATTCCAAGAACGTCGTTAGTTGAGTCAATGCAACATTGTCGAAATGACTAAATTGACAAGTCACCACAAAAAGGAAAATCAATTGGTTAAGACAAAGTGTAACTTATGCCAACTGACATGGTTCTAAAGGACAAAATGTTTGACACTCAGATGGCTGTTGACCCCCATTTCCCAACATCTATTCCTTCCTCCCGGATGATACTCTCCTTTCGTTTCTGGAAGATGATCACTTTCTAGATCCAACTCACAATCAAAAAAAGTCATGATCAATGCATCATCATATAATTGATAAATCATAATAATTAAATAATCATTTAAATCTAGAATCTCATAATTAACTATCATTAATTAGAAGCAATGATTAATCTAACATTTTCCACAAACATCAATAATCCAATTCCTAACCAATCCTCTTGATTACCATGTAAACATAAGATTAAGTTAATATCAGGTTGGGGATGTAACACCTTCTTCCGGTAAGTATCTAATCTTTATGAGGATTTTGAATATCGACCAATGTTTTATTTTGTTTTTGTGTCTATTCCACAAATTTGTGGCATTAAATATTATTGTATATTGTATGGCCTCTAGTCTTGTATGGTCATCTATGAAAGTTTTATCCATTTCTATCAAGTATGCATACAAGTCTCTTACTCTTGAAAATTTTGCAAATTTAATATGTGAAATCCCTTCTATAATGTGGTTTAATTTTTGAGATTTCAAAGATATATCTTTAGTTTGGTCATCTAAGGTATTGTATGTGTTGTGTGGTGTATTGTTATCTAATGCGTGATTTGTGGTACATTTTCCTTCCGAGTCTGTACCATGAATATCCTGCAGAAGCCTATCATCCTCTAGGTTTTTAGTTCTATTTAATTATTTAACCATGCTTCCAATACTTCGTTGCTATTAGTACTGTAGTTGTCATATTCTATTCCTAGTTCCCCTTCCAAATTTGGTTATTCTAATGTGTCATCCTGGGGTAGTTTAGATATTGAATAAAATTTTTTAGGATCCTCATCACTCCATTCTCCATAGTTGGTTTCTTTAGTGTAAGATTCTTCCATATCGACCCCTAATGGTATATATAGTATTTTGTTGTTGTCAGCAAAATATATTTCCTCCCTACGGGAATCTACAATGTTGTTTGCATTTACAAACCACTGTAACCCTAGTAGTGCATTAAATGAATCAAAGGGCTCTTTCATTGCCACTACTTCAAAGTCTATTACTTGTTTAATACGCATTATGTTTAATTCAACATATTTCCAGGTTCCCAGTGTTCCCATGTTTGATTCATCTGCTAGACTAATGTTATAGGAGGTTTCACTCAACCTAGGTCTTCCTAACTGTTCCCACACTCTCTTAGGTAACATATTCACATCTGCACCTAAATCCACCATAACATTTTTGATTTTTTTGTGGTTTATATATGCATCAATCATTAAGGGTTTAGTATTCCACTATCTATCTATTTTACCCATCTTCCAGATTTGTAGTTTGTTTGCTTGTTGTTTGTTCTAGTATTTACAAAATTATTTCAATTTATCAGTTAGGTTGTGTTGTTGCGTTAGATTTGTCAGTTGTTTGAGTGCCGCAACTTCACCTTCAGTAAAGAATTGGGTTTGTTGTTTTTGTTTATTTTGTTCCTTAGATATAATTCGTTTAGATTTCTCTACAATTGTATTGTGTTGAGTTTTATTAGGGAAGTTAGGTTCTTCTTCTTCACTTGCATTGTGTTGGGGGTTTGCAGTATCCATGCCCTATCTAGTAACTACCATTGCTTTAGTATTTCCTTTGTTCTTCTTTTGTTTTGTTTGTTTATGGTTTACTTTGTTATAATAATCATTTTCCTTCGAATTTTTAGTGTTAAGAGGTGTCAATTTCATAGTTAACTTATTTCCGACAGCTTCTAGTTGCTTGCGGTTGTTCCTATGGGATCTTTCTAATTATGTGGGTACCTTTTTGTGAGTTAAACCTCTGTAATTCATCACTTTTTGACTGTTGCGGTGCATTTATGAATTGCTGTTGAGCCTTATCACATGAAAATAGGTCATGATTTGTACTACTACAAAATGTGCATTGTTTCCTTCTTTCTCCCCAACATTCATTAGCAAAGTGCCCTAGTTTACCGCATTTGAAGCATGTTGCATACTTTCTCCTTATTCTTCCTCTACTGTGACATCTTCCTCCTCTATATCCATTATAATGGCCTCTTTCTTCATTATTATAATTATTCATGTAAGGTGCAAGATTAGGATTTGTATTTTGTGAAGTATTAAGATTTCTTTGATTAGCCCAGTTAGGATGTTTATAGCCATGATCTTGAGTGTATAAGGGTCTCTTTGTGAGTCCTTTAACATATGCCATGTTATTGTTATCTGCTCTATTCTTTCTATGTGAATTACACCAAGGTTCATGCTCTTCGTCATCTTCTCTCAACCTGAATAGTTGAGATGGGCAATCTTCCATTTCATGGTCATCCCAATCGCTGCATATTAGACAATGAATTGTATTATTTATTTTTCGTAATGTTTTGAGGTCTACCTTCATCATGACAACCTTTCTTTCCCCTTTTATCATTAGACACTCATTTCACAAGTGTCCTTCATTTGTATAGTATGAAAACCATATGTTAGGCCTTTGCTTCTGTGGGCTATCCTCTTTTCGTGCCAAAATTTCTTTTTTCAGTTTAAGTTGTTCCAGTTCAAGCCTAAGCTTCTCCATCTCCCTATTTTCCTTAGTCTTATCCTGTCTATGCCAAGTTTGTGATTCTATGCGGTGTTGGGTTAAAATATTGACTTTCTTTTATAATGTTTCTATATGTTTTAAAGACCTTTTTACATGATTCTGCAAGAACCTTATAGACATTACCTTTATTACATGTTGTTTCACATATACTTCTCAGAGACTTTGAACCTATGCTGATAAATGGAATATGGTGATTATATTCTCAAGTGGATGTTTTAAATTATTGATATGCATGCAATATAGATAGGATTTCATAAGTGTAATAAGAAAGGTTATTTTGTGTATATATGTTGGAATAATTAACCTTGTGCAACAAAGACATAGCATCCGGGAAGGAGTAATTGTAGTAGAGTGCAAAACAGGGGAATTGATTAAAGTACAGTCCAAGTGCCAGAAATGAAGATCGATGGAGATGAACATGGTCATCATGGAAGAATAAATGCAAGGAAGAAGAAGACTTGTTCTAGAAGTCTAACCGCAACTTATGTGTTTTAATTCATGAGCCATTGTATGGGATTTCTATTCGAATAGGACTCTGTTTCCTTTATTCTAGATAATTAATAAGTTGATCTCAAAACTATATCCTAATATCTAGGGATGAATTGATGATCACAGTTAGTTAGAAGTTTGCATACAACTCTCCCACTTTTGTATAAGTTAGGGGATGAGTTTGTTGATTGGTTAGCTATTATTTTTACTTTCTATCTACATAGCCGTTACTATGTTCTTACAATTATTTGTTGTTCCAGACATGTTTTGATTTTGAATAAAATTTGAAGAAGATTCTGTCTTTGATATGAATTGAATTCAACTATATGTCATGAAAATGTGTGAAGATCTGAAGTAGATTTAGTTTCCAGAAGAAGTGAGATAGTTCCTTGAGCTAGCCACTCAAGGTACTAACTCTCACTTCATACATTCATTTATTTATTTATGCATTTCTAGTTAGACTGTTTCATGTTATCTTTTACATTGCATTGTGAAGTAAGTAAAAAATCATGATTGCTATTTCTAATAGTCGTGATTCATGAATAGAATACATCATTGAAGTCCTCTGGAGGTTAGTGTTAAGTCTTTTCTCATTCTGTGTATTTCAAGTTAATTCTGTAATTCTTTGTTGAATATAGCTATCTTCGGCTTATGCTGGGGGTACCTGTAGTAACTAGGTTTTTAACCTTTTTTACTGTTCTTTCATTTCTGTAAACTACAGTCAATTAAGTTGATTAAGAATAAGTTTGTATGAGGAAGTTTAGGATAGAAACGAGTCTTGAAGGCATATATAGTGCGAGCATCATCATAAGCTTACGCTCCTCAGTCGATAATTCAATGTAGGAATGCAATGATAGAGTGCACTGTTCAGTTAGGTTTAACCTTGGATTTTGTTTAAGTCTACAACGCATTAGTTTTCCTCTACATTTTTGGCGTCATTGCTGAGGATGGTGCTATCTTCATAGTCTCATTAGTTTTACATGCTTTCACAGTTAAATCTTGATTTCAACATTAGATTTAATAAATTCATTTTTCAAGAAACACCAGGCATTTTACTAACACTATTGAGGGCCACTGAAACATAAAGCTCAAATTGCTATATGCGGAGGCAAAGAGATACTTGAGGTAGATTCCTCCCTTCAACTTCTCAGAATAATGAGGGCACAACTGATTTCAACAACTACACAGTAGGAAGTGCTGAAGGAGAGTTTCCTTTTACATCTTCATCAACACCCCCTACATCTCCATCAGCTTCCTCTATTGCCACAAAAGGAACTTTCAGAACCATGGGAGATGCTGTAGTAGATGATCCTCCAGGATAGGCAACATTTGAATTCCCTATCCCAGACCAAGCATGAGCTGCTACTCTAAAAAATATACCACCTTCTGCATTGCTTGTTTTCTACGGCTTGGTAACCGAAGATCCTAACACTTTCCTGTTCAAGTTTGATGTCTTTTGTAGGAGTTATGACTACACCATTCATCCTTACAGACTCAAGTTGTTCCCTGCCACACTCAAAGATGCTACTTTACGGTCGTTTATGGGGTTGGGGAAAGATGTTATCCCAGATTGGGATACTATGAAAACAAAGTTCCTCGAAAAATATAAAGACTATTGTAGAGGACATGGTAGGAGAAGAGATGACATTTTTAGGATGTCACAGAAAGAGAACAAACCACTAGAAGACTATGTGGAAAGATTCTAGTTTGCCTTGAAGAAAAACCCTCAGAATAGATTGTTTGAAGAATCACTGAAGCTGGTCTTTCTGAGGGGAGTTAATGACAATTGCATGGCTGCCCTCAACCTCATTGGATCAGGGGATATATCTCAACTTCCATTTGAAGATATATGTACAGCTTGTAGAAATTATTCTAGAACATTCTCCAGAAAACCAAGGGGAGAAAGAGCAGCTATCACAAGCAAGGCAACTAATGGAGTTTCAAGGGTGGAGATTAGTAACTTGCTGACCAACATGAAGGAGGACATTATTAGCCATATGGCTACATAGATGGACACTCTCCATATCAAGAAGAAAGAAGAGGAGGTAGATGCAATGCTCACTGAGTACTGCCCCAGCTATAGACAGAGGAAGGCCAGTTGTAAATGCAAAAGGGTGGCTAGCATACAAAAAGAAAAGATTGAGAGACCTGAGTTACAACAATTTGAAGGAGAAGATGGGCAGTTGTTCTTCATTGATTAAAGGAGACCTTGGCAACAAAGGCAAGGTATGCCCTCTGATCCACTTAGTTTTAATTCTCCCTTTCCTGTTGCAAATCAAAACTTCTCTACTTGGAATGTTCAACAATGGCCTAGTAACCCAAATGCATGGTAAACCCCTCAATGACCTACTCCCCAATGGCCTACTCCAAAAGCTGGTTGGAACCAACAACAAACTAACTCATGGGCACAACAACATTTCCAAGGTCCCAACTATAACCCTCAGTAGCCTCCTCAGCAGCAACAATGACAGCTTTAGTGGAACAAGGGCCAACAATGGTAGCAAAATGCACAATTTCAGCAACCTATGATTCCATCTTAGCCACAATAGCCAACCATAATGCCACCACCTCAAAATCCACCTCCTAGACCTACCCAAATCCCTACCCAACCTGCACCTAACCCTAACAATAAGCCTATCCAGCAGGCTTATATTAATGAGGTAATGCAATATCCCACCTATGGGGTGGAAGTGAGTAATGTTCATCTTAGATCAGGGAGGCAACTTGTAGGACCTTCATCTCCCCAAATTACCGAGCTTGAAGATGAATAACCCACTGAAGAGGCCTCGGATAAGCAACCCTTGGAACCTGAATCAACCCAAGATGCCCAAACTACCTTGCAACAAAAGTCTCCTCCTTTCCCTGAGCGCTTGGCCATGCAAAAGCAAACAACCCAAGCTGATACTATCATTCTTAGCCAACTAAAATATATAAGCATCAAGATTCCCTTAATCCAAGCCATCAAGGATACTCCTATCTATACCAAAACTATTAGGGATCTTTGCATAAAGAAGCCAGGAAGGAAGAGAATAGACCCTCAGACAGTGCATGTTTTAGGTAATCTTGTTGACATCATGTTGGGTAATATAACTGTTCCCAAATACACAAATCCAGGTAGCCCAGTGGTGGATGTAAAGATCAATGGGACTCTGATTAAAAACACCTTGATAGATCTAGGAGCTACAATTAATGTCATGACCAAGGAAACAATGCAGACACTCCAATTGAACAACCTTAGGCCTACTAAGACAATCTTACAATTAGCTGATAGGTCTACAGTCAAACTTAAAGGGGTCATAGAAGATTTGGTCATTGCATTAGATTCTTAGGAACACCCTTTTGATTTCAGTATTTTGCAGCCTAAGGTTAATCTTGGTGGATATCCTCTTATTCTAGGTAGACCATGGCTTGCCACTACTGATGCATTTATAGGTTTTAGGTTTGGCAACATGATCATATCTAATGGGACAGTGACCAAGCAGTTGGTTTTATGTCCACCAGTCTAGCCATACCATGTGCTTGAGCAGACCATTTGGCCTAGTCTGGAGGATGAGGATGCTTATTCCCTGCAAACCTTGATGACTATAGAACGCAACCCTTTATTGATTATTCTAGATGAAGATGAATTAATTGCTCATGTTATACAAAACAATTGTGGGAGACATCCACAGTAGCAAGACTGCCTATCTTGCTTACAAGACCCTTTGAGTAGCATAATACCCAGCAGTTCATTAGAAGAAGTCTCCCAAATCTTCCATGCGTTATTACCTCAGCAATGCTTACCTGTATTACCCAACCTTGATTTGTCTTCCGTTCAAGAACTGTCCAAGCAAGTAGAAGTCAAGCTAGGTAAGATGTTGAACATTAACAATACACTGAGTGATGAACAACATCAATCCCTGCATGCAATATTACATACACACTCAACAACATTTGCTTGGGATTACAATGATATGAAAGGCATTGATCCTGCGTTGTGCATGCACAAGATATACATAGATGATGGATATAGACCAATCAGGCAGCAACAGAGGTGCATGAAACCAACCCTCAGAGAAATTTTTAAAGCTGAGCTTCAGAAGCTTTTGGATGTAGGCTTTATATACCCCATTTCAGACAGTGAATGGGTTTCACCATTGGTTATAGTCCCCAAGAAAGGTTGCAAATGGAGGGTCTATGTTGATTACAGAGAACTGAATACTGCTATCAGGAAGGATCATTTTCCATTGCCTTTTATTGACCAAGTTCTTGACTCTTTAGCAGGCAAGAAATATTTTTCCTTTCTTGATGGTTTTAGTGGTTATAACTAGATTAAGATTGCTCTAGAAGATCAGGATAAGACAACGTTTACCTACCCTTGGGGGACATATGCATACCTTGTCTTACCCTTTGGGCTGTGCAACGCTCCAGCTACATTTCAACGAGCAATCTTAAGTATTTTCTCTGATTTTGCCCATGACAGTATGGAGATTTATATGGATGACTTCACCACATATGGTGACACATATGATGAAGCTCTACAAAACTTGGAGAAGGTATTGAAGAGATGTACAGAGCATAACCTCTCTTTGAGTAATGAAAAGTGTTTTTTGATGATGACACAAGGGATAGTCTTGAGAAATTTCATCTCAAGTGCTGGCATCCAAGTTGACCCAAAGAAGATTGAGATTATATCTATCCTACCTATTTCACAAAAATAGAAATATGTAAGGAGCTTCCTAGGCCATGCAAGATATTACAGGAGGTTCATTCAGGATTTTAGCAAGATTACTGCCCCTCTATTTACCCTACTAATCAAGGACAATAAATTTGAATGGACATCAGATTGTCAGATCTCTTTGGAAAAGCTAAAAACATCTTTGACACAAGCACCTATCCTCAGAGGTGAAAGGAAGCTAGGTGTGCGGAAATCGCTTCCTACACTAATCTAATGAGGAGAGAGCTATGCAAATTCAATTTTATCCTAACTATTATAGCAATGTTAAACCATTAACATGAGATATTGGAGCAAAACACAAGAACCAAAAAGTAGACAGAAGAAGAGAGACAAAGATTTACGGTGGGGAAAACCCTTATCGGGTGAAAAACCCCACACTTAGAAACCTGCACAATGTATTAACAAATATGAAAGAATGTTTACAATACACTTGCAATGCAAGCTTCATGGTCTTCGACACTCATATCTGGAGTCAATCCAACAGCATAACAGTACCTGTAAAACCTGTGATATGACTCCCTCTCCAAGCACCTATTTATATAGAAAATACAAGGCAATATTGGACCTTTTTTGGAATGGGTGTCCAACTTGGCTTCATGGACCAAACCCATGCCTAAGGACACTTGGTCAACATTGTAGAATGTGCCCGACACTTGTCCACAACTCCCATCCCAAAGGGGTCACCTATTTCCAAAATGGGCTATGACAGATGCTCTTACGACACTTACGACCGTCATAGAATTTGTCATAGCGGTTACAACTTATAGTTGTAAGAGAATCTATCATACACAGGCTATAAATAGCATATTCTCTTACAACATGTCATAGTCCACCTTGGGGTGCCCAAATATGCCTTTTTCAAAGATGCTTCATGACACATGTCTTCACCTGTCTTACAACCTTCTATTTCTGACTCTTTCATGTCATAGATTCGTCATAGGAATCTGTCATAACTGTTTTGGTCAAACATTCCCTTACACAACATGGAAGATGCCGACACATGGTAAAATGGTCCTACCACAAAGTGGGACGCCTATCTCCTCATGTGAGGACAAAATTACAAGTTGTCATATTCCATGTAGGATTGACACATCACCGTGCCACATCCCACAATATGACAATTGGAATTTACAAATATTTACAACATAGGCAATTAAATAATAAATAGAAACATTAATAATGTAAGGAATTTACAAGGTTGAGAGACCTTAATTCCCAACATTCTCCCACTTGTCAAACACCTTGTAAGAGCCAATAGAATAACATGATTTAACTGCTATAGGCCAAGAGGCTGATAGACTCCGAACACCATCTGAACTTCTCTGTGCTCACTGGCTTCATCAATGCATTAGCAACATTCTTCAAAGTATCTACCTTCTCCAAATTTACCTTTCCATCCTTAACCATGTCTCGTACGAAGTGAAACTGAACATCAATGTGCTTGGTTCTAGCATGGAAAGTTGGATTCTTCACAAGGCAAATTGTACTCTGACTGTCACAACTGATCGTGATCTAACCTGCATCAACACTAATATCTGAACATAATCTCTTAAGCCAAATGGCTTCCTTACAAGCATGAGTTGCTGCCATATACTCAGCTTCTGTCATGGACAAAGCAACAATAGGTTGTCGCTTACTCATCCAACTAATAGCACCACCAAACAATGTAAACACATAAGCACTGGTGGATCTCCTACTGTCAATGTCACCTGCCCAATTTGAATCCACAAATCCATGAATGTTAATGGAATGCAGAGGTCCTGTAACATTACCATGATAGCAAATGGAATACTCGGAAGTACCCCTCAAATATCTAAACACTCACTTAATTGCATTCCAATGAAGCCATCCAGGATTAGCCATAAATTGACTAAGGACTCCCACTGCCTGGGCAATGTCTGGTCTTGTGCAGACCATAGCATACATCAAACTGCCAACATCACTAGAATAAGGTACTCTGCTCATGTCCTCCACCTCACTAGGAGATTTTGGACAATTCTCAACAGATAACTTTGTCCCCAAAGAAACAGGAACACACAATGGTCTACAATCTGCCATGCTGAACCTATCCAACACGATCTTCACATACTTACTCTGGCTTAACCAAAGTTTTATGTTAGCTCTATCTCTTCTGATTTCCATTCCTAGAATGTACTTGGCTGCCCCTAAATCTTTCATTTCAAACTGTGCTGACAACTGAGATTTGAAATCAGAAATCATATTCTTACCCTTCCCAATGAGCAACATATCATCAACATACAATGCAACAATGAGAATATGATCACCATCAAACTTAAAGTACACACAGTGATCCGATTTCAATCTCACAAATCTAATTGACAACACAAAGGCATCAAACTTCAAGTAACATCTCCTAGGGGATTACTTCAAACCATACAAAGACTTCTTAAGTTTGCAAACCAAATTTTCTTTCCCTTTCACCATGTAATGCTCTGGCTGTGACATGTAGATTTCTTCCTCCAAATCACCATGAAGGAAAGCTATCTTCACATCCATCTGTTCTACCTCCAAGTCATAAGCTACTGCGAGAGATAATAGGAATCAAATGGATGTCAGCTTTGTAACAGGAGAGAAGATCTCACCATAATCTATACCCTCCACTTGTGAATACCCCTTCACAACCAATCTGGCCTTATACTTCTCAACACTGCCATCTACACCAATTTTCTTCTTGAACACCCATTTACATCCAACGGGTTTCCATCCAGGAGGCAAAGAACCAAGTCCTAAGTTTGATTATTTTTCAAAGAAGCCATTTCTTCCTCCATGGCCTCCTTCCAGGAACCTGCATCTTTCATATCCAAAGCCTCTGACACAGTTCTAGGTTCATCATTGTTAGTGATTAAAGCATAAGCACAACTAGAATCAAACAATGTAAAACCAAACCTTTCAGGTTGCTTTCTTATCCATGTAGACCTCCTCAATAGCTGAGGTTGAGGTTCAGCTTCTCCATCTAAGCTTTCAGATCTGCTAGAGCTCTCCTCATCATCAGGTCCAACATTGTCTTTCTGTTCAATCTTCTTAGGGGTAGTAGGAAACTGAACAACATCCTCTTTCTTTACTATTTCTTCTGGCTGCAAAATAGTGGAAGAAGGTGTAAGCTCTCTGAAGATGACACTTCTGCTTTATAACACTTTTTCAGCCACAGGGTCCCAAAGCTTGTATCCTTTCACACCGACACCATAGCCAATGAAGATACACTTAACAGCCTTGTTCTCCAACTTTGACCGCTTCTCCCTAGGCACATGTGCATATGCCTCACAACCAAAAACATGAAGATGCCTTATTGAAGACTTTCTACCAGACCACACCTCCATGGGTGTCTTACCAACAAGAGCTAATGTAGGAGATCTGTTTACCAGATAGCAGGCAGTGGCAATAGCTTCAGCCCAAAAATTTTGTTCTAGGCCAACTCCACTAAGCATACTCCTAGCCTTCTCCATCAGTGTCCTGTTCATCCTCTCTGCAACTCCATTTTGTTACGGGGTGTATGGAGTTGTCTTATGTCTTTCAATCCTGAGTTCCTTGCAATATTTATCAAATTCTGTAGAACAAAACTCACCACCGTTGTCAGTTCTCAAACATTTAATCTTTTTACCAGTCTAATTTTCAGCAAAGGCCCTAAACTCCTTAAACTTGCTATAGACTTCAGATTTGCTTCTGAGAAAATAAATCCATGTCCTTCTACTGTAATCATCTATAAAAGATACAAAATATACAGACTTTGATAATGAAGGAACATTAACAGGACCAAACACATCAGAATGAATAAGGTCCAACACACCAGAAGACTTGTGAGAACTTGAGTAGTTTTCCATAAATGCAATGTTCACAAAAGTCAAACTCAAGATTACAATTATCTAACCCCTCAACGAGGTTCTTATTTTTCAGGGTACACAGACCCTTCTCACTAATGTGGCCAAATCTCTTATGCCATAACATTATCTTTTCAGCAGGAAGTTTAACTTCCAATGCACTATTACAACCATCAAGACTAGAAACAACAGATTTCTTCACTGCTCGTTCAGATGGTGGGGATGAAGTGACTGCTACCCTCTTCCTTGAGTCAGAAGAACTATTGCATTGTGAAATGCATGCCTTCAACTGAAACAGAGTACCTCTCCTAGTACCCTTAGCAAGCACCATAGATCCTCTAGTCATCTTGCATCCTTCTTTCGAAAAGACAACTTGCACACCTGCATCATTCAACCTACTTACAGAAAGCAAGTTCCATGCTAAGCCTGGGATGTGCATAACCCCAGAGATCCCCTTCACTCGACCATCAGGGAATTGGATAGAGACTCTTCCACGACCAACAATCTTCAGATGAGAGTCATCACCCAGATACACCTTTCCACCATCGAACTCCTCATACTTAGTGAACCAGTCTCGACGCGAGGTCATGTGGAATGATGCACCAGAGTCGATTAACCACACATTGTCAGATTCATGGGTTGCCAGGGCTGTGATGAAAGCATGACCGTCATCTTGTGACTTGTCAGAATCTGAATTAGGAGCTTTCTTCTTCGTCTTCTTATCCTCTTTGCATTCCTTTTAGAAATGCCTAGTTTTGCCATAGTTCCAACAAAGCACCTTGGACTTTCCAAGAGATTTGGATCTCCCACGGGATTTGGATCTACCCTTCTCAGCTTTCTTGTCCTTCTTCTTCCCTTTCTCCTTGGGTCTTCCATGAACTGCAAGGACCTCTTTGGCTGCCTCAAAAGACTTTCTCTGCATCTCTTCAGACAATAGTGAAGAAACCACTTTTTCCATTTTGAATGTGGATGTGGTGCTTCCAATAGCCTTGACAAGATCATCCCATGAGTCTGGTAGAGAACAAAGTAGGGTCATACACAGATCCTCCTCCTCCATCTTCACACCAATAGATGTCAATTGTGCAACCAACATGTTAAAGGTCTTCATATGTTCAGCGACGAATCCTCATCCTCCATTCGAAGAGAATACAACTTCTTTCTCAGGAACAGTTTATTAACCAGGGATTTGGCTTGATACACATCCCCCAACTTCTTCCAAAGTAGTTTCGCAGTAGTCTCCTCATGGACATTTAATATAATAGAATCAACAAGACTAAGTCTTATGAGACCCTTAGCCTTTCGATCCTTGAGATCCCACTCATCTTGTGACATTGCAGCTGGTTTAGTTCCATTAACACTTTCCCAAAGGTCTTGGTCTACAAGCATGTCTTCCATGTTAAGCTTCCACAGCTCAAAATTAGTGCCATAGAATTTCTCCACTTCAAATATTCCGGATGTGCTTGCCATCTCCTTGCTGCAATAAGATACAAAATACTCTGCATAGACTCCCACTCAACTTAAGATCAGCAAAAAAAACCCCTACCCAACAACTAGGACCAAAGGTGATCAAGCTCTGATACCAACTGAAATGAAGCTAGGTGTGCAGAAATCGCTTCCTACACTAATCTAATGAGGAGAGGGCTATGCAAATTCAATTTTCTTCTAACTATTACAACAATGTTAAACCATTAACATGACATATTGTAGCAAAACACAAGAACCAGAAAGTAGACAGAAGAAGAGAGACAAAGATTTACGGTGGGGAAAACCCTTATCGGGTGAAAAACCCCACACTCAGAAACCTGCACAATGTATTAACAAATCTGAAAGAATGTTTACAATACACTTGCAATGCAAGCTTTAATGGTCTTTGACACTCGTATCTGGAGTCAATCTAGCAGCATAACAGTACCTGTAAAACCTGTGATACAACTCCCTCTCCAAGCACCTATTTATATAGAAAATACAAGGCAATATTGGACCTTTTTTGGAATGGGCGTCCAACTTGGCTTCATGGACCAAAATCCATGCCTAAGGACACTTGGTTAACATTGTAGAATGTGCCTGACACACTTGTCCATAGCTCCCATCCCAAAGGGGTCACCTATTTCCAAAATGGGCTATGACAAATGCTCTTACGACACTTACGACTGTCATAGAATCTGTCATAGTGGTTACAACTTACAGTTGTAAGAGAATCTGTCATACACAGGCTATAAATAGTATATTCTCTTACAACATGTCATAGTCCACCTTGGGGCACCCAAATATGCCTTCTTCAAAGATGCTTCATGACACATGTCTTCACCTGTCTTACAACCTTCTATTTCTAACTCTTTCATGTCATAGATTCGTCATAGGAATCCGTCATAACCATTTCCGTCAAACATTCCCTTACACAACATGGAAGATGTTGACACATGGCAAAATGGTCCTACCACAAAGTGGGATGCCTATCTCCTCATGTGAGGACAAAATTACAAGTTGTCATATTCCATGTAGGATTGACCCATCATCGTGCCACATCCCACAATATGACAATTGGAATTTACAAATATTTACAAAATAAGCAATTAAATAATAAATACAAACATTAATAATGTAAGGAATTTACAAGGTTTAGACACCTTAATTCCTAACAAGAGGTCCGAATTGGTCACTGCCTTTTCACATCCATACAAATGCATCTGATTTTGCCATTGGAGCAGTCCTGGGTCAACAAGAAGGAAACAAGGAGTATGCCATATATTATGTAAGTAAGAATCTGTAAGGAGCTGAGTTAAACTATACTGTGACAGAGAAAGAGATGTTAGCAGTTGTTTATGTAATTAATAAATTCAGGCACTACATAACTGGTTACAAGGTTTTCATCCATACAGATCATGTAGTCATCAGATACTTGATGAATAAACCCATTGTAGGTGGCAGACTTGTAAGGTTGTTATTGTTGTTGCAAGAGTTTGATATTACAATTGTTCACAAACTAGGCAAGGCCAATGTTGTTGCTGATTTTCTGTCCAAACTACCTACACAGTCTTCAGATGGAGTGGTTGATGATTCTTTTCCTGATGAGCATCTATTTTCTCTCACTATACACACTCCATGGTATGCAGATATAGCTAATTATTTGGTTACAGGGTAGATTCTAGGATACTTTTCTCCAAGGGAGAAGAGGCAGCTAGTTCATAAATGTCTCTCTTACTCTTAGATTTCTAGATTTCTATTTTACACTAGACCAGACAATATTATGCGAAGATGTATCAGGGAGGATGAAGTATTTGATGTAATGAAGGCTTGTCAAGATGAGCCTTGTGGAGGACATTTTGCAGCTAAGAGGACAACCTTTAAGATCCTCATAACAGGATATTACTGGACAACGCTTCATAAAGATGATGTCAAGTACACTAGGAGCTGTGATAGATGCCAGAGAATGGGCAAGCCTACTAGAAGTGTTGAGATGCCTTTGCAGCCACAAATCTCATTAGCTCCTTTTGACAAGTGGGGTTTGGATTTTGTGGGTCCTATATCTCCTGCATCAAACAACAAAGAATATATCCTAGTGTGTACTGACTACTTAACTAAATGGGTTGAAGTGAAGGCATTATAGTTTTCCAGAGATGGCAATGTGGCCAAATTCTTGTATGAAGACATCTTCACTAGGTATGGTGTTCCAAGAGAAATAGTAACTAACCAGGGACCACAGTTTACATTTGATTTAATAACCAAATTGGTTGCAGAATATCAGATCAGGCATAAGAAATCCACTCCATACCATCCTCAGGCTAATGGTCAAGTGGAAGTCGCTAATAGAGAAATTGAGAACATCCTGACAAAGACAGTGCAACTTCACATAAGAGATTGGGTTTCTAGGCTCCCTGAAGCTATTTGGGCATACAGAACAACCTGGAAGACAACTACAGGGTTTACACCTTATGAGCTGGTCTATTGCAAGACAACAGTCCTGCCTATTGAATTTCAACACAAAACAATGGACCTAGGAATGGATTTGACCACTGTACAACAGGAAATGATACAACATTTAAATGCCTTGGATGAGATCAGACTGGAGGCCATTCATCATACAGAGGTCGTACAAAAACAAAGGGGAAAATGACATGACAAGTACATCAAAACAAAGGAATTCATTGCAGGTGACTAGGCACTCCTTTATGATTCAAGGTATAAGGACTTCAAGGGCAAGCTTTAGTCACGTTGGTTAGGCCCATATGAGATCAAGCAAGTCTTTCCTAATGGTGTAGTTCAATTGCAGACTATTGATGAAGTTCAGTTTTCACTACTGGTAAATGGGCATAGGTTAAAATTGTATAAAAAGCCACTTCAGAAGGATGACTTTCTTGTTTCCTTAACTACTCAGTATGCTCCTCATGATACCCCTGATACTCTTGATGATGATGTGACACCAGATGATACACATTCAGATGCTAATACACCAACACTGTCCAGTGATGTGGAGGTTGAGTTGCAATACTCAACCCCTGTTGCTGAAAATTAAATTTCTTTGTTTTTAAAATCACATGCACACGCCGCACAATTTCCATGGTTACAACAAGTTATTTCCACTGGGACCTATTTTGCACTAATTCAGTCGGGACTTAACTTAGTTAGGACCTGATATATATATTTCCAATTAAACAGTCGCGACCTGTGTTGAAGGCACCTGTAGCACCATCTGCATGCCGCTCTATTCCATCACTTGGTGAACAATACCTCGATTCTCCCGCCCATTCCACATGCTTGTATTTATTTTAAACTACATTATATTGCTCCACGTATCGATTCACATTAATGAATTGGTACTTTTCTCCATCATCACTTGTTATCCCATTACATCTTTGCAGCCGTACCCACCACCTTTTATCACCCTATATCTTGTTCGCCACATGCATATCATCTCAAATCATCCAAATTGTTCACAATTTCCAAGGTATGTTAATTATTCATTTCCACTTCATATCTACATTCAATAAATTTCAATTATCACAACTAGATTTCTTTTTATATTCATGATTAGTCATAGTTTATTTCATGCATGCGACGGATATTATCACCATTTCTTTTAATCACTCCTCATTCCGTAATACCTACCACATGAAGTGAGGTCACTTCACAATTAAGTTGGGGAGGGTTATTTTCAATTTTTGCCATTAGAAAAACATTTGCCTTTGAAAAACCTTTCCTTTCAAGAAAACCAGACGAATATTCTGCACCATGAACTTACCTTATTTTGCTAGCAAGTGAATTAGTACCCTAAGGAAGTTATAGTGCAAAGGAAAGAAGAGGCAGATTGGTTCTTTCGGGTGGCGAGCTGAAGTAGTAGGAATTGAGCAACAAAAATTGACACTGTAGCGTTTGCAATTCACAACAGTAATGGGAGGAGACATGATCAGAAGAGAACCTTTGGCACATAAGGAACTACTAGAGGATATGATGGTTCTCCCACTCTTCACGAGAGTAGGTTGGTTAGATTACTTCCTGAAATTGACAGAGTTTGATGATGATATGACAAAAGAATTTGCATTTACTCTATAGTATGATGAAGCAATGGTGAAGGGGTTAACTATAGATGCTTCTGAGTTAGCTATTGCACAGGTTACAGGGTTGCCACGGATAGGGTCTAAGTACCCAGCTAGAGCTGATGCAGCCACAGCTAGGGAGGAGTTCTATGAAAGAGGTGAACACCTGGATTCAACCACACAAGGTACCAAATGACTATCTCTTCCCTTCTTTTGGGGGAAATGTGCCTATTATATTATCAAGTATATTACCTGTGATGGTAGATACAATATGCTATATACTGCACAACTTAAATTGCTCAACCATTTGCGACATGAAAAACTTCTCAATGTTCCAAACTATCTGTATACTATGTTGAAAAGGATGTCTTCAGAATATCAGAGACAACAGGCAAACACTACTCTTTCCCACCATTGTTTGATAGTTTTGCTAATAAAAAGGAGTTTAAGGATTTAGTACCCTCAAATTGGATGGGAAGATTTTAAACAATGTGTAGACATTTCAACACTTTTAGAGGCACCAAAACCAAAAGATGAAATTCCATATGAGCTTGAGCCTCCTCTCGAGACTGAGCAAGAAGAGCCACAACATGAAAACCCTCAAGAGTTTAGGTCTGTATCAGCTGAGGAACCGTCAACATCCGCCCCTCAAACTAAAAGAACCAATCCTTCAACATCTGGTAAGGAAAAGAAGAGTAGGAAGGGAGTGAGTAAACACAAGAGTGCAACAAAAGAAGGAAGTGCAAGGGAAAAGAGGAAGAAGGGGGACAATAAAGAGGGGAAAAAGGTAGATAAGCAGGAAATGGTCACACCTAGTTGATCGGGGAGGTTAAGGATGCAAGGTGCCAAAGAATAATTTGTTGAGAAATAGAGAGGAGAGGACAAAAATGTAGGCCAACAGGACAATGATCCAACTCCTCTGAATCTAGATTTAGATAAAGAAGAAAACCCCCTTGAGGATGTCTTTGCAGATGCCTGTGAAAATGTTGATATGCCTATAAGAAAAGAAAGTACATTTCTTCTTCTGATTCTGAGTCAGAAGACTTGTTTACTGCAAGAAAGATGGGTAAACCTGTACCAGATGATTTTGCTAAAGAACTTTTTGATGTTCCTAGAGAAAGGAATGATGAAAATGTTAAAAAAGAAAAGGAATTATTAGAGGACAATGATATCAGGAAGGAACTTCAAGAAGCCTTGGACATAATAAGATAGCTAGAGGAATAGGTAAGGGGTTATGAAGAAAAAGATAAAGAGAAAGAGAAAAGAATTCAGGAGTTGGAGGAGAAGATCCAAACTTATGACCATGGTTCTAACTTAGACTTATTGGCACAATTGGCTGAAAATAAAACAAAAATTGAGAAAGAAGAAGTACTTACTCTCCAACCTCCTGTGACAAGGACCCCAGAGTACCATACTACCCTATCTTTGGGCTTTGAGCTAATAAAATTGACTAATAAGACTAAGCAGGAAAAAGAGAATTGGGAAAAGGAGAAACATAGCCTCAATGCATCAATCGCAGAAAAGGATCTGATAATCAAAAGGTCAGGGGATCATCTGGCAAAGGTTATTGATAGAGCTAAGCAAATCATTGGATGCAAACCCCCACCCAAGGTTTATGCATTGTTTCTGAAAGAGAAATTTCTTAGTTTTCAGTTCAATAGATTTATCAATAATCAACCTGAATTGCATTCAAGGCACATTTTTTGTAAGTATTTCAAAGAGGTCAGTTTACAAGAACAGGACCAGTTGTGTGAATACTATCTGTATAATTACCTAATGGACGAGGACATAGAATGGAACCCCTACGTCTATGTTGGAGACCTACAGATCAGAGCATTAAGGTCATACTTTAAAAATGAACAACTTAGGGGAGTACTGATGGACCAATATAAGGAGCAGGAAAAGAAGGAGCCACTACTAATTAGGAAAGAAGCTTTAGAACCTGAAGTGATTCTGACCCAATGGCTAACATTTCTTCCTCATAGGGGTTTAGGTAAGGTGATCATGGATTTGAGACTAAGGGATCATGGAAGAATACAGAGATTAGCAGTGTCTGTCATCCAGAATTGTCAAAGGTATGTGTAGAATAGGTGGAATAGCCTAACTCCAGAACTGCAAAAGAAGGAACCCCACTCTTTCCACAACTTCATGAATATGTTTGAGAGGTTACACAGGTACATCCAGATCTCAAAGAAAAAGGGAGTAGCATGGTTGCCTCTTACTTATCAGCCTCCTATCCTTCTCTACCCAGTGCCACACTGGACATGAGGGAGAGGTGATAAGTGTAGGTGTGCTGAGCTAAATAGGATGGAGAGACTTGCATGCTACAATGGATTCTATCTCAAACAAGGAGGAGTCAAAGAAAACATGGACCTCAGAAAAACTACTTTGCATTATAACTTTCTACCTTAGATGTTAGCTCCTTGGTTTTGCTTAGGAACAATCAAAAGTTTAAGTTGGGGGGAAATGTTGGGTTAAAATATTGACTTTCTTTTATAATGTTTCTATATGTTTTAAAGACCTTTTTACATGATTCTGCAAGAACCTTACAGAAATTACCTTTTTTATATGATGTTTCACATATACTTCTCAGAGACTTTGAACCTATGCTGATAAATGGAATATGGTGATTATATTCTCAAGTGGATGTTTTAAATTATTGATATGCATGCAATATAGATAGGATTTCATAAGTGTAATATGAAAGGTTATTTTGTGTATATATGTTGGAATAATTAACCTTGTGCAGCAAAGACAACATTCAGGAAGGAGTAATTGTAGCAGAGTGCAGAACAGGGGAATTGATTAAAGTACAGTCCAAGTGCCAGAAATGAAGATTGATGGAGATGAACGTGGTCATCATGGAAGAATAAATGTAAGGAAGAAGACAACTTGTTCTAGAAGTCTAACTGCAACTTATGTGTTTTCATTCATGAGCCGTTGTATGGGATTTCTATTCGAATAGGACTTTGTTTCCTTTGTTCTAGATAATTAATAAGTTGATCTCAAAACTATATCCTGATATCCAGGGATGAATTGATGATCACATTTAGTTAGAAGTTCGCATACAACTCTCCCACTTTTGTATAAGTTAGGGGTCGAGTTTGTTGATTGGTTAGCTATTATTTTTACTTTCTATCTACACAGTCGTTACTCTGTTTTTACAATTATCTGTTATCTGTTATTCCAGACATGTTTTGATTTTGAATAAAATCTGAAGAAGATTATGTCTTTGATATGAATTGAATTCAACTATATGTCACGAAAATTTGTGAAGATCTAAAGTAGATTTAGTTTCCAAAAGAAGTGAGATAGTTCCTAGAGCTGGCCACTCAAGGTACTAACTCTCACTTCATACATTCATTTATTTATTTATGAATTTCTAGTTAGACTGTTTCATGTTATCTTTTACATTGCATTGTGAAGTAAGAAATCGTGATTGCTATTTCTGATAGTCGTGATTCATGAATAGAATACATCATTGAAGTCCTCCGTTTGTTAGTGTTAAGTCTTTTCTCATTCTGTGTATTTCAAGTTAATTATGTAATTCTTTATTGAATATAGATATCTTCAGCTTATGCTGGGGGTACCTATAGCAACTAGGTTTTTAACTGTTTTTGTTGTTCTTTCATTTTTGTAAACTATAGTCAATTAAGTTGATTAAGAATAAGTTTGTATGAGGAAGTTTAGGATAGAAATGATTCTTGAAGGCATATATAGTGCGAGCATCATCATAAGCTTACGCTCCTTGGTCAATAATTCAATGTAGGAATGCAATGATAGAGTGGACTGTTCAGTTAGGTTTAACCTTGGATTTTGTTTAAGTCTACAACACATTAGTTTTCCTCTACATGCAGTAGGCCATAGTCACTACTTCTGAATAGGAGTCAAAATCCTTTCCATCTAAAGATGTTCTGATGTAAGGGCTTAAACCTGATACAAACCATTCAATCCTTTATTTCTCAAATAAAAGCTCTTCTAATTTGTGGGATATATCTTTAAATAATTTATCAAAATATTTTATAGATTCTCCTTCCTTTTGAACTAAATTCCTCATTTTGGTTACTCCCTCTATGGGGATCTCCAGAGACTCAAAGTTATCTAAAAATTCTTTCTTAATTTATTCCCATGATTTGTTGTGTTCAGGGCATGTCTTCCTATACCATTTCAATGCATTATTTCTTAGTGTTCCCATGAAATCAAATAGTTTAGTATGATTTATGATATTTTTCTATTCCAGATTGATTCTAAAACAAAGACATGTTTTGCTTCCTCTGTATTGTCTTTTCCAAATACCAACAACTTACTTGGTGAGTCTATTGTTGGTTTCTTTTGTTTCTCAGGTGTTTCCAGTATCTTGCGGTGTGTTTTCTTATTGTCCTTCTACTTAGGTTTCTTCCTTTATCTTAGGGTTTTGTTTTCTCTACCCTTATCTCTTTGTAGCTTAATATCAACATAATATTTTCCCAATATTTCTTTGTAATCTCTTCCAATCCCTTCCTCTATCTCTTTTTGTTTGTCTATTTGATTGTTGTTCTCTTTCGTCAAAATTCTCCTTGACTTATATACACATGGGGCGACTCTTGGTCTGGGGGTTGCATCTCTTCAAAGTGCCTCTTCATTTTAGGGGATGACTTTACATTTGTGAAAGACATCTTATCATGTATTGGCATTGTTTCCTTTGATTGTCTTAGACTCTTAGAACTAATATTATCATATACCACATCTTCTCTCCTTTCTCTAACCTTCATCACACTCCGATTAACTAGATGGTCTAGATAGTCCACATCTAAATTCAAGAGCTGGAGGTTTCTTATAGGGTTTAATAATTCTTCCCATTGTTTATCAACTCTGATTTGGAAATTAGTAAAATTAGGTTGAATCTTTTGGGGTGTTTCTATTTGTGGTAGGTTTAGGGTTTGATTATACTCTTCCCTCCGTATCCATTTTGATTGATCATAAGCATTAATGCTTCCTTCTAGGCTCCTAAGGATTTCTGCAACCCTATTGATATGTATTATTAGCAGTTCTGGATTGTCTATGTCCTTTTGTATCAAATTTGCGACAACCCCTATGGCACACTCATCCACTCTTCCTTCCTCTCCTATATCTTTCTCTCTGACAAAACCCACATCGGCGCACTTAGCAGCACCCACATTGGCACGCTCATCCTTTTGTTCCTTTTCCTCTGCAACCTTCCTAGTGCTTCCCCTTCCTAGTTTTTCTATGTTTTCCATCCTTCTACAGTATCTTTCTTGCCATTCCTAAGTTTGCTTTTGTCTTTCTTTCCTTCTCATTTCCATTTCAGTTTTTATAATTTCACTAATTTCTCTTAACTTCTTGTTATCCCCTTTTCCCATGGGTGTTTTAGATATGGTATTTCATTAATCCTTATGTATCCCATGGTTGACTTAGCATGAAGAGTTACATCTTTTCAAGGATATTTTGAGATCCTCCCCCTTTCCATTTGTCATCCCCTTAGGTGTCTGCCCCCTCTCACAAGGGTAGGTCCTAAGAGGATTCACTGCGGATCATAAAAAATTTCTATCACTTTAATTCTCTCCTTCCCAATTCTTCTCTCTATTCTGCACTTCTCCTTTTACTAATTTATCTCATTTATTCTTCATTTTTCTTTCCAGGGTCTTAGTAATAGAACCAAATGTTGGCAAGAAATGGGGAGGACTCAGTCCAAAGATCTGAGCCTCAATCGAATCTCTAAAGTCATTTTATACCCCAGGAGATACAATGAGAGAATCACAAAGAACAATAAGGAATTATAACATGTGTAAGAATACATCATTCATACACATCATACACATTCGTATACACTTAGATATTAGATCAAATCCTTACATCTCCATTATATATTCATTATAATCTTATATACAAAATGACTGGTTTGATTCTCTACTATGCATATATCTCTTCTTACATATTTTCTCTTACATACTTACATCTTACATCTTCTATTACCTATATGATACAATAGGGACATGTCCCTTATAAGATATCTCAACTATTATCCTATATGTCAACCCCAACCTCTACACTTCATCTATGGTGACTTGCGGTAGGTTCTATTGTTGTTGTGCATACCCTACCAACACTTTGCTTTTTAAATTCCAACCCTTTGGGTTGGACTTACCGTAGAAATTCAACCCAAGACCTACATGTGAGGTGCTCAAATATATTTTTTTTATAAAACATACAAAAATAAGCAAATGTTCAATGTGCTCTCCATCATGATTGCACATTTTAGATATTCTTTTGAAAAAAATACCACAATGACATCAAGCTCTCTCTTAACTTTCTAACCATTTATTTTTTTCTATAATTCAAATAAATTAAGGTTTTGATCTTCAATTACTTTTGCTAGTGTCTTCACTTTTTTACAAAAACCTATGTATAGTTTTTTTGGTGTTATCATTTATCTGTTCATTAAAATTTGAAACAAATTACATTTTTATATTATAGACTCCATTGTAGAGACATTCAAAAAAATCATTTTTGATTAATTTCCTCAAAATTAAGGGGGGAGCATGTTCAATTTTTCATTTTTTAAGACATGTCCACTTTGAAAATTAGTAAAAAAAAAAAATCGTTAAAAATTAGTAAAAAAAATATTCATTAAAAAATTACCAAAAGAATCCAACATAAACTATGTGATGCTATATTATATTTTTATAAAAAATAAGACCACTTTGTGTTCTCCCCCTATTTGACCCTCTTAATCTCCACCATTTAAAAAAAATGGTAGTTTAGAAACTAGATTTTGATCACTAATAATCTTTTTCTTGTCACATCTTGAAATTTTGAGCATGGATATCTTGAATTACTCATCTAAGATCAATTTTTTGTTGATTTTAAGAAAAAACGAGCCACTTTCCAATCATCTCCCACTATTACATGACATGCATACACATATGGATATATACACATAAAAAGAATCAATAATGTAGTGTGAGGTCATTGAGAATGAAATTTTGTAAATGAATCATCCTAAAACATTAAACCTTATGTGTTACATTATAAACTTCTTTTGGTTTCAAGAATTTTTATTTCTCTACTAATGAGACCAACCACATGAAGGTGGAAGTTTGTATGACCTCACATTAGAGGGATTTTTTAGTCAAATATACTTATATTTCAACTTAAAAATCCCTCTAATGCCTACTTGTTATGAGACACATTAGTAGCAATACATAAATAAATTAAAGGAAAATAGTACTCAAAAATTAAAATTAAAAAATTAAAAATACACTTATAAACTACAAAACTTATGCCAATTTAATCGAATTAACCATGTGGGTCTACTCTACATTTTAACGTTTTAAGTATTGCTTAACGGTTAAGCTCAAGAATTTTTCACATCTTGAATGGCTTGCCCTAATATTTGATCAATTGACATTTGACGCAAGAACAAGATTATAATAATTAATAATCTTCCTATGTGTGTTAAAGTCTTAAAACAATCATATATTAGATTTCTAGATTGGATACTTTCTAAGCCACATTCTAGAAACACCCATAGGCCCTATAGGATACTCAATGTCTTCTCTATTTGTGATTAATGGGAATTCATCTTCTTTTTGAAATCTATAAAACAACACAAGTAATGATATGTTTTATTTTATTCTCATCTATAAGAAATGCATAAACATGACCTACACTCAATTGTAAAAGGTATTAAATTTCAAAAATGATACAAATGCTATATAACACTAAAATATTAAAATTTCAACTAAAGAAAATGCATCTATAATACATATTTGCACAAGATCCAATACAAGGTTAAAATCAACTAATAATGTCATCTCAATGAGTTCTAATGCTAGTGTAGGTCGATATGTGTCAAGAGGAATTATAAGTATAGAACATCATTCATCAACCCAATTTTTTAACTCAAACACACCTCGAACAAATTCCATGCATGAATAAAAAGATCATGCCATTTGCCTCATAAATTATCCATGAACCTACATCTGAGATTCTAAAAGAGTGGATCTCACTCAATCTTATTACTCTAAAACACTCTTTATATGTTGAAAGTTTGCTTCTTCTATTAACCATTTTTTTGCAAATGGTCAAGTTAGCTTCATTACTAAGACCCATTGTTGAACTACATCATGCAATGATAGTTGTTGCATCAATTAACTTAGCATCATACTTGCACTTCAACTCCTCTCATACTAGGGCATTGTGTGCCCCTTTTGCATGTTTGGTCTCAGTGAAATTTAAAATGTTTTGAACCTCACTCATCATGTGCATCCTTGTGAACTAGTAGAACATCTAAGAGTTCTTAAATTATGATGTACAACTATTTGAACATATAATGTGTTAATCTAATGTGATGTTTCCCTCACTTAAATTACCATAAATATCTAAAGACAATTGTGCACAAATTCAATAGAATGTGATAGATCATAACTAATGAGAAATGGTACTCCCTTAAATAATTCTTACTCTATGTTGTTGGGTGTAAGTATTAGGGCTATGTGTTCGAAAATAATGACTTGGATGGAGTTGTAGTAGTGTGATTGAATATTATTTTAAGGTTGTATTATATAGTCCTCTACAAAGGCTACAACTAAAACAATGGTACTGAGAGAAAATGTTTCTTTGTATAATTTGAATTACTCATCTAACCATTAATCTCTTTGTGTGTACCTTACATACTCATATACTATCCTCTTCCTAAATGTAGCTAGAATTCTAATATGGGTATTAGTTTAGTTACTAATTCACACCTCTCTGCTTCTTTTGTGTCTCTTAGTGTATATTTCATAGCCTTGTATTTCAAGTAAGTGACTAGTTTCTTTCCGATTGAATCTATATTATCCTTGTGGATATAATTTTGTAAATCTATAAAACAATCATAAGTATAACATGTTCCATACAAACATGATTTATTATATAAAAAAATTGTTCGCTACATCTTTTATAAAAAATATTTGCAATAAACTCTATAGCAAATCTAGGTGGAACTTCTAAAATACACTCCCACAAAATATTGTGCATATACAAATTACAACATATATTTTAGAAAATATCATAACATTTGTAAAACAAATTAAGTATGCACCCTACTACAACAAGTGGTGCATGCTTTATTTATTTTAACATAAAATTATTTTTTCAACTCAAAATATCTTTTACTACTTATAATTTTTTTAGATATTTTTCTATAAACTTTGAGTAAAATTATGATTGAGTCATATCTAAGAAATGTTTAGGATGTGTTTCATGGTTTTGACAACTTGTTCTTCTTCTTACTACATCTCTTTTATTAGGTGAAACTTGTGTTATATTTCTAAAATTGAGTGTTCCACATCTCTTAAGCACTCTACTTAATATTTTTCTATTTAATTTGAGTGTTTTACTTATTTTTGTACGTAGCCAATATTTGCTTGTTGGATCACTTACTATAGTTGAAGTAATAACATGTTGAATAACATTACTAATTTTGGTGTGTGAGGTCACACCTACCTAATCATGTCCATTAATTATATTTTTTACAATGGTATTGTTATGATTGTTATTATTGGATGTTCTTAGACCAAGGGTCTTCATAATATCACTAGACTAATGCATTTTTAACTTTTCAACAAATAATTGACATCTTGCAGTGTGGTTTAAATTTTCAAAAAAAATATAGTCTATATTTTATCAACACTTCTTCTCAAGGTGTGATTAGGAAGATTATTAGACATTGGTTTTATAAATTTTTAATCAATTTCAATTATAAATACTTTAATTTTCTCACAAAATTCTAAGTGGTTTTTCAATGGTAAAGTTTGTTCATTTGATGAATTTTGTTCATTTGGTGTATATAGTTCATTTTCTAAATTTGATAGATTTGTCTATTTTTGTGTAAAATCTAAGTTTGAACTTTGAATTGAATTGAGAACTAGTATAACATTAAAAAAATATTTTTTGAATTGAGTTAACAAATGGTGATGCATTATCATTAATTATTTCATTATTCATTTTTGAATAGGTGGTTGAAGATTTTCTTAACATTGATATCATTTGGCAAAGATGACATCCTTTTATGTAGAAAATTTAGTTTCCTACTTGCATGGAGTCTTTTCATTAATTTTCTTTGTTTTTATCTCTTAGCTTCTATTTTCTTGCATGTTTATCACTTCAATAGCTTTCTACCCATGATTTTTAATTCTATATTAATATAAGACAAAATTAACAAATTTGAATATAAATAATAAAAATAAATGTAAAACACAATGACAACATATTACAATGGTAATTGAAGATTAATGTTATCACAAAAAACAAAAAAAATGATTAGAGATCACATATTTTTATGTAGAAAACTAGTGTTGTGGGTCCGAGAACATGATAAGATTAAATTTTGAAAATTTTATTTTATTTTTTGTCATATTCATATAATGTGCACACATTACATTATTATAATGTGTTACACGTATGGTTCCTAGGGTTGTCATTGATGTCAACACTATCATGGTGGTGTGATGACGCTCATGGTTGGATGTCATGTCCCATCCAACAAGAGAAGGGAGAAGATATAGTTCATATTAATATGGGAATTAGAAGCATGAAGATGATTAGATGTATTGTTGATGCTACTGATGGCCTAAAGTATGTATGTTCCAAGTTCCATGATGATTGAATTACCAGAAGAGTGTTTTGTTGCTGACTGTTTGAAGACAATGTTGTCTCTGTGAAGGTGTTCTGTGTAAGACAATGGAATGCTCCGCATTCCTCCGCATTTGCAGATATAGAAATACGGTTCTAGAATTGTGTTCAAGATGCAGTGAAGGTGATAATTCCAAGTTTTTAGATCATTTGTACTTCCGCTGTGAAAGTTATGCATGATAGAGTACCAACATGTGTTCTGGCAGAGTATGCTTGTGTTGAAGGCCTATTGGAATGCTCCGCATTCCTCCGGAAATGAATGACTACCCTTGTGATTTTGAGGACATGTTTATGGATGTGTATTACATGCTTCCTTGTAGATTCAAGGTTCTTTGTGGTCCACAACTTAGTTTTTCAAATGACAACATATTGCAGTGTGTTCCAAATGACAAATTGTTCCCAGAGTTCATGATTGAAGATGTGCGACACAATTCTTTGATGTGCGGTGGCAAAGGAGTGTTTGGAGATGCTGTATGAGTCATGTGGACTCATCTAGAAGAGTTTTCATGAAGATCTTTCTTGTTTCCAATATCACACAAGGTTTTCAAGTTGATGTGGCTGTTATGCTTCAAGGTTCATGTGTTTTTAGTTAAAGTTGTCCTATTTTCAAATGAACAGAGTGTGCGGATGTAATTCCTTGGTGTTTGAAGCTGTGAAGGATGTTTTGCACCTATTTAATCAAGTGTTGGTGTCTGCAAGGCATGGATCTTTTGTTGGTGTAACATGTGGTTTCACTTAAGACCTATCTTCTACACGTTTCATGTTTTGTGTTGTCTGACCGACTTGTAAATATATTTTTCATGTTGTATCTGGCCGACAAGCAATGTAATCAATGTAATATCTTGTATAAATTGTAAATCAAATTGAGTGAGGTAAAGTGTGATTGCAAGTTGATTGAAAAGCTCGCAAGAAGATGAAAAGTAGAATGAATGTATTGTTGATGTGCGACTGAAGGAGAAAGAGAAGTTGTTGATGCTGTCTTGATTCATCTTGAAGACTTATATGTGACAGTGATCAAGTGTAGAGTGTGCCTAATTGATCAGATCATCAGAAGAAGGTGTGAAGAGGCAGAAGTGCAATCATCAAAGGTGTGAGTTTCAATGTCATTTTTTAGACAGTAAAAAGACTGTCATACTGTAATCTTTTGTAAGTGTGTTCTCATTTCAAGGAGTAGTAGCTTCCTTGGGAGTGACCCTAAAACAAAGTCTTTAGGGAGTTGTAGCTTCCTTGGGAGTGACCCTAAATCAAATTTCTTCAGGGAGTAGAAGCTTCCTTGGGTTGTAGACCTAAAACAAAGTTGTTATTTGAGCTTCATATATTGTGAGTTAATCATCATCTTGGCTTTTCCATTCTAGGGTTTTCCACATATATATGGTGTTATGTGTTGATGTGCATTGTGTTAATCTTTCATGTTCATGTTAATGATGTGATGCTTAAGTTTTAATCTGCTCCGGATAAGTTGAAGTTGTTAAAATTGAAGATTGTTTAGATACTGATTGACCCCCCTCTCAATATCTTGGTGTGTTCAACAATTGGTATCAGAGCTAAGTTCCTTTGAGGGAAGCTTAACTGCTTGAGGAAGGTCTAGGATGGCACAAAATGGATTTGGCAAGATACGTAGGTTTGATGAAACAAATTATGCTTTTTGGAAGCTAAGGATGGAAGCCTATATTAATTCTCTAGGGTGTGGTGTTTGGGACTCTGTCAATTCTGGTTACACAATTCCTGCTACTATTCCTACAGATGCAGATGAAGTTAAGAAATATGATAAAAATACAAATGTAAAGTTTTCTATCATGAGTGGGTTAGATGATTCAGAACTTTCAAAGGGGATGAGTTGTAGTTCTGCTCAAGAAGTTTGGGATAAACTTAAAACTATTTATGAAGGAGATAAGAAAGTAAAGCAAGCCAAGATGTAGATCTTCAAGAGCAAATTTGAGAACCTAAAAATGTCAGAGAATGAAGACATTGTTGATATATGCTCTGAGTGAAAGAAGTGGTCAATGGCATTACAGGTCTTGGTGGAGAAGTGAAAGAAGTTGAGATTGTGAAAAAGGTTCTGATATCTCTTCCCAAATCTTATAGTCATAAGGTATCTACCATTGAGGAGAATGCAGACTTGGATACATACATTGTAGACAAATTATTTGGTTCCCTTACTGCCTTTGAAATGAGAGAGTTTGGCAGTGATGCTCCAAAGAAAGAAGCTACTTTCAAAGCTAATGTGAAGACAAAGGAAGAAGCTGTTGATGAATGTGAAAGCTCTGATGAAGTTGAAGCAATTTTTGTGAGAAGACTGAAGAAAGGCATTGGAAAATACAAAGGTAAGTTACCCTTCAAATGTTTCAATTATGGAAAGGTTGGTCATTTTTCTTCTAAATGTCTTTTCAAAGAATCAAGGGGTAGTAATAGAAGAGACAAGTTCAAGAGAAGTCTGTATTCCATAGAAAGCAATTATTCTTTAGAAGATGAGGATCATGATGATTCAAATGATGAAACACTTTTCATGGCCTTGAGTGTTGGTGACAAAAATGATGATGCCTTGCAAACAAAATAGAACAATGAAAGATCAATGGCTGTACAGACTACCTTTCATGCAAGAGAACAAGCTAAGGCTTGGGTAATTGATAGTGGATGCTCAAATCATATGCTTGGTGACAAGGAGAAGTCTATTAGCCTTGAAAAGTGGGATGGTGGTGCTGTCAATTTTGGTGGTGATGAGTCAACATAGATATGTGGAAAAGGTGCCATAACTATTGAGGGGAAGAACATGACTGAGGATGTCTTCTATGTCAAAGGGATAAAACACAATCTTCTTAGTGTCAGTCAGATGTACAAGGGGTATAATCTCACTTTTCATGCCAAGGGTTGTGAAATCAAGAAGGCAAGATCCAGAAAACTAGTTGCAGAAGGCATCAAGACATATGGTGACATATATCATTTGAAGGAGGTAAATGGAAGAACATGTTTGTTGGCTCAATCCAGTGAGTGTTGGTTGTGACATAAGAGAATGGGACACAACAATTTTGACAATATGGTAAAGATTAGTTCCACCCATGTAGTGAGAGATATGTCTAAGATAATCAAGCCTACAAATGCAGTATGCAGGGAATATCAAACGGGAAAGCAAACAAAGACAAACTTCAAAAGCAAGGAGTATTCTTCTTCAAATCCATTGGAGCTAATTCACACTGATTTATGTGGCCCTACAAGAGTAAAGAGTCAACAAGGCAAGGTATTTCATGTTGCTTATTGATGATTATTCTAGAATGACTTGGGTTACTTTATTGAAAGAAAAATCAGATGCCCTTGATAAATTTAAAGTGTTCAAAGCTATGGTTGAGAATGAAGTTGATGCCAAGATCAAATGTTTGAGGTCTAATAGAGGGGGTGAGTTTACTTCAAACAAATTTGAAAAGTTTTGTGGAGATAATGGTATTAGGAGACATATGTCAGCTCCTAGGACCCCTCAACAAAATGAGGTAGTGGAAGGAAAGAATAGCATTGTGCAAGAGATGTCTAGGGCAATGCTAAGAGATGCAAATCTGCCTAATATGTACTGGAAGTATGTAGTGCATACTACTATCTATCTAATTAACAAAGTGCAACTAAGGGTCAACAACACTAAGACCCCTTATGAGCTTTGGTATGAAAGACCTCCCATAGTCAGATACTTCAGAATCTTTGGTAGTAAATGCTATATCAAAAGAGATGAAGAAGACCTAAGAAAGTTTGATTCAAGAAGTGATGAAGGAATCTTTCTTTGCTACTCAACCAAAAGCAAGGCTTATAGATGCTACAATAAGATGTTGGGAAAGATGATTGAAAGCACAAATGTCAAGGTAGATGAAGACCTGTATCAGATCTCACATGAATCAAAGGAATCCAAATCAGATATATTTCCATGTATTGTATAAGATGAAGAAGAATAAGCGAAAGCAGAGAAAGAACAAGAAAAAGAGAAGATGCCTAAGACTCCAAAAAAGTATATTCAGAAGAACCACTCAACAGATTAGATCATTGGAGATAAGGATGAAGGTGTGCAGACAAGGAGAAGGCTTGCTAAGACACATGAGAAAGTAAACTTGTTTTATTATAAAAAATGGAACCCAAAAATTTTGCTGATGCTAACAAGGATGATGGATGGATAAAAGCCATGGAAGAAGAATTGGATCAGATTAAGAAGAATCAGACATGGGAATTGGTTCCTAGACTAGCTAATAAGAATTTTATAGGAACAAAATGGGTGTTCTAGAACAAATTGAATGAAGAAGGTGAAGTTGTAAGGAACAAGGCAAGACTGGTATGCAAAGGATACACACAAGTTGAAGGTATTGATTTTGAGGAGACTTTTGCTTTGGTAGCAAGGATGGAGGCAATCAGAATGTTCCTTACTCTTACTGCTCATAAGAACTTCAAGGTATATCAGATGGATGTTAAGTCAACATTTTTGAATGGTGACCTAGAGGAAGAGGTTTATATTGAACAACCAGATGGTTTCTAGATATCAGAAGATCCGGACATGGCGTGCAAACTCAAGAAGGCTTTGTATGGTCTTAAGCAAGCACTTGGAGCTTGCTATGCTAGGTTGGACAAGTACTTACTTCAGCAAGGCTTCAAGAAAGGTACTACATATACCAATCTTTACATCAAGGAAGAAGGAGACATGATATTGATAGTTGCAGTATATGTTGATGACATCATCTTTGGTGGAGATGATGATATGTGTAAGAGGTTTGCAAAGAAG
The DNA here is from genome assembly GCA_027924645.1 of Cunninghamia lanceolata. NCBI lineage: Eukaryota > Viridiplantae > Streptophyta > Pinopsida > Cupressales > Cupressaceae > Cunninghamia > Cunninghamia lanceolata. The sequence goes on from BSBN01000801.1 coordinate 14,828,005, forward strand.
ATGCAAAAAAGTTTGAGATGTCTATGATTGGTGAAATGTCTTTCTTCCTTGGACTTCAAATTACTCAGCTAGATGGTGGTATCTTTATTTCTCAAGCTAAGTATGTCAAAGAGTTGTTGAAGAAGTTTGGTATGGAGGATTCAAAACTAGTGAGAACTCCCATGGTCACTGGATGTCACTTGAGAAAAGATGATGAGTCTCTGGAGGTGGATCAGATTGTCTATAGATCTATGATTGGAGGACTAATGTACTTGACTACTTCTAGACCTTATATTATGCATGCAGTATGTGTGGTTTCCAGATATCAAGCCAATCCCAAGCAAACACATGAGAAGGCAGTGAAAAGGATATTTAGATATTTGAAAGGAACTCTAAAATATGGCCTATGGTATCCAAGAGGTAATGACTTTGATTTGAGTGCTTATATTGATGCTGACTGTGCTAGTTGTGTTGATGATAGAAGAAGTACAAGTGGTGATGCTTTCTTTTTAGGAAGCAGATTGGTTTCATGGCAGTGCAAGAAGCAATATTCAATGTCCTTATCTAATGTAGAGGCCCAGAGTATGTATTGCAAAAGCATCTTGCTGTACACAAGTGTTATGGATGAAGCAAACCCTGAAAGATATCAAAGTATTGTATGATGAGCCTATTCCTATCTTATGTGACAATACAAGTGTTATCAATATTTTGAAGAATCTAGTGATGCATTCTAGAACCAAGCATATAGCAATTAGGTATCACTTTTTGAGAGAGAAAGTTGCAGATAAGGAAGTGAAGTTGGAATATGTTCCAATAAAGGATCAAATAACATATATTTTCACAAAGGCTCTTACAAATGATACTTTTGAGGATCTTCGACAGAGGTTAGGGGTAATTGCCCATCCTCCTTGCTAGATACATAGTGGTGCATCTGTCCAGGGTAGTTCATGTTATATCTTATTCCTAGACTAATGGTGGATACCTCTTAGGGGGAGTAGGTAGTGGTTGCTGATGTTAGGGGGAGTTTGTTTGCTACAAGAAAAAGTCATGCCCTAAGAAAGAATATGCAGGTATGTGATCTCTGATTAGCAAATAGTGATTGCCCTTTGTCCTTGATGTCAAAGGGGGAGAGAAGCAGAGACGTGTTGCCATCAATACCAAAGGGGGAGATTGTTACACATATGGTTCCTAGGGTTGTCATTGATGTCAACACTATCATGGTGGTGTGATGATGTTCATGGTTGGATGTCATGTCCCATCCAACAAGAGAAGAAGATACAGCTCATGGTTGGATGTTATGTCCCATCCAACAAGAGAAGAAGATACAGTTCATGGTTGGATGTCATGTCCCATACAACAAGAGAAGAAGATACAGTTCATGGTTGGATGTCATGTCCTATCCAACAAGAGAATAAGATACAATTCATGGTTGGATGTCATGCCCCATCTAACAAGAGAAGAAGATACAGTTCATGGTTGGATGTCATGTCCCATCCAACAAGAGAAGGGAGAAGATATAGTTCATATTAATATGGGAATTAGAAGCACAAAGATGATCAGATGTATTGTTGATGCTACTGATGGCCTAAAGTATGTATGTTCCAAGTTTCATTATGATTGCATTACTAGAAGAGCTTTTTGTTGTTGACTGCTTGAAGACAATGTTGTCTCTGTGAAGGTGTTATGTGTAAGACAATGGAATGCTTTTCATTCCTCCGCATTTATAGATATGGCCATGTGGTTATGGAATTGTGTTTAGGATACAGTGAAGGTGATAATTCCAAGTTTTCAAATCATTTGTCCTTTTGCTGTGAAAGTTATGCATGATCGAGTACCGGCATGTATTCTGGTAGAGTAGGCTTCTGTTGAAGGCCTATTGGAATGCTTCACATTCCTCTGAAAATGAATGATTTCCCTTGCAGTTTTGAGGACATGTTTATGAATGTGTATTACATGCTTCCTTGCATTTTCAAGGTTCTTGGTGGTCCACAACTTAGTTTTTCAAATGACAACATATTGCAATGTGTTTCGAATGATAGATTGTTCCAAGAGTTCATGATTGAAGATGTACGGCACAATTCTTTGATGTGCGGGGGAAAATGAGTGTTTGGAGATGCTATATGAGTCATGTGGACTCATCTAGAAGAGTTTTCATGAAGATCTTTCTTGTTTCCAGTACCACACAAGGTTTTCAAGTTGATGGGGCCGTTATGCTTCAAGCTTCATGTGTTTTTGGTTAAAGTTGTCCTATTTTCAAATGAGCGGAGTGTGTGGATGTAATTCTTTGGTGTTTTAAGCTATGAAGGATGTTTTGGACCTGGTTAAGCAAGTGTTGGTGTCCGCAAGGCATGGATCTTCTGCTGGTGTAACATGTGGTTTCACTTAGGACCTATCTTCTACATGTTTCATGTTGTGTGTTGTCTGGCCAACTTGTAAATGTATTTTTCATGTTGTATCTAGCTGAAAAGCAATGTAATCAATGTAATATCTTGTATAAATTGTAAATCAAATTGAGTGAGGTAAAGTGTGATTGCAAGTTGATTGAAATGCTCGCAAGCAGATGAAAAGCAAAATGAATGCATTGTTGATGTGCGACTAAAGGAGAAAGAGCATAAGTTGTTGATGTTGTCCTAATTCATCTTGAAGACTTATATATGACAATGATCAAGTGGAGAGTGTTCCTAACTAATCAGATCATTAGAAGAAAGTGTGAAGAGGCAAAAGTGCAATCATCAAATGTGTGAGTTTCAATGTTAGTTTTCAGATAGTAGAAGGACTGTCATACTGTAATCTTTTGTAAGTGTGTTCTCATTTCAAGGAGTAGTAGATTCCTTGGGAGTGACCCTAAAACAAAGTCTTCAGGGAGTTGTAGATTCCTTGGGAGTGACCCTAAATCAAAGTTCTTCAGGGAGTAGAAGCTTTCTTAGGTTGTAGCCCTAAAACAAAGTTGTTATTTGAGCTTCATATATTGTGAGTTAATCCTTACCGTGGTTTTTCCCTTCTAGGATTCTCCACATACATATCTGGTGTTACGTGTTGATGTGCATTGTGTTAATATTTCATGTTCATGTTAATGCTGTGATGCTTAAGTTTTAATCTGCTCTGGATAAGTTGAAGTTGTTAAAATTGAAGATTGTTTAAATATTGATTCACCCCCCCTCTCAGTATCTAGGTGTGTTCAACATAATGTGCATGTGCTATGTTATTATAACACTCTCGTGTTATAATAAGAGTTTGATATGTCTTGCACCACTAAAAATTCCACCCCTTGGGTTTGGAATTGGCTTGGATTTCCAAGTCTAAGGATTGAACCTACTAAAAATCCTTCAAATTTTGAGTACTATTTACCATGAGATTCTATAAAAATGTAACTATAATATCAAGATAGTTCTTATCTTTCTAATCATGTGATTTTTCTACAACCTAAATAAATTAAGGTTTTATTTTTTATTTACTTTTACTAATATCTTCAAATGTTGTAAAAACATATATATTGTATGTTTAGTGTATCTTTTGATCCATTATTTCAAACTTGAAGAAAATATGTTCTCACCTCCTATGCTTCATTTTATACACATTAAAACAATTAATTATACATTAGGGGGAGCATGCTCAATGTTTTGTCTTCTAGGATATGTCCACTTCAATAACCAATAAAATAATATATTCATTAATATATTATGAAAAATATGTCACATACCATATGATCTTACTTAAATATCCACCAAAGGGGTTTGAGAAATACTCAATGAAACTAAAAGAATTGGGGAGCATGCCTGAAACTATTTTATATTTCATTGATACAAACATATGCACCTTTTTGTGTCCTCAATATTTGTCCCACTTAAATTTCGTCATTTTCAAAAAAAAAATTGGTTGTTTAGAAACTAGATTTTAAATGCTACAATTCATGTTCTTATTTAAAGAAATTTCAAATTGTGAGTGTAGGCATCTTGAACACTCACTAAAGTTTAAGTTTTTCTATTTTGAAGGGAAAAGTAGCCACTTAAGATCCTCTTTTTAACCCATCATCTTTGTGTACTTACCTAACTAGAGGATAATCTACTTGCTTGGGTTGCTGATTTTTTGTGAGAATCATTTATATTCCTTCTTCACAATCATAAGGAACAAAGACTCAAGGCCAATATTTTGTTGGTCATTAAGGATTGATGGATGCCCAAGTTTATAAAGGTATCTCTAATATATCATGGCATAAAATTTAGGCAGTCAATATCAAAGTTATGAATTCAAAATATTTAGTTTTGATTTAATACTAATGTAAACCACTCTCTTCTAAGAATCATCCCTAGAGTGACCAATTAATAGAAGTGTACACTCTTAAAAAATCATTTAAGTTTCTAGGTATATCACTCTTCTCCTATAGAGCCATTTAAGTTTCAATATATACCACTCCTCTTAAAATTCCTCCTAATCTATGTAAATGTGTCATCTCTAGGTAATGATATGAAAACTATTATGGAAATTTTCTATTCTACCTAAAAATGGGACACCTTGAAGGATCCTTCAAGATTGATTGTTACTAACCAATAGCATACCATTGGTTTTTCATCTAAAAACAATAAGAATGGGGTCAACCAACGTGCCACAACATATAGAGAATACTAAGAACTATTCTCTAAAGATGGTGTAAGACCTCATGGATTACCAAAGAGTATAACCTAAAGTATGGAATATTTGTGTCCTAAAGTACTTATACCATGAAATACGTAGAAGACATTAGGATCAAAGATAAAATGTAATTTTGTATATCATGTTTATTTGGATCTATATAATAAATAAGACAATTGAAGGTTGGTACATTTGTTCAAGCACATTAAAAGAGATGATCCATGTAGTGGGACAAACTATTGACACAAATAATATTTGCTTGTAATAGTCAAAAAATCATTAGAGTAGGAAAATGTCTTTCTAGATTATGTTTAAAATATCACCTAAGATAGTGATTCATCTACTAAGTTTAACAATGATAAAAGAAGTGATAGATTGACTAAGATTTTCTAAAGCATGTGTGAAGTGCATAGAAAAGTGAAGAAGAGCTTGCTTAGTTTTACCAAAGTTTTTGACATAACAACACTTTTATTAAATTTTGGTAAGAAACAACTTTTTTAATTATGTAACAAAAATGTACATCACCTCTAGTTCCATTATTGCAACTTCTTACCTCAAAATATGTTTTAATGTGAAAGGATGATATAAGAGTAACATGTTGATTTTGTATGAAATTGCTCCATAGAAATGAAAAGGTAGAGAATTAGGGGTAGTTCTAGAGACATGCAAAATTTTAAAATTTTAATTCGTTAATTGACATGAATTAGATTTAAATACTCATTTATGTATCATGTTAGCCTGGAATGATATATATACTTAAGCAAGGGAATTGTTCCAATCTTGACTTGCAACTAGTCAAAAATTTTTTTTGTAAAGATTAATAGTGGGGTTCTATTAAGAGGCTCCATCCTTGCATGTTGCATAATATCCTATAAACCACATTAAGACGCAAAGGAAAGAAGAAGCAAACAAACTATACCACCAAAACAAAAAAACATAGCTTGAGTTCAACAACCCACTATATGGGGGTAGCTACATCACAAAAAGACAAACATATATCACTACACTAACAAAAACCTATAGCTAGATACATTATCTCCCAAAATATTATCCTAGTTAGGGAAAATTAGTCACCCTAACTCTTTATTTAGACAAAGGGTTGAAAACATCCTATACCATGGCTTGCTACTATTCATCCAATTTGGCATTCCTCTTTTCTGATTTGATTTTTTTCACCTTGCTTCCTATCTTTTCGAAGTCATAACAAGCAACCTTGTCATGGTCACTAACACCTTTTTTAATAGATTCTTTTTGGAGCATTTTCTTAAATGAAGGAGATTGAGACAATATGCTCAAAGCACTTGTTCTAGATGGCTTATGCAATTTACCATGAGAAACACCTAGAGAAGGTAATTGATATGGATCACAAGACTTTCCTTGAAATTTTAGCATCTCTGCTTCTTCGACATTCACATATCTTTGATGAGACATAGAGTGAGACTCCTCAACATGCTTGGGATTTAGAAGTTGGGGCAATTTTTTAGGTTGCCACCACTTGACATGTGCACTCATATCAATGCGTGTGTCCATACTCGATTTTATGCTATCTCCTTGAAACATGTCATATGTTATAGCACTATCCTCCCCTACACGAGTAATCAATATATTAAACTTAGTTTATAAACAATTCATTATAAGGGATACAATTAATAGTCAAAAACATTAGTAGAAAAAGGAAACAAGAAAATAATATACAAAGAATTTTGTTACAAACTTGTGAATTTTTCCATGCAAAAGTTGAAGATAACAACAATTTAGATCTTACAATGATTCCCAATGTTCAAGTATACATTCCCAATGATACTTTGGTCAAATCCAAGAACACATCTCAAACAATGAATCAACAAAAATGTAAATGCTCAACTCTAAATGACTAAATGAAGAGTTCTAGGATTGAGATTAAATTGTTAACATATATGTACAATTATTCATATCATTGTTGTCATTGAACATTTTGTTGTGGATTTATATTTACAAATAAAATAACCTATGTGTCAAACAATGTGATGCATGACAAGCCTTCTTACTTGGTACAACATTTGGACATTCCTCTTGAGAAGCCACTACTTTTCATGCAATACCATGATAACAACTATGGAAAAAATTGGATGGCACTTGCCTAAATAAATTGAATATAAATATTCATTTTTAATAATGCCCAACATGTAGAAAAATCATAAAAGTAACCTTGAGAAGCTTCTCTATATATCTAGAGTCAAAATCACAATTTGAACTTGAATAGATATATGAAATAAATATATTAAAAGCAACCATGTTTGCCTTGCTTGCTCTTCTTGTTTTAGTTATGATTCCAAGAGCATTTGTGTCAAGGATGAGCTTTCATGCCTAGAAAGTTTGAAGAACGCACATGGATCTTAAATACAAAATATGCAAACTTGGAGGGAGGTTAGCACTATATGAAGGAAATTTGCAAAAAAACTTCTTATTTAATTCAGAAATATATTAAAAGGAACGATGCCTACCTTGCTTGCCTTTCATGCTCAAGTTATTATTCCAAGAGCTTTTGTCCCAAATATAAGCTTTTATGCCTGGAAAGTTTAAACAACACCCATGCATCTTAAATACAAAATATGCAAATTCAGAGGGAGGTTGGCACTATATGAAAGGAAATATGCAAAAGCTTCAGATTTAGTCCTATGAGGAAAGAGTTACAATTTATTCAATCTATAGATTTTTTCAATGACATTCTAGTATATAAATAACACATAAGAAACAATAAGAATGAGATAACTACAAAAGAGAGATAATAGTGACATACTCTCAGAAACTCCTATGAGAAAAAGTTCAACCTGTAAAGTATTGAATCAGTGTATTATTAGTGACAACAATAGTTACAATACACTTTCAAACTTAAAGGCCCACAGGAGATCAACAGTGCAAAAAGCTATGATTTTCAACCTCCATCTCAAGCCCTCAATATACAGACTATGAAGATCCAAGAAAATATAAATCATTTACCAAAATTATAGAATCCAGACTATGAAACATTCAACCCATAACTCCTCCCAAGATAGAATGTAACTCCCAAGTGCTCCACTATGAGGCAATAATCACACAGTTAAAAATGCTCCAGGCAATCCATTAAATAACCCCTCCCAGTTGATTCTTACAAACGTCATAAGTAGTGGAGAGTGCCAATTATGAAATCTTTATGATTCCACTCAAGCGAAACAACTGTTTACACTGTTATAAATATGAAATAATTAATCTAGAATTAAAATTTATAAAACTGTACAGCACCCCTAATCCCATAATCCAAACACTTGCGTTCAAAGTTCCAGCCATTATGTGACTATAAACTATGAACTTCCTCCATAACAATGCAAACAGAAAAAAAAAAAAAATTATACTTAGCTGGAAAAATATAACTGTTTGCGGAGGAATTCAACAGAAAGTCCCCAGTTCTTCTCCAACACTCGTAAACTATAAACCAATCTACTTTGATTGGTATTTTTAAATAAATGCATTTTCCATGGCCAACCTGGCGACATCTCTGTACATTTTACTGTTACGCTCCTTTGTAGTGGAGCCTCTGATTCTCTTTACTCCTCCTCTGCTTCCCCTGCCATCTTTATTTCTGCAGTTACGTTGCAGATTTCGTGTGCCCTGCTTGTCTTTGTCCGTTACATTGTTGTTTACTTTCTGTCCATGGCACCCTATTTATTTATTGCACTCATTGTAGATGGAAAACTATACATTTGAAAACTTAGATTATTAAGAAACATTGAATCATATAACAAGACTGTTTTATAACAGCTAATTAAATGTTAAAATAAATAGATTTAATGAAGTTTTGAAATTGTGTCAAATATTGAAATATTATTGATATAAATTTAATTCTTTTTTTAATTAGTCTATAGGCTTTTATATGTGAGCATTCTAGTGCTTGGAATTGTCTCATGCCGTAAAATTTTCTAAACTCATTCCTAGTGTATTCCTTGAACCTCCTATGGGTGCAAGTGCTAGTCTATAGAAGTCATCTATATGAGGTCATATCGTTTTTATGTTAGTAATATATAAGGGTATAAAGTTTGAGATGTTCTTAGACAATCTCAATAACAAAAAATAAAAAATAAAAAATCATATAGATAATTTGCATTTATATTATTAACATAATTGGATTAAAAGGCATACAACGAAACATTATTAAGTTGATGACATTTTATTGGCAAACATAGTAGGTAGAATTAGACCTATTCCCAAACAAAAATCAAGTACATTTATCACGGTGGCCATAAGAAACAAAGCAACTTCCTAATAGACAACTCCAAACCAAACTCACTCATTTACGATCACTAAAACTTTCAATAACAATCACTTGTTGCACAACAACATTGTTTACTTCCCTTTCCCTATTTATGCATCTAACAACTGCATTTCTCAATAGATAGTAATTAGCATTCACCAAATGCAAATATCTTTCTCATGACAAACAAACAAAAAAAAGTATTAATAATGAAAAAAGTCAAATAAATGATTAATCATTTGAATTAAAATGTTTTAGTACAAAATAATAAGCTATTAAATTTATTGAGGTATATATGAATAAAAACAATATTAATACTTTATCTTTCAACATAGGTGTAATGGTGAAATTTGCATATCTATGCCAGTTCCGATTTAGTTTTAGGTCCATTTTGAGGGAATGTCTTAATTCAATTACATAGCGACATGTAGCAATTAAGTTTGGCTCCTTCACCGATTCTTAGCTATCCTCATTTATTCCCACCTTCACACATTTCCACATATTTGACCTTATCTCGAACCTATTTGCACATATAACTACACCTTTGCTTCACTATTAGCCCTAATTTCCATACACTTGATTCTTGCCTCAGGAACATTTTCCTATCCTAAGTTTGTCTCATGGCATACAAGTTCTTTCCTACATAACGTAGATTTACCCAAAGTTCAAAAAAATTTAAATTCAAATTAACAACTCTTGTCATTTTTACTAGTTGTTGGGAATGGACTTAGTACATGTTTGTGCAATGATTTGTTATGTATTGGTATTTAAAGACATTCATTTGGGCATTAATTCACATCCAAGCATCATTCAAGAATCCTAAGCAATTAAAAAGAGAATCATTCTAGAAACATTTCGATTTGGAGCACTTAAAAAGAATTAGTATTCACATCAGAATCATTTAGGACATTGCATGCTTTCTTGTTGTCTAACAACACTTTCCCAAGGTCATAAAACTGATAAATGAGGGGTTAGTAGAAGAGAATATTAGCCCTCACAATTCAATACCTTCCCAAAGGCATTTTAAATACCAATAGTTCTTGCACATTAGTAGACATCATAGATCAACGTGATCAAGTTTTATAAGGCAACATTTTATCACTTCAAATATGTGCATCACAAATCAAATCCATGTAGAATACCAAATCCATGACACTTGAGATCAAACCTATGGTTCATAGAATCAAATCATCAAATTCTCAGAGTAACCCAATTCAAATTTTGTCATTTTTCTTCTAACACACCTATGAAATCATGATCCTAAGTTATGGTTAAAAATTTCATATCAATGGCACAATTTATGAAAATGAACACAAAATTTTAAAATTCAAATTCAAATTTGGGCTGACCCAACCCTTCCAAATAGTCATTATGTGTTGACTTGAAGTGTGAAATGTTTCACTTTCCACCTTTGAGGTTGTATTTAAGGGCATGATCTAATACATTTGTATACATCACTTAGCACCTAGAGATCATAAAATAACACCAAAGCTTCATCATGTAAAAAAGCATAACTAGAGCATCATTATTATATTACCTACTTGCATCAACATCTAGGTCATTCTCTACATGACTGCTTGTTTTATATCTTTATAAAAAAATTTGTTACATCAATATCATAGGGGTTTAAGAAAAGGAGAATTGATGGAATTGACTAGAAAACTCCCCAAAGTTGTTCCTAAACACAAAACTCATTGCAATCTTGTAGGTCATTTTGACATCTTCTGGCCTTGTTCTTTGATCATATTACTTTCAAATTTCATAATGAGGTGTAAATAAAATTTCCAACAACTTTCATAGCTACCAATTTTCCATCCAATTACATCTAAACCCTCTATTTTTAGTTTTTCCACATTTTAGCATAGCAATTTTGAGTTTTCTAATTTTGCATTCACCCAATTAGCATAGTTTGAGTTAGCATTCGATTGTTTCATCCATCCTAGCTCATTAGTGGTTGTTAATTAAGGCTTGTCTAGTTGGAGATGGCCTTAGGTACCTTAGTTTATATATGGCTTACATTTAGATACCTTGACATAACCTTGATTTACATCTACTTGACACATATTGCACACACAACCACAACCATTTCAAAAGGAAAGGAAAGGGTTTTATTTTCTTATCTTTTAGAGACAACCCATGTAGTTTAGACTCATCTTTACTTTTCCTTCTAATTTTTTCCTTGAATTATACTTATTGGAGCATCTTCTCAATTTTTGTTGTGTAGCGAGGGCAATTCCTATTGCACTAGTAATTGAAGATGGGCCTGAATGCCATATGCTATTTACATTACAACCTCTAGTTGTGCTTTACATTCCTAATTTAATTTATCCTTATCCAAAACATCTTTTGCCTTCTGTGTGGTAGTTTTTCTACTTGTTATTCTTGCTATGACCTACTTGACTATGTTGAAACTATTAAGCTAATGGAGATTGTCTTGTGCATCATTGATCATGGGAGATGAGGTTGCCATGTTGGAGTCAACCTCCTTCTTGACGATGTCATGCAATGTTGTGGTGATCTCCATGAACTGAAGGGCTGGTGTGAATGCTTCTACAAATTCTTCAATTTATTTCCAATAAGATTTGTGGAGGGCAAATTCAAGGGATCCTACCAATAGATTTAGTTCCTCAATCTTGGCCTTTAGTGTCATGACCTCTTCTTTTATGATTCTAGTTTATTTTCAAGGTCCTTTCCCTTCTAAATTATTCCCTTAATAGCTTGAGTTTGGGTGTTCGCTTGATTTGGTAGTTTACTGAATTAATAGTCTTGATTGCTCATCTTTTGCTTTAGAGAGCTTAATTTTGTTCCCTTGACACCTATAGTGTCATGTTCTTGAGTTAATTACAATTTTAGATCCTCCACAGGTATTTTTTTAGTACACTTGTAATGGCCTTCTCCATACAATTTGGATTTTGATTATTATCAACTCAATGTTTACCTCATTTAGTTTGGCCTAAGCATCTTGGAGTTGGTTTTGTGATTGCTTTGCTTGCATGTCCTCAACCTTAATGGCCTTTTCTGCTACTATAGTTATGTGGTTGTCAAGGGCCTTGATCTTTAGCTTAGAGGCATTGATTGTTTTCTTTGTTACTTCTAGCTTAGTAGTTTTCTTCTAAAGCTTCTTCTCCATGGATATTAATGAAGTGACAATTTATGGCCTACACCTAACCCTTATCACTTTCTTACAAAAAAAATTCTTTGTCCTTGGCTCTTGCATCCTTGATTGTGATGTTGAATACCTCCATTTGATAATTGATGGCTTGCATCTAGCCCTTAGACTTATTGACCAAAGGAGTGAAATGAACAAAATGCATGGGATGATGCATGAGGTCATATCTTGTTCTCACTCTCCTTGTTGTGGGTACAACATTTATCTTTAGCTTTCTCTTGGCTTATTTATGTTGAGTGGCCACCTATATCTAATGCATCTGTTATTGATATAAGGTAGGGTTCCTAACTATTATCACTCTATGGGGGAATTGAGTGGCCCGAGGAGGAAAAATAAGAAGTGATCGGACCATTTTCTATGCATCCAAGGAAGGGTAATAGCTTAAGGATCTAAGAGCTACATAGATATTTTAGGATATGATGGGGGTTATTAAGAATCCAAGAACAAAGGGGGAATTAGGGAGATGATTGCATGAATTGCTACTATAGGGGAACATGTGAAGTTCCAACAATAGAAGCATATGGCGAGGAGAATGAATGCAGGGATGGAATTGGTATTTATGGATATTAAAGTATAGTAATGGAGCTAGAGATAGGGGAAGAGGGATGTACATAAGTGTGAGGAAACATGAGGAGAGTGGATTGTAAATTGAGAAGGAGAGGGAGGAGACATACGTATAGCGAGGATTGCAAATTCTTGTACATATTGTGTGCCACCCTTTGGCTACTCTAGTATTGTAGTCTCTTTAACATTTTTCTTCTCCACTCTTTCCTTTAGGGGATCATTAGCCTTCTATAACTTCTTTCTCTTTTCTTCCTCAAGATCATCATCCTCACATATCCATGGATGATTGTGTTAGTACTCATTTATGTTTAGGGTTTTAAGGTTGAACATTTGCTGATTTTATCGTTCAAATCCTAAATTTTCTAAGTCATACGGTCTTGCATTGCTTCTTCTATCCTGATGATGACCTTCTGTGGTGTGTTCCTGGTTACCAACTTTCATCCTTGTGCTTTAGTGTTCTTAGGTTAACCAGCTCCCATGCAATATTTTACCGCCTTTTCCTGTCGCACTCATGAAAAATGTTAAGTTTGTATGTGCAATTGATCATGTATGTTGGCGAGCTTGTGAAATCTCTATCAGCTTCCAAAAATGGTGAAAATTTTGAGTTATATGCATTTCTTGATGTATACCGGGTTACATATACATTGGGGGAATCTTTTAGAAGATTCCAAGAATATTCGCCATTTGTATATCAGCCCTGCTTGTATATCGGGCTTGTATGTATAATATGCAAGCGAGATATACAAAGGAAAAGATACATTGCAGGAATATTCTAGAGAAGATGCCTTGTTTGTATGTGCAGAGGAATGTACATTGAAAAATATACAAAGGCCCGCGACATGCAAAGTGAACAGTGCCACGGATATACAAATGGGTTTGTACGTGTTCAACATACAAAAGGGAATGTATTTTGCATATTCCAGGAAAGATTCCCTGTTTGCATGCATATGTGCACATGCATATTCGGTGATATACAATTGAAGATGCAAGCAAGATATACAAGGGGCCTTATATGTTCCGCAACATACAAAGGCAGAAGGTGCATTTGATGGGGCCTGCCATTTGTTTAAAGTGATTGTATGTTCGAACATACAATGAAAGTGCATTCCAAAGATGCAAGGCGGACTTGAAGTCATTTTCATTTTGTTCTAAAAGCAGTGTGGCGTCCGTGGCTTGTACATTGCATTTGTATATGTGATGTGTAAGGAAATGTGCAAAGGAAAGAGAAAATGGGTCGGGCCCACCACTTGTATATCGGCACTTGTATATGTGCCGATATGCAAATTCATGAGGATACACGGCCTAGACTTGAAGGTTTTTCAGAATCTGATGGATAGATGCAATGAAGTCCGCCTTGTATATGTTTTGCGCTTGTATGTGTGTGATATACAAAACGATGGATGCATGATGGAGATACAAGTCAGACCCGAACTGAATTCCAGTTTGTTCTGTAACTTTTGACATTCGCCTTGTATGTTGTATATGCATTTGGGTTTGCATATACAAAAGCGATAAAGGTGAAATAAAAGGAGAAAGGACCAACGATAGAAACACGAGGTACCTACGTGGCACGATGTCATTGGCTGGTGACTCTTCATGCATGTTTTGGGACCGTTGATCTCGGCGATGGATTTCAGATTGACGGTCAGGTTTTGAACCTTCAGCGATGGTTTTTTCCTTGTGTCTGTGGCCATTTTTGAGTGAGAAAATCTCCAGATGCATCTGCTATTGCATCCCACGGGTAGCTGAAGCATTAATGGCGGGGTTGCAGCGGTATGGGTCGATGATGGACGGGTCAACAACCTGATTGAAGATGAATGTCCTTGAGCGGCAGTGCAGATCCTGATTCCATCTACTCATTCCTCTCTGTCTCCCCACAGCGTTGAATATTTTCTGAGCGCCATTCCTCATGCATTGAATCTAGCAGATTTTTGATTTGCCTTGTAATTAATTTTTGCTGGGTACACAGTCTTGGTATAAAAGCCAAACTGTGTTACTTGTTGTTGTTGTTGTTGAAAACTAGACAAATTTTGGTGCTGCAATAGGAATACAACCTTCTAGTGACTCTATGCCAGGTGTTTTTGCGAGTTTGAGTTGTATGTTGTATGTATTATGCACAGAATTATCAATTTCATGTTAATTTAAATGAGTAATGCTTCATTGCGTGTGTTTTGTTATTTGTCTCCAGACTGAATGTGTTTTTCTTCTGACTCTGAACATCTAAGGGGTGTTATAGATTCTAGAATATAGGTTTTCTATATTAAATACTTAGTCTCTTATTTCTGCTTAAGGAGTAGATTGAATGTTTTGGATTAAGTGTTGAGAAGAATACATTGCAGTAAGGATCTTTGTAAGTAGAAATAACTAAATACTCTCTCTTGGGTATTGTCTGTAAGGTAGGCATTTTAAAAACCCCTTGAAATCTGATTATTATCTTAGGTCTGTGGTAAACATTCACATATATATGTCTACTGACTCCGAGCCCTGGATAGGCACCGATCTGGTCTGGTATCTCTGTTGTAACCCAAAGTCCTAGTTTTGCATCCATATATAAATCAATCTCAAACTTCAACTTCAAAACTTTTAGGACTTTAGAAGTAGTTTTAGGACCCAAAATCCTCTGTCTACAACTGAATATAGGCCCGAAGCTAGCCCCTTTGCACTTATCTCACAGTTTTGGTCTACATAAAAGAGGATTTATCTGCTTTGTATCAACATCTCAGCTAATTCATAGATGCATTTCATAGATGTTGAGTAGGGAATACCCCCCTTGGTTTTGCAGAGCCTAAAGAAGAAGAGGAGATATTTATAGAGTCTATCTCCTATACTGTCGGCCCCTGGCCCAGGAATCCTGTTGATCATTGATGGCTACTTTGTAGGGGTGACTGGGAACAAGCATCTAGTCTGGGAATATACCAACAGAATTTGGTGACTCTACTGGGGAATCCTTTGTGCAGAACCTAGATTTTAAAAGAAAACAATTCCTAGTAATAGGTGGCGACTCTGAACCAATCTCCCAACCAGTAAAGTAAAAATTTGTATGCAAGGGAGAAGATTCCAACATAACCCTTTGTTTGAAGAGTTACCCATAAAAATGATGTATAAGAAAAAAGGGATTGTTTGAGCCAGTCAAGATGGTTCTCCTAGCCCCAGGGAAAATGATTTTATTCAGGACAATCTAGGATCCTCAGAGCAAACAATACCTTATTTTACAAACACTGAGGCTGAAATCTAGAATGTATATGAGAGACAACAGAGTGGTGGATTGAAAATGAGGTTAGAGGTGTTTCAAGAACACCTTTTTGTTGATTCCCCTAACATATTTGAAGAAGTTGAATCCCTAAGGGATGCTGATAATGATGATCAGAATGTAATAAAACCATCCTCTTCTATACCCAGAGAGGAGGAACTAGCCGATGAAATTAAGAGCTTAAGGGCAAAATTAGAATATCTGCAAGCAGTAAAGATCAGAGATGACATGAGATAGAAAGTGTAAGCTCTGAGAGTTGCTCAGCATGATTCAGTTCCTACCCTTGGCAATGCAAATATGCAAAGAAATCAACACAGAAATGAAGTCCAGGATCAGTATAATGAACAAAGACAGAATGCAAATAATGCTAGAATACCATTAAATAATGTAAGAAATCAAAATGCAAATAGAAATGCCAATGTTATTCAGCCTGGTAGGCAACCTATGCAGCTAGACAGATTCAGGCAGTTAGTTTTTGATGGCATTCCTGGTTACCCCAATCTTATTGACAAACATGTGAGGCTGCAAGTACCTAAATTTTTAGGAAACAATACTGTATTAGGTGAAGACCATTTAAAAGCTTTTCAGAATATCATGGACAACTTTGAGGTTGAGCATGAGGATGTTTTCATGAAATCATTTATGCAATCCTTAGTTGACGAAGCCAAGGAATGGTATAAAGGTTTACCTGACAGAAGCATTTCATCATGGGAGGATTTCAGGAGGATATTCAAAGAATAATATGGTGACAAAACTGATCCTAGTTTCTTCATTAATGAATTTACTAGCATTACCAAAGGATCAAATGAACAGGTTGTTGATTTCAATGCTAGATTTACTAAGGTATTGAACAAATTGCCACAGGACTTGAGGCCTAATGAACCTATGTGCATAGTGTTGTACATAAACGCTTTTGATGCCAAAACAACTTATGGATTGAGAGACAAGAGCCCTGCTAGCCTCAGAGATGCGTTCAAGATTGCAACAAATATTGAAAATAACAGAAAAGCATCTGGTAAGACAAATAGAAGAGATGATGTGAAAATTCTGCAAAACCCAGATACTAAAGCTCAAACTGTTCAAGGCAGTGCATCTACTTCTGAGGATAAATTAGACAAATTGACAACTATTGTCAAGGACCTAGGTTATAGAATCGCTAAAAATGAAAAGGGGATAGGTCCTGACAGACCAGTTTACCAAAGGCAAGAAAGAAGACCATCATTACATGATATGCCATATAACACCAATTGGCATAATGGTAGGCCTATTCTTCCAAACAGCAACACAGGTCAGAGGACTCAAAATGCAAGGGAAACACCTGATCCTTTGAAGAAGGCTGTCAATATTGTTAATGACACCCCATGGTGTATCATATGTCAAATGCCTCATTCACAGTCACAATGTATAATTGCTCAGTCTCTATACAACAATGTTGTTGCCTGTGATGAGTGTAATGAGCTAGATTGCATGGAAGATGAGAATGTCAATATGCTATCTACAAACAGAGAATACTCTTCTCACAATGCTGATGTAAGTGCAAATGATGAGATTCAGGTCTGACAGAAATTTCCATATGATGAAGATGAGGAAGATAGCTACGCTTATGCTCAAGATTCACATAATTTTCTGAATAACTTGAGGAGACCTTCTGATGAAGAAATTAGAGCCTTCACAGCTGCAGTAGTAGCTCAAGTCAAAAGCAATTACAACCTAAGGGGTAAACCTCAGGTAAGCAATTTGCACCAACCAGAAAACACTTTTGTGAGCCAACCTGTGCAAAGTTATAAGGGGACTGAAACATATAAGAAACAATGGAACAATAATAAGAAAGGTTTTAAGCAAAAAATAGGCTATGATCTTCAAGGACCAGAAAATATAGTTCCCCAGGTTAAGAATCAAAATAAAATTTCTCAAGGAAAGAATGATAGTCAAGGAGCCATAAAAACTAAGGTTGGATCATCCCAGGATAAAGGTAAAACGGTGGAGCAGGCTACAACTATTATACAAAATTATGCTCCATTTGACATGACTCAAGTATTATCGTAGATAAAAGTCTCTGTTCCACTAATGGAACTGATGAAAGTGGAAGAATTAAAAAATAAAGCAGTATCCTTAATTTTAGGAGTACCTTGTCAAGCCAAGTTGAGTGATGAACCTCAGGGTAAGAAACAAGCCCTGTACATTGATGAAGATGAAGTGCCTGAGGTGTATCTTGGGATGACCATGACAAAATGTCCTTCACAGGTTGAGCCATTTTATGTCTCCCTTGTCATAAATGGAAAAGTAATTAAGAATTGTATGCTTGACTCAACAGCATCCACAAACATCATGCCTTTCGCCATCATGCAGCAAGCTGGGTTAAAAATAGATAAGGCATGTAGGAAGTGCTATGCCATGGATGCTAGGGAGGTACCTGTCATTGGGATCATGAAGGATGTTGATTTCAAACTGGCGGCTTATCCTGAGAAGACCTACAAAATGAACATAACAGTTGTTGATATCAAGCCACAGTATGGCATGTTGTTATCAAGAAGATGGGCAGCATTGATTGGTGGGAGTATGCAACTTGACCTCTCATATGCTATGATCCCTATGAATGGCAGGGGTGTTAAATTGATTAGAGAAGAAAGGTCATCAGAGACAGTGGAGGATCAAGACTCAGAGGAACAAATATGTTTTGTGGATACTGACTGTGATAATTTCAGAGTTGTCTTAGATGATAGAGAGGGTAAAAGAAAAAATATTTGTGTTGAAGAGATTGACAAACATGGTCTGTCGACCATGTATTTTGATGGAGCTTGTTCAAAGGAAGGCTCTGGTGCAGGAATTGTTTTTCTGTCTCCAGTTGGTAAGCTCCTAAATTTCTCTTTCTTGTTGAAGTTTTCCTGTACAGACAACATTGCAGAGTATAAGGCTCTGTTATTAGGATTAAATGTTGCTTTGAAGCATGGAATTAAGATGCTCAAGGTATTTGGTGATTCGGAGTTAGTTTTTTCCCAAGTTAGAGATAAGTATGCATCAAAAAATAAGAGATTAAAACAATATAAGCATGTTGTTTGGGATATAATTGAATTGTTTGATGCTTTTTCAATAAATTGGATAGAGAGATCAAAAAATGTTAGGGCAGATTTTCTAGCTAATGTGGCCATAAGGCCAGATGATATAACTCTGTCAGATGTAACAAATGTTGAGGTCAAGCTTAGACCTGCAGTGCCAGATAATGTATGTAGCTGGCAGGTGTTTGATGATGATAAAGATTTACTGAGATTTCTATATTGCATTGATGAGTATGAGAACTAGGAAATGGATTTTTAGAATTTTGTGGAGGTTGTAGATGGAAAAGACACTCTCTTGGGGAAAGAAATAATTCAACTCAAGACAAATAAGATCCCTAGAGGGTTGGTCACTTTAGAGAGAGCTTTTGACAATAGGGACCAATTTATCACAAAGTCATCTCCGACAAACATGATTTAGAAGAGATAAACTTGGGGACATCTCATGCCCCCAAAAAGGTATACATTGGCAAACAGCTCAAGCCATGTATCAGAACTATGCTGATTGCATTACTAAGAAGATATAAGCATGTATTTGCCTGGTCTTATGAGGACCTCAAAGCTTATAGAGAGGATTTATTTCAGCATGAAATCCCTTTGAACCTTGGAGCTAAACCATTTAGACAAAAACACAGGCCTATAAATCCAACCTTAGCTCCAAAAATGCAAGAAGAACTTTTGAAGCTTAGGGAGGCTGGAATAATTATGCCTATTAGACATTCAACTTGGGTGTCCAACCTCGTCCCAGTCAGAAAAAAGAATGATGATATTAGACTTTGTGTGGATTTTAGAAATCTGAATATGTCTTCTTTGAAGGACAATTATCCATTGCCAAACATGGAAGCTATGTTACAAAAGGTGACTGGATGTGAACTTCTATCCATGATGGATGGATTTTCAGAGTACAATCAAGTGAAAGTAAAGGAATCTGAACAATTTAAGACTGCTTTCACTACTCCATGGGGAACCTATGTATATGTGAGGATGCCATTAGGACTGAGAAATGCAGGTGCCACATTTCAAAGGGCAATGGATGTTGCTTTTGCAGGATTGATTGATTCAATCTTGGCTATGTATCAAGATGACTTGACAGCTTATTCAAAAAATGAGGAGCAACACTGTATGCATTTGGAGCAAATTTTTATTAGAGCATTAGAGTATGGCATCTCACTCAACCCAAAGAAGTGTGCTTTTGGGGTAATGGAAGGAAAATTGCTTGGGCACATTGTTTCTAAGGATGGAGTCAGGATTGATCCTGAAAGGGTGGCTGCAATTGACAAGATTTAGATCCCAAAAATAGTGAAAGGTGTTTAGTCCTTCTTTGGACAAATTAATTTTGTTAGGAGATTTGTTCCTAACTTTGCAGAGACCACCAAAGATATCTCTAAATTGCTGAAGAAGAATGCAACTGTCAAATGGGAAGATGAAGCAACCAAATCATTTCAGGACATAAAAGAGGCTATAAAGATGGCTCCTGTGTTAAAATCTTCTGATTTTTCTAAGCCATTTCAATTATTTTCATTTGCTTCTTTCCACACTATTGCTGCATGCTTATTGTAGAAAAATGAAGAAGGGTTTGAACAACCTATTGCTTTCTTTAGTAGGTCATTGCAGGCCGCTGAATTAAAGTATGACATCATGGAGAAATAGGCATATGCACTGGTCAGAGCAGTCAAAAGTTTCAGGCCATATTTGGTAGGCTCTCGGATAGTTGCATATGTGCCTCATGCAGCAGTCAAGGATATTTTTACTCAACAAGAGGTAACTGGAAGAAGATGTAGATGGATAAATAAACTACAGGAGTTCAACATTGAAATATAGATCACAAAGTTGGTAAGGGGACAAGGTTTGGCAAAACTGATGACACAGTCAAATCTAGAAGCATGCCAAGTGAATGTTGTGCATAATGAAATTATAAATATGTAAGAGTCTAAATGGTATAAGGACATAGTATATTATTTGCAAAATTTAAACTGTCCTTCCCACCTCAGTGATGTCCAGAAGAGAACCTTGAAGTTACAGGCTATTAAATACATCATTGTTTAGGGAAAGCTATATTGGAAAAATCATGATGGTGTATTACTCAAGTGTATTAATGAAAATCAGGCCAAGGATATTCTTAGTGACATGCACAATGGAGTATGTGTTGGACATTATGCTGGCCAAACAACAACCCATAAAATTCTTAGAGCGGGCTATTGGTGGCCAACTCTCTTCTCAGATACACAAAAAATGGTAAGAAAATGTGAGTCTTGCCAAAGGTTCTCAGGAAAGCTAAGATATGAAGGTGCATTACCCCTTAGGACTAAAACTGTAGAAGCTCCATTTCAACAATGGGGGATTGATTTTATAGGGAAAATCTCAGAAAAATCAAGTGGAGGGCACAGTTGGATTCTGGTTGCTACTGATTACTTCACTAAATGGATTGAGGCCATTCCAACTAAAAAGGCTACAAGCAAAGTGGTGATGGATTTTATCCTGGAAAGTATTATTATAAGATTTGGAGTACTAGCCAAATTGGTCGCAGATAATGCTATGTGCTTCAGGTCTGGTGAATTTACTAATTTTTGCAGTAATTATGGAATTGATTTGTCTCATACATCACCATATCATCCACAAGGGAATGGTTAAGCAAATTCAAGCAACAAAAGTCTCATGAAAATCATCAAAAGGATGATAGATAAAAACAAGAGATCTTGGGATTCAAAGCTGAAGTTGGCATTATGGGCTGACAGGGTGACAATGAAGAGAGCAACTGGAAGATCTCCTTTTGAATTGGTATATGGTGCAGCAGCTAGGTTACCTGTGAACAACCTCCTACCAGTTTATAAATTCATCCAGAGGAACGGTGAGGAGATTGGAGACCCTATGACTGAAAGAATAAATCAATTGGTCGCACTAGATGAGATAAGAAGGGAAGCACAGAAGACAAACATCAAGACACAACAAAAAGTGAAATATCTGTTTGATAGAAGGGCTACAAAGAGAAGGTTTCAGATAGGTGATCTAGTCCTTATGTGGAATGCAAAGAGCTAGGATAAGGGCAAACACAGCAAATTTGAGCCCTTATGGACTGGCCCATACCAAATTGGCACTATTCATGGAGGTGATTCTTATTTTCTCCAGGCCCTCAATGGTGAACTACTGGAATTGCTTGTGCATGGTAAATTCCTTAAGGCTTTTTTCTCATAAATGAGTACCTTTTGTGCACACTGTAAATTAGTTGTAAGTATTTTGTAAAAGTTTGTATAGTCGGTCGTGTTTTGAGTTTTGGGTTTTGTCTGGTCTGCCCCGGAGTATTCTGATCCTCGCTGCAGTCTTGCGCCTGCACGTTCCCAATCGGAGCCTCTGTTAGTACTCATTTATGTTTAGGGTTTTAAGGTTGAACATTTGCTAATTTTATCGTTCAAATCCTGAATTTTCTAAGTCATAGGGTCTTGCATTGCTTCTTCTATCCTGATGATGACCTTCTGTGGTGGGTTCCTGGTTACCAGCTTTCATCCTTGTGCTTTAGTGTTCTTAGGTTAACTAGCCCCCATGCAATATTTTACCACCTTTTCCTATCGCACTCATGAAAAATGTTAAGTTTGTATGTGTAATTGATCATGTATGTTGGCGAGCTTGTGAAATCTCTATCAGCTTCCAAAAATGGTGAAAATTTTGAGTTATATGCATTTCTTGATGTATATCAGGTTACATATACATTGGGGGAATCTTTTAGAAGATTTTGAGAATATTCGCCATTTGTATATTGGCCCTGCTTGTATATCGGGCTTGTATGTATAATATGCAAGCGAGATATACAAAGGAAAAGATACATTGCAGGAATATTCTGGAGAAGATGCCTTGTTTGTATGTGCAGAGGAATGTACATTGAAAAATATACAAAGGCCCGCGACATACAAAGTGAACAGTGTCGCGGATATACAAATGGGTTTGTACGTGTTCAACATACAAGAGGGAATGTATTTTGCATATTCCAGGAAGGATTCCCTGATTGCATGCATATGGGCACATGCATATTCGGTGATATACAATTGAAGATGCAAGCAAGATATACAAGGGGCCTTGTATGTTCCGCAACATACAAAGGCAGAAGGTGCATTTGATGGGGCCCGCCATTTGTTTAAAGTGAAATGTATGTTCGAACATACAATGAAAGTGCATTCCAAAGATGCAAGGCGGACCCAAAGTCATTTTCATTTTGTTCTAAAAGCAGTGTGGTGTCTGTGGCTTGTACATTGCATTTGTATATGTGATGTGTAAGGAAATGTGCAAAGGAAAGGGAAAATGGGTCGGGCCCACCACTTGTATATCGGCACTTGTATATGTGCCGATATGCAAATTCATGAGGATACACGGCCCAGACTTGAAGGTTTTTCAAAATCTGATGGATAGATGCAATGAAGTCCGCCTTGTATATGTTTTGCGCTTGTATGTGTGTGATATACAAAGCGATGGATGCAGGATGGAGATACAAGCCGGACCCGAACTGAATTCCAGTTTGTTTTGTAACTTTTGACGTCTGCCTTGTATGTTGTATATGCATTTGGGTTTGCATATACAAAAGCGATAAAGGTGAAATAAAAGGAGAAAGGGCCAACGATAGAAACAAGAGGTACCTATGTGACACGATGTCATTGGCTAGCGACTCTTCATGCATGTTTTGGGACCGTTGATCTCAGCGATGGATTTCAGATCAACGGTCAGGTTTTGAACCTTCAGCGATGGTTTTTTCCTTGTGTCTGCGGCCATTTTTGAGCGGGAAAATCTCTAGATGCATCTGTTGTTGCATCCCGCGGGTCGCTAAAGCATTAATGGCAGGGTTGCAGTGGTATGGGTCGATGATGGACGAGTCAACAACCTGATTGAAGATGAATGTCCTTGAGCGGCGGTGTGGATCCCGATTCCATTTGCTCATTCCTCTCTGTCTCCCCACAGCGTTGAATATTTTTTGAACGCCATTCCTCATGCATTGAATCTGGTAGATTTTTTATTTGCCTTGTAATTAATTTTTGTCAGGTACATAGTCTTGGTATAAAAGCCAAACTATGTTACTTCTTGTTGTTGTTGAAAACTGGACAAATTTTGGTGCTGCAATAGGAATACAACCTTCTGGTGACTCTATGTCAGGTGTTTTTATGAGTTTATGAGTTGTATGTTGTATGTATTATGCACATAATTATCAATTTCATGTTGATTTAAATGAGTAATGCTTCATTGCGTGTGTTTTGTTATTTGTCTCCAGACTGAATGTGTTTTTCTTCTGACTCTGAACATCTAAGGGGTGTTATAGATTCTAGAATCTAAGTTTTCTATATTGAATACTTAGTCTCTTACTTCTGCCTAAGGAGTAGATTGAATGTTTTGGATTAAGTGTTGAGAAGAATACATTGCAGTAAGGATGTTTGTAAGCAGAAATAACTAAATACTCTCTCTTGGGTATTGTCTATAAGGTAGGCATTTTAAAAACCCCTTGAAATCTAATTATTATCTTAGGTCTGTGGTAAACATTCACATATATATGTCTACTGACTCTGAGCCCTGGATAGGCACCGATCTGGTCTGGTATCTCTGTTGTAACCAAAAGTCCTAGTTTTGCATCCATATATAAATCAATCTCAAACTTCAACTTCAAAACTTTTAGGACTTTAGAAGTAGTTTTAGGACCCAAAATCCTCTGTCTACAACTGAATATAGGCCCGAAGCTAGCCCCTTTGTACTTATCTCACAGTTTTGGTCTACATAAAAGAGGATTCATCTGCTTTGTATCAACATCCCAGCTAATTCATAGATGCATTTCATAGATGTTGAGTAGGGAATACCCCCTTGGTTCTATAGAGCCTAAAGAAGAAGAGATATTTATAGAGTCTATCTCCTATATTGTTGGCCCCTGGCCCGGGAATCCTGTTGATCATTGATGGCTACTTTATAGGGGTGACTGGGAACAAGCATCCAGTCTGGGAATATACCAACAGATTGTAAAACACTTTGTATGATTGTGGGAAGAAGTTGGGATGATGTGGATGTGGTGCCATCCTACCTCTTAACTATTCTAGGTGATCCTCTCATTGTTTGGATAGTAAGACTTTATCTAGTGGTCACTTCTATCATCGTGGCTTCTCCTATTGGTTTCACCATAGGTTGACCATAGGGGCTTCTTTAACAAAACATGAAACTTATCATTGTTGTTATCTTTTGCATGTAGCTTTTTGTAAAGGGGTCATGTTGCTTGATGTCCTAGTGGATGCATATATCAACATTTGTTTATCATTGCTCCCTTTGTGAAGACTAGTGCTACTAATTCCACCTCTTCTTATTCATCTAATGATATAATTATTGTTCCTATCTTGGCCCTAGGATCTTGCAGGGTGAAGAATGAAGAAAGGGTAACATGTGCCCTCTCATACTCATCATCCCACCTCTGATCCAAGGTGAATTTTCTAGATTTTTAGACATATGACCAAATTATTTCTTTTATTTCCACCAAGGATACATTCTATGCTCACTCCATCCCATTTTCCATAGAGTAGTTCTCTAGTAATTTCCTAGCTCATGATGGTAGGTAGAAAACTTCTTATATAAGGTTTCACAAGATTGTAGTGTAGGCACTAGTATTGCAATTGGGCATGCTGCAACATATTTTTGCACCTCTTCTTTAGTGGGATTCCTTTTGGATTCTAGATCCATGTGTGGCTCATGAGAAATTTTTTTTAACTCATTTCTATTTGTTTTCTTCAACCAATTGGCAAAGGTGTCTGAAGGATTGTAATTCCATTGGTCTCTAAATAGGTCTAGTTTTAGTTCTCTTAGTTTGAACTCTAAAACTTTGGTGAATTTCTCTTAATCACGACAAGGCCTAAACAATGGTGTGGGAGGTAATATGAAGTAGCATTTCCTTTTCCATTGTCATATTAAGTATCAATTATATCCACCTATGACATGTATTCTAGAGAAAATACCTAGTTAGTGACATACCTTGGAAGATTGAATACCTTTCCAAAACAACCATATATCCTAATTGTTGTGTTGTCCTGGCTAAAGAATCAATCACCCTTGCACCCAATCCTAAGGGAAGTTGTACAATATTTGGAGTCGTGTAACTTCTTTTTTGGTGATTAGGTTAATAATGGGTAACATAAATTACTATAGCTATTCATAGTAGATTGAAATCCTTTGCAAGTAGGGTGTCCATATGGTGATTGGGTCATATCCCTTATGGTAGTGATATAATCTAGGTTTGAGGTTGGGATATAGGGCATAAAAATAGTGAAGTATCATATGAATCAAGAGATATTGGTATCTAAATGTCTTGGTAACATTGAAATTGGAGAGATGGGATTGTATTTGCTCCTCTAGGTGACTTGATAAATTAAACCACATAACCTCACTCTCTAAGCCCTAGATATATTATAAACCATGGTTAGTTTCTTAGGGTAGATAGGTTTATCATCATTCATACCCAAGATATGTGCAACCATTCTACATACATTTGTGGTGTCAACTCTAAACTAGTTCCATTGAATGAGAAACTTGAAGGGAGATTGATGAGATGTTTGGGACACAACCCTTTTACAAAGGTTACTTGGTTGGGAATTTGGTTTGAGGTCAAGAGTTTTTCCATGGAGTAGTTGATAGAACCCAAGGGGATACCCAACATTTTTTTAATTATTTTTATTATAATTTGACACTTGAAGGTAGAACCTCTTAACTTCCCCTTGATAGTTTGGGTGGACAAATCATATTGTTATACACATGTCATGATAATATAAGGACTTAGATATATAATTGGAATGAGATACTAGGCTAAAAAGGATGTCCTTATTCTATCAATTTAACTATCCTTGGCAGTTAGGGTAAACTTTTCAAGGGTATCCTTCCTATGTTGATAGACACCTTCTCTAAGGGTAAACTTTTCTAACCTTTCTATTAATCACCACAAGGAATAGATAAGGGTATGGAAAGTAATATAAAGTCGCCTTTCCTTTGCCACTATCATATTATGTATCAAATAAATCCACCAATTCCTTGTGTAGGTTTTTTCCCTGACAGGATGCAGTTCCCAGATTTCCCTACAAGGTAGCCATCAGTGATCAACAGGATCTCTGGGCCAGGGGCCAACAGTGTAGGAGATAGACTCTATTTTTATCTCTTCTTCTTCTTTAGGCTCTGCAAAACCTAGGGGGGTATTCCCTATTCAACACCCATGAGAATATGCTTGTGGGTTGGCTTGGGATGTTGACACAAAGCAGATAAATCCTCCTGTATGAAGACCAAAACTGTGGGATAATTGCAAAGGGGCTAGCTTTGGGCTTATGTCCAGTTGTGAATCAGAGGATCTTGGTCCTAAACTACTTCTAATGTCCTAATGGTTGTTTTGGAAGTATGAGTTTGATTTGTATGTGGATGCAAAACTAGGACCTGGTATGTAATCTCAATGCAGAGCTAGATTGGTGCCTATCCAGGGCTTGGAGTCAGTAGACATACACCTGTGAATGATCAGCATGAACACACTAAAACTGGATTTCAAGGGGATGTTATGGTATCTGCCTTACAGATACTTCCCAAAACAGAGTGTTAAGTTATCTCTACTTATGGTATCCCTACTGCAGTATATCCTTCCCAACACTTAATCTGAAAACAGTTTAATCTACCCCTTGAGCAGAAGTTGAAAGATCAAACATTCAATACAGGAATTCTATATTCTAGAATACCAGACACCCCTTAGATATCTAGATTCAGAAGAAGGACACATGCAATACTAGAGACAGAATAACAAAACACATGCAAGTACATCATTACTCATATAAAATCAATCATGAAATTAGTAGATTCATGTATGAGACATACAACAAGAGATACATAAACTCACAAGATCATCTGCACAGAGCAACCAAAACCAGTTGTATCTTATTACAGAGCCAGATATGTCCAGTTTTCAACAACCAACCCATAAATGAGCAACACAACCTGCTATATATAGCAGGAAGGTCCTCAGCATTTAGTACAATGGCGCATCAAAATATCTGCCAGATACCACGCATCTTGAGAAAATGGCGCTCAACATTCAATGCAGTAGGGGGAGGAGGAGACAGGAAGTGGCCTCAAGCTGTGCGCTGCCTGGGAATCCACATCTTCAATTTGGCGGTTTGACCATTCACGCCATCGCCCATACCTTGCAACAACCGCCATTAGTGGCGCACCAAACCTGCAGCCTCAGGAAATGCAGTAGACTGTGCATTCGCAGCTTTTCCCGCCAAGAAATATCACCCGATATTTCAAATTATGCAGGATCAAATTATCCCACATGCACCCCACGACGACCTCCTCATCACCTTATATACTAGGTCGTGAGCATATATGATGCCGGTGCTTTTGCTCCCGACGACACTAGTATAAGCCTCATCATCATCCTCCTTCAGCATGATATCTAGATACTCAATATCACCCTGACGTCAGCATCATCATCTGCATGATAATTCACATCACCCTGATGTGAAATATCACCCCGCAGAAAATATCACCCTGCGGGAAAGTATCATGCCGTCTGCATCACCTGATATAAAATATCACCCTGATGCTTGAATATTAGCCTGATGACCAACCTAACCTTCGTGTGAGATATCAACCTGATATTCACCTTCATCGGCACAACCTGATGCATCGGAGGAAGATCCTCCTGCCTTGCTGATACCAAATGTCTGGCCGATGAAAATCCTGATGACGTCACCGTCATATCCTGCTGACATCAGCAAACATCCTGCCGAGCTCATCCGGATAATTCGCACCACTTGATAAAAGATATCACCCTAATAATTGAACATCCTGATGACGTCATTGTCATATCCTGCTGACATCATCAGCATATCCTACTGGCGTCATCAGCAGAACTGCCCATCGCGCACCTCCTCATATCCAGATGACGTCACCATCATATTGGCGCCGGGGTGATATTTGTAAGATCACCTGATATTTAGAAATATCACCCCCCCACAAAATATCAGGGTGCATTGTAGCTCTAATGAAACATTAGGGAGATGTTTGAATATGACTGATATTTGGAAAGATCACCCCCACTGGACAATGCATGAAGCCGATAGGTGGATATCTCCCTGACGTCAGCATCATCATATTATCTGCAAATGTCCTGATCATCGGATATCCTCTTGATGACCAACCCTGCCTTCACATAAAATATCACCCTGATATATCCTGATGACATCACCATCATATCCGCATACCGCGCATCTCCACATATCCGGATGACATCATCGTCATATCCGCAAATGTCCTGATGACATCATCATCACATTACAATGTCGGGTCAGATTGAAAACTTGTAGTATGACCCCGTCGAATCTAGATGATGTCAGCAGCATATCACCTGAAGGATATCACCTTGATAATTGAACATCCTAATGACGTCATCGTCACATTTAGAACAAGGGTGATATTCAGAAGATGACCTGATATTGGAATATCACCCGATATTGAAAATATCATCCTGTAGAGAAAAAGATGAAGGCAAAGGTCGAGCGGATATCATCCCTGCAGAAACATGACCTCAGTAGCATCCTGATGTTGAACAAACATAAGGTGACGAAATAACATCGGGGTGATCTTAACAAAGATTACCCGATATTCAAATATGATGACCCTGATGAAAAATTGGGTCATACTTAGAAATTTCATAGCGCCAACATCGGGATGATCTTGACTAAGATCACCCGATGTTAAAATATCACCCCGCGGCAAAGGTCGGGTTGGCAAATGCATGATGACCCCCACAGGATATCCGGACATGACGATAAATGACCCATGCAAGAAACATCAGGGGGATGTCTGGGAACTTGATGATGATGATGACGACCCCTTCCTTGAAAATATCCTGATGATGCAGCAAAACACAGAGAGGGTCTAAGACTTAGAAACTTCATGAAATCCCGGGAAGGTGCCTGCAAGCCAATAACCTAGAACCCGACTGATGATGCAGGCACCAACACCTTGTATTCCAGAGCAAATACCTAGTTAGTGACATACCTTGGAAGCATGAATACTTTTCTAGAATAGCAATGTATCCTAATTCTTGTGCTTTGCTAGCTGAAGAATCAATCACCCTTACACCCAGTCTTAAGGGTAGTTGTACAAGAATTGAAGAGCCTTTTAACTTTGACGTTGGTGCTTAGGCTAATAGTGGGTAATATGAACTCTATATATTCATAGATTTCATTGCAAGTAGGGTATCCATATGGTGATTGGGTCATATCCCTTCTAGTAGTGACATAATCTAGGTTTGAAGTTGGGATATAGAGAATAACACTAATTAAGTATCATATGAATCAAGAGAGATTGGTATCTAAATATCAAGTGGTAACATTGAAATTGGAGAATTGGGATTGTATTTGCTCCTCTAGGTGACTTGAGAAATCAGGGCACAAAGCCTCCCCTCTCTAAGCTCTAGATATATTATAAACCATTGTTGGTTGCTCAGGGTAGATAGATATGTCATCACTCATACCCAAAATACGCACAACCATGCTCCATACATTTGTGGTGTCATCTATAAACTAGTTCCATTGAATGAGACACTTGAGAGGGACATTGATGAGATGTTTGGGACACAAACATTTGACAAAGGTTACTTGGTTGGGAATTTGGTTTGAGGTCAAGAGGTTGTCCATAGAGTAGTCAATAAACTACATCAATTTCCTACAACTTTTACTACTACCTATTTTTTAGATTGTGTAGATAACTCATTCAATTTTTCACATAAAGTTGCTAAGTCTGATTTTTAGCATTTTTGTTGTCACTTTGGACTATTGATTGACCCATCATAATCTCATACTCACCAAAGTTATAGATGCAAAATATTCATTGATTTTAGATGTTGATATGTTTCCACTTAAGATAGGTGTGTTCTTCCTAGGTCTCAGAGAGTCAATATTATCAAGCTAATGTAAATAGTTGTGTAAGTCTTTATTCCAAGATGGTTTAAATGTTTTTTATTATTTCTATAAGATCTTATAATCTCAAAATAAGACAACTAATGGTTTCCATAAAAATCTTTAAATAATGGCATCTACTACAATAGAACACTAATCAATAGTAATAACTAAACAAGGGCTATTATGTAGTTGCATTCTCTGCCTTACATTGCAAACAAATAGATATTTGAAATGGTTTTAGTGCTAAAGCCAAGTTGATACTAAAGCAAATGAGCCATACACCCATAATGGGGCATGTTGCACTTTAATAGAGATAGATGCAAACTAATAAGTTTTCTTAGAAATTTTTTTTGGGTCAAGGGCATGATTTGAGCTATAGCAAAAAAAAATTCCTTAGGAAAGTTTGATTTATTGAATTTATAAAATCCCCAAAGTTCACAAATGTTACATTTGCAATAGGTGCATTACTTATGTTGATGGTGGCTACAAAACTGAATGTTGCAAAAAATGGTACTCCAAACAAAATTATTTCCCTCAATAGAAAACCCATTTCAATCACAAAATGCAAAATGTTTATACCCACTATGATCTCCACAAGAAATCATGACTATGCCAATGCCAATGATATCCAAAGAACCCAAACACACTAAACTAGCCATAGAATACAATAGGTGAAAGAGTTTTACCAATTTACCTAAAAAGATTTACGGAAACAAAACACAGGCACATTTTAGTATGTCACTGTGAAAAGAAAACCACTGTTACTATTTTGGTCCAAGGGACCTCCTTCATCAAGAATAAATTAACTATATTTAAAAAAGTTGAATGATCCAACACACTAGACATCTAAATAGAATATAGGTTAAACTATAAATAACTATGCAGTTTAAGGAAAAACTTCAATGTTATTAATTCATGTCATTCTATACAAGTTATACAAGTCTAAGTTAGTGTAACTGATCTACAAATACTATGAGCCATTATGTGAAACAATTTATATGTGTTGTATATGCTTTTACATTTTGCAAACATGTTTGCCAAGCAATTGCAAAATATAACAAAAAATTAGTTTTATTTAAATGCGGGCAATGTCCATATCTTGTTCCAAGGTTGTAATTTTGCCACAAACTAGAAGAATGTTGGCAAAGGTTGTTGATATTGACTCCACACTTCAGAATTGCACTTGGTCAAGTGTCATCGGTTGCAAAACGCTGCTATTGAAACAATGTGCCTTGATCAATAGTCACATCACTAGACATACAAAGAGCTTAGTACAATAGGGTTTTACAACACAAGATTCTAGTGTTCCCTTACCGAATGAGCAATCTTATTGTTCTACTATAAAGAAACCTAGAAATCCCTGCTAGAAGTAACAAGGCAACAAGGCAACAATGGGAATATTCTGTAATGAAGATGCCAAAACATAGCCATATCATAATTAAATTTCATGTTGATAAGCAACATGCTAATTACAATTAAATGGCAAGACTATAAACAAGAAAAGTAGTCGGATTTGATAAACAAACACACTATAGAACAAAAATCCTTATAACACCCATGTGATCTCTAATAATTTTTTGAATAATCTCAAATGAAAGCATTTTTTCCACTAGAAAATGATGCACATCTTTAACCATTTAGGAACCGAGAATTTCTATGAAAATGCGTGTGGATTTATTGATATAAGATTTTCATGAGTATGCTATATGTCAAAGGGCAATCCCTTTTATTAATAAACAAGTTTGGCAAAAGGCTTTAAGAGTTTCTTTAAATTTATTATATTGCATGATTCCATATTAATTTTTATTTTCTAGCATGCTTCATAATGGATTGAATTTAATGTTTAAAAATGCATATGGTTGGTTAGTTGCAATGTGCATTTCCCAATCACATTAATTTGATAGGAGATTTTTTTTTAGAAAAAGAGAAATCATCAATATTTACTATTTCTAATCTTTGTTTTCAATAATACAAAAGCAAGCATGCTAAATTTAACCTCAAACTCTCAAGAATCACTCTGAAATCAACACATGGAAATGGAGAACCTTCACACCTAAAGAAATATTAGATTAATCACCCTTGATAACAATAAATAGTAGAGATAATAAATGCCAATTACCTTCTAATATTTATTTATTGCCTTCCAATAACTAATTGATTAATGCCTTTTATAGTGTCCAATGGTCACGAGGCACTAATTAATTAATTAATTGTCATCTTTAATAGGTTTAATTAATTAATTGTCATCTTTAATGGCTTTCATAGTGTCTCAACTCTCCGTCATAGACACTCATCTTGATTGAAATTATTTCAGATGCTTGTGCAGGAGACGTAATGACAGATAGTGGAGTATTTATGGCAGTTACAGTGCATTCATAAAAATGGAGCTTTCCTTATCGCGACTCTCTCTGGCATCCACTCTAATTCTGGCGTTATTTTCTGCTGGCGTTTTATTCCCCACATTGATTTTATTATGGCGGCTTGGATGGGCTGCTGGCAGTTGCTTAATATTTTTAGAATACCTCTTTAATGTTTGGGGATCGTAAAGGCTTTTCATGTTGGCCATGGAGACTTGTTAAAAGAAACGAGTGAAAGGAAGAGCAATGGTAATGTGAAGTCTCAAATTGAAAAGTAAGGGGGAAAAGGAGAAATGAATCGAAGATAATTGAAGAGTCGCATAAATGGAAATCCTTGGTTTTGAGTTTAATGTGTGTCGTGGGAATAAATCTTTGGTTCTGAGTTTACAGTGAGTTGTGGGAAATGAAAAGATTACTGTGGGTTTCCTTCAAGTCTGTAGTGACATATAATAGAAACTTTATCAGTCAGGAAAGGTAGTAGTCTTAGCAGTGATAGTTGTACCTGGTATGTAGGAAATTGAATATAGTCCTGTGTGTCTAAGGTCCGAGTCAGAAGCTGGACGAGTTCCTTATGTTTAAATCCTACCATGGTAGTCTATTTGATGTACCTGTTGGGCGGGGTCGAAGGTTAAGGAAGATCAACTGAAGGTTGAAAGGCAGGGTTAGCAGGGGTTGCACGTATCCCCTGCCACACCGAAGGTGTAAAGGCTTCTGCGGAATTTTTTTGTTCATATGTTATGTGTACACCATGCAGAATTGCATGCCACAGTGCCACTCACATTTTTATGTATGGAAATTTCTTCAGAAAGGATTTGTTTTTTGCATGTATTTTTCGTAGTTATTTAAGTTAGTCGAGCTTGAATACGAATGCATGAGAAAAAGTTTTTTGTACCAGCAAATTTTCTTCTGAGAATAAAATTGATATGTTATCAGGTTTTCCACATAAATTTGTATTGCCTTTTTGTACGTTTCATTGCTATTTCACTGTTATTTCAATTCTTCACTACATATTTTCCTAACAGTACGTGGCTAATTCTATTTTTCGAAGAGTGAAGTTCTGAGTCATAAGTGGCAACGGTAGTAGGCCCAACATTGTTTCGGCTGTAGAATGCAATGAATATTTCAAGTTATTGAAGAATTAATATACTATGGAGTTGAACATTGAGCTTCTAAGTAGTTCTTGTCATTGGTTCATTGTATTCTTATTAAAGTCATGAAATAGCTGTTCATCTGGAGTATTTGAGTTTGTGAAGTTGTTAAGTTTTGTTCAAGGTGAATTTCTGGAATCTTTTTGTCTGGTATTACTCTATCTATGAAAATGAATGGCCTGTACAAGTGAAGAGCTGCAGGCCTTGGCTGCGGTTCAATGGGTACCCAAGTGGTGACTGCATCAGAGTAACAATTTTTGGTTGAGCTGGTTAAAAATTTAAACATTTAAATTTAGAAGCACTCACATTATTGTCATGGACTGTGGAAAACTCATATCTACTATGATTAAAAATCTCCAGTAAGAGTCTAAAACATCAAAAACGGTTCCACATCGAACAGGCATAGACCCTAGTTATTTACGGCCGTTTCTGGTTGCTGGTTGCTGGTTGCATGTTTAAAATATATATATGCCTGTTTTTTTTGCTTTTCCACTTGCATTTTTGTAATTTTATTTCTTGATTTTTATAAAAGTTTTTATTTTATTTTATTTTTGAAGCTTTTGTATTTTGTTTTTAAGTTTTTATATGGCTGTTGGTGAATGTTTTTTAAGTTGTTTATTATTAGAAATTTTAAATTGAGTAAAATGATATTTTAAATTGAGTATATAATTTATTTAATAATATATTTTTAATTGTAAATTTAATTTGATATGATTTTTATAATATCAATAATATATAAAATTAATATATATATATATATATATATATATATATATAAAATTAATATATATATATATATATATATATATATATATATATATATATATATATATATATATATATATATATCATGTTTCTTATGTGCAACCTCTTTAAATTATGTTTCTCGTTAGGTTGTCTTACCGTCATATTTCTCGTTTTTGGTAACATAGGCATAGACTAGTCAAAGCATTACCAAGATGACAATGTGAGTTCAAATACTACTAGGCTCGCTCCCTAAGTAATTATGTGGCCCAGTAACCAATTTGAACCAAAAAAACAACCAAACTGAATGCCTACCAAACTCAAAATATATTGCTTGATGATGCAGCGGATGTTTCCAATGCTTCCATATTTCTCATGACCAAAATCCCTATAAAACCACTCCAAGACAAATAAATGCCCAGCAGATTTGGATAACATTGTAACATATTTATAAAGAGATAAAACTATGTGGTTCAAAGTGAACATCAAAATGAATCCACATTTAAAGCTATGTGCAGAGCACTACAAAATAATTGATAGAGAATAAAGGTTGGTTTCAGCTAATAGCTTTGAGTAAATTAACTTGCAAAATAATTGAATGGCACTATATATATATTACGAAAAAGGTAGTAGAACCACCCATACTTAGATTAATATATCAAAATATATACGAGTTTTTACATAAAGAGGAGCCAAGAAATAACATTTGGTTTCAAACGAATACTCCTGCTCCTGTGAGAGATCAAAAATATTGGACATGACCTACAAACATGCCTCTTAGCCGGCTGGAACAAGTAGTAACCCAGCACACATCTAACTGCAAATTCCATCGCGTCGCAGTCGATTTGGAAAACCTGAGGAAGCTGAATAGAATTCACAGCTCCATGAAAAGTGAGATCACCATCCATGAGAGGAAGGAAAATCCTCTGATTTGGAATCCACATAGTCATCAAAACCAAATCTACCACTTGAAAGACACAAGTGACAGACAGGACGAAACAAAACAATACCACAACCAACACTACATACAGGAATGAGAGAAAAGGTTGTAGATGGATAGAAAAAATGAGTTTGGCGACATTAAAAGCAAGGGAATGTGCATTCCGAAAAGATAGACTGTCCTACCACTCTCACTCGATTGCCAACGATCTTGTGCGTGTTGCCAACCCCTTGACACAGAGCATGACATAGTGTCATAAAATCTAAACTGTACCAATTAGCTAGGATTGGTACTGTTAGGGTTAGCCGGCAGAAGATATCAATTAAATGCAAATAAAGATTAAACAGAGGAATGGAAATACACAGAAATAATAACAGCGAGAGACAAGTTTTAACGTGGTTCACCCAAACTCGGGCTACATCCACCAAACACATAGTCCAATATTATTATCTAGTAAATCAAACAATCCCTGCAACTCATTACCGCTGCAAAATGCTACAATACAATATCAATAGAAAACCTAACCCTTAGCCGCTTTTATCAAGTTTTTTGTCGGTTACAAAAATAGGGTTTTCTTATGTTGGCCAATGAAAAAAAAACTCTCGGTGCCTTTATAAAATAATAAAAACCGTGTGAGGTTTCAAGGGCGTTGCCCCCGAGGCCCCACGGGTGCCCCTGGACCCCGCAAGGGGCGCTGCCCCCAAACCCCCACAAGGGGCGCTACCCCTTGACCCCGTAGAAATTTGGAGGGAAACCACGCCAATAAAAGTGGGGAAAATTTAACCTCCGAGTCTGATTAGGCTCCATATAACAACAATCTCTCACTTGGAGACTGATCAGACTCCACACCATATCATCTCCCACTTGGAGACTGATCATAACATCACTGACGCCATAGCTCCCACTGAAAATAAGCACCCTGGACTCTGTTGTTTTGTTTTTGTTATTTTCAGTCTAGAAGACCAACCGAAGCTGAAGAGGAGCTCAACTTCTCCCTTATCACTACCTTTGTAAACATATCCGCTGGATTTTCATCTGTATGTATCTTTTCTAGCCTTAACTATCCATCATCCAACACTGACTGAATGAAGTGATACCTCAACTGTATGTGTTTGGCCTTTGAATGCAAGGCAAAATTCTTTGCAAGATGTATGGCACTTTGACTGTCTGTATACAAATAACTATTAACCTGTTGTTTGCCCAATTCTTTCAGGAAAGATTGTAGCCATATCATCTCCTTGCTTGCCTCTATTGCAACTACATATTCTGCCTCTGTGGTAGATAAAGCAACCACCTTTTGCAACTGTGAGATCCAACTCACAGTTGTCCCACCTACAGTAAAGACATAACCTATAGTACTCCGCCTGGTATCAATATCCCCTGCCAAATCTGAGTCTACATAACCTGTTAAATCTGTATTAGAGCCCCCAAAACATAAGTGTTTATTGGATGTACCTCTCAAATATTTGAGAATCCATTTTACTACATTCCAATGCTCCAATCTGGGATGACTCATATACCTGCTTACGACTCTTACAGCATGTGCAATATCCGGTCTCGTGCATACCATGGCATACATTAAACTTCCTACAGCTAAAGCATATGGTACCTTGGACATTTTTTCTTCCTCCTCTTGTGTCTTAGGACACATCTCCTTAGTCAATTTCAAATGACTAGGCAAAGGTGTGCTGACAGCTTTTGCATTCTCCATATGGAATCTCTGCAACACCTTTTCAACATAATCAGCTTGAGATAGAGTCAATTTTTTGTTCTTCCTATCTCTGCAAATTTTCATATCAAAATTTTTTTTTGATGCCCCCAAATCTTTCATAGCAAACGACTGTGCTAACTGCTATTTTAACTCTCTTATGTGATCAATGTTAGACCCAGCTATAAGCATGTCATCAACATATAAACATAAAATAATGTAGCTGTCATTATCCAACTTCTTAAAATAAACACAATGGTCAGAATTACACCGGCTATAGCCTTGCTCAGCCATAAAACTATCAAATTTCAAATACCATTGTCGAGGTGCTTGTTTCAGGCCATACAAACTCTTCTTCAATCTGCACACCAGTTTCTCCTTACCTTTGACCTCAAATCTTTGTGGTTGTTCCATATATATCTCCTCCAAATCACCATGGAGAAAGGTAGTTTTCACATCTAGTTATTCCAAATGCAAACCTCCAGCAGCCACAATACTTAAAATAGTACGAATAGAAGTCATCTTGACAATCGGAGAAAATATCTCATCAAAAGCAATGCCCTTTTTGTGTGCAAATCTTTTTACAACTAACCTGGCTTTAAATCTTTTCTTACCTCCATTTTCCTCTTTCAGCCTATAAACCCATTTGTTTGGTAAAGCCTTTTTACTTGCAGGCAACTTACATAATTCCCAAGTCTGGTTTTTCAGTAAGGAGTCCATTTCTTCTTTCATTGCAAGCTCCCACTGAACCTTTGTATCCACCTGCATAGCTTCATCATACCCTTCTGGTTCACCAGCATCTGTTAATAAAATAGAATACAAAGAGGGAGAAAACTTTTTAGGAGGTCTACTTAGCCTTGTTGACTGTCTAACATTCATAGGAGTTTGTGGTATTTCTGGTTGCTGTTGCAGAGCATGAGGAACCACTGGAACATCACTATTTGGAGTATCATTCAACACCACACAATCCTTTTCTTTCTTCTCATGCTGCTGCAACTGATATTTGTACAACACTTTCTCATTGAATACAACATCCTTGCTTCTCACAATTTTTTGATTTTCAAAATCCCAAAGCCTATAACCAAATTCATCAATGCCATATCCAACGAAAGTATATTTTTTTGATTTTGCATCCAGCTTGGTTCTATTTTCAGAATCTACATGTGCAAATGCTTCACATCCGAAAGTTTTGAGAAAAGAATAACTCACCTTCTTACCTGTCCATGCTTCCTCTGGAATACCACAGCCCAAAGGAACTGAAGGACCTTTATTAATTAAATATACAACAGTGTTGACAGCCTCTGGCCACATGTTTAAAGGCAACCCAACATGCAATCTCATGGTCTTTGCACGCTCCATTATTGTCCTATTCATGCATTCAGCCACTCCATTCTCTTGTGGAGTCCCTGGAACCATTTTCTGCCTACAAATTCTATTAAAGGAACAATAATCCTCAAATTCTTTGCTGCAATACTCACCACCATTATCAGATTTGAGACATTTTAATCTTTTACCCGTCTCATTTTCAACCAAGCTTCTCCATTTCTTAAATGTTTCAAATACATCAGATTTCTACCTAAGGAAATAAATCCATACCTTCCTAGTTGCATCATCTATGAACGTAACATAATACCGAGAGCCACCAAGAGAAGATACCTGAGCTGATCCCTATACATATGTATGCACAAGCTCCAACTTTTCATTTTTCTTTTGCTTCCCATCCTTTAGAAAACTGACTCTCTTTTGTTTGCCATACATACAACTTTCACAAAAATCTATATTAATGCATTTCAGACCTGGTAAAACTTTCTTAGAATGAAGTACCTTCATACCTTTCTCACTCATATGCCCAAGTCTGTTATGCCACAGCGTTGTCTCAGAACCTACAGCAACTATTTCAGTCTCTTCCTGCGAACCTGAAGCAACTGTTCCTGAACCTGTTTGTTTTTTCTCTGCAACAGCTAAAGATAAAGGAACATTATGACCTGTACAAAGATATAAGGTGCGTACTTTCACACCTTTTTCTACTATTAAGGCACCTTTTGGAACCTTTTAATTTTTATCAGTAAATGTAACAATGCAACCTTCTTCAGCTAGCTGCCCTGCTGAAATTAAATTCCTACTGAGCCTTAGAACATGTCTTACCTCTTGTCGTAGCCAATGATTCCAATTTTGTAACTTAATCTTAATTCTTCCCTTTCCAACAATCCGACAAGGTTCGTTATCTTCCAAATAGACCAGCCTAAAATCCCCTTGGACATAATCAAGAAAAAAATTTCTATGGGGCGTAGCATGAAATGAGGCCCCTGAATCTAAAATCTATGAATCATCAGCATTATCTAGGGAAAGAATCAAAGCATCATCTTCAGACTTATTACTTACCACATTTGTCTCTTTATTGCCTTCTTGTTTATCTCCTTCTTTATTTTTCTGAGACCAATAATCTTTCTTCAGATGACCTAGTTTCCCACAGTACCAACAATTCTTCTGTCATCTAGATTGGGATCTCTTGTCCTTTGATTTTCCTCATGACTTCCCATGACCTCCAGAACCTTTTCCTCTCTCCTTTGATCTGCCCCTATTTTCTGCATTCAAAACACTGCCTGATGTGGATCCACCTGAGCTTTTCCTACGAGTTTCCTCACTCAGAATAACACCAACAACATCATCAAATTTTAGGGTATTTGAACCAGAAACAGAGTTACTAACCGCCATTACCAAACTATTTCAGCTTTCAGGCAATGAACATAATATCAAGAGAGCTCTAACTTCTTCATCAAATTTTACATTTATAGAAGTCAATTGACTGACAATCGTATTAAATTCATTTAAATGATCTGTCACAGATCCACCTTCAACCATTTTCAGATTAAACAAATGCTTCATGAGAAATACCTTATTTGAGGCTGAGGGTTTTTCATACAATTTAGCCAAAGCTTTCATCAGACCATCTGTTGTCTTCGCTTCTGTTATATTGAATGCCACCAATGGTGCTAGGCACAACTGAATGGTTCCCAGTGCCTTTCTGTCAAGAAGATTCCAATGCTCATCAGTCATTGTTGCTGGTTTATTGGCTACTCTTTCCAACGACATGGACATAAATCCTTTTGATAGAGGTAATCCTCCATCTGCATCTTCCATAACTGATAGTTCTACCCATTGAATTTATCTTACCCTCGTCCGCCATTGCTCCCACTCAACCGTGAGACTTTCCTGCAGACAATAATCGAACACAACCCGCTCTGATACCACTTGTTAGGGATAGCCAGCAGAAGATATCAATTAAATGCAAATAAAGATTAAACAGAGGAATAGAAATACACAGAAATAATAACAGCGAGAGACAAGTTTTAACGTGGTTCACCCAAACTTGAGCTACATCCACCAAACAAAGAGTCCAATATTATTATCCAGTAAATCAAACCAATTACAACCAGCAATCCCTGCAACTCAATACCGCTACAAAATGCTACAATACAATATCAATAGAAAACCTAACCCTTAGCCACTTTTATCAAGCTTTTTGTCGGTTACAAAAATAGGGTTTTCTTATGTCGACCAATGAAAAAATAAAGGAAATAATAGGGTTTTCTTATGCACTACCCCTTGACCCCGTCTTGGGGGCGCTACCCGCAAACCCCCACAAGGGGTGCTACCCCTTAACCCCATAGGAATTTGGGGGGAAACCACGCCGATAAAAGTGGAAAAAATTTAACCTCCGAGTCTGATTAGGCTCCATATAACAACAGGTACTTCACAACAGGTTAACGAGCATTTGGATTA
Organism: Cunninghamia lanceolata; assembly: GCA_027924645.1. Taxonomy (NCBI): domain Eukaryota; kingdom Viridiplantae; phylum Streptophyta; class Pinopsida; order Cupressales; family Cupressaceae; genus Cunninghamia; species Cunninghamia lanceolata. Next base: position 14,869,541 of record BSBN01000801.1, read on the forward strand.
ATTGCTCACATTGCCCCAAGTCACACTCCCGTCGCCACAATCTTGCTCATTTAATAGTTTGGGATTGCCACCCTTGGGGGAGTGGAAAAAACTACTACGTCCCATCATTCATCAAGCCAACCCCTTCTAATGCATTGACAAGACTAAAACAACTACTAACTTTTAAAAATTGAAAATTACACCTTTAGAAATCCAACGTCAGCCTTTGAAAGGGGTACTGGGACTTGTAGGATATCTGAAAACCTGTCAAGTGTCAAGAGACCAAATCTCTTCCAAAACTAGCTCTGAAAAACTAACCTGCCACCCAACCGTATCTACAAAGACACCCAAGACTTGGAGAGCTCGCATCCCCACACTACCACACCCCCGGACACATCACTGACACTAGAAGAAAGAGATAATCTGCCCAACCCATAGAGCTCTAAAGGAAAAAATTGTCATTTTCTACTAAGAGAGACAATCCCATAGGCCAAAGCCTCTTGTCTTCAGCGAAAGACGCTGCCTATTCGACCTGGTCAATAGCTCTACTTGCCAAGCAATCTGCCACCTTGTTAGCCTCACGATAGCAATGGGAAATTCTAACAGACTCAAACCTCTCTAGGAGCATCCAAACCTGATTTAGTGTAAGAACAGGTCCAAAAACACCAAAGAGACAAGGCAAAACATAACACCAATGAACAGAGAAAACACAGGGCAAAGCAGAGTTGAATAACCCAGAAATATATTTATCTAGCTTGCATTACATTCAATCCAGGTGTCTAGTAGCTATCCAGATGCTATGTCTAGTAGCTATCTAGATGCTGTATCCAGTAACCATCCAAAGGCTATGCCTAGCAGCTATCCAGATGTTGTGTCCAACAGCTCTCTACAATCACATATATATAGCTATAGAACCTTTGAAGCCTGGAAGCTTCTAACTTTCTAGAAAACTCTTAAACCTGGAATGTTCTTTTTCCAGAACAAATCTTAGAATGTTCTTTTCTAGAACAGCTCCAGAAATGTTCTAGCTTATAGAAAACTCTAGAAACATTCTATCATTTTCTAGACAATCTTAATCCTTAACATTTAGAATGTAAGAAAGGTGCCAATTTTCAGACTTTTTCCTCTGAACTACTGAAATTATTACTTAAGAAGCAAAAATTCATCTACCATTGATCACTTCCCATAGTAAAATAAAAAGTTGACCATTCTTGTTATTGTACCTTAAGCAGTTATCACAAATAGTTTTAGATTTCAAAACAGTCCTCTGTGACTGCACTGGTCAAGGATATAAAAGTTAAAAATTTGTCTTCACAATTGGGAGTGACTCCCCTGATAGCATTGGTTGTTATTTGTACTGTTAGTATCAGAAAAAAACATATTTTATTAATTTAAAGCTGGAAAGTTCATTTACTGATCAAATTTTTCTCTTGAATTTGTATTCCAGATGCTTTGGAAAAAAATTGGTTCCAGATTTTGTAGAAATTCCAATTTGGTTCTTTCAAAGGGTCTATCTGCATTACCATGAAATAATTGATGTTCTTCACTAAAATTATAGTTCTTGTTCACCATCTACAATTTAATTTCTAGTCTAAAGCAATCAGATTCTAGCACTATTTGTTGGATGCTTAAAAGAGTAGACACCCATCAAAGTTACATGTGCTTTGGAGATTATAGTTAATGATGTGAAACACAAAAACATATGCACACTAGAAAAGTTATTTTCTACATCGAGTAGGTGGCTAATGAGTTGAGGACTTGAAGAGACCCCAGTAGATGATACAGACACTTAACTCCAATCTAGAAAGTCAGGACCCTGCTATGTTTCTGTATGAGGTGAGAACATATAAATGTATAACAAGATTGAAGCTATCAATCTTACCCAAGTCTATGAAGACTATCCATGACAAATTTCAGAGGAGAGTAGGATCTCAAGCAGAGTAGAGATGGAAAATTGTAATTTAGTTCCATGCTAAATGGCTTTAGTTTCTTCATAAAAAACATTCTGTAAATCTAGCAATCTTGGAGTCTTTAGTAATGGTTACCAAATTTACTATTAAAAACTAAAAAAAGAATTTTATTTAAAATCTTGGAGAATCCATTATAGACGCTGTAGTTACTTTGCTATCTGGAAAAGGTCTCCTCTACTACTAAAAATTGGATAAATATGATTGAGTGTGTCATTTTTTCCGAAAAGATCCATCAATCTAGTATTATTAATTTCTTGAGGGGAAAAAAGGAACTTCTTTGTAAACTTGTATGAAATACCATATATCAAGTTTGTTTTCAATTAGCATCACATACATTACCTATAAAAATTTATAAACTAACAGATCCTCTTCAATGAATTAGAGAATACGAGGCTACCTTCTGAATTGAAACTATCAATCCACGAATAAAATGAGGTGTTACAATTGATACCTATTGCAACAACCATTTTACATGAATTGGTTAAGGAAGTACATTCTGTCACTAAGTTACCACTCAAGCTCGCACTTGGATATCATCTTCTTCAAGCAATTCAACATAAGCCCAGGTGAAATAATAACACCAACTTTTATGCAATTATTTTATAGAAAGGAAAAACCTGTTGACATATAAACAGGTAGAAAATAGTTCCTTCTTACTCTTAGCTACATATGATCTAAATGACAGCTTACATATCATTAGCTATTCCAAGTATTAATATTCCCTTACATTTAAAATAGTTAAAACTGTTCATATGGTTCAAAAATCTGGAAACAAAAGCTATTCATAAAAAAAATAAGAAACAAGGAGAGCTTAACCACCAATGTGTTACTAACAATCTTTGCCACCCAGAAATATGTTCTCAATAGTTTGTGAATTGATAGGAAATAATGGACCAATGACAAAGAACTTACAGACACCACTCTTCTAAATTTCCAACAAGGAAGTTATAGGAAATAATGGACCAATGACAAGGAACTTACAGACACCACTCTTCTAAATTTCCAACAAGGAAGTTATAGACACCACTCTTCTAAATTTCAATAGTGCAAATGATAGCCAGCAAGATATGAACTCCTATGAACCTCATAGATGTAAATACTATTCACCTTGCAGTTGCAGGTGATACCATCTCTAATCCTGGCTTTCCCGGCATCTCTACAAAAACCAATAACAGCCAAAGATTTAATTAGAATGAATTAAAAAATATAGCCACAAATTATTTTGACAGGCTTCACAAACAAGATTCTACCCTTATTTTGAAGCTTGCCACCAGCAGGGTGCAAGGAGAGAGACCCAGATACGCCTACTGGTATACCTTCATCAGAGAGTGATAGAATAGAGGGACAAATTGATCAATGACAAGAGAATAGAAAAGCTTTGAACAGAGATGAAGCATGATATTCTTGCATGCCAGGGATTTAAGAAATGCAAAATTGGAAAGTTAACCAAGAAAAATATAGCCAGACCAATCAGAATATTAATTTCTTGTTTTTAAAAAAAAATACTAATTTCACCAAAAGCATCAATATTGGAGAAATTGATTAATTTTTTACATGCATGATTCTCAAAACAAATAAATTATGGAGATGAAAAAGTATGGGACTACTAATCACAACAAGTGCCACATAGTGGGAGTACCTTATGTAAGGAAAGCAGAGGTGCGGAATACAGCTTCCCTAATGTTAATTCAAAGGGGATTATGCAGACATGTAACTTTCAATTCAAAAACACAGATGAATACACCAGAAAAACAAACTAAACAATTAAGACAACACAGAACGACACCAGTTTTACGTGGGAAAACCCTTTCGGGTAAAAAACCCACCACCACAAGAGAGACTATCTTTATTACAGTAAACTGAATAGTTACAATAAAGATCCCAGCTCTTTTGCTCAGGTATCGATTCTCTACAATTATACAAAACTGTTCATTTCATCTGTATATTTACAGAATAAACTGTATAATCAAATCTTTTTATCAATCTTCAACGATGCCCGTAGATCAGGTTATATTATCAGTCTTCAAGAGAAAAAAATAGTTACACCACTTTTGCCCTAATTGATCAATCTAACTTCCCAGTGTCGCTGCCTTCCAACCGTTGCAACTGTTTACATTCCAGTGAGACCATTAGTCCCACATGCACCAGGTCGCGGTGGATACTCCGGTTTATCTACGTCAACAGTCAATAAGACTATCATTGGCAATTTTGTTGCCGACAATGCCAGTCAATACCTCAACGGTACACCATCGGCAAACACTTCACCATTCTCTCCGACGGTTCAACATTTAACTTTGTCTTCGGCCAAACAATAAACTGTCGGCCTTTGCTCCACGCTTCACTCCGATACACTGGTTACTCTGATGCTTGCACATACATAACTTGACTTGTTGTTACTGGTAATCCCATGTATCTCCAGCCTGATGTCACCGATGTGGCCGTCACTCCTTGTACCTAACACAATGTATGAGCACAATGTATATTTTCAATATACATTTGAAACATGCATTTGGAACAGCATTCAGAGAGTTTGACCGTTGACCCTCCTTATATCTAAACCCGATGTACATTTGCAATGTACATTCACAACATGCATTTGCAACATACATTCAAAAGATTCATTCAACCTTTGACCTGACCATTGACCTCCTTTGTATGCCGATACACTTGTACATTCGCAATGTATGTTCATTGCATACAAGCGCAATATGCAACAGCGAGATACACACAAAATGATACTCACTTGCATTTGCGGTATACACACGAAATGTTCACAACAGACATTTGCGATATACACACAAATTGTATATTCCCAACATACAATGCCGATATGCATTCTCCATATACATTCGGTAAGCCCGATAGTGTTTTGTCACAGCGATGACTGTTCACGTTGAACCTTGAACCCGATGAACTTCCAGAACGGTTCAATGAAGTACAATGATAAAACATGAGGTTCAAGCAATAATTTGAGACACAAGTTCTCTTTAATCTCCCACTTGACGAAGAGATAACTGCTACCTCATAATCCTCATTCATTTATTGAGAACTATGTGCCCGAAGACCCATTGCATCTGAACACCATTTGAACTTGGTTGTGCTCATTGGTTTAGTTAAGGCATCAACGACATTTTCCAAAGTGTCAATCTTTTCCAGCTTCACCTTCCTGTCTTCCACCATATCACGAACAAAGTGATATTGGACATCAATATGTTTTGTCCTAGCATGAAATGTAGGATTCTTCGCCAAACATATAACACTTTGACTATCACAGTGAATTTGTATATGCCCTGCATTAAAACCAACATCAGAACACAACCTCTTCAACCAAACGGCTTCTTGACATGCACGAGTAGCTGCCATGTACTCTGCCTCTATTGTGGACAAAGCGACTACAGCCTGCCACTTGCTCATCCAACTGATAGCACCACCATTCAACGTGAATACATATCCACTGGTGGATCTTCTACTGTCAATGTCCCCTACCCAATCAGAATCAACATATCGCTAATTGCTGATAGATCTCTGAGATCCAACTGAGTTTCCATGATAGCAAATAGCATAATCAAAAGTTCCCTTCAAATACCTCATAACTCTCTTCACAGCATCCCAATGTGATCTGCCTGAATTCGCCATAAACCGGCTCAAAACTCCCACTGCTTGGGCAATGTCTAGTCTGGTACAGACCATTGCGTACATTAAACTACCAATAGCACTTGCATAAGGCACTTTTTTCATATCATCAATTTCATTCAAAGATTCTGGACAATCTTCAACAAATAGTTTCATTCCCTGCAAAACTGGAACAACTAACTGTTTAGAATTAGACATATTAAACTTATCAAGAACATTGGTAATATACTTGCTCTGGCTGAGCCAAATCTTTCTCTTAGATCTATCCCTTTTGATTTCCATTCCCAAAATGTACTTCGCTGCCCCTAGATTCTTCATTTCAAATTTCAAGGACAACTGAGATTTTAATTCTGAGATCATCCCCTTACCATTGCCAATGAATAACATGTCATCCACATACAGTGCAATTATAAGAATCCGATCACCATCAGTTTTATAATAGACACAATGATCAGATTTAGATCTCACACACCCCAAGGATAAAACATACGTATCAAATTTTTGATACCACATTCTGGGAGATTGCTTCAAAACCATAAAGAGACTTTTTAAGTTTACATACCAGATGTTCTTTACCTTTTACCACAAAATGCTCTGGCTGGGACATATAAATTTCTTCTTCAAGGTCCCCATGAAGAAATGCTGTCGTCACATCCATCTGCTCAATTTCAAAGTCATATGTGGCTGCAAGTGACAACATAAATCTAATGGATGTCAGCTTAGCTACAGGAGAAAAAATTTCTCCATAATCTATACCTTCCTTTTGAGAATACCCCTTAGCAACCAGTCTTGCCTTGTACTTGTCAATACTACCATCTGGACCATATTTCTTTTTAAATACCCACTTACAGCCCACAAGTTTTCTACCTTCAGGCAAGGGCACCAAATCCCAAGTTCTATTTTTCTCTAACGATGACATTTCATTATCCATGGCTTCCAACCAAGAATCTGAATCAGACAAACTAATAGCTTCTTTCACAGTCCTAGGTTCATCAGTATCAGTAAAAAAAGCATAGGCACAACTTGAATCAAGTACTGAAAATCCATACCTATCTGGTTGTCTCCTTTCACGTGTAGACTGCCTCAGTGGCTGACGTGTAGGTTCAAGTTGTTGCTCTGGATCTGAATCTTCGGAGCTACTTGAACTCTCTTCTGAATCATCTACACTTGGTGCTTGTTGTTCCTCTTTGATAGGGGTCAAAGGAATATTAACAACACTCTTTTCTTTCTTCTTTTCTGCCTTCTCCAGCTGAGAATCAATAACCAAAGGTTTCAGTTCTCTAAAAATTACATTCCTGCTGTAAATTACTTTTTCAGTTTCAGGATTCCAAAGCTTGTACCCTTTAACACTGACTCCATAGCCAATAAAGATACATTTGACTGCCTTGTAATCCAACTTAGATCTTTTTACCTCAGGAATATGAACATATGCCTCACAGCCAAAGACACGAAGATGTCTTAAAGAGGGCTTCTTTCTAGACCACGCTTCCATAGGTGTCTTATCAACCAATGTCGAAGAAGGAGAACAATTTAGCAAGTAACAAGCTGTAGCAACTGCCTCAACCCAGAACCTTTGTTTAAGACCAGCATAACTCAACATACTTCTTGCTTTCTCCATCAATGATTGATTTAACCTTTCAGCAACTCCATTTTGCTGTGGAGTATAAGTTGTAGTTTTATGCCTTTTTATACCATGATCTACACAATACTTATCAAAATCCACATTGCAATATTCACCACCGTTATCCATTCTCAAACATTTTATTTTTCTACCAGTCTGATTTTCCACAAGAGTTTTAAATTCTTTAAACTGACTGAATACTTCTGATTTGCTTTTCAAAAAATATACAAATGCCCTCCTTGAATAATCATCAATAAATGATACATAGTATCTTGATTTAGATAAAGAAGGAACATCAACTGGACCAAAAACATCAGAATGTACATAGTCTAGAACACCAGAAGATTTATGAGAACTAGAGTAAAAAGAAACACGGTTATGTTTTCCATATATACAATGTTCGCAGAAATCAAACTCCAGATTACAATCAACCAGTCTATCTACCAGGGTTTTGTTTTTCAAGGTTTTTAAACCTTTTTCACCTATGTGACCAAGTCTATGATGCCAGAGCATTGTTTTCTCTACAGGAAGTTTAACTTCCATAAAGTTTGCATCATGTGTTACAATAGTAGCTTTTTCAGATTTTACAGAGACATTATTACAACACACTGGTTTAGCATCTAACCTATACAAAGTTCCAATGCATTCACCCTTTGCCCGTACAATAGAACCTCTAGTCATCTTACAACCACCATTCACAAAAGTAACTTGCACTCCAACATCATTAAGCTTACTAACAGAAAGTAAATTTTGAGCCAGACCTGGTATGTGTAGCACTCCATTCATTCCCTTTATTTTGCCATCCGGGAACTGGATTCTAACTCTTCCTCGACCAACAATTTCCAGTGTCGAATCACTTGCCAGGAACACCTTCCCACCAGCATACGGTTCATACTTTGTGAACCATTCTCTGTGAGATGTCATATGAAAAGATGCTCCCGAATCTACCAGCCATACATCTTCAGATGCAGGCGTTGCCAAGGCAGCAATGAAGGCATCAACATCACTCTGAGAAGAATTGTTGTCAGAAGAGTTCTTCTTCTTATTTTTCTCCTCTTTGTAGTCTCTTCTGATGTGTCCTTTCTGCCCACAATTCCAGCACTTCACCTTGGACTTTGTGCCAGGAGATTTCAATCTCCCCTCTGATTTGGACTTAGACTTCTTGTCCTTCTTCTTGCCTTTTTCCTTTGATCTACCTCGAACAGAGAGGGCCTCTTTGGATGTCTCAGAAGATTTCCTCCGCATCTCTTTAGATAACAATGAGGTAACAACCGCTTTAGTTGTAAACGTGGTTGTTGTTGTACTTCCAATAGCCATCACAAGATGATCCCATGAGTCAGGTAAGGAACACAATAGAAGCATACAACGGTCTTCCTCTTCTATTTTTACACCTACAGACGTCAACTGTGCAACAATCAGATTAAATGTGTTCAGATGTTCTGCTACAAGTGCTCCTTCATCCATCTTCAGAGAGTACAACTTCTTTCTGAGAAAAAGTTTATTCACCAAGGACTTCCCCTGATAAATAGCTCCCAACTTCTTCCACAGAGCGTTTGTAGTCTTCTCTTCATGGACGTTCAATATAACAGAATCCGCTAAACTTAATCTTATCAGTCCTCTGGCTTTCCTATCTGCCAGGTCCCAATCTTCTTGCTTCATGGCTGAAGGTTTAGTTTCAAACAAAACAACCCAAAGATCTCTGTCGACCAGCATATCTTCAACTTTAAGTTTCCACAACTCAAAGTTTGTTCCATTGAAATTTTCAATGTTTATTTTTCCTCATGTACTTGTCATCTTATTTAACAAAATAGACCTCTACAGAACTCCCACTCCCAGAATTAACACAAAAAAACCCAACCTACCAACAAGGATAACACAACTGGCCAGGCTCTGATACCACTTGTAAGGAAAGCAGAGGTGCAGAATACAGCTTCCCTAATGTTAATTCAATGGGGATTATGCAGACAGGTAACTTTCAATTCAAAAACACAGATGAATACACCAGAAAAACAAAATAAACAATTAAGACAACACAGAACGACACCAGTTTTACGTGGGAAAACCCTTTCGGGTAAAAAACCCACCACCACAAGAGAGACTATCTTTATTACAGTAAACTGAATAGTTACAATAAAGATCCTAGCTCTTTTGCTTAGGGATCGATTCTCTACAATTATACAAAACCGTTCATTTCATCTGTATATTTACAGAATAAACTATATAATCAAATCTTTTTATCAATCTTCAATGATGCCTATAGATCAGGTTATATTATTAGTCTTCAAGAGCAAAAAATAGTTACACCACTTTTGCCCTAACTGATCGATCTAACTTCCCAGTGTCGCTGCCTTCCAACCGTTGCAACTGTTTACATTCCAGTGAGACCATTAGTCCCACATGCACCAGGTCGCGGTGGATACTCCGGTTTATCTACGTCAACAGTCAATAAGACTATCTTCAACAATTTTGTTGCCGACGATGCCAGTCAATACCTCAACGGTACACCATCGGAAAACACTTCATCATTCTCTCCGACGGTTCAACATTTAACTTTGTCTTCGGCTAGACAATAAACTGTCGGCCTTCGCTCCACGCTTCACTCCGATACACTGGTTACTCTGATGCTTGCACATACATAACTTGACTTGCTGTTGTCGGTAATCCCATGTATCTCTAGCCCGATGTCACCGGTGTGGTCGGTCACTCCTTGTACCTAAAACAATGTATGAGCGCAATATATATTTTCAATATACATTCAAAACATGCATTTGGAATAGAATTCAGAGAGTTTGACCGTTGACTCTCCTTATATCTAAACCCGATGTACATTTGCAATGTACATTCACAACATGCATTTGCAACATACATTCGAAAGATTCATTCGACCTTTGACCCGACCATTGACCTCCTTTGTATGTTGATACACTTGTACATTCGCAATGTATGTTCATTGCATACAAGTGCGATATGCAACAGTGAGATACACACGAAATGATACTCACTTGCATTTGCGGTATACACACGAAATGTTCACAACAGACATTTGCGATATACACACAAATTGTATATTCCCAACATACAATGTCGATATGCATTCTCCATATACATTCGGTAAGCCCGATAGTGTTCTGTCACAGCGATGATTGTTCACGTTGAACCTTGAACCCGATGAACTTCCAGAACCTGATGAACTTCCAGAACAGTTCAATGAAGTACAACAATAAAACATGAGGTTCAAGCAATAATTTGAGACACAAGTTCTCTTCACCTTATAATATTGTAGTAATAAAACTTGTTTTGTAATTGGAAAATAATGTTAGTTTCAAACAATTGTTATTGCATGAAAATATGTAATTCTAAATGAACATGAATCTTAGATTATCAAATTTGTATGGAAGCTATTGAAGGGAAACTATGAGAGAGCAATAGATTGTATGCTATTTTTAAAAAGCTATTTTTGGAAATAACAGGAAACTAAGTTGGAGTTAGTTATATAAAAGCATAGTGTAATAGCATTATATTTAGCATTTCTAGATACATTATTATCATTGTGCGTATGGTGTGTCTTTGATCTTGTACATAAGATTAGGGGCTTGACACATTGTCGAGACAAGCCAAGGTCTTCAAGCTTTTGCCTCTAAGGAAGTCCCCAAATATGTTTGTCAACACGATCAAGCTTTTAGACATAGGTAGAGGTAGAGGTGAACAAGTGTTGTAGGTCAACAACTACATAGAACATATTTGTGTGAGAAGTACTAGACTATACAAATAGGACTAGACTGAGGGCATGGCTTAGTCCAAGGTTTAGCCTTTGGAGTACCATGGATGTGAATTTAAACTTCAATGGATTTCATCTACAAGATTTGAATTGTACATGACATTGGCAAAGTTATCTTAGAACTAGATTCAAGCAACCCGAATGTTTTAAAAGTAGATGGCGATTTTATTACGCCACTGAAGATCAGAAATATTTGGTATAATATTTAAAATATTTTATCAATTTAAAATAATTAAATTTAATTGATTATTATTCATATGGCGATCATGTATATAAAAGTGGCATCATATGGTGATCATGTATATAGAAATTAAAACATGATGACATATATTTTATAAAAAAATTGATGCTATAAAATAGATCTTAATAAATATTAAAAATAGTTTAATGGTGGGTTAGAAAGTTGTTTTGCGGCATGAGACAAATTTCCAACCGAAGGCTAACAATAAACACAAAGAAAAGCCTAACAAAGATGTTTGAATTATTATGACCATTTTTTTTATTCATATTTTTTGGGACTATGGTGTGAGAATTCTTAATATCCATTAGTGATCGCCAAAGCATGAAATCAAAAATAAAGAATGCAGAGAAAAGCCTAAAACATTTATTAGGACTATTGTTAATTGAGAAATCAATCCAATGCAAATACTTGGCTTATGTTAGTTTCTTCATTACAAATTACCTGAGGATGCTAGGATTGAGAGATACCAAATCGCGTCTTAAAAATTGGTGTTTAAATTAACATATAAATTGTGTATGCACAATTATCCTTGTTTAGTTTGTCAAGTTGTGGTCTAGTTGTAAGATGGTTACTTATCACAATGATGAGCTAGGTTCAAAACTGACTCCCTTTTAGATCTTTGTAGATGGGGCAAAGAAGTTCACTTTCAGTGAATCCTTGCTTTAAGATGATTTGATAAGGTGGATTTTGCAAAGAAGTCGTGTTTCAATGAATCCCTACTCAAAATTAGTATGACGAGGAGTTGGGTTTCAATGAAACCTTGCTCCAAATGAGCACAACTTGGAGCTCAGTTTCAATGAAAGCCTTCTCCATGACAATATGAAAGAAGAGTTGGTTTTCATTGAATTTGTTGGTTCCCAAAATTGTAACTTGCTAATCATAAGGGTATGCCAGATCCTATGGTCAAACTAACAAGGTTTTGGCCAACGAAACGGAGTAATCTTATATGGTTTATTACTCCCTATGCTTTAGGTTCTGCTAGACCTAGGCAGGTGTACCTTCAATAATTTAAGTAGATTTAAGGATTGTGTATGCTTTGATTATAGTAATCTATTTCCTAATGGCATATAAGTGTGAAATAGATACAAGAGAAGTAGCTTAAAAGATTATGACTTTAGATTGAGTATGATCAGTGCCTATTTCTGTTGGGCTAATGGGGTCAAAATTTATGTGATATGCGGACTTATCTACTTGGCACTTTTGGATGTTTATACCTTGTATAAACATACAAGATTGTTGGTTATTAGGCTCTTCTTATAAATCCCATTGATATCTTTCCAAGTTATTGTGATCGTCTGAAAAGGTTTTAATTCTAGCTTGAAGGAAACCAACTAAAATGATTTGCTTAAAGGATTTTAATTCTGGGAAGAAACCAATAAACATAGATCACATAGAAGGAGTTTAATTCTCTTCTCTCTAGAAACCAATCAAGAGAATCACACAGAGGCAGCAAATGTGTCTTGACAAATCAAATATATGCTCAATATACTTAATTTGAATAACAAGAAAAGACTAATATGGAGACAACCAAATAACTCATAAGAATTAATATCAACAAAGTAGTTGAACACCAGAGATTGAGCCATAGGTTTAAACTTTCTTTCCAATTATATTACTTCAAAAATTCATAAAAGTTTCTTTGTATTCTGTTCTATGAGGATAACTAAAAATGTAATAATATACTGTATGTTCTAATGATGATTCTGTGTTTTTGATTTGGCCCTGGTTTCCCTTATATATGGGAAGCGAACAAGGTTCAGGCCAAAACAAGGTGACTATTCATAACTTACACCTCTTTAGATAACTAATAATTATTCTAAAACATAATTAAGAAATGAACAAATAAAGTAATTTGGGCATCCACAGTAATCACGATCTGAGTCCGTTAATCATCATAAAGAACCCGTGACCGCTGGCCTGACAAGGTTCTCCTCTCCAATGACGCAGTATCTGATGAACATGATTTGCCCGTTATTATTTCAGATGCATTATATATTGTTTCCTCTTCCCCACTATGCTTCATTGCATGTATATGTTGATAACTGAGAGGGGGGGTGAATCAGTTATCTTAAATTTGCTTCCAATTCAAACACTTAAATTCACTTTGTTATTTAATAGCATAGCAATTAATCATTCATGAAAGCATAAAGCATAAACACCAGAGCAGATACACATCAACACATGAGACACCAAGATTTTGACGTGGAAAACCCAGTCAAGGGAAAAACCACGGGGTGATTAACCCAAGGATTATTTTCTATTAGAATAAGAAAAATAGATGGCACATGCCAATTAGGGCTCACTGCCCGAGCACACTGCTCATAAGAGGCACACTGCCTACAAGAGACACACTGTCTACAAAGTAACAAGTATCACAAACTTGAACTGGTGATTGACATCTTTACCATGCCTGGATCAGTTCTATTTAAGCCCAAAAACTCATGCTCTGCCTTTCACTCTTCTTCTTCGCTATGCCACACTCATCCACACACTACACACTTTGGAATGACTTTACAATCCTTTATTTATATAAGGCATCGACTTAGGAACAATCATCTAAGTCAGCAAACACTTTTAAATCATCTGGAAGACGTGTAATACATCCGGTCGACCTGTCTCAGGAAGAACACCAACAATCGGTGGTCTTTACATCAAATCCAAACTCTAACTTCAATGCAGACCGCCAATAAGAATTGTACACGATCCAAGGATCACCAAAACCTTTCCTGAGTCACCAAGAACATCCGCACTTTATCAGCTTACTAGAATTCTTCTCTTCTTCATCCAGAACTTCAAGAACATAGTCTATCGCCACTGTCACAATGAAAAAGGTTCTTCCGAACCTCCAAACCATGAACAAATCTAGTTGTCACTTCACACTGACTTCTTCAACACTCCCTCCAATCCGCAGAATGAGATAATGCAATTCCGGAGCTCACCGGACCAATCTGTGACACTCTGTCACTACTGAACATCTGTCGGAACTAGTTCTACTAGAGCGACCATAACTTCTTTAGATCTTCATGCGGACCTCTGAAATCTTGACTGGAGTATCTCAAGACTCATATCTAAAAACCCTTTAAACCGTATCCTCTGATCTTCATCTTATCTTGGACTTTTACCTTAATGTCATCACTGTTCTTCACTGTTCTTGATTGAGACTAATTTCCTCAATATCCTCAGCACACAGCTCATCCAATCCTTCTCATTAATGCAATATGAGTATGTCGACATCAATGACAACACTGGCTATCCTCATACTTACAACAATCTCCTCCTTTGTCATTGATGGCAACATATAATGTGAAAAACCATCAAGACAAAAACTTTTCCTTTCTGTCACAGTTCCCCCTATCAGCAACAACTCTTCACATGTCTTCTCTTTCTTTACTACTCCCCCTTTGATCAACAACCACTTGTTTTTCACATGTCTTCTCTCCCCCTTTGACATCAATGGCAAAGGGCTCATACTTGCAATTTTAACACATCAGAATCATACTAGCTGCTCCCCTTGAGTAGCAGCTCCCCATCACCAATCCGGATCACAAGATATGACTGTGATATCCACCGGACTGATGCACATCAGTGCATCCTAGTTCATCACCGGAGGGGCAATAACCCCTAACTTTTCCCTGAGAAACTCAAAAGAGTCCTTGGGAAGAGGTTTAGTAAAGATATCTGCAATCTGATCCTTAGAGGGCACAAACTCCAGTCTAACTTCATCCTTGTTCACTTGCTCTCTCAGAAAGTGAAACTTAATAGATATATGCTTAGTCTTAGAGTGCAACACCGGATTCTTAGAAATATTTATTGCACTTGAATTATCACAGAAAATTGTGATAGGCTCCTCATACTCTACTTTAATATCTCTTAGCATCTGCTTCATCCATAAAACTTGAGTGCAACTACCTGCTGCTGCAATGTATTCTGCTTTAGTTGTAGACAGAGATATTACATCTTGTTTCTTGCTTAGCCAAGAAACTAATCTCTTTCCCAAAAAGAATGCTCCACCACTGGTACTCTTCCGATCATCCACATCTCCTACCCAATCTGCATCTATGTATGCATGAAGAGAGAAATCATGATCTCTAGGATACCACAAACCATACTCCACTGTCCCTTTTAAATATCTAAAAATTCTCTTGATTGCCATGACATGAGATTCTCTGGGATCATCCTGGAATCTAGCAACAAGACCAACAGCTTGCATAATATTCGGTCTAGTTTGAGTGAGATACAACAATCCACCAATCATTGATCTATACTTTGTCTGGTCTGCCTTAGGAGAGCCATCATATTTGCTCAACTTGCATCCGATTGCCATGGGAGTATTCATTGGCTTTGAATCTTCTATCCCAAATTTCCTCAACAATTCTTTCACATATTTGGTCTGAGAAATGAAGATCCCTTTCTTTGTTTGAGTAATTTGCAGACCCAAGAAGAAATTCATTTCACCAAGCATAGACATCTCAAACTCAATTTTTATTTGATTTGCAAAAGTTTTACACATGCTATCTTTACCTCCAAAGATGATATCATCAACAAATACTTCAACAATCAAGATGTTTTCATGATCAATTTTAAAATATAAGTTACTATCAGCAGTACCTTTGTTGAAACCAATCTGCACAAGATGCTTATCCAATCTTTCATACCAAGCTCTTGGGGCTTGCTTCAATCCATACAGTGCTTTCTTCAACTTGGAGACCATATCACCATGATCAGACAATTGAAATCCATCTGATTGCTCAATGTATACTTCTTCTTCCAAATCACCATTTAGGAAGGCAGACTTGACATCCATCTGATCTACCTTGAAGTCTTTGAAGGCAACAAATGCAATAAATAATCTGACTGCTTCAATTCTTGCCACCGGAGCAAAGGTTTCTTCAAAATCAATTCCTTCTATTTGAGAGTAGCCTTTGTAGACCAATCTGGCTTTGTTTCTGATTACTTCACCAACTTCATTTAGTTTGTTCCGGAAGACCCATTTGGTTCCAATCACATTCTTGTTTCTAGGTCTGGGAACAAGATCCCAAGTGTGATTTTTCTCAATTTGCATCAACTCTTCCTCCATTGCTTTGGTCCAGTTTTCATCATTGCAGGCTTCATTTATTGTCTTAGGTTCAATCTTTGAAATCAAACAATATTCATCTGAATTTTGAGCAATTGTCCTTCTAGTTTGCACACCTTTGCTTTTGTCACCTATGATCTGATCTTCAGAGTGGTTCAGTCTTACATACCTTGGAACTTTGGGAGTTTCTTACACTTCTGTTTCTTGATCAGGCTCATTCAGACCTATCTCTTCTTCCTGATTTACTGGATGAGTCTGAATCTGACTTTCAGAAGAGGATTGAGCTCCTTGAACTAGAGTACCATTCTGATCATCTTCATCATATTCATAAAACCTTGAGGGCTTCTCAATTTCTTCATCAACCTTCACATTTGTACTTTCTATCATCTTTCTCAGTCTCTTATTATAACACCGGTATGCTTTGTTTTGAGTGGAGTAACCCAAGAAAATTCCTTCATCACTTCTAGCATCAAACTTTCCTAGATCTTCATCTCTTTTAATGTAACATTTGCTACCAAATACTCTAAAATATCTCACAGTAGGAGTGATGCCAAACCAAAGTTCATAAGGAGTCTTACCGGTATTGCTTCTGATTTGAACTCGGTTGAGAGTATAGACTGCAGTGCTTACAGCTTCTCTCCAAAACATCTGGGGAACATTTGCTTCCATCATCATTGTCCTAGATGCTTCCTGGATGGTCCGGTTCTTTCTCTCTACTACTCCATTCTGCTGTGGAGTCCTAGGAGCAGACAACTGTCTCTTTATACCATGCTTCTCACAAAAATCTATGAATTCACCGGATGTAAATTCACCACCTCTATCAGACCTCAGACATTTTAGTTTTGATCCGGTTTGATTCTCTACCATAGCCTTGAAGATTTTGAACTTCTCAAAAGCTTCTGATTTCTCTTTCAGAAAGGTAACCCACATCATCCGGGAATGATCATCAATCAGTAACATGAAGTATCTATCACCTTGCATACTCTTGACTCTTGTCAGACCACATAGATCAGTATGAACTAATTTGAATAATCCGGTAGAGGACTGATCCTTGCTTTTGAATGAGACTCTGCTCTGTTTACCTAGCTGACATTCTTTGCACAAACTATTTGTAGGTTTTACCAATTTTGGAAGATCTCTTACAGCTTGATGATGTTATCAAAATTTACATGACACATCCTTCTATGCCATAACTAACTCTGATCAACTTGAACAAATAGACAACTTTTATTAGTACCAACTAAATGGAAGATATTACCTTTTTTTTGAGTACCGGATGCAATCTCAGTTCCGGAGCTTTCAAAGATCCCACATCTTCCATTCTTGAACCGGAGATCATAACCTTTGTCCACCAACTGTCCAACACTGAGAAGATTGTGCTTCAATCCTTCAACATATAGTACATTACCAATTTTGTTCTTTCCATCAAAAGAAATAGTTCCCCTACCTTTGATTCTACCAGCAGAATTATCACCAAACTTTACCATTCCTCCTTCATACCTTTCCAAATCTAAGAACTTGTTCTTGTCACCTATCATATGGTGAGAGCATCCACTGTCAATAACCCAATCATCCTTTTCTTCAACTTGGGCAGCCAAAGCTCTTTCTACAACCTTATGATTGACAGATTCAGAGGATATTGGATCTTCTTCCTTGATGGCAATAAACACCCATTCATTTCTGGATTTGTTTCCTATCTCTGATTCATCATCGATTACTCCTTCATTATCATCTTCTTCATGAACATAATGACAATTCTTTTGGAACCTTTGTCTGTTGGAATTTGACCTTGTGGATCTTTCCGGACATCTTGAGGAAAAATGACCAATCTTATTGCATTTGAAGCACTTAAAGGGTAATTTTCCTTCATACTTACCAGATCCTCTTGGCAGTCTCTTTGCAATGAGGGCTTCAAGTTGAGCTGTTTCTGCTTCTTCCACTTCCATGTCTCTTCTTGCTTGATCATACCATGACAGCTTCCTTGAAGAGTTTTCTCCCGAATCAAATCTTTGTTTACCTTTCACAGAGGCACTGGCTTTGAATGCAGATTCAGTCTTGGGGGGATCATCTCCAAACTCGATCATTTCAAATGCAGCCAGTTTGCCAGCCAATTGGTCTCTTGTGACAGTTGTATGGGCTCTGAATTCATCAATGGTAGCAACCTTGATTTTGTAGGCAGCAGGAAGGGATCTGAGAACTTTGCCAATAATCTCATTTTCATCCAAGACTCCACCAGCATTCCTGATTCCACACACCAGCTCATTTACTCTAGGCATAAAGGCAGTAATATTTTCATCATCTCTCATCTTCAGTCTTTCAAATTTCTCTTTTAGACTCTGCAACCTTGCACACTTAACATACTCATCTCCTTCATGCAGAAGTTCTAGTTTAATCCAGATCTCATAGGCAGTTGGTAGGTCAATAACATTTGAGAGCTCTGAGTCAATTAAAGCGCTTAGAAGAGCCTCTTTGGTCCGCAAATTGTTTTCAGCATATGTGATTTCATTTAGAGTTGTCGGACCACCCGGTGGAGGTACATATGCTTTTGTGACCATGGACAAGTACGCCTTTCCCATACACTCTAAGTGACATTTCATGCGACCTTTCCAAAGAGAGAAGTTGGTTCCATCAAACTTCGGACAATCCTTCTTGTATGACGACATCCTGGATATCCTCAAGCGGTTAAGCTCCTTTTAGAGGAACTTAGCTCTGATACCAATTGTTGATAACTGAGAGGGGGGGTGAATCAATTATCCTAAACTTGCTTCCAATTCAAACACTTAAATTCACTTTGTTATTTAATAGCATAGAAATTAATCATTCATGAAAGCATAAAGCATAAACACCAGAGCAGATACACATCAACACATGAGACACCAAGATTTTGACGTGGAAAACCCGGTCAAGGGAAAAACCACGAGGTGATTAACCCAAGGATTATTCTCTGTTAGAAGAATAAGAAAAATAGATGGCACATGCCAATTAGGGCTCACTGCCTAAGCACACTGCTCACAAGAGGCACACTGCCTACAAGAGACACATTGTCTACAAAGTAACAAGTATCACAAACTTGAACTGGTGATTGACATCTTTACCATGCCTGGATACGTTCCATTTAAGCCCAAAAACTCATGCTCTGCCTTTCTCTCTTCTTCTTCGCTATGCCACACTCATCCACACACTACACACTTTGGAATGACTTTACAATCCTTTATTTATACAAGGCATCGACTTAGGAACAATCATCTAAGTCGGCAAACACTTTTAAATCATCCGGAAGACGTGTAATACATCCGGTCGGCCTGTCTCAGGAAGAACACCAACAATTGGTGGTCTTTACATCAAATCCAAACTCTAACTTCAATGCGGACCGCCAATAAGAATTGTGCATGATCCAAGGATCACCAAAACCTTTCCTGAGTCACCAAGAACATCCGCACTTTATCAGCTTACCGGAATTCTTCTCTTCTTCATCCGGAACTTCAAGAACACAGACTGTCGCCACTGTCACAATGAAAAAGGTGCTTCCGAACCTCCAAACCATGAACAAATCTAGATATCACTTCAAACTGACTTCTTCAACACTCCCTCCAATCCGCAGAATGAGATAATGCAATTCTGGAGCTCACCGGACCAATCTGTGACACTCTGTCACTACTGAACATCTTCCAGAACCGGTTCTACTAGAGCGACCATAACTTCTTTAGATCTTCATGCTGACCTATGAAATCTTGACTGGAGCATCTCAAGACTCATATCTGAAAACCCTTTAAACCGCATCCTCTGATCTTCATCTTATCTTGGACTTTTACCTTAATGTCATCATTGTTCTTCATTGTTCCTGATTGAGACTAATTTCCTCAATATCCTTAGCACACAGCTCATCCAATCCTTCTCATTAATGCAATATGAGTATGTTGACATCAATGACAACACTAGTTATCCTCATACTTGCAACAGTATAACTATTGGAAAATTCTTGAATTAAAATTGGCAAAAATTTCACTTCAAGTTTATCATGAAGGTCAAAGGATTCTCCAAATTTTCTAGCTTCTTTAGCTACTTTCTTAACCATTGTCTTCCATTTTTTAATCAGCTGAGGATGTAGACATGGCTGGTGCAAATCTTTTTGACCCCTTATGTTGCTCAAGAGATGAATAAGTTAATTTTAGAGAGATGATCAACATACTCTTGAGAATCATAAGTATCTGTGATAGACATTATTTCTTTCATAACAAATTCCAGAGTAAAAATTCGTTCTAACTGTATATGTGTGTTATCCATCACCCTGGCTTCATCATTGACCTTCTCAAGAGCCACATATAACAATTGAGCCAATTCATTTTTCCAAGTGCTTTGTTCTTTCAGATTACCTTCATCATCGAAGAAACTGGGCAAGGCCATATCCAAAGGTTCATCAAAATCACCCATCTCCTAAGTTAACACCACATTAAACTTTTCATGCATGTTGATCAATTCATCATAATTCTTAAACACCTGTGTATCGACATCTCCCTTAGCTATCAACTCCTTTTCTAACATTCTGAGATGCAGTCTTTTTTGCTCTTGGTAGGCAATATGTGTTCTATCATGCACTACCCATACCTTATCAGCATTTCCCAGTATCTTCTTGAATCTTTTCTCAATTAATTCTAAGGCCATTTTATATCTGACAGATTTTATTTCTGTTTCTAATTGATCACCATGTTTCTGAATTTTTTTAGCTTTAATCTTCTAATAAGTAGCCTCAGCTCTGGCCTCTACTACCTTCTTATCAGCTTCTAACCATGGTGAATAGCTGCTTGAAGAGGATGGCAGTCTATCTTTGTAACTAGCAATTTCTTGTCTCAATCTTTCATTTTCTATCATGTATATTTTGTTCGTCTTTACCAACCTCTCCATTTGGGCCTTTGTGAATCTTGCAACATTTATGTTCAGGTCAGCAGTTTCCATGGGATCAGTGTCCTCAACTCTTTGCACCAAAAGATGGCCAAATGCCTTATTTGGATCATTAATGATTAGAGGCTTTTTATTTAGTGGGTAAAAAGACCACATCAGTAAAGTGGCATTGTTTGCATCATAACCTGATCCAGAGCGTATTCTATCTACCCCTTAAATACTTAACTGCACCTTTTTGTCTTGATTTCTTCAAAAACTATCAAATACAATAGCAAAGGTCATATCCCACCCGGAGACTAACATAACTCCTACCTCTTCTAATAATGCTCTTCCTTTCTCCAGGGTTATAGTCTCCATTTCTCTGTCAATCTCTGTCTGCAGTTCCTTCAAGGCATCAGCTTCTGATTCAAGGGTGACGTTCTTTATCCTTTCTAGGTAGTCTATTTACCCTTGTAGTCATACAAGAAGGCCTTAAACTCAATGGTTTTGACAAAATCATTATAAAAAACAAATCTTTTGCTTGCACTGTGTCTGATATCATCTGAGAGTTCATCGGAGGCTTCCATTGTGACAACTTCTCTTTCAACAAAGGGTTCATATTTTTCAATCACACGCTGGAATACATGTACACCTTCATCCCCACTCTCAACTTCTTGCTCTGCAATAAAGGTGTCCACAGAGAAACTAATGTCTGGTGTAGGTTGAGGGGAAATATGGCACAGTGGAGCTTCATACTCAGCTTGTGTTTCTCTGATGTTCCTATTTCTCCTTTCAAAAACCCAAGGGGGAACATCCCCAGTCATTTATGCTTCATGTGCAACTAATGCATCTATCCTCTCAACAGGATCATCAATCTCAAGAAAAGTTCCTTTATATGTGGGATTATTGGCTATCCTCCAAGCCTCTGCCAACATTATTCTATGATATGAATTCCTCCTTTCAGCTAGACACAATTCTCATCTATATTTCTTATCAAATCATTATCCACAAAGAGTGTATGATGATATCCTTTCAGATTCTTGCTTGTTTTAAGCTCATTTATGAAGTGTTCTAGGTCAAAATTCTCTCTTGAATTTCCTTAATGAATTCTATAATGCAATATTTTTTTACTAATTGACTCATAACCTTTTTCAAAAACAATAGTGAAATCTCCAAAACATAATGTTCCAGGCATCAATGACTACTTATTGTAACTTTTGAGATGCATAAAATCAGAATAGGCTAATTGCCTAACAATTTCCAAATAAGCAATTCTATTTGGACAGGGCTTTGGCAGCAAAAATGGTGCTCCCTCATATCCATAAATTCTAATTTTTGTGCAGTCACTATAAGCATACTAATCACCCCAATTGTGATTGATCTTTCCATTTTCACCCTTGTCCTTAGGTCTCAAGAACTTCTGCACTTTTGGAGACAAGTTGTAATCACATGGATGACCTAATAGTTTATACATAGGCTTCACAAAATATTCTTCAAAATACAAATAGTGAGATCTCTCACATCTACTATCCCAGATAGCTGTCCACATTTGTATAGGCCTGATGTTCCCATCCTTATCTAGGTCTTTTATTCTCAAACATTCATCCCACATGCAAAGATTTTGTCCCTCATATAGAATGAGATGCATGAACAAAGAATAATGCATGAATTTAACACCTCCATTTTTTACAACAACCAAGTCATTGTGAAGATCATTAGCAAGATATTCAACATAGTCAAGAGGTCGAGCATCCTGACTCTGTACATCAGTTGTGAGTACCATTGGTGCTACCTCCATAAATGTGAGAGCATCCAAGCCAATTACTTGGCAGACAGAATAGTAGGTGTACTAATAGTATTCTTCAACAAATCCACAGAATATAGGGGATCTTCCACCCCTGAGAACACTCTGAGTTGATTCCCTTCATCTTGAGGCCCGTGTAAAGGCAACCTCCAATGTTTATAACTCGTGCTCATATTATAGTATTCATTCAAAAGATCTCTAATCCTAAACTTCATATCAAAACTGGTGTCCAATTGAAACACCATGGATATATAATTGTTGGTGACAAGAATGAAAATAGATCCATCTCTCAATTCAATCATACGAGTTTGGGGATTGTATTTATCTGCTAATGCCTTGAGCAATTCCAGATTGATGAATACATTAGGAACTACGAATTTCCCAAGTTTAGTCTCCACAGGTTAGAGACAAGTTTGTGCCTGTGCATTTTTCTATAATGATATAGAAACAAATCATACCCCTTATTGGGGTCCATGTGTCACCTAGTTGTTTATTTTTGTCCACCAATTTCTCAGCTTGGGGGTTTAATTGTGCATTTCTTCTAGACCTTTGTCCAAAACCCGAGCATTGATCTATTAAATCCTGATTTAGATGCCTCTCTTCTAGTTTTTGTCTCTTGCCCTTAGGGTTTTCAGTCACATTTTCCATGATATAAACTTTGTACAGAAAAAAACCTAGTTTTGTGCTTTAAATTTGAACCAGTTTATGCACTCTGCAATTTTTAGCTCGAGCTTAGAGTACTTACTTGGATGATATCTTATGTGGTTCTGGAGTTGCACTTCTTAGCTACGCCCTGCCTTCATTTTCCTCGACTGCTTAATAGTTTCACAATTTTCTTAGAATTTGATTTCAATGCACTCAGCTCTATTTCATTAATGGCGTCTCATGGCAAATTTTATGTCATCGAAGGGACAATTAATTTTTTGAATATGGGTCGTTTAATCACCGCCAAGTTGTCTTGTCAATACTTCATCAGGATGACCAATTTGTGATCTCACCGATATTTCCCCTTTCCCCGATGTCCTTTTACTGGTTAATTCTTTTATTTCCCTCATGATTTTGCAGTGACCCCAAATGGTTTCATACCAACATCACAGCATCCTCTCGAAACCCTCTTTGTGGGCAGTCTCTTCAATATCTTCTTATTTCTTCGATGTGTTTACAGGTCCATTGCACTAAGGTAACAAATTGTATCAAAGGGACTAATATTTGGGTTTCCCCGATATGGATCTATCCCTTCGACATTGACTTATTTAGTATATCTTTCCCTTTTCGGTGGGATTGTGAATCACCTCACTCCAATATCCTGGAGTCATTTCGAAAACCTTTATTGTTACCTTTGTATCGGATGCCATCATTTTATCAATGGGACAAATTCCCTTGTCCCATCGATGGATATTTTCCCTTCAATGTTTATTTTGTAGGTTTAGGCATATAGACCCAAAAATCTTCACGACCCACCATATTGGTTCATCAAAGAGACTCATGAATTAGTCATTTCGATACAAGCGAAGTCTCTTTGAAGTCAAATATCTCTTTCAACTTATCGAAGGGTCTATGTGACATGTCCTGCCGATGTATATCTATCTCCTCGATGAACTTTTTGGTGTTGTAGTGATATTGAAGGGACTCTTAAATCATTACTCCGATACTTTGTAGTCTCTTCGACTCTTCAAGTGTATAAGTTTGGTTTTGTCCCCTCGATTTCTTATTGTTGCTCCGATATATTAATGAGTCACTTCATAAAATGTTTATTTCTCAGGTTATCGAAGAGACCCTAAACATTTTCTTCTCGAATGCAGCGGTGTCTTCGACACAAATTTAATTGGATATCGAAGGGACTCTAATATGAGTTTCCTCGATGTGGTATTTTCTCATCAATATTGCTTCTTCGAAGGGATGTTAGGATCGCTCTTACCGATAAAGTAGAATCTAATATGATCTTTTTCATTTTAGGGTAAGGGTGACAAAATGTGAACTTATTATGGTAATGGATTATAGGTCAGATAAATGGAGTGTTTTGGATGAGGAAATTCTAAAATGACACATTTAGGTGATTGGATTATGGTGGGAAAAATGGATTTTTTACTAAAAATTTTAGGCTTAATTTTTAGTTCTAACAAAATCCTTGTTTCCAAGTAAGCATTTCTAAGAGTTGACTTTCAAGTCCTTTCTCCCAGACCATGTGACAAGGAGGATGTGGCAAAAGAGTAGACTTTTAGATAAT
The DNA here is from genome assembly GCA_027924645.1 of Cunninghamia lanceolata. NCBI lineage: Eukaryota > Viridiplantae > Streptophyta > Pinopsida > Cupressales > Cupressaceae > Cunninghamia > Cunninghamia lanceolata. The sequence continues at coordinate 14,894,746 of BSBN01000801.1, forward strand.
CTCTTCTTATAGAGTATAAGGAGGGGTTTATTGTAGAGAATTTGGCTTTCAATTAACCCTTTGTTTGAACTAAATAAACTTAGAGTTGGTTTTCAATGGATACTTGCTACTATGAGTTAATTTTTATTGAATTATTATCCCCTTCAGAATATGATGAGGAATTGGCTTTCAATCAATCCTTAGTCATAGATAATTAAGATCCTTATACCAATAAAAAACAATGTGGGTGTGTTGTTAATGTTAATTAGGTATATAAAAAATAAAAAATAGTACCTCCACAAAATCCATAGTTCCAAATTGTCGAAAGATATGAGTAAGTTGTGCACTACCACAATAGATTTTTCTATACTTTGTTCTATTTCTTGAGCTAATGTAGTGACTATAAGCACTAAAAAAGTGCATGAGCATACATGGTAGTCCGATGATGAGTTGTAGTCCGAAACACGTACATGTAAGCGTGTAAATATGACCTCTCAATAGTATTCCTCTTGGCTACACATGGATTGATGTTTTTCACTTTGTTTGTACCTCTCCTATACCCTATCTAACCTTCTAAGGTCTAGCATCTTCACCAATTACCCTATGTCAACAATTCATTTATGTCACTTTCTATTTCTATCGACATGACCTACCTACATCACAAGATAGAAAATTCACTTTCCCTAACCCCCTTTCAACCATTTCAACTCTCTAGAGGCCTCCAATTGACCTCCCAAACCATCTCCAATCATCAGTATGAACACCCATTTCAATATTTTTGGGTCACCCACTTTGACTTCGGATCCCCCGGGGATGACTCTGCCACTAAAGTGGATCCCCCAAGGGTGACCTATCATAGTGAACTAGGCAAACCACTCTCTTGAAGACCAATAACTTGTCTTCAAGTCCTAAAGTCATCTTTAGCCCCTAGGTCCAATCTTAACCCCTGAAACCACCTACAAAACCTATTCCATGTGGGTCACCTACTTTGATTTTTGAATCCCCTAGGGGAAACCCTACATTTTAAGTGAATCCCCGAGGGGTGACCTTGCTTGGCAAACTGGGTGACCCTATCATGTTTTAGCATGCGTGTTTCTCTTTAGTTCAAGCCCAAAATAGCTCCATTTTTGCTCAAATTTGTATAGCTCTTCAACCCTAACTGAGCCTAATCTATTTCAAACTCATTATAAGATCTCAATCACTCTATTCTTAGCTCCCACTGAGCTATCCTTATCTCCCTATCCATCTCATGCTAACTCCATTGTTCCTCTAGTGATAATATTTCAAAGCTCGTTCACTCTCTAATCATCCTAGTTCAATGTCCAATCACCATTGTTAACTCTCCAATCAATTCCACTATTCATGAGCTTCTCAAACCTATAAATACCCCCCTCCTATAAGCATTATGGGAGAAAAAATCATTGTTACAGATTCATTCAAGATTTTCTTTTTGCTCTCCATAGCATTTATGTGCTCATTGCAGGACTTTGTGAGCCTTTTATTTCTTCTTAGATTAGTTGTCCAAGATTCAATATCTTCATAGTATTGTTATGCTCTCTAATTTCTTTCAAAATCCCAAGCCATAGTGATCCCATAGCTTTCATTTCTCGATTCATATCATGAAAGCATCATTGCTCAATTCATACTCGATTCCATTACTTATATCTTCATCCCTGTTGCCAAGAGGAGAACCTTGTTGTTGCAGAGGAGAGGAGGTTTCTATAAAAGGACTTCTAAGGATACACCAAGCTCATGCTAGGTTTTTCATATGCTTAGTAGTTAATTAGATCACCAACTTGCTCTTGGGAAAGTAAAATTGATTGTTGCTATTCTCTTGATAGGATTTGCATCGTTAGAATAGAATTTCTTTCCATTGCTTAGCATAGTTGTTATTTTATTTTCATTAGTTTAGATGCAAAAATCAATTCACGAAAACACAAAACATAGGTTAAAATTTGCATGATAAAAATCATCTTTGATTACATTCATAATTACTTCATTGTAATTGGCACATTCAAAAATAAGAAAAAGAACAAAAATATTATTTTGCATTCATAAACAATTGCATACATACAAAAATCACAAAAATATAGAAAACAAAACAAAAACACAATTTGAAAACTCCTCGATTCCATCATGAGGTCGACAATCAAACAAAAGTGTAGAAAACACAAAGTACACACAAAGTCAAAGTCAACACTTGGTCAAACCTAAGTCAACACAACAAACTCCCCAAGAATTTGATGTGCCAAGGGATTAGAGGGGATTGGGTTAAAGATAATCTCAAAAATATAGAATTAATCCATCCTAGACCACAACATGTACACCACAAACGATTGAAGAACAAGAACATGCTCTTCGAGTCATTCAGGAAAGGAACAACACAACAAATCATTCAATAACATGAGAACATATTAGAACTTAGGATAATCAAAGAATAAAATATTCTTAGCACTAGGCATTGGAGCTTACAAAATCCCAATAGGAGACTTAGAACTAGTGACCCTTTGGGCCATATAGCTATCTCCACAACAATAGTCATAGAATGTGCTCATCAATCATCAATACATATTTAGCCCGTAGATCGTCCAACCTTCCTCCACGAAGTTCTACTTCCACATGAATAAAACCACCCCCAGATTATGCCTCCACTCGACTAGATTTTACCACAAGACTGAGAGTGACTTGGAGGTCACCTATTGAAAGGAGGTGGTTCATGTGTGTGATATCAAAGCTGACTCATTCGCATTGTGCTTGAGTCATGTTTTAGACCATACTTATTTTGGTGAACCTAATGTGAAAACACAACCTTTTGATTGAGTTTTTTTCATTTTCATTGCTTTGATCCCACTTCCATCATCATTTTTGCGTCCGACACCGGATTCAGCACACATATATTGGTGAACCTGATGCACGAAGAACAAATCCTTTTGGGATGGGTTCTTTCACATTTTTACGCATTTCACGATGTTTCATGCACCCTCAATCTAGGACTAAATCACAAAAAGTCCACGGGGATCTCCCCTCTAGTGATATTAACACACCTTCAAATCTAGTAGCTTCAATCTCAAATCAGTTAGACTAGAAAGACTCAAATTTGAATGGGATCCAACAAGATCCCCACAACTTTGACCAAATCAAAACATGACAAATGAACACTCGATCTAAGATCCATCAACATGATCAACCCATAACAAGCCATAGAAAAATGGCCACCCAAATGGACAATGAGGTGTTCTTACAAGAAACTCGAGAGAGATTTAAATCATTCCATGTAGTACATCAAGATAAAATCTCCATGACATGTCAAGTGTCATCAAAAAGAACAAAGAAGGTCACTTAAACATCAAAGAAAAACAATCCACCGCAAGGTGGAAAAACTCAAAGAATAGATAAAGTCTCACCCATAAACCTTATAGCAACCTTGGTCCAACAAATCAAGACCCTTGAGGCTAGGAGTGTTGAATTTACATATTGTCAAAACAAAATTGAGGAGAAACCTAGGCACAGGGAAATCCTTTCATTAACAAGATCGAATCAAACCATGGGGTAACCCAAAATCTCCCTCATCTAAACTCACATTCTTACAACACAAGTAATGAAACATACATGCCTCACTTTCCCTCATCATCCAACACGACAAGTTTCAATCAAATAGGTGGGATTCATATAACGTAAAATCAACCACAAACAATCCTGCCTAATTTTCAAAACATGAACATGAAACCATCTAGTTATCCAATTTTTTTAGATATCAACAATCTAGCATACCCTTTCAACAAGTGAAACAAGCTCCACTTGAAGGGCTGATGTTTGGAGGAACAATACCCTCTACATGTAACCCCCTCTTAGGAACACACCTTGAGTATTTAAAGGAGCCTCTTGACTACAACATTCATTAGATCATACTACCACATCCTCTCCTTGAGCTTCCAAAATTTAAAGGAGAGGGTACTCCCAACTTTCATATCAAGGCTTACGTCATGATAGTGTGAGAACTCTTTCCTTGGGATGGGGTGATATAAAAGATTTTTCCAAAGACTTTGGAGGGTATCACTCTAGATTGGTACTATAGACTTCCAAAAGCATCAATCCACTTATTTAGCCGAATCATCAATCAATTTGTGGTTGCCTTTGACATAAACAACTAGTTAAGATAGGAATACAAGAATTTTTAACAATCAAACAAGAAGCCAATGAGTCGGTTGCACACTTTATCACATGATGGAGGAAAGTTCTCTATTCTTCAACAAGCACACCAAACATGGATCATAAGGAACTTTTTGATATCTTCTTATATACTCTCAACAATGACGTATGAGAACAAGTCCAAAAACTCCCTTATAAATCATATGAAGAAGTGCTTGAAAGTGCCCTTAGAATTGACCAAGTTACTATTAATAGCGAAAGAAGGGAGTATGATGGCAATGGAAGGTTGGTAAACCATGATAAAAATAGAAAATATTTGACAAACAACCAAAACATAAATGGGTCAGCAAACACTTCATCATCTAGAAACAACAATAATTGTGACTACAACAGTCATATGAATTTAGGGAACCAAAATGTCAACAACTATCCCCTAAGAATCAACAAGCAATCATACAATAATCATCATAAGCCTTAAGATTAAAATCATGATAAATACTGCTCATTTCACAAGAGAAGGGGCATGAAATCAAGTCATGTCGGGAGTACCATCACTTCATATCAAACCTCCAAAAATATCAACAACAAGCATTCATGGACACATTATCACAAGATGAAAGAAATAGTCCCAAAAGCCATCAAAATGCCTTTGATCAAAAAACCTTAGGCCTTGTGGAATTAGATAAAGATTGATAAATTTGTGTCACCCAAGGACTAGAATGACTAGATGACACCTCTAGCAATTTAAAAATATTCCCACATGCTAGAACTTCTCAAGCATTATTCTACGCACAACAACTCTATCCTCAATGCCTCAGATCTAGGCAATCTAGTTCAAAACACTCCAAATGAAAAGTGTTCTTCTTTGACATTTGATTTTGAAAAGTTACGCTTAGATGATGACATAGCTAAATAGGGTGATATCCCCCTCCATCTGATAGTCCAAGTTTAGGACTATTCCATTAAACGTGTAATGATCGATGTTGGGTCTATAATCAACATAGTCTCTTTCTCTCTTCTTCAAAGAATGGGTTATGACAAAACTCAAATCATACGAGAAAATTCCATCCTAAAAATTTATGACAACCCAAACATTTGAACCATAGGTAAGGTCAATCTTCAAATCACATTGGCCCCCAAAACTCTCCCAACTGAATTTCACATCATCAATGAAGAAACCACTTACAACATGAATCCTAGGAAGGCCTTGGATCCATAGGATGAGGGTTGTTCCCTCCACATTATTTCAAGAAATCCACTTCACACGTGGGACAAATCCACATCATTAAAGGAGACCTTGATCCTTTCAGTCTCTATAAATTTGAACAAGCCAAAAAGAAGGGAAAGACCATAGAAACCACCGGTGACCAATTTTTTTTTAAAGGGGAGACATCTAAACAAATCACAAATATAGCTAAAACCTAAAAATGTCCAGGGAAGGGGGCAATAGGAGAATTCCCCTTCAATCCCCACTCAAAAAAGTCTAATGCTCCATTCAACTTAGCATCCATTTCTATCGATCTAGATATGAGAATCCATATAGTCGAGACCACCACTAAGAAAAAAGGAGAACTAGAACCCACACACAAACTAGGAGAGTCAACACCAATTCCAATTACCCCTCAAAAGTTCAAAACAAACATTGAAACTCAACAAGAACAGAAAATGATAAAGCTAAGAAGAAAACTATCAAACAATAAAAAAAGTGAGCACACAAAAATCTTCACTGAATTTAAAAACATTTTTACACCAAGTCTTCGAGTGTCCTTGCAAAGACTTTCAAGTGAAGTTCCAAACAAATTGGATAGGTCCATACATAGTTAAGGAAGACATCAGAAATGACACTTACCTCTTGTGCATTATGGAAGGAGAAGAGTTCAATATCTCAAAAAAATCATAAAAATACAAAAATTTACAAAAAATTTAAAAAAATGTCAAAAATACAAAATTTCCAAAAACAAAAAAAAAACAAAAATTGGATCTTCATTCTGTTCCACCATGCATTTGTGAGTGACCGCTCTTGTTCGATATTTGTCTTAGTAAGGATTCTAAGGTTGCTTAGGTATAGGTTAACCCTTTGAACTTTTGAGATTCCTCATGATCATATTGGCTACCTATCATTTACTGCTTTTACACTCCTTAATAAGTTATAATTAAAGCCTGGCTCTTAGCTTCACACTGATCCCAGTCTTAACAAATCATGATGATAAGTCCAAATGAAGTTGGTACTCAAACCTACAGTACTCAATAGAAGCTTGCAAGTAGACCTTCCCCATTCCTCCTTAGTAGAAGGGAAGTCCAACTGGATAGTGAAAACCCTTGTTGGCGCTCAGCTCCTTATCTTTCTTGACCAAAAACATTAGGGGGGTCATAAATCCACATGAAGAAATCAAAAAGAGGAAAAAAAGAGTGCAAGAGAAAAAGAGAAAGAGAGATCATAAAAAAAGAATACAAATACAAAAACAAAAAAGAGAGAAAATACAAAAAAAATGAGAGAATCAAAAAAGACATTTCCAAAAATACAAAAAAAAAAGAAAAGAAATAAAGAATAAAAAAGAGAGGAGTGCTAATGTTCGTACTCTTGAGTGGAGATAAATCTAAGCTCAAAGCTACGAGGGTGACATCTATTAGAGAAAACAAAAAAAGAAAGGTACAAAGCACACACTGCACTAGCTAAGCAAAACCAAAAGTAGCTATCTTTAAGACCATCTTCTATTTTGGAGCCTTTCCTTTACCCTAGGTCTATCTTGTTGTCCATCTCTGATCTTAAGTCTAGAAGGTCCTAATAAAATTTGTTTTCTTGTCTAAGTTGAAAGATTCTCAAAATGTTTTGTTTAGATAAGGATCAATATCTAGTGTTTTGCAAAGCCAAAATAAGGAACTTTCCATCTCTTCCCCACTCCCACGAGTCCTTAATGAAATCCTATCCCAAGGTTTAGTAGGTCTCCCTATACCAAGTCAACTTACAATCCCCGAGGTCAAAAATCCTACTAAAGAGCATTCACAGTGTTTGTTCCACTTGCATACATTTCAAACATATAAAACAATAAAAAATGTCATAACATCATGACATTCATAGCACTTAGATCATGAAACTTCATTTTATATTTGTGAATCACATCCAAATATGTTGCATCTCATTAATATCATAAAAGGGGGTAAGTGCACCAAGTTGGGATATAAAAAAGTGGCCAAATTAGTAATTTTGGAAATAATGCACTCATGTTATGTTTGAATGGCCATAACGTGATCACGTTATGTTTAAATGGCCGTAACATGATCGCGTTTAGGCTTAGTGAATATCAAGCCATAATGTGATCGTGTTTTGTATTCCACAAAATGTGAGCAACACAAAACACAAGCGTGTTTTGTTGAACCAAAACGCAAGCACATTTTGTGTTCTAGAAAATGTGATCATGCTTTGTAAAACATAAAACATGATTGTGTTTTTTAGAACATAAAATTCGTATGTAAAACATGATTCTTTTTAAAATTAGAATGTTTGACTTAGATATTTGGTTGGACTTTTAACTTTAGTCACACTCAATTGATATTAAATTGTTTTCACTAAATTGTAAATGATTTTGTTTAAAATTAGAAAGTTTGACGTAGATATTTATTATTATTACTTATAAATGTTTAAAAATTATGTATATTATTTCATTATATAGTCAACAAAGTGTTAAAGAAAGCAAAGCAATAGATAGAGGGAGAGATAAATAGATAGTGGGAGAGTGGGAGAGAGACAAGAGATAGAGAGATAGAGGGGGGAGAGTTAGGGAGAGATAGAGAGAGAGGGAGAGGGAGATAGAAAGATAGAGAGGGGGGATTCAGATATATATATATATATATAGAGAGAGAGAGAGAGAGACCTCTCTCTCTCTCTCTCTCTCTCCCCAAGGATCCTGATCTATTGGACTATGTGGCTATGAGAGCTCCTAAGAATCTCCTATGTTTTGTATTTCTCCATAATGAGGTGGGTTTTGTTTATGAAGAGAGGGTTGAGTATCCATGTTGGTTCTTTCCTCAAGGGAGCTTTCTAGTACCCCTTGGCATGCTTCATCTCATTCATGTTGATAAGCCTCTCTCTCTCTCTCTCTCTCCCCAAGGATCCTGATCTATTGGACTATGTGGCTATGAGAGCTCCTAAGAATCTCCTATGTTTTGTATTTCTCCATAATGAGGTGGGTTTTGTTTATAAAGAGAGGGTTGAGTATCCATGTTGGTTCTTTCCTCAAGGGAGCTTTCTAGTACCCCTTGGCATGCTTCATCTCATTCATGTTGATAAGCTATATGGGGAGCCTCTCATGCTATACAAGATTCTTCTAGGTCTTTCTCTAAGAGTCTCACCTCATTGTCAATTCAAGTGGTAGTGTCTTTGTAGTTTGTGATGGGATGACCCTAATGATGGATTTTTTATCAGATGAGCACTTGAGTGCTCTAATTTGATCTAGGTTTGGTTGAATCATAATATCTTGGTTCCAAACTAGGTTATCAAAAGTGATGAAGTTATGTGGTTATTGGTGTCCACCATTTGAGTTAACATCTTTATAACCATACCTATTTGAGATAGGTGCTAATAGACTGGGAAGGATGTACCAGTTAAATGAAAGAGGGATAGCTAGGTCTAAGGGACCTTCTCCCAATTGTGTTATTGGTCTAGACATATTCAAGGGTACCATAAGTACCACAAAAAATGGGAAAACAAGGTAGGTGAAAGGTGGAAGAAAGAAAATGGGAGGGCTTGTCCAAAAGGATTTTCCTTTAATGTAAGTTTCACCAAAATATGTGATATTATAAATCTTCTCATCACAAGAGGTGAATGAGGTGGACTCAAAACAAAACATGCAATATGTGCTACACCCTTGTTGATGGCATGGATTGAATTACTCCTGCTCTTCCAAAATAATCTAGCTAAGTAAAGGAGAATTTGACTAATCACTCTCTTCTCATGGCAAGAGGATCTCATAGATGGTAGTGATATGGTTGTGTGTAATGGGAGTCATGTCACCAAGTCCACTCACTTCACAAGAAAGGAGTTCCTAGTGGTAGACTATGGTGTTTATTTGAGGTGTGGAATGTGGAGTGGTTGTCACTTGAATTGTTGGGGTGTTTAAACATTCTCTTTCCAATACTAGTAAATTGTGAGTCTATCATCAATGTGTGCAATGATCATGTCTAATAAAGTGGGTTCTCTTAAGCGAGTGTCTTCTCTTATCCATCTCTATTCATTGTGTTCTCTTATTTTCCTAAGTGTGGGCGCATTTTCTTGAATTTCGTCAAGGACCAACTCAATCCAATCTTTTGTCATCCCAAGACACATTCGGTGTGAAAAGACAAGTGAAGGATAAATTACTTGAAAGATAGTGATTACTTGGGTTGTTGCTTTCTTTGATGAAGTTGAAATGTTTGATATATTTTCTTTTGCATTTTTCATTTTCAAGTAGTTAAAAGAGTTGTTTACTTTGGTTTTCAAGCATTGAAAGAGTTATTTGCTTTACATTTCATGAATTGAAAGAGTTAGAGAGGGAGAGAGAAAGATATATAAATAGAGAGAGAGAGAGATGTTTAATTGTAATATAAACCATACAAGACATGTTAAAAACATATATCCTATGGTGTTTAAACAAGTTAAAGTGTTACAAATTCTTGTACTTTAGTTATAGAAGACTCTTGGATCATACTTGACATTGTATTGCTACTATTATTCATTTATACTTCCAAGAGAGGTTATTGAAAATAATTAACAAGATCTTCCCTAGTATTTTCTTATTAAGTTGGTTGACACATTCTTTCATTTTTAAGTGCTCTTATCCACACTAGTTGTTTATACATAGGGACTATCTTTCCATAATTCTTCACATGTAATAATAAATTCTTTAATGAATGTTCTTTAAGGTTTAATATATTTCAATTAATGAATTTCATAGTGGAATATCCATAATAAGTATGGATAATATTACTATCAAAGCAATTTTTCTTGAATTTTGTGTTTGTTTATACAAGATTACTTTTCTAGAATTGTGCTTGTTACTAAATAATACAAGTGGTAAAGTAGATTTTTCTCCTTTACAAGAAGAGATTGGATAGAAATACTAAGAATCATAGCACATGATGATGTTACACCTCTGGATGGAGGAGAGGTTTATCAAGTTATAAGATGTTACAATAATGTCTTTCAATGGGGAAGCTCAAAAGAAATGTACTCATAAAGAGTGGCTAATTTCTTAAACAAAAGTGTAATCCCATGGTGAGAATTTTTTTTTGATGAGCACATGTTTTCAATGTTGAGGTGAATATATATATAATGCCTTGTGGAGGAGATGTTATCTTGTCAATAAGATTGATAATTGGTTGTCATTACTTGAGGTGTATTTAAGTATGCACAAAATTAGTGAAGAACATAAAAATTTCTTTGTTGGATAAAGACTAAAAAATAATAATCTTATTTTGTTTGAATTATATTCTCATTCTTTAAATTTTAGAAAAATAGCAATTATATGTTCATGGGATGAACCTTAGAAGACAATAAAAAATAATAATTCTATCTTATGTCAACAAAGATGATAGGTCTATTGAGTGGTAATGTAATAATTAAAAATAAAGTCGAAGTGTACAAGAGTGTACACTAGTGAATTTTGTAGAAGAGTTATTCAAATGGTAAAGGATATATGCAAGAAGATGACATCTTGATGAACTATGTATGTGGCCTTCATAGCCATCTAAGCAGGCTCATATTTCTCTCAAAAATGAAAGAAATTTAGATAAACCATCTTATCAAGCTCATTATTTCAAAGTGGACAAGGAAAATATCACATGCCTTTCTTCATGAAGGGAAATACAATACAATTTTTAACTTAATCCTATAAGAAGAGATGTCACAAGTTATTTGATCTATACAAATTATCACCACTTTGACATAGTAACGACACTAAATAAATAACTAGAATGAAAAAATAATAGAACCATGATAAAGAGAGAGGGAGATATAGAGGGGTTTTTTTAATGCTTTAGTGTCAATGTTTAGGGATTTGGGTTCACATTTAGGGAACTTAAATTTTAATAATAAGGAAGAGTAAAGGGAGGGTGGGAGAGAGAGAGAGAGAGAGAGAGAGAGAGAGAGAGAGAGAGAGAGAGAGTGTGGGGAGAGAGGGAGAGAGAGGCAGAGAGAGTGGGGGTGGCAAGATAAAGAGAGAGATAGAGATAGAGCTCAAGAGGGAGATATAGAGATCAAGAGAGAGAGATATGGAGAGAGATAAAAATAGAGATACATACCCATTCTTATTCTAGTCTATCCACCCGAGGGTTTTCCAACTTTCCTATGCCTAGACTCATAAGTGTAGTGTACCTAAGCAATCATCTCATTAGGAATTGTGAGACCTTCTGGACTAGGCTTAGCCCTAGGATTTTTGTGCAATCCATATTTCTTTTGAAGATAGATAAGCCTTGAACTAGGCTAGATCAACTCAACTAACTCTATAAATATAGGGGTAGTTCCTCTTTTACATCCATAACAGAAATCCAAGTGTCATCATCCCAATGATTATACCATAGTTTGGATAGGACACCTTTTTCATCATCTTCTTAAATAGAATTTCCACTCTCATCTGCTTCATCATGGAATTGGACCCCTTTAGGACAATGAGAAGGGTCATGATCTTGGATACAAGGAGTACACCATGAGTATACTTCCATGAAATTTGTGTACTGCAAAGTATTTGGAAGGTTTCTCCTTTTCTCCATTGTTGTACTCATCTTGGTATCCTATCTTATTTGTGATGATTGTGTGAATGAGAAGATGGTGAGTCTAGGAACCTTGACAGTTTGGATATCCTACTTGACATTTAAGAGAATGGTTTTATCATTTTCTTTAAGTTTTTGACGAAGGCGTAATCAATGCCCCTAACTCTTCATATATGGACTGTCCATTTTTGCTTTTCTTGCTAAAGGGACACATGGTCCTTATCAGTATTTGTATTTGTTTGTTTTCGTCATCCACCAATTAGGTACTCACTGAAGAATGTAAAAAATAAAAATGAGAGAGGAGAACCAAGTGCCTTAGGTAGGAGGATGCCCCCAAGACATCTTCTGCAATGCTATGCCCGCACAACACACAACAATGAAATAGAGGAGAGAAGAATAGAAGAATGGAGGGACATAGAAAAATGTTACGACAGAGGTGGTCTCGTTGTATCCTTGACCTTACAAGAGAATCAAGGGTCATCCAAAGAGACCTAAACAACACATAACACAACACAGGGGAACACAACACATAAGAGGAGGCCATGTAAGCGAGCAGAGGTATGCTACGACAAAGGTGGCTAAAAAGGGTTAGAAATACTTACATGTTTACACAACTGAATAACGGTTGTCGTCGAGCAAATCATCTTCCTCCCAATCTCGAATGCTAGAGGAAATAGGCACATAGGGTACAATTGCCAGCTTAAATCATCATTCTTTAACTCTTCAACCTTAAGCTCTTCTTTAGTTGATTCAATGTCAGGTGGTGGAATGTTCTCTTGTTGGGGTGTGGCTTGTCGAGCTAAGGCTTGTCTCCTCCTTTCTCTTGCTTGCCTATTCCTTGGTGTTTTATTGGTGATGTTTGCAAAAGTATTCTCATGATTTTCCACGGTCTTCAACATCTCAGAGGAGGAAGCTTGTGCTAAATTAACCTTTTGTGATGAAGTGTTTTGTTCTTTACGAGTATCTCTCGATCCTTGTAAGGATGGCGGAGGAGGAACCTCGACAAATACTCCCTTACCTCTCGATCTAGGGGGTTCTTTCAATTCAGGTTGCTCTTTACCTTTGATTTGTTCTATAGGAGGTCCAACCAATTTTGTTATCAACTTTGCTTGGTATCTTTGATATCCCAGGAATAATTGATCTTGTCTTGGTTGAGGAGGCTCAATAGGTTGTGGCCAAAAGTAGTCTAGGTTGAAGTTTTTTCGAGTAACTATAGATTGCCATAGACTATGGTGGATAGTACACACTCTTCCATGGTGAGGAAATTTTAGACATTTATGAATTATGGAGGGGACTGCTTTCATGGCCTTGAGCCATGGATGGCCTAATTTCACACGGAAGAGGTCAGATGGAGGAATGATGTCGAATGATTGTTCCAAGGCTTTATCAATTACTTTGATCAATAAAGTAATTTTCCCTATGGCCGGGAGGAAAACTCCAGTATGTGTTTTAATCATCATGTGTGTGGGCTCATAAGATTCTTGCATCAAATTATGTGAATAGAGGAACTCTTCAGTAGCCACATTAGTTATACAGTTAGGATCAGTAAGGGCTCCTCTTATATGATTTCCCATTATTTGTACGGTGATGTAAAGAGGTCCTTTAATACTTCCAGTTGTTCTATCATGTGGTGTAAAAGCTAATGCGGGTTCAGGAGTCTTCCACTTCCTATAAACTCTAGGAGGAACCATAGCGTTGTTGTGATGAGATGTCATGGATGTGAGATTGTTTCACACCAAAGCACTTGTTTGAGGAAATCGGGTTTTTAGAGAGCAAAACACACGAATTTCACAACAAACCAAGAAAGTATGATGGAAATACTGCTACACAACAAGGCAAGATGAATGAATTAAAAGTTTGTTTAAATAAGTTTGAAGAAAGTGTATAAAACTCTTAATGTTGAAATACACAATGTGGAATCAAAAAAGGTGAAAGTTTCAAAGCAAGTATGCAAAATGATCCAACACTACACTTCAAAATCAGATTTGAATAAATGTTGAAAAGGAGTAGCAAAATCTGAAAATGAAATTTTGACTACAAACCCTAGTTTTTGCTAAGACTAGGTTATATGAAAAATGCAACTTTTTAAGCAACACCATAGCAAATGAAACTTGTAAATGCAAGATTTGATATGAATTAATGATGAATGATTGTAATAAGGATCAGATCTAATGCAAAATTCAGAAAACTAAATCTTTTTATCATATGTAATACCAAATATGCAAAACTATGCTTTAATGCAAGCCTAAAATGCTTGTTTTTTCAAAAAATTTCAAATGTATATAAGATTTTTCAATGCAAGATGATTAATATGATATGGACTGCAAGGACTGATTCTAACTCTCAGAAAAATGCAAAATGCTCATTGTTCCAGGTTCACCAAAATGTTAGATGTGAAAAGTGGAAAGATGGTGGATGGTGTCAAAGTATATCAAATCAAACCCTCCTTTCACAATAACATCTGAGGACAAAAACCGAGTCAAGTCACTACAAATGAATGAGGGCTTAGCCACAAGTTTATGTGCTCAGGAATGATATGGAAAGATAGATTAGATTGAGAGATTTGTCAAACTCTAATTATAATGCAATCGGATATAGACATCGGATAGAAAAATACTCAGGGATGATCAGAAACATACCATAAGTTGAGTTTTCAAAAACGGAAACTTTGCAAACTACGGCGCAAGCGACCAAGTCTAATAAGGCAGTTTTTCTATAGATCCGGAGCAGAAAGATGTGTCGAACTGCATCCAACGCCTAAATTCGGGGTCAAGCATGTCGGGAGGACTATGGGTCAAGTGCCCTAGTCCAGGAGGGAGGAATATCAGCAAGATTCTTCAAGATCCCAAACCCTTATCCTTCAAACTGCTTCTCTATTCCTGCACTTTTCCAACTCCTGCACCTGTAATCTGCAATCACAAAGAGAGACATTTGGGGGTTGTGGTGTTGAGAGGTTGCCTTGGTCAAGCCCCGGAATGACATTCAAGTCTTCCAACACCATTGTTAGATAGTGTGCCCAAGGAGGGCAGAGGCCGAATCCAATGATGAAATAAAATGATTGAATCACAAATAGATGTCACCTTAGGGGTGAAGCCCTCACGGAGATGATCTTTCACACCATGAGGAGATGGATTGATGAAGTCAAATATACAACAAACACAATAACAACACAATTTTGTTCTACAACACAATGAAGGCCTTGAAATCTCTTTGCTCAATATCACAAGTTCGCATTATCCATCTAGGTGTAAAATGAAGTCATAAACTTACTTATATATGCTTTCCCGCTAACATTCGTAATTTAAATTGAAGAGGCCAACAAAGGAAAACCTTTTGAAAGGGCCCAAGCCGACATACAATAATTTTTATCCTGGTAAATTAGGCTGGACTTGGGCGCGGTCACCCAAGTCCCAAGGGCCCTAATTTGGTCTTGATTAAGGATTAGAATGGGCCCCTAAGTCCCATTTGACATGAGTTTCAGAGAAAATTGCTCCGGGATAAGTATTTAATTTGGAAAGTGTAAACACGGGGACCTAGGAGCTAAACTAAGAGGTAAAAGGGCATGGGGAAACTTTTTACTCAAATAACAATAGGTAAAACATCTTTTGAAAGGACTTGAAACCTTCTACAAGACAAATCAACAACCCAAAACAATTGAACAACAGGACAACTGCAGCCACACTACCAAAATAGGACAACACACCAACAACACAAACATTAACAAGTCAACAACCTATACAATGTCTGACGTCCTAGAAATCCACATACCCTTGAGCCGGGTATGGGAATCAAACATAGGTTTAGGAAGACTTCTCTTCCTTCTTTGAACAATGTTAATCTTAGGCAATGTTATCTTCATGAAATTTTATTATGTTCTTATATACTACTTATTCTTGTGATTATGCATATTTTTAAAACAAACCTTTTAGGCGTGTTTTTGAGCCCATACTCCATCAGGGCTGCAACCGTTTCAGAAATTGTTCAAAATTGTAGCAGAAAGAGGCATGAAAGGAGGTTAAAAGAAACAAAATCTTAATAAAGAGAAGGATGTTGCAATCCTATTACAAGAAATTCAAGATAATAAATGTCATTAAAGATGTCAAATTCTTCACAGAAGTGTAACTCCCTCTAATGGACAATTTAGCCCTTGTCTCCATACTCTCTCTGTGAACTGTCGTTTTTCTGGCCTCCTAGATTAGTAAGGATGTTCATAGGGGAGAAATACCCACTAAATGACAGAAACAAGTGAGAATTTTGAAAAATAGGAGAATCAGAAAGTAAAGGAAATTTTCGATTACAACTGGATATCTCCCTAAAAAGGGAGAAATAATATTAAAGAATTGGAGCAACCCAATAGTTGAACAGGGTTCAGTACTTGTGAGAGTAAGGATACTAAACAACCATTTTTTTAAAGAAAATACTATTAGATATTACTTTCAAAACTAGTTTGTAAATAAAAAGTATCCTATAAAACAACTCATATTAAAATAACAACAAATCATGTGATAACACATAGGCACATCAACTTTTTTCCCTTTATATCGAAACTCTCCTTCATTAAATGCTTTAAAAATGGTCTTCCATATATTTAAATGTATGAAATGAAAATTGTAGCTTCAGCACTTGTTAGTTCTGTGATAAAATTTTGTTTCTTGGACGTGCCCCCACAAGAGCACAGCAAACCCACCAACATGGGGTGCCCAACTATTGGATCCTCTATCCTAATGGCAGATCACTTTTACAAAAGGATTTAATAGCAGGAGCATATTCTACCCATTAGAGGTATATAATTATCAAAAAAGTAGGCGAAATCTACAAGCATTAGAAACTTCTTACGAGCAAGAGCTCACAACAATGTAATATCTTGGTGGAAATTACTTCCACAGACAGATCGTAGACATACTGCAAAAATTGTCTACGTTCCTCCCAAATAGAGTATTAACAAGGATTCCTGACAATGAGATTAGGATAGAAGAAAAAGAATAAACTGAAAAAAATTTCCAAATCATGCTAATCTATAAAAATACAAATTGAAAATATAGAGATACTTGAGCTTGAATCTCATCAATTATGGTTATATATCTGCAAAAAAATCAGAAGCCTGTTTTTGAGATGACGTTTGACCCTTTTCTGATTTCCTCTTTCTCTTGGATCCTGCAATTAAAGAAGGTATAAAATGAGTATGACCAGCTACCTTCAACAAACATGCAACTCAATCATTGACATAAGGAAACAAATCTTCTCAACATATGTCAGTATCTAAAAGACGCACAAAGAATAAAATGTTATAATTTAAACACAATTGCCTACACAGCAGTTGAAATAATTACCGAATGAAGCAATTTGGAGTTGACATTCAGGATTGAGACCAAGACCAAATCGTTAAAGAACAAAAAATAATAATAACACTGTACATACAATTAGAGAGTAATTCTAAAGTCATACTTGTTGTGACCAAATCACACATCACCCCATTGGGAATAGGGACCCCCCTCTTCTTGATGCTTAGGTTAAATCGAGTCTTTCAGAGTTTTGCTTTTGATCTTGTTTTGAGTTCTAAAGAGGATTGTCTGATGCAGCTTTGTCTTTTGAGAGGTCCTTGATTCCTGATCAAGTAGCTTCATGTAATTGAAATTGAATTGAAAATCTTCATGGTGATTCCTTCGTGGACTATGGTGTTTGATAAGGTATTGTCAAGTGAAAATGTTAAGTCTTCAACCAAGACTCAGATCTTTGATCTAATCTCAAGGAGAAGTCAAGACCTTGATCTGATGTGCCAGAGCCATGCAGAACTCAAACTTCCAATCCAGTGCGCTCAATGCAAGGAGAATCAGAAGTCTTAAGTAATGCGCCAAGAGTGAAGAAGAGGTTTAGTCTTTCAAGAGAGATGAAGACTTCAAACACTTGATCCATTGTGCCACCTTGAGTTGAGAGATAACTTGGGCTAGATTGAAGATGAAAAGTTAAGACTATTTCGAAGGGAACTCACCATTCTTATCTAGTGCGCCAGAGCCATGAAGAAGTTAAAACCTCAATCTGATGCGCCAGAGCCAGGAAGATCCCAATAACATGATCCAATGCGCTTAGCTGATATAAGGATTCCAAGCCTTCAACTGCTGCGCTAGGGGTCATGTGGAATTTTGTCAAGTGAATGGGAGTTCAAAACTATGAAGTGATGCGCCATCTTGGGAAGGGAGAGTTTGTATTCAAGAAGATCTCAAATGCATCATCCAAGGTGCCAATTCTTGACATCCTCGAGGCTAGTTTTAAAGAAGATCTCAGGGTTATGATCAAATGCGCTCATAAGAGAAGTGAAGCTACAAGTGTTAAGTGATGCACCAAGAGTAATATGGGGTCTTGGGGAGATCTGAAGACTTAGTCCTATGCGATTATATGAAGACCTCAAATGCGCTGTCCTAAGGTTCAACCCAATATGCCAATACTATGAAGAGCTTGAACTTTCAATCTAATGCGTTAGCCTTCAACATTTTCAAGGCAAAAATTTCAATGGGAGAACAAACCTTCATCTGCTGATCCATTTTAAGATCCTCATCTGATGAATAACTCAGGAACTTGATCAGATGTGCTGTAAGGAAAGGTTCAACTTCATAAAGAGTAAGTTGTCATGATGATTGAAACAAGAAGATTCAGATTGGTTATCTAGTGCGCTGCCACAATGAGGAGTATAAGGATGTTTCAAGGGGTTTTCATAAGGATTCAAGCTCCTTATCTAATGCACCTTAAGTCTTTAAGTGAGATGAGGATCTCGAATCATCAAAGCAATGCGCCAATGTTATGAAGAGCATGGAAAAGGTTAAGGATGTTTCAAGGGTTTTTAAGAAGAATTCAAATTCCTCATCTAATGCTCCCCTCCAAAGGGTGAGATGAACCTTGCATGGAGTCTAAATTTTATAACCTTTTTAAGGAGGATTCAAGTCTTTAACCACTGCGCCACATGTGGGGAAGGTGCTAAGTGTTCTGATGAAATTACAAGAAGATCCTAACATCACAATCTAATGCGCCCAAGGAGGAGAATTTTTATGGTTTTAAATGTGATTTTGATGAGGATCTAAATATCCCATCTGCTGCGCCACCCTTATAAAAAGAAATGAAGAGGAACTTAGAAGTATAATCCGTGGAGTTCGTTCTAGAAGAAGCCTAAGACCTGATCTAACGTGCTTTAAGTCTTTAAATGAGATGAAGATCTAGAAAACATCATCCAATGCGCCAAGGGGAGATAAGGTAGGAGTATCAAAGCTCAGGTTCATGAAATTGCAAGGAGAATCAAAGTCATCAAGTAGTGCGCCAGTCCTCAAAGGAGTAAGGTGCAAATTTTGGAAATCTTTGGAAAGGAGAATTCAAAATATCAATCTAGTGCACCACATATGGAAGGGAGGTTGTTAATTGATTAATACACTTTCAGGAAGAACTCACTATCTTCAACCAATGCGCCCCATTCTAGAAAGAGAAAGATCTTAATCCTGATCTAGTTCCCCATATCAAGGAGATCCCTAGAACCTGATCTAATGCATTCATTTTTTTAAGAAGATTCAAAAGACTCCATCCAAAGAGCCTCATCCAATCTGCTTTCAAGGGGAAAAGAAAACTATCATCTGCTGCGCCAACTTGTAGAGGATTTCAAAGAGGTCATCTAGTGCGCTCAGAGCAAGGGGAAATTGCCATGCTTACTCACCACGCTTTGGTAATCTTTTGACATTTTTTTTTAAGGGCTGACTTGTGTCATGGGAGTTCGCACCAAATTGAGTAAAAAGGAATTAAATTAAATGTTTTCATAGTGCATTAAATAGGGTTGGCCTAGGCAGTTAGGCAATTTTAATACAAGTTTTGTATATATATATATATATCTGTTGTTGCTCTCATTTTCATCATTCATTAAGGAGCGATTTACCTCTAGAGAGCAGAAGTAAGGTAATTTTGACAAAGTGCAGGTCTGGTTTTATCAAATTGAGTTTGAATCTGATTAAATTCTAAAGGTATCCATCCAAAACAGCATATTTGGTAAGTCTGATCTGAACATAACTGGTCTGATTTTTCTTTTATTTTAATAGGTGCATTGAAAATGGTTTTAGATGTTAGGAAGATGAGTAAATTTATGATGAAATCCTTGGGATTAGACGACATGATCTTCTTGCAAAAACTTTATGTTAGAAGGATAAAAATCAGGAGTCTAATGCATTAAGAAGGCTGAAGTAGATTGTTGATCATTTATATTTGAGGTTGCTTATTCATGTCAAGTTTGTAGGACCATGGCAATGACTTCGAAGGAGAGACAAGCGAGGATCCGCATGGATGCTAGGGGCAAAGTTCCAGAATCAAAGCTCGTTTCAAGATGGACAAACGTCAGAGACACAAACATGGGCAATAGCAATCTAGAAGATATCAAATCCGTGCTTCAGGAACCCACTGGGGGTAGTCTTGCTAGAGCCATCATGAGGAGTGGAGCTATTGAAACTGCTTGTTTTCCACCAGCTCTACCGTGTTCAGAAATGATCATAGAATGTGTTAAAAAGTATGACATGGATAATAGGCAAATTGTGGCCAAGGATGGAACAGTGTTAGCTTATTTGCAAAAGGAGGCAATTGGAGACACCTTCAACATTCCTGTTGATGGTTGTTTTTCGACAAGTCAACAATAGGGTGAAATACTAGGTATCTGACCCTCTCTTGAGCAAAGCCTCTCGGATGCTGAACTAAGTGATCAAACGAGATAACTCCAAGGTTCCTTCTAATAACGTTTTAATTTCAGTAAGAGACAGCTCAATGATTTAAGTATGATTCTGCTGTTAATCAACAAAGGGACTTACACAATTGTTCATGTAACTTGTTGTTTCAAAGACTCTGGAAGTGAACACTAGAAAATCTAGGTACTGCAACTGACGCGTATGATTTAGCAATGGACGTTCTGATCCTAAATCTAACTGATTGGTAAAAAAAAGGCAAAAGATATAGGGTTGAGAAATACTAATCTAATCCTAAATGGAAGGACGTTTACTGCTTAAAGTGAAGTCGAACCAAATCTTGTTTTGCCAAGATAAAACAACTACACAAGAGAGGTGCTATCTTCAAAGGTATGTAAGATGTTTAAATCAATTATGCTCATGAAAATTCAACAAGCATAAAGATCAAATTGATGCTCAATTGTAAAGACTTCACTACAAGGCAATAAAACAACCTTTCACTAACTAACTTATACTTAAAAAGAAAACTTGTAACTTAACTTAATATTCGTGTGAAAATTGAAACCATGCAAACACTCAGAAATATAAATAGAATCACCAAATCAATGAGTCCTTTATTATCTCAGAGAGCTCTTACAACAATTTCAGAATTTCCAACCCCTTACAAATGAGAGCAATGAGAGCTCTTTTATAGTCCTCAAAGGAGAGAAGGGTCAAGATTGATCGGCGAAATCAGCGGATCAGATCAAGCCACATCACAAGTAGTTACAACAAACTATACTTTATTAAATGAATGAGGTTAACTTTATTAAATATAGGAGGTTACTCATATTAAATGAAAGAAGTCATGAAAGAGAGAACAAAGGCACGCTTTCCAAGAGGATAAGGAAGCCACATCATCAAGGTGAGTACTATGTAGTAGTACTATGAGATACAACGAATCTGGACACAATTTGAATAATATCTTCCATTGGTACACTTGTCGCTGCCTTAATGGATCCTTCTGCCACTGCTACATCTGCCTCATAGACGCCAAGTGTCTTCTCCCAGTCGTTTATCCAAGACTTATTTTCCCCAAGACGATATGCAAGTGTGAATATACTATCTAGTTGAACTTCATCAAGTCCATCATATTGAAAGTAAAATGCCTTAACTTGTTGCTTCATGTTCTCAATAGTAACATTTCCATAAGGATTACAAATCTTTGTCAAAGCAGTATATATATGATTTTCTGTTCTTAGAAGAACACTTCTTATCCTGGACATATCTACTTCAATTTTATCGACTAGTTGCCCCTTGTTGTGAAAGGAGAAATACCAAGTGACGAAGTCATGTGGAGTATCTCTATCAATCACCTTATTATGAATTAAATCTTCTACTGGAGCTTCCATTAAGCTTTTGAGTTGTGGCATATATTGCTCTTTGATTGGTTTGAACTCAGCACAATTCCCAATAAAGCTTGGACTCGACCTTGGAGCTTAATGACTCTGTCATACACTTGCACAATTTCTTCTAGGTAAATATAGGCCTTGTCTTCTGTCTTTTCTATCCATCCCTTCATCATCTGAGATGAAGTTCTCATGTCCTCAACTTGGGATACTGTTTCCTGTGGAAGAATGGAAGGAGGAATTGCAGTAGCTTCCTTCTGTTGAATAGGTTGCATGACCTGTTGGATGTAATGCTTCAATGTACTAAAATCTTGTTCAACTTTCATCCTTGCTTCTCTTTCTTGTTTCAACATGCTTCTCACATTATTCACTGCATCTTGTAGTTCCTCCTCGACTTGTTCCCTTGTGATTGGACCCATGCCCATGGTAGTCAAATTATAATCCTCAGGTGCCATATTTTCTAACTCCTTGTCACTTCTAGGAACAGCTATGTGGACCTCTCTGTTTCCAGCAGAATCTTGAGTGATTTTAGAAAGGATTGTTGCTTTCTTCTTCTGATTACTCTTTTGTACATTTACAAGTAATTCCTCAACTGCAGTAGGCTGATAAGTCTCTACAATTGTACTTTCTTCAATCCTTTGTCTCAACCAAGGTGGGAAAGTAGAAAGATCTCGTTGTCCATGATCTTGATTATGTTGAACACGAGCTACTTCCTCATCAGATTCAGCTTGTCCTACTTCATCCTGACCAAGATCATCATTCTCTTCTATTATGACAGTGGGGCTTGATTGGATTTCTTCTGATGGAATCAAGGCAACTTCTTCTATAACTTCTATCTCTTGTATTGGATTTTGAACAATTGAAGCACCTTCTTGTGGATTAGATGAAGTAGAGGGATTATTCTTTTTCTGAGGTCTTCGGCTTGATTCCCCTTGGTCTTGACTAGGTCTTTTCCTCTTTCTAGCTGAATTATTGCTTTGATCATTCCCACTATGTTGTGGTTGGCTATGTGTACTATGCTGCTTTGGTTCTCCTTCATCCATCTTATTGTAAGTGAGAACTTGACTTTCAGCACTCATTTCCTGCAATAGTTGATTGATACACACTTGTGTCATGGCTAAGACCGGCTTTATCAAATCTTCTTCGGATGCATCTCTCTTTGACCAATCAATTGTGTAGGGCAAATCCTTTATTTTGTCAAATTCATCTATTAGCAAAGTATCATCTTCGGTGAACTGGTCTGGAATCCTGAATACTTTAGTGGCTCTGACTAAATCCCAGTCGAGTCTCGAACTTTGAAGAGTTCGGAGATCATCTTCATCTTGGGCACTGGCCCAGTGGTCTTCCAACTGCTTGATATGTTTAAATTCTCTGTTGTATTTCCAGCAAACTTGGAAAGGGTCAAAGTTAGGCCTCTTGGTGCCATGAGTTTGCAAATGGTAAGCCTGTAGCTCTATTTCAGAATACTCAGCTGCTGATAAGGATGGACATTCCAGATTTTGTCCAAGACGAAGTGGAAATTGGATTCCTCCTTTCTTCTTCAATTTCTGCAACCTGATGAGTTCTAGGAGTTGTCTTGTAACTTCTAACATCACCATCCTGTTGGTTGGATACCTTGGCAATCTGTATGGATATGATGTGAATCCTTGGATCCTTAGGTAAGTGTACCTTTCATGTTGAGTATACCAGTGTCCATATGCTGAAATGAATTCTCTCGCTGCATTAGACAATCTTTTATGAAATTCTCCCCTCAGTTTCTTCATTATGAACATAGCAAATGCATCATTGAACCTTGTATAATGATTAATACTCTTCAGGTGCAACTGAGGATAACATTGATGTGACAAGTATTTGTTAGGTCCAATGCCGACTTCTCCTTTTTTGGTTAATCCTGAGTAGACTTCATTTCTGGCAAGAAGATACACTATATAGGAACTCATATAACAAGTCTTAGTCTTAGCAAAATTGAGGAACTGCTCATGTATACTCTGACTGATAAGTCCAGCCCAATCAATCATTTTCCCTTTGAGAACTGACTTGATGAAAGAGTACATCCAAGGCTGAAAGGTAGCAGACTGAGGCATTCCTGTCATTCTGTTCAGAAACATGATCAAATATCCAATTTCGGGATGAAAATCTGACTTATGGAACTGTGGAGGATTATTCATATTGAACTTCATGGCCGGATTGGCCATCCACTCTCTCATTATCTCTTGTAACTTGATCTTGGTGTCAATATCATATTCCTGCTGACCTTGTTGTATTGAGATGCTGATCATCCTCTCTTTGGTTGGAATATTGAAAGTCTCCTCAACTGCTTCCCTTCGCAAATAGGCCAGTATCGTTCCATCCTTGGCTATAATTTGCCTTGTATTTACATCATACTTTTTGACACATTCGATGATCATCTCCGGACATGGCAAAGCTGGCGGAAAACAAGCAGCTTCAATGGCTCCACTCCTCATGATGGCTCGAGCGAGGCTTCCTCCGTTGGGTTCTTCAAGGACTGACTTGATATCTTCCAAGTTGCTGCTTCCCATATTTGTGTCGCTTACATTCGTCCACCTTGAGACGAGCTTTGATTCAGGTATCTTCCCTTTAGCATCCATCCGGATCTTGGCTTGCCGCTCCTTGGAAGTCATTGCCATTATTCTGCAGACTTGACGCGAATAAATGATTGCAAACAAAATCTAGATTTTACTTCAGCAACTTCAGCGAATTAAACTATGAAATTTTCCTCTATAATTATGAAATATCACTATTAAATTCAAAGAATCTATGAAAAATCATAAAAATCCACTTATCCTTCAAGAATTTTATCAATATTTAAACAATTTCAAGGCATCTAATGAAAGAAAAATAAGAAAATCAGATCAGAAAAAACTTAGATCAGACTTACTTGATGAGCTGTTTTGTATTTGATACCTTGCAATTTGATCCACCACTTGGCAAAATTTGATAAAATCAAATTTATACTTCTAAAATCAACTTCTTGTGGCTGCTCCTTGAAGAAAATTCTGCTCTTAGAGAACAAATCTGCTCTTGAAATAATCAAAATGAAAAGGAAATGAGGCACATATATATAATTTACTTTACAAAACTTTTCCTTCTCTCTAGGCCGACCTCATGCACAAATATTTAATTTAGTTTTGGTCTTTATTAAATAAATGCATTTTCACGTTTTCCGAAGGCCACAACTATTAAATGTTTGTAACTTCTCTTTTTGGACGCATTGGATAAAGTCTTGATGATCTTCTTCTTGTTGTTGGACGTATTTCTTCTTCTCTCCTCCAAGCGCATGGGATGAGGAATTCGAAACCTCTTGGCATTTCGCATTAGTTGAGGTCTTCGAGGCCTTCTTTGGATTCGCACTTGACTTCGCATTAGATTTCCTTGTTGAACTTCGCATTGGATGATACTTAGATAATCTTCAAGTCTTTGTTTCATAATGATCTTCCTTCATCATTCTCTTAGTCGCATTAAATGAAGAATCGAAATTCTCCATGGCAATTCGCATTGGATTTGATCTTTGGGTTTCTCATTATATTTCGCATTGGATGTCATAACGGGGTCTCCTTCTTGGAATCCTCTTGTCTTGTTGTCTTGAAACTCTAACACTTGCTTTCAGCATTTCGCACTAGATGACCCTTTGATGATCCTCCTTTCATGTTTCGCATTAGATAGAGGATTAATGTTCTCTTGTTTCAAGTCGCACTAGATCAAGTTTAAAGAATCTTCAAGTGATTTCGCATTGGTCCAAGGTATAGAATTCTTCTCAAACATTTCGCATCGCATGAAGAATCGGAATCCTCTTGACACTTGGCGCTTTGGATGAAAGATTGAATTCTTCTTGATATTTCGCATTGCATGAAGGATCGGAAATCTTCTTAGTGCTTGGCGCATTAGATCATTAATTATGGAGCATTTGATAGGTAACATGAAGTCTTCAAGTCTTTTGAACTTCTAGATAGAACTTTAGGATCTCACTTTTTAGTATGGCGCATTGGATGGAGGACTAGAATCCTCAGGAATTGGCGCATTAGATCACTAGTTTGACATCTTCAAAATGAAACTTCATTCTTTCTTTAACATAGCGCATTAGATGGAATTTCGTTGTCTTCATGTAGGTAGCGCACTAGATGGGTAGCAAGATTTCCTTAAAGGAGTGGCGCATTGGTTGGGTAATTTGGTTCTTCCAAAAATAAACTTCATTCTCCCCCACACATGGCGCATTAGATACCACTTTCAATTTCTTCTTGTTGAGCGCTTGGGATTAAGGTGTAGAATCCCCTTCTCCTCTTTCGCATTAGATTGCACTTAGTTTTCCTTACTCAATGAGGTAACGCATTAGATCTTGTTCATTGGATAGCTAGGTTGAAGTCTTGCCTTGAAGCGGGTTATGTATGATGTATGGCGCATTGGTCAGACTTTTAGAATCCTCTAGAAACGTATCTCACATTGTCTTGGCGTTGCATATTGGATGATCTTGCCATGGGCGCAAGGGTTCAAGTTTCCAAAATCCTATGAAGAGCGCATTACTTCATGTTTTTCGAATCCTCTAACCTCTAGCGCATTAGATAGGGTCTCAAGAATCCTCTGGAGTGAGGGCGCACTAGATGGCCTTGTAGGATCCTGTGGATGGCGCTTTGGATTTGAGTCTTTAAAACTTCATCTTTAAAATTGCTTGGGCGCACTGGATCATGTTTTTTGATTCCTCTAGAGTTATCTCTCAAGTGTCTTATTAGATCATGCTTTAGAAGTGGCACTGGATCATGCTTTAGATGCATCACTTCATGAACTCAAATCCCCAGGAATTGGCGCATTAGATCAAAGGAAAAGATCCTTAGGTTTTGGCGCATTAGATCAAAGGAAAAGATCCTTAGGTTTTGGCGCATCACTTAGACATTTCAAAACTTCAAACCTACCTCTCCCTTCTTGGTGGCGCATCACTTCAAGGATTGAAATCCTCTGACATTTTCATTAAAATTCTCTCCAAGATTTGCTTTAAGACTTGTTCTTTCATTTTCGCACTGAATGAAGGATTAGATGGGCGCACTAGATGGAGTTTTCAAATCCTCTGACTCAAGTGTCTTCTTCTTCGTGATTTTGCGCCCAGATTCGCGCCATCTAAGTGTCCAGTCGCATTAGATCAGGATTTTGAATCCTCTGACTTCGTCAAGTATTTTCAGGATCGCGCGAGTAAAGGTATATTGAAAAATATATTTAAGTATAAGTTTACTTATACTTTAAATATTTTTCAATATACCTTTCAGGATGTTTGAGATAGGTCCCGAATCCACCGGATTTAAGATGCAAAATATAGAATTTGGAGGATTCACCAGATTTCAGACTCAGCCATTTTTCAGGATTTTCAGGATTTCAGGCTCCAGTCTTAGTCTTCTCAAGGTCTCAAACATTCTGAAGGATTAACCTCAAAACTCAATATCTAGATAGGATTTGATCATTATTGTAAGTTTATCTATCCTTAATCGTGAACCAAAGATCATAGGCAAGGAAATTGTTACCGAGCCGGCAAAGGAAAACGAGTCAGGACATCATTAAAATCTCAGCAAAACTCATTGAAAACTCATTGGAAACTCACTGAAAAGCTCAGAGCTCAAAAAAAAAAGGGGGTCCCTATTCCAAGAAGAGGTTGCAGAAGATGAAGAGAGACTGGATGGCCAATCCATCCATGAAGTTCAATACAAATAATCCTCCACAGTTTCACAAGTCAGATTTTCATCCAGAAATCGGATACTTGATCATGTTCCTCAACAGAGTAACAGGAATGCCACAATCAGCAACCTTTCAATCATGGATGTATTCTTTCATCAAGCTAGTCCTCAAAGGGAAGATGATTGATTGGGCTGGGCTCATCAGCCAAAGCATACATGAACAACTTATTAACTTTTCAAGGACCAAGTCATTCCACATGAGTTCTTATGTAGTATATCTTCTAGCAAGGAATGAAGTTTATTCGGGTCTAACTAGAAAAGGAGAAGTTGGAATTGGGCCTAATAAGTACTTGTCACATCAGTGTTATCCTCAGTTACATTTTAAGAACATCAATCATTATACAAGGTTCAATGATGCATTTGCTATGTTCATATTGAAGAAATTAAGAGGAGAATTCCACAAAAGATTGTCAAATGCAGCAAGGGAGTTCATTGGAGCATATGGACATTGATATACTCAGCATGAAAGGTACACATACATAAGGATTCAAGGTTTCACATCTTATCCATACAGGTTACCAAGATATCCAACTAACAAGATGGTGATGTTAGAAGTCTCAAGGCAACTCCTGGAACTTATCAGGCTGCAAAAGTTGAAGAAGAAAGGAGGGATCCAGTTTCCACTTGTTCTTGGACAAAATCTTGAGTGTCCATCATTAGCAGCGGCTGAATATTCTGAGATAGAGCTTCAGGCATATCATTTACAAACTCATGGCACCAAGAGGCTTAATTTTGATCCTTTCAAAGTTTGCTGGAAATACAACAGAGATTACAAGCATGTCATGCAGTTAGAAGATCATTGGGCAAATGTGAAAGATGAAGATGATCTTCAAACACTCCAATGCTCAAGACTCACATGGGATCTAGTTCGAGCATTCAAAGCATTCAGAATCCCAGATCAGTTCACAGAGGATGATACTATGTTGATAGATGAATTTGAAAAGATAAAGGATTTACCTTGTACAGTTGATTGGTCAAGAAGAGATATATTTGAAGAGGAGTTGATGGAGCCAGTCCTAGCTATGACACAAGCATGTATAACTCAGCTCCTACAAGAGATGAATGAGGAAGGGCAAGTTCCTACATACCACAAGGTAGATGAAGAAGAGTCAGGACAGCATAGTGCACATAGTGGACTCCAGCACAGTGGAAGTGATCAAGGTGACAATCCAGC
Organism: Cunninghamia lanceolata; assembly: GCA_027924645.1. Taxonomy (NCBI): domain Eukaryota; kingdom Viridiplantae; phylum Streptophyta; class Pinopsida; order Cupressales; family Cupressaceae; genus Cunninghamia; species Cunninghamia lanceolata. The sequence goes on from BSBN01000801.1 coordinate 14,923,613, forward strand.
CAGGAAAAGGAAAAGACCTAGTCACGATCAAGGAGAATCAAGTCAAAGACTTGAGAAGAAGAATAGCCAATCTACTTCATCTAGTCTACAGGAAGGTACCTCAAATATTCATAATCCAATACAAGAAGTTGAAGTAGTGGAAGAAACTGTGCTGATTAAATCCGAAGAAATTCATTTGAGTCCAACTGTTGAAATAGAGGAAGATGATGTTGTTGATCAAGATGAAGAAGGTCAAGCAGAATCTGATGAAGAAGCAGCACGTGTACAATACAATCAAGTACAAAGGCAACAAGATCTTTCTGCGTTTCCATCTTGGTTGAGGCAAAGAATTGAAGAAAGCACAATCATAGAGACTTATCAGCCTGCTCCAGTAGAAGAATTGCTCATAAATACATAAAAGAATAATCAAAAGAAGAAAGCAACTGTCTTTTCAAAAATCACTCAAGATCCTTCTGGAAATAGAGAGGTACATGTAGTTGTTCCTAGAGTTGAAAAGGATCTAGAAGACATTGCACCCGAGGATTACAATGTGACTACTATTGGCATGGGTCCAATCACAGGGGAACAAATAGAGGAGGAACTTCAAGAATCAGTGAATAGTGTAAAAATCATGCTAAAACAAGAAAGAGAAGCTAAGCTAAAGGTGGAACAAGACTTTAATACACTAAAGCAATACATTCAACAAGTCATGCAACCCATCCAGCAGAAGGAAGCCACTCCAATACCTCCGTCCATTCTTCCACAAGAAACAGTGTCTCAAGTTGAAAATATGAGAACTTCATCTCAGATTATGAAGGGGTGGATAGAAAAGACAGAAGAGAAAGCATACACTTGTCTTGAAGAGATTGTGCAAGTTTATGATAGAGTCAATTGTCTCAAGGATAGAGTTCAATCTCTACTAAAGATATGTGTTGAGTTCAAGCCCATCAAGGAGCAATACATGCCGCATCTCAAGAGTTTGATGAAAACTCCAATGGAAGATCTATTTCAAGATAAGGTGGTTGATCAAAATACTACATATGACTTCACCACTTGGTATTTCTCCTTTCACAACAAGGGTTAGCTGATTGACAAGATTAAAATAGATATGTCAAGAATAAGAAGTGTTCTTCTAAGGACACAGAATCATGTGCATTCTTCATTGACCATAATATGCAATCCTTATGGAGAGATCACCATTGAGAACATGAAGCAACAAGTCAAGGCATTCTGCTTTCAGGATGATGGGATTGATGAGGGACAGTTGGATAACATATTCACACTTGCATTTCATCTTGGAGCAAACAAGTCTTGGATAGCTGACTGGGAGAAGACACTTGGCATTTATGAGTCAGATGTGACAACGGCAGAAGGATCCATTAATGCTGCGACAAGTGTACCAATGGGAGATGTTGCTCAAGTTGTGTCTAGATTCATTGCATCTCATAGCACTATCATGTGAAAGGGATATGATGTGGCATCCTTATCTTCTTGGGAAGCGTGCCTTTGTTCCCTCTTTGTATACGAAAAATAGAAGTTTGTTGTAACCACTTGCTTAGGTGGCATCATCTAATCCATTGGCTTTGCCAATCGATCTTGACCCTTCATACATTCTTGAGGTCTATATAAGGGCTCCTTTTGCCCTCATTTGTACGATTGAAGACTCTGAAAATTGTTGCAAGAGCTCTCTGAAATAATATAAGACTCATTGTTTGGTGATTCTATAAATGTTTCTAAGTGTTGCATGGTTTGGATCTCTTCAAGCGAATATTAAGATTAGATTAAGTTTTCTATAAGTACATGTTAGCTGGTGGAAGGCTTCATTATTGTTTGTGGTGAAATCTTTATGTTCACACCATTTGTAGTTTGTGGCTTGCAAATTGTAGTGTATGGTTGGTCTGAACAAAACTGAGCTTAATTTTGATCCCTATGTTTGTTGAATGTTTCATGAGTATAAGTGATTTAAACATCTTGTATAACCTTAGAAGATTGCATCAATCTTTTGTAGTTGTTTGATCTGGCAAAGCAAGATTTGGTTTGATTTCACTTGAACAGTAATTATCCCTTGCATCTAGGATTAGATTAGTTTTTACTACACCTTTCATCTTTTGCCTTTTCTTTTATCACTTTGGTTAGGATTAGGATCAAGTACTTTATTGCCATATCATACGTCATAAATTGTAGCTCTTAGATATTCCAGTATCCACTTCTTTCATTGAATCAACAACTTGTTTGAACAATTGTGTAAGTCCCTTTGTGTTTACCAGCAAAATCATACTGAATCACGGAGCTATCCCTTACAAAATCATAAGAAAAGGAACCTTGGAGCCATCTTGTTTGATCACTTCGATTAGCATTCGAGAGGCTTTGTTCAAGAGAGAGTTAAATACTCTGTGTTTTACTCTATTGTTGACTTGTCAAAAAACAAACATCAACAATACTAATGTCCCACAAGGCTTTGGTGATGATGGTTTCAATATTTACCTGTTGGTTCTTGATCACTGTTTGACTTTGTTGTTTCCTCATCTTCAATAACTTTACAAATATTCACAACTTAGTGGGTCTTCAAGGACTTTTACACATTCCACATATCAATTGTTACAATGAAACAAAACCAGTACATAGAGGTAAAGTTTTGGTCATAATTTCTGTCAAAGGACAAATCTTTGGGACAACAAAGAAATCCAACTTAGAATCCAGCTCTGACTAGCAGGTGGAAAGATAAGTTTGTTCAGACATCAAAAGGAACCCAAAAAATTATGCAGTACGAGCCATTAGAAATTTGAATGGTAGTGTGCATTCAAGCTATAGTCTTCGATTTGATATGCCTTTGAATAAACTCGTTGAGTTTCAAGATCAACACATGCATTAAAACTAGGACTTGTCATTAAAATTGAGAATTGCTGGACCAAAATTGACTCACTGTTGGTCATCACTAAAGGGGTCTGCGCACACTAATCATGGTACTTACAATACCTAGACAAATAAGTCCAAGCTCATGCATTGTCCCACTTTAGTTTGTCATATGAGGAAAACTGGCCATTGCTTAGCAGCAAATATTATGTTTTTCTTTTGCTCAATACACCTTGGCCATTATTGGTGAATGGCCCAGCCTTATGTCGGGTTGATTTTGTTTATTTCCACCTACTTCTTGTTCCTATTATTTTCCATTATTTCAACATACATGAGAGGAGAATGTTGCCTCTGATGTGCTATAGCCATCATTTCAACTCATTTCTTTGTTTCCCCACCTTCCATGGCTACCTAAGTCTTCAGTTTGAAATTTGCCCTAGTAATATTTGCTCCAGCACTGTGATACTGATGCTCTCATTGTCGCTGCCTATTGAACTTCATTTTGGCTTTGCTTGCCATCTATGTCTCCTTTCTGCCAGAAATCTTTCTCAGATTGAAAATGGAGATCAAAGCAATGTTATACATACCAACAGAAGTTGAAAACCACTATGCATGTTTTCCTCTAACTAGTGATGCACAAAGACATATTCAAGTGGGTGTTGCACGCATATATATCTACATCCTTATTTAAAAGAAGAGATGGAAGGACATGTTGATGTTTGTTTTTTGACAAGTCAACAATAGAGTAAAATACAGAGTATCCAACTCTCTCTTGAGCAAAGCCTCTCGAATGCTAAACAAAGCGATCAAACAAGATGACTTCAAGGTTCCTTTTCTTATATTTCGTGAGGGATAGCTCAGTGACTTAGTATGATTTTGCTAGTAAACACAAAGGGACTTACACAATTTGTTTGAACAACTTGTTATTTAATGAAAGAGGCGAACACTGGAATATCTAAGTACTACAGTTTATGACATATGATATGGCAATGAAGTAATTGATCCTAATTCTAACCAAATTGATAAAAGAAAAGGCAAAAGATGAAAGGGTTCAGTAACACTAATCTAATCCTAGATGCAAGGGATGATTACTGCTCAGGTGAAATCAAACCAACTCTTGCTTCGCCAGATTAAACAACTACACAAGATTGATGCTATCTTCTAGGGTTATACAAGATGTTTAAATCACTTATGCTCATGAAGAATTCAACAAACATAGAGATCAAAGTTAAGCTCAATTTTGTTCAGACCAACCATACACTGCAATTTGCAAGCCACAAACTACAAATGGTGTGAACATATAGATTTCACTACAAACAATAATGAAGCCTTCCACCAACTAACATATACTTAAAGAAAACTTAATCTAATCTTAATATTCGCTTGAAGAGATCTAAACCATGCAACACTGAGAAACATATATAGAATCACCAAACAATGAGTCTTATATTATTTCAAAGAGCTCTTGCAACAATTTTCAGAGTCTTCAATCGTACAAATGAGAGCAAAAGGAGCCCTTATATAGACCTAAAAATGTATGAAGGGTCAAGATCGATCGGCAAAGCCAATGGACCAGATCATGCCACCTAAGCAAGTGGTTACAACAAACTTCTATTTTTAGTATACAAAGAGAGAACAAAGGCACGTTTCCCAAGAAGATAAGAATGCCACATCATATCCTTTTTACATAATAGTACTATGAAGTGCAATGAATCTGGACACAATTTGAGCAACATCTCCCATTGGTACACTTGTCGCAGCATTAATGGATCCTTCTGTTGTCACATCTGACTCATAGATGCCAAGTGTCTTCTCCTAATCAGCTATCCAAGACTTATTTGCTCCAAGATGAAATGCAAGTGTGAATATGTTATCCATCTGATCCTCATCAATCCCATCCTTATGAAAGTAGAATGTCTTGACTTGTTGCTTCATGTTCTCTATGGTGATCTCCCCATAAGGATTGCATATTGTGGTTAATGAAGTATGCACATGATTTTGTGTCCTTAGAAGAACACTTCTTATTCTTGACATATCCACCTCAATCTTATCAATCAGTTGCCCCTTGTTATGAAAAGAGAAATACCAAGTGGCAAAGTCATGTGGAGTATTTTGGTCAATCACCTTATCTTGAACTAGATCTTCCATCGGAGATTCCATCAAACTCTTGAGATGCGGCATGTATTGCTCCTTGATAGACTTGAACTCATCACATGTCTTTAGTAAAGATTGAACTCTATCCTTGAGGTTGCTGACTCTATCATAAACTTGCACAATCTCTTCAAGATAAATATATGCTTTCTCCTCTGTTTTTTCTATCCACCCCTTCATTAGCTGAGATGAAGTTCTCATACTTTCAACCTGTGATACTGTTTCTTGTGAAAGAATGGACAAAGGTATTGGAATGGCTTGCTTCTGCTAGATGGGTTGCATGACTTGTTGGATGTATTGCTTTAGTGTATTGAAGTCCTATTCCACCTTTAGCTTAGCTTCTCTTTCCTATTTTAGCATATTTTTACACTGTTCACTGATTCTTGAAGTTCTTCCTCTATCTGTTCCCCTATGATTGGACCCATATCAATAGTGGTCACATTGTAATCTTCAGGTGCCATGTCTTCTAGATCTTTCTCAACTCTAGGAACAGCTACATGTACCTCTATTTCCAGAAGGATCTTGAGTGATTTTTGAAAAAACAATTGCTTTCTTCTTTTGATTACTCTTTTGTACATTCATGAGCAATTCTTCTACTGGAGCAGGCTGATATGTTTCTATGATTGTACCTTCTTCAATTCTCTGCCTCAACCAAGATGGAAATGCAGAAAGATCTTGTTGTCTTTGTACTTGATTGTATTGTACATGCGCTGCATCTTCATCAGATTTTGCTTGTCCTTCCATTTCTTGATCAGCAACATCATCTTCCTCTATTTCAACAGTTGGACTTGAATGAATCTCTTCGGATGGAATCACCACAATTTCTTCCACTACTTCAACTTCTTGCATTGGATTATGAGTGTTTGAAGTACCTTCTTGTAGACTAGATCAAGTAGATTGGCTATTCTTCTTCTTAGGTCTTTGACTTGATTCTCCTTGATCCTGACTAGGTCTTTTCCTTTTCCTAGCTGGATTATCACCTTGATCACTTCCACTGTATTGAAGTCCACTATGTGCGCTATGTTGTCCTGACTCTTCTTCATCCATCTTGTGGTATGTAAGAACTTGCCCTTCCTCATTCATTTCATGTAGTAGTTGAGTTATACATGCTTGTGTCATAGCTAGGACTGGCTCCATCAACTCCTCTTCAAATATGTCCCTTCTTGACCAATCAACTGTATAAGGCAAATCCTTTATCTTTTCAAATTCATCTATTAACATAGTATCCTCCTCTGTGAACTGATCCGGGATTTTGAATGCCTTGGATGCTCTAACTAGATCCCATGTGAGTCTTGAGCATTGGAGTGTTCGAAGATCATCTTCATCTTTCACATTTGTCCAATGATCTTCTAACTGCATGAGATGCTTGTAATCTCTGTTGTATTTCCAGCAAACTTTGAAAGGATCAAAATTAAGCCTTTTGGTGCCATGAGTTTGTAAATGATATGCCTGGAGCTCTGTTTCGGAATATTTAGCCGCTGTTAATGATGGACACTCAAGATTTTGTCCAAGAACAAGTGGAAACTGGATCCCTCCTTTCTTCTTCAACTTTTGCAGTCTGATGAGTTCCAGGAGTTGCCTTGAGACTTCTAACATCACCATCCTGTTGGTTGGATGTCTAGGTAACCTATATGGATAAGATGTGAAACCTTGGATCCTTATGTACGTGTATCTTTCATGCTGAGTATACCAATGTCCATATGCTCCGATGAATTCCCTTGCAGCATTTGATAATCTTTTGTGAAACTCTCCTCTTAATTTCTTCAATATGAACATAGAGAATGCATCATTAAACCTTGTATAGTGATTGATGTTCTTGAAATGTAACTGAGGATAACATTGATGCGACAAGTATTTATTTGGTCAAATTCTGACTTCTCCTTTTCTAGTCAAACCCGGATAAACTTCATTCCTTGCTAGAAGATATACTATATAAGAACTCATATGGAATGACTTAGTACTTGAAAAGTTGATAAGCTGCTCATGTATGCTTTGACTAATGAGTCCGGCCCAATGAATCATCTTTCCTTTGAGAACCAGCTTGATGAAAGAATACATCCAAGACTGAAAGGTTGTTGATTGTGGCATACCTGTTACTCTGTTGCGGAACATGATCAAGTATCCAATCTCTGGATGAAAGTCTGATTTGTGAAATTGTGGAGGGTCATTTGTATTGAACTTCATGGATGGATTTGCCATCCAGTCCCTCTTCATCTCTTGCAACCTCTTCTTTGAATCAACATCATATTCTTGTTGACCTTGATGTATGGAAATGTTAATCATCCTGTCCTTAATTGGAATGTTGAAGGTGTCATCAATTGCCTCCTTTTGCAAATAAGCTAACACTGTTCCATCCTTGGCCACAATTTGCCTAGTATCCTTGTCATACTTCTTAACACATTCAATGATCATTTCTGAACAAGGTAGAGCTGGCGGAAAAGAAGCAGCTTCAATAGCTCCACTCCTCATGATGGCTCTAGCAAGACTACCCCCAGTGGGTTCCTGAAGCACGGACTTGATATCTTCTAAATTGTTGTTGCCCATGTTCGTGTCTCCGACATTTGTCCATCTTGAAACGAGCTTTGACTCCGGAACTTTGCCTTTAGCATCCATGCGAATCCTTGCTTGTCTCTCCTTCGAAGTCATGGCCATGATCCTACAAACTTGACACGAATAAGTAACCTCAAGTATAAATGATCAACAGCCTACTTCAGCCTTCTTAATACATTAAACTTCTAATTTCTATCCTTCTAACATAAAGTTTTTACAAGATCATGTCGTCTAGACTCAAAGGTTTCATCATAAACTTACTCATCCTCCTAACATTTAAACAATTTTCTGTTTGAGAATTCAATGAATTTGCAAAAAAATAGAGGAAAAATCAGAAGTTTACCTTTAGATCAGACTTTCCAAGGACTGATTTAGATAGATGTCTCCAAAAATTGATCAAATTCAGACCCAATTTGATAAAATCAGACCTGCACTTTGCTAAAATTACCTTTACTTCTACTCCTTAAGGTGAATCTGCTCCTTGATGAATGACAAAATGAAAACAAAAGCAGATATATATACATATTTTGCATTTAAAGTTACCTAACTGCCTAGGCCGACCTCCTTTAATACATTGCAAAAACATTTAATTTAATCCTTCTTCACTTAATGTGGTGCGAACTTCCATAACAATCAAATCTGGTTTTTAGAAAATGTTAAAAGATCTCAAAGGCGCAGTAGTCAAGTATTGCAATTTCCCCTTACATTAAGCGCACTAGATAGCTTTTTCAAATCCTCCAAGGGTGGGCTCATTGCATAAAGGTTTTGATCTTTCTCCTTCTATTCATCTTAGCGCAGCAGATGAAGATTTAAGATCTTTCATCACAAAACTCACTCCAGGCCAATCTTCTTCGAATTCAGAAATTCATCTTCACTTGAGTGTCCTTGTTAGACTTCAACTCAATCATCCTTCAATAATAGCGCATTGGATTGAAGTTTTGATCTCCCTGATATGAGCGCATTGGATCAGGTCTTAGGGATCTCCTTGATATGGCGGACTAGATCGGGCTTATAGATCTTTCTCTTTCTAGAATGAGGTGCATTAGTTAAAGACTTGGAATCCTCTTTAATAGTCTTCAAAACACTTGCCATATACCCCCTTTTGAATTGGTGCATTGGACGAGGATAGTGAGTTCTTCTTGAAAGTGTATTAACCAATTAACAACCCCTTTCCATATGTGGCGCATCAGATTGAGATTTTGAATCCTCCTCTCTAAAGATTTCCAAAGTTTGCATCTTACTCCTTTTAAAGTTGGCGCATTACTTGATGATTTTGAGATCTTCTTGAAATTTCATGAATCTGAGTTTTGATACTTCTACCTTATCCATCTTGGCGCATTGGTTAAGGCTTTCAGATCTTCCTAAAAAGAGGTTCTAGACTTCAGTTAAACTTCCTCTACAAGGTGGCGCAGCAGATGAGAGATTTGGATCCTCATCAAAATCACACTTAAAACTTAAAATTCTCCTCATACTACATGGGCGCATTAGATAGGGCTTTTGGATCCTCTCTTCAAAAGGTTCTAAAATTAGACTTCATGCAAGGTTCATCTCATCCTTGGAGGGGCGCATTAGATGAGACCTTTGGGATCTTCTTTGAAACCATTAAAACATTCTTAACTTCCTTGATTGAAGTAGCGCACTAGATCAACAATCTGATTTCTTCTTGTTTTTAAACATCATGACCACTTACTCTTCACCAAATTGAATCTCTCCTTATGGCGCATTGGATCAAACCTTCATGCTATTCATGACTTGGGCGATTTAGATCAAGAGTTTGGATCTTCATCTCTTCTTCAATAAGATGGCGCAATAGATCAAAACTTTGAGTTCCTCTTTAAAGCTTAGTATAATTTTACCCTTAGCACATTAGACTGAGATTTTGACTTCTCTTTCAGCATGATATTAAAACTTAAACTTAAATCAGCTTCCCCAAGATGGCGCATCACTTCATGGTTTTGAACTCCCATTTTACTTGAAAAACTCCACATTACCCTTGGCGCGTTAGATCAAACTTTTGAGATCTCCTTGCAATGAACGCATTGGATCAAACTTTTAGGATCTACTTGAGATTGCCTTGAAGATGTCAAAGTTGGCGCCTTGGTTTAGAACTTTGGGTCCTCCTTAAGAGTCTTTTTAAAACTAAATTTCCCTTTTACCCTTAGCGCATCATTTGATCATATTGGGATAAGACTCCCATGCTCTTCTAAGGATCAGCGCATTAGTTGCATACTTCTTATCTCCTCTTAACCCTTGGCGCAGCAGATAGACTTTTAGGATGTCCTTGATAGCATATTTAGAAGGTGGCGCACTGGATCAAAGATCTGAGTTCCTCTTTATATCCTTCTATAAGGGCGCTTTAGTTAGACATTTTGAGTCTTCTTCCCAAAACTTTTAAACTTAACCTTCAAATCATCTTTAGTGCATTGGATCAAGATCTTGGAATCTTCTAAGGGTCAGCGCATGGGTTAAAGTTTTAGTCTCTCATTAGCGCAGCAGATTGAAACCTTGAAATTCCTTCAAATTAATTGCATTTCCCCACTCTCCTTTACAAGTTTTAATATCTGCTTGAAGGGTGTATCTTGATCTTAGGTGCATAAGATAAGGATTTGGATCCTCTACAACCAATCCTCAAGGTTTACCTTTCCTCCCCCCAAAAGAGCACATCAGATGAAGGATTCAAGATCCTCTTAAACTTATCCAAATGTTTAATCAAAAACTCCTCAAGTTGGCGCATTGGATCAAAGATCTGAGTTTTGGTTGAAGACTTGAGCATTTTTCACTTGACAACACCTTATCAAACACTATAGCCCACGGAGGAAACACCATGAAGACTTTCAATTCTATCATAAATTTCACCAAGCGATGATTCAATCAAATGAAGCTATTAAATCAGGAATCAAGGACTTCTCAAAAGACAAAGATGCATCATGCAATCCCCTTCACAACTCAAAACAAGATCAAAAGGAAAGCTCTGAAAGACCCAATCTAACCTAAGGCAAAAAAAGAGGGGTCCCTATTCTCAATAGGGCGATGGTCTGTTTTGGTCACAACAGGACACCTAAAAATTGTGCTTGTAATTTGTGCACTCCTGGGTATCCATCAATAGATAAGAAACCGCAAGGTGTCCCTGTTAGAAAACCTTCAAATATACATTTGAAAAATAAAATAAAAAATATACTAAGAGTAAAGCAAATACTGAAAAGTTCTCTAACCCATCAGCTAACACAATAATGCATACACCACACACACACAAACACACACACACATATATAAAGAGAGAGAGAGAGAGAGAGAGAGAGAGAGAGATTCCCACTTCTTATTGGCATGGCCAACAGCAATACAAAAGGAGAGGGCAGCATAAAGACAATGTGTGAAGCAACAAAAAGGTGAGAATAGCAGGCATAAGGAAAGCACAAGAAGAAAGAAGGATTTCAAACTAATGAGACTAATACAACAGTTACTTTGCAAAGGGATTTCTCCTACCCTTTCTAAGATTTCATCTTAATTACTTTTTCTTCCCATATTCTTGATGGAGATCATAAACAGTAGCAGTTATCCGAGCAATATGGGAGAAGATATTCATTACAACTATGTTGGAGAAATACCAACATCCTCCTAACCCACTTTTAATCATAAAACTCAAACATTAACAGGTGAAATGGAAACTGAAAACCCACTAACAATTTGTAACCAAAAAGAAAAATGGGAAGCTGGAAAACAGTAGTGGACATCAACTATGTAATGCCATTGATTGTGAAAACAAGTTTTGAGGAAGTTATTCTATAGGGAGAAATTCAAATCAATTCATTGGGCAAACTGGCAGACACTTATATGTGAGACTAGGTAATCAGAATTGCTTGAGAAAGGTTGCATTTCCCCATCTGAGGCGCCCCAGAAATGTAAACATGAAATTGCCCAATAATCAACAGGGGAACAGGAAAATTCCAGGGATCGACAATTCCTTCCTACTGGGAACATTTTAAATTCTAACATCTAGAAACAAATTTAAAGAGTACAAAATGCAGCTATGCATTTTCAAGATCTAGAAATGTCCCAAAAATGGATTTTTTCTTTTAATTGGAAAAGCAAGGGTTATACGGTTCCCTCACCCATAAAAGTAAAAAGATATGGCATTACTCGCACAAAATACAGCAAGGATTTACTGTATGTATTAGGATAGTTAACTGTTTCTACATTTCCTCATTTTTCCATTTGATTATCTGACTCCTGGATGTATTAAAATAGGAAACTGTTTCTACGTTTCTTCATTTTTCCATTTTGATTATCTGACTTCAAAGAAGGTAAAAACAACCAAGCAACTACCTATCCATCCATCTGGCTACAAAGAGGCAACAGCAACGCCAACAGCAGACTGCATGAACACCCTAGGCATAGAGCTCAATAAAGAGGGGCTTTCCCCCCAGCAAGTGGTTGTGTTGGCTGCAAATTGACCCACTGTCAATGTTGCCTAATTCCTTTAGTTCCAACATCGCTCTATACAGCTACCATACATTCCACCTCTGTTTTCATCCCTACCTGATGCAGCAGCTCTGCCTCACATCTCTCTCGGATTTTGAAGACAATCACAATTCTTTTCCACTTCCTCGTCTGATTGAACATAGAGTCTGAGTGAATTGCCCATGAATAAAATTGGTCCCCAGTGTAAATGTCCATCAAAGCTCTACCCAACTCTGTCCGCATTCCTTTCTTTTGGCTCTTCACTATACCCCCAGCAGCAGGGGATATATCCACTTGGGAGGGATGGAGGGGACCTGTCCACAGGCAGAGGCAGTGTACACCACCATAACATCTTTACAACCTAAGTTAACCACCCTTACTCCTTAATGTATAAGGCGAATTCACCTTGGTAATGTTGGCATGCTGCCCCACACCCTCCTGCCATGGATTTCATCTCTGCCTTCCAGCAGCAATCTCCTCTTTCAATACATGAGCCAAGTCTTCTTCAACCTCCAACTCTGTTCAAGACAGATTCTTTGGCCCTTAATACTCTGTTCAGGAGCCAATAAAAATAAAATTATCAGCCTAGAAGATGTTCTCCAATCTTCTGTCGGTAACTACATTGGTGGTGCTGTGTCTCTTATCTCCTTAATGCTTCCTACTATGACCACATTCAACCTACAGAAAGCACCTTCACAAGTACAAACATGCAATGGTTGCTGCTAAAATCCTCATAGAAAATACAGGTGTGCACAAATTGAAGGCAGATAAAATAGTGGCAAGAAGAAAATTTTAGATACTACTAAATCCACCACCAATTATGATGATCCCCAAATGGTCTAACCATGATAGTAATTGATTTTGGCTGCTACAGCCAGTACTTTCAATTTTGAGATACGGGTACATCCCTAAATGGGGGCATGTGAAGCATGCAAAATTTGTTGCCACCATCCTCATCAAGTTCATTGAGTTGGTGGAACCTAAAAATAATGGAAAACACTAAAATTTTCAAAAAGCAGTGGGATTTCTAGTTTAGTTAAGATATGGATACATATTTCAGAGACTATTCGATGTTCACTCACTCAACTCGATGCAAAAGTTGGGTGGCCAAATTCAGTGGATAAAACAAATTTATACAGCAGCTAATGAGATCCAATGTTATGGACTAACCATCAAATATCACAAGCCATCTTCAAGTCCTTGAAGTTGGAGCTATTAAAGGTGAATTAATAAAATAATATTTCACTTTCTTATTCAGTTTCTAATTTTTTCTTTTAAATCATCTACTTTCTTTTTTTAAAAATTAAATGTAATCTGTGTTGTTCACTCGCTCAACTTGATGCAAAAGTTGGGCGGCCAAATTCAGTGGATAAATCATATTTATACAGCAGCCAATGAGATCCAATGTTACGGATTAAGCATCAAATGTCACAAGCCATTTTCAAGTCATTGAAGTTGGATCTATTAAAGGTGACTTACTAAAATAATCTTTCATTTTCTTATTTATACTATTTATACATTTTTTAGTTTTTAATTGTTGGGATAAGTGTCATACTGTTTACACCTTCAATCCTAACCGGTGGATTTATTTATTATTTATTAATTATTTGTAAGCCCTCGTGGAAAAGGGCGCCCCACTTTGTTTTGGCATTATTTGCCATGTGTATTTAATTCTATAACCTGTGTAAGAAGTTGTATCAGCATCTAATGTGTAAGGGCATTGTATGACATTGTAAGATGCGTAGGAGATCTTATGACAATTCTATGATGCCTATGAGCATGTAAGAAGAGAGTTACAAGGTGGACTTGGAATATTGACCAACTTATGGCATGTAAGTATGATGTGTCATAAAGCATCTTTGAATGGAGATAATGGAGACAAAATGGGGCACCCAAGTTGGTGAGTTGGTTATTACAAAGTTATGACGGATTATGACAGCGTAAGCTGATCTTCTAAAAATAGCCTATTAACTCATCATGACATGGGGCAATGGAATTTGGGCCCTTGGTTTGGGCACCATATTGGGTCATGGTTTTGGCCCATGTTTTTTGGTTTACCACTTCAGGTTTCCTGGTTTGCTTCTCCTATATATTGGTTTTTGGAATGGAGATGTCAAATGATGTGATTTTTGTAGGGGGTTATGCTGCTGAAATTTCTCCAGACTTGTGTTGGTTATTCTCCTGTGAAGGTTTGAGCCTGCTTATGTATTGTAACCAATTTGTTACTATGAAACATTGGTTTGAGCGTTGGAAACTGAGTTTTCTCCCAGAAGGGTTTTCCCTAGGTAAACACTGTGTCATTGTGGTGAAAGTTTTTTGTGTGTATTTCTTTCAAAACCATTTGATCATATTATTCTATGCATTTCTCTCCTCATTTGATCATATTATTCTATGAATTTCAACTTTCCACTATTAGCTTCCTTTCATTAATTTACTTATTTTTACATTATCTACTTTGTTTTCTAAATGTTTTTTTTTTTAAAGTAGATGATGTTTTAACTTGGAGATTTTTAAACATTATTAATTTTAAATTTCGTTTTATTTTATTTGTTTTGATTTTTTAAGATCCTGTTAAGTTGATGAGCCTTGATTCACATCACACACAACCATCCTAAGATGCCTTCTGAAGGTGCATGAGACATTGTGCACCATGGTTATCAACAACCCTTGGGTTGTAAGGAGACAATGAAACACAAATAGGGCCCATAAAGTCAAAGCACTAATCCTAAACACTGATTGGTGGGTTCATGTGGATTACTTGTTAAGTTCCACTAAGCCCATCGTGAATATGATCAGACTAAGTTGCCGGTTCTGGTGCGGGTGCGGGTTCTGGTTCATGGGTTCGGTTCGCGGGTTCGGCCAAATTTTTTTTGGGGGGTTGGGTTCGTTTTTGGGTTCGTTTATATATATATATATATATATATATATATATATATGTATATGCAAAAAAATTAAGCATAGAAGCAAGAATTAAGTGTAGAAATGCAAGAATAAAGTGTAGAACACCACATAGCATCATATAATCAACAAAACCACCATCAACTTGAATATCATAAAACATAAAACTCGAACTTCAAGTTCAATAACAAGATTCAAAATAATAATATCATGTTCAACAATCAATTTTCATTGTTTCAATGTCAAATGACAAGTGTCAATCATCATATGGATTTGCTAAATCCTCCACATCATTATCATCATCTTGGACTTGGACATTAGCAGGATCATTTGAAGAACCACAACCAACACCACTGCCACTCGCTGAAAAAGCGTGCATATAAAATGGACTATACATTCAGGTAGATAAGCTATTTAGCCACTTCCAGCTGGTTTTCCCTCCATTTGGAGATTTTCGGGACAAAATTTTGAGTGTTATCTGTGTGTGTTCATTTAGATATTGTTTATTGTTGTTTACACAATCAAAATCACTTCTAAAACAGTGAATTAATCATTCTAATCAGAGCAATCAATAAGTTTTCTGAGATTCTTAGTTTCAAAAAATTGTTTGATAAAATTATGGATCAACCACCAAATGCTGGACAACTGGGAGTCTTGCCAAATGAGCACCTCCAGTTCCCAAGTGATTTTATCATCTATGAGGCCCTTCAAATGCTCGGTCTGCTTCCTTCTCTTCACTTCTTTGTGTTGTGTTGCTTCCCATCTAACTAATCCCTCATGAGAGGAATCTTCACTGATAAAATTAACACCCATGGCATATAAAATGAACACACACACACATAAAATTATAAAAATGAGTTTTAAGTTAAAAATAAATAAATAAAAAAAGACCGTGGGCGTGGGTGCATTCCGGGTGCGCCACGGGTACTACTTTTTCAGACCGGGTGCGAACCCAGACAGCCCGAGTGCATCCGGGACGTACCCACCCCCCTTTGCACGCACCCTGCCCGCACCCACAGGCGCACCACACCCGCACCCGGGACAAATCGCACTCACACCCAGGAGGCTGGCAGGCGAACCCTGCAACATAGTGATCAGATTTACAAATATAAATCGGCCATGTTTGGGCAAAGTAAATGACTTTGACTCCATTGAGAAAACAAGGGGCGTTACAACAACAAGAGAGCAAGACTCTTTTGAACCATTTTTCAAGGAGGTGTGGTGGAACAAAATGATCACCCTGTTGCATCTCCTTGCCTTTGCTTTAGCTCAAAACTCTTATAGCATAGAGATAAATCTTATCCCAAGAGGGTGCCACCATATAGGGATGTTGAAGTTATTGATGAATATAAGGCAGCCTTCAATAGACTCTTCTTTGATATGTATATAGAGGACATTGTGTGTGCAAGTTTGGGAAGTTTTTAGCTTCAATAGTCAAAGCCTTAGCACTCTTTGAGACAAATACAACGACACTCCTAAGTGGTGGTACCTCCATGGCCAAGGATCCATTTACCTACTGCCTATTACTATCAAAGTTTTGTAATAGGCATGTTAATGTTCAAAAAACACATAGCTCTTTCTTTTCTTACTTCTTTAGCCATTTTAACTTTTATAATTTTTTATTTTAATAAATTATAAATAATTAAAGTTTTTTTAATTTTATATTGACTTTGCCTCAATAGGTTGAGTTTTTCTTTAAGTGGAATTGGCATACATACTTCTTCATCCACTTAGTTAAATGCAACCAAATGACAGCCCAAAATGAAGAGGAGATAGTGTATGTGCATTCCAATTTGTGCCTTGTCACACAAACAAGCTAGGTACAAGGAGGGAATTGTTGTACCCATTCAAAATTTTCTTTATTAAGTCAAATTTCAAACCAAAAACTTGTTGTTCCTTGTTTGTAAGTCCTTGTTTTATGTAGTTGTCAATGTTCTCATCATCGATTCTAATCAACACCTTTGCAATGCCTATGAGAGGAGGTTTCAAGCTCATCAAGCAAGGTGGATATGACAACTTGGATATGAGGAAAGGTGGTGAAATGCCAAGGCAGGGAAATGATCTTGAAGGAGTACTTTTAATGATTTCAAGTGAGGGAAAGGTGCATGGATGATGCAGAACACAACTAGGATGAAGAATAATGTGTCAAAGACCAAAAAGAAATAGAGAAAAAAAATGGTCTCTAAGTGACCTAGGTGCATCCTTGAGCTTGTGGATGCCATTTTTGGGGTGAAAATAACTTAAGTGGAAAAAGTGCATGCACTTTTCAATTTCCACGACAAATTAAAATGTGAAAATCACTTGAGTGACTCAAAGTGCATTTTTTCACTAAAGTGGCAAAGCTCAACATCAAATTACAACAAAAATGAATTACACCCTCTTGGGGAGCCCAAACTCACTTAAGTGACATAATGTTAGTTGAAAACATAGAGAAAAAGTGCATTATGACTCTTAGGAGCACCCAAGGGCCCATTTAAATGCCAAAATGTCACTTGCAAAACATGACAAATGTGCAATGGAGGTATTTGGAGTGCTCCAAAAGTCACTTAAGTGACAAAAGATCTAAGTAAAAATAGGGGTGAAAGTGCATTCAATTGCCCAAGCACGCATCTAGCCACTAATGCCAAAATGTCAATGAAAATACGACAAAAGTGCATCTAGATTCCCAAGGGGTGCCCAAGCCACTTAAATGTCAAGTGCCAATGACAAAATAGATGAAAAGTGCTCCCAAGTGCTCAAGCATGCCCCTAGGTGGTTAAGTGTTAAGATGTCAATGAGAAATTAGAAGAAAAAGTGCATCCAAGTCCCTAATACACCCCAAAAGGATTGAGTGTCAAAATGTCAATAAGAAATCATAAGAAAAGTTGCACCAAGAGGCTCAACAATACACTTGGAGAGAGAAAGCCACTTAAGCGACAAGATGAATGTCAAATTATCACAAAAAGTATAAGGACTCAAAAGCACACCCTCTACATGGAGAAGTTCAAGTTTCGCCTTCATAAAATAAAAGGATGCCCTTGGAGCAAGTTCCTCAACATCTTATTGACCATTAGTGGCAAATTCTTCAAGTTTCATCACAAGTGTCCAAGGATCAACACTTGTTTCCATTCTTCCAACACCTACAACAATCATTGTGGGGAACCTTATTATTTCCTTCACTCTTAATCCAAGGCACTTCAAGATGGATGATTCGTCGCATAGAAGGTCTCCATCATGAACAAAATACAAGGCACTAAACATAGAATTTTACAAGTTTCTAAGTAAGGCGTTCGATTCAAGTAAACAAGATTGTTTGGTGAGTCATTGATGGTCATTGGGGTTTCATGGCTTCTTTGAAGGATCTATCATGGTCAAAACGAGGAAGCATGTGAGGAGCACAACTACCAGACTAGATATTTTTAGTCGTTGCTATTTTGGGGAGGTAGTTATTCTAAGATGATTTGTTGGAAGATCTATTCAAGGGCATTCTACTTTTAGACAACCTTCTAGGTGGTCTATTTATAAAGACATGATATTATCATAATTCTCTTTGAAGATTTATAATTTTAGTTGATATGTTTGAAGATAAAATTTGCTTGGTGAAAGCAAACTATTTTTAGTATAGTAACTACAGTGTGCTTTTTATTTATCCTAAACAAATCGCATGCCAAAAAGCTTGTAAAAAACTTATAAATAGGTGCTATTAGCACTAAGACTGGCAATAGACTTTGGTATGCCTAATTGCTGCTAAAATTATTGTTCAAAGTCTTTTGTGAAATTTTATCAGCTAAGTTACCGGTTCTTCAGGAAAATCCCCAGGGTACTGGTCTGGTATGGCCCAGGTCCTGATCCTGGTCCAATGCTCCCGGGGATTCGGCCAGGCTCCTGCTTTGGACCTGTGGGTCCTTCTGGGCCAAACCCAGGAGAACCCGGGGAGAACCCAGCCAGAACCTTGGGCGAACCCAGAGGAAAATGCTGGGAAAAACACTTTTTTGGGCTTTTTTTTTTTTGCATTTTTTTTTGCATTTTTAAGACATTTTAAGTGATTTTATGGTAATTTTTGTGTCTAGCGAAAAGGCAAATTTGGTTTTTCAAAGAAACATATCACTTTAAGAAAATCATGATGTCCTTAATCCTGAAGATGGTTCTAACTTCTGCTCAACATTCCTTATATCAACTCGTCTCCCTTTAGTCCCAAGTGAATTTTTGGATGATTTCTATGTCTCTCATAAGAGGAATAAGAGAATTTGTAGCTGCTTCAGAACTTAACTAGATCCGTATCTATGTTGATATGAGCCTTGGAAAGCCTCTACCAGATAGAATTTTCTTGGAACAGTGAGGGCCACTGAATGAGAGCAGTCCCATTGATTATCAGATTATCCCTTTCTGCTGTCAATTTTGTCATGCCACGGACATCTAGCAAGGGTTTGCTGAAAACTATAAAAAGACAATCCAAACCCCTATAATTCCATGAATGCAGATGCACTAAAATGATAATTTGGAGGTATAGATTCCTCTATGACAGAGAAAGATGACAATCAGCATTCTCAGTAATTTTCAGTAGCATATGATCCCATTCTTGAATGATAGAAGCAAGTTGATATATAGTTTATTTCCTCATGCTTATTCTGCTGAACCCAAAGATGGTCATTAACGAGAGAATCTGGAAAAGAATCAAGGTTTATAGGGTGTTCCATATAAAACTTGTAATAACTAATATATATCATGACATTCGTGTTTGACTAATTGACATTGTAGTGTTTTTAATTTTTAATACTACTGTGGTTTTGTTTATTATATGATCATATTCATGATGCTATGGTATTCTGAACTTAATTACTGCTGCAAATATGAATATATTTTTTATTTTTATATGTTTTTGTATGGACGAACCCAAAATGAACCCACACCCAAAAAAAATTTTAACCGAACCCACAAACCTGAACCCGAACCAGTAACAGAACCGGTAACTTAGATTTTATGTATGTGTCCTTTGGTAAATTGAATTGCTTTATTAGATTTGTGGGCTTTGTATTTCAGGTTTCCTTAAAGTTGGTGATTGTGGCTTTGTATGTAATTCTTTGATTCAATTTACTGAAGTACGTCTTTAATTCAATTCATTCCTTGATTTTTTTTAGTTTATGTCTTTAGCTGAAAAGTGTGAGTTTTGCTAATTGTTCAGGTTGTCCACATTAGACAAAAATTATAAGACCCCGTCTTGTGTAGAAGTGTTGAATAGGCTTGTGCTCTAGTCTGAGAACAGAAATATTGTAAGAATAATATAATAATGCATAAATAAACTATTAAATCATTGTATAATTGTTAAGAATAATAACATAGGTAGTTAGGTAGTTGGTCAGGTATGCTTAGCGTGGTCAGTTAGTGCAACCACTGACATCTGTTTGTATATATTGAATTCTTCATTCAATATTAAGCTGCTCGTTACTTTCCCAAATTTATTATGGTATCAAAGCACTTCATGATCCTGTGTCATGAGAGGAAGCCATCGTCCTACATTTTGTTGAAGTAGCATGGAGAAAACAACAAGCTATTGAAGGGAAGTGCCTGTTGTGAAGTAAAACTGCTTCTACTATTTTTCTCATCACTGTTCTCTGTGGTTTCTCAAATCCACTATCTTCTCTGCCACACGCCAAGTCTACCAACCGTCTTGCTATTTTCATTTGTTAAAACATAGTTAAAGAAAGTGTCGGTATAGTGTGGATATAGCCGCTGAATGGTAAAGCCTAGCGAATTTGTCAGTGCCAACCCTGCACAATGATCAGGAAAGAATCATGACATATTCGCCAATAAAAGGTGTCCCTACAGAAAGTTTTCAACATTGCCAAAAGAAAGTTTTCTAAACTGCCATATCAGCAAGCATATGGGTGCGTGAGATTTCAGCAAAAGAAGCTGTATGAAAAAGAGAAGCTATGAAAAGCAGGCCCATGGTCTTCTGTGTTCTGAGTGCTACCATGCTTGGAGCGATTAGAGAGAGAGAGAGAGAGAGAAAGGTTGTGAAAAACAATCCAAAATCAAAGGTGCATAAATTACATCCCACTTTTCTGAAGTATAAGTTAAAGATTTTTTATTATTCCCCATCTGGCTGATATAGGAGGAATGACTTTATAAATGTGTAAGTCAAATATTAGGGTAAAAGAAAGTCCATTTGCAATATTTATCACTGCTTTATTTCCAAGTGTTGAAAAACTTAAAAAGAAAAGTGCATTTTAATATAGTAAAATTCAAAAAGGGCAAAACTATATTAAGTTGATTTTTTGCACTTAAAAAATTATTTTTCAGGGCAAAATATATCTTTTGGAAACAATACAAGCCATTTATTTGTTACATTTTATAACAAAATTGCAGTGTTCTGTATAAATGGTGCTTCTAATTCACACTTAGAGGTAACGCCGTCATGTTGAATTACTACATCTAACACCTAATAAAGCTAAGATAAAGACATAGCATCAACCCTATAAATCGTTAGGGAGAAATAAGGGTACAAATTGTTTAACAAATATTTTCACTCCATTTTCTATTATTGCATCTGAAGTTATATTCATCTTGCTTAGGTGGACATTATGTAGATTATCCATAATTAATATCTACATGTTTAAGATAATAATGAGGATACGTTTGTTTTGTCTCCTGATTTTCCCGAGATAAGCTCTAGGAAAATCTTGCTTTATTTCCTAATTTTCACACGATTGCTTTATTAGAATCTTCCTTTTGTAGGAGACTTTGAGTTGTCTCATCTCCTCTTGTACTCTCTATAAAATGCAATTTCACTACATTTTATGGAAGGACAGAAAGCATAGTAGCAAAAGAAGCTCAATTTATATATAGTTTGATGAACAAGATTCTACTATGATCATTTTCATGTCTGTAAGTCTTTTTTTATGCACTAGGCAGTTTGGATTTGAATTCATTTCGTCCCTTAAATTTATTCCAACATGTCATCAATGTTTCATGCATAGTTACTAGGAGATGGGGACTACTACTGGTAATGGAGACGGACAAGTACCGGTATGGCATTTTTAAAAAACACAACAATGGAGACAGGTACTTGAAGACCACAAAAGTAAGTGTGTGTGTGTGTGTAACTTCAAAGAATATAAAATAATAAAAAGCTTTAAACAAAATTAGCATTTTATAATATTGAAATAGATGTCAACCAAAGAAAGAATACTTATATTGATATTTGATCAAACTTAGCGTTCTTAGATCTCCATTATATGGTAGATGCACCCAAGTACCCTTTATGCTATTTACAAAGAACAGAAACCAATTATATGCTACCAAATGTAGACCCAGCAAGTTGTTCAAGGCTTCCAGAAGTATCATACCGTGTCCCCTTTTTTCAACATCAACATCCAAATCCATGTCTTCATTTGCACTGTTACCAACTTCCTGTGCTTCAACTCTAGGTTCATCATCTTCATGAAGGTATTTAGCATCCCAAAGCTTTAACAAACAAACAAAATGTAATAAGGTATCCCCCGGAAGAGATTTAACAAACAGCTCAAAAACTAGAGAATCTACAAAGAGATGTAATCAAATGGTTGTTAACTACGATAAGATTCATTACAAAGGACATAACTGGGTATCTAAGGTGATATGAACAAGTGAAACTAAAACATTGAACTAGAATATGTTATTAAACAAAATTGCATACCAAAGTAATGATAAAGAAACAAACTGATAGGATTCAACAGTGTAAAATTTACTGAGCTGGTTAATACACTCTACCCTTATATTGATCTTAAGAACAATAAAAAAGAAAAGGCTAAAGCATATTGGCATTCAAAGGGGAATGTCTTAAAACAAAAAAATGTGTCAAACCGTGGGATTTAAAGATCTTTCTCTAGGTTGATCAAAGAGATACAATTAACCTTATAAGGTGATCAAAGGCTCCCTATTTACATCTGAACTAAAATAATCCACCAACCTTTAAAATATGATCATGTGAGGCACTTCCAAGAACCTTCTGGTCACATGAAAATGCTGCCAATGTATCAAAAAAGAGATAAATTAGGCCATTATACAATTTGAATTCAAAAACAAACACAACGAATATACAGATAATACCAAGGCGCTCAATTGGGTAATCGCCATGCTCTCCTATAACACCAACCATTTTGTTGGGAAGTATTGAGACAACCCTGATAAGAATAGTAATCTTGTATGAAAAGGAGAAAAAGAAAATTTGGAAAAATCAAGGGCACTCCTGAATATACAATAAGAAAAGAGGCTTCCAAATAAAATGCATATACAAAGATTTCTAAAATTATCCTTCTAAAAATCTTTGTACTAGCAATTTATCCAGAAGTTTTTTTTTGACATTATGAATTTAATAATTTTTCAAGTCCTTAGAAAAATTAATTTAATAAAAGGGCCTAAAGTTCATATCATGTCAGGCATTGAAGATGTCAAATATGTAAAATAAACTAAATAGGAAGACAAATTATATGAATAAGTTGCTACTACTTTCAAAGGCGACACACCTGATAATTCCATCACTTGATCCAGTTAACAGGGTATCTTCATCTAACTGCCAAATTCAAAAAAAATTATATAATTTTGTTAACTTAAGCAGCAGAGAAAACTCTAAGCAGCATTAATGAGACAGAAATCTCAATATTTTGTAGCTCAATAGCCAAAGCAATAACTAGTTGAACTAACAGACAAGCATTCATGAGTTGCACATTGCAGACAAATCTCACTTTTAGCAAAGCATCTACTGAACTGGGATGTCCAACAAAACGATCACTGCAAATCACAGAAAAATGAATTGTCATATATTAAGACTAGAAGGAAATCAATAAGCATGTCATAATTTAAAAGTAATAAGAATTCTGAATCGACCTGCAGTCATTAAAATAACCCCATGAATAGAGGAGAAGCACTCCCTCTTGAGAACCACATAACACCTTCTTCCCATGCTGAAGACAAAAATAAATGCATACCGTCAATGAAAGCCATACCAATGTCATATACAATTGAAAAAAGAATAGAGCTACTGCTGGAAAAAATGAGATGGAGAGCATGAGAACCAAGCTACAGAGACTCCCAAGTGAGAATATGAGACTTGGAAGAAATCAATGAATAGAACTTAGAAGCAAACCAGGGAAAGTGCAAATGATAAATTAGAATGTGAAACTTGGAGGAAACCAAAGAATAGGAGGAAACCAGGGCAAGTGCAAATGACAGATAAGAAACACTAAA
The DNA here is from genome assembly GCA_027924645.1 of Cunninghamia lanceolata. NCBI lineage: Eukaryota > Viridiplantae > Streptophyta > Pinopsida > Cupressales > Cupressaceae > Cunninghamia > Cunninghamia lanceolata. The sequence goes on from BSBN01000801.1 coordinate 14,947,706, forward strand.
ATATGAGAGAGCCGGCAAAAGAATATTTAAGAGCAGAGTTAGAGATAAATGCTCTCCACCAGCTACTGATAATGACTCAGTTGAAAGATAGCCATCTTAATTATGGTTATTTCTGTGCTTCAGTATCTTGACCTTATCCATCTTTCTTCTACTATGAAGCAAGTTCTTTTTATCATACATCTTGGGGCCATTGGGATGCCCACTAAATAAGTGGAAGTTGTTTCTATTGCTGGATTTGGGGTTTGAATGCTAACTTTGAAGCACTTGTATGCTCTCACCTTGCCCACATCAAGATCTGGGCAATCAGAAGAGTGTGGAAGATATAATTACTCTTAACATTCAATGTTGTTATCTGTTTCAAAAAAAAATCAGGGCAGCTTATTACAGATACATTTATAAGATCATGGACAAGGCCAAGGAGTCCATCCAAAACTACCACAACGGAGATAGAGCCAAATTTGAACATTTTTAGGAGGTCAGTGATTGGAGGTGAACAATCAACTCCACCAACCCATTCATGCAACCGGATACAACCTCAACCCCAAATTTTTCTTTTCAAAGGACTTCACAAATGTTAATGGGAAGGCTATGGAGGGCCTCTCAATGTGTATTGTGAGGATGACGCCCAAGGTTGAGGCGAGAGACATGATTGTTGAAGAGTTGCAAAATTACAAGTAGGTTAAGGGGAGGCTCTTTTCTTGGCCACTAGCTATCCAAGGGAGAACCACCCACACACCAAGTAACAAAAATTGGAGTTTTCACTTATAAATTACAATTATTGCTTCCTTACAAACTTTTGAATATCTTATTTGCAGTTTCTTGATGGGAAGATTGGGGCAAAAATACCCCAAATTTCCAAAATCCAGCCCTCTATATTTAGTCTCAACTTTGTAGCACTTCTAGATGTGAGTGCAACTAGAGTTTGTTTGAGGTCATTCACACAAAAAAGCACAAGAAGTTGTCACAACATCTCAATGACCTCATTTTTGTGCAATACAACCTTCGCTTTTGCACAAAGAGAGTGGAGGACACAATTGCTCAAACGCCTATAGATTTGGATGA